>CM060403.1:21874951-23124951 GCA_030545235.1 Helianthus tuberosus
ATATTACCTGCATCTCCATTCACAACAACCTCCCCACTACCATCCCGGCACTACCTACCCGCCATCTCCACCAGCCCACCCCCACCGTCCTCCACCACTAAATTTTTGTTACAGCATCATTATCGCCGCCAGACCTCACCACCACCGTCATCGGAACTAACGAACACCGCAATTATGGGACCAAACCACCACCGCCTTCGCTTGAAGATCTTTTAATCGGTCAAGGTTTGTTGTGATTTCGGGTCTAATATTTTCTAGGGTTTCAAATCACATTCGTAGATCTCGTATATGATTTAAAATCTCGTGTGTAGATCGCGTTTATGGTTTCAAAGCGTTTTTGTAGATCTAGTATGGATTTTGTGGATCTAAATCGAGTTTATTATTTAAAATCGAGTTTGTAGATCTGTCTATCGCAGCCGCTTAAAGATATTATGGTCTCAAATCGATTTTGTGGTTCTAGATCTTGTTTGGAGAGTGAGGGTTTAGGGAGTATGTTGTTGAGCTGCGTCGTGGTTTAGATCTGGGTTTAAGGAGTTTGTGGATCTAGATCTTGTTATGGTGGTGGGTGAAGATGGCTGGTGATGTTTTTTGATGTTGTTTGCGATGTGGCGGTGGGTGTTGTTTTTTATGGTAGGTGATGTTTGGTGTTGGTGGAAGGTTATTGTGGTGGCTGTTGGTGGTCTTGGTGGCAGGCAGGCTGTGGTGGCTATTAGTGTTGGTGACTGACGATGGTAGTCAGTTGTGGTGGTGATGGCAGGTGGTGTTGTTGGTGGTGCTTGGGTATAGAACGGTAGAGAGGGGTAAAGATAAAAGGAGTTGGTATAAAACATATAAAGATATATTATATATTAAAAGACTAAAATGCCCTTACTTTTATTAGTAAAGTACCAAAATACCCTTATAATTAACTGACATTTTGGAAAGAGTTAAAGGCGCGGAGCAAACTAACAATAAAATGGAAACTTCAGGGAGGAAAATGTCCGTTTTTAAATGATTGGGGTAAAACCGTTAAAACGACCAAACCACAGGGAGCAAAACGGAAGTTAACTTTAAAAAAAAAAAATTATATAAACAACATTAAATATTATATTTGAGTTAAATAGCATTCTAGTCCCTGTGATTTGGGCCATTTTGTCAGTTTCGTCCAAAGGTTCCATTTTTAGCCTGTGGGTCCAAAAAAAGGTTTCATCGTTGCCATTTTAGTCCACTGGGTTAACTTCATCCATTTTTTCTGTTAACAAGAAGGGTAATTCGGTCATTTTATATGGCTGAATTGCCCTTCTAGTTAAAAGAATTACATATAAAATGACTGAATTGTCCTTCTCGTTAACAGAAAAAATGGATGAAGTTAACCTAGTGGATTAAAATGGCAATGGTGAAACCTATTTGGACCCACAGGCGAACCAAGGGGACTAAAATAGCATTTAACTCAATATATTTTATTGTAAGATCACCCGTATAACACACGAAAACTTAATGAGTTTACTCTATACGTGGGATTATGACATATAATATCCATCATAATTTAGTCTATATGTCGTCGTCATCATCATCATCATACTCAGTAAATCCCACCAATAGCAAAACTAAGGTAGGGTCTGAGGAGGGTAAGATGTAGACAGTCTTACCTCTACCTCGATAGTAGTTTTGCATCAAGCCTTGGACATATGGCACATAACACTTAGCAATTAAGACAAGTGCCGATTAGTGCATGTACTCCCTTGTCAAGGGGCGGACCCACCCTATGGGGTAGGTGGGTGGTCGCACCCCTTGAAAAAAAAAATTGGTATTTTTCGCGAAAAAATCCCGACCACACCCCTTGGAAATTTTCGTCCGGACCCCTTAGAAAAGAAAAATGTTAGGAAGTTATATAAAAAAATTGTGAACACGGATTGAAACCCGATCAAATTATGTAAACAAGTTAGCCCACTAACCCCTTTAATAAAACGTAAATTCAATCCATCAAGCCCAATAACTTAATACCCATTCAAGCCCAACCCTATTACTAGTTTTGTTAAACGAAATCAGTCCACATAAAAAAAACCTAAATCGCTGCCACTTGCCAGCGACTCCCGCCATCCCTCTGCCTCACTTCAGCGCCCAACAACAGCATAATTTCGGCTGGCGACTGCAAAATTCCGGCTGCAAACTGGTTAATTCAGGTCGCCCCTGACAAGTACATGTTTTGTTTTGTTTTTTTTTTTTTTTTTTTGTTATTTTGATGTTTATGCGATTTTGTTCAAGAGTCATTAGATAATAGGATTTTAGAATGGGTTAAAAAGTTTTTACTTTTTTTGTGTTTTGAGGTAATTTGGGATTGTTCTAGTCTTTATAGGATGAGTTTGTTGTTTCTTAATCTCTTATTGATTATATGATTCTAGTATAGGGTTTGAAAAGATGAAATTTAAAAATTGAACTTAAATAGGTAATTCGATTTGTTTTGATTTTCTATTGGGTTTTTTCAATAGAAACATATATGTATATATATATAGGGTCGGGATTTAGAGAAAACGGTAGAAAGTGTGAGAATGGTGAGAACGCTTAACGATCGTCCGATCAAAACAATCTATGGACTAGATTGGCGCGGTGACATTTTCGTAAATAACATCAATTTTATTACGTGGACGCGCTACATTAAGGGTAAAAGCGTCTTTTGACTACTCCAAACAAAACGTCATCTCATGAAAATAAAACTCCAAAACAAAAATCACACAGCATCTGCTAAAAACGCCAAACTTAATTATAGTAAAATCTCGCCTAAAAAACCGCCAAAAAAATCATATATACAACAACTCAGACCTTCAATTAAAAAACACAAAACAAAAACCCCAAACGCCATATTTAATATATACCATTCGACTGATAAACGCCAGAAAACCCAAACATCAAATATATTGCTCTCAATAAAGTGTAGCTGTATGGTGTGGACAACATTGTCAGTTATCTTTCTTAACTGGGGATTAATAATGTTATCCAACACCATACACCAACACTTTATTGATTTTAGCATGATCAAATTTACAGTTTTAAGATGGTTTATTTTGTAGCGTTCTTTTTCTCGGTAAAACGCCAAAAAAGACAACATTTTGGCTGAAAGGGTGTAAACTCAATAACATTTTGCTGCATGAGATGGACAAAAATTATAGAAAAAGAGGCTGATTTCAAACGAAAGTCGAAACAGCCAGCGAAGATACTTCATAAGAAGAAGAGACTTGTGACAATGAAGATTTGAAGATCAATATTTATTTTGTTTAATTTTCTTTTTTAGTTGATTGTTATTTAATAAAAAAACGTCATATTTAATAAAAACGCCAAAAAGGCAAATATCTTACACCTTTGGCGTTTATCAAACCATCATAAAATTACTTTGGACAAGTATTATAAAAAAACTTTTTTATGTATTTTTTTCCTTTTCAGTTGATTGTTGAATAATAAAAACGCTATATATAATAAAAACGTCAAAACAGCCAAAATGGTTGTTTAAACGATATCATCCCGTTAAACGCCATCAAAAACTCCCAACTATAATAAAATTAGTTTAAAAAAGTATTATAAAAAACCAAAAAAAAAACAAACAAACAAACTTGAAAATGTAACTAGAAAACAGTAACTTCAAATCAGAAAAACTGAAGATAGGGGAAATTTATTATATTAGAATCTAAAACGCCAAACTTGAAAGATGGGGCGTGTTACAGACTTCAGAGATAAAGCTTCTCAAAAACAATAATTACAAACAGTAACTGAAAAAGACAAATACTTTATTATAATAACGCACCGCGTAACTTAGGCGCCAAAAAGAGATCCTATAAAATGATACATCTCAGCAACTTCCATTTGATCAAAAAAAAAAAAAACAAACGCCAACACTACTAAAATACCACTCACTGTAAAACGCCAAAAAATTTTTGTTAGGGGAGGCGAGTAACCTAGTAAGATTTTGCTGCATGAGATGGACAAAAATTCAAGAAAAAAATACTAATGCCAGTCATATGGCATTTTGTATTTTTTGTTCTTGAAGAAGGCTTGGATGGGGAGAAGAGATCAATGACACTGAAGAGTGGGATGATGATAAAGATGAAGATCAACATGAAAAAAAAGCGAAAAACCCACCCACACGTCATAGATCTATGTCCCCAAACATCCACAAAAAAAGCCACTTCAACAGACGAGCAGGCAAAATAATCAAACCGATGGGTTTGTTAAGTTTTACATAAAACGCCATATTTTGGTGTCAGTTCTTGTAGTATTAAAGAACAAAGAGACTGATGACAGTGAATATTGTGAAGAGAGATCCGATTAGGATTTTTAATTTATTTTCTTCGCTTGTATTTTTTTTACTGTGGCTGAAATATAATCCAACAATTGTAAAACGCCAAGATAACCCAAACGCCAAAATGTTTATAAAAAATAATAGAACAATGGGCCATCTTGTTTAAAACTGTGACAACTGTCAAATTTGCATGCATCCGTACAATTAATTAACTATGATTAGTGTTTAATGACTGTGCTGAATTACAAATTAGTTGCTTTCTGATTAATGTATCATACTTACATGTGCATCACATTTCATACTGTCACATCATCTTTACATACAAACTCTTAGTGACATAAACGATGCACAAAGCACAGCTAGCACAGTTAACAGATAAGACAGAAAAATGCTGACGGGGTTTAGTACATAGACAGACGGTGTTTTGAGACCCAGTATAAGTCAGAAACCAAGTTCTACACTAGTATAGTGTGTAGGGAAGTAAGGACCACAAAACTGCTTTACTAAGTGATAGTTAAAGTGCCGGAAAGTGCCTAAAATCCACTTAAAGTGCAGAATTCTGCATAATTCTGCAAAAATCAGCAATTTAATGAGCTAGTAACATGCAAAAATATGACAAAATGGTCATGTATGCTTTCCTAAGTCTCGGGAATTAAAAGTGTCACAAAAGGGTACGTAAAGATCACTAAACGGAATAGTTTGACACTTTAACGAACCGGTATCTAACCGAACAACCGGACACTACCCGAAACACCAAGATTATACTAGAAGCATTGTTTTATTATTTCTTGGCTAGTTATGATCCCCGAACACCCTAACACACTATATGACACCTTGTATGCATAACACCTAAACTAATACACTTAGTTTTCAACTAATTATCTAACTTATGATTTAAACTTACACAAGACCCCCCCCCCCCTTTCATATTTACGGTTCAAGGTGGCCCCACGACCTTGATCTCCACAAATCTCATTAAGATCTTATATGATCTCTAAGGATTTAGTGGAAGATTTGTCATGTACTTGGGGGAACACTTAAACCAATGGATAATACTCAACATTTAGATTAGAGTAAATTGCCATTTTAGTCCCTGAGTTTTGTCCAAATTTGCCATTTTGATCCAAATAGTTTTTTTTTTGCATCTGGGTCCCTGACTTTTCACTTTACTGCCATTTTAGTCCCTGAGTTTTGTCTAAATTGCCATTTTAGTCCCTGAGTTTTGTCCAAATTTGCCATTTTGATCCAAACATTTTTAGTGGTTTGGATCAAAATGGCAATAAAAGTGAAAAGTCAGGGACCCAGATGCAAAAAAAAAAACTATTTGGATCAAAATGGCAAATTTGGACAAAACTCAGGGACTAAAATGGCAATTTACTCTTTAGATTATAAGAGAACATGGAGGATCATAAACACCACACTTCACAACTCACCTCCATCTCCTTCTCCCTCTCCCATTCTCGGCCGAGAACTAGCACCACCACCACCATCACTTTCAATTCAATCCAACCCATTCCAAGTTCATTCAAGGGTGTTAGAAGGTGATTAAGGAAGCTTGGAGCTTGTGGAACTTGAAGGACCTCTATTACTTGCTTTTATCCACCATCTCTTGTCACCTTCATCTTCAAGAGTTCATCCCTAGCCATAGTGCTAGTAGTAAGACTCTCATAACCTTTGTTGCTTTTAAAATTAGTTGGTTAAAAGATATAGTATGTTGTTAATCACAAGAACACTAAAGAACATAATCTTGAATCTTGAAAAAAAGCTTGATATATGGGTAAAACTATGTTGTTTAGTGTATGAATGATACTTGATTGTTATTTTCTTGAGATTATGATGTTGATCATCATAAGGAGCTTGCTAGATTGTGATTAAACACATGATCTAGCAAGCGAGATGATGATTATGTGATGAAAAGAGATGATCATCCTCATGTGCAAGCATGAACTTGAAAATAAAATGATTTCTTGAAAAATGATAATCAAGTGAGTTGATAAACTTATAGATCTAAGATTTATGAATGGTTTTTCTAAAAGAACCAAGTTCAAAATATGATTTTTTTAGAAGATCTTGGTTCTTACTTAAACCTACACTATTTTTGGTGGTAAAACAAGTGTAGAAACACTAGAGAAACAAGAAGATCCATAAAGAAACGTTTTTGTAAAATATGTTTACAAGTTGTAAACACCTAAAACTTTCAAGAATGAAGTTTATCAAGAAGTAAATACATTTTGGAGGTTAACTAAACCTACTAAACACACTACCAAGTTCCTACAAGTTTTTAATAAAAGTTCAAGTTCATGTTGTAGTGCAAATAACATTGTTCTTGCACTTGGTAAGTGTAAGTTGTTTAGGGATTTATTGTTGATTGTTTATGATGATTTTTGAAAAGAAAATGATATGCTTTAAAAGCATGGACACCTCCATTTTCAAAGGAAACTATGGCAAAATTTTCTAAAAATATAAACACTTAAAGAAATATTTTCTAACAAATATTTACTAGTGTATTTTAACTATGGTTTTCAATATAAACTTTGCCATAATTTTTGTAACAAAAATACAAGTATTGGAGATGGTTATTATAAATAAAAATGGGTGAATATATATATTTAGAATATATATATATATATATATATATATATATATATATATATATATATATTAAGGACACTGGTGTGAATATTTGTATACTTTGTGAAATAGTTATATTATTTTAGGGTAAAATAATATGACTTAAAAAAATACCATGGAATTTACTATCCAAAATAATACCAAGAATATCAAGGAATAAATATATAAGTTACACACATAATATCGTGAAACCAAACGATAGAACGTAACTTACAAAATATTCCGGAAAAATACCGTTATAAATATATTTTTGGTAAATATTATTTTGGATACAAAAAGGAATGAAAGTATGATTTTTATTATTATTACAAGTTATATCATACTTTGACAAAAGAGAAAATATTATTTTTGGAAGTTAAAATATATTTTCTTGGAATATTTAGAAGATATATGATTTTTGGAAAAAATATATATTTTCTGGACGATACATTATTTTTGGGACAAGATAAGTTATTATGTATATTTTCTAAAGTGAGACTTGAAAATATATTAATTTGAAACAACAAATACAATAATACGAAAATACATGTATGAAATACCCCCATCCTTGGGAAGGAAATACGAAAATAAATACTTGGGAAATGTTGTTACAGAAATGTTGTTTGACAATTATTCCAAAACTAAATATAATTTAAAGTTAAAATGATTATTATTTTAACAAATAATTATAGCTTGGAATAATATTGGGAACATAAGAAACGTAACTCAAAAACGTTAAACTCTAAGCCAAGGCACGACCCGTTCGTCTAATAGACAGTAGCACATTGTAGGTAGTCGTGTTTGCTGAAGAGGTTTGGGTTACGATTCTGAAGACGCAATACTGTGAGTTCATGTCCCCCCTTTTCTTTTAACTGTTTTCAGTTTTATACTTCGGGGGTGAAATACATGTTACAATTATTACAAACGTTTTATACATGGTATGGTTAGCTAAGGAGGGTTACTTCTAGATCATGTGAGTGGTGGGTACAACACTTAAGGTCATTAATCCTCGTCGTAGGACCGAGGGACATGAGTGATAGATCTATTCGGGTGTAGCGAGCCCCACCCCTGAGTCCGCTGAGTGGACCATGAGGTGACTATGTCTTACTGACAAAATCTGCTAGGTTTGAAGTCTTCCTGCATCACTTCACACATACCATTGGCTTTGCAACCCAGTGGTGATCTCTTTTTTCCTTATTGCTACATACCAGGGACTTACATACATACTTACCACGTTTTCAAAGGTTTATACATACACAGAAACGGACACATGAACTCGCTCAACTTTTGTTGATGTTTTTCAAACTACATGTATTTCAGGGAATTTGTAAAGTGGGTCTGGCGGGCGTTGGAAGTTTTTATGTTGCGTTAAGAATAAAGATGTCATCCATGGTCTTTGAATTTGGTCAGTGTGTCTCTTTCCTGGACGAGACACGCCTTCCAAACCTTGGTGCTATTTAATATCTTTTAATGAGTCCTTAGGGAACTCATAAACATTTTGTATGATTGTAAAAATGGAATTTGAAGTCTACGTTTTTAAAACAATGTTGTAATGTTTTAAACTTATTTTATGGATGACAAATCTATGGTTTTATCATATAGTTGTTGTTATGATTGAATGCAATGATATTAAGAAAGTCACACAATAATCACGCTTCCGCAAAAGTCAGGGTGTGACAAAAACCCCTTGAAAAACGCCATTCATATAGATTTCCTGCACCCTGGGTTCCAAATGGCATACGATGTTAATAAACGCCATAAACGCCAGAATGTTGATACAATGAAACCATTAAACGCCATAAATTATTGAATTTGGTTAACGCCAAAAATCTTAAAAACCAAAAATTAAAACAATATTGGGAAAAGGGGAACTGGAAAAGTAGAAGATCAAAGGACAAAAAAGCCCCTCCGCCCTTTTCTAAGCGGCGGGACACGTGTTGGGCCAGGAAGCGTTCTCACCGTTCTCACACTTTTGAGCGTTTTCTCCAGATCCCGTTTATATATATATATATATATATATATATATATATATATATATATATATATATATATATATATATATATATATATATATATATATATATATATATATATATAGAGTAGGAGTTGGGTAGAAAACCTTATTTTCCTAGAAAGTCTAGGAAGCAATCAGAACGTGACATGTGGCATTGAAGGATTTTAACTAAAAGGGCAATTGTGTAATTTGACATTTTATTTAAATTTTGGAATTTATATCTCATTAACTAACTATGCACGATTTTATGGTAACTGATTCTCCATGATTTGCGAATTACTACCAGATGTAAATATCAATCAAATTCTCATTTGTTCCTTTCACAATCTTGATCAACTTTATTCGTAAATCATTTTTTACGTGAGAGATAGTTATGGCTTCAAACACAATTCTTGATTGCGGATATGGCAAATGCACTTCTTTTTCTGTTTACTATTATCTAGTTTGTATCGATTTTTAATTATGTCTGGAAACCACCAGAATGTTCTTGACGTGGTGTTTTAACAGCAAACAGATTCATACAGATGTGTTTTAGAATTCAGATTCATACAATTGTGTTTTAACAGCAAGCAGATTCATACAGTTGTGTTTTAGCATTCAGATTCATACAGTTGTGTTTTAACAGCAAGCAGATTCATACAATTATGTTTTAGCATTCAAATTCATACAGTTGTGTTTTAACAGCAAGCAGATTCATATAGTTGTGTTTTAGCATTCAGATTCATACAGTTGTGTTTTAACAGCAAGCAGATTCATACAGTTGTGTTTAAACAGCAAACAGATTCATACAGTTGTGTTTTAGCATTCAGATCCATACAGTTGTGTTTTAACAGCAAGCAGATTCATGCAGTTATGTTTTAGCATTCAGATTCATACAGTTGTGTTTTAACAGCAAGCAGATTCATACGATGTGTTTTACCATCCATGCTGGTAATGCTGGAGGATTTCTTGAAGCTGTGTTTTAACAGCAAGCAGATTAATACGGTGTTTTTTCTTGATGTGTTTTTTCATGAAGGATAGAAGGAAGAGAGAGAGAGAGAAAGAGAGAAAGGGAGAGAGCGAGGAAAAAAAATCGCAAGGTATGTGGGGTGGTTATGGAATGATAATTATTTCCATATTTAAAACAAGCTAAATGACATATCTACCCCTGATTAATTAAATAATCCTATTTTTAAGAAACACATATTACCAAAATGCCACCAAGATGATCTCAACCATTAAACACACCTATTGGATGGCCCAGATCGCTTCCTAGACTTTCTAGGAAAAACACACTTTCCGTAGGATCCCCACTCTATATATATATATATATATATATGTTTGTTAAAAAGGTTTAAAATTTTATATGTTTTTATGTATTTTTGGGTTGTTCTATTCTTTAGTGGGTGGTTTTGTTGATTATATGATTGTTGGTTGGTAAATAACAATTACTAGGGCTTGAAATTCAAAATTTTAAATTGAAAATTAAGGAACATGGGCTATGGTTGAACACTTGAAGATCCTTGTTTATTTTGTTTGTGATAGGATTAGGAAGGAACAATGAGTAGGGAAGTTATGCCGCGATTTCTTAAGAGGAAAGGGGTTGAACCACTTTTTTTCACCGAATTCTTTTAATTAAAGACCAAGGTATGTTTTAGATAAGTTTTTTTTTGTTCTTTTATTTAATGATTAAGAGAAATAGAAGTAGAGATGGTTTGAACTTTGATATATTTGTTTACAAATGTGATAGGAAGTTAGGAACTAGGTGAAGGTTATGAAAGTTTCTCTGTTGTATTATATCTCAATGAAAGATACAAAGGGAGCGATCCCATTATATAGGGATAAATACAAAGATAACCCTAGTCCTATTTTAGGAACAAATATACACAATTACAAAATAATATCAACTATACAAAAATATAATTATCTCCTAAATCAGTGTCAGCTAAGACTCCCCCGCAGTTTGAGCGGTCGGCGGACAGACGCTTAAACTGGATCGAAAGGACTGAAATAACTGCTTTGAGAGTCCTTTAGTGAAAATATCAGCGTATTGGAGTGAAGATGGAACATGAAGCACACGAATGTCCCCAACTTTAACCTTTTCTCGCACAAAATGAATGTCAGTCTCAATGTGCTTAGTCCGTTGATGTTGAACTGGGTTATCAGATAAATAGACCGCTGAGACATTATCACAATAAATCACAGAAGCTTGCCTGAGAGGGATCTGTAGCTCGAGTAATAAATTTCGAATCCAAGTAGCCTCTGCAACTGCGTTTGCAACCCCACGATATTCTGCTTCAACACTGGATCGAGAAACTGTTGGCTGCCATTTAGAAGACCAAGAAATCAAGTTATCTCCAAGAAAAACACAGTAGCCGCTCGTTGAGCGACGTGAATCAGGGCACCATCCGGACGGATTGTGGTCCGCGCGACCGGCTTGAAGGGTAGAGACGTGTCCGCACGGATTACCATCCGGACGGATTCCATCAATTTCATCAAGTGACTCAGCCTTAGAGACGTGTCCGCATGGATTACCATCCGGACGGATTGTGGTCCGCGCGACCGGCTTGAAGGGTAGAGATACTTAGATGTTTTCTAAATGCTACAACGAAAACTTCAAAGGACAAGCCATCATACACAAACACATCTCACCCATAGGACGAAACAATCCACTCGAATAGTTATCCGCACGAACATGTTATCCGCACGAGTGACTCGTCCGGACGAATTGCTAATCCGCACGGATTACTTGTCCGCACGAATAACTTGTCCGCACGGATAACAATCCGCACGAGTGACTAATCCGGACGGATTACCACTCGCACGGATTACTAATCCGCACGGATTGCCAGTTCGCACGGATAGCCAATCCGCACGGATGACCAATCCGCACGATCAGTCATCCTACCCACTGTGAGTATACTCGAACCCTTTTTGCTTTTAGCACTTTTGGGTGTTACATACGTTACGAATATTCAAACTACAACTATCATACTACTCAACCTATTTTAACGCTAAACCATTTATGCATGTTATACGTGGCTTATGAATGCTTGTTTGTTATGTTTACACATGGAATGCTGTCTACCTGCCTTAGCAACGATAGTACTATAGTTTGGACTCAGCACCCATTCACGCGGGGGTTGTTAAGGATCTTTTACTTGCATGGATTACGGTGGTAATCATGTATTGTGAACTGTCTCGGGCAGTCAATCCGCAGTCATTGGTAACGTGCTTCATTTCACTATGTGTACGTGCTGGTTATGCGTAAACGAATTCGAACTCTATATGCTATTATTAAACTTGTATGCTCACCTTTGCATTATATGTATTGACTTTATTTTAACGTATGTGACAGGTGCTTAGGTTGTTTCTGTGCTTAACTTGCTTGTGGTGAAATTGAGGCTAGGGAAGGAGTCCTAGAAACCAACAAATAAATTAGCTATGTTTAAATCTGAGTTGTCGGAACAGAATACTTGTCTTGATGCTTGTCTGTAATAATTATTTAACTATTTGAGATACGGTATGGGACGTATTACTTTAATTGAATGGTAATGATAGTTGTTATGGAAACTTCTGGACAATCTGTTTCGCTCAGTGCCACGCCCCGATGATTCCGCCATCGGTTAGGGTGTGACAGATTGGTATCAGAGCCATAACTATAGGGAATTAGGCAAGACTTGACCTAGTCCGGGTCAAAGTCTTAGAGACCTAGACTATAGTTAAGAACCACCAGACCAACTCGCGCGTATGCATAAACTCGCCACTATCACTCGCTCTTTTCTATCATTGCACACGATATTTTAATTATGAGCAAGCACGGAGGCCGAGAATAGGTGTGAAAACCGCAAACTCTCGGCTAAAGTCGCTTAACCAACTTGCAATTTTAACTACAAACAAGGAGAATTATGCCAAATTAGGAGTGAAATCCATATTTTGATGAATAATCTCCTCCATTTTAGGGACGAAGTTGTTAAGCCAGGGGTGAAACCCTAACCTTGATAACTTGTTCTACGTATTTTACAAAACTTCCACCAAGGTCTCAACAGACGATCTGTAGACGCCATAAAACTAACGGGATTAACGCCAAACGCCCAAGAATCGAGGCCAAGGCACGATCCTGAAGGTTGAAGGTGCATAACAGGTCCCCTGTGAATCATTGAACCACCTTGGTTAGTCGAAGTCTACTAGTCGCAGACAATCTATTCTCGATTTTATGTGTTTCAAGCTTTGAGCCAAGACTATTGACTCTGACGATTCGTCGATTTTATGTGAATTACGTGTTTTATGCTTATTTATTAGCGTTTTGAGGTACTACTGGTTTCGATCTAATGCCTTTTGCTTTCACACAACACACAACACATCATTAACAAATCGCTCGCACCATACTATATTCGAACCCTCACCGACTTTGAATGATAGGTTTCTGTTTTCTGAATGCCTCTAGTGATTAAGGTATGTGTGTTCTTGCTATTGTGCTTTACGTGTTCAGGAATTTTGTGAGTATGTGATTATATGCTCTACATGCCTATGTGACTATGCATTGTGTGTTACGCTGTTACGTGAATGTACGTGTTACTGAGCTTTAGTAAGTAGTAGACGTGTGAGGTGAGATTTGAATACAATGTGTTGAGTTCCATGGCGATGTCTATTGCAGACAATGTCGTCTGGATCCCGTCATGCACTCTCTCGTCAGGAAAAGAGGGACAAACGCCTTGCTTCCATCATCGCGAAAAGTGTAGCTAAGGCCGTGAGTGATGTCTACGAGAATGCCAGCAAATCATCCGAGGAATCGAGGACTGAAGGTCCTAAAGCTGTAACGAGACCTTTCAGTTTCAAACAATTCAAGTCGTGTGGGCCAAAAGAATTCACAGGCGAAGGAGGTCCTACTGCACTATTCCACTGGTTTGACTCTATCGAGGTTACTCTGCGACAAAGTGGTTGCCCTGATGACCTTCGAACTCTGAACGCTACCGGCGTCTTCCAGTCCCGTGCTCTAGACTGGTGGACGGCCGAGAGGAACAAGCGAGGGAATGATGCAACCTACGGTCTGTCATGGGATGAGCTCAAGGAAGTCATGCTAGAGGAATTCTGCCCTCCTCACGAACGTCAAAAGCTTGAAGATGAATTCTGGCACATACATCAGAATGATGGAGACAATGCTGGTCTTACTGCTCGCTTCAAACAGCTCAGCATTATCTGTCCCGACCAGGTCAAGACTCCCGATATGACCATCAAGAAGTACATCCGAGCTTTGCCCGACTGCGTTGCTGATTTCGTGCAAGCGGCTAAGACTACCACGATCGAGGAAACCTATCTGCTAGCCGCTGAAATCAATGACAAAAGGGTTAAGGCTGGGGTATGGGATAAGACCTCCAAGCATCTACATCAAGCTACCGCTACCGCACCAACTGCTGAACCCACCTCGTCAAGCAACAAGAGAAAGAACAGCTCCACCAACAAGAACTGTGCGATTACTACTGCACCGATTCAAGCTGTACCTGCCCAACAGCGTCAAGAAGCGGCGCCTGTGGCCAATGCACCGCCTGCAAAGCGTGCATATACTGGGCCGCACCCGCTCTGCCCTACTTGCACCTATCATCACCCGACAGCTATTCAATGCCGCTTCTGTGCTCACTGCAATGTATACGGCCACTTTACTGCCAACTGCCGTATTCGCCAAACTCCTGCCAATCAAGCTCTACTCACTGCCCCACAGGGTCAACAAGCTCCTCCGGCACCCGCAGTCAAAGCCAAAGCCTGTTTCTCATGTGGCGACCCGAATCATTTCGCCAACGTGTGCCCAAACAGGGTTGTGAAACAAGAGCCTCGGCAACAACAGCCACAACAGCAACAACAACAGCAGCAACAACAGCAACAACAACAGCAGCAACAACAACAGGCCGCACGCGCCAGAACTTTCAATCTCAACGTGCGTCAAGCCTAGGCCGACAACAACGTGGTCAATGGTACGTTCCTTGTGAATGGTATTTATGCTTCATGTTTGTTTGATACTGGCGCCGATAATTGCTTTGTGTCGCTCGAATTTGAGAAACTCCTTAGTCGTAAACGTTCCCAACTCTCCTCTGCCTTTGATGTCGTAGTCGCTACCGGAAGAACCGTCGCTGTCAATTCCGTTATCCGTGATTGTACTCTTGAACTCAACAATCACATCTTCCCGATTGATCTCATTCCGATGCACTCGGAAGCTTCGACGTCATAGTAGGCATGGACTTTCTTCGAGAAAACCATGCCGAAGTTGTGTGCTTCGATAAGATGATTCGTTTTTCGCTCGCAAACGGTGATTCATTGTGCGTTTATGGTGATACTACTTCGAAGGGTCTCAAACTTATGTCATGCCTCCAAGCTAGCAAGTATCTCCGCAAGGAATACAGGGCTTTCTTGGCTAACGTCGTAGCAGCGGAGAAGGAAAAGAAAGAGAAGAAGGAAGTGAAAGACGTACCTGTGGTTCGAGAATTTCCTAATGTTTTTCCAGAGGATCTTCCCGGACTACCGCCAAGTCGTGATATCGACTTTCGTATTGACCTCGTTCCAGGAGCTAATCCTATCGCCAAAGCTCCTTATCAACTCGCGCCGTCCGAAATGCGCGAACTCTCAACCCAACTCCAAGAATTGCTTGAAAAAGGCTTCATTCGCCCGAGCACCTCTCCCTGGGGCGCGCTGGTCCTCTTCGTCAAAAAGAAGGATGGGTCGTTCCGGATGTGCATTGACTACCGGGAATTGAATAAGTTGACTATCAAGAACCGCTATCCTCTGCCTCGAATCGACGATTTGTTTGATCAGCTATAAGGCGCTACGTGTTTTTCGAAGATCGATCTACGTTCAGGTTACCATCAGCTACGTATACAAGAGGAGGATATACCCAAAACCGCGTTTCGCACTCGTTACGGCCATTACGAATTCGTTGTCATGCCTTTTGGCCTAACCAATGCACCAGCGGTTTTCATGGATCTGATGAATCGCGTGTGTAAACCATATCTCGACCGTTTTGTCATCGTGTTCATCGACGATGTCATGATCTATTCCAAGTCGAGAGCCGAACACGCGCAACATCTACGTTTGGTTCTCGAGTTACTCCAGGGGAACCAACTCTACGCCAAATTCTCCAAGTGCGAATTTTGGTTGGGGGAGGTTCAGTTTGTGGGTCACATTGTAAATAGTCAGAGTATTCACGTCGATCCTGCGAAGATTGAAGCTGTTAAGAGCTGGGTTACGCCTAAGAACCCGTCTGAAGTCCGCTCCTTTCTCGGGCTAGCGGGCTATTATCGATGATTTATCGAAGGATTCTCGAAGATTGCTGTACCACTTACCTCTCTCACGCATAAGGACCAGCCTTTTGTCTGGGGAACCAAACAAGAGTCTGCCTTTCGAACCCTCAAACACATGCTTTGCAATGCTCCTGTTCTCACACTACCCGACGGAAACAATGATTTCATTGTCTACTATGATGCTTCCAACCTTGGTCTCGGGTGTGTCCTCATGCAACGGGACAAGGTCATAGCTTACACATCTCGTCAGCTCAAAATCCACGAGAAGAACTATACAACCCATGATCTCGAGCTAGGCGCGGTTGTTTTTGCATTAAAGATTTGGCGACACTACCTGTATGGTACAAAGTGTATGATCTTCACCGATCATAGGAGCCTACAACACATCTTTAATCAGAGGGAACTAAACATGCGTCAACGCCGATTGATAGAACTTCTCAACGATTACGACTGTGAGATTCGTTTATCATCCAGGTAAAGCAAATGTTGTTGCCGACGCCCTTAGCAGACGGAGCTATCTGCTTAGCACTCGTAATGTTCAAGCCCAGCACAACCTCGAAACTCTCATCCGCGACCCCCAGCATGCGTGTTTCAACGAACTCACTTTGAAGAAAGAACGAATCTACCACGATGGAGCCCAGCTTGTGAGCAAATCAAATGGGATATTCCACTTTTTAGACCGAATTTGGATTCCCAAGCGAACCGAATTGCGCCAGATTATCATGGAAGAAGCCCACAAATCTCGGTACTCTATTCATCCCGGTGCCGACAAGATGTACCAAGATCTTCGTTATAAGTACTGGTGGCCGGGTATGAAACGAGATATCGCTCTCTACGTCGGAAAATGTCTAACATGTGCTAGAATCAAGGCTGAACATCAAAGACCCTCTGGCTTGCTCGAACAACCACCAATTCCGATGTGGAAGTGGGAGAGTATAGCTATGGATTTTGTAACCAAGCTTCCAACCACGTCATCAGGTCACGACAGCATTTGGGTTGTTGTTGACCGTTTGACTAAATCAGCTCACTTTCTGCCAATACGAGAAGACTACAAGGTGGAACGATTAGCCCGAATCTACACCGACGAGATCATTTGTAGACATGGGACGCCTCGTGACATCATCTCTGATCGTGATGCTCGGTTTACTTCACGGTTGTGGGAAATGTTTCAAACGGCACTCGGTACAACGCTTAATCTAAGTACTGCGTTCCACCCACAAACCGACGGTCAGACTGAAAGAACGATTCGTACTCTTGAAGACATGCTCCGTTCGTGTGTGTTGGATTTCAGTGGTAATTGGGATAAACACCTGCCGTTAGTCGAATTCTCGTATAACAACAGCTACCAGGCTAGCATCCAGATGGCACCTTTCGAGGCCTTATACGGAAGAAGATGTCGATCGCCTATTGTGTGGCACGAGATCGGTCACTCACAATTAACCGGTCCGGAGCTACTACAAGAAACGACAGACAAAATTTTCCAAATTCGAGACAACCTAGCGAAAGCTCGGGATCGACAGAAAGTTTACGTCGATAAAAAGCGCAAGCCCCGTGAATTTAGCGTTGGTGACTACGTACTCCTAAAGGTATCACCTTGGAAGGGTGTAGTCCGATTCGGCAAGAAAGGGAAACTCGCGCCTCGATATGTTGGACCTTTTAAGATTCTGGAAAGGATCGGAAAAGTCGCCTACAGACTCGAATTACCGGAGGAACTTAACAATGTCCACCCGACTTTCCACGTGTCAAACCTCCGGAAGTGCATCGCCGACCACGATTTACATGTCTCTCTAGATGATCTACAAGTGAACGAAACATTACACTTCATGGAAAAGCCTGTCGAAATCATGGATCGCCAAACCAAGCAACTCAGACGCTCTCGCATCCCAATTGTGAAGGTCCGATGGGAAGGCAAACGAGGCGCAGAGTTCACTTGGGAACTCGAAAGCGACATGAAGGCTAAGTACCCGCAGTTGTTTAAAGAGTGAAACTAGAGAGAGAAAGTCTAGATAGAGAAGGTAGTATGGTGACTCTAGTGTTTCGACCATAGAAACCTGTTCAATTTGACAAAAATCAGTTTAAAACGTGAATGAGATGAAAAATGAAGAATTTGACAAATCTATATGATTTTGGCTCTAAATCTGATCAATTCTTGTACGGATTCCGCATATCGCACGATCACGGACTCCGCATGTCGAACATTCGTTACACAATCGTACGGTGTCAAAACCGATCCTACAATGGTCACGATCGTGTACGGATTCCGCACGTTACACGAGTCAAATCGGTCTAAAACGAAAAACTTCTCACTCGATTCACGGCTTAGTTACGGCTTTCAGCTTAATTTCGGGACGAAATTGCCTAAACAAGGGGAGGCTGTAACACCCCGTGTTTTCGTAGGTGAAAGTCAAAGTCAAGGTCAAAGTCAAAGACCGATTTCGCGCGACTTGACGGGTAGAATTGTCTTTATTTTATTTATATTATGTGGAGTAAGTGTTGTTAATGACAATTATCAAATCGTGTTAATCGTTAATCAGTCGACTCGCGACTGCGAATCGTAGGAAGTAACAATGCGATAAAGTTCATCGACTAATAATCAAGCTATACTAATCGAATCGGCATCAAATCGTAACTCAAGCTATGTATTTTACTTGTCATTTATACGTGTGTGTGTGCCTTACGTGTTACCTGTGCATGTTTATTTATGTTTTGTTGTGATAATCAAGCGAACTCAATCGAACTCGAAGTCTAACTCGAAGTCTAACTCGAATGTAAACGAACCCGAACCCGAATTCCGAGTCGAACCATGTTATATACGAAGTAGTTGGGACTGAAGGTAATTTGACTAGGAAACCCTATTGAATCGCTCGCAATCGAAACCGAAGCGTCATCGCACCCAAACGCACCATTCAGTCGACATCCGGACGGATGGTCCATCCGCACGGATTGCCAATCCGCACGGATGACCAGTCCGCACGGATAAACAATCCGGGTGACCTGCAATCCGCACGGATCACCCTTTCCCCTTTTAGCATCCTATAAATACCTGGGTCACTCTCCAAACTTTCCACTTTTGGCAAGTGACGTCCGACCTGCACGCATTCTTCACCTTTTCTCCGATTTCTCTCAATCCAGGTAAGATCTTGCTCTAAATCTTGTACATTCTTGATCTATACACACATCTACACCTTTCTATCTTTCAAATCTCAACTTTTAACCATGAAATCATCAAGATTTGAGGTATTCTAGGGTGACGTCATCATAAAGTTCTCATGAACTTCAAGTGTGACCTCATTCCACCAAGAATAACTCGGATCAGAACGATTTCCACAAGATTTCACAACAACTTCACCTAAATCTAAACTTTTATAAAGGATAAAAGGGTTGAAAGAAATAAACAAGTTTTCTCCTTCTTTTACCCTCAAAAAGCGGTAGGAATCGGATCCATTCTAGTCTCCTACTTAATGATAGTGATGCACTAGTCCTAGAACTGGATTCTACCCGCAAGACACCTGATTTCGGGTTAGACCGGGATGACCGTTCTAAACCGCCGACAGGCCGAGTTAGGGTGGTTCCTGGCCGGCTTGGTCATGCGGGTAAGGATGCGATTCCAAATGGTTGACACGTAATCAGAACGTCTCGATAGACGACAAAGGCGACCAAGGGTAGCCGGACGGAACAACCAGGACGAGGAAGTTGTCCGCGCGAGTAAGTTGTCCGCACGGACAAGCTGTCCACACGAAGAAGCTGCCCGCACGGACAAAAGATCCGGACGGGTTGTCACCCGGACGAGCTACACTTGGGACCCACATTCAAAACGAGGTTTGAATATCGACGAATGAACAATCCGGACGGACGAAAGGCGACCAAGGGTAGCCGGACGGAACAACCAGGACGAGGAAGTTGTCCGCGCGAGTAAGTTGTCCGCACGGACAAGCTGTCCACACGAAGAAGCTGCCCGCACGGACAGAAGATCCGGACGGGTTGTCACCCGGACGAGCTACACTTGGGACCCACATTCAAAACGAGGTTTGAATATCGACGAATGAACAATCCGGACGGACGACCTCTGAATGGATTACTCTTCGGATCATGAGATACTAAGGCCTTAAACAAATTTCAAACAATGTTCATCCGCACAAACAAGTTGTCCGCACGGACAGACTATCCGGACGGATTGTCTTTGTCCGCACGAATAGACTATCCGGACGGATTGTCTTTGTCCGCACGAACAAACTATCCGGACGGATTACCACTGTCCGCACGGATTACCATCCGGACGGATTCCATCAATTTCATCAAGTGACTCAGCCTTAGAGACGTGTCCGCACGGATTACCATCCGGACGGATTGTGGTCCGCGCGACCGGCTTGAAGGGTAGAGATACTTAGATGTTTTCTAAATGCTACAACGAAAACTTCAAAGGACAAGCCATCATACATAAACACATCTCACCCATAGGAAGAAACAATCCACTCGAATAGTTATCCGCACGAACATGTTATCCGCAAGAGTGACTCCTCCGGACGAATTGCTAATCCGCACGGATTACTTGTCCGCACGAATAACTTGTCCGCACGGATAAAAATCCGCACGAGTGACTAATCTGGACGGATTACCACTCGCACGGATTACTAATCCGCACGGATTGCCAGTCCGCACGGATTGCCAGTCCGCACGGATTGCCAGTCCGCACGGATAGCCAATCCGCACGATCAGTCATCCTACCCACTCTCACTATGTACTGTTTTACGCGCCACTTATCGTTACGTTATCGAATCTATCCAGGCTAACCGTACTCGCTGAAAAACGCTCCCTTCAATCCATAATTGCTGTGAGTATACTCGAACCCTTTTTGCTTTTAGCACTTTTGGGTGTTACATACGTTACGAATATTCAAACTACAACGATCACACTACTCAAGCTATTTTAACGCTAAACCATTTATGCATGTTATACGTGGCTTATGAATGCTTGTTTGTTATGTTTACACATGGAATGCTGTCTACCTGCCTTAGCAACGATAGTACTATAGTTTGGACTCAGCACCCGTTCACGCGGGGGTTGTTAAGGATCTTTTACTTGCATGGATTACGGTGGTAATGATGTATTGCGAACTGTCTCGGGCAGTCAATCCGCAGTCATTGGTATCGATGGGTCTATGTCGATAACTAACGTGCTTCATTTCACTATGTGTACGTGCTGGTTATGCGTAAACGAATTCGAACTCTATATGCTATTATTAAACTTGTATGCTCACATTTGCATTATATGTATTGACTTTATTTTAACGTATGTGACAGGTGCTTAGGTTGTTTCTGTGCTTAACTTGCTGGTGATGAAATTGAGGCTAGGGAAGGAGTCCTAGAAACCAACAAATAAATTAGCTATGTTTAAATCTGATTTGTCGGAACAGAATACTTGTCTTGATGCTGTAAGCATAATATCACAGGCACTGCGAATAATCTCGTGAGAGCAAGCGAATAATCTCCTGTAGAAATACGTCTGAGGAAGCTGTAAGCATAATATCATCAACATATAATAACAAATATGCTGTGTGAGGACCCCTGCTATAAATGAAAAGAGAGTTATCACAGGCACTGATCCGAAACCCCTGTGATAAGATGTATGTGGCAAAACGGGTGTACCAAGCACGAGGGGCCTGTTTAAATCCATATAAGGACTTCTTAAGCCTGCAGACATATGTGGGGTATCGTCAAGATGATCTAAAACCTTATAGGCTATGGCGTGAAACTTGAAAAGTTTCACCCAAGAAGAGTATGTGACTTTTGTTCCATCTAGAGTACGGTTCTTGGTGTTTATGTTAGAGACAGAATAGGCTGGGTGTAAGGTTTTGGCTGTAGTGTTATTTTCTGTTTGAGAGGATTCTGGTTTATCATCAGCTTTGGAACCCATGGATTCGGCTGAAACAAGCTGAAAAATTAGGGCTGCAGGGGTATTGAATCAGAAGGGATCGGCAAAGGTTGCTGGGTTATCGGCTGCAGTGGACCAGAAAAAAAAAGAATCGAATGAAAAACAAGTCAAGAACCGAGGCTCTTGATCGAAATAGAAAAAAAAGGAGAAACCGGGTAGTCAGAACCGAAGCTCTGATACCATGAAGGTTATGAAAGTTTCTCTGTTGTATTATTTCTCAATGAAAGATACAAAGGCAGCGATCCCATTATATAGGGATAAATACAAAGATAACCCTAGTCCTATTTTAGGAACAGATATACACAATTACAAGATAATATCAACTATACAAAAATATAATTATCTCCTAAATCAGTGTCGGCTAAGACTAGGGTCTGATTGTTTGAAAATTGAAAATGGACCCGACCCGATCTGATTCGACCCGCTATGAAACTTTGTTTGTTTGTTTTACTTGTTTTACATGACCAGACCTGATCCAGCCCGCTATGAACCTATTTTTTTATATAGCTAGGGTCTAAAATCTTTAAAAAATTTCCGCACTCCCAGGAAAAAAATCATGGGTCCGCCACTGCCCTTGTCTTTTGGCTATCAACGTCACCACATGATGCATGATTAACCATCCATCTCTTTTAACGTTATTTTCACTAAATTAGTAAAATAACGTTAAAATTAGTGCACTCTCGCTTTTGCCCCCGAGTACCCACACAATATATACATTATATGTGCATACCGAATCAAGGGGCGTAATAATTTAGAGGGTGTTTGGGGTTGAATTTTGAAGGAGATTTTTAGATTATTGAGTTTTGAAATCGTAAATAATCAGTTTTGAGTGTTTGGGTAAAAAAGTTAAAAAAAAATGATTATTTGCGTTTAGAAAGTTACAAAACGCAGTTTTCCAAAAGTAGCTCCCCCTACTGCAACAAAACGCAATTTTCCAAAAATTGATTAGAGTAAACTGCAATTTTACCCCCTGAGGTTAGGGGTCATTGGCATGTCTACCCCCCCTAAGGAAATAATTGCAATTTTACCCCCCACTGTTTGCTGTTATGTCGCAACCTTACCCCCGGCCTCAAATTTGTTGACTAATCTGTTGACTATGACTTGAAATGACTATAATGCCCTTTCATATTACCCCCTGTATTTTGTGCACTCTGTGATATTACCCCCTGCCACCACTGCCACCACCATTCACCACCACAACCACCACTGCCACCTCCAGCCACCACCCACAACCACCACTGCCACCGCCATTCACTACCACAACCACCACTGCCACCTCTAGCCACCACCCACAACCACCACTGCCACCGCCATTCACCACCACAACCACCACTGCCACCTCCAGCCACCACCTACAACCACCACTGCCACCGCCATTCACCACCACAACCACAACCACCACTGCCACCTCCAGCCACCACCCTTTGATATATAATTATATATATTTTCATTACTACCAGGTTCGACCCTCAGACGGGACTACTGACTGGAACAAATGATGGAACACTTGTGAACGTTTCATTGAGATTATTTGGCCGGAGATCTGAAAAGTCTCTTACTACTGATTCTCTAGGTAATATCTTGAAGACATAAAGTAAAAAAAAAATCATGTGAAATTTGAAGATAATTTTGAATATTTTACAGGCACTTGGTTGCTGCTTCTGTTTTTTCCTGAGGTGGATCGTCACTGGTTGGTATAAATGAGGCTATGGTTATGGCTTTAAAGAGTTTTTGGCTATATATCGAAGTTCAAGACCGTACTGTTGCTTGAAAAAGAGGTGTTGTATCAATGAACTGACTGGATTAGTATAAGCACATAGGATCTTTAATGTTTCTTTATAACAAATGAATTCAGTATGCTGCTCCTACAAAACAGAGGAAGAGTTCCAAAGTAATAATCTTGAAGAACCGCTTTTGAGTTCTGGTGTCTCTAGAGGTGGAGTTGCATCAACTTATGAAAATGCAAGTTTCTATAGCTCACCCATCTTTCACTCCAGGGTAATCGACTCACAGGTAACTTACCTGTTTCGCTCATGAATCTCACCCATTTAAAATACTTTAACATTTCGAGAAACAATTTCACTGGTAACTTACCTGTCTCTTTTACCAATGTCATCCGTTTGGAATACCTGGATCTTTCTGGTAACAATTGGGGGCTGGGGTATGGAGATGACGGTGGTGATTGTTGAAGATGAAGGCGGGTGGTGGGTTTTTTTAGAGAAAGAGAGAGGGGGGGAGGAAAAAGATGGCAGTGGTGGTTGGTGGTGAATGGCGGTGGCAGTGGTGGTTGAGGGTGGTGGCTGGAGGTGGCAGTGGTGGTTGTGGTGGTGAATGGCGGTGACAGTGGTGGCAGGGGGTAATATCACAGAGTGCACAAAACACAGGGGGTAATATGAAAGGGCATTATAGTCATTTCAGGTGGTAGTCAACAGATTAGTCAACAAATTTGAGGCCGGGGGGTAAGGTTGCAACATAACAGCAAACAGTGGGGGGGTAAAATTGCAATTATTTCCTTAGGGGGGGTAAGGGTGCCAATCACCCCTAACCACAGGGGGTAAAATTGCAGTTTACTCAATTGATTATTTACGTTTAGAAAAAGATTTTCACTTGTTTATTTTTTTAAATATGCATTTGCCAAACACTCAAATAGTTGATTATCTGATTATTGTGACATCAAACAAAACATAATCCAAACACTATATTTGAACATCACGTTTTGTTACAGTTAATTATTTGATTCTAGTTATTTAAAACGCATAATCTATTTTCAAAGGCTCAAACTATCTACACACTTGGTGTGTAGATAACCACCCACAAAAGTGGTTTTTTTTTTTCCTATATGCACACTATGCAGTGTCGAGCGGTGGCCAAAGCGCGGCGTTTTGGTCCGGTCAACCAGACAAAGACTGACGGGTGTTTGACGGGTCTGCTGACCGGACAAAAACGCCGACCTTTGGCCGCGTTTTGGTCTGGTCAACCAGACAAAAGACTGACCGGGTGTCTCCTTGACATGACCAAAACGCGGCCAAAGCTCGGCGTTTTGGTCCGTTCAACAGACCCGTCAGACACCCGTCAGTCTTTGTCTGGTTTACGGACCAAAACACCGCGCTTTGGCCCAACTCGACACTGCAGGATGTGCATATAAGACAAAAAACCATTTTTTTTGTGTACATACAGGCACATTCGTGTACGAATAGGTACACCCTTTTCAAAACTCGAACACCAAACCCCTCTTTAGTCTCTATGTGTTTAATAATCGATTAGACCCAAATGTAGTTATGATCCATCATCATATGCAAACTCTATTGCTTAAACTGAAAGCTAAAGTTTTCAAATTCTTGCATCAAAAATCACACACACCAATTTCAATTTCTTTAAATGGCAGCAGCAGCAAGTAATTCTGCATCAAATCCAATCCTATGTGCTTCTTTCAATCAAGATAACAGGTATTCATTCTCACCCTAACCGCATCGCCATGAATTTAGGGTTTTGCTGATGATCTAATTGCAGCTGCTTTGTAATTGGGACGAAAGATGGCGTCAGAATCTTCAATTCGAGTTCAGGGAGACTCTTATACGAACGAGGTATGTCATCTCACTTGTAAAATTGTATTTTTCTTACCAATTATATGTAGAATTTTTGAAGTTGCACAAGTGAATTATTATGAATTGTTGGGTTTTACTTGACTTAATTTTAGTTTGATTTTTTTTTTTTTTTTTTTGGGGGGGGGGATGGTGAAGGGTGTTTAACTTTAAGTACAAAACTACATGAACCGCGAAACACTTGTATTTAAATCTTTAACTTGAATTTGTGATACCAGAGTTGTCAATAGCGAGCGTAGCGATCGCTATAGCGTGCAACGTAGCGTATAGGTCTAGGCTCGCTATTAGGGTTGTGGTGATAGATAGCGATAGCCGATAATAGCGACAGTTTATTTTTACTTTTTTTTTAATATATAGCTATAAAATAGCTGGATTTTAGGTTTTTGTTAAATTTACATATAAAATAGCATATATACCGGGTATTTTGATATAATATACATATATTTTTTTTTCTAGTGTATCACTATTTATAAAATAGCGCCCACGATTTATCACTATTCGCTATGTAGCATATAGGTACCTTATCGCTATTTGTCCATATTCACCATTAACAACTATGTGTGATACATCATGTGATTATGTACTCTCTCTCTCTCTGCTATTGTATTTGGCCAACAGTACATACAAGTATTTATGCGGTTCTTAGTGTTCTCTACATAAAGTTAGTTGTGTATTGGACACACTCCCATTGGACAAATAATAATTTTTTTTGTATAATAATTTCTGTGAACAAAAAAAATTATTAATATCTTCCATTAGACTCTTCATTTCCAAAACCTTTACCATTGGGTTGTCATATTGTCATGATATGTTGCTCAAGAGTAATAGCAATTTGAGGGTGCAATTTTGAGCCATTAAAGTCAAACAGGTTGAAAGTCACCCGTAAATCGTGTTTTTAAAAAAAATTAGATCATCATTGTAATAATATATAACTTGTAATCATAATTAACGCATTGGTTATCTATACCATAGTTGTCGAAGGCGCAAAGGGTGAGCCCTGAGCCTCAGCCCTTAGCGCAAAGTGCTTAAATAATGAGGGCTTCTATAAGCGAGACGCATAATATAAAAATACAATTTCTAGGGGTTTTAGACATGTTTAGGCTGTTTTAAGACGATTTCAGGTTTGTTTAGGACACAATTTATTTATTCGAGTGAGACAGGTTATATTGCCAGAATAACTGCAATCTTGTTAAAACCCAACTATAGAAGATTTTTGACATTAGGTACAACTATTGGATTCTGTTTGCATTTGAACCGAACTGAAAACCGTATTTTCACTTCGGTTTTGTTGCAATTCAGTTTCGTTTGGTTCTGTTGTAGTTTAATTCGGTTTGTGGCCCAATACTGAACACCTTCAGTGTGCGCATTCCAGTTGGTTTTAAGTTATATGCATGAATGTTGTGGGGATATATAAATTTGAATCAGTTTTAAGATGACCCAATATATTATTCCTCAGTTATTGGAGCATTTGTTATCGTTGAAATGCTATACAGCTCTAGTCTTCTTGCCATTGTTGGAGCTGGTGAACAGGTAGTTCAGATATGTCAGTTAATTCGGTTGCTGTTACACAACATAACCTATGTAATTTAGTCATCATCTTTCCTGTAATTATGACAGGCATCTTTATCTCCAAGGCGTTTATGCTTATTCAATACCGAAACAGAAACTGCTTTGCGGGAACTGAACTTTTTAACTTCAATTCTGGCTGTTTATGTTAATAGAAAAAGGTAAACTGTTATGCTTTTTTACATATTTATATGTATACGTTAACAAGTTCACTTAAAAATTTGCAAAAATTACGATGGTTACCGGTAAATATAGCTAATTTATTATTCGGATAATTTGATTTATCTCCCTAAAAACTTGGTATAGTATCATATATACACCCAACAAAAAATTGTAATATCAAATATACCCATTTTCAAATTAGTAACCTAAGACATTTATACCCTTCTCTTTAAAACTACTTGTATATGTAATATTATTTTTCATATATGGTAACAATTTAAGTGGAATACCTCTATGCATGCAGGCTGATAGTGGTTTTGCAAGGAAAAACATTCATATATGACATAAACAGTCTTGTTATCTTAGACACGATAGACACAGTGCCAAATTTAAAAGGTAACATTTTTGTCTCTTAAAATGTACATGCTTAATATATATACATACATATATATTCTATATTATATTATACTAGAGTATATATTAAAGAAGGGAGGTTTCAATAGTGTGGGCATTGGCGAAGCATAGTGGGGGCGGGAGGGGGCGGCCGACCCCCCGAACTTTTCGCTCAGTAGTGGAGAGTATGTAGTTTTTGTATAGAAATTTTTGGGTATATACGTTTTCGACCCCCGGTCGGAATCTCAAGCTTCGCCACTGAGTGTGGGTGCGGTAACGTGCACCGGGTGCTTTTGCTAACGTGCACCACCGGTTGTTTTTTTTTATCGCTTTGCATTTTACCCCCCGCACTTTCCTCGAATTATTGTTTGTCTTTTTCTTCAACCAATTTACATTTATATCCCTGAACTTTTGTGATGCCTATGTTTTCTCGTCGTTTCACGTGAACTTGCTTATTTTTTATCGTCTTTTTGACGTTAATTTCTTTTACGGGGTGAATACTAATGTACAATTGATCGAAACCGAGCCTTACATATTTTCCACCGCATCTACACCCCCGGCGCAAAATACTGTCGCTTCGCGCGGGGGATGCGGAAAAATTGCTGCCCACTGCGAAGGGCGAGCTTACTATGACTCTAGTTGATATAATGCCGTGGTTACATATCAGTTTGCTTATTTATTTATTTATTTGTTTGTTTTCTTTCTTATTCAGGAGTTTGTGCGTTTTCTCCAAGTTTGGATGGTTGTTTTTTAGCACTTCCAGCGAGCACCACAAAAGGGTCTGTGTTGGTCTACAATGTTATGGATCTCCATTCACACTGTGAGGTTAATTATTATTATTTCATCGAATTATGAAAATTTGCATGAGTTCAGTTCATAAAACCATCCACTTTTTTTTTTTTTTTTTTTTAGTAATTAACGATATCATTCCACACGAAAAAAGGCAATTACAAAGCAATGGCAGGTAGTCGGGCAACAAGTTGTGCCGCCACCATCCACTTTGTCCCAAAATTAGTTAATATTTTTCAAACGTAAATTTTAAGAAATCAATTACCGTTTTCATAGCCTCAAGTCACTACAGATATATTTTGTATAAAAACATAGATCTGCATATATAGTTTTACTATATGTATTTGAGTTCCTTGAAATGATTATTTTGGTTCTTGGTTCACATTGATACATGGATGTTAGTGCTTGCTTTCTAGGAATGAAAGTTTTATTTTTAAAAGTCGAAAATTATATAATCGAGTGTGATTATTAATGCGTAAATACACAGATAGACGCACATCGGTCGCCATTGGCTTCAGTAGTATTTTCTTCAAATGGGATGTACATAGCAACAGCATCCGAACACGGGACTATAATCAGGGTTCATTCTGTTGCAGATGCAACCAAGGTGAAACAAACATTATACAAACAAATTTATTATCGTTGTAATTTCAGTTTCACCTACATCTCTAAACTACTGATTGTCTCTTTTGTTCCTTTTTTTGCATCATATTCAGTCTTATAGTTTCCGAAGGGGAACATACCCGTCAAACGTATTTTCTTTGTCATTTGGGCAATCTATTGGACTTCCTGATATTCTTCTGGCTACAAGCTCTTCGGGCTCTGTTCACGTGTTCTTTCTTGGGTTGGCTATAGATCAAAGGTCAGTAAACTAATGCTTTCATAACGTGGGTGAAAACTAGGGTGCAAACGAGCGAAGCTCGTTTATTATCTATTAATTAATATATTAATTAAATATAATATAAATAATAGACTTGTTTAGGCTCGCGAGCTCAATAAGTGAAGCTCGGGCTTGTTTACTAAACAAGCTTATTTTTAGGTTCGGGCTCGGCTCGTAAACAAGTTTAATAAGCTTAGTTTGGCTCGTTTACTAGACAACTTTAAATAAGGGGTAAATGTTATTAAATATTAATAAAAACTAATACTACACTAAGGCCAGATAAGGTACAACGAGCCTGACGAGCTTCAAATGCTAGGCTCGAGCCCGAGCTCGATAAATAAACGAGCTTTATTTTAGGCTCGATAAGGCTCGGTTCGTTTCGAGCTTTTTCTCGAGCCGATCTCGAGCAGCTCGGCTCGTTTGCACCCCTAATGAAAACCGTCCAGTTCAGGTTTGGGCCGACCTGCAAACATATTTTTATCCTTCTTTTGGATTTTATAAATAATTTATATGCTAAGGTAACCAAATTTATGCTATTACAAGATGATTTATTCTTTTCATAAAGTAATTTTGAAGCTTTGTTTTGCAGTTGAATACACTTTGGATGACTCAAAATCGATTTGACCTGTGTTTTTTTTATCTAGCAGAAGTAGAAGGTCAAGTGCTTTTCTTGGATCAATAATCCCTGATTCTGTGGGTGATGCACTTGATGCGGCTCATCATCATGTTCTTCATAATGCTGTTGCACCCGGGGTCAAGAGGTATCACGAATATACAAACAACCTTCTTTTTTATCAACTTCTTTTGAGTTTTTAGTATTCAATATCCGTTGTATGTGCCCCCTTGGGGAAAGGAATTATTAAAAGTATACAGTTTTATAGCACTTATTTGGGTTTTTTTATTTATTTTGTCACAGTTATGCCGTGATTCGCAAGGTTGACAGAGCTTCTGACACATCAGCATCTGAATCCACACCTTGCAGGTGAGTAATTTGAATTCACTCTCGGCCATCATAAAGCTTCTCATTTATTATATTGTAGGTCAAATGGGTCGAATCGACCACAATGTATCTTCAACTCTTCAAATCATAAACCCTTATAAATCATTTTTATTTAAAAAAGATTATCATTAAATTATTTAGTTTTTAATGATATTTGGGACGTTAGTTATTTTATATGAACATTAAAAACGTGGGACAAAAATGTTTTCGTTGAAACCGATCAACCCAGAAATGACCCGTATTGACATGTTACCTAACTTGTCTATATTGCCAACTCTAATGTCTTACTCCCTTAACTCCAACCTATTTGTTGTTTCTTTGCTTTCAGAGCCACAATATCCATAATTACATACAATGGATATTTCTTGGAATATGTTCTTAACATCAACCATCGGAACGAGTCTTCCTGGACGTTGGATCGAGAATTTAATCTTTTAACAGCGATTTCAGAAAGCGAGTCCAATTCATCATGACCTAGGGTTGGCTTCGGAACCCATATATGTTTTAAGGTTTAATGATGATCTAACCAAGTTAGATGAAATAATTGTTGTAAATAACTTTCATTTTGGGTCTTCTTATGGATAACGAATCAAAAGATGAACCTTGTGTCAGTATCACCTCATCTATGAGCTCGAACTCGTGTTGATGTTGGTTCTGCTTGGCTAAGCTTAGCTCGGCTTGTTTGTTGAACACAACTAAAAGGGAAAAAAGGTATGACCAGGGCATCAAGTGCTATAGTGGTACCCTAATGTTAGATTTATTTGTATTATTTCAATATTTTTTTTAATAATATAATTTAGAAGGTTTTATGCTTTAAAACTCGTGGAATGAACAAAGTGTATCTCAAGGCTGGAGCAGCATCATGAACTGATGAGCGAATGCGATTCAAGCACCTATTTTAACTACTCGTGTAAATCATGATTTGTATACTTGAGAAAGTATACACAACGCCATAAAGTCGGTATGTCGTGACAAGACCATATGTGTCGAGATGTAGTGACAAGACCATATGTGTCGAGGAGATGTAAAACAACGAAAATGTCTGTTATTGTGATTACTCCGAAATTATGAATAACAATTTGTTTTAAAAAATGGTATTTTAGTAACGAAAAACCAACATGATTATATCCAGAGTATGAATGCAGTTAGATGAATTATTTCCACACTCTTAATACCAAACGTGTTTGTGCTATTTATTTATTTATAAACACGCAAAAGCCATACATCTAGCGCTGAAATGAAATTGAATACGAGCCAGTGTTCGGATCTTTTACTGCTTTAAAGTTGTCCACGCTCATTCCAAATCGTCCTAGAATTGAGTTCCCCATATCCTTCAACTTCCCTGCACATATACAAAATCCACATAATCTTATTATATTCATATACCCGTTTACTTGTAAATGTGTCGATTTGATTGTGTATAATCTCAAACAGGTCAAGTAAGTGTAGCTATTTAAAAGTTGCCCATGGTCAGTCTCTAAAGCTTACAACCTCCTAAACTGTGTTTTTATTCAAAGGTTTAGATTATTATTATTGTGATAATAGTGTTTCGGTAATCATTGTTAGCAGATTAATTATTATTAGAGAAAAGAAGTGTTTGCAGGTCAACCCAACCCCTAAAAATGACATGTTGATGTTGGTAATTTTAAATTAAGTGGTGACAAATGAAAGTGAAAATTACTGGAGAGAAAACACGTGTAAGAATTAAGAAATTTGGCCTTTAAAAGTTGACGGGTTATGATATTAACATACGAGGATGTTTGGGTAAAGCTTACCGAGCATCTCTTCCTTCATCTTTTCACGCTTTTCTATGGCCAATGGTTCTAAACGGAAGATGGTTCTCCTACATTGGTGATTTGAAGGATCCAGTTCTAAGATTTTCTTCATATCTGCCATAAGATGCATAGATAAGACGTTATTATGATATTGTCCAAAAACTATGTATAGCATTTGGAACTGGACATGCAAAACCAAACTGGCTGTTTTTAACCTTTTATTATTCATATGTTCTTTTATTAGTTATGTATACGTATTATAACCATGAACCATCTTTATTACTTTAAAATTTTAATTCAAAACAACGATTAGAAAAAAAACCATTATCAATGGGAATGTGATAAAAGTGGGCTGTAACTTTATGTAATTTTTTAAACATAAAAACGTGATGACGGCATGACGCTCGAATGTAGGTTTTCGTCTAAAATACGTTATAAATGTAAGAACTCACCAGCAATAGCCTCATCATAGTTTTCAAGCTTTTCATGGGCTTCTCCTCTTCTAACTAAAGCTTTCATGTACGTAGGATTTAGTTCCAATGCCTTGCTACATTCTTTGACAGTATCCTCATACTTGCCCTGTTATAAAAACAAACAAGGCCATGAGAGTGAATCATAATCTCTCTTTTCGATAACATTAACAAAAATAAAAATAAATATCATTGGTTAAGTTACATCATACAACAGATAATCTTTTACACCGTCATACTAGTAGGAGTGATCTTGATAGATAAATTAATCTTTTCACATATTTAAACTAACGAGTCGGGGGTCTCACTGGAAGCAACCTCTCTATTCACGAGGTAGAGGTAAGGTTGTCTACATCTTACCCTCCTCAGACCCTACCTTAGCTTTGCTATTGGTGGGATTTACTGAGTATGATGATGATGACATATTTAAACTACGATTTATGGGTAGAAAATACCATAAAGAGAGGATTATTAATGATAATCCAGAAGAAAGCGTCAAATCATTCATGTTTAGATGAAAGTCTTCAAAGGAAAGATGATGACATCAATAGAAAAACATGATCCATTGATCCAATGAGCAATCCAATAGGTTAGCGTGTTAGTGCAAGAATGATATCTTTATAAATAAATACAACCTTTATTTTGATGATACCAAATTACAAACAACAATGTCATACGATATTATATATAATTACGTGTACATCCATGGTGTTTATCATTGCAAGTCAATACAAGATGGAAGATCCATATAGGATTATCTAAACACAACTACATAAAATTGGAATACGTTGAAGTTAAGTAATGATCACCTAAAAACAAATTGCAATTTTTAAATAGAGTAAATTACAAGTTTTGTCCTTTATGTTTACATCAAATTGCAGGCGCTGTCCTTTTGGCCAAAAGTTTACAGGCGGTGTCCTTAACCTTCCAAAATCTTGCACGTTTTGTCCTTTAGGCCAAACCTGGTTAGACAGTTAATTCTTGTCATGTGCAATGCACATGAGGGTACAATGGTCTTTTTCCCTCTCAACCCTTTCTGATTCCCCATTTATAACCCTCACCAACTCCTCACCACCCCTCAATTCATCTCTGTCATCAAATTAGGGTTACAGCACACCATAGTCTTCCAGCCCCACCACAGTCACTCTAAACAAAACAGGTACACATTACTTCATTTGTGGTGTGGTTGCACACTGCAGCGGTGGGATGAAGGTGGCGGTTCCGGTGACCGGGCCACCCCAGCTCCATCTGGGCCAGACTGTTCTTCCTCCGCCAAGCCTACTCTTACACCATCAAACGGCACCGAAAAGGTTCCGGCATCATCGGCAACCATTTCTCTGGTTGTAATCGTTTGGTTGATTAGTTTGGTTTCTTTAGTGCTTATGTTTGTTCTTGCTTGAGTTCTCTTGCCAGGAAAGAAGCAGTGCCATTAATTTCTCTCTCTGTTGTGTTCTGATTTTTATTTATGTAGTTGAATTGATCAGTAAATAATTTGTGTTAACTGATGAATTGAAGAGATGAATTGAGGGTTGGTGAGGGTTATAAATGGGGGAATAGAAAGGGTTGAGAGGGAAAAAGACCATTGTACCCTCTTGTGCAATCATTGCACATGACAAGAATTAACTTAGATTTCTAACCAGGTTTGGCCTAAAGGACAAAACGTGCAAGATTTTGAAAGGTTAAGGACACCACCTGTAAACTTTTGGCCAAAAGGACAGCGCCTGCAATTTGATGTAAACATAAAGGACAAAACTTGTAATTTAATCTTTTAAATAATTGGACCATCACAAAAAAAAGCCAGGCTAACTTGCGTATTGTTTAAATATTTCAATTCTCAAAAACATCTTGGTCAAACAAGGTTATTGGTAGTAGACTAGTATCATTCTTCCATAAAAGGATATCCAACATCATTTCATGTGAAAAGCACAACTCGCTAAAGACTATACATACAATTAAGCATCTTTGTTGCTTTTAATATTGATACACTAAGCTTCCAAAACAAATTTAATTCATTACGGAAGTTGTAAGGACTTCATAAGATGATTAAAAAGTTGTGTGTATATGGAAATAGGCTTTAGAGTGGTTTTATACAAAGAGCGGACTTTGGAAAAAAAAACGATTGATCGTCTCGAACCAAACTCCAAAAAAAATTTAGCATATCTTAAGTGATGATCTATACCTTCTTACTTATTCCATCACCAAGATCAAAGATAGCAAGAGAAGAAGTGAGGTGGTGATCTTAATTGTAAAAATTTTTATACACTCTTATCTATTAGTGATAACTACCACCTTAGTGAGACGAGATTGATGATTACCCCATAATCCATATTACAGAGACGAGTGGTGATCTAGTGAAACAAGTTGGCGATCATTGTCATGAGATATTGTGATGGTAAAATTTGCTGACTCGTATGACAATGTAGATTCGTTAACATCATACATCTAGACATCTAGTGTTATCGTTCTTTCTTTTACAGTTTTGATGTTTGTTTCTTATTTTATTTTTTTTATAAGTATCGATCTAAAACAACATGGTTAGTAATAGAAATTTCAGATGTGATTATACTTTTATGAACAAGTATAACCATTTGGAGTGCTTTTGTTGTAGCAAAAAATAAAACTATTACTTTTTTTAAGAAAAAGACTTATAACATATATACTTTCATTTCATGTCAATTTAACTGTCAAACATAATCTTATTCTAACATTATACTATTAAGAAATATGCATATATTCAAGAACAGAACTTAAAAAGTAACTTGGTCCATAACATCCATTTTTTTAACTCCGTTATAATTCCCGTTAGATTTATTAAAAGAAAAAAAAAATTATAGTTTGATTGATTTTAGCGAATTCAATAAAAAAAAAAGTGATCAATTTTATAAATCGCAAGTGATTGCATGTTATAACCTTTTTTTATAGGAGTCATGTTTAATGTAGTGACAAATTCTTTTAGCAAGGCTATTCATATAGCAAAATCTGGAACATGTTTTTTCAATATAAACTTATAATTTTAAATGAAACTTTTTTTAAGTTTTAACATTTTTTAAAAACTTTCTTAAAAGTTCATGTCCTAATTTCTTATTTAAGATTCTATGCACCAACATAAACGAAAGCATAGAGGGCTTGACAGATGTAGTGCTTGAAATTTATGAATATATGCAAATGAAAAGGATGAGAAGTTACCAACTTACCAGCTTGAAGAAACACGTAGCGCGATTATTATGACAAATGGACCTAATTTCAGAAGAAGACGGCATCTCAGGTGCAAGTTGGATGGCATAATCATACTTCAATAATGCCTCTTCATACAGGCCATCTCCAAATAACTTATTTCCTTCAACTTTTGCGTCATTCATTTGCACCAAAATTTTCTGCACGTGAAATACAAGAGGTAAAACAAGGTTATTATGCTTTTAAGGACATCCACAGAAATTTTATCATTTATTGCCAGCAAACAGTTGAACAACAATGAAGAAGCAGTAAATTAGTAAAATCAAGTGATAGATTATATCTAGAATCTTTAAAGAGCTCAAGCAATAAGCACATGATCTTGTACAACAGATTGAGCCAAATCACACGGAATAAACCTACATGCAAACATTTGTTGTACGTGTGTATTTATTGACGTGATAGCTTAGATGCCTCACAAGTGCTTTTTTAGGCTTTAAACAGGGAAAAAAAGTGCGGTTTTCATAATTGATATCCCAGTAACTCCCATCAGTATTATTTGTTGTCGCGTTTCCTTTTTCAACAATGGATTTCTTTGGTAGTCGTTGAAATTGAAAACATCATACAATCATAAGGCCACCTTTACAAGTTAAGTAACACAATACTTTTTAGGAATTTTGACTTGTTACTTTGTTAGAACCAGAGATGTGTAATCATAGTTGTTAATGGCGAATAGCGATAAGGTACCTATATGCTACATAGCGATAAATAGCAGGCGCTATTTATAAAGTAGCGATACTTAAAGCCATACGATGGGTTATTCAAATCCCTTAGGCGTTAGAGACGAGTTAGAACCCGTCGGCTCAAATGTTACATGGATTAATCTAACCCATGTGAGATCCCACTTACACTATTATCCTCCATGATTGCCATGCAAGCAACCACACACCACATTACATACCATGTTCTATTATCTTATGTCTTTTTTTTTTTTTAATACAGTAGTTTGATTCCCTAAAATTAGCAAAGTGGTGTAACCGTATCTTATGTTGCTATATGTAAACGTACCAAGTAATTAAAAAAGGCAGCTGAGTTAAAAAAAATAAAAATAAGAAAGACATAAAATAATAGAACATGGCATGTAATGTGGTGTGTGGTTGCTTGCATGGCAATCATGGAGGATAATAGTGTACGTGGGATTTCACATGGGTTAGATTAACCCATGTAACATTTGACCCAGCTGACCCGTCGGGTTCTAACTCGTCTCTAACACCTAAGGGATTTGAATAACCCATTGTATGGCTATCATTCTCTCCGCCTTTGAGAAAGTTTGTCCTCAAACTTTGGACAATCACTCCGCCTTTGAGAAAGTTTGTCCTCAAACTTTGGACAATCACATTTACACCAAATATTGGAGGCGGTTCAGGTGGTATTTCCGGTGGATACACATTTTGTTGGGGCTCAAGGTTGACGTTGACGACCTCCTTTCTAGATAGTGTGGAAGTTTCAATGAACACAGCGATCGGTACTTGGAAGTGGAAACTGTAAACAACCTCAAAAGGAACAAAAACCTTGATCTCACACTCAACCTTTTTAGAAGCAAATTCAATAAATATACTAACAGTACTCTTTAATGAACTTTTCTTTAAACCCAAATTCCCAAATGTATATGTTTTCTCTTCTCTGTAGAGCTTGCTTAAATCGGGATCAACAAACTGCTTATCAACTCTACTCAAATCTGGCCACAAAACTTTTAAATCCTTTATAACTTCCTTTTCTGCATCGGTAGTCCCGCGAAGAGCTCTACTCACAAACAAGCACTCTTCTTCGTCAGGAATAATTCCATCTTCATCTTATCGGGGTAAATCGTTCTTCATCATGTGTAAGTCAGGTAACTTTCTTTTTGGTTGGATAACAAAGGAATGAATCAAAAGAGGGATATGAAAGGATTGTTCGGCTATGATACCAAATGATAGGAGTAAGACCCGAATCACCGGTTCAAATAAAACGATAAAAGAAAAGATAGCTCTAACGGTCTCTTGTGATACAGATACACCACACAAGAAACGATTAGGGCAAACTAAACTTGAATTAGGATACACATACACCACCTAATCCAACCTTAGACTCCAAGAACACCATTCAAGTTGCCACACTTGAACTAGCATGGAAGAATTAATTCATCTCAAAATCCATTAAGAAAATTGACCAAAGAAAAACCATTCAATAACTCAACTGCCTTTTTTCATTACTTGGTACGTTTACATATAGCAACATAAGATACGGTTACACCACTTTGCTAATTTTAGGGAATCAAACTACTGAACTAAAATTAAAAAAAAAGAAAGACATAAAATAATAGAACATGGCATGTAATGTGGTGTGCGGTTGCTTGCATGGCAATCATGGAGGATAATAGTGTACCTGGAATTTCACATGGGTTAGATTAACCCATGTAACATTTGACCCAGCCGACCCGTCGGGTTCTAACTCGTCTCTAACGCCTAAGGGATTTGAATAACCCATCGTATGGCTATCAGATACACTAGAATTTTTTTTTTTTTTTATAACTATATTATATCAAAATACCCTAGTATATAAGCTATTTTACATGTATATTTAACAAAAACCTAAAATCTAGCTATTTTGTAGCTATATTTAATGGCTATTTATATTTAAAAAAATAAAAAATAAAAACTCAAATCCCGCTATTTATGGGCTACATACCCTGTAGAGACCTTTGACCTATTCGCTACGGCGACCGCTATTGACAACTATGTGGGTGATTGAACATTTTAGTGAATCAATGAAAAACCTATATGTGGCTCATACATTTGCTACTATGTATGCATCCAATGTTTCGACCTATTCGGTATACTTAACTTGCGGTTTTTTTTAAGGGTGCTTTTGGGGGCACACATTTCTTAAAGACATTTACAAAAGAGGACTAAACACTTTTGTAAGAAAAAGACATTTGAGAAATGGTAAACACCCCAAGCAGCGTTTCTTCCAAGCTACATCCACTCCTAATTATCAATGATTCAACGTATATTCCTTCAACCAACCCAAGCATGACCATTAATGATTTAATTCCATCAACAATATCCTTGATTAAAAAGATATTTAACTTGGAACTGTGTGCTCGAAAAGGAATTTTAATTGGTAATGGTAATGTTTGAACCGCGCTTCAAACTGAGCTTCTTCTTGCTGTAAATGTTATTGGGTGTTGAAATATGGCATGTGTAGGTTCATAACTTAAGTATGCGACTATGCGTAAGTTAGTATGTTATTGAAGTGTTTATATTCAAATTTGGGATGATTCAAACTTAAAGGCACTACATTTAAAGCCGCAATTGGATCTGATTTTGCTAGAAAATGCATGCATGTTTGTGGATGAAAAAAGTCTTTTTGGTTCACATAACAATCTTCTTCCACAAAAAGGACCTTTAACACCACCTTTCATGCATAAGAGGTGGAAAAAGATAAGTAATTTGATCACTTAAAAAACGAACACCACCTTACCTTAAATGTTTCTAATGTATAAGCTCAAAAAACATTGCTTAAAGATACAGCTTTCTTAATACAGTCATCAGTCCTTCCATATGACAGCCCATATATAACTAGTAACTGCTACTTTATCTTTGCAAAATTACTCAATTACTAATCCTTCTTTATGACACTAGTTTTATTCTTTGAACCCTACAACACCAGATGATGGATCATGCAAGGTTAAGGATGTTTATTAACCTAGGTCTATGATGGCAAAATGAGTGGGGTGGGTAACAGGTTAGGGTCTAAACTGGGCCGTTATAATAACATATCAATTGGGTTCTGACTTCTGACGAAGATGGGTTCAGGACGAACCATGCAGTTTTAGAAAAAGTACTAATTGACCAAAAAATAATATATGTAGTGAAGACTGAAGCCATACAGGGCTGCCCAAAGTTCAAAAATGATGTTCTAAATTGTGTTCTAGTCACAAGTACAAGAACATTATACAACACCGGATATATAGTGGACAGTGGCGGACCCAGGATTTTTGGACAATGGGGTCCCATTTTTCCGGTGTTCAAATTTTTTGGATCGGTCGTTGTTCGGGTCGGGTCGAGAAACATAATAGAAAACAATATCATAACTAAACTACAAGTTTCATTTACTACACATTCATTTACTACGCATTCAGCTATTAAAATACCCAATTTTAAAGTCAAGTTTAATTCATTTACTACACATTCAGCTATTAAATACCCAATTTTAAAGTCAAGTTTAAAAAAAAACCCAAAAAAATGAAGGAAACAAGTATTGAACCAGGGACCTTTTGAATGTAAACAAGGGGTTTTACCAATGCACCAGGCTCACTCTCATTGTTATGGGGTCCAACTAAATTATTTTATGGGGTCCATAGAAAAATTTATATACCGTTTCTACTACTTTTTATAAAAAGATTGGGGTCCGGGGACCCCGTTCCGCTTAACGTGGGTCCGCCCCTGATAGTGGAGATTGAAGCCATACAGGGCTGCCAAAAAAAGTAATAACTGACCAAAAACATTATAATATATATACTGAGTGAATATTGAAGCCATACAGGGCTGCCAAAAAAAAAGTAATAACTGACCAAAAACATTATATATATATATATATATATAGGATAATGCTCTCACACACTTGTATGTGTGTTCTTGGCTGGAAACATACCAGTTTTCTATCTCTCTTTCGATTTCTCTGGACATCTCTTTCTCTTTCGATTTCTCTGGTACTCTCTCTCACGGCTCTCACTCTCTCTCTAGGCTTGCAGGTTGTAAGTGTTGTGTAGAGAGAAGGGAAAGTCATGGGGGCTAGGGTTTTGATTCGGGGGAGGAGAAGATGAGATCTGTGATTTTTAGAGAGAGGGATTGTGATTTTGAATTGGATATGAAGAGAGAGAAAGATGATTGCATTAAAGAGAGATGATAAGACTAGCCAGTGGAGAGAGAAGGAAATGTTCTACCCAAAATGCCCTTTTCAGTTGACTAATGTGTATTATTACATTTCTTTTAAATCTAATTGTTACCAAAATTATGAGAGCCATTGATCAAGTGTGATGGGAGACAATCAATGGCTCACATTGGGTTTCCAAGGTTTCTTAAAAAAGATGGGGTTTCTTGTATAGCCAAGCCCTATATATATATATATATATATATATATATATATATATATATATATATATATATATATATATTGAGTGAATATTGAAGCCATACAGGGCTGCCAAAAGGCTGTTCTAAATTGTGTTCTAGTCACCACATTGGATAATGATGATATTTTATTCACATGTTTATACTACAAAATGATATCATATGTTTATTAATCTAATAAAGATTAGAAGTATTATGTCATTATGTCATTATTAATAACTATTTCTTTTGTTATTATTGGTACTAAAATATAAAGTAATATGTAAATATAATTCACTAAAGTTGGTGCAATTTGGCTTTAAGAAATCTTCATGATCCCTAAACCTAGCTAAATCCAATCCAACACCTCGTGTGCCACATCTAAATAATAACACAGCTAACAAGTTTCCTAAGCATGGATGATCAATATAAAGTAAGTACAAGTGTTTCCTTTACCTAGAGTCAACTTATAAACACAATTCTAAAATTTGGTTCCAGCAAATCAACACCAAATGGTGGATAAAGTTTGGGAGATTGGTTTGTAAGGTATCCGATTTGAAGCATATAAGTGCTACAACCCAATTCGGTTGTTAACTGCATATACACTTGAGGATGTACAAGGTCAAATTGATTCATAGATTCTATCCCTTGTAGAAGAATATTTTTGAGAACACAGATTATTCTGCACAGTTAGTTTGAGATCAAGCCAATGCAATTCGTTGATAAATTGTTATCCTTCTTGTTGCTGTGACTTCGAGAATAAAACAAAGGAACACAAAGAATTGCGAAGTAATTTTCTGGAAAATCAAAATGCTTTCTATTACTGAATGAAAAACAAGTACTAGAGCAAGACTTAAATAGGAAAAAAAAAATTGAACGTGGGCATCCCCAATAACTCCATCCTAACTTTCAGCAACTAACCATAAGAATAGGTAAATACCACTAACTCTAACTTATTCCCAAAGCAAAGTAAATAAAACGGTAAATGACTGAATCAAATCTTGCTGACTCAGCTCCAGCTAGGCTGTAAACTGTGATATTGAACATTTAACACCCCCTCTCAATATCAGCTTCCATCATTCCCACGCTGCTACTGTGTTGAACTAACTTGGGACCAGCTAGACTCTTAGTTAACATATCAGCCACCTGCTCTTCTGTATCAACAGCTGCAAGTCTATTTCATTCCTCAGCACCTTTTCCCTGATGAAATGGTATTGAATTTCTACGTGCTTCGTCCTCGCATGAAACACTGGATTTCGAGCCAACCTAATGGCAGAAATATTGTCACACAGCAGCTGAACTGGGTAATCAATCGTTTGATTCAGATTCTTCATCAATTCGACCAACCAAACACACTCCTGGGCTGCCATAGTAGCAGCCCTGTACTCAGCCTTGGTTGTTGACAACGACACAGTCGGTTGACGTTTGCTGCACCAGGAAATCGGGCTTGACCCGTACAAGAACACATACCCGGTTGTGGACCTTCCTGTGTCCAAATCCCCACCATAATCAGCATCACAGTACCCACGCACCTTGGGCGCAGATTGGTTCTTGAAACACACTCCCTTCCCAGCAGCAGCTTTTAAAAATTTTAAAACTCCCTTTATTGCTATCATGTGGGGCTTTCTCGGATCCTGCATAAACCGGCTAAGGACACCGACAGCAAAGGCAATGTCGGGCCTTGTCAAGGTAAGGTAAATTAAGCTACCCACCATTTTTCGATACTCTGTTAGATCATCAATCTTTCTTCCTTCAGTTGCACTTAATCGACAGCACCTATCCATTGGAATATTTGCTGGTTTGCACGACTGCATGTTGAACTTGTGCAGCAACTCAGCTGTGTACTTTTTCTGATGCAGTATCATATTGTGCAGCAACTCAGCTGTGTACTTTTTCTGATGCAGTATCATATTGTCTCCTATATAATTCAGCTCCATGCCCAAGAAAAACTGTAGTCTTCCAAGATCCTTCATCTTAAACCGGGTACTTAAATTCTCTTTCAGCAGCTCAATTTCTTCTGGGATATCACCTTTAAGTATCAAATCATCTACGTAGACAAGAATACATACCACTTTGTCTCCGATTTGCTTCACAAACAGGCTGTGATCAGCAGCAGTTGGTTGATAACCATTTTGTTCTAAGAATTCAGCCATTTTGCCAAACCAAGAACGTGGGGACTGCTTCAAACCATAGATTGCCTTTCTCAATTTGCATACATATTCCAAATGTTCACGGTTCTCGAACCCAATCGGCTGTTCCATGTGGATAACATGGTCAAGTTCGCCGTACAAAAAAGCTTTATTGATGTCCATTTGCCACAACTTCCATCCTTTCGCAGCCGCGAGAGCTAGTACGACATGTATAGTGGTGATTTTGGCCACCGGACTAAACGTGTCTTCATAATCGAGCCCGTATTGTTGAGAAAAACCATGAGCAACCAGCCGTGCTTTGAAGCGTTCAACCGACCCATTTGCTCTTTGCTTCACTTTGTAAACCCACTTACAAGTTATCGGCTTCACATCTTTAGGCTTGGGAACTAATTCCCATGTTTGGTTTTGGACAAGTGCTTCCATTTCCACTTTCATTGCCTTAACCCATTCGTCACATTTACTAGCTTCTTGGAAGGTTTCTGGCTCGGTAACATTGTCTTCAACTATAGCAACTCTAGCATATGTTTGGGCATATCTAGGGTTAGGTCTCCTTTCTCTTTGTGGATACCTTCTAAAATTTTCTACAGTTGCTGAATTTTGGGACTGCATTCGCTGCTGTTCAGGTTCCTCTTCTTCCAAGAAGACTTTATCTTCATCGGCTTCTTCTATCATTTGCCACTTGACTTGTGAGGACTCTAAATCTTTAAGTAACTGTTTAGAGTCTTCTCTGACTGCAAAATTAGCCCCCCACCACGAAGAGGCTTCATCGAAGACTACGTTTCTTGAGATATGGATTTTTCCGGTATCCGGACTGTAGCACCTCCAGCCTTTTCGTTCTGAGTCATACCATGAAAACAAGCATCGAATGGCCTTTTTCTCCATCTTATGATGAAGATGATTAGGCACAAACACGTAACAAACACAACCGAAAGTTCGAAAGTAGAGCACAGTGGGTTTAAGTTTAAACAACCTTTCGAATGGCGACTCATACTTCAGCCCTTGAGAAGGAGTTCGGTTGATAATGTAATTTGTCGTTTGCATTGCCTCGGCCCAAAAACGTCCAGGAAGATTCTTGCGGTGAACTAAGCATCTTGTAACCTCTTCGAGGTGACGATTCTTTCGTTCGGACACACCGTTTTGTTGAGGTGTGTTCGGACATGTAAGTTGTCTCTTAATTCTTCTCTCTCAAGTATCTATCGAACTCGGTTGAGAGATACTCGCCACCGTTATCAGACCGCAAACAGCCCACCGTGTACCCCGTTTCTCTTTCAACCTCTGCCTCAAAGTGTTTAAATTTTTCCAGAACCTCTGACTTTGCCTTCATAAAATAAATCCAGCAGAACTTTGAATTGTCATTAATAAATGATACCATATAGAGCATACCTTTGATAGAAGGATGTTTGGATGGCCCAAAAACATCAAAGTGCACTAATGCAAGCGGCTCTTTAGCTCTATGGTCGGATAACGAGAACGGTTGCTGGTGTGCCTTCCCGTACTGGCACCCTTCACATACCAAGTCTTTGTTGACCTCCAAGTTTGGTAAGCCACTAACCAGACCTTTTTCCATCATGATTTTTAGCTTGTCATACCCAACATGCCCCAGTCGGTGATGCCACAAGTCTGCGTTTTGGGTGTTCTTTGTTTTGTTAACATAAGCATGCTCAGCAGAAAGCACGTACACAGACTCGGCCTTCCGGCCTTTCAGAATTGGTGTAGAAGTCGTTTGGAAATCTTTAAACACCTGAACATCGTGTGGCCCAAATAGGATGTACCTCCCTGTACCAGTCAATTGAGGGACAGATAAGAGATTCTTCTTCATTCCCGGAACATGGTCGCCTGAAAGCTTTAGTTGACACTTCTTGTCATCCCCTGGAAAGGAAACATCACCAATATGAGCAATTTGGTGCTTCGAGTTGTCGGCTATTACGACGACCCTGCTTCCTTCATACTTTATTGGATCATTCAGCCGTTCTATGTCGCCTGTGAGGTGATTCGAGCACCCGAAATCAACAATCCAGTCGTCAAGACGATTTGGATGTTGATTCAGGGTGGTTGCTGTGAGAGCTTCATCTGACCTTGGTGCGCTTGGGGGTTTCGAGTCTGCATCTTCATTTTTAGGTTCCAATTTTGCATCTTCAAGGTAAGCCGCTAGAGCTTGAACATCCCACGCTTCCTCGGTTCTCACAACAGCAGAGTTTCCTTGTTCTTCTCCTGCGGGCCATATGGCCTCTGTGGCCACATCGATGACACTTGAAGGGAAATCGCTTCCCTTGATTCTTTACTTTGCGATTGGTGTTTTCTCCGGACCTCTCACCGTCGTATCCCCATCCAGACTTATCAGATTCATATCTTTTAAAATTATCACCGTCATATCTTTTAAAATGGGCTTCTCCTTTGTTGTGGTTATGGGCCTCACTTCTGTTATTGGGCCTATCGGCCTTATATGAATGTTTACCCTTGTAAGTTATACCTATCTTTCCCTTTCCTTCTTTCAGCATACAACGCCTCTGCTTCAATTTTTGGTGCAGCCGCGATTGAAAAATCTCCCATCCGCTTAGCTAAATTTTCTTGGCTTGCTAGAAGATTCTCGAATTCTCCTAGCGAGGGTTGGGTTGGCCAACCCTGAACGGCTGCTACAAAACTATGAAATTCCGGTTTGAGCCCATGGATTATGATCCTCTTTTGTCTCACCTCGCCAATCTTGTTGTCTAGATCAAGTTCACCAATCTCTCCGCATAGAGTTTTGACTTATGGAAATACTGTGGGATAGTTAGGTCCTTCTGTGACACGGAGAGCAACTCATTTTCGAGTAGTTGCAATCGCGTGTCGTTTTTCTTCAAGAACAAAGTCTTGAGTTCATCTCAGGCTTCTTTCGGTGATTTCACTTCTCGAATATGGTCCAGCACTTCTTCCTCCACTGTCGTTTTCAACGCGAACGCTTTCCCGGCCTTGATTCTCCATTTTCGTAAAGCGCCTTGTTCGTTTTCCCTCGGTGGTTCAACATCGGTTCCGTCAACGATATCCCACAGGTCTTGACCTTGCAGATACGAGCTCATGCACGTCGCCCATGTGTTATAATTCTTCTCGTTGACTTTCTTGAGGCCGCCGGTTAACTGTAGTTCTGACATCGTGGATTGGCTCTGATACCAATTGATTAATTGATATTCTTCTTGTTGCTGTGACTTCGAGAATAAAACAAAGGAACACAAAGAATTGCGAAGTAATTTTCTGGAAAATCAAAATGCTTTCTATTACTGAATGAAAAACAAGTACTAGAGCAAGACTTAAATAGAAAAAAAAAAAAAAAAAAAAACTGAATGTGGGCATCCCCAATAACTCATCCTAACTTTCAGCAACTAACCATAAGAATAGGTAAATACCACTAACTCTAACTTATTCCCAAAGCAAAGTAAATAAAACGGTAAATGACTAAATCAAATCTTGCTGACTCAGCTCCAGCTAGGCTGTAAACTGTGATATTGAACATTTAACATTCGTAACCGACATAGATTCCTTAGGTAATTTCATGGACTTGTTTAATACTTTTAGTTGATGCTGAAACATATTCGAAGTTAAAGCGGTTTCTATGTACACATTCAACAAGATGAACTATATGCGAGTGTTATAAAAATATAAATAAGCATTGTGGTGGTCGCTATACATGATATTTGGTTATAAAGCATCCATCATTGCACTCACATTTGGTACTTCGAAGTCTCAAAGTATAGTGTTTCTGTCAATAAGCCTTCATTGCTAAAATGATGGTCATCCTTAAAATCAACTAGCACTCACACTTTCTTATCAGAAAACTCTATTAAGTGGGATTGGCTATGAGATTATTTAATTTATGTTAACAGCCGAATTAGAAAAGAAAGTGCATCTCATCATTCGACTATAATAAAGCGCTAACCACTCATGACTCAACAATATATTTGTCACCTAGCCTCACAACGCGACCTAACAGATACACATCTACAAACAAGGCTATCATACTAGAATTGGATAAGTACTTTTTAACCTTATCTTTATCTTATTCTTTCAAGAGCAAGGCATCCCTTTAGAGGGAGCTTTGGAGGATTTGAGAATGAAATCCAATTGACTAAATAAGTAGGAAAATACTAGATAAGTTGAGAATGAAAAAGTCACCCTTTTTAACCTTATCTTTATCTTATTCTTTCAAGCTCTTTTGGTCTACAATGATACTATGTTGGCTATAGTGTCGGCTTCTATCTCTAACCACATCCTCAATATGGTACCATGAAGCTTCAAAAATTTGCATGCCCACACACCAGAATCAAGTTAAGTCTGAAAGTCTGTAAAAATTGATGATCTTTCATTAAGCAAAACACCCTTTAAATAGGGGAGAATACATAACAACCCTATCGCCTAAACAAGGAAACGTAATCTATATTTACACAGAATAATTACAATTTGTTAATTATATATCTATACTATAAATATGTACGAATATCTCGGTTAATACTCCCCCTCAGTTTGAGCGACTATGCGGAAGGACGCTCAAGCTGGACCTGAAAGTCTGAAATAGGTGTCGTGGAAGGCCCTTTGTGAAAATGTCCGCGTACTGAAGAGAAGATGGAACATGTAGAACCCGAATGTGACCTACGCGAACCTTTTCGCGTACAAAATGAATATCAATCTCTATATGCTTGGTACGCTGGTGTTGAACTGGGTTATCAGATAGATAGACGGCCGAAACGTTATCACAATACACAACTGTTGCTTGCCGAAGAGGGAGATGTAACTCCAAAAGCAAATTCCGAATCCAAGTGGCCTCTGCGACAGCGTTTGCCACTCCCCGATATTCTGCCTCTGCACTAGAACGAGAAATGGTCGGTTGGCGTTTAGAAGACCAAGAAATCAAATTGTCGCCCAGAAAAACACAATAACCACTTGTCGAGCGACGAGAGTCCGGACAACCACCCCAGTCCGCATCCGAGTAGGCGATTAAGGAATGAATGTTGGAGCGAACAATACGTATGCCATAATCAATCGTTCCCTGAAGGTACCGTAGTATGCGCTTCAGGAAGGCAAAGTGTGGGTCATGAGGCTCATGCATGAATAAACAAACCTGCTGAACAGCATAAGAGATATCCGGACGTGTAAAGGTCAGATATTGCAAAGCGCCTGCCAGACTGCGATATAAAGTAGGGTCATGGAACAATGGTCCATCAGTGGCGCTCAGTTTAGCATTAAGATCAACAGGTGTAGCGCATGGTTTACAGGATGTCATAGACGCCCTGGAAATAATATCTCTGGCATACTGGGACTGGTCCAAGAATAAACCTGCTGTCGTGCGAGTAACTTTAATACCCAAAAAATGATGTAAAGAACCCAGATCTGTCATGGCGAACTCTCGTGAGAGTGTACGAATAATGTCCTGCAAAAGTGCAGTCGAAGAAGCAGTAATAACAATATCATCGACATACAGTAGTAAATAAGCAGTCTGAGTCCCCCGAGTGAGTATAAATAATGAGTTATCACACACACTACTCCTGAACCCATGTGATAAAATATATGTGGCAAACCGAGTATACCACGCTCTCGGGGCCTGTTTGAGCCCATATAAAGATTTCTTCAGCCTGCATACATAATTTGGGTACCTACTATCCACAAACCCAGGCGGCTGATGCATAAACACTGTTTCATTTAAATTACCATGCAAAAAAGCATTCTTGACATCCAATTGATGGATAGGCCAAGACCGAGAGATAGCAATGGATAAAACTGTCCGTATGGTAGCCGGTTTGACAACCGGACTAAAAGTATCCTCACAATCAATGCCCACAGTCTGAGATTTCCCATTTACTACCAGTCTGGCTTTGTAACGCTCCAAAGAACCGTCAGATTTAAATTTATGACGGAATAACCACATACAGCGTATAACAGAGCGATCAGACGGGCGAGGAACCAGTTCCCACGTATCGTTCTCCTGCAAAGCACCAAACTCTAATTGCATGGCACGTAACCAATTTGGGTCGGCATAGGCTTTCGAGTAAGTGTTAGGGATGGGTGAAATGGTGGATGATAGGAGAGTGTGTTTGGTTTTGGAGCGTGTGGTCATAGGGTGGGTATTGGTTGTAGGATTGGGCGGTGGGCCTACCGAGGCAGATTTGGAGGACCCGGCAGCTGCAGAACCAGGTGCGGAGGGATGTGGGGCTGCGGTGGGAGGAGCCGTAGGCTCCGGGACAGCAGCAGCTTGCTGTGTGGTAGTCGCAGCAGCTGCAGATGGCTGTTGTACAGCAGCTGATGGCTGTTCGGTGGGCGCAGCAGCAGTAGGGGGCTGCTGTGATGCAGTTTGCGGATGTGTAACAGGTTGGGTAGGCTTAGGTCGACGTGTGTAGTGAAACGGGTAAGGAGAGGTGGAATGTAGGGAAGGTTTAGGGGAAGGAGTGGAAGTGAAAGTAAAACCGGAAGGTATGGGGTCATCAAGGAAAGAGTATGAAGCGGTGGGGGTGGGTATGGTAAATGGAAAAATGGTCTCATCAAAGGTAACATGACGAGATATTGAGACCTTTCCGGTGGTGGGATCAAAGCATCGGTATCCACGGAAGTCCGGGGGATACCCAAGAAAGATGCATCTGACGGATCGTGTATGTAGTTTATGTGGTTGAGTAGCTGAAGTGTTTGGATAGCAAGCGCAACCAAACACTCGGAGATGATCATAAGTGGGGTGACGAAGGTAAAGGGCAAATGTAGGGGTGAAAAAGTTTAAACGTTTCGAGGGTAGAATATTGTGAAGGTAGGTGGCTGTGTGAAGGGCTTCCACCAAGAAGGAGGGTGGGAGGTGAGCATGAATAAGCAAAGAACGGATGATGTCGTTTAGGCGACGAATCATCCGTTCGGCTCGGCCGTTCTGAGACGATGTTTGGGGGCAGGAAAAACGGAATAAAAGCCCATGTTGAGCGGCAAAAGTTTTAAAAGCATTATTATCGAATTCTCCCCCTAAGTCACATTGAAAGGTTTTTATGTTGCGGTTAAATTGAGTTGCAATCATACGGTGAAATTTTGCAAAGGTGGGAAATGTCTCAGATTTATATTTAAGTGGGTATACCCAGACAAAGTGGGAAAAATTATCAATAAGGACCATATAATATTTATACCCAGATTTACTAGTAACTGGTGATGTCCATAAATCACAATGTATAATATCAAATGGAGTAAACGTAAAGGAATTAGATTCATAAAATGGCAAACGTTTACTATTCGATAAAGTGCAAGAATGACAAATGTTTGAAGTCTTATTGTGATTACATAAAAAACCAGTACGTTTGCTAAGTAAATCTAAAACTTGAGCCCCTGGGTGTCCAAGACGATCATGCCAAGGAAGAGACTGGGAAGCAAGGAAGCAGGCTTGTGGCGGGAGTGTTGGTGGAGTTATTGGGTAGAGATTTCCCGTGCTATTGTGGCGGGAAAGGAGCCGTCCAGTTCGTAGGTCCTTCAAAGAAAAACCAAACGGGTCAAATTCAACAGAGACATTGTCGCGAGTGAAGCGACGAACTGAAACAAGATTTTTAATAATACGAGGGCTATAAAGTATGTTTGGGAGAATGTAGGTTCGGTTAAGAATGGGAAGAAAGCCCGTGCCAGAACACTCAATAGGCAAACATTGACCATTACCAACCAAAATTTTAGTGTGTACAGGAGAAGAATCAGGGACTGAAATCATACCTCGGTTTTCAGTGACGTGTCCTTCAGCACCGGTGTCCATGACTGCGTTCGGGTCCGTGTAAGTGAGATTCATGGAGTTGAAAGCAGCACTAAGGTCTGATGGACGTAAAGCATCGAATCCAGGAGGCACGGGGTAGCCGAGGTAGTTAGCCGAAGGTGGTTGGGAGTTGTTGTTGGGCCGCCAATTCTGTTGGGTTGGGTAAGGACATGGTGGAGTGTTCCACCAGGCCCATTGTGGGTAAGTGGGCTGCCCTGTTTGGTTTTGAAAAGCCCATGTGGTTGAACCAGAATAACCCCGTGAGCCGCGTCCACGTCCTCTACCGCGACCTGATTGATTTCGGCCACGACCTCTTGGCCGATAATATTGCTGCTGATTCGGGTCAGTTTGCTGGTGATTAACAGGTGGTTGCTGATTGTTTTGGGCGGCTGCAGTGGAGTTATTTGGGGCTGCAGCGGCTGGTGCAACTAGAACAGAAGTATTCTGTTGTTTTCTTGCCTCTTGGCGTATGACTTCATCATTTAACATCGTTCTAGCAAGATCCCAATCAGCCTTTTGAGAGTGAATTAACTGAGCAGTAGTATCAAACTCCTGAGAAAGTCCCCGAACAAGTTGTAAAACGAGCCTGGATTCAGTGATTGGTTGATCAACGTCAGCCAGTTGATTTGCCAAGTCTTTGAGTTGTTGGCAGTAATCATCCATAGAAGAACATGCAGTCAACGTGAGGTTAACGAACTTGGTTTCCAGTGCTCCTGCCCTGGCCTGTTTATTGCTGAGAAAGTGCTTCTCTAACCGAACCCAAGTGTCCCTGGCTGTGGCGTCCATATCCAGCACTCGACCAAGCAAATCATCTGACACTGTGCTGAAGATCCATTGAGACACGAGTGCATCAATCTCCTTCCATGTTTCAAAGTCTGGGTCAGTGGATTTGGGTTTGGTTGACTCGTCAATATGGTTGAGCACTTTGTATGCTATAGCATGGAACTTGAACAACTTCACCCAGGAGGTATAAGTCACTTTTGTCCCATCTAGGGTTCGTATCTTGGACTGAATATTGGACACAGAGTAGGCCGGGTGTAGGGCAGGGTTAACAGATTTGGTGGATGAGGATTCTGATTCATCGGATTTTGGCATTGTTTCAGGAAGAAAGTCGGCTGAAGGTGGCTGATGTTTATTAGGGTTTCGGCTGGGCTACTGAAATCGACAGGAAAAAGGTGGCTGATGTATATTAGGGTTTCGGCTGGGCTACTGAAATCGACAGGAAGAGGGCTGCTGAAAAAATCTAGGGTTCGGCTGGGATGAGGGAGAAACAGATCAGTGGTCGAAACCAAAGGGAAGGCGATGGGTATTCAGAACCGAAGCTCTGATACCATGAAAGTCTGTAAAAATTGATGATCTTTCATTAAGCAAAACACCCTTTAAATAGGGGAGAATACATAACAACCCTATCGCCTAAACAAGGAAACGTAATCTATATTTACACAGAATAATTACAATTTGTTAATTATATATCTATACTATAAATATGTACGAATATCTCGGTTAATAAAGTCAAGTTTTCTTATGCTTTTGAATGATTATTACAATTGTGCAAATTAGGGGTGTTCAAAAAGCTTGCGGCTCGCAACTCGCTCGAAAAAAGCTCGACTCAAAATCGGCTCGGTTGTAAACGAGCCGGCTCGGCTCGTGAGCCGGCTCGGATTAATTTATATTATATATATTAATTTTAATGGATACATAAAATTGTGAATCTGGTAGCTTATATATTTGGATCTTAAAAATATATTTTGTTAGTTCTTACGGTTAAATTTTATCTCAGCGTTATATATTAATTTTAAAGGATACATAAAATTGAATCTATGGATACATGAAATTCTGAATCTATGGATACATAAATATGTGAATCTATTGGCTTATATTTTCGGATCTTTGCAGCATTAAAACATGCTTATCACATAAGCAGTGAAATAAAAAGGTAAGGGTTACATATTCGCCACTTTCAAATTTAGCAAAAATCACAAGATTAATAGATAGATAACATGATATAATCAAGATCCCACATCGCTAAGAAGAGAAAGCATGAGGAAGCACCTCCCCTATAAAAAGTCAGGGTGAAGCCATCTAAAGAGTTAATAAGCTATACTTACATATGTTGTCCTTTGGTCAATAAAAGTTGCATATTTTGCCCTTTGGCTTAGTTACTTGCAATTTAATCATGTTTGAGATCTTTTTAAACTAGCAAATTTAACTGTTCTTGGTGAAGTCGAGCTAAATCGAACCGAGCCGAGCTGGCTCGAATCTAGTTCGAGTCGAGCTTGAGCCCCAAATCTTAGCTCAATTTAAAATTCGAGCTCGAGCTAGATCTGGTTCGGCTCGACTCAGCTCGTTAACAGCCCTAGTGCAAATTCATCAATGCATGCTTAATTTAACCAAACAGCATCCATGGAGACCTTCATGGAGTCACCACTCACCAATCATATTGTGAAAATTAAAAAATGTCCTTCCAGTATGAACGACATTACTACAAACTCAACACACCGAGAACCCCAATAAATTTAAACACGGCTCTTATTCAACAATAGATGGTTGAGCACTTCTTGAATATTCATCCATGAAGCTAGGTATCTCACATATATTAGGCTAAACTAACTAGATCAAAAAGGCAACATCTAGCCACTGGCATAGTTGTTAATGTGGTCGCCTAGGCGTGCCTAGGCGCAATTAAGGCGCTGGGCGGGAAAACTACGCTTAGAGTTCCGAGGCATTTAAGGCGCGTGGGTGTAGGTAATTATTATTTTTTTATTATTTTTTTTAAAGATTCAGCTTCTATCTATAAGAGACCTTTCAAACTCCCAACAAACATCCGAATATACTGGATTCTCAACAAACAAACAAACAAACGCATTCACTGGATTCTCAACATCGATTCTCAAACAAAAACTGCCAATAATCTTCAGGTTCGTTCATGTATGCAAATAATCTTCTGTCAATCACTGGAAAACATCTAATAATCTTCGGGTTCGTTTAAGATATATTTTTATAATTATGTTACTTGCGCTTTTTTTCGGGCCCACGCTTTTTTTGCGCTTCTCGCCTAGGCCCCGGGCCCAACAAATCGCCTTGAGTGCGCCTCGCGCCTTTAATAAGTATGGCCACCAGCACTTAGCCACTTAGGACTTAGGATATTAACGACCCACATGATGATGAATTAGGCAGGATTTGCAAAAATTGCACCTCTCTGAGAACATGGTCCATGATAAGAGCTCTGGGAGACGTAGGATTAAGGTTAAGGATTTCTAGGAGAGGGTACAATTGTGTTTTTAGGTGTAGTGTATGGTCGTAGATATGTATCTATTTGTATAGGTTGTTTGTGTTGTTATATTTGTCTTGTTTACCATGCACTCTTTCACCACTCATGTTATATTGGTAGCTTCATACACACACACACCTCATGTTCTATTTATTTCTTTCCTGGGTGTTTTGGAGCCGAGGGTCTCAATGGAAGCAAGCCTCTCTATCCCTAGGGGTAGAGGTAAGGTGTGCCTACATCCCACCCTCCCCAAACCCTACCAATAGCTTTGCTATTTGTGGGATTTTACTGGGTATGATTGATTGATTGATTGATGTTGGTGAAGCTGAATCGAGACATATGAGGTTGACACCCTAGGGCCTATGCTTACCATTAAACAATGAGACAATCATTACAGCATACCTCATGGTTCTCGTCGTGAATAAATTACCTGACTACCCTTAATTTGTTTCTTTCTAGAAAGGACCTTTGACAAATCAGCAAGACAACCTATGTAACTCACATTCATAGGCCCTCTCTTCATCCTGACTTACTCGCACTTTCATAAAACTCATAGCCAAGTAGCCTGTAACTCTGTATTTTGCCACAGTACTCAACCATTTGTGCCCTTAATAGCTGTTTATAACAACTTGTTAATATAATTTGCCTGAGATTCTCTACATCCTATAACCTATTAATCTTTATAGACTCTAGGTAGGTCAGCTTCGGCCCCTATATTTCCTAAATGCACACACATAGTTTTCTCCAATCACCTCACTAACCATATACGTCAACTTCCTGTTCAGCTCTAGTCAGAATAAAACCACACTCAAAGCTGCCTTTCACCAATCTCAATGTTTATACACAATTACCCATGATGTATGAAGAGTATAGCAACTAATTAGCCTATACAATGACGGAACATCTGTACAACAGAACAGATAGCTGGTGCTGGAACACAATCCTTTTACTTAACTTCATTCATTCGTGTGTACACGAGCACAATGAAATACAACAAAATCATAAGACAGAGAATAACATCCATATATCCAATGCATCATGATTTGGAAAATTTTACACCAAAGTGATAATAAAGTAATAAACCTTAGGCAGTTAACTTCACAACAAATATCAAAAAGCACTGACAAAACAAAACTAAAAGTAAAAACTAATCGGTCCGCAAAAGACAATTCGAGGCCAATTACCGATTCCGAAATATAATTCAAGAAAATGCTAGCAAAACCTATGCAATATAAGCAAAAAATCACAACATTCTACTCTACAAAATCAACACTATAACCAAATATACAACAAAATTGAAGTGTTTACTATAGCATTATAAGAAAAATGATCACAAACTTGACTATAAAACAAAACAAAACGAAACTTCAAGAACAAGAAACAACGAACCTGCTTAAGTTCATCATCATTAAGCGCATCTTCATACGTCTGATCCTTTAACCGATGTTCATCTTCAACGACGTCGTTCGGTTTATCAGTGTTATCGTTAACCGCCTCACCGTCCCCGACTTCCGTCTCGCTCGCCGTTTCGTAACCGTCGGAAGCGTATCCGGCGGCCGTTGGTTTATCGCCGCTTCCGGAATATGCTCCGTCGGTGTTTAGTCTGTCTCCGACGGTTGAATCTACTCCGACGTTGGTTGAATTTGACGGTTTTGGATGGTTATCGGCTGACGTCACCGGCTCGATCACCACCATTTTCGAGTTTGCAATCGAAAACCTGAAAAGTTTGAAGTTCGTTTTGTTGGCTAGAGAGTTCTTTGGGGTGTTCGGGTTAGCTTAGGGGCTGTTTGGTAGCCTCTTAATGACCATTCAGATGCAACCTCTTAATGGTTTAAAACCTCTTAATGAATAAGAGGTAACCTCAAGTCTGAATAATTAAGAGGTAACCTCTGAATGGTAAATCATCACATGTCACATTCTTCTACCTTCTCATTGGTAAAATTCTTAATGGTTCAATTAAGAGGTAGCCACTTAATGACCATTCAGAGGCTACCAAACAGCCCCTTATTTATTTAAGTTAAAAATGACTTTTTTTTCGTGAGAAGCAAATATTAATTTATGATTTTTTGAAAACGACTTTTTTAAAAAGTGTTTGGGTTAGCTTATAAGTCAATAAGTAGTTTTTTAAAAGGTGTTTGGTTTAACTTATTCATGTAAAATAACCAAAAAGGACATCCTTTAAAAAGTAGCACGTGACATTCACGTGGACCCTTTTGTTGGGGGAATGTAGCACGTGACATTCACGTGGACCCTTTTGTTTAAGAAAAAACTGAAAAGTGTTAAGCTAATTTGGGATATTTTAGAGGGTAGAGTGGTTTCCAAAAAAATATTAGGGTAAATTATATGTTTCGTCCTTCTATTGGATTGTAATGTATGTCTTTTAACTTTAATAATTCCAGTTACAATCCTTTATTTGAAATACTCATTACACCTTTCGTCCTTTGACATTAACCAGGTTAAAATTTCAAGTGAAGAATGATCATGTGTCTTTCACATGAGGGTATGTTGGTAATTTTACTAATTTATTTATACAAATAAACCCAAGTGGGACCAACTTAACAATACCACCATCTTGTTTAACCTTTGAACATCACTGAACACCCTTTCGAAACAATAACCACCATCAGAACATAACTCAATTTAACCTTAAAAACACCACCATCTTGCCTAATACCACCCTGATGGTTTCCTATGCTATCATAAAATGAACACTTCCCAACAAAAAGAGAGTAACGTATACAAAAGTTATGAATGAAAGAACTAACGGTTGTAGAGCAGTTTCAATCAACGATTCCGGAGCACAATTCCTCATAAAAGCAACCATAACACCAATCATCTTCCTTATCTGGTGAAGCATAAAGCTCTGCCCGACAACTTCACATTTCACAAACTCTATTCCATCAGCCGCAACAATCGTTGTAACAACCCTCGGAAACGACCACAACCAATCTTAACCGAGACTCCAAAAGTGTACGATGGAAACCAACACGAAAAACGAAGAAACACTGATTTCGGCCACGTCGCGCTACGCGACTGTGGTAGAATTATGCGGTCACGCGACGCGACTATAACGCTTCGCATGTTTGTACTTTCCCAATTTAGCAAGCATTGTTGTACTTTCCATTTTTAGACACTTGTACTCTTGTTGTATTCTATTTCGTTTCAATTTGTAATCCGAGACAAATGATCATAATGAAAACGCAATTATTTTAATCATATTCATGTTATTCATGTTAGACTTATGTCCAAGCTTGTAATCATAATTCACATTTTGAATGTTATGTTATACATGACTCTTGATTCTTTGATACACATTAACGCTTGATACTCGAAAAACCGATTAAAACACGTAAAATAATCAAACTTGAAACGAAAAATATTGGAAACAAGTGGGTTTGCACGGATCGAGTAGATCCGCTCCAAGAGTCGATCCGCACGAATCCAGTCCATCCGCCCGAATTTCTGGATACCCTAATTTCTCCCAGATCCTATAAATAGACCCCTTATTCCTTCATTTTCACTCGCCACTTTCTTGCAAACACTCTCAGAATCCCTTGTTGCGATCACAAACTTTTGTAAGAACACTCTTTCATTTTCAATTATATTCCATTTCATTTCCTTGCATTTCATCTTAAATTCTTAAACTTTTCACAAAACCTTCTTGATTTCACTTATCTCGAAGATGGTTTCCGCTAGTTTGCTATGTTTGGAGCATCATGTCACACCCCAACCGATGGCGGAAACATCGGGATGAGACGAACAAATTGCTCAAAACTTCATAACACTATGTGACAATATAGTTTAAATTCAAATTTCATAAATTGCTAAAATGTCATACAAGAATCAAATACGAACAACATTGTTTCAAACACATAATACAAAATAGATTATTCTAAGTGTGTTTCTAAGTCCACTTAAGTCTTGTTTCTTCACTTAGCATCATCCTGTCTATCGAACCTGCAACATGTATTAAAATATGATCAACAAAAAGTTGGTGAGTATACAAGTTTGATACATAGTATAAATTAGTTTAAAATAGTCTAACGGCTCGTATCCAACATGAATCACAATATGCAAGTTACTAGTATGTTGCAACGGTGTCAAGTATATGTTCAAACCCATGAATCCAATGCGTTAAAATAGCCTATCCCAAAGAATAACGGGAGGTAACATGTTTAACTTAACAATACCCCGAGACTAGTGGGCGGTGCATTACTCCTATAGCGCTATAATTGTTAAGGCAGGCTTGTACGAAGTTAATGAGCATATAGACACGAAAAGTTTAACATAACATACGAGATTAACAAGCATCATATAGTTTCATGTTCAAATATGGATAGAGAGTGATTCAAATAGTTTCACGTGTGTTTATATATAGAATACATGTTGTACCCAATAGTGTTAAAAGTAAAAATGGGTTCGAGTATACTCACAGTTTTGCGTATGGTAATGCTAAACCGCGAGCGGGATTGATGGAGTCTTGAGATTACCAACTTTGCGTATGAAGATTCCTTGAAGTAAAGCGTGAGGAAAAGATTGGGAAAAGGATTCCGAGTGGATGAAATAGTTAGCCTAAATGATTAAATACCATGCAACGATCGTGTTAATGTTTATTGGTTAAATATAATTCCTAACATTTAATGTTTACTAATTAATTAATTAAATATTATAATTTGTCTCATTGTTAACCTTTAATGTTATAAGAGGATTAAGATAATTTGTTAATTATTTTTGTTATTATTAAATTCAGAGGTTTATTGTTGTAAAAGAGAAAAAAAAAAAAAAAATGCAAACTGAATATTTATTTGGGTTATTAATGGATTTAAAGGTTCAGTACTAAAAGAAAATAAAAATTTATATAAAGTTTGTACCGCATCATCTTTTTTTTTATTTGATCGATGAATCATTACACTAGTATCATACGTCCACCATTTTAATTACCTAATAAAGTATTAGTTTGATTTGTCAAAGTGTAAAGTGCCTATATATTTAAACATAATCTTAGTTAACCAATAATAAATTTTTTCCCCACATGCATGAGTATTTATTTTTTAAATAAAAGACTCAGCTCCTTTAAAGATTGATGGTTGGCACCATATCGTGTATTAGCCTACCAAATGTGTTTTTTTTTTTTTTTGTAGGTTCTGTATTTTTAGTTATTGCCATCGATCAATTTATTAGTTGAGCACTAGAAGATCATAAAAATGTTAAACGTAGAGTTTCAACAAAGAATGTACCCTATGCTAACCATACAAATTTTTTTATATATTTTAATTTGCACAAAGCCATATCCCCACAGTACAAGGTAACAATAATTTGATTTGTAAACTAATAAAAGCTTTGAACTAAAGCAGACTTGAACCAAAGAACAACCCAAATCAAAACTGCAACGAAACTCGAATCGAAACTTAAACAAACAAAACCCGAACCAGATTCTAACCTGAGCCGACTGTGTTGTGAAACCCAAACCGGATCCGAAGTCAAACAAACACTTAACTGTACCTGAAACGAAACCCAACCCGAAACCGAACCACCGCCGTGCACCACCATCGAAGCCGCCAAAGCCGACGATCGCCAGAGAACGGCTTGCCGTTCTCTATTCCTTCCTCTTTTCCGGCGTCTCTCTCTCTCTCTCCGTTTCTTCGATCTCTCTCTCTTCCTCGTTGCGCGCTGCCGTCATTGATTGCGGCTGTCGCCGCTAATGTCGTGACACCACCACAGTACCGCCGCCACCAAGACGGTGTCGGTCGTTCAATTAATCAGGAAGAGAGAGGGAGGAGGAGGAGGGTGTTGAGGGTTGTAACAACTCTCGCTAAAATTATTATTTCTTATTTTATTTTGTCCAATAGGAAACCCTAATTGAGACCCCCAAGTAACATTGCATGACCCCTAAAATTTTTAGAACAGTTGGAACTAGGATTAGGGCCCCTAAAACTCGGGGGGGGGGGTATCCCCTACTTGACGATTATCCTCATAACTCGTTGTAGAAAACGAATTTGATCGAACTGTTGACTCACCCAAGCTAATTGGAGACGTGGCTACCCTACCCTAAAAAGGGCGCCGTCGCGCCACGCGACAGGGACTGTTTTTCAGTATAAATAGCAGGAGTTGGCACTTGCATGGCGCTGTTATTACGACGATCAAATTCGTTTCGTACGTCAAATTATTCACTGTTTAGTCCAAAAAACACACACTAGCACGAAATTCTGCCGCGATAACAGGGTAATAACTCGATTACTGCTACGATTCAATGTCCGATCGATAAAAAACAATCCGATGGATGTTTAAGTGTTGCCCGTATTTGGGCTATACTTTGTCATTCGTTGTGAAGGTTTTGATCTCGTGAGTTGTCGTAAAAGTTTTATTAAGTTACTGACCTAGTTTTCGTGTGCATTGTTATTTGAATTAGGTTAACCAGGCTAAAATCAGTAGGCTAAACGCTGCCCGTCTAAACTTGCAATGTGAGTTATTCTCGTTTTACCAAATTGTTTCCAAAACCCTATTTGTTTCAAAGTTATAATTACAGGGATTAAGTCTTTGTAATCTTCAATTACTGCCGGTATGTGGGGTTTTGTATGTATTACTTGATACCCATCACCATTGGACAACGTGTTAGCCAATGGGTGATCTGACCATAGTCACAGATACTGTCAAGTGACAAATACCGATTTGGGGTAATTGGTTGATAAAAACATTGTAATTACCCTTATTACTGTATATTATAACAATGTGTCGTTTTGTGCAATTTGAATGACTCGCCAGTATTTCCCTGTTGATAAAACCTTTTTAAAACATGTTTCAGGTGATCTACTGTGATACAGGAAAAAGTGTCGTGTAGCACTACAAGCTTGAAGAAGTGGCTTAATAAAATAAATAAACATGTTTTGTAAAACAGGGAACTTCCTTGAGAAATTTCCTTTATTGTACTTTATGGGGTTTGTCCCAAATATGTGAAATAAATAATTGGGAAATTTTTAAGTCTTAAAAGATCCTTTTAAACTTCCGCTGTTAACTCAAAGAATAAATACCATGGGTTTCTGTCCCGCGGCTCCTGGACCGGGTCACACCGGGACGGGGGCCGTGACAGAAAAAGGTGGTATCAGAGCCACTGATTTAAGCCAATTAAGTATTTAGAAATACTTAATTTTTCTGATTGCCATTCTGTGATTATGTGAAAATGGGTTTACAAAATTTTAACTTAGAAATTTTATGTGTTTCTTCATATATGCTTACAGCATGAATGAGTTGTCTGAAGCTCTTCAGAATATCACTATCCATTCTGCTGACATGGAAGTTTCCGAGGGCTTTTCTGGTTATTGGGCCGACACTGATGAACCTATGGAATTCCAAGCCCAACCCCAGGATAAACCCAAACCGAAAAAGAGAAGAAGATTCGTGGGCTGGAGGCGTGTGCGTAGGAAGAAACCAGCGACACGGAAAGTTATAAAGACGGAGGATCCAAATGATAAAGGCAAAGGAAAGGAGACCGGGGAAAGTTCAGGGCAAGCCCAGGAAATGCCATCCTGGGAGGAGCTGGATCATAAACTGGCACTTAGCCTCATCGGACCTGCCGATGAAAACCTCTTCAATTACCCAGCTGAAGTATTACTTCCAGTTAATCTAGAGCCTGCTATCCCAGATCCTATTGTTAACCCCCGACCTCTACAAGGAGAGCTGGAAGAATGGTGGACCACTGACTGGCATTTTCAGAATCTCTTGAATAACCCTAATACCTTTTCCCCCAGTTTGAACCTGAGCCTCCACTAAAACCACCTATGAGCACAGAAAACTTGGCTGAACTCCGCCACTATGGCGAGGAATTGGTGGACACAGGAAATAGAATCCGGGAGGTGGGGGAGAGAATATCATGGAAATACGACGAAAGGGAACGTCGTTTCTGAAGTGCCAGCGGATGAGGATCATATGTGGTTGTGGGAATGTGTGTTTAATAATAATATAATAATAAAAATATTATCATGTAAAATAACTAAAAATAAAACTTTTGTAAGATAACTGGTGTGTACGGATGCCTACTAATATATAAAAATATCAACGTCGCAAAGTCGACAATTTTGGCTATACGTGTTGACGTGATTATGTGTGATTACTTTATTGCGCTTGGTTGATATTTATTTGTACTCATAACTTATATATATTGTTAATTATCAGATGGAACCCGCTGTTAATGAATCAGTTAATGAAGTTAACCAATCTGAGCAAAACAATGAAGATCACTTTCTTAATAGGCAAGATATAGAAAACATCGTTGCTCAAGGAATAGCCAATGCTATTCCAGCAATCCTTGCTGCTGCCCGAAATCCAGTTGAACCTCAACCAATTATTCCTAGCAAACGTACTCATGAAGACAACTTCAGTAATAGCGTAAATGGAGGTGGTAACAATGATAATGATGTGACGCAGGCCCCAATTCTTAAGAGAATGAAACCTGCAACGCCTGGTTTCACTTACAAGGAATTTCTTGCCTGTAAACCTGTTGAATTTGCAGGCAATGAAGGGGTGACTGCTGCACTGCGTTGGTTGGAGAAAACCGAGGCAGTAATTAAAATAAGTAAATGTGCCGAGGAGGATAAAGTCATGTATGCTTCTAATCTTTTCAAGGAAGAAGCATTAGAATGGTGGAATACGGTATTACAAGCTAAGGGAAGTGACATGGCCTATGCCATGAGTTGGGAAGAATTTAAGCGTCTGGTGGAAAGAAAATTCTGTCCAGAATATGAAAAAGAACAAATGGCGAACAAATTCTTGAGCCACCGAATGGTGGATGTTGATTGTCGAGGGTATACTTCGAAGTTTTTCGAATATGCTCGAATTGTGCCTACTCTGGCTTTGCCAGAACCGGTACTTATTTTTCGCTACATTTGGGGTTTGATTAGTGAAATCTGTGATATTGTCAAAGTTGCGAGACCCCGCACGATTCGATGATGCGGTGGAATTAGCCAACACCTTGACTGACGGACTAGTGCGTACGCGAGAAGAAAACAGGAAGAAGGAATTGGCTCAGAAAATTACCCAAGGATTTCGTGTGGGTAATAATAGCAATTCCAAGAAAAGAGGAACTGGGCAATCTGCCACTCCGCCGTTCTGCAGGAATTGTAAAAAGAAACATTTTGGAAAATGTAATGAAACCTGCAACTTCTGCAAAGCTATAGGACATCGTGAAGAAGATTGCAGAAAGAAAACAAAGATCTGCTACAACTGCGTAGAAGCTGGGCATTTTAGACCAGAACGCCCTAAATTGGTCAAACCAGCAGATAATAAGGTCAAACCTGCTGAAGGGACTAACAAGAAGAACGCAAGAGCCTTCCAATTGACCACGCAAGAAGCCGAACTGATTCCTGACGTAATAGCTGGTACGTTCTTAGTTCACAACGTTTATGCAAAAGTATTATTTAACTCTGGTGCAAACCAAAGTTTTATAAATACTTCATTCTGCCAAGCTCTTAAGCTACCCTTAACAAAACTTAGGCAAGTTTTTACGGTAGAGATGGCAGATGGGAATTCTGTTAACATAGATACGATTTTGCAAAAAGAAAATATAGAACTTTCAGGTCATAAATTTTCTGCAAACCTGTTACCCATGAATTTAGCTGGATTCGATGTCGTATTAGGAATGGATTGGTTAGTAGCCAACCATGCTCGAATCCTCTGTGATAAGAATTCCATAGAAATTCGTGCAACCACAGGAGAAGTAATTATAATTACAGGGGATAAGCCGCGTAAACCAATGAAGTTCATTTCGGTAATGAGAATTGCTAGCTATGAACGAAAGCAAGGAATAGTGTATTTAATTTCGGTAATCATTAGCACTAAGGGTAAGGAACTTAAGGAAATTCCTGTAGTATCAGATTACTCGGATGTATTTCCAGAAGAACTACCTTGATTACCACCCGATAGGGAAGTAGAATTTAGAATTCATCTAATTCCTGGAACTACACCGATAGCTAAGGCACCTTATCGGTTAGCACCCACCGAAATGTTAGAATTGAAAAAGCAGTTAGATGAATTGCTTAGTAAAGGATTCATACAACCTAGTTCATCCCCGTGGGGAGCACCAGTGTTGTTTGTAAAGAAGAAAGATGGTTCAATGCGAATGTGTATCGATTACAGGGAATTGAATAAGGTTACAATTAAGAATCGATACCCATTACCTAGGATTGATGCTCTTTTTGATCAACTTCAGGGAGCTAGATATTTTTCTAAGATAGATTTACGCTCCGGATATCATCAGTTGAAAGTACAAGAAGAAGACATGCCGAAAACTGCTTTCAGAACTAGGTATGGTCATTACGAGTTTACAGTCATGCCCTTTGGATTAACAAATTCTCCTGCAGCATTTATGGACATGATGAATAGGATCTGTAAACCGTACTTGGATAAATTTGTAATTGTCTTTATCGACGATATACTTATTTATTCCAAAAGTCAGGACGAGCATTGTGAACATCTACGAGCACTATTAACTTTGTTAAGAAAGGAAAAGCTTTACGCCAAATTCTCGAAGTGTGAATTTTGGCTACAGGAGGTACAATTTTTAGGACATATGGTGAATCACGAAGGTATTCACGTAGATCCCTCCAAAATAGAAGCGATCACCAAGTGGAAGGTCCCGCAATCAGCTACGGAAGTTAGAAGTTTTCTAGGATTAGCTGGGTACTATAGGCGCTTTATTAAGGATTTCTCTAAGATAGCGGTACCATTAACTAAGCTAACCTGTAAAACAGTTAAGTTTGAATGGGGACCTAGGCAAGAAGAAGCTTTTAAGATTTTAAAACAAAGGTTAACAAACACCCCAATTCTAGCCTTACCAGAAGGAACAAATGTAACACCTCGAAAATTCGTGTTCAGTAATATAACGACCGTGTCATGTAAGACAAAAAGGGTTGTAAACCCGGATTTAATAAAGATGTTTTGGCAGGATTTAAAGGTGGCGTCATGTTAATTTTTACCTCTGAACGACCTCATTTATAAATCCCAAGACCCAAGTATATATATCTTAAACATCTAATATATCTTAAATCCAGAAATTCTTTACAATAATTGAAATGGTGGACTCCTACGAAAATTTCTACGTTAACCTTCTTGTTCGGCACTTTCAATAAGGATTCAATGAAACATACCAAAGTGGTAGGGTATGTAACTGTTTAAGGCACTTTTTAGAGGCCCCAATCTGATAAATAATGTCCCAAATTCGAAACAAGTGGTTGCCCTTTCGAAATCCTGAAGGAACAAGAGTTTTTGACTTCAGCCACTAGCTTACGGACCGTAAGCATTATGCTTACGGTGCGCAAGCATCGCCCAACGACCAGAAAACCTTCTGTTTGCTGTTTAAATGCGAATTCCGACCTTTAAACGATTTTCCTCATCTCCCTTGGCCCCTAAACAATCCCTAAACATCTAGGGACACTTGTAAATAACTTGTGGGCAGTAGTAGACTTATTTGTCAACATGCATGTTGTGGAGCCTTGATCACTATATAAAGCTCACAAGTGCAACACTTTGATCATTCATTCCTCAAACATCTTCTGATCAATTGTGGAGCACAAGAGCACCTTCCAGGCCTTCCTAATCAACCATTAGACACTTGTAAGTTTGGTTAACCTTCTTAAATTGAGTTTAGCTTAGTTATTTAGCTAAAAGTCAAACCGTCGTAATTACGGTTTGACTTCGAGATTAATTAATAATGGCTCAGTCAAATCGCGAATTAAAAGTAGTTATAGGTTGGTAATTATGTGGGTAATAAACCCTTAAAAGGGTTCCCCCTGATTCCCAATCTAACTAGGTCTAATGTCGGGTCAAACGTACTAATAAAAAGTCAACAGGATACTTAGTTTCTAATTTATGCATGATTAGCAATGTAGAACACATACAACCTGTTTGATCATTAATATAACTTGGTAATCAGTGTAAGAACATGTCTAAACATGTTCAACCCGACAATTTACTATTTAGACCCGGTTCGGAACCGAAAGTCGCAAAGCTTTGACTTTTGCTTTGACTTCAGTTCTGACCCGTTTTGGTATGATTTAGAAATACCTTAGAGCCTTATTTGGACCAGGTTACATGCTAGTATAACCCTCTGTGATTATACACCATGGTTCATTTGTTAACCAATTAATACGCATGATTCCGTTAATTGCTCATATGTTGACCATTATGCCCTTTTCACATTAAAACGTGATTTTTGGAAATGTAAAAGAGTAGAAACTTTAATTACTGATATATAAACTTGTATGCAAAGTTTGACATTAGTTTGAGGTGTAGATTAAGAGTTATGCTCGTTAGCGTAAAATGAAAGCCTTATGATAATTAAACGGCGTAATTAGCGTATAGCCTAGTTAAGCCTACTCTTTGACATCAAAATTATTAACCACTGATGTAATATATTATTTTGGGATTTTTGAAGATTTTTAATTAATTTTAGGACGAGCATAACTAATAGTCGTAGGCTTAATCCGGTAATTGTCGGTTTTGCCCTTACGGGCTATAAAATGAGTTTTACACATCTAAATGACTCAAAACCTTTTGCTACTGATCACATATGATAAATAAATTATTTTAAGCCTTCTGGAATAGTAAAAATATCAGATTTAAGTATCGAACCCGAAAATGGCTTCTAATCGCCTTTTTAAGCGTTTTAAACGCATAGTATGTACTAGAATTATTTTAAACATACAAGGGTTGATACCTACTGATATTTGAGGCAAATTATAATATTTTAACAGTAAGCAAAGGTTGTTAAACTCAGACTTCAGTTTTGAGCTTTTCGGCTTATGTGAAATTACCAAAATACCCCTACGGGGCATAGTTTGGTTATAATTGATAAATTTCACATATATATCTTACCCTACTGTTATAACATGGTAAAATAAGTATTTTTACTGATTACATCAGACCTGTAACTCAGATAAATACTTAAACTCTTTTATAACCTTTTAAATGACCAAACTACCCCTACGGGGCATAGTTTGTGTTTAAATTCGTTTCGGGCATAATGCAAGACAACTTACTGATGTCACAACATATTTGAAGCATATTAACTTAGGAAACCTGCAAATGGCTCATATGTATACCCGTTACGCTTATTACGCGTTCGGTTCGGTTTATGTAACTAGTTTACATAAACTAGCCTAAACGGGTCAAACCTTATCGGTTTTATCTCAAAATCCAGAATGTGTATGAAATACCCATATTAAGCAAGTCTCTGAACTTGTCGGGTTTAAATCACATTCTATTCGGTCTTCGCCTAATCGTGCGTACGAACCGTATCTTTGAAACTAGCCGGTCTAAGCTTAAGCTTAACTAAAGACCCGTTAGGATTCTAATAGGTTATTATAAACCTTTGTTCCAGAATAGGAGACCAGTAAAAGCTATGTGCATTTTGCTTATTGTGATTATTACATTGCTCAGGTAAATACTTTTAACTTATTTTCCCTATACGGGCTTGGGTTACGGTATATAGAATACCGCTTGATCGGGCATCAAATCTTCCATCGTTGGGTGGTTAATTGAATAATTTGATTGGCTCGTTTAAACAGTCTTGTTACTTAAAGCCTTTGGGGGGTTAATGACCATATCCCGGATATCCTTGGCATCATTTTACGAAATGGCCACGACTTAAGCGCGGGGTGTAGACGTACACCCGTCAGTGCACAAAAGAATATTGTGGTGTGTCTATTGATCTTTAACCCGGACATGATCCGGGCTACTGAACGCACAAGGAACATGTAATTCGTTCACAAGATTATATATTTAAATAATTCTCCCAAGTTATAAAAATGTTTATGCCACGTGCATCCAAATAAATTTTCAATCATTTTCTAAAATGAGTCAGTTGATTGTATTTACCAGTGTAAACTGACGTATTTTCCCAAAAAGATTAAATGCAGGTACTAAGCGTAATTGGCTGGGATTTCTCCTTAGCATCAATAGAAGTCTCGCAAGCTTAAGATGCCTAAAGTCTGTTGAACTATTGTTTCCATTTTATTTACGATCCGTCTGTGGATAAACTTCCGAATATTGTGACATTTGATATTACAATATTAAATTCGGTTGAATTATATATTTCATTTTGCTTCCGCTGTGCATATTAAATGTTGTGTTGTTTGACTATTATGTTGCCAACCACGTCACGATACTCCCCACCGGGCCCACCGGTGACACGTGGAAATAGGGGTGTGACAGGTTGGTATCAGAGCCAACATTGAGTGAATTAAACACTAGCCTTTTGCGTTTAATCTCAATGACACAATTGCACATTTCTAAACTTTCGAGTCTAGACATATAACATAGGACAAATTCCACTTTGTTTGTGTTGTCCTTTATTCTACATATATTTTTCTTTTTGTTATCTTATGTTGTATTGACAGGACTAAAACATGCCGCCAAGATTCTTTAGAAGAAGAGGAAGAGGCAAAGGGCCAGTCACCGCCCCCAATGATAACGAAGCTGGACCTTCACATATGCGAGCTCCATCTACCACGGAAAGTGACGATCCCCGGCAGAACCGGAGGAACCTCTTTGAACCGGCTAGACGGTCGGTCTCACACAGTTCAACACCTCCCGTCCATAACCCTTACGGGCCACAGCCGGAGTATGAACCCAACAACCCTCAACCGTCCTACATACCGTTACAGCGATCTTTATCGCGCAACTCCTTTGGTGACCCTACACCAGTTTTTAGGGGCCGGTTTAACCCGACAAATTTCATACAAGAACCAGTGGGTTTCAACCCATTGGGACCGGATAACCATTTCTCGGGAGACAACGCGGAGGATATGGACGAGGACACGGATCCCGTCGAACCCGCCAGTGGTACACCGAACCATCCAATTGAGATTTCGGATGGCTCTTCTTTCCACGGATCACCCTACGGTGGTCCAGACAGCTTCCAAGCTATGTTTACCCGGCACGAATGGTACTATACACCCTCGAAACATTCGTCGCCTCATCAGCAGCAGCAGCAGCAGGATCCCTCGGTGGATTCACGGTTTGTGGCAGTCAGGCCACCGCCTCCACCGCCACCAGTTCAACCGGCACCTCCGCAACCGCCAAGGCGTAGGAGAACCGGAGCGCGTATGTCTGCGCGAGCGGGAGACTTTCATTTTAGTTCTCCACGCCAATCAAGTGGCAGCCATTACCCGCCACATCAAGAAGATCCACAAATGGGTGGACCTTCACACCCAGTTGCACCGCAACCACCGCCTATGGGTTTTGATAACCTGATTCCAGCATACACGGGTTCTATGGCGTATAACCCGTTTGAACAGCCAGTGCACACCAACTACAACTACGCCGAAGCCGACCCGTACATGGTAGCGGCTAACTATAACACCCAAGGACCCTATGGAGATCCATGGGGAATGGGGTACCCAACTCATGGGTACCAGATACCGGCCAGACCGATAATACGGACGCAATCGCAGCCACCAAGATTCTCCCCACCTGAGCGTGAAGAAATTCTGCAAAGGTTGGACCATGTAGAGCGAGAATGTCACAGGGAACGAAGGGAGCGACATACTTTCTTCCAAGGATTGACAAACTTGATCAAAGGGAAGAGCAAGAAGGACCACTGAATCCTTCCACTGTTGTTATATTTTCCTTGTATCAATGAGCCCCTGCGTGGGCATGTCTTGCTGTATTAGCCCCTGTGTGGGTATGTATGTTTGTTTTGACCCCTTCGTGAGTCTAGCTTTCTATTTACCCCTACGAGGGTATATTGTATGTTTAAGTCCCTGCGTGGACTATTATTCTAGTTTGACCCCTGCGTGGGTATGCTTGTTGTTAAACCCCTGCGTGGGTGATTTATCTATTTGAAAAGTCCCGTTTAGGGCGACATGTAATCTTTTAAATTAATGGAATGAAAGTTTATAAATTTCATTTTTGCTATTATATGCATAAATATTATATATGAAATAAATAAATCAAAATCATTCCTTTTTGATATAAATCTGTCTATTAAATATTGAATAAGAATCTTAAGAGTGAAACCTAGCCTGTGTGTCATTATAAAAACCTGGCCGTGATGGTAAGACCTGTTTAAAAGATTCAAATCCCTGTTAACATCTGAAAACATGTTAACACTCCTGGCAGATGTGATTCATTTAAAATCACACACGTTATTATTATATAAGGATCTTTCAAAGATTCCAAACCCAGCTTAATGATCTCTGAATCATGGGTTAAATCGTCAATTAAGATGATCATATTTGACCATACGTGGTAAAATGGTGCCTACGGGCCCTGCTCATTTCCATATGAGCCAAAAGACAGTGGTAGCGATGACTCCCTGTCAGATAAAGGTAATGAACTAGGTTCAAACCTTCATGCTTTGATTCTCTGAAATCATAGCTTATAATTTATAAATGTCCTTGTGACTAGGCCTATTGTGCCAGTATACCTTCATGTTATGATTCTCTGAAATCATAGCTTATAAATTTAAAATGTCCATGTGACTAAGCCTTTTGTGCTATTAATAAAACTATTATTGTTTTATAATTAGGATAAGCTATATTAAAATCCTAAATAAATATGATTTATAAATTAACCAAATATGGTCTCTGTTTACCATGGTTAATGAATTACCTTAAGGGGCAATTCCATAATAAACTCCTAAATAAACTATTGTCCTTGTTTTCTGTAACAGTTCAATTAAGATGGCTAACTCAGACGAGATAAATAGTCAACCAGTGGAGAACCATGATAACATCCGAATTACTTTAACGGGTGCTGAATTGAAAGCGTTGGTTGACGACGCTGTTACAAAGGCATTGGAGCGGCAGTACGAAGAGTATAGTGGGACTCGGAGTAGGACCCTATCTACCCCGCATTCAAAGCCACCTCCCAAGAAGGAGGATCCCAAGAAGGATGATGATAGACTCTCCTCAAACCACCACAGTTCTCCATCTCAGCAGAATGTATTAAAACAAGAACCCCGTACTAAGGGTTGCTCCTATAAATACTTTGTGTCTTGCAAACCCAGGGATTTTACTGGGGAGAAAGGAGCCATCGACTGCATGACATGGTTAGATGAGATGGATACGGTTGTGGATATCAGCGGATGCGCTGAGAAGGATATAGTCAAGTTCGTGTCGCAATCATTTAAGGGGGAAGCCTTAGCCTGGTGGAGATCACTGATTCAAGCCACCGGGAAAATCCCATTGTACAATATGTCTTGGGATCAATTTGTTGCCCTTATCAGGGAAAATTACTGCCCTCAGCATGAGGTGGAAAAGATAGAGTCTGATTTTCTATCATTGGTAATGACAAACCTTGATTGTCAAGCTTACCTAACGAGCTTCAACACGATGTCCCGGTTGGTTCCGTATCTGGTAACCCCGGAACCAAAAAGAATAGCTCATTTTATCGGTGGTTTAGCCCCGGAAATCAAGGCAAGCGTGAAGGCTTCTCGGCCAGCTACTTTTAGATCTGTAGCTGACATATCCTTGTCCCTCACTTTGGATGCGGTCAGGCAAAGATCGCTGAGGAATAAGGAGGCTGAGAAGAGAAAACGTGAAGATGATAGTTCACGAAGGTCGAACAAGAAGCACCGTGGGAACGGTGACAACAAGAAAGGATCTGAGTCAAGGAAAGATGGGCACCAGTCTGGTGAGAAGCCCAAATGCAAAATTTGCAAGAAACAGCACTATGGAAAGTGCAGACTCGAGTCGAACTCACAGACTCAGTAAAAAACCTATGCTTGTGGAATATGCAAGTCCACGGATCACAAGACCTTGGATTGCAAGAAGCTGAAAGACGCAACGTGCTACTGTTGCAATGAAAAGGGGCACATTAAGACCAACTGCCCTAAGTACGCCAAGAAGCCTGAAGAGGCCAAGAAGACCAATGCTAGGGTCTTCAGAATGGACGCAAAGGAAGCGGTTCTAGACGACAACGTTATTACAGGTACTTTCCTTGTAAATGATGTCTATGCAAGAATACTATTTGATTCAGGCGCTGATAAGTCTTTCGTAGATCATAAATTTTGTAAATTGCTGAATTTACCTGTCAAAACCTTGAGTATAAATTATGAGGTAGAGTTAGCAGACGGCACCATAGAAACCGTCTCAACTGTGTTAGATGGATGTGTTATATCCATTAAGAACCACTCTTTTCCTCTGTCTCTACTTCCCTTTAAGTTGGCTGGTTTTGACATAGTTCTGGGTATGGACTGGTTATCTCATAACCAGGCCCAAATTGTCTGCAACAAAAAGCAAGTGGTGATAAAGACTCCGTCTGGTGAATCACTCACCATTCGGGGAGATACCCAGTATGGGCTGCCTGAGCAAGTGACTATGCTCAAGGCTTCCAAGTGTTTAAAGAAGGGTTGTGTCATCTACATGGCACAAGTGATTATTGATGAGCCTAAACCGAAAATGGAAGACATTCCAGTCATTTCTGAATATCCTGAAGTGTTTCCTGAAGAACTACTTGGTTTACCACCAGATAGACAAGTGGAGTTCAGAATTGACATCATCCCCGGAGCAGCACCAGTTGCTAGAGCACCTTATAGGTTGGCACCCACAGGGATGAAAGAATTGAGGACACAGCTAGACGAATTACTAGCCAAGGGTTTCATTAAACCTAGTTCGTCTCCTTGGGGAGCTCCAGTCCTGTTTGTCAAGAAGAAGGATGGATCGATGCGTCTGTGCATCGATTACCGTGAGCTTAACAAGGTCACGATAAAGAATAGATATCCTTTGCCCAAGATCGACGATTTGTTCGATCAGTTACAAGGGGCAAGTTATTTCTTAAAGATTGACTTGAGGTCAGGCTACCATCAATTGAAGGTTAGAGATGAAGACGTATACAAAACTGCATTTAGGACTCGTTATAGTCATTACGAGTTCCTAGTGATGCCTTTCGGGCTCACTAATGCACCGGCCGCATTCATGGATCTCATGAATCGCGTTTGCAAGCCGTACTTAGATAAATTCGTCATCGTTTTCATCGACGACATTCTCATTTACTCTAAGAATCAAGCTGACCATGAGAAACACCTTCGCTGTATTCTCAAACTTCTACATCACGAGAAACTCTACGCCAAATTTTCCAAGTGTGGGTTTTGGCTTCGAGAAGTCCAATTCCTTGGACATGTGGTGAGTGAACATGGTATCCAAGTGGATCCCGCTAAAGTTGAAGCAGTTATGAACTGGCAAGAGACAAAGACACCTACAGAGATTCGTAGCTTCCTGGGATTGGCAGGATATTACAGGCGTTTCATTGAAAAATTTTCAAGGATTGTTGCACCCCTAACTTCCTTGACTAAGAAGAAAGTAAAGTTCGTTTGGGGCCCTAAGCAGCAAGAAGCCTTTGATATCCTAAAGCAGAGGTTGAGCAACGCTCCTGTTTTGACGTTGCCAGATGGAATAGAAGATTTTGTGGTCTACTGCGATGCATCGCACACTGGCATGGGGTGTGTGCTTATGCAGAAAGGCAAAGTTATTGCCTACGCATCACGACAGTTAAAGGTGCATGAAAAGAATTACACCACCCACGACTTGGAGTTGGGTGCCGTTGTATTCGCACTAAAACTGTGAAGGCATTATTTATATGGGGTCAAATGTGTGATCTATTCTGATCACAAGAGCCTCCAGCACCTGTTTAATCAGAAAGACTTAAACATGAGGCAACGCCGTTGGATGGAGACTTTAAATGATTATGATTGTGAAATCAGATATCATCCCGGCAAGGCGAATGTAGTCGCTGATGCCTTGAGTCGAAAGGAAAGGGTGAAACCCATCCGAATCAATGCCAAGCGCATGGAGATAAAGAACAGTTTGACTGAAAGGTTGTTAGCTGCACAGAAGGAAGCTGTGTTGGAAGCTAACTATCCTAATGAAAAGCTAGGGGTAACTGAGGAGCAGTTAACTCTTAGCAAGGACAGAATTCTAAGATTAAATGGACGAATATGGGTTCCAATTTATGGAGGACTTCGAGATGTCATCCTCCAGGAAGCCCATAGTTCCAAATACTCCGTTCATCCTGGAGCTGATAAGATGTACCAGGATCTAAGGGAAAATTATTGGTGGATAGGCTTGAAAAAGTCTGTAGCTGCCTATGTAGCTAAGTGCTTGACTTGTGCGCAAGTCAAAGCAGAACAAAAAAAGCCGTCAGGCTTGCTACAACAGCCTGAACTTCCTACATGGAAGTGGGAAATGGTAACTATGGATTTTATCACCAAGCTACCCAAGACGAGGAAAGGAAATGATACAATATGGGTTATAGTTGATAGACTGACTAAGTCAGCACATTTCTTACCCATCAAGGAGACTTATAGCTCCGACATGTTAGCCCAGTTATACGTGGATAAGATTGTAGCCTTACATGGCATACCTGTGTCTATTATCTCTGACCGAGATACTAGATACACGTCACATTTTTGGAAGAGTTTCCAGCAATCTTTGGGCACACGTTTGAATTTTAGTACGGCTTACCATCCTCAGACAGACGGTCAGAGTGAGCGTACTATTCAAACTTTGGAAGACATGCTACGTGCATGTGTGATTGATTTGGGTGGTAGTTGGGATAACCACCTACCACTAATTGAGTTCTCCTACAACAATAGCTACCACACCAGCATAAAGGCTGCGCCTTTCGAGGCCTTATATGGTAGAAAGTGTAGAACGCCCGTTTGTTGGGCGGAAGTTGGAGATGTACAATTATCAGGACCAGAGATAGTCTTTGAAACAACGGACAAGATTGTCCAGATTCGTGACCGTCTCAAAGCTGCCCGAGACAGGCAGAAGAGTTACGCAGATCCAAAGCGTAAAGCCTTTCACTTCGAAGTAGGTGACAAGGTGTTGCTTAAAGTATCACCTTGGAAGGGGGTGATGCGATTTGGTAAGAAAGGCAAGCTAAGCCCGAGATACATAGGACCTTTCGAGGTTATCGAACGTGTCGGGTCAGTTGCCTATAAACTAAACTTACCAGAAGAGCTCAGTGGTATTCATAATGTATTCCACATCTGCAATCTGAAGAAGTGTTTCGCTGACGAAGCACTGGTCATACCACATACAGATGTGCATATAGATGAGAGCTTGAAATTTGTGGAAAAACCATTGTCGATTGAGGATCGACAGGTTAAGAAGCTTCGAAGGAAGCATGTACCTATCGTTAAGGTAAAGTGGGATGCCCGTAGAGGTCCCGAGTATACGTGGGAAGTTGAATCCACCATGAAAGAAAAGTACCCTTATTTATTTCAGTAAATCTCGGGTCGAGATTTATTTTAAGGGGGTGAGGATGTAACACCTCGAAAATTCGAGTTCAGTAATATAACGAATATAACGACACGTGTCATGTAAGACAAAAAGGGTTGTAAACCCGGATTTAATAAAGATGTTTTGGCAGGATTTAAAGGTGGCGTCATGTTAATTTTTACCTCTGAACGACCTCATTTATAAATCCCAAGACCCAAGTATATATATCTTAAACATCTAATATATCTTAAATCCATAAATTCTTGACAATAATTGAAATGGTGGACTCCTACGAAAATTTCTATGGTAAACTTCTTGTTCGGCACTTTCAATAAGGATTCAATGAAACATACCAAAGTGGTAGGGTATGTAACTGTTTAAGGCACTTTTTAGAGGCCCCAATCTGATAAATAATGTCCCAAATTCGAAACAAGTGGTTGCCCTTTTGAAATCCTGAAGGAACAAGAGTTTTTGACTTCAGCCACTAGCTTACGGACCATAAGCATTATGCTTACGGTGCGCAAGCATCGCCCAGCGACCAGAAAACCTTCTGTTTGCTGTTTAAACGCGAATTCCGACCTTTAAACGATTTTCCTCATCTCCCTTGGCCCCTAAACAATCCCTAAACATCTAGGGACACTTGTAAATAACTTGTGGGCAGTAGTAGACTTATTTGTCAACATGCATGTTGTGGAGCCTTGATCACTATATAAAGCTCACAAGTGCAACACTTTGATCATTCATTCCTCAAACATCTTCTGATCAATTGTGGAGCACAAGAGCACCTTCCAGGCCTTCCTAATCAACCATTAGACACTTGTAAGTTTGGTTAACCTTCTTAAATTGAGTTTAGCTTAGTTATTTAGCTAAAAGTCAAACCGTCGTAATTACGGTTTGACTTCGAGATTAATTAATAATGGCTCAGTCAAATCGCGAATTAAAAGTAGTTATAGGTTGGTAATTATGTGGGTAATAAACCCTTAAAAGGGTTCCCCCTGATTCCCAATCTAACTAGGTCTAATGTCGGGTCAAACGTACTAATAAAAAGTCAACAGGATACTTAGTTTCTAATTTATGCATGATTAGCAATGTAGAACACATACAACCTGTTTGATCATTAATATAACTTGGTAATCAGTGTAAGAACATGTCTAAACATGTTCAACCCGACAATTTACTATTTAGACCCGGTTCGGAACCGAAAGTCGCAAAGCTTTGACTTTTGCTTTGACTTCAGTTCTGACCCGTTTTGGTATGATTTAGAAATACCTTAGAGCCTTATTTGGACCAGGTTACATGCTAGTATAACCCTCTGTGATTATACACCATGGTTCATTTGTTAACCAATTAATACGCATGATTCCGTTAATTGCTCATATGTTGACCATTATGCCCTTTTCACATTAAAACGTGATTTTTGGAAATGTAAAAGAGTAGAAACTTTAATTACTGATATATAAACTTGTATGCAAAGTTTGACATCAGTTTGAGGTGTAGATTAAGAGTTATGCTCGTTAGCGTAAAATGAAAGCCTTATGATAATTAAACGGCGTAATTAGCGTATAGCCTAGTTAAGCCTACTCTTTGACATCAAAATTATTAACCACTGATGTAATATATTATTTTGGGATTTTTGAAGATTTTTAATTAATTTTAGGACGAGCATAACTAATAGTCGTAGGCTTAATCCGGTAATTGTCGGTTTTGCCCTTACGGGCTATAAAATGAGTTTTACACATCTAAATGACTCAAAACCTTTTGCTACTGATCACATATGATAAATAAATTATTTTAAGCCTTCTGGAATAGTAAAAATATCAGCTTTAAGTATCGAACCCGAAAATGGCTTCTAATCGCCTTTTTAAGCGTTTTAAACGCATAGTATGTACTAGAATTATTTTAAACATACAAGGGTTGATACCTACTGATATTTGAGGCAAATTATAATATTTTAATAGTAAGCAAAGGTTGTTAAACTCAGACTTCAGTTTTGAGCTTTTCGGCTTATATGAAATTACCAAAATACCCCTACGGGGCATAGTTTGGTTATAATTGATAAATTTCACATATATACCTTACCCTACTGTTATAACATGGTAAAATAAGTATTTTTACTGATTACATCAGACCTGTAACTCAGATAAATACTTAAACTCTTTTATAACCTTTTAAATGACCAAACTACCCCTACGGGGCATAGTTTGTGTTTAAATTCGTTTCGGGCATAATGCAAGACAACTTACTGATGTCACAACATATTTGAAGCATATTAACTTAGGAAACCTGTAAATGGCTCATATGTATACCCGTTACGCTTATTACGCGTTTGGTTCAGTTTATGTAAGTAGTTTACATAAACTAGCCTAAACGGGTCAAACCTTATCGGTTTTATCTCAAAATCCAGAATGTGTATGAAATACCATATTAAGCAAGTATCTGAACTTGTCGGGTTTAAATCACATTCTATCCGGTCTTCGCCTAATCGTGCGTATGAACCGTATCTTTGAAACTAGCCGGTCTAAGCTTAAGCTTAACTAAAGACCCGTTAGGATTCTAATAGGTTATTATAAACCTTTGTTCCAGAATAGGAGACCAGTAAAAGCTACGTACATTTTGCTTATTGTGATTATTACGTTGCTCAGGTAAATACTTTTAACTTATTTTCCCTATACGGGCTTGGGTTACGGTATATAGAATACCGCTTGATCGGGCATCAAATCTTCCATCGTTGGGTGGTTAATTGAATAATTTGATCGGCTCGTTTAAATAGTCTTGTTACTTAAAGCCTTTGGGGGGTTAATGACCATGTCCCGGATATCCTTGGCATCATTTTACGAAATGGCCACGACTTAAGCGCGGGGTGTAGGCGTACACCCGTCAGTGCACAAAAGAATATTGTGGTGTGTCTATTGATCTTTAACCCGGACATGATCCGGGCTACTGAACGCACAAGGAACATGTAATTCGTTCACAAGATTATATATTTAAATAATTCTCCCAAGTTATAAAAATGTTTATGCCTCGTGCATCCAAATAAATTTTCAATCATTTTCTAAAATGAGTCAGTTGATTGTATTTACAAGTGTAAACTGACGTATTTTCCCAAAAAGATTAAATGCAGGTACTAAGCGTAATTGGCTGGGATTTCTCCTTAGCATCAATAGAAGTCTCGCAAGCTTAAGATGCCTAAAGTCTGTTGAACTATTGTTTCCATTTTATTTACGATCCGTCTGTGGATAAACTTCTGAATATTGTGACATTTGATATTACAATATTAAATTCGGTTGAATTATATATTTCATTTTGCTTCCGCTGTGCATATTAATTGTTGTGTTGTTTGACTACTATGTTGCCAACCACGTCACGATACTCCCCACCGGGCCCACCGGTGACACGTGGAAATAGGGGTGTGACAACAAAATATTTTGAAGTTTATTGTGATGCTTCCAAGCTAGGATTAGGATGTGTGCTAATGCAACGCAAAAAGGTAATTGCGTATGCCTCAAGGCAACTGAAGAAGCACGAGGAAAACTATACGACTCATGATTTAGAATTAGGAGCCATAATTTTTGCCCTTAAGATTTGGAGACATTATCTGTACAGAAGTAGGTTTACTGTCTATACAGATCATAAGAGTTTAAGGTACATATTTGGGCAAAAAGAATTAAACATGAGGCAAAGAAGATGGATGGAAATTCTAAGCGACTACGACTGTGATATTCAATATCATGAAGGAAAGGCAAACGTAGTAGCAGACGCCTTAAGTCGTAAATATCATGAGAAACAACGACGAGTTCGTGCTCTTAGATTAAGTTTACAATTAGATCTAATGGAACAACTGAAGAAGGTCCAGGAAACAGCAATCAAGAATGATACTGAAGGAATGAAAGGACGAATAAAGGAATTAGAGCTAGGAAGTGATGGAATTTGGAGATTCCACAAGAAAAGGATTTGGGTACCTAAGCAAGGAGATTTAAGAAATAAAATTTTAGAAGAGGCCCATAAATCTAGGTATACCATACATCCTGGTAATAATAAGATGTACCAAGATTTAAGAAATAATTTCTGGTGGATAGGAATGAAGAAAGACATAGCCAGATATGTTTCTAAGTGCCTAACTTGTTCGCAAGTTAAGGCAGAACACCAGAAACCCTCAGGGCTACTGCAACAATTAGAAATGCCTGTATGGAAATGGGAACTAATAACCATGGATTTTGTTACTAAGTTACCCAAGACCAGAAAAGGTAATGATACGATTTGGGTATTTGTGGATCGATTAACCAAATCAGCTCATTTCTTACCCATGAAAGAAATCTTTAGCATGGAAAGATTAGCCAAGTTATATGTAGACGAGGTAGTATCTTTACATGGAGTTCCACTCTCCATTGTATAAGATAGGGATAGTCGTTTCACTTCACATTTCTGGACAAGTTTCCAAGAAGCCATGGGGACACGATTAAATTTAAGTACGACCTATCATCCCCAAACGGACGGACAGAGTGAAAGGACGATCCAAACCTTGGAAGACATGCTAAGGGCATGTGTGATAGATTTTGGTGGAAACTGGGATGACCACCTACCTTTAATTGAATTCTCTTATAACAATAGTTATCATTCAAGCATTGAAGCTGCCCCGTTCGAAGCACTATACGGACGTAAATGTAGAACTCCAGTCTGTTGGGCAGAAATATGAGAAAGTCAATTATCAGGTCCCGAAATTGTGCAAGAAACCACCGACAAGATCACTCAAATCAAGGAAAGACTAAAAACGACTCGAGATCGCCAGAAGAGTTATGCAGACAATCGACGCAAGCCACTAGAATTTCAAGTTGGAGACAAGGTACTCTTGAAAGTTTCTCCTTGGAAAGGAGTGGTTCGGTTCGGTAAGAAAGGAAAACTGAGTCCAAGATACATAGGACCATTCCCAGTAATCCAACGCATAGGACCGGTTGCCTATCGTTTACAACTACCAGAAGAGTTAGCTGGGGTACATAACGTGTTTCATGTATCTAACCTCAAGAAGTGTCTATCTGATGAATCATTGGTAGTACCTCTCCAAGACATAGAGGTAAATGAAAAGTTAAAGTCCGTAGAGAAACCACTTCAGATAGAAGACAGAAAAGTCAAGTTTCTCAAGCACAAAAGAGTAGTACTGGTCAAGGTCAAGTGGGATTCAAAGAGAGGGCCTGAGTACACTTGGGAACTGGAATCCGAGATGAAGCGAAAGTATCCCTACTTGTTCCAGTAAATCTCGAGGACGAGATTTTAATAAGGTGGGGAGGATGTAACAACTCTCGCTAAAATTATTATTTCTTATTTTATTTTGTCCAATAGGAAACCCTAATTGAGACCCCCAAGTAATATTGCATGACCCCTAAAATTTTCAGAACAGTTGGAACTAGGATTAGGGCCCCTAAAACTCAGGGGGGGGGGTATCCCCTACTTGACGATTATCCTCATAACTCGTTGTAGAAAACGAATTTGATCGAACTGTTGACTCACCCAAGCTAATTGGAGACGTGGCTACCCTACCCTAAAAAGGGCGCCGTCGCGCCACGCGACAGGGACTGTTTTTCAGTATAAATAGCAGGAGTTGGCACTTTCATGGCGCTGTTATTACGATGATCAAATTCGTTTCGTACGTCAAATTATTCACTGTTTAGTCCAAAAACACACACTAGCACAAAATTTTGCCGCGATAACAGGGTAATAATTCGATCACTGCTACGATTCAATGTCCGATCGATAAAAACTAATCCGATGGATGTTTAAGTGCTGCCCGTATTTGGGCTATACTTTGTCATTCGTTGTGAAGGTTTTGATCTCGTGAGTTGTTGTAAAAGTTGTATTAAGTTACTGACCTAGTTTTCGTGTGCATTGTTATTTGAATTAGGTTAACCAGGCTAAAATCAGTAGGCTAAACGCTGCCCGTCAAACTTGCAATGTGAGTTATTCTCTTTTTACCGAATTGTTTCCAAAACCCTATTTGTTTCAAAGTTATAATTACAGGGATTAAGTCTTTGTAATCTTCAATTACTGCCGGTATGTGGGGTTTTGTATACATTACTTGATACCCGTCACCATTGGACAACGTGTTAGCCAATGGGTGATATGACCATAGTCACAGATACTGTCAAGTGACAAATACCTATTTGGGGTAATTGGTTGATAAAAACATTGTAATTACCCTTAATACTATATATTATAACAATGTGTCGTTTTGTGCAATTTGAATGACTCGCCAGTATTTCCCTGCTGATAAAACCTTTTTAAAACATGTTTTAGGTGATCTGTTGTGATACAGGAAAAAGTGACGTGTAGCACTACAAGCTTGAAGAAGTGGTTTAATAAAATAAATAAACATGTTTTGTAAAACAGGGAACTTCCTTGAGAAATTTCCTTTATTGTACTTTATGGGGTTTGTCCCAAATATGTGAAATAAATAATTGGGAAATTTTTAAGTCTTAAAAGATCCTGTTAAACTTCCGCTGTTAACTCAAAGAATAAATACCATGGGGTTCTGTCCCGCGGCTCCTGGACCGGGTCACACCGGGACAGGGGCCGTGACAAGGGCGTCTCGTCGGAAGGATGGAGGTCGCCGGAATTCGGCCGGAAAACTGCTCCGGTGATCGGAAATATGGGAGAGAAAGAGGGGTGCGGCTTAATGCTTACAAGTGTTAGGGTTTCGGTTTTCTTTATAAGGGTTTTTATACTAAGTTGTTATGTAGGCTTGGGCCCAGGTCCACAAGTCCGTTTTTGCGCGGCCCGATACGCTTCCGAAGCCCGTTTTCATAACTGAACGTCGTGAAAATCGTAGGATATTATTTTTAGGATTAAAATACGTAAATGATGTCGGAGATAAGTGCGTGACGCGTTCGTTGTCGGTTGCGTTAAAAGTGCGTAAAATGCGTTGTTTTCCGTTTTTAATCCGTTTTCGACTGTGATTCCAAAAATAAGAAAGCGAACACGTATTTTCTAAAAACACGGAAATACGAGGCGTTACAGTCTCCCCTCCTTTAAGAAATTATGTCCCGAAATTTATTCAGAAGGAAGACTTGAAAGGGTTTTGGCAAATAGAAGAAGATTGTTTAAAATTGAGGCTTTAAAGCTCGAGATGTTTTGAAAAGTATGAAATTTGAGTAACGAAAAGATAGGTTGTAAAAGGAGGTTGTCTGGCTGAAAATGAATCGAGATATTAAGCATATGTAAAAAACGTGGACGTGTGTGTATAAGCAAAGTGAGTTTACACAGTTTTGAATAAAACAAATTGGAGATGTATATATAAAACGTGTCGTGTCAAGAAGAGAATTTTGTACAAACGGTTTGTATTTTCATGAAAAGTGTGGCCGCACTATAAATTTTAAGGAGAAATTCGTTGATTTCAAAAAAGAATAATAAATCACTTGTTTGTAAGAAATTATTTATTGACGAGGAACGAGAACTTTAGGTATTTTGAGTAAAACGATTTTAGAGGTAACGGCCAATTAAGTATGTTTGCCCATAAATAAAGCTTAGAAAGATAGTTTTAACCAAGAAGGTACTTTAAACTTCGAACGTGTAAACGGATTTGTTCGTAACAAGGCTTGTATAACAGAAGAAGGCTAACGGAGAATAATGGAGGTATAAGGGTGAACGATTGATCTAATAAATGATTATTAGTATGAGGATAGCAAAATTATTGGATAAATGAAAACGATGAGTTAAGAATGAAGTCTTGTCGTGGATAATCAGATATAATGCGTTTGTGAGTTGCTTCGAGTTTGTATTAGGTCTAGAAGGTTTGCAAAACATTGAATTTCTCATGGTACATTTGACGAAAGTTTGGTAACATTGTGAAAAAAACTTATATACAGGATGTACCAGCGGCGTATCCACCACGTCTTGACCACGTTGCGTCCGTTTCGTTATTCGGTGCAATGTTACGTTCCGTGTCTTACCATACGCAATAATACACTCTATGGTTCTCATACGCCTATCATTATAACCCCGTGTGCACCCGCGATTATACTGATCATTGCATGATCCGCATAGCTTGTACTAGTTGCGTATGAATTAAGGTACACATAAATTCTAAAAATGAGATCGCGCGCATAGAAATGTAGCATATAAGCATGTTCGGGTTCCAAATAGTATAAGACTAACGTAAGCGAATCCCTCAGTTTCGCTCGCGTACAGGTGCGAATGTATAAATTTGTGTATGAACAAAAGCATGAGCATAGTATAAGTTTAAATATGAATATACATGTGAGCATAAACACAAAATGCATGACAAGAGTATGAGCACAAGCATAACGTGTATGAAAAGCAAGTATAAATGTGAGTATAAATTTGAGCATAAACGAATGAATGTGAGTATAAACATAAATCGTATAAATGAGAGCATATATATGAGTACGAGCATAACATAAATTGTATAAATGCGAGTGTAACTATGAACATACGTGTAAACATAATTGTATTAGTAGGAATAAAATATATGGGTGTGAATACGAGTTTAAGCATAGTTGTATAGGTATAAGTATAAGTAGGATGTATGAGTGTAAACATGAATATGAATATTAGTGTAAACGTAATTAAATAAATGTGAGTGTAAGTATAATTGTATTAATATGAATATAAACTTGGATATAAGTATAATGTAAATGTGTAATTTGTGAACATGAGTATAATATAAAATGCATAAATATGGACATGATTATGTAAATAAACATAAATGTGTAAGTATAAATAGAGACGTAAGATGTATAAATACGAATATGGATATGAGTGTAAGAAGTAGTGATTTTGTATATGATATTAATCGTAATATACGAATTTACGCATGTAAAAGGCCAAGAAGTTTTGAGTATGAAAGCAAAATGAGTGGTATATGTGAATTTGTCGTGAGATATAAACCAAAACACGTAAGATTATATGCATACATAGTTGTTTGAGCAAAACGTGAAGTTAAAATAGATTGAGTTGTCATGGAATATAGAATCTAGTTTGTGAATGTAAAGGGAGAATAAAACATCCATTGATTATGTGAATTTTTATTTTGTAAATGAATGGGAATGCTGCTATGGTTTTAGAAGAATTGTTATGGTTGAAAATTATTGGTTCCTATAAGTTTCCTTGCCCACGTGTTTTGAATTTAATTGACGTATCGAGTGAGGTTTTGAAAAGTTTTAGGGATTAATAAGTTTGCATCGTTTTAAATAACTTTGTATTAGAAAATTTTGAAGTTTATAGATTCTTGTGAAAAAGTTGATCCTTAGAAAAGGAATTTGGTATATGAACTTAGTGATTGTTGAAAAGCGTCTTTTAATAAAATGTTTTATTGATTTTGAAAGAAGTTTTAGTAAATGTTGAATAATATTTGTAATATTTTATAGGCGTGTGCGAAAAAGTTGGTTTGCTTCACAATCGAAAATAAAAAATCTCTAGGTTAGTGATATGAGATGAGCTTGTTTTAATAATTACGTTGAATACGAAATTTCGTGGGCAACGGATTTATTAGACCGACTAAGTTGATGAGTAGCATTTCGTGAAATTTTGAAAATCGAGGAATAAGTGTTTATGGTATGATTAAGAATTTTGTGTATGTGAGCCATATGAAAATAGATTGTAGGGTAAGAAATTCGTTTATATAAACAATGCATTTTGAAATAATTAGAGATTTGACTAATGATAAACGATTTAGATATAAACATGATCGTGTTTATATAATATAGTCTACTAAAAGAAAGTATTGGTATCGATCACCTAGGTAAGGGAGTCACCCCTAACCCGTTGGCGAGGTCGTTGTAAGATGAGAATAAGAAGCAGAGTTAATCGTCAAGGTAAGGAAATCACTCCTATCTTGATGATATGTCTCCACTTGTTGTTATAAGAAGTGTAAATAAAATTACGTGAAATTATGCATGCTAATAATGTATAATCATATGAAAAGTAATAGTATGATGTATGCGCAAAAGTGAAATCTCAAAAATGGTTCAAAATTGACAAGAGAGGATTTCATCATAAAAGATCGAAAATAATAAAGCGTAAGTTCGATTAAAAACTTGGATGGTTCCAAAACGGAACGTTGACTAACCAAAGTAGTCGAAAAGTCTTTTGAAATTGAGAAACATGCTTTGGCCTAATAGGTGGTATACTCTCGCCGACAAGTCGGTTAACGGTATTCACCCTTCCGGTTACTACATACCCCAATTCAATCGAAAATTCGAGACTTGGAGGGATTTAAAATCAAGGAGTGGGGCTAGTCGACGAGATGCGGGTTTCACCCCTAACTTGACGACTTTGTACCTTAAATGTGGTTGGTACTCGTCGGGTCAAAATTAAATTTCGACACGTTGACGAGGGTCCACTAGAATTTGAAATTGAAAATTTGAAATTTCCATCAAGATGTGGGTTTCACCCCTAACTTAATGTTGTAATTTCGTGTAAAAATAGAATGAAGCGGAATGAGAGTCGTTTACCAAATTGTGGGTTTCACACCTATTTTGGTTAACTCATCTCGTTTGTTTAATATGAGTGTTGTCAGATTTAGAATAATCAAGCAAAAGCCTTAGAAAGAGCGTATGTTAAGGAAATAAACGAACAAGTATAAACACATAATAAATCAAGTATTAACACATAAGAATAGCTTGTCAAGTATTAACACATAAGTGACATATATGTTTAAAAGATCAAAATAGAATAATTAAGAAGCAAATAAAGTGGCATGCAAGCAGTTTCAAGCAAAGCATAATAATAAGGCTCTAAAACTATAGACTACGTAAAAGCATTCCTACTTTTCCTAATTCTCTATAGTTTTGGCTCTGATACCAATCTGTCACACCCCAACCGATGGTGGAAACATCGGGATGAGACGAACAAATTGCTTAAAACTTCATAACACTATGTGACAATATAGTTTAAATTCAAATTTCATAAATTGCTAAAATGTCATATAAGAATCAAATACGAACAACATTGTTTCAAACACATAATACAAAATAGATTATTCTAAGTGTGTTTCTAAGTCCACTTAAGTCTTGTTTCTTCACTTAGCATCATCCTGTCTATAGAACCTGCAACATGTATTAAAATATGATCAACAAAAAGTTGGCGAGTATACAAGTTTGATACATAGTATAAAATAGTTTAAAATAGTCTAACGGCTCGTATCCAACATGAATCACAATATGCAAGTTACTAGTATGTTGAAACGGTGTCAAGTATATGTTCAAACCCATGAATCCAATGCGTTAAAATAGCCTATCCCAAAGAATAACGGGAGGTAACATGTTTAACTTAACAATACCCCGAGACTAGTGGGCGGTGCATTACTCCTATAGCGCTATAATTGTTAAGGGATGCTTGTACGAAGTTAATGAACATATAGACACGAAAAGTTTAACATAACATACGAGATTAACAAACATCATATAGTTTCATGTTCAAATATGGATAGAGAGTGATTCAAATAGTTTCACGTGAGTTTATATATAGAATACATGTTGCGCACAAAAGTGTTAAAAGTAAAAATGGGTTCGAGTATACTCATAGTTTTGCGTATGGTAATGCTAAACCGCGAGCGGGATTGATGGAGTCTTGAGATTACCAACTTTGCGTATGAAGATTCCTTGAAGTAACGCGCGAGGAAAAGATTGGGAAAAGGATTCCGAGTGGATGAAACAATTAGCCTAGATGATTTAATACCATGCAACGATCGTGTTAATGTTTATTGGTTAAATATAATTCCTAACATTTAAGGTTTACAAATTAATTAATTAAATATTATAATTTATCTCATTGTTTACAAATTAATTAATTAAATATTATAATTTGTCTCATTCTTAACATTTAATGTTATAAGAGGATTAAAATAATTTGTTAATTTATTTTTGTTATTATTAAATTCAGAGGTTTATTGTTGTAAAAGAGGAAAAAAATAAAAAAAATGCAAACTGAATATTTATTTGGGTTATTAATGGATTTAAAGGTTTAGTACTAAAAGAAAACAAAAAATTATATAAAGTTTGTACCTTATCATGTTATTTTATTTGATCGATGACTCATTACACTAGTAATGTACGTCTACCATTTTAATTACCTAATAAAGTATTAGTTTCAATCGCCAAAGTGTAAACTGCCTATATATTTAAACATAATCTTAGTTAACCAGTAATAATTTTTTTCCCACATACATGAGTATTTATTTTTTAAATAAAAGACAGCTCCTTTAAAGATTGATGGTTGGCACCATATCGTGTATTAGCCTACCAAATGTGTTTTTTTTGTAGGTTCTGTATTTTTAGTTATCGCCATCGATCAATTTATTAGTTGAGCACTAGAAGATAGGGGTGTTCAAAACCGGATATCCAATTTCTGATATCCGAAATTTTCGGATACCAGATTTCACTATCCGAATTTTCGGATACGGATTCGAATAGTGAATCGGATATCCAAAAATCCAAATTTTTATTTAATTTTTTTTTATTATTTTTTACATATTCGGAAACGGATATTTTGGATAGTTTCGGATATCCGAATATAAGTTTTCAGATATTTTTTCGGATATTTTCGGATATTTTTCGGATACTTCGGATATTTTCGGATATCCGAAAAAAATGGAAATTCCGAAATATCCGAAAATTTTGAAAATCACTATCCGAATCCGAATCCGAATCTGAAAAATATTAAACGTAGAGTTTCAACTAGATATTTCGGATTCGGATATCGGATATTTCGGATCGGATTTTCGGATACGGATAGTTTTGAACACTCCTACTAGAAGATCATAAAAATATTAAACGTAGAGTTTCAACTGAAGAATGTACCCTATGCTAACCATACAATGTTTTTTTATATATTTTAATTTTCACAAAGCCATATCCCCACAGTACAAGGTAATAATAATTTGATCTGTAAACTAATAGAAGCTTTGAACTAACGCAAACTCGAACCGAAGAACAACCCAAATCAAAACTGCAACGAAACTCGAATCGAAACTTAAACAAACAAACCCGAACCAGATTCTAACCTGAGCCGACTGTGTTGCGAAACCCAAACCAGAGCCGGAGTCAAACAAACACTGAACTGAACCTGAAACGAAACCCAACCCGAAACCGATCCACCACCGTGCACCACCATCGAAGCCGCCGCAGCCGACGGTCACCGGAGAACGACTTGCCGTTCTCTGTTCTTTCCTCTTCTCTGACGTCTCTCTCTCCCCGTTTCTTCAATCTCTCTCTTTTCCTCGTCGCGCGCAACCGTCGTTGATTGCGGCTGTGGCCGCTGATGCCATGACACCACCATAGCACCGCCGCCACCAAGAGGGTGTCGGTCGTTCGATTAATCAGGAAGAGAGAGGGAGGAGGAGGGTGTTGAGGGTGTCTCGTCGGAAGGATGGAGGACGTCGGAATTCGGCCGGAAAACTGCTTCGGTGATTGGAGATGTGGGAGAGAAAGAGGGGTGCAGCTGAATGCTTACAATGTTAGGGTTTAGGTTTTTCTTTATAAGTGTTTTTATACTAAGTTGTTATATGGGCTTGGGCCCAGGCCCACAAGCCCGTTTTTACGCAGCCCGATACGCTTCTGAAGCCCGTATTCATAACTGATCGTCGTGAAATATCATAGGATATTATTTTTAGGATTAAAATACGTAAATGATGTCAGAGATAAGTGCGTGACGCGTTCGTTGTCGGTCGCGTGAAAAGTGCGTAAAATGCGTTGTTTTCCGTTTTTAATCCGTTTTTCGACTGTGATTCCAAAAATAGGAAAACGAACACGTATTTTCTAAAAACATGGAAATACGAGGCGTTACACATCACACATACGAGATTGAATCAAATATGATGAAATCAAAACATTTTACAACTTAATCATAACCTTCTTCTTCAGTTATCACACAATCTTGAAGGAATCTGGAACCCATCAGGCCCTTTACTCATTTCATAGTTAAGGGTTGCATTAGGGTTAATTTCCATCGAGAAATGGTCTGATTAAATGGATCAAACAAACGATTTCAACAAGAACAGTAGGTTCGCACGGACGGACTAAGTCCATCCGCGCGAATGGGCATTTTCTCCACGTATTCTGTTTTGATTTCATTATGTTTTCAATCATGTTTATCTCAGTTTAACCATTTTTCTCTACTGATTTAAATACAACCTTAAAAAAAAATAGCCAGTTCGCACGAACGGACCGAGTACATCCGCACGAACGAACTCAGTTACATATTTTTAAATCAGTTTCTGTTTTTCAACCAAATCAGTTTAACACTAGAACTTTTCGCAACAATAATAGTCGGTTCGCACGGACGGACTAAACCCATCCTCACAAACAGACCTTTTCTAAACAAAACCGTTGTACCTTCTGTTACTACACCCGACCAATTTATTTACTGTTTTGAACTACTTACCTTACTGTTTTACAATTAAACCAGTTTGTATCTAACCATAACAGTCAGACCCGTTCTTATTAGGAAACTCGATCCAGACGAATGGACTATGTCCATCCACGTGAATCAACCTGTTTCCCATTTTATCTCGCACACATCACGCATTTTAACATTCTTATCCGACACTCTTTCGCAACAGAATACTTAGACTCTTGTTTGACCATTCCAGTGTAATCTCGGTGTTCGTGTTTCATCAACTCCACTCGCGGTTTTAGTGTTTACCTTACACAAAACTATGAGTATACTCGATCCCATTTTTGTTTTAAACACTTTGGGTGCAACATGTATATTATACAAAAACACGCAACACTTGAGACTCGTTTATTCAAATCACACTCTATCCACATTTAAACATGAAAACAAGTGATACTTGTTAATCTCATATGCTATGTATACATTGTGTCTATATGCTCATTAATTTTGCTAGCCTACCTTAACAATTATAGCGCTATAGAATTAACGCACCACCCAGATTCTTAGGGTATTGTTAAGTAAAACATGTTACACCCTCTTCGTTTTGACGATGTTGGGTAATCACGATTTCGTTGTAAACTTTGGTTTAACATATAGTTACACCCGTTTAGCATATTAGTAACTTGTATGCATTTATTCATGTTGGATATGAGCACGTTTAAACATTTTATTATTATGCTATGTTGTGACAACTCGAACCCTTGATCCTGATCATCGTGAGACGAGCTTGTTACTCTCGCTGTCAAGAGAAGGGTATTTTGGGAATACGTACATTTATTATTATTATTACTATTATTTCAATTATTATTGTTATTATTATTGATATTAGCGACCCGCGACAAGAAAAACGATTTGTTTAACGGGTAACCCGAATCGAAAGTAAATAACTTATCAAAAGCTTGAATGATTGTCGACCGTATTTTTGTTCGTGACTTAAATCGAGCGTTTGGGCTTAGCTAGGCACTTAAGGTATGCGGATCCAAACATGCGGGCCAAGCCCAACCCAACTCCCTAAACCTACACCCTAGCATATATAAACAAACACTACTCACACCTCACTCATTTTAAAACCCTACAAAATTATGGCAGCCGCACACACTCGAGACCACACCCCTCATTCTCCTGTTACTCCGGCGACCGGAGCTTTTCCGGATGTCTTCTCCGGCCAGTCACCCCCATCAGAACACCCCCTTATCCTTCTGTCAACACCCCACCCACACACCAGCTGACCACCACTCCTTCTACGCACGCCTTTGTAAGAGAGAGGGAGAGAGAGAGAGAGAGAAAGAAAGAGCTGCTGAGGAGCGGGAGCCGACCACCACTCCTTGGTGGTGCGGCGATAGCAGAAAACTCGAAGAAACAGAGAACTCCGACGACCCGAGAGCTCCGGCTGTCGAAATGCGGCGGCTCAGCAACTCGGTCCGACGAGTAGCTCCGCGGTGTCGATCGTGATTTCAGGCGACAATACCACCGAGTACGGTGGTGGAACAGGCTTTCTTTAGGATCGAGTTTGGACCTTGGAGCTTTGGCTCGTGCAACAGTGGCAGCGGGATTCCCTTTTTGATCTTTCTCATCTCTCGGTCAGTAGAATGTCCTCCTTGATTGTTGTGTTTTGACTCTTGATTTTTTTTATAAGTGTTTGTGCTTGGTTAAAACAGATTGTGAACTTCTTGCAAGATTTAAAAATGAACACCTGATGATGTGGCCTTGTATCATTGTGGTGTTTCTAACATGATATTGTATGAATATATGTGCTGATTGTGGGTCTCGGTTTGATAGTCATGTATGTAAACTAAGCATGGTTAAAAGAATGAGTAAAGTCTTCTGTTGTAATATATATAATTTCCTTTCTACATAACCGATGCCCATGATTTATGATAAGATTTTATAATACTCTTGGATAAGATTTCTGTTATAATATATGATTTACGATTCATGATTTATAGTATATACTTGAATAATTTAAATGTTGGGTTTTGATATTAGTCATGTTGGTAATGCTTAATCTTATGATTTTGGTTAAGTGGATATCACACACACTCCTTGTAATTTTGATATGCGAAGAGAAGTTATAGGCATCCTGTTACATGTTGATGTTGAAAAGAACGGTAGGGAACTAATGATATATTTATGACAAATAGTTTGTTTAAATCTGAACATTTGTGTTGTTGACTTATTTTGATTTGGAGTTTTATGTATATAACATGGTTGTGAAGGTTTAAAGGATGATAATGACTGTTTAGGAATTGGTAATATTATGATGTGTTCATTTGGGTTGATGAAACAACAATGGATATTGTTATGTTTGGTTAAAATGTTAGAAAACCCTAAGGATGAACTGCTTGAAGGTACTATGAATATTTGAAATTTACTGTTTTGATCTGATTTGGTGCTTGTACGACATGATAAAACATGTTAGGGTAATCTGATTGGTTCGTACAATTTGGGTAAGGATTCTAGAAACATCAGCAAAGGTTGTGAGTCGAAACTCATGATTGCGACTCGAGACCGTTATGTTGGCGACTCGAAACCAGGCACTTCACACGTAAGGACTCAAGACCGGCACGGTTGCGACTCGAGATCTTCTGATCTCGACTCAAGCCTGACTCAAGACCTCAAGGTTACGACTCAGAAGTGCACGACTCGAGACCGCTTAGATTGCGACTCGGAATCTCATGGTTGCGACTCGAGATCTCTTGGTCTCGAGTCGAGACCACCCGGTTTTGACTGGGCTTCCTTGCTTACTTATTGGGCCGCACAAACTGATGTTTTGGACGGCGTGCTACTGTTAATGTTTAACTGTGTATATGCTAGTATAGGCCCAATAACGTATATGCTAGTATGACTTACGTGCTATGTGTTAGATACGTGTAGGATTATGCGTGACATTAATTGCATACGAACCTAACGAATATTAATAACCATAATAGGGTAAGGTTGACCAACGTAACACGAGTAAATTGTCTGCCGAGCAAAGCAAAGGTGAGTTCACAACTTTTAAAGCATGCGTTCCCGGTGGTTGGGAAACAGAACTTAAAACAACGCTATTCCCTTGTGAGGGATACAAACCTACTTTTCTCCCCTTATGCGGGACCCTTAGTTAATTACTATTTATACTGGATGCAACAAGCACAACTAAACGCAACTCTATCACTCAAGTTCTTCAGTGTTAAAACAATAAAATATTTTATTTTTTTCAAGAAAAGGCTCTAGAAACTAAACTTTGTAAAGTTTTTGGTTGATTAAAAACTTGTTTTGTGTCAAGCTTGAATTTAAGCTTGCTAATTTTTGTTAGTTGACACAAAACAATGGCATCACATATCATTCTCACAAAACAAAAATTTATTTTTTTTTTTGAAAAAAGTGGAGAATTTAAAGGCTTTACGCCTAAAAGAAAAAAAATTCTTTTGATAGAATTAAAAGCTATTCGAGATCAGATAGCTCTCTATGATGAAAGTCTAGAAACAACTGCTAATTCAGAGCAGGAATCCGCAAGGAAACAATCTGAATCTATTCCCTCTCAAACGGCGAAGGGTAAAGAAAAAATAAGTCCGTTCACTCCTGTTGCTTTGGAAAAAAGCAAAAATAGAGTAAATGAAGAACTAAAATCTTCATCTAGCCCAGAAGCAAACGGCTCTGGTAAAGGCACATCAAATCCGTTGATGGCTGACAGTTTGCCAAAAACTGAAAAGGTCTCTCTCAGACCAAGTTACTCCCAAGTCACACAAATACCAGAAAATCCTAAAAATTCCATATTTTATGTTATTTTTGACGGTGACCATAGAGGAATTTATGAAGATTGGTCTATAGTCAAAAATCACGTTGATAAACTGACTATCCATTCAAAAAATTTGGGTCGTTACTACAAGCCCAACAAGAAGCCACCCGGTATTCAGCAACCTGGGGGAAAAAGGAAATACCTTTAAAGGTAACAATTATTCCTGAACCATTGAGGTCGAAGAAAAAAGAAAGAGTCATTGAATTCAGAAACAACACTTTCTGAAAACCAACAATAAATGAAGAGAAAGAAGAAAAAGATATTATTTCTTTAGACGAATTCAGAACAATTTGGTCAAAGGCTAGAGCCATAAACCAAGACGATTTCGAGTTCGAACATATTTACACAGAAGACAGGGCTACTAAAAGTCTTATTATCTTTTGTCCAGGTGCAAGCCCAAAACTAGTTTCTCTGGCATTTTCTGCTGGATTAGCAAAGTACATCTACCCTTCTCCTAATTTACTTGAAATAAGTAATTTATCTGAAGGAATGAAGAAAGCCATCAAGAATTTTCGAAAGAAAATTGCTGCTGCAATTTTCTGCTAACATCTTCATCAAGTGTAGTTCTACACTCCCTGACTGGTACCAAGGAAAAACCCTTCCAAGTTACCATCACTTAGAAATTGGGATAGCCAAAACAATAACGGTAAATCCTTCAAGGGTGATAAAAGAAGACTATGAAGACTATGAAAAATGGTTACATATCAGGACTAAAGGATTTTTACAAATCCTAGAAAACCTACAGAAAATTAAAGCAGGAAGCTTTAACAAAGTAAATTATTGCAGCACTAACTGCATAATTACTAGCTATAGTGGAACTCCTTTACCACTACATGAAAAAGAAGCTTTAGAAAGGATGGAGCAACGCATCATCTTCAATAAAGTAGAATCAGGCCCCACCACTAAAGAACAACTTTGTCAAAAGTTGCAACGCACATTTGAGAACCATCAGTGCGAATACTGCAAAGTATCTTCTTCAGAAGAAAACAAAAACTCCACTGAAAAAGACAACTATTTTTCAGATGAAGACACTTGAGAACTGGACCCAACACATGGGTACATCGATTGAAAAAACGTCATCCATGACGATTGATTAAGGGCTATAATGGTCTTTTGTAAAATTCACTTCTATTATATAAAGAAGTTGAATTCCTTTAGTTTAGGCAATCCAATCCAGAATCCAATCCCCATCCCCTTCTCTCGTATCATTTTCCTTTTCCAACTTTTCCTTTGTAACTAGTATGTGTGTTAGTGAGTAATCTCCTTGCTAAAGGATAATATTATGTAAATATCAAGAAGTTCTTCCTTAGGGAAGAACAGTTATGAATAAATATAAGTTTCCTTTTCATCCATTTGTTCATCTTTAAAGATTTTTGCAAAACCTGGAGCCCTGGAGCCATAAAAAGTACCGTTTAGGCAGGAGGCCGCGTAGGGAAGAATTGGTTGGGTTGGTCACTTGAAAAATCAATTTAAAGATTTACTTAGCAGGATAAGGAGGAAAGGTATGTTCTATTCTAACTGTTAAATTACTTCAAGATATTTATGTTAATATCTCCTTAAGCATTTTAATAAACAACTGTTTTTACAAACATACATAAAATCGATTAAACAATATCGAAATTAAATGATTTCTTCATTCAAACTAGGATTTTCAAATCCAAATTACCGACATATTTTTGTCAATCAAAGATTTCATGAGTTTTGTCATGATCAAAGATTTCAAGAGTTTTGTCATGATTCAATTTACAAACGACAAATAAATGAATTAATGAATTTCAAATCATGAATTCTTTATTCAAAAGAAATTCTTTAGAAATGATTTATGTCATACGACAAATATTGGAATCTAATTCCAAGACAATTATTTTCATGTTTTGTCATGATTATCTTTAAATTATTGATGGCTAGTAACCATTATCTAACCATTAAAGATTCATGTTTTGTCATGATATCTTCAAATAATTCGTTCAATGATTCCATGAGATTTGTCATGTTATCATCAAATGTTTCTTTGTCTAGTAACCAAAAATTTACTAGAACCATTCCGCAAGTGATATTGCATGATTTTCTTGTAATAAGTCATCAAATGCTCTTCATGCCTATATAAGGAGCACACACCCCTTCAAACAAGGGCATCACATATCATTCTCACAAAACAAAAATTTATTTTTTTGAAAAAATGGAGAATTTAAAGGCTTTACGCCTAAAAGAAAAGATTCTTTCGATAGAATTAAAAGCTATTCGAGATCAGATAGCTCTCTATGAGGAATGTCTAGAAACAACTGCTAATTCAGAGCAGGAATCCGCAAGGATACAATCTGAATCTATTCCCTCTCAAACGGGGAAGGGTAAAGAAAAAACAAGTCCGTTCACTCCTGTTGCTTTGGAAAAAAGCAAAAATAGAGTAAATGAAGAACTAAAATCTTCATCTAGCCCAGAAGCAAACGACTCTGGTAAAGGCACATCAAATCCGTTGATGGCTGACAGTTTGCCAAAAACTGAAAAGGTCTCTCTCAGACCAAGTTACTCCCAAGTCACACAAATACCAGAAAATCCTAAAAATTCCAGATTTTATGTTATTTTTTACGGTGACCATAGAGGAATTTATGAAGATTGGGCTATAGTAAAAAATCACGTTGATAAAACTGACTATCCATTCAAAAAATTTGGGTCGTTACTACAAGCCCAACAAGAAGCCACCCGGTATTCAGCAACCTGCGGGAAAAAGGAAATACCTTTAAAGGTAACAATTATTCCTGAACCATTGAGGTCCAAGAAAAAAGAAAGAGTCATTGAATTTAGAAACAACACTTTCTGAAAACCAACAATAAATGAAGAGAAAGAAGAAAAATATATTATTTCTTTAGATGAATTCAAAACAATTTGGTCAAAGTCTAGAGCCATAAACCAAGACGATTTCGAGTTCAAACATATTTACACAGAAGACAGGGCTACTAAAAGTCTTATTATCCTTTGTCCAGGTGCAAGCCCAGAACTAGTTTCTCTAGCATTTTCTGCTGGATTAGCAAAGTTCATCTACCCTTCTCCTAATTTACTTGAAATAAGTAATTTATCTGAAGAAATGAAGAAAGCCATCAAGAATTTTCGAAAGAAAATTGCTGCTGCAAGAGATGCTAACATCTTCATCAAGTGTAGTTCTACACTCCCTGACTGGTACCAATGAAAAACCCTTCCAAGTTACCATCACTTAGAAATTGGCATAGCCAAAACAAGAACGGTCAATCCTTCAAGGGTGATTAAAGAAGTCTATGAAGACTATGAAAAATGGTTACATATCAGGACTAAAGGATTTTTACAAATCCTAGAAAACCTACTGAAAATTAAAGCAGGAAGCTTTAACAAAGTAAATTATGGCAGCACGAACTGCATAATTACTAGCTATAGTGGAACTCCTTTACCACTACATGAAAAAGAAGCTTTAGAAAGGATGGACCAACGCATCTTCTTCAATAAAGTAGAATCAGGCCCCGCCACTAAAGAACAACTTTGTCAAAAGTTGCAACGCACATTTGAGAACCATCAGTGCGAATACTGCAAAGCATCTTCTTCAGAAGAAAACAAAAACTCCACTGAAAAAGACAGCTATTTTTCAGATGAAGACACTCGAGAACTGGACCCAACACATGGGTACATCGATTGAAAAAACGTCATCCATGACGATTGATTAAGGGCTATAATGGTCTTTTGTAAAATTCACTTCTATTGTATAAAGAAGTTGAATTCCTTTAGTTTAGGCAATCCAATCCAAGCCAGAATCCAATCCCCATCCCCTTCTCTCGTATCATTTTCCTTTTCCAACTTTTCCTTTGTAACTAGTATGTGTGTTAGTGAGTAATCTCCTTGCTAAAGGAGAATATTATGTAAATATCAAGAAGTTCTTCCTTAGGGAAGAACAGTTATGAATAAATATCAGTTTCCTTTTCATCCACTTGTTCATCTTTAAAGATTTTTGCAAAACCTGGAGCCCTGGAGCCATAAAAAGTACCGTTTAGGCAGGAGGCCGCGTAGGGAAGAATTGGTTGGGTTGGTCACTTGAAAAATCAATTTAAAGATTTACTTAGCAGGATAAGGAGGAAAGGTATGTTCTATTCTAACTGTTAAATTACTTCAAGATATTTATGTTAATATCTCCTTAAGCATTTTAATAAACAACTGTTTTTACAAACATACATAAAATCGATTAAACAATATCGAAATTAAATGATTTCTTCATTCAAACTAGGATTTTCAAATCCAACTTACCGACATATTTTTGTCAATCAAAGATTTCATGAGTTTTGTCATGATCAAAGATTTCATGAGTTTTGTCATGATTCAATTTACAAACGACAAATAAATGAATTAATGAATTTCAAATCATGAACTCTTTATTCAAAAGAAATTCTTTAGAAATGATTTATGTCATACGACAAATATTGGAATCTAATTCCAAGACAATTATTTTCATGTTTTGTCATGATTATCTTTAAATTATTGATGGCTAGTAACCATTATCTAACCATTAAAGATTCATGTTTTGTCATGATATCTTCAAATAATTCGTTCAATGATTCCATGAGATTTGTCATGTTATCATCAAATGATTCTTTGTCTAGTAACAAAAAATTTACTGGAACCATTCCGTAAGTGATATTGCACGATTTTCTTGTAATAAGTCATCAGATGCTCTTCATGCCTATATAAGGAGCACACACCCCTTCAAACAAGGGCATCACATATCATTCTCACAAAACAAAAATTTATTTTTTTGAAAAAATGGAGAATTTAAAGGCTTTATGCCTAAAAGAAAAAATTATTTCGATAGAATTAAAAGCTATTCGAGATCAGATAGCTCTCTATGACGAAAGTCTAGAAACAACTGCTAATTCAGAGCAGGAATCCGCAAGGATACAATCTGAATCTATTCCCTCTCAAACGGGGAAGGGTAAAGAAAAAACAAGTCTGTTCACTCCTGTTGCTTTGGAAAAAAGCAAAATTAGAGTAAATGAAGAACTAAAATCCTCATCTAGCCCAGAAGCAAACGACTCTGGTAAAGGCACATCAAATCCGTTGATGACTGACAGTTTGCCAAAAACTGAAAAGGTCTCTCTCAGACCAAGTTACTCCCAAGTCACACAAATACCAGAAAATCCTAAAAATTCCAGATTTTATGTTATTTTTGACGGTGACCATGGAGGAATTTATGAAGATTGGGCTATAGTCAAAAATCATGTTGATAAAACTGACTATCCATTCAAAAAATTTGGGTCGTTACTACAAGCCCAACAAGAAGCCACCCGGTATTCAGCAACCTGCGGGAAAAAGGAAATACCTTTAAAGGTAACAATTATTCCTGAACCATTGAGGTCCAAGAAAAAAGAAAGAGTCATTGAATTCAGAAACAACACTTTCTGAAAACCAACAATAAATGAAGAGAAAGAAGAAAAAGATATTATTTCTTTAGACGAATTCAGAACAATTTGGTCAAAGGCTAGAGCCATAAACCAAGACGATTTCGAGTTCGAACATATTTACACAGAAGACAGGGCTACTAAAAGTCTTATTATCTTTTGTCCAGGTGCAAGCCCAAAACTAGTTTCTCTGGCATTTTCAGCTGGATTAGCAAAGTACATCTACCCTTCTCCTAATTTACTTGAAATAAGTAATTTATCTGAAGGAATGAAGAAAGCCATCAAGAATTTTCGAAAGAAAATTGCTGCTGCAATTTTCTGCTAACATCTTCATCAAGTGTAGTTCTACACTCCCTGACTGGTACCAAGGAAAAACCCTTCCAAGTTACCATCACTTAGAAATTGGGATAGCCAAAACAATAACGGTCAATCCTTCAAGGGTGATAAAAGAAGACTATGAAGACTATGAAAAATGGTTACATATCAGGACTAAAGGATTTTTACAAATCCTAGAAAACCTACAGAAAATTAAAGCAGGAAGCTTTAACAAAGTAAATTATTGCAGCACTAACTGCATAATTACTAGCTATAGTGGAACTCCTTTACCACTACATGAAAAAGAAGCTTTAGAAAGGATGGAGCAACGCATCATCTTCAATAAAGTAGAATCAGGCCCCGCCAATAAAGAACAACTTTGTCAAAAGTTGCAACGCACATTTGAGAACCATCAGTGCGAATACTGCAAAGCATCTTCTTCAGAAGAAAACAAAAACTCCACTGAAAAAGACAGCTATTTTTCAGATGAAGACACTCGAGAACTGGACCCAACACATGGGTACATCGATTGAAAAAACGTCATCCATGACGATTGATTAAGGGCTATAATGGTCTTTTGTAAAATTCACTTCTATTATATAAAGAAGTTGAATTCCTTTAGTTTAGGCAATCCAAGCCAGAATCCAATCCCCATCCCCTTCTCTCGTATCATTTTCCTTTTCCAACTTTTCCTTTGTAACTAGTATGTGTGTTAGTGAGTAATCTCCTTGCTAAAGGAGAATATTATGTAAATATCAAGAAGTTCTTACTTAGGGAAGAAAAATTATGAATAAATATCAGTTTCCTTTTCATCCATTTGTTCATCTTTAAAGATTTTTGCAAAACCTGGAGCCATAAAAAGTACCGTTTAGGCAGGAGGCCGCGTATGGAAGAATTGGTTGGGTTGGTCACCTCAAAAATCAATTTAAAGATTTACTTAGCAGGATAAGGAGGAAAGGTATGTTCTATTATAACTGTTAAATTACTTCAAGATATTTATGTTAATATCTCCTTAAGCATTTTAATAAACAACTGTTTTTACAAACATACATAAAATCAATTAAACTATATCGAAATTAAATGATTTCTTCATTCAAACTAGGATTTTCAAATCCAACTTACCGACATATTTTTGTCAATCAAAGATTTCATGAGTTTTGTCATGATCAAAGATTTCATGAGTTTTGTCATGATTCTATTTACAAATGACAAATAAATGAATTAATGAATTTCAAATCATGAATTCTTTATTCAAAAGAAATTCTTTAGAAATGATTTATGTCATACGACAAATATTGGAATCTAATTCCAAGACAATTATTTTCATGTTTTGTCATGATTATCTTTAAATTATTGACGTCCAGTAACCATTATCTAACCATTAAAGATTCATGTTTTGTCATGATATCTTCAAATAATTCGTTCAGTGATTCCATGAGATTTGTCATGTTATCTTCAAATGATTCTTTGTCTAGTAACCAAAAATTTACTAGAACCATTCCGCAAGTGATACCACTTGCGGAATGGTTCTAGTAAATTTTTTGTTTACTAGACAAATAATCATGATAAAACTCATGAAATCATTAATCGACAAAATGTCTTGATTAATATTGAAGAAACTAATCATCATTTTGGAGAAATGAGTTTAGTTCATTCATTGTTTCTTGAATCCAAAGAATTCATCAATTGTTTCTTGAATTCAAAGAATTCATCAATTGAGTTGTCATTTTTTTGTTGACTACTAAAGTAATGATCATCTATTGAAATGATCACGTATCGTTCATTGAAATTATTCAATTCATCAATTGAAAATTGATTGAATATAAAATTCATTTTTGTTGTCATAATTTGACTAAAGTTTTTGCATGAAAAGATCATTTTATTTCGATAAGGTTTAATCGATTTTGTATTATGTTTGTAAAAACAGTTGTTTATTAAATTGCTTAAGGATATATTAACATAAATACTTTGAAGTAATTTAACAGTTAGAATAGAACATACCTTTCCTCTTTATCCGACTATGTAAATCTTTAAATTGATTTTTCCAAGTGACCAACCCAACCAATTCTTCCCTACGGCCTCCTACCTAAACGGTACTTTTTGTGGCTCCAGGGCTCCAGGTTTTACAAAAATCTTTAAAGATGAACTAATGGATAAAAAGAAACTGATAATTTTATTCATAACTGTTCTTCCCTAAGGAAGAACTTCTTGATATTTACATAATATTCTCCTTTAGCAAGGAGATTACTCACTAGCACACATGCTTGTTACAAAGGAAAGGAAAAGGAAAACTAGAGAGAAGGGGATGGGGATTATGGATAGCAGATGATGTCTAAAACTAAAGAATTCATCTTCTTTATATAACAGAAGTGAATTTTACAAAAGACTATTATAGCCCTTAATTAATCGTCATGGATGACGTTTTTAATCGACATACCCATGTGTTGGGTCCAGTTCTCGAGTGTCTTCATCTGAAAAGTAGCTTTCCTTTTCAGTAGGGTTTTTTGTTTTCTTCTGAAGAAGATGCTTTGCAGTATTCGCACTGATGGTTTTCATAGGTGCGTTGTAACTTTTGACAAAGTTGTTCTTTAGTGGCGGGGCCTGCTTCTACTTTATTAAAGATGATGCATTGCTCCATCCTTTCTAAAGCTTCTTTTTCATGTAGTGGTAAAGGAGTTCCACTATAGCTAGTAATTATGCAGTTAGTGCTGCAATAATTAACTTTGTTAAAGCTTCCTTCTTTAATTTTTTGTAGGTTTTCTAGGATTTGTAAAAATCCTTTAGTCCTGATATGTAACCATTTTTCATAGTCTTCATAGTCTTCTTTTATCACCCTTGAAGGATTGACCGTTCTTGTTTTGGCTATGCAAATTTCTAAATGATGGTAACTTGGAAAGGTTTTTCCTTGGTACCTGTCAGGGAGTGTAGAACTACACTTGATGAAGATGTTAGCATCTCTTGCAGCAGTAATTTTCTTTCAAAAATTCTTGATGGCTTTCTTCATACCTTCAGATAAATTACTTATTTCAAGTAAATTAGGAGAAGGGTAGATGAACTTTGCTAATCCAGCAGAAAATGCTAGAGAAACTAGTTCTGGGCTTGCACCTGGACAAAAGATAATAAGACTTTTAGTAGCCCTGTCTTCTGTGTAAATATGTTCAAACTCGAAATCGTCTTGATTTATGTCTCTAGCCTTTGACTATAGCCCAATCTTCATAAATTCCTCTATGGTCACCGTCAAAAATAACATAAAATCTGGAATTTTTAGGATTTTCTGGTATTTGTGTGACTTGGGAGTAACTTGGTCTGAGAGAGACCTTTTCAGTTTTTGGTAAACTGTCAGCCATCAACGGATTTGATGTGCCTTTACCAGAGCCGTTTGCTTCTGGGCTAGATGAAGATTTTAGTTCTTCATTTACTCTATTTTTGCTTTTTTCCAAAGCAACAGGAGTGAACGGACTTGTTTTTTCTTTACCCTTCGCCGTTTGAGAGGGAATAGATTCAGATTGTTTCCTTGCGGATTCCTGCTCTGAATTAGCAGTTGTTTCTAGACTTTCGTCATAGAGAGCTATCTGATCTCGAATAGCTTTTAATTCTATCAAAAGAATTTTTTCTTTTAGGCGTAAAGCCTTTAAATTCTCCATTTTTTCAAAAAATAAATTTTTGTTTTGTGAGAATGAAATGTGATGCCCTTGTTTGAAGGGGTGTGTGCTCCTTATATGGGCATGAAGAGCATTTAAGTTTAGAAAATAATTTGAAATACGTATTTGCTTACGTATTTTGAAAATCCCGTGTCAAGCAATCTGCTAACACGTTTTTGGACCCTTCAAGATGCTCGATATTAAAAGAATATCTTGAAAACCACATCTGCCATCTGACAAGACGGCCTTGTTTATTGTCTCCTCTCATTGATAATGATTAATTGGACATGTGAATGTGGTTAGTAAGTGAGATTCTTCATCTAACAGTACCTGCTAAAACCATTTTTGTAATCAAAGCTGGAAAAATAGGTTTTTTCTTCTCAAGAAAGTTAGTAGTTCCTGCATACAAACAAGGAAGATTATGGCTTTCGCCTTTAGTAACTGCATTAATTGCTTTATAATTTACAACCATGCGTTGATTTTCTTTTCCCCCAAGTAAAAGAGTGGGTAGAAATTATTCTGAGTCTTCTGTTGAAGAATCAGATGATGGCAAGTTGTCTAGTATTTCTAATGCATACACTTGCGTATAGCCATCAAAAATATTTTCAGAAGGAAAATATCCCTCAATTTCGGCTTCTAAGATAAATTTTATCTTTTCCGGAAATTTTTGTCGGTTGGGACATTCGTTGGCATAATGTCCTTCTTCAGAACATATCCAGCAATGACATTTTTTCTTACCTTGAGGACAGACCTTAGGTTTTTCTTTAGAAAAATATTTTCCCGGTGAAAATTTTCTTTTCTTGGTTTTCCAAAAACGTTTTTTAGTTTTTGTTTTATATTTATTTTTATATTTCTTTTTGAAATAACTTTTATCTTTTGTTGGTTCACAGCCAAAAGATAATTGTGGTAACTCAGCGAGTCTTTTACAACAGTTTTCATTAAAACGTTTTAACTGTTTTTGTTTATTAGAAAGATCACAATAGGATGCAATTTCTTCTTTAACAATTCTTGTAGCAAACCCAAGAGAATGCATTGTAAATTGATTCTTTTCCTTATTCCATCGCTCTTTCGCCTTTTCTCCGAAGATGGGAATTTTCATTTGGTAAGCATCAATCCAAGAATGGAATTCACCTGTGCCTAATTTATATAAATTAGTTTCATAAAGACAAGTGAAATCGTCTAAAAGACATATGTCACAAAGCTGTGCCTTAGCAAGATTTTGTCTTGCTTTTTCTAATATTTTTTGATTTTCTCGGTCTTTATCTGTTATGAGGTCGAGACCTAAAAACATCATGTATATTGCATTTATAATTTGATCAAAAAGATCCTCACCATGTAAATTTTCATCCCAAGTTGTTCCTTTGATGAAGTTTTGTATAATTCCTGCAGACTTATGTTCTAATAATAATAACAAAGCCTTAGCATGAGAGAACTCTACTGAATTAGTCTGAATGATTAGACTGATCTCAGTGTTCCATTTATCAATTACCTCTTTTCTTTTGTCGAGGTTGAAGATGCAATCAATTTTAATAGTATTAATAGTAGTTGCACTACCATTGTCATTACTATTAGAATCAGGTATACCTTTATGATACGGCATAGAAAATTCCGTATCCTTTTTTCTATGCCTGTTACTTCTGCTAGTAGAGGCATTGTAAGTTCTCTGTCTCGAAGACATTTCCATATCTGAAGAACTTCAGTTTTGGGTTCCTCTTTCTTTAGAGGAAAGGTCCTTGGTTCTTCATTTTTTAAAACAAAGATCTGTTCTTTATTTTCAGAAAAATATCTTTCGTTTAAGATTTTATCTTCAGAAAACTTTTGTTCACATTCTTTGTCATCTAAAGTAATGAGATTAACAAGTTCATTTATTTGTTCAACTGGAAGGGTATCCAATTGTTCATCTAAAATTTGTTCCAATTTTTGAATGATGGAACTCATTTTATCCACAAGATAAAACAATTTTTGTTTCTCTAAGTCTTTGTATTTCTTTTTCCAGAAGAGAATTTTTTCTTTTTAAATCGGTTAATTCAAAAAGTTTATTAGAAGGATGAATACACCAATCAAAGTGTAACTTATAAATTCTTTGATTATTTCTTTGTAAATAGAAATAATGCTTAAAAATCTTTAGATTAATTTTTCTAAAGAATTTTTTCATTGGTCCTTTGTTGGTCATTTGAAGTTGATCCGAAAGGCCATGTTTCATCAATTTTGTCAAAAACATTATTGATATTCTTGGCATAAATTGCTTCAATATTTTCATCTCTATTTATTATTACCTTTTTAGCTTTAAGCTCAAGAATTTTTTGTTTAGATGCAAAAAAAAATTCTTTTAGCAATTTTTATGTTACGAGATTTTATATTATGACTCATCATAAAATTTTTCTTTAATTGTTTTATCCGAAATAAAGAAATATGAATCTTTCCTTCTTCAAAATCAATTTGAAGATCAAGACAATGTAGATAATTTAAAATAGTTTTTGAAGACATTATTCTCCAATAACTCCTTTTAAAATTCTACCATACCCGTCTATTCTTTCTGACATAGACCGTAATAATTGTTCAGTATTACTTGATTCTCTTATTTGTAAAGAGTTTCTAGCATAACTGTGTCTAGGTTTTGATACTAGAACTTGTTTATTTCGTGCAATATCTATTGCCCAATTTTCTTGTAATTGTGATGGTTCAGGGAATTTATTGCCTTCAACAATTCCAATATCTGAGAATATATCTTCAATTGTTATATTCTCTTTTTCTTTGTACTCAATTGAATGAGTGCTATTGGTTAAAGCATATGAGATTAAATAATTAATCGTAAACACTTTATCACCTGGTTCCATAAGATCAGTTCTTTCACACTGATGTATAAAACTTAGAGTTTTGTCGAAATCCTTAGAATCTCGATGTAAAGCAAATTTAGGATAGACAGTAAACATAAACTTACCATATGCTAAATTTCCTTGAATTGCTCCCAAAAGAGCGTCTTGCCTATTGATAATTCTGTTATCAACGAGGGCCATTTTTATAGGAAAATTAATTCCATCTCTAAACTGTGCTTTTAGGAGGATTTTAACCGCTCCTATATGTACCATATTGAGAGACTTTCTCAACTCTGGTTTAATATGTAAAAGTTTTTTTGCTATTTCACCCTTTGTTAAGAGTGTCAAATAAACTTCTCCAGATGTATTTTTTATGTCTACTGAAAGTTCTTCAGTATTAAAACAATAAAATATTTTATTTTTTCTAGAAAAGGCTCTAGAAACTAAACTTTGTAAAGTTTTTGGTTGATTAAAAACTTGTTTTGTGTCAAGCTTGAATTTAAGCTTGCTAATTTTTGTTAGTTGATCAGAATTAATCATGTAATCTGATACAAAACCTTTTTCGTTTTCACTAAAGTTTATTACTTCAGTTATTTCTTCCGACTCATCTGAACCGTTCTTAAAAAGATTGTTATTTTCCATTAATATTTGAGAAATAATATCTTATTTTTTAAAAAAGAGCAACAAGGCTCTGATACCACTTGCGGAATGGTTCTAGTAAATTTTTTGTTTACTAGACAAATAATCATGACAAAACTCATGAAATCATTGATCGACAAAATGTCTTGATTAATATCGAAGAAACTAATCATCATTTTGGAGAAATGAGTTTAGTTCATTCATTGTTTCTTGAATTCAAAGAATTCATCAATTGTTTCTTGAATTCAAAGAATTCATCAATTGTTTCTTGAATTCAAAGAATTCATCAATTGAGTTGTCAATTTTTTGTTGACTACTAAAGTAATGATCATTTATAGAAATGATCAAGTATCGTTCAATGAAATTATTCAATTCATCAATTGAAAATTGATTGAATATAAAATTCATTTTTGTTGTCATAATTTGACTAAAGTTTTTGCATGAAAAGATCATTTTATTTCGATAATGTTTAATCGATTTTTGTATTATGTTTGTAAAAACTGTAGGATCGTTTTACCGACCAAAACGAGTCGTTCAGAGGCGTTCTACTCAATATGAAAGGAGGAAACAGACATATCGAGTTAGATTCAGCTAGATATACACTTTAAATGTCTTTCTGATTGATTTGACAAAGTTCTACAGCGATACGACACTTCGGCAGCACTTCGGCTCCGGAATCACACATACATGTCTATCTCAAACGAAATCAGGACAACCCTATTTATAGGCAATGTAATTTCGCTTGAACCTGGCTCAAACGGAATCACATTCAAACGGAATTACGATTTCAAACGAAATTAGCAAGCTAATTTCGTGTGAACTCCCTGATCCATTTCAAGCGGAATAACATCTTGTAATTTCGTTTAAACTTGCCTGTTAACCTATTTTCTCGTTTTGCGTGCTCTGATTTATCTAATACAATACAAGACTCGATACAAGACGAAGTCGACAGACGCATGCACCAACAGACTCCCCCTCGAATGTTGACGAGTCTTCAACATCTTCAGTCTTTATCAGTCTGCTCTTTCTGAAATATCTGACAAAGTAAAACTTCCTCAATCTCTGTCTTCTATTCATCTAAAGAATCTCCACCTGGCTCTTATCTCTCTCTAACTCTCTTGATCAAATCTCTTGATTCTTTTTAAGCTTAGGATCAGAAACCTGGCTTTCTCCAATCTTCAATCCTGTACAAACTCTACCTCACAATAAATTTCACAAATTTAAAATTTGACAAATTTATACTCTTGTTTATCAATTGTATATACAAATCAATAAATGATTTTACAATGTTAATCTCTGATGAACTACTTGTAAGAAAAACATTTTTCTTTTAAAACCTTTTCTCTTGTATCAAACAGACTCCCCCTCACAAATTGTCATCATGTTTAGCACTTGGAATTTTGAAAATCAGCTTTCCAACATCAGTCGTCGAAAATCTTTTTGAATTTTTCAAAATTTATGCTAAAACACACTGAAAATCTTTTTGGAATTTTTGAATGTAAAGAAAATGCAATAAAGAAATATTTACAGACAATATTTTTGTGAGTTTGTGTAAGAGGATCATATCAGTTTTTGAGACAAATCACCAACACCGTTAAGCTTTAAACATTTTAAGTTCTAAACGATTCACTTAGATTGCCAGTATACTGATCCACTTAAATTCTCACACAAAGTTCAACTGTTTTGAGATACGAGATTAATGTTTTAGAGACTTAAACTTATTCATGTGTCCCACCTCAGAATATACTCCTGTATCCAGATCCCAATATTCAGTCTTACAGGTGAGTATACCACAGATGATATCTGTAAAGGGTTAAATTGCGAGGGCCGTGAGAGCTCAGGTCAGAACTTCCGTTCAGCAGAGAGATGACGGCTTCGACTTTTGGTGTGTTCCCTTTAGAGAATCTTTTCTTCAACAACACATGATTAGCATTTTTCAATGTTTCATCATTTTTTGTACTGAGGGCGATGCTATATTTCAAGCAATGCAGAAAGTATTATACGGGGACTAGGCCATTGCTTCCGCAAAATCAGAAGTCCCGGGATAATACCCCAGATATCACTGAGTATAAAGACCTAGTATCTCAGAAAGAGTGACCTTTCAAACAAGATTTCGGGGGTTACCCATATATCCGAGAGATGTTCCCCACGATATAAGTAAGTTTGAAATTTAGGTTTATATCTCGTCACAATCTACTAAATGTGCAAAAACCTACTGGCACGTCATCAGTGAAACCGTTTATCACATATTTAACTTTCCAATTCTTTAGTATGTTGTGATCGTCCACTGATGTACTATCATTTCCTCTTTTCACAACAAAACTCATTTTTTGCTTTTATCATGTTTTTGACATTTTCAAATTTTCTAATGTTTTTGGATTTTCTGAAAATTCTTACACCCCCTAAAATATAAAATCATTTAAAGGAAATTTGAAAACAAACTATACAAGATAAAGTGACAACTGATATCGAATTGCTTCAATTCGCCATTCACTTGGCATAAACAATCAGAACTCCCCCTGTCAACAAACTATTTTCCCATTATGATTTCAAAAACACTTAAGTTTGTTTTAATCAAATGGTTTTTCCGGAAAATAAGTTTTGTTGATTTAATAAAACCACATGTAGATTAGGGAATTCATTCATCACCTTGTTCTTCAACCACTTGAAAAATTTAACAATTTTAAGTTGAAACACCAAAAACCACTTGTAGAAAATCAAGTACAACTTAATGTCCCTGATTTACCACTCGTAAGTCTAAATCACTTTCGTGAATTTCTCAAGAAAGATGCCGATACATGCTTCACACTTACCAACCTGGAAGCTCCGGCAATTCAACCTTTTCAAAAACAATTTTTCAAGAATAATGCTGATTCATGCTCCGCGATTACCTACTTGGGAGCTCCGGCAAGTCATACTTCTTACTTATGAAAAACAGACATCCAAGCTTCACCAAACTTGGATGTTTCCTCCTCAGTTTCACTTGGGTAGTAAGATGCCTTCTTTGTTTCATAAAACTCTTTTACCCCTTTGACTTTTCCCTCGACCATCTTTCCAAAAATCTTTTTAACATTTCCATTAAAAACCTTTTTGACATCAAATTCTTTTTTCTCATAATAGAATTGATTCAAGATTTCAACTTTACCAACTTTTTGTTTAAAATTTTCAGCCCTCAATGGTGGAAAATTGACATCATCCATTGGAGGTACTGATGTTTCCAGTTTTATCTCAACTTGTGGCTCCTCTGATTTTGTGGAATCAGATTCATCACCAAATTTCACACCTGTTTTCTTAACAACCCATTTCTGGTTATCAAGATTCACTCTTCTCTTGTAAAATCTTTTCGAACATTCACCAACTTCATATGTAGAATTTTTGAAAACTTTGAATCTTTCAGTTGGTGGTTCGGTTTTATCAACAACTTTTTCTTTGAGTTTAGAAACAACTTCCTGTTTTGTCTTAGTTGCCAATGGACAGTTCCAGGCAATGTGACCAACTTCTTGACATCTATAACAGGTTCTTGTCTCCTTTCTCTGGTAAGTTCCATTCTTCTCAAACTTTTGCTTTTCTGCAAAGAACTCTTTGTTTGTTTGCTTCCAGAATGAGCTCTTTTGTTCTTCTTCCGAACTTGTCCCTGAAACAAATACAGTTTTTGGTTTATCATTTTTATCATTTTTCTGATTTTCAGGTGGAATAAAACCAAGTCCTTTCTTTTTGAAATTACCATTATGGTTTGGTTTCTTTCGATAACCTGAACCAGAATTGTAACTCCTTTTCTTGTTTAAAATTTTATTTAATTTTTGTTGATCTCTTGAGGTGTGAGGTCTAGGTTTTTTAGAAAGATTTTCATCTTTTATTTCAGAAATATTAATTTCTGTTAGTTTGAAAACCTTTTTTATCATTTCTGGTTTAACACCTCTTATTGGAAACTCCTCATCAGAATATAATTTGTCTGAATCAATAAAAGTATATGCCATTTTAATTGATTCGTCATTCAAATTAGATTTTGATAACAGGAATTCTTTATTGTAAACCCTTTTAACTGACGACTTTTGACTGTCAACTGATGAACTCGAACTCTTTGACTCCAACTTTGACTCTGACTCCTCATCTTTATCCAACACCTGATCGACCATCTTTTTTATTAACTCGGACTCATGATCAGTATCAGACGATGTGAACGTGACGTCAATATTTTCTGGTAACTCATCAGTTATTTCGGACTTTAACTTTATATTGACTGCCTTTTTGACTTGCTCCTCATTTGATTTTCTGGGAGAATAACCTTCCCAGATTGGAGGCGGACACTTTTTATAATTTGCACTTTGTTTCTTACCAGTATTCTTTTCTTCAGTCTTCTTATCTTGAAAGACTTCAAAACCTGCAACAGTTGGATAGATTCTATCAATCAAATAATCAGAACTAGAATAACTTTGCAACAATCTTCTAATTCTTTCATTTTCAATCCTTTCTGTCTCCAACTCCTGCTTCAGCTTTGCACATTCTTCAATGTAATGATTAATTGCTTTCTGTTTAGTCATCATTACAGCATTCATCATGGTCAAAGCATCTTCTCTTTTGGAATTTGTCTTTTGAAGACCATTCACTGTTCTATTCAAAACATCATATGATTCTTTCACGTAGTTGAGATTGAACAATAAATTTTCCTTCATCTTGTCTTGTTCACTCAATTTCTTATCTTTCTTTTCACATGGTTTGCAAGACTCCAAACACTTTAAACAAGGTTTGATAACTTCAACAATCTTTTCAACTTCGATAATCTTTTCTACTTCGACTATCTTCTCAACTTCAATCACTTTCTCAACTTCAACTACTTTCTCAACTTCAACTACTTTCTCAACTTCAACTGCCTGCTCAGTAACTATATCTTCATGTACAACAAACTCAACTTCTTCATTCTGTTCAGACTTCTCTTCCTGTGCAACAATCTTGCTTTTTACTTGTTTCTGATTTTTAGCTGCACGTTTCTCCTTTAGCTTCTCCACTCTATCTGCAAAATAGAATTGAAAACTTTCAGAAGATAAATGAGTTTTTGCAATATTAATATGTATTTCTTCCTCATTATCACTGTCATCAGTTGATGATTGATCAAACACTTGTGTTTGTTCTGAACTATTATCTGAAAAACTAGATTCATCATCTTGATTCTTCTCATTACTGGCAAACGCTTTCATCCACTCTGTCATCAAATCTGGCTCTGGAACGATTTGTGCAATGAGACCTGCTATTTTTGAATCGGGTGGAATGTATTTATCCCAACTGAAACCTGCAGCCACTTTCTCATCATCTTGATCAATGATACCATAATAAGCTTTCTTATTTGCATCTTCGATCATTTTAGCATGTGCAGTTTGTGGTTCTTTTTGTTGATATGGTTGATGAGCAATTTATTGATAAATGGCTTTTCGATAATAATCATCCTTTCCAAACGGATTCTGTGCTCCACTTGCTTCTCGATTTTTACATTCTCTCTTAAAATGTCCTTTCTCCCTGCATCGAAAACAAGTAACTTTAGATTTATCAAAACCCAAAGTAGATACATTAGCATCCATAAAATCATTTCTTCCTGTAACCATTTTGAATTTTTCAGCTCTTCTCAAAACACTCGCTAAACACCACTTTATATCCATCAGCTCCATTTCTTCAGCATCGATCTGATCGTAATCCTCTTTTGTCAGCATAGGATTTCCGATTCTTCCTGCAACTAATCCTTCATAAGATTCCAATGCTGTAACAAGTAACGCCATATGACTTTTGACAACTTCTTCAGAAAAATTTTGACCATTCTGAAGATGCAACGCGATGTTGCAATTTAAGACATGACCATTGTTGCTGTTTGGATTTTCGGACTAGCTTCGACATTCTGAACACTCCCTTTATAGTACATCTTAACATCTTGTTGTGCACTAGGATTGTTCATTCTTGCAATTTCCAGATCTTGACCTTCAATCTTTTCTTTTCGATGAACTGAGAAATTGTAAATCCATCATATTCTCCAGTATTTTTCAATATCATCAAAAATGTACCCCATTCTTTCTGAGGTAATGCATCAGCTAATTTGTCGACCCATTCTTCACGATCTTTGGTGATGTCTAACAATGACATTGAACGTACTAAGTGACAATATCTTTCAATCAGTTTCTTTGTATCTTCTCCTGGCAAACTTGTGAATAAGTCAAATTCTTTCTTCAACAATGCTTTTTTACTCTTGATCATTTTTTCACTTCCCTCAAATTAATTCGAAGTGCTTCCCAAATTGAACGTGAAGTTTTATCATGTTGAAGCAATACGAATATGTCTTCTCTAATAGCTTGCTGGAGTGAACTTATCATCATCTTTTCTGCTTTGTACATATCTCTTTCTTTATCAGTAAATTCATAAATTTTCTTTTCAACTCCCAAAGCTGTACGTGGTAGCACATACTTTTTCTCAACACATTCCCAAGATCTCAAATGATTAGCTTGAACCCAGTTTTCAAACCGATCTTTCCAACCATAATACTCCTCAATTCCCATTAGCTTCGGGGGTTTTTGTAAAGTTCAAGTTTCATTTTCCATGTTCAGGTTCTTAGCAATTTCAGCTGGAGTAGTCGGGGATGTAGCAAACGCGTTGTAGAATTCCTCTTCCATGTTTGGGCAACAAATTTCAAAATCTGAGACTTTCAAACAAAATAGCCCCTTCAAACGAGATACTCTTTCAAACGGAATCACAGTTGAAACGAAATCTCTCTCAAACTGAATTATAGCACAACACTTTCAAGCGAAATAACAATTCACACGGAATCACTTTCACACGAAATAAGCTTTTCAAACGGAATCAGGCTTTCAAACGGAATCACCTACTGAAGCGAAATCACCAACAAAACAGTTTCAAACGAAATACCAACTCACACGGAATAAGGCCTTCAAACGGAATAACGATTTGAAGCGGAATCACTGATTTCGTTTGAAACTTTCAAACGGAATTACACACTGAAACGGAATACTCAAGCGAAATTACAATTTCGTGCGGAATTAGGTGTAGTTTCAAGCGAAATTATGCTGACATCGTTATTTCAAACACACTTTTCAAGCGAAATTACAAATTGATCAGGTTTTAAGCAGAATTTAGTTCTGAAACTTTCAAGGATTTGTTAAAATACAAATGCGCGTATACTGTGAGAAAATTAGCCGATTTTAACCGTGAAAAGTTGTCCAATTTTGAAAAGAAGGTGTAGAAGTTAGAAAATCTGATGAAATCAAGCTGAATATGGTAGAACTCCTGCTCCTGAGCTCTGATACCACATGTAGGATCGTTTTACCGACCAAAACGAGTCGTTCAGAGGCGTTCTACTCAATATGAAAGGCGGAAACAGACATATCGAGTTAGATTCAGCTAGATATGCACTTTAAATGTTTTTCTGATTGATTTGACAAAGTTCTACAGCGATACGACACTTCGGCAGCACTTCGGCTCCGGAATCACACATACATGTCTATCTCAAATGAAATCAGGACAACCCTATTTATAGGCGATGTAATTTCGCTTGAACCTGGCTCAAACGGAATCACATTCAAACGGAATTACGATTTCAAACGAAATTAGCAAGCTAATTTTGAAATTTCGTGTGAACTCCCTGATCCATTTCAAGCGGAATTACATCTTGTAATTTCGTTTGAACTTGCCAGTTAACCTATTTTCTCGTTTTGCGTGCTCTGATTTATCTAATACAATACAAGACTCGATACAAGACGAAGTCGACAAACGCATGCACCAACAAAAACAAGTATTTAAAAATGCTTAAGGAGATATTAATATAAATATTTCGAAGTAATTTAACAGTTAGAATAGAACATACCTTTCCTCTTTATTCGACTAAGTAAATTTTTAAGTTGATTTTTCCAAGTGACCAACCCAACCAATTCTTCCCTGCGGCCTCCTGCCTAAACGGTACTTTTTGTGGCTCCAGGGCTCCAGGTTTTACAAAAATCTTTAAAGATGAACTAATGGATAAAAAGGAAACTGATAATTTTATTCATAACTGTTCTTCCCTAAGGAAGAACTTCTTGATATTTACATAATATTCTCCTTTAGCAAGGAGATTACTCACTAGCACACATGCTTGTTACAAAGCAAAGGAAAAACTAGAGAGAAGGGGAAGGGGATTGTGGATAGCAGATGATCTCTAAAACTAAAGAATTCATCTTCTTTATATAGCAGAAGTGAATTTTACAAAAGACCATTATAGCCCTTAATTAATCGTCATGGATGATATTTTTAATCGACATACCCATGTGTTGGGTCCAGTTCTTGAGTGTCTTCATCTGAAAAGTAGCTGTCCTTTTCAGTAGGGTTTTTGTTTTCTTCTGAAGAAGATGCTTTGCAGTATTCGCACTGATGGTTTTCAAAGCTGCGTTGCAACTTTTGACAAAGTTGTTCTTTAGTGGCGGGGCCTGCTTCTACTTTATTAAAGGTGATGCGTTGCTCCATCCTTTCTAAAGCTTCTTTTTCGTGTAGTGGTAAAGGAGTTCCACTATAGCTAGTAATTATGCAGTTAGTGCTGCAATAATTTACTTTGTTAAAGCTTCCTGCTTTAATTTTTTGTAGGTTTTCTAGGATTTGTAAAAATCCTTTAGTCCTGATATGTAACCATTTTTCATAGTCTTCATAGTCTTCTTTTATCACCCTTGAAGGATTGACCGTTCTTGTTTTGGCTATGCCAATTTCTAAATGATGGTAACTTGGAAAGGTTTTTCCTTGGTACCAGTCAGGGAGTGTAGAACTACACTTGATGAAGATGTTAGCATCTCTTGCAACAGCAATTTTCTTTCAAAAATTCTTGATGGCTTTCTTAATTCCTTCAGATAAATTACTTATTTCAAGTAAATTAGGAGAAGGGTAGATGAACTTTGCTAATCCAGCAGAAAATGCTAGAGAAACTAGTTCTGGGCTTGCACCTGGACAAAAGATAATAAGACTTTTAGTAGCCCTGTCTTCTGTGTAAATATGTTCGAACTCGAAATCGTCTTGGTTTATGGCTCTAGCCTTTGACCAAATTGTTCTGAATTCGTCTAAAGAAATAATATCTTTTTCTTCTTTCTCTTCATTTATTGTTGGTTTTGAGAAAGTGTTGTTTCTGAATTCAATGACTCTTTCTTTTTTCTTGGACCTCAATGGTTCAGCAATAATTGTTACCTTTAAAGGTATTTCCTTTTTCCCGCAGGTTGCTGAATACCGGGTGGCTTCTTGTTGGGCTTGTAGTAACGACCCAAATTTTTTGAATGGATAGTCAGTTTTATCAACGTGATTTTTGACTATAGCCCAATCTTCATAAATTCCTCTATGGTCACCGTCAAAAATAACATAAAATCTGGAATTTTTTGGATTTTCTGGTATTTGTGTGACTTGGGAGTAACTTGGTCTGAGAGAGACCTTTTTAGTTTTTGGCAAACTGTCAGCCATCAACGGATTTGATGTGCCTTTACCAGAGTCGTTTGCTTCTGGGCTAGATGAAGATTTTAGTTCTTCATTTACTCTATTTTTGCTTTTTTCCAAAGCAACAGGAGTGAACGGACTTGTTTTTTCTTTACCCTTCGCCGTTTGAGAGGGAATAGATTCAGATTGTTTCCTTGCGGATTCCTGCTCTGAATTAGCAGTTGTTTCTAGACTTTCATCATAGAGAGCTATCTGATCTCAAATAGCTTTTAATTCTATCAAAAGAATTTTTTCTTTTAGGCGTAAAGCCTTTAAATTCTCCATTTTAAAAAAAAAATAAATTTGTTTTGTGAGAATGATATGTGATGCCCTTGTTTGAAGGGGTGTGTGCTTCTTATATAGGCATGAAGAGCATTTGATGACCGTTCTTGTTTTGGCTATGCCAATTTCTAAGTGATGGTAACTTGGAAGGGTTTTTCCTTGGTACCAGTCAGGGAGTGTAGAACTACACTTGATGAAGATGTTAGCATCTCTTGCAGCAGCAATTTTCTTTCGAAAATTCTTGATGGCTTTCTTCATTCCTTCAGATAAATTACTTATTTCAAGTAAATTAGGAGAAGGGTAGATGAACTTTGCTAATCCAGCAGAAAATGCTAGAGAAACTAGTTCTGGGCTTGCACCTGGACAAAAGATAATAAGACTTTTAGTAGCCCTGTCTTCTGTGTAAATATGTTCGAACTCGAAATCGTCTTGGTTTATGGCTCTAGCCTTTGACCAAATTGTTCTGAATTCGTCTAAAGAAATAATATCTTTTTCTTCTTTCTCTTCATTTATTGTTGGTTTTGAGAAAGTGTTGTATCTGAATTCAATGACTCTTTCTTTTTTCTTGGACCTCAATGGTTCAGGAATAATTGTTACCTTTAAAGGTATTTCCTTTTTCCCGCAGGTTGCTGAATACCGGGTGGCTTCTTGTTGGGCTTGTAGTAACGACCCAAATTTTTTGAATGGATAGTCAGTTCTATCAACATGATTTTTGACTATAGCCCAATCTTCATAAATTCCTCTATGGTCACCGTCAAAAATAACATAAAATCTGGAATTTTTTGGATTTTCTGGTATTTGTGTGACTTGGGAGTAACTTGGTCTGAGAGAGACCTTTTCAGTTTTTGGCAAACTGTCAGCCATCAACGGATTTGATGTGCCTTTACCAGAGCCGTTTGCTTCTGGGCTAGATGAAGATTTTAGTTCTTCATTTACTCTATTTTTGCTTTTTTCCAAAGCAACAGGAGTGAACGGACTTGTTTTTTCTTTACCCTTCGCCGTTTGAGAGGGAATAGATTCAGATTGTTTCCTTGCGGATTCCTGCTCTGAATTAGCAGTTGTTTCTAGACTTTCGTCATAGAGAGCTATCTGATCTCGAATAGCTTTTAATTCTATCAAAAGATTTTTTTTCTTTTAGGCGTAAAGCCTTTAAATTCTCCATTTTTTCAAAAAAAAAAAAAATTTTTGTTTTGTGAGAATGATATGTGATGCCCTTGTTTGAAGGGGTGTGTGCTCCTTATATAGGCATGAAGAGCATTTAAATTTAGAAAATAATTTGAAATACGTATTTGTTTACGTATTTTGAAAATCTCGTGTCAAATAATCGGCTAGCACGTTTTTGGACCCTTCAAGATGCTCGATGTCAAAAGAATATCTTGAAAACCACATTTGCCATCTGACAACACGGCCTTGTTTATTATCTCCCGAAATTTTTGTTTTCAGAAAATAAGTAAAATTTTTATTATCTGTCTTGACAAGAAATTTTACAGGAGTAAGATAAATAGAAAATTTAGAAATAGTGTTTTTTACCGCAAGTAATTCTTTTTCATTACTGTGGTAATTTCTTTCGGCTTGTTTAAAGCTTCCAGAAGTATACTTACATATTTCTTCTTTTTCGGTTGTTCTGGCCTTCAAAACTCCTCCCCAATAATCATGAGAAGTGTCTGTTTCTATGATCAAAAATTCATTTTCTTTTGGAAGATAAAGTTTGGGAAAACTAGTTAGGTTTTTCTTTATCTTTCTGATATAGTCTACATCGGATTGTTTCCATTCCCATATGTAATCCTTTTTTAATTTTACCTGTAAAGGTTTTCTAAGCTCTGCGAGTTTAGGAATGTAACCTTCAGCATAGGTTAAAATGCCTAAAAATCTTTGAAGATGTTTTTTATCTTCTAAAGTATCTGGGAATTTGTGTAAATTCACCAAGATATGTTTTTGTGGACAATGAGTCCCTTGATCTATTTCAAGACCCAAAAAGTTTATCTTTGTTTTAAAAAGATTAGCTTTATTTTTTGATAAAATAATTCCATATTTTCAATTGTTTTTAAAACTGATAAAACATGAAAATAATGTTTATCTTCTGAGTTTGAGAAAACTATAATATCGTCGACATAGACGGTACAGTAATTTTCTAAACCTCTTAGAGCATTTTGCATATGCCTTTGAAATATGCTTGGTGCTTGCTTTAATCCAAAAGGAACTACCTTCCATTGATAATGACCATCTGGACACGTGAATGCGGTTAGTAACTGAGATTCTTCATCTAACAGTACCTGCCAAAAACCATTTTTGCAATCGAAACTGGAAAAATAGGTTTTTCCTCTTAAAAGAGTTAATAGTTCCTGCATACAAGGAAGATTATGACTGTTGCCTTTAGTAGCTGCATTAATTGCTTTATAATTCACAACCATGCGTTTTTTCCCTCTTCTTTTTTCAGCTTCATTTTCAACTAAGAATGCTGGAGACATGTGAGGTGATTTACTTGGAATAATTAATTTTAAATCAAGTAACTCCTTAATTTGTTTATTAAATTCTTCTCTGTCCTGTGGACTGTACTTCATAGGTTTTACCCTGATAACAGTTTTGGGATCAATGAGTTCTATTGATGCTTTCATCCAATTTTTGGATTTTTCAGGATCAATAGGATTTTCTGAACAAACTTTTTCAAGTAGTTCTTCAATTTTTTGAAATTTTTGTATTTCAATTAAAAATATCCTTTCTGCTTTTATAACCTCTTGAGCTATATTAGTTCCAGGAATTTGTTTTATCTTTGAATCTTTTTTCATGGATTCAAGAAAATTTGGTTTTCCAATTTGAAAAGCCTTTGTGACCTTTTTTATCAAAATCATTTCTTGATTAAGATGAAAAGATACTTTGTCTAACCATTGAGTGAAAGGTCCATAAAGTTGACATAAATTATTTCCAAGAAGTAAATCCATACCTGAATCTTGTTGGTAGATAGTAGGAATGGTAAATGGTTCTCCAGAAAAATAGATGATAAGATTCCTACAAACCTTATTTAACTTAATGACTTCCTTGTTAGCAACTATAACCTTAATATCTTTGGGAGTGTTTTCCCATAAGTCATTAGGAATTATGTGTTTGCTTGCCAAACAGAGACTTGCCCCTGTGTCTACATAACAATGTATGGCGATTGTTTTATATCCTTTGAAAAAGATTTTTCCTTTGATATAAATTGAATTTGGATTAGTTATATTTGAATAAGCTAATTCAAAATCATGTGTTTTATGAATCTCCTCTTTCTCCCAATTAAAAGAGTGGACAGAATTCATTTTTACCCGCAAGATAAAATAATCTTTTTATCTTTTAGTCTTTGAATATCTTTCTTCATAGAAGAATTTTTTCTTTTTAAATCAGTTAATTCAAAAAGTTTATCAGAAGGATGAATGCTCCAATCCAAATGTAACTCATAAATTCTTTGATTATTTCTTTCTAGGTATAAATAATGTCTAAAAATCTCTAGATTTATATTTATAAAAAGGTTTTTCATTTGACTTTATTGGTCATTTGAAGTTGGTCCAAAAGGCCATGATAATGCATTCAGACTTTTAGAACTTCCTAGAGATGGATTTCCAACGTTGAAGTTTGGAAATGAATACTTTTGAAAGCTTTTTTCATCATCATTTTTTCTTTTTGCCTTTCGGGCATAAAAGTTTTTGAATCCATTTTTCATCAATTTTGTCTGAAACATCTTTGATGATTTTTGCAGCTGTCACCTCAAGATTTTCGTTGGTAGATAGACTATCCAACTTTCTAATTAAATCTTTAACAAGTTCCTCTAATTTCAAAAGATTAGTCATGTTATAGATATAATTGCTTTTTTAGCTCTAAGCTCAATAATTTTTTGCTTAGAAGAGAAAATGTTTTTCTTAATAATCTTTATATTAAGAAATTTTGTTTTATGACTCAACATAAAAATTTCTTTAATTTGATTTATTCTAATAAACCAAATTTGTATATCAGCCTCTTCATAGGTGATTTGTTGATCAAGATATTGTAAATTTCTTTAAAAATTATTCAAAAAGAAATATAAAAATAAATATAAAACAAAAACTGAAAAACGTTTTTGAAAAACCAAGAAAAGAAAATTTTCACCTGGAAAATATTTTTCTAAAGAAAAACCTAAGGCCTGTCCTCAAGGTAAGAAAAAATATCGTTGCTGGATGTGTTCTGAAGAAGGACATTATGCCAACGAATGTCCCAACCGACAAAAATTTCTGAAAAAGATAAAATTTATCTTAGAAGCCGAAATTGAGGGATATTTTCCTTCTGAAAATATTTTTGATGGCTATATGCAAGTGTATGCATTAGAAATACTAGACAACTTGTCATCCTCTGATTCTTCAACAGAAGACTCAGAATAATTTCTACCCACTCTTTTACTTGGGAGGAAAGAGAATCAATGCATGATTGTAAATTATAAAGCAATTAATGCAGTTACTAAAGGCGAAAGCCATAATCTTCCTTGTTTGTATGCAGGAACTACTAACTTTCTTGAGAAGAAAAAAGCTATTTTTCTAGTTCCGATTACAAAAATGGTTTTTAGCAGGTACTGTTAGATGAAGAATCTCAATTACTAACCACATTCACATGTCCAAATAACCATTATCAATGGGAGGAGACAATAAACAATGCCGCCTTGTCAGGTGGCAGATGTGGTTTTCAAGATATTCTTTCAACATCGAGGATCTTGAAGGGTCCAAAAAACGTGCTAGCTGATTGCTTGACACGAGATTTTCAAAATATACGTAAACAAATACGTATTTCAAATAAATTTTCTAAATTTAAAATGCTTTTCATGCCTATTTAAGGAGCACACACCCTTCAAATTAAAGGCATCACCAATCCTCTCACAAAAAGAAAGGCATATTTTTTGAAAAAAATATGGAGAATTTAAAGGCTTTATGCCTAAAAGAAAAAAATCTTTTGATAGAATTAAAAGCTATTCGAGATCAGATAGCTCTCTATGACGAAAGTCTAGAAACAACTGCTAATTCAGAGCAGGAATCCGCAAGGAAACAATCTGAATCTATTACCTCTCAAACGGCGAAGGGTAAAGAAAAAACAAGTCCGTTCACTCCTGTTGCTTTGGAAAAAAGCAAAAATAGAGTAAATGAAGAACTAAAATCTTCATCTAGCCCAGAAGCAAACGACTCTGTTAAAGGCACATCAAATCCGTTGATGGCTGACAGTTTGCCAAAAACTGAAAAGGTCTCTCTTAGACCAAGTTACTCCCAAGTCACATAAATACCAGAAAATCCTAAAAATTTCAGATTTTATGTTATTTTTGACGGTGACCATAGAGGAATTTATGAAGATTGGGCTATAGTAAAAAATCACGTTGATAAAACTGACTATCCATTCAAAAAATTTGGGTCGTTACTACAAGCCCAACAAGAAGCCACCCGGTATTCAGCAACCTGCGGGAAAAATGAAATACCTTTAAAGGTAACAATTATTCCTGAACCATTGAGGTCCAAGAAAAAAGAAAGAGTCATTGAATTCAGAAACAACACTTTCTCAAAACCAACAATAAATGAAGAGAAAGAAGAAAAAGATATTATTTCTTTAGACGAATTCAGAACAATTTGGTCAAAGGCTAGAGCCATAAACCAAGACGATTTCGAGTTCGAACATATTTACACAGAAGTCAGGGATACTAAAAGTCTTATTATCTTTTGTCCAGGTGCAAGCCCAGAACTAGTTTCTCTAGCATTTTCTGCTGGATTAGCAAAGTTCATCTACCCTTCTCCTAATTTAATTGAAATAAGTAATTTATCTGAAGGAATGAAGAAAGCCATCAAGAATTTTCAAAAGAAAATTGCTGCTGCAAGAGATGCTAACATCTTCATCAAGTATAGTTCTACACTCCCTGACTGGTACCAAGGAAAAACCCTTCCAAGTTACCATCACTTAGAAATTGGCATAGCCAAAACAAGAACGGTCAATCCTTCAAGGGTGATAAAAGAAGACTATGAAGACTATGAATAATGGTTACATATCAGGACTAAAGGATTTTTACAAATCCTAGAAAACCTATAGAAAATTAAAGCAGGAAGCTTTAACAAAGTAAATTATTGCAGCACTAACTGCATAATTACTAGCTATAGTGGAAAAAACGTCATCCATGGCGATTGATTAAGGGCTATAATGGTCTTTTGTAAAATTCACTTCTATTATATAAAGAAGTTGAATTCCTTTAGTTTAGGCAATCCAATCCAAGCCAGACTCCAATCCCCATTCCCTTCTCTCGTATCATTTTCCTTTTCCAACTTTTCCTTTGTAACTAGTATGTGTGTTAGTGAGTAATCTCCTTGCTAAAGGAGAATATTATGTAAATATCAAGAAGTTCTTCCTTAGGGAAGAACAGTTATGAATAAATATCAGTTTCCTTTTCATCCATTTGTTCATCTTTAAAGATTTTTGCAAAACCTGGAGCCCTGGAGCCATAAAAGGTACCGTTTAGGCAGGAGGCCGCGTAAGGAAGAATTGGTTGGGTTGGTCACTTGAAAAATCAATTTAAAGATTTACTTAGCAGGATAAGGAGGAAAGGTATGTTCTATTCTAACTGTTAAATTACTTCAAGATATTTATGTTAATATCTCCTTAAGCATTTTAATAAACAACTGTTTTTACAAACATACATAAAATCAATTAAACAATATCGAAATTAAATGATTTCTTCATTCAAACTAGGATTTTCAAATCCAACTTACCGACATATTTTTGTCAATCAAAGATTTCATGAGTTTTGTCATGATCAAAGATTTCATGAGTTTTGTCATGATTCAATTTACAAACGACAAATAAATGAATTAATGAATTTCAAATCATGAATTCTTTATTCAAAAGAAATTCTTTAGAAATGATTTATGTCATACGACAAATATTGGAATCTACTTCCAAGACAATTATTTTCATGTTTTGTCATGATTATTTTTAAATTATTGATGGCCAGTAACCATTATCTAACCATTAAAGATTCATGTTTTGTCATGATATCTTCAAATAATTCGGTCAATGATTCCATGAGATTTGTCATGTTATCATCAAATGATTCTTTGTTCAATTTATATCAAAGGAAATGTCTTTTTCAAAGGATATAAAACAATCGCCCTACATTGCTATGTAGACACAGGGGCAAGTCTCTGTTTGGCAAGCAAACACGTAATTCCTAATGACTTATGGGAAAACACTCCCAAAGATATTAAGGTTATAGTTGCTTACAAGGAAGTCATTACGTTAAATAAGGTTTGTAACCATTTTTCATAGTCTTCTTTTATCACCCTTGAAGGATTGACCGTTCACACAAATTCCCAGATACTTTAGAAGATAAAAAACATATTCAAAGATTTTTAGGCATTTTAACCTATGCTGAAGGTTACATTCCTGTAATAACTCTCATCAAAAGTCCTAATTATTATCTTGTTTTGTCCACTAGGAAACCCTAATTGAGATCCCCAAGTGATTCTGCATAAACCCTAAAATTTTCAGAACCATCGGATTCAGGATCAGGGCCCCTAAAACTCGGGGGGGGGGGGGGGGGTAAACCCTAGTTGATATTATCTTAACAGTTTAACGTGTAAATTGAAATTGCATGCACGACCAACTCACCCAAGCTACCTGGACACGGGGCTACCCTATGGTAGACTGGTGTCTCTCGCGCCACGCGAAGGCCCCTTGCGCCACGCGAGGGCGCCGTTTTTCAGGTATAAATAGTGGAGTCTGGCACTTGCAATTTCGCATTGGTTCGACGTAGAAATTCAATTCGTACTCTGAGATATTGAAGAAACAGTCCCAAAACACACACGATTCACGGAACGCTGCCGCGATAACAGGGTAATAACTCGATCGCTGCTACGATTCAATGTTTGATCAATTAAAACTATCCAATGGATGTTTAAGTGCTGCCCACATTAGGGTTATGCTTTGTCATTCGTCGTGTATTCGATGGATGTTTAAGTATCGCACTTTGTCATTTGTTGTGAGGGTTTAATCTCGTGAGTTATCGTAAATGCTGTATTAGTTACTAACCTAGTTCGTGTGCATGTTATTAATTTAGGTTACAAGGCTAAACAGTAGGCTTAAACTCTGCCCGTTAAATTTGCAATGTGAGTCATTCTCTTTTTATCAAATGTTGTACAATACCTCAAATTATTTTTCAAATGTTATAATTACAGGGATTAAGTCGTGGTTATCTTAATCACTGGCTAGTGGGGTATTGTGCACATTACTAATTTCTCACGGGTTAGGCTAATAAGCCCTAACACAGGTAAGGCTAATAAGCCCTAACAGTGATAATCGTCACAGGACCCAATAGTGGTATGACCATCGTCACACGGGTGACAAGGCGCCAGATAACAATAAGATAGAAGCCATTGTAATCGCTCTTATGCTGTAATTGATAACTACGTGTCATTTTATGTAAAATGAGTGGCTCGCCAGCATTTCCCCACCGATAAAATATTTTTAAAACATGTTTCAGGCGACCTGCTATAAATCAAGGAAAACGTGCTACGGAGCACTATCAAGCTTGAAGAAGTGGCTCAGTTAAAAATAAATAAACATGTTTTAATAAATCAGGGAATTTCTTAGTCAAATTCCTTTATTGTAAATTACGGGGTTATCTCAAATTTATGAAATAAAATATAATCAGGCATTTTCAGTTTTAAAAAGATCATGTACAAACTTCCGCTGTTGCATAATTAAATAAATACCACGGGATTTCCTGTTCCGCGGCTCCTGACCGGGTCAAACCAGGGCTGGGGCCGTGACAGGAAAAATGTGGTATCAGAGCCACTGAGTTAAGCTAATTAAGTATTTAGAAATACTTAATTTTCCTGATTACCATTTTATGATTATGTGTTTTATTAACCGACTAATTGTTAGTTACAGTATGGGTAAGCAAAAGCTTTCGAACATCTATTTCAAATTAGATAATACACCAAAAGAGAAGGGAAGTTCATCCCAATCAAAATTCTCAAGATACTCATTAGATACTGAGGAGGGAATATTTGTTCGAAAGGCACAATATGAGGAACCACTTTCTCCTAATAAAAGAAGTTTGATTATTAAGAAAAGTCAGGAGAAGATAAAGAAATCACAACCAAAAGAAATGAGAGTTAATCAGGAAACTCGGGAACTAGGCAGTAACCCACCATGGGAAGACCAGTTAGATGAAAAATGGGCAGATCTCTATATGCTAGCCACTGTAGCAGTAAATGCAAATTTTAAAATACCCTGACCCAGTATTAGCACCCTTATCACCTACAAGTCAGAAACTTTACCCAGTAAATAAATAAGTTTACAATAAACCCTAGTATATTTAATTATCAGTTGTCCTTTGTATTAAATTAGTCCCACGGTATGCAATAAAATTTGAAGGTTATTTGTTAAATTTTGTTATAAAATTTTAACTTAGTATTTTGCATATATGTTAAACATCATGAATGAGTTATCTGAAGCCCATCAGAATCTCAATATTTATCCGGTGAAAATAGAAGTTTCCAGAGATTTTACTGGTTACATACCCGATATAGAAGAACCTATGGAATTCAACGCTCCACCTCCGGAGAAACCCAAGCCTAAGAAAAGGAGAAGATTTGTAGGATGGAGGCGTGTGCGCAGGAGGAAACCTGCAACTAGGAAGGTTCCCAAAATAGAAAATTCCATAGACAAAGGAAAGAGTATTGAAATCGGGGAAGATTCTAGGCAGATAGAAATGAAGATTGGGGAAGGTTCTAGGCAAACAGAGATGGAAATTGGGGAAAGCTCTAGGCAAATCGAGGAGTTGCCATTTCAGGAGGAATTGGATCGCGCCTTGGCGAGCTGTGATATCGTTAGGCCTATCAATAATAACCTCTACCCTTATCCTGCCGAAAATCAACTTCCAATAAATTTGGAACCAGCAATCCCAGAACCTATAATCCATACCCAACCTCTAGGAATGGACGAGTGGTGGACTAATGATTGGCAGTTTCAAAACCTCCTTAACAATCCTTATACCTTTCTCCCTCAGTTCGACCCGAAACCAATACCAAACCCACCAATGAGCAATGAAAATTTAGCTGAACTCCGCCACTTTGGCGAGGAGCTGGTGGATGCAGGAAATAGGATTCGGGAAGTAGGAGAACAGATCTCCTGGAAGTACGACGAAACGGAACGTCGTTACTGAAGTACCAACTGACAAGGGATAGTGGGATTGTGAAACTGTGGATTGTATAATAATAATAATCATACTAAATAAAAATATAAAGTCTGTAAAATAATTTAGAAATAAAACTTTGTAACATAATGGTGTGTACGGATGCATAATAGGATATATAAAAAGGAATCGAGCAATCGATAATTTTGGATATATATATATATATTTGTTGTGAAATTTGTATGATTGTTTTGTGCATAATTGTTATTTGTTCTGTACTAATAAAAATTATATATATTAATTATCAGATGGAAAACGCTAATAATGAACCAGTTAACGAGGTTAATCAATCTGAGCAACATCAGGAGGATCACTTTATGACTAAGCAAGATATAGAAAATATCGTTGCTCAAGGGATAGCCAATGCTATTCCAGCAATCCTTGCTGCTGCCCAAAAAGCTGTTGAACCTCAACAAATTATTCCTAGCAAACGTATTTCTGAAGATAACTTCAGTAATAGCATAAACGGAGGCGGTAATCATACTAATCACAATAATGACCCACGTCAGGCTCCGCTCCCTAAGAAAATGAAAGCTGCAACGCATGGTTGCACTTACAAAGAATTTCTTGCTTGTAAACCAGCTGAGTTTACAGGTAACGAAGAGGCGACTGCAGCACTGCGTTGGTTAGAGAAAACCGAGGCAGTAATTATGATAAGTAAATGTGCTGAGGATGACAAAGTCATGTATGCGTCGAATCTTTTTAAAGAAGGGGCGCTAGAATGGTGGAACACGGTGTTACAAGCAAAAGGAAGGATGATGGCGTATGCTATGAACTGGGAAGAATTTAAGAGTCTTGTAGAAAGAAAATTTTGTCCCGAATATAAAAAGGAACAAATGACAAATAAATTCCTGACACATCGGATGGTGGATGTAAACTGTCGAGGGTACACTTCGACATTCTTCGAATATGCGAGAGTAGTACCAACCCTGGCTTCGCCAGAACCAGTACTTATTTCCCGTTATATTTGGGGATTGATTGGTGAAATCCGTAATATCGTCAAAGCTGCGAAACCCCGCACGATTGATGATGCGGTGGATTTAGCCAACACACTGACTGACGAACTGGTACGGACGAGAGAAGAAAATAGAAAGAAGGAAGTAGCTCAAAAGATTACCCAAGGATTTCGTATGGGTAACCGTAATAATTTCAAACGAAGGGGAACCGGACAATCTTCCACTGGTCCATTTTGCAATTCTTGCAAAAGAAAGCATTTTGGAAGATGCAAGGGATCTTGCAATTTTTGCAAGATTCCAGGGCACCAAGAAGAAGACTGTAGGAAGAAGAAACCAATAGTCTGCTACAACTGTGGAGAAATAGGACATTTCAAACCAGAATGCCCTAAATTGGTTAGACCCGCATACAACAAAGCCAAGACGACCGACGGAGCTGCCAAGAAGAATGTTCGAGCATTCCAGTTAACTACTCAGGAAGCTGAGCTAATCCCTGACGTGATAGCTGGTACGTTCCTAGTTTACAACGTTTACGCAAAAGTATTATTTGACTCTGGTGCAAACCAAAGTTTTATCAATACTTCATTCTGCCAAGCTCTTAATTTTCCTTTGACCAACCTTAGGCAAATTTTTACAGTCGAAACGGCAGATGGGAATTCAGTTAAAATAGATAAGGTTTTGCAAAATGTAGAAATAGAACTTTCAGGTCATAAATTTTCTGCAAACCTGTTACCGATGAAATTAGCCGAATTTGATGTTGTATTAGGAATGGATTGGTTAGTAGCCAACCATGCTCGAATTCTTTGTGATAAGAATTCTATAGAAATTCATACAACCACAGGAGAATTAGTAGTGATTACAAGAGATAAGCCACAAAAGCCACTAAAATTCATTTCAGTAATGAAAATGGCTAGTTATTCAAGGAAACAAGCAATGGTGTATATGATTTCAGTAATCATTAACACTAAAGATAAGGAACTTAAAGAAATTTCAGTAGTATCAGAATACCCAGATGTATTCCCAGAAGAACTACAGGGATTACCATCAAATAGGGAAGTTGAATTTAGAATTCATCTAATTCCTGGAACTACACCGATAGCCAAGGCACCCTATCGGTTAGCACCCACCGAAATGTTAGAATTGAAAAAGCAGTTAGATGAATTACTAAGCAAAGGATTTATACAACCTAGTTCATCCCCTTGGGGAGCACCAGTGTTGTTTGTAAAGAAGAAAGATGGGACAATGAGAATGTGTATTGATTATAGAGAATTGAATAAGGTTACAATTAAGAATCGATACCCATTACCTAGGATTGATGATCTATTCGATCAACTTCAAGGAGCTAGATACTTTTCTAAGATAGATTTACGCTCTGGATATCATCAATTAAAAGTACAAGAAGAAGACATACCTAAAACTGCTTTCAGAACTAGGTATGGTCATTACGAGTTTACAGTCATGCCCTTCGGACTAACAAATGCTCCTGCAGCATTCATGGACATGATGAATCGAATCTGTAAACCGTATCTAGATAAATTTGTAATTGTCTTCATCGATGATATACTTATTTATTCCAAAAGCCAGGATGAACACTGTCAGCACCTGCATGCACTCTTAAACTTGTTAAGAAAAGAGAAACTTTATGCCAAATTCTCGAAGTGTGAATTTTGGCTGCAAGAAGTGCAATTTTTAGGACACATGGTGAATCACGAAGGTATTCACGTAGATCCTGCTAAAATAGAAGCGATCACCAAATGGAAGGTTCCGCAATCAGCAATGGAAATTAGAAGTTTTATAGGGTTAGCCGGATATTGTAGACGGTTTATTAAGGATTTTTCCAAAATAGCTGTACCATTAACTAAGCTAACCTGTAAATCAGTTAAGTTTGAATGGGGACCTAAACAAGAAGAAGCTTTTAGGATTCTAAGGCAAAAGTTAACAAATGCCCCAATCCTAGCCTTGCCAGAAGGAACTGAAGATTTTGAAGTTTACTGTGATGCTTCAAAACTAGGATTAGGATGTGTGTTAATGCAACGCAAGAAGGTAATTGCGTATACTTCAAGGCAATTGAAAAAGCACGAAGAAAACTATACGACTCATGACTTAGAATTAGGAGCCATAATTTTTGCCCTTAAAATTTGGAGACATTATCTGTATGGAAGTAAATTTACTGTCTATACAGATCATAAGAGTTTAAGATATATATTTGGGCAAAAAGAATTAAACATGAGGCAAAGAAGATGGATAGAAATCTTAAGTGATTACGACTGTGATATTCAGTATCACGAAGGAAAGGCAAATGTAGTTGCAGATGCCTTAAGTCGTAAGTATCATGAGAAACAAAGACGAGTTCGTGCTCTCAGATTAAATTTACAATTAGATTTAATGGAACAACTGAAGAATGTACGAGAAAAAGCATTAGAGGACGCTGCTGAAGGAATGAAGGGACGAATAAAAGACTTAAAGCAAGGAAATGATGGAATTTGGAGATTTCATAAGAAAAGAATTTGGGTACCTAAACAAGGAGATTTAAGAGATAAGATTTTAGAAGAAGCTCATAAATCTAGGTATACCATGCATCCAGGAAACAATAAAATGTACCAAGATTTAAGAAATAATTTATGATGGATAGGCATGAAAAAGGACATAGCTAGATATGTTTCTAAGTGTCTTACTTGTTCACAAGTTAAGCCAGAACACCAGAAACCTTCAGGTCTACTACAGCAATTAGAACTGCCTGTATGGAAATGGGAACTCCTAACAACGGATTTTGTTACTAAGTTACCCAAAACCAAAAAGGGTAATGATGCGATTTGGGTAATTGTGGATCGATTAACCAAGTCAGCTCATTTTCTACCTATGAAAGAAACATTTAGCATGGAAAGGTTGGCAAAGTTGTATGTAGATGAAGTTGTATCCTTACATGGAGTTCCACTCTCCATTGTATCAGATAGGGATAGTCGTTTCACTTCCCACTTCTGGAAAAGTTTCCAAGAAGCTATGGGAACCCGACTAAATCTAAGTACTGCATATCATCCACAAACAGACGGACAAAGTGAAAGGACAATCCAAACTCTGGAAGACATGCTTAGGGCATGTGTGATTGATTTTGGTGGAAATTGGGACAACCATTTACCCTTAATCGAATTCTCCTATAACAATAGTTATCATTCAAGCATTGAAGCTGCCCCATTTGAAGCATTATACGGACGAAAGTGCAGAACTCCCGTTTGTTGGGCAGAAATAGGAGAAAGTCAATTATCAGGTTCTGAAAGTGTGCAAGAAACTACCGACAAGATCACTCAAATCAAGGAAAGACTAAAGACTGCTCGAGATCGCCAAAAGAGCTACGCCGACAATCGACGCAAACCACTAGAATTTCAAGTCGGAGATAGAGTACTCTTGAAAGTTTCTCCTTGGAAAGGAGTAGTTCGGTTCGGTAACAAAGGAAAGCTAAGTCCACGATACGTAGGACCATTTCCAGTAATCCAACCTATAGGACCAGTTGCTTATCGTTTACAACTACCAGAAGAGTTAGCTGGAGTACATGACGTATTTCATGTATCCAATCTTGTTAGGATCGGAGGCTCTCATGATTGTGTTTGTTTGTGTAATTTGAACAATGAATGAATTATGAAACAATGTAAAGTGCAGCGGAAATGAATAACAAACTTTGTGAACACAATCAAAGGAGAAAATAGTTCTGAAAAAGCATATGCAATTCATTTAGTCAAAGGATTTACAATACTAATCAAATGATTACAAACATGCTTACAAACTAAACTCCCCCTCAGCCTGATGCCCCAAGGTTGGATTGCACAAGATGATTGGATTGAATTGAGGAGAAGAACTCTCTCAAAACGAATCAAATGTAACAGTACAGGGTACTGTTCCATTTATAGACAATTCAATCCACTGATGCATCTCAGCTGACGTCACCATGAAAGCGACGTCTAACAACCTTTAACAACTGATCCTATACAAACACTGCTATTCTAAACCACTGATTATACATAAAACAAGTAATACTCTAAACTACTGCTTTCTTCCTTCATCAGGGCTTTCCTCAAGGTTGATCAGACCAGCAGTGTTGACTACTTCAGGGCTTGATCAGCAGTTGAAGGGGCAGCAGCAGTTATATATGAACAGTGGATAGAGACCATCAGTTGTTATAAATCACTTTCAAGGGGAAAGCTTAATGTAAACTGCTGCTTATTGTGAATCCACTGTTGTGACCTGGTTTTGGCTTTCATTATCTGTTCCTCTGGTAGGGTTCAATCCCAACAATCTCCCCCTGGAACAGATAATGCCAAAACCATTCATTATTCTGGATCTTTATTCCTCATCAGTAGTTCCCTTGCAAGTCTTTTAAATTCTTCTTCAAATTCTTTGGAACTGATGTCATCCTCATCCCTGCACAGTGAAAGTTCAAGGAGATCCTGCAAATCTTCAACACTAAGGCCTAGTGCTTCTTTCCTTGATAAGTACTTCACTTCGCCATTGGATCTGACCAGGGTCAATACGTGGGTCTTTTGATCAGACATCCACTTTAGTACTTTCGAACCCAATGGGTTTCTTGGGAGAGATTTATTTGCAGATGAGTTGGGAGATGTTGGCCTTGTGAAAACTTGCAGACTTTCAAACATTCTTTTGAAGGCCATTTCAATAACATTGTTTGCTGCAGCTATGTCTTCTGCAGTTTCCTTTTCTATCTGCTCCTGTCTCTTTTGTTGATCTGACTCAATGTCTGAAAATTCTGAAGTAGATGGTGATGCATGTTTAGTTAACACCTTCTTAAAAAGGTTTTGAAGTTTTTTCGAGTTCTCTTCTTTTAGACCCATTTTCATGATGGTTTCTGTGAAGTACTCAACTTCCTTTTCCTTTACCTCTTCACTGGTCAGCTGTTCTCCTTCTTCTTGGTTTGTCACAAGAGTAGAATTTTTAGTTGACCGGAGCAGTGTTTTGAGGTTTTCTATCTGCTGTTCAAGCTTCATCATTTGTTCATGCTTCTTTGAAGTGCCTGAAACAGTTATCTTCCTTTTCTTCAGCCTTTCATAGGCTTCATCAGTTTGCTGCTTTGACCATTTTGATATGGTATTTGCAGTGTCCACTTTTGCATCCACCAACTCCTGTTTCTTTCTTTTATACTCAGCTGTTAGGTCAGAGATGAGCTATTTGTATTTACTCCAATTTGGAGCATTTTTCCTCTTTCTAGGATCATTCTTGATTCTATCAATCCTATCAGCTTCATGCTTTAAAGCCACTATTGGCCATTCTTCAAATTGGTTTTCTTCAGCGGGATAAAATTTTTCTTGCATTATGTATGCAAGAAGTTTTCCTCTCATCTCTTTTCGTTGTTCTGCCTTTTCTTTGCTTAGCTCTTGTGCAAAATCTTTTATTTGTTTGACTTTTGTGAGCAGAAAATCCAATCTTTCAGCAATGGCTTCATCACCTTGACCTTTACATTCAACCTTGGCTCTTATCTTAGCCTGTCTTACTTTGAGCTCAAGATATTCATCCATGTCTTCTGGAACCATGAAGCCAACGAGTGAAGAAAATCTTCTGTTTGAAGGATCATCATCAGTGTAGAATTGCCTCGTTTCATTTTTTATAGCTTCCAGTTCTAACGGATATCTTGTAGCAGTGGGATCATATTGGTCCTCATCTGGCTGAGTAAGTTTTCTTTTTCTGGTGTAGAGCTTTGCTGGTTGTGATGTGAGACTGGTGGAAACAGTGGAAGATGACTGACTAACAACTGTTGAAACAACAGGTGTTTCAACTGCTGTTGTCATTACAACTGCTAATATGTCAGCAGATGTCTTCTGCTTTTGAGCAGGGGATGGAGGTGGTGAGGTAGTTTTTGATGATGGTGATGGTGGTGGTGAATCATCAGATATGACAATCCTTCTCCTTTTTATTGTAGGAGAGGCTGATGATGTCTTGGGTGGCTCAGTGGTTTGAGATTGAATGGCAGTGGTTTGTATTTGTGATTGACTGACAACAGTTGAAACAACTGGTGTTCCAACTGCTGTTGTCATTACAACAGATGTTTTAACATCTGTTGTCTTCTGTTTTATGACAGGAGGTAATGGTGGTAAAATAATTGTAGATGATGATGGTGGTAGAGCAGTGGTTGCGTTAGTGTGTGTTGATGAGATGGCAGCTGTTTGGCTACTGACAGCAGTCTTTGTAACTACTGCTGTATCAGCTGTTTGGATGGAAGTTTCAGTTGTTGAATCTTTTGAGATTTTAGATGGCTGTTTTCCTTGTTCTGGTTCAACATACAGACCATCTTCAATTCCCTTTTTCTTCATCTTTTTGACATTCTCCCCCTTTTTGGCATTATCTGCAAGGGGTTTATCCATGAAAAGGATAGTAGATGGAGCCTTTCCAGGAGTGCTGTGGAGATGAGCCTTGATAGCTTTGATGTCTGCTTGAGTATCTTTAAATCTTGACTCCACCATATTTGTCAGCATTTTCACATGTATTTCATGCTGCTGATCAGCCATCTGTTTTTGGTGTTCAAGTAAGGGTTGAAAGATATTCCAGAGCTCATTTGCAGCAAATGCTTGTGGTGGAGCAGGTGCTTGAGGTGGAACAGCAGTGGATTGTGCTTTTTGAGCTTTCAGAATCTCTTGCACCATATCCTTTATTTCAGCAACTGAGGTTTCCAGTTTTTCAACTCTGTCCGTCAATTCCTGATATTTTGAATCATCACCTACTTTAGTAGGATCATCTGAATCCCCACCAGCAGTGGTTGTATCAATGTGTGACTTAGGAACTGAGTCCCAAAAATCACCCATTGATGCCCCTTGTTCTTGGTACTGGGGACTTCTTTCTTCAGCACTTGATAATCCTTTTATGGTACCAGTGGTTAAAACAAACTCACTAGTGGTTATCGAAGGTGCTATAGAAGAAATTGCCTTCAAGGGAGTCTTATTGATGAAACAACTGTCCAACTGAAGATCTGTTGATCCATCAGTTGTAGTTGCTGCTCCACTTGAACTACCACCGAGAGTTACTTGTAACTCAGGGGGTGTAACCTCCTCAGTTGTTGCTGTGATAGCAGAGGTATAAGCATCAGACCCAGTCACTTGTGGGAGTATACTCTCAGTGACAGGTGATAGAGAGGAACTGGTTTGTGTCTGAGCTATAACAACTGCATGCAACAAAGGTAGCATGGATTGTGGTAATATGATTAGTGAGGGTATGGGAGTTGAAAGAGACATGTCCTTGGGATCTGGACTGAGGAAGATGGATCCGATTGAATCCAGAGCTTCATATTGTGGAGTCCCTGTGCTTACAACCTGATCCTTTTGTGAGGATGCAGGAGGAGTTTTAGGCAATGGTGGAGATCTTTCTACCAACTGCTGTGAGGAAGTAGCAGCAGTGGTTTGTGGTGACGTTTGTGTTGTCACAGGCATTTGCTCTGGGATCTCATCTTCCAGAGTTGCCTTTGTTTTGGGTTTGGGGGGTTTTCTGGATGTTTTCTTTTTGGTCTTTTTGGTGGTGGCAGGTGTGGGTTTCAAAGCAGTGGTAGTGCTGCTATGATCACCTGGAGCAGTGGGCTCAACAGTGGATGCCTGAGGAGTAGTGGTAGTTGCTAAATTCTGCTCAGGCACCTCTGCTTTCATTTTTATAGGTGCCATCATTCTGGAAAATGTTTCTTTTGTTAAGCCTTTTATTTGAAAATGGAGACCTTGTTTGAGCAAATTTTCATTTTCTTTTTCAAATTTTTGTTTGAAATAATAGCTCAGAAATCTTGGAAAAAGTAAAAATGATTTGCTATCAACGTTCTTTACCAAGTCATTGAAGATCTCCTGGGAGTAGTTGTAATCTTTATTGTTTAGAATAGCATAGCCTAGGCATTGAATCTTCAATGGTATTTCATTAAACGCTGTTGTTTTATTTGAAACACAACTCAAAAGTGTGTGAAATCAAAATCTGGGTGCAGATGGGAAATAACCTTTTTGTAAGGTATCTACCTTTGATTGTTCTGCATATCCCCTTTTCAGAAAATCAGCTTTTAACTCGTTTTTGTTAAAGGAAGTTTTACCATTTTGATCATCGAGTTTGAAGACTTCTGAGATTGATTGCGGAGTGATTTGAATCACTTTACCCTGTATCGAGGAGTTAATGGCTATGACTTTGTCGTCTTGTTTTTCAAGCGTCGCCTTTTTCCAGAACTCTCTCTGGGTTTGCAAGTAAATAGGAGCATCTGCTGTCAACAAAGTTTTGTACTTTGATGCAGATAATGTATCAATGATGGAGTCGAAGGTGTGGTTATCGGTAGGTTTTGTGAGCAAACCCAGATAATTATGAGGAGATTTGTAAGGTATCTCAATGGATTCTTCGGCCGTTTGAGCGACCTCTTTTCAAGATGATGTTGATTTTGGTTTTGATTTTGATTTTTTCATTTTTGCGGAGAAGAACGAAGAATGATTTTGGGAAGAGGGGTTGGAAACTGCTTTTGAGAAGAGAACTTTTGGAATTCAATTCGACAGTGTAAAACCCTGTTTGGGGGTTTTGATCAGGGTTTTATTTAGGGAAAAAGTGATCGCTGAAGTGGCAGCGGTTATTATGATCTGAAGGCTAAAAACTGACCCCGCGTCAACCTCCGATGATATGGATGAAGAATGGAGGACAGTTGTTTTGAGAGCCACTGATGTACCAAACATCAGTAGTTACAACGGTAATAAAGTGATAACAATGGAAGATTTTTACTATCAGTGGATAGTATATCAGTGGATAAGACACTGATTTTGAGCATCAGTGCTTTGCCAAGCAAAATGAAGAGTCAGTGGTTGACTTTCAGCAGTGGATAGTATTTAGTAATCAGATGTTTGAACAAAACAGTGATTAGGGTAAATGGTGCAGATTTGAAGGACAAGTATTTCAGCAACTGTTTTGAGAATTTTCATTCAAGGTTTTTGCCACATGTCAATTTTGAAGGACAGTGGTTTAGTACCCCAGATGATGAGAACTTTTTGCTAAGGCAACTCATTTTCGTTTAATATCCAATTAAAACATGAGTGCCCCAGTAATTTAAGCACAGTTTAGCAATCAACCTTTGATAAATGTTTAAGAACAAACCTGAGTATGATATGATCTTGACATACGTACCATTTCCTTTTGACCCATTTATGAGGACAATAATACCAACAAAGATAAGGTACTATATCCTGACAGGAACTGAACCTATTGCCAACAAAAAACAAGCAAAGATTCAAAATATATTATTCCAAAAAAAATGAACAATATATCCTGATTATTCGAGAAAAACCTTTTGAAAAAAAATGGTTAAAGGCTTTTCTGAGAACAGCATCAAAAGAATCTGGTATATTTTCAAAAAAAATTCGTAATCATATCATTCTCAAGTTTATGAGAATGGTCAGTGGTTGGAAATTTTGAATACATTTTGACCACTGTTTGGTACCATTTTCTTGTCAGTTGATTACCAACATGAGGACACATGGATACATGAGTTTTGAGGATCCTGTTATAGATCTTGTTACCATGTGATGATTTTTAAGATTTGTCTAGTCCTCTTGTAAGCTCAATCACAGAGAGTACTATTTTCACCTGAATTTTCCTGAACCAATGAGCACAAGCAGTTGCTTAATGACCATTATTACCCCAAGCTCTGACTCTTAAGTGTTTTACATTTATACTCTTTTCTTCTGACTTCAAAAGTTTTGAGATAAACACGCTTCTGAGTTTTTGTGAGTTTTCTTCTTCCCTTTTTATCCTTCCCATTCATAAGTAATGAAATACTTACTGGGAGGCATTTATTTAAGGAATACTTATTCCTAGATCATTTTGCGGTAAGGTTTTGAGAGATTTGGTCATTTCTGCACATGCTTATGCCAATCTTCTCATTACCTATGATCTGGACATTTTTGACTCCTGATTTTCTTAATGTATTTTAACATAGTTGATTTTGTCCTTTTGAGGATCTCAACCTGTTTTCAACACATAAGATCTGAATGACTAAAGTTTTAATTTCCCTCTTTTTATGTTAGCAAAACACCAATGTTTTTATGAACATAGGTTTTGTTAATTTGAGGTTCATACTCTAGCATTTAATAAGGTGACAACACAATTTTCATAACAACAGTTGAAATCAATTTTGAAAATAAGAAATAATCCCACAGTTTAACAGATATGTTTTCAGATCTAGAAACCATGAGTGTTTTATGCATGAAATCACTTGTTGTGTGAGATTTGTGTGTCATATGACATCTTGGTTGATTTACAGAGTTTTTGAATAACCACTTTGGACATGATTTACTCGGTACTCTGTTTTTCAACAAAATGCACCCAACCTCAGTATCAATGAATTATGAGCCGAACTGTTATGTCAAATTGATTGTTAGATCAAATTTTGACTGTCTAGGCTCTGATACCAATTGTTAGGATCAGAGGCTCTCATGATTGTGTTTGTTTGTTTAATTTGAACAATGAATGAATTATGAAACAATGTAAAGTGCAGCGGAAATGAATAACAAACTTTGTGAACACAATCAAAGGAGAAAATAGTTCTGAAAAAGCATATGCAATTCATTTAGTCAAAGGATTTACAATACTAATCAAATGATTACAAACATGCTTACAAACTAAACTCCCCCTCAGCCTGATGCCCCAAGGTTGGATTGCACAAGATGAAAGGATTGAATTGAGGAGAAGAACTCTCTCAAAACGAATCAAATGTAACAGTACAGGGTACTGTTCCATTTATAGACAATTCAATCCACTGATGCATCTCAACTGACGTCACCATGAAAGTGACGTCTAACAACCTAACAACCTTTAACAACTGATCCTATACAAACACTGCTATTCTAAACCACTGATTATACATAAAACAAGTAATACTCTAAACTACTGCTTTCTTCCTTCATCAGGGCTTTCCTCAAGGTTGATCAGACCAGCAGTGTTGACTACTTCAGGGCTTGATCAGCAGTTGAAGGGGCAGCAGCAGTTGTATATGAACAGTGGATAGAGACCAACAGTTGTTATAAATCACTTTCAAGGGGAAAGCTTAATGTAAACTGCTGCTTATTGTGAATCCACTGTTGTGACCTGGTTTTGGCTTTCATTATCTGTTCCTCTGGTAGGGTTCAATCCCAACAATCTCCCCCTGGAACAGATTGTCACACTCCCAAAATCCACCTGCGGAATACTACCGCTTGGAGGCGTGACTGACCAGGATCCAGCCATCGATCATATTGAACAAGCATGTAAGTGATTATAAAATCCAACCAATACAATTGGTGTCCAAACAAAACATAATTTAAGTTGCAAGCGGAAGCATAATGTTTAAATCCAAAACATAAGTTTAATTGTTTCAAGGTTTAACATGGCACACAGCTGTCCATGTCCCACAACGACTCTCTTTCATGCAAGCTCCAGCTAAGTACCTATTGACCTGCAAAGCATGTAGTAACGAGTCAACAACAAGTTGAGTGAGTTCACGGTTGGGTGTTTGTTTTAAGTTGTTCTGAAAACAGTTTCCTTTATCTGGCATCCTGCCGTGGGGGTTACCCCATAGTTGAAAACGTGATTTGTTTACCCATTTATCCTGGCAATACAGCCGTGGGGGCTACCCCATGTTAGTGATCTGGCATTTCGGCCGTGGGGGCTACCCCATGTATACACTAGACTCGTTACCATATCGACTGCTGACTGTAGTCATGTTTATGTGCCCTGAACTGTCAATGTCTATCATCATTGACGTGCCCAGATCCATTAGTTCACGCCCGTCCTCTGCGGCACGGTGTGAGGCTTGTCAGACCTAAATAGCGCTATCTAACCAATGACCCGCTCGCCATTGGCCCGGCGATTATGTCGATATAAAAAGGAGGGACTTCGTGATAGAGTTTTGGTCTAGTACGAGTTATCTGTCCATGAGGACTAGGAATTACATTCCTGAACCAGTGCTGTCCTACCCAAGAAGGACGAGGAATCCATGTTCCTTAACCCCATTCCCACCCTGGGAATCCCATGCTTTGTAGAGGGTGTGAACTCACCTTGGTTTGCTCGGTAGATACACAGAAAGTCGGTCAAGTTGTAAGTGGTCAACTATGTCCTAACATAGATACCATTCAAGTCAGGTTCATATCCAAGTAGTGCACGTATGTTCTACACGTATTGTACACAAGTAACGATCATGGCATACATGTCTAGCATGGCAGTTCAACAATCAGTTCGTAACAAGTTCCACAGTAACATTCACGTAACAACCAAAGTCTAAGTGTGCGGCCCAACTACTTAGGCCCATAGCAGTGTGCAAGTCCAAACAGAAGGTGTGTGTACGTGGTCTCGAGTCGAGACTAGAGATCTCGAGTCGAGACTGTGCGATCTCGGGTTAAAGCCTACGAATTCTCGAGTCATAGCTATGAGTTCTCGAGTCGCAATCGTGGAGGTCTCGAGTCGTGCATGTGCTAGTCGAGACTAAATGGTCTCGAGTCGCAACCGGACTTGCAACCATGGTCTCGAGTTATGCTGCTTTTGTGCCGATGTGGTGTGGTCTCGAGTCGAGACTAGAGATCTCGACTCGCAACCTGTGTCGTAACCGTGGATCTCGAGTTGTCATCTACCTGGTCTCGAGTCGAGACCAAGGGTCTCGACTGGCACACCTGCTAACAGCCGGCACTTGTACTAGCCAATGGAAATCCGATTTCATGCAACAGTGTGTACTATCCATACAAACATGTTTTCTTGTCTAAAACTTAAATAAAATGGATCAAACAAGCATTTTTCAAATGTTCATAACATGTTCATATCATATTCAAATATTCATAATAACATTCAAACTTGTTCATCATGTTAGGGTTTTCCATATTTTGAAATATGATTAATCAAACCATCCTATCCTATCATATATTCTAACCATGCACATCATCCATATGCAAATCCGATTTCATGAGCAATAAACCTCCTAAACATCACTAAGCCATTCGGATTCAAACCATAAAGAGCCTATTACAATCATTCATGATTAACCACATATTATCTATACCAAGCCGACATTACATCATCATAACAACAATCTTAATACCGTCTATACAAGAAGGATGTATTCATCATGCATAAAACTTAACAAGCAAACATATTATCAAATAATCTTCATCATACATCATCATCAACCGAAATGCAACACATTATCATCAACCGAGATATAATACATAACATGAATTACTAACCGGTTAGGTTTTCAAGATGCGAGGGTACGAAGGAATCGATGAATAAGCTTCCAATCCGAGAGCCCTTGTTGTCACCGGTTGAATCCGAAAGAGGGGAGAGAAGGCTTGTGTTTCTAGGGTTTTAGTGAGAGAGAATGTAGGGGAGTGTGTGTGAGAGTGAGTGTGAGTTGCCCAAAGAAATGGAAAGGTTGGTTATCATCAAGGATTATATACTTGTTCCACATTGGTGCACCCTAATGGGCTTTCGGTTAGACTAAAGGGGTGCATGGCCCAACCGGCCCAACTGTTGTACTGTTCACTCGAGACCGCATGGTCTCGAGTCGGGTCCTTGTGTCTCGGGTCATATAAATACACGCATACATACAAGCATAACACATAATCACATAAATTCACTTATATCATTCATTAAACCGACATGTTAACTAGTCACATAATGTTCAAGCATGTTACATCGAGATACAATGAAAGGTTCTAAATTTCGAGTTGTCACATCATCCCCAAGTTGAAAGAAATTTCGTCCCGAAATTTGGTAAGCACTCACTGAGGAAGCTAGTTAAGTTGTATGGTTTTCCCGGTTTTCCTGGGGTGTCACATCCTCCCCCTGTTGATCTGGAATTTCGTCCCAAAATTCCGTAGCTTCAGCCTCAGTAGTGGTTGTACTGTTTGCGAACAGTTGGGGATACTTTTGTTTCATCTGATCTTCGCGTTCCCAGGTGAACTCTGGGCCGCGACGTGAGTTCCAACGAACTCGAACGAGAGGTATTCTAGTGTTCTTGAGGACCTTAACATCCCGGTCCGTGATTTCAACTGGCTCCTCGACGAATCGTAACTGCTCGTCGATGGTGAGCTCCTTCAAAGGAACTACGAGGGTCTCATCTGACAGACACTTCTTCAGATTCGACATGTGGAAAACGTTGTGAACTGCACTGAGTTCTGCTGGTAAGTTCAGTCTGTAGGCCACCCTGCCTATTTTCTCGATGATTTCAAAAGGTCCGACGTATCGTGGGTTAAGTTTGCCCCGTTTACCAAAACGAACCACACCCTTCCAGGGTGAAACTTTGAGTAGTACCCGCTCCCTAACCTGGAGCTCAAGTGGTTTCCTGCCCTTATCGGCGTAGACTTTTTGACGGTCACGAGCTGCCGCCATGCGTTGTCGTATTTGAGCAATTCGTTCAGTTGTGTTCACCATATGTTCTGGACCAGTGATCTGACTATCCCCCACCTCTGCCCAACAAAGAGGTGACCGGCATTTACGTCCGTACAATGCCTCAAACGGAGCAGCTTTAATGCTGGTGTGATAGCTGTTATTGTATGAGAATTCCACAAGTGGCAGATGCTTTTCCCAGCTGTTGCCAAAGTCGATTACACATGCACGAAGCATGTCTTCTAAGGTTTGAATAGTGCGCTCGGACTGCCCGTCCGTCTGAGGGTGATACGCTGTGCTCATGTCTAATCGTGAGCCAAAGGATTTGTGCATCGCCTGCCATAGCTCTGAAGTAAAACGCGCATCTCGATCCGAGATAATGGAGGTGGGCACCCCGTGCCTCGAGACAACTTCCTTGAGGTATACTTCTGCAAGAGTGGAGAACTTATCCGTCTCCTTGATAGCCAAGAAGTGAGCAGACTTTGTGAGTCGATCCACGATCACCTAAATAGTATCGTTTCCGCGCTGAGATCTAGGCAGGCCAGTAACGAAATCCATGGAAATTTGCTCCCATTTCCATTGCGGTATCTCTGGTTGTTGGAGTAGGCCTGAGGGTTTCTGGTATTCCGTCTTGACTCTCGCACAAGTCAAACACTTGCTGACGTAAGTTGCTATGTGGGCCTTCATACTAGGCCACCAATAAGTAGTTTTGATGTCGTGGTACATCTTATCCGAACCAGGGTGTAGCGAGTAGCGAGACTTGTGTGCCTCATCCATCACAAGCTCTCGTAGGTTGCTATAGAGTGGGACCCAAATGCATCCCGTCACGTAGTAAGCACCGTCTTCCTTCTGTTCTAAGCGTTGCCTTGAGCTGTGTAGGGCTTCAGCCCTGACGTTTTCTGGTTTTAATGCTTCCACCTGAGCATCTCATATCTGGGAAGGGAGACTAGAATGTATAGTGAGCTGTAAGGCTCGTACGCGCTTCGGCACAGTGTCCTTTCGGCTAAGGGCATCAGCCACAACATTGGCTTTGCCAGGATGGTACCTGATTGTACATTCGTAATCGTTTAATAACTCGACCCATCGTCGTTGACGCATGTTTAGCTCCTTCTGTTTGAAGATGTGCTCGAGACTCCTGTGATCGGTGTAGATGGTGCACTTGGTACCGTATAGGTAATGTCTCCATATCTTAAGTGCAAAGACAACAGCTCCCAGCTCTAAATCATGTGTGGTGTAGTTCTTTTCATGAACTTTAAGTTGGCGTGAGGCGTAGGCGATAACTTTATCTCGTTGCATCAATACACAACCAAGACCCTGAATTGATGCGTCACAGTAAACCACAAAATCATCTGTGCCCTCTGGTAATGAAAGGATAGGTGCACTGCAAAGTCTATCCTTTAAATGCTGAAACGCTAGATCCTGTGCATTCCCCCATCGATAAACAACGCCCTTCTGCGTTAAGGAGGTGAGAGGCTGTGAAATCTTGGAAAAATCCTTAATGAACCTCCTGTAGTAACCTGCCAAACCCAAGAATTGGCGAATTTCCGTTGGTGTACGAGGTACAGGCCAGTTCTTGATTGAGTCTACCTTGGATGGATCAACGTGAATCCCATCCTTGTTTACCACGTGGCCTAGGAAATGGACTTCTCGAAGCCAGAAGTCACATTTTGAAAACTTGGCGTAGAGTTGTTCTGTTCGAAGAAGTTCCAAAATAAGTCGTAGATGCTGCTCGTGTTCCTCCTGACTCTTAGAATAGATCAGGATGTTGTCGATGAAAACTATGACGAACTTGTCCAGGTAAGGCTTGCACACTCTATTCATCAAATCCATGAAAATCGCAGGTGCGTTTGTCAGCCCAAAAGGCATGACTAAAAACTCATAGTGCCCATAGCGAGTTCTAAAGGCTGTTTTAGAGACATCCTCTTCTCGGACTCTCAGCTGATGATATCCCGACCTCAAATCGATCTTTGAATAGTAGCTCGACCCTTGTAGCTGGTCGAACAAGTCGTCAATACGTGGTAGGGGGTAACGATTCTTCACCGTCACCTTGTTGAGTTCCCGGTAGTCGATGCACATTCTGAAGGTACCGTCTTTCTTTTTCACGAATAGCACTGGAGCTCCCCAAGGCGACGAGCTAGGACGAATAAAACCCTTATCCAAGAGTTCTTGTAGTTGCGTAGAGAGTTCTTCCAACTCTGATGGAGCTAAACGATAAGGTGCATGAGCTATAGGCGCAGCTCCAGGAGCTAGTTCAATCTGAAACTCGACTTGGCGATGAGGCGGAAGGCCAGGTAATTCCTCGGGAAATACCTCAGGGTAGTCGCGTACAACTGGAAAATCTTCTATCTTCTTCTCTTTCTCTGAGGTGTCTGTAACGAGAGCCAAAATAGCAGTGTGGCCCTTTCGCAAGCACTTCTGGGCCTTGAGGAAAGAGATGACGTTCTCAACAGCACTCCTCTTGTCGCCACGAATCATGAGAGGTTCACCACCGGAACCAGGACTACGAACAATCTTCTCGTTGCAAAGAATTTCTGCTCGGTGTTGGGATAACCAATCCATCCCAATGACAATGTCGAAGCTACCCAAGACGATAGGAATGAGGTCGATAGAGAAGGTCTGGTTAGCAAGAACAAGTTTACAACTCTTGACTACGTGTGCGGCCTCTAAACTCTTACCATTTGCTAGCTCTACAGTGTGCTTGTTGTTCAAAGGTATTGGAATACGCTTAAGCATTCGACTAACTTCTAGTGACATGTAGCTAGTATCGGCACCCGAATCAAATAAAACTGTAACATAAAAGTCGTCGAGAAGGAACTTACCCGCCACAACATTGGGGTCATTCCTTGCTTCACCTTGGCCAATCACGAACGCCCGTCCCCTGGCACCATTGTTGTTGTTGTTCCCGTTGTTACCATTCCCCTGATTGTTGTTATTGTTGTTGTTGTTGTTCTGGTTCCTGTTCAATTGGGGGCAATCCCTCTTGAAATGGCCTTCAGCTCCACACTGAAAGCACCCTTTGTTATCACCTTGTTGCTGCTGCTGGCGTTGGTTCTGTTGAGCTTGCTGACGATTCTGATTGGCGGGATACAAGCTCCTGCAATCCTTTGCAGCGTGACCTGGCTTGTTGCACCGATGACAGTTACCCCTGGTGCATGGCCCGCTGTGGTGCAGGCTGCAGCGATTGCATTTGGGGTGATTCCCCTTGTACCCACCATGACCTTGACCACCAGACGATTGTTGATTAGGGCTCTTGTAGTCATCAGTCTTTCTCTGGTGAGACTGGGACTGAACAGAGGTCGAACCCTTACTTGAAGCTCCATCCCATTTCCGCTTGTTGTCACTAGGGACACCTGAAGTAGTTGCAGCGCCTATGCGCTTTGGTAACCTGTTCTGCTCCACCGCCTGGTCCGTGAGACGGTGAGCCAATTGCACAACTTGCTGGATGGTAGCGAGGTTTGCTGAAGTCACATGACTTTGGATTTCTGGCACTAAGCCCTTGAGAAATAGTTCGATGCGTTTGATGGGAGGATCCACCATGGTAGGGCACAGAATTGCCAGTTCATTCGATCTCTTCACATAAGCTTCAATCTCTGACCCCGTCATCTTGAGGTTGAAAAACTCTACTTCCAGTTTGTGAATCTCATCACGATTGCAGTACTCCTCTTTGATCATTTCTTTAAAGTTGTTCCATGGGGTGGCGTTAGCAGCAACCAACCCCAGCATTTGAACCTGAGCATTCCACCACGTGAGAGCTAAACCCTCGAGAGTACCGGTAGCATACTTCACCCTGCGCTCCTCAGGGCATTCGCACATTTCGAAAACTGACTCTAGTTTCTCAAACCAGTGGAGGAGACCTACGGCTCCTTCAGTGCCGCTAAAAGTAGTTGGTCGGCAGTCCATGAAAGTTTTAAAGGTGCACACAGGTGGCTGAGCATGTTGACCTGTTGTGGGTGTAAGAAAGGACAGAGTTTAACACAAAGGTTGGTTCACGAGAGTAAGATCTAAAGATCCTAGAATGAGTTTGGACTGCAGGATATACCTCCTGCGTGTGCAGCTGCAAGTGCCGCAGCAACTCGTTCGTTAATCAGAGCCGTCAACTGGGCTTGAGTCATGTTAACGCGTCCAGACATGATCTTCATATCAAGAGGAACATGAGTGAGAGGGGTTCGCGAAAATACATTGACAGTAGAGAGTAAGCACACACGTGTTCAAGCAACAGTAGTTATACTAACCAAGCATACCAGGAGCAATGCACTATGTAACTAACAAGTAGGCAATATATACACAGATCATATCACCTAGAATGTCGAGCCTTGCATGTGGAGTGAAGCGTCGTTGTGGATCGTAGAGCACTGTACAGGTTATAGTCTGATTTTAATAAAACTTTTTCCCTTTATTAAAACCAAGTTCTCTATAACCAATGGCTCTGATACCAATCTGTCACACCCCCAAAATCCACCTGCGGAATACTACCGCTTGGAGGCGTGACTGACCAGGATCCAGCCACCAATCATATTGAACAAGCATGTAAGTGATTATAAAATCCAACCAATACAATTGGTGTCCAAACAAAACAAAATTTAAGTTGCAAGCGGAAGCATAATGTTTAAATCCAAAACATAAGTTTAATTGTTTCAAGGTTTAACATGGCACACAGCTGTCCATGTCCCACAACGACTCTCTTTCATGCAAGCTCCAGCTAAGTACCTATTGACCTGCAAAGCATGTAGTAACGAGTCAACAACAAGTTGAGTGAGTTCACGGTTGGGTGTTTGTTTTAAGTTGTTCTGAAAACAGTTTCCTTTATCTGGCATCCTGCCGTGGGGGTTACCCCATAGTTGAAAACGTGATTTGTTTACCCATTTATCCTGGCAATACAGCCGTGGGGGCTACCCCATGTTAGTTATCTGGCATTTCGGCCGTGGGGGCTACCCCATGTATACACTAAACTCGTTACCATATCGACTGCTGACTGTAGTCATGTTTATGTGCCCTGAACTGTCAATGTCTATCATCATTGACGTGCCCAGATCCATTAGTTCACGCCCGTCCTCTGCGGCACGGTGTAAGGCTTGTCAGACCTAAATAACGCTATCTAACTAATGACCCGCTCGCCATTGGCCCGGCGATTATGTCGATATAAAAAGGAGGGACTTCGTGATAGAGTTTTGGTCTAGTACGAGTTATCTGTCCATGAGGACGAGGAATTACATTCCTGAACCAGTGCTGTCCTACCCAAGAAGGACGAGGAATCCATGTTCCTTAACCCCATTCCCACCCTGGGAATCCCATGCTTTGTAGAGGGTGTGAACTCACCTTGGTTTGCTCGGCAGATACACAGAAAGTCGGTCAAGTTGTAAGTGGTCAACTATGTCCTAACATAGATACCATTCAAGTCAGGTTCATATCCAAGTAGTGCACGTATGTTCTACACATATTGTACAAAAGTAATGATCATGGCATACATGTCTAGCATGGCAGTTCAACAATCAGTTCGTAACAAGTTCCACAGTAACATTCACGTAACAACCAAAGTCTAAGTGTGCGGCCCAACTACTTAGGCCCATAGCAGTGTGCAAGTCCAAACAGAAGGTGTGTGTACGTGGTCTCGAGTCGAGACTAGAGATCTCGAGTCGAGACTGTGCGATCTCGGGTTAAAGCCTACGACTTCTCGAGTCATAGCTATGAGTTCTCGAGTCGCAATCGTGGAGGTCTCGAGTCGTGCATGTGCTAGTCGAGACTAAATGGTCTCGAGTCGCAACCGGACTTGCAACCATGGTCTCGAGTTATGCTGCTTTTGTGCCGATGTGGTGTGGTCTCGAGTCGAGACTAGAGATCTCGACTCGCAACCTGTGTCGTAACCGTGGATCTCGAGTTGTCATCTACCTGGTCTCGAGTCGAGACCAAGGGTCTCGACTGGCACACCTGCTAACAGCCGGCACTTGTACTAGCCAATGGAAATCCGATTTCATGCAACAGTGTGTACTATCCATACAAACATGTTTTCTTGTCTAAAACTTAAATAAAATGCATCAAACAAGCATTTTTCAAATGTTCATAACATGTTCATATCATATTCAAATATTCATAATAACATTCAAACTTGTTCATCATGTTAGGGTTTTCCATATTTTGAAATATGATAAATCAAACCATCCTATCCTATCATATATTCTAACCATGCACATCATCCATATGCAAATCCGATTTCATGAGCAATAAACCTCCTAAACATCACTAAGCCATTCGGATTCAAACCATAAAGAGCCGATTACAATCATTCATGATTAATCACATATTATCTATACCAAGCCGACATTACATCATCATAACAACAATCTTAATACCGTCTATACAAGAAGGATGTATTCATCATGCATAAAACTTAACAAGCAAACATATTATCAAATAATCTTCATCATACATCATCATCAACCGAAATACAACACATTATCATCAACCGAGATATAATACATAACATGAATTACTAACCGGTTAGGTTTTCAAGATGCGAGGGTACAAAGGAATCGATGAATAAGCTTCCAATCCGAGAGCCCTTGTTGTCACCGGTTGAATCCGAAAGAGGGGAGAGAAGGCTTGTGTTTCTAGGGTTTTAGTGAGAGAGAATGTAGGGGAGTGTGTGTGAGAGTGAGTGTGAGTTGCCCAAAGAAATGGCAAGGTTGGTTATCATCAAGGATTATATACTTGTTCCACATTGGTGCACCCTAATGGGCTTTCGGTTAGACTAAAGGGGTGCATGGCCCAACCGGCCCAACTGTTGTACTGTTCACTCGAGACCGCATGGTCTCGAGTCGGGTCCTTGTGTCTCGGGTCATATAAATACACGCATACATACAAGCATAACACATAATCACATAAATTCACTTATATCATTCATTAAACCGACAAGTTAACTAGTCACATAATGTTCAAGCATGTTACATCGAGATACAATGAAAGGTTCTAAATTTTGAGTTGTCACACAGATAATGCCAAAACCATTCATTATTCTGGATCTTTATTCCTCATCAGTAGTTCCCTTGCAAGTCTTTTAAATTCTTCTTCAAATTCTTTGGAACTGGTGCCATCCTCATCCCTGCACAGTGAAAGTTCAAGGAGATCCTGCAAATCTTCAACACTAAGGCCTAGTGCTTCTTTCCTTGATAAGTACTTCACTTCGCCATTGGATCTGACCAGGGTCAATACGTGGGTCTTTTGATCAGACATCCACTTTAGTACTTTCGAACCCAATGGGTTTCTTGGGAGAGATTTATTTGCAGGTGAGTTGGGAGACGTTGGCCTTGTGAAAACTTGCAGACTTTCAGACATTCTTTTGAAGGCCATTTCAATAACATTGTTTGCTGCAGCTATGTCTTCTGCAGTTTCCTTTTCTATCTGCTCCTGTCTCTTTTGTTGATCTGACTCAATGTCTGAAAATTCTGAAGTAGATGGTGATGCAGGTTTAGTTAACACCTTCTTAAAAAGGTTTTGAAGTTTTTTCGAGTTCTCTTCTTTTAGACCCATTTTCATGATGGTTTCTGTGAAGTACTCAACTTCCTTTTCCTTTACCTCTTCACTGGTCAGCTGTTCTCCTTCTTCTTGGTTTGTCACAAGAGTAGAATTTTTAGTTGACCGGAGCAGTGTTTTGAGGTTTTCTATCTGTTGTTCAAGCTTCATCATTTGTTCATGCTTCTTTGAAGTGCCTGAAACAGTTATCTTCCTTTTCTTCAGCCTTTCATAGGCTTCATCAGTTTGCTGCTTTGACCATTTTGATATGGCATTTGCAGTGTCCACTTTTGCATCCACCAACTCCTGTTTCTTTCTTTTATACTCAGCTGTTAGGTCAGAGATGAGCTTTTTGTATTTACTCCAATTTGGAGCATTTTTCTTCTTTCTAGGATCATTCTTGATTCTATCAATCCTATCAGCTTCATGCTTTAAAGCCATTATTGGCCATTCTTCAAATTGGTTTTCTTCAGCATGATAAAATTTTTCGTGCATTATGTATGCAAGAAGTTTTCCTCTCATCTCTTTTCGTTGTTCTACCTTTTCTTTGCTCAGCTCTTGTGCAAAATCTTTTATTTGTTTGACTTTTGTGAGCAGAAAATCCAATCTTTCAGCAATGGCTTCATCACCTTGACCTTTACATTCAACCTTGGCTCTTATCTTAGCCTGTCTTACTTTGAGCTCAAGATATTCATCCATGTCTTCTGGAACCATGAAGCCAACGAGTGAAGAAAATCTTCTGTTTGAAGGATCATCATCAGTGTAGAATTGCCTCATTTCATTTTTTATAGCTTCCAGTTCTAACGGATATCTTGCAGCAGTGGGATCATATTGGTCCTCATCTGGATGAGTAAGCTTTCTTTTTCTGGTGTAGAGCTTTGGTGGTTGTGATGTGAGACTGGTGGAAACAGTGGAAGATGACTGACTAACAACTGTTGAAACAACAGGTGTTTCAACTGCTGTTGTCATTACAACTGCTGATATGTCAGCAGATGTCTTCTGCTTTTGAGCAGGGGATGGAGGTGGTGAGGTAGTTTTTGATGATGGTGATGGTGGTGGTGTATCATCAGATATGACAATCCTTCTCCTTTTTATTGTAGGAGAGGCTGATGATGTCTTGGGTGGCTCAGTGGTTTGAGATTGAATGGCAGTGGTTTGTATTTGTGATTGACTGACAACAGTTGAAACAACTGGTGTTCCAACTGCTGTTGTCATTACAACAGATGTTTTAACATCTGTTGTCTTCTGTTTTATGACAGAAGGTAATGGTGGTAAAATAATTGTAGATGATGATGGTGGTAGAGCAGTGGTTGCATTAGTGTGTGTTGATGAGATGGCAGCTGTTTGGCTACTGACAGCAGTCTTTGTAACTATTGCTGTATCAGCTGTTTGGATGGAAGTTTCAGTTGTTGAATCTTTTGAGATTTTATATGGTTGTTTTCCTTGTTCTGGTTCAACATACAGACCATCTTCAATTCCCTTTTTCTTTTATCTTTTTGACATTCTCCCCCTTTTTGGCATTATCTGCAAGGGGTTTATCCATGAAAAGGATAGTAGATGGAGCCTTTCCAGGAGTGCTGTGGAGATGAGCCTTGATAGCTTTGATGTCTGCTTGAGTATCTTTAAATCTTGACTCCACCATATTTGTCAGCATTTTCACATGTATTTCATGCTGCTGATCAGCCATCTGTTTTTGGTGTTCAAGTAAGGGTTGAAAGATATTCCAGAGCTCATTTGCAGCAAATGCTTGTGGTGGAGCAGGTGCTTGAGGTGGAACATCAGTGGATTGTGCTTTTTGAGCTTTCAGAATCTCTTGCACCATATCCTTTATTTCAGCAACTGAGGTTTCTAGTTTTTCAACTCTGTCCGTCAATTCCTGATATTTTGAATCATCAAGATATAGAGGTAAATGAAAAGTTAAAGTTTGTTGAGAAGCCATTACAAATAGAAGACAGAAAGATCAAGTTTCTCAAGCACAAGCGGTTAGTGCTGGTAAAAGTCAAGTGGGATTCAAAGAGAGGATCCGAATACACCTGGGAACTGGAATCAGAAATGAAGCGAAAGTATCCTCACTTATTCCAGTAAATCTCGAGGACGAGATTTTATTAAGGTGGGGAGGATGTAACAACTCTCATCAAAAGTCCTAATTATTATCTTGTTTTATCCACTAGGAAACCCTAATTGAGATCCCCAAGTGATTCTGCATAAACCCTAAAATTTTCAGAACCATCGGAATCAGGATCAGGGCCCCTAAAACTCACGGGGGGTAAACCCTAGTTGATATTATCTTAACAGTTTAACGTGTAAATTGAAATTGCATGCACGACCAACTCACCCAAGCTACCTGGACACGGGGCTACCCTATGGTAGACTGGTGTCTCTCGCGCCACGCGAAGGCCCCTCGCGCCACGCGAGGGCACCGTTTTTCAGGTATAAATAGTGGAGTCTGGCACTTGCAATTTTGCGTTGGTTCGACGTAGAAATTCAATTCGTACTCTGAGATATTGAAGAAACAGTCCCAAAACACACACGATTCACGAAACGCTGCCGCGATAACAGGGTAATAACTCGATCGCTGCTATGATTCAATGTTCGTTCGATTAAAACTATCCAATGGATGTTTAAGTGCTGCCCACATTAGGGTTATGCTTTGTCATTCGTCGTGTATTCGACGGATGTTTAAGTATCGCACTTTGTCATTTGTTGTGAGGGTTTAATCTCGTGAGTTATCGTAAATGCTGTATTAGTTACTGACCTAGTTCGTGTGCATGTTATTAATTTAGGTTAGAAGGCTAAACAGTAGGCTTAAACTCTGCCCGTTAAATTTGCAATGTGAGTCATTCTCTTTTTATCAAATATTTTACAATACCTCAAATTATTTTTCAAATGTTATAATTACAGGGATTAAGTCGTGGTTATCTTAATCACTGGCTAGTGGGGTATTGTGCACATTACTAATTTCTCACGGGTTAGGCTAATAAGCCCTAACACAGGTTAGGCTAATAAGCCCTAACAGTGATAATCGTCACTACTTGGGTGACAGGACCCAATAGTGGTATGACCATCGTCACACGGGTGACAAGGCGCCAGATAACAATAAGATAGAAGCCATTGTAATCGCTCTTATGCTGTAATTGATAACTATGTGTCATTTTATGTAAAATTAGTGGCTCGCCAGCATTTCCCCGCTAATAAAATATTTTTAAAACATGTCTCAGGCGACCTGCTATAAATCAAGGAAAACGTGCTACGGAGCACTATCAAGATTGGAGAGGTGGCTCAGTTAAAAATAAATAAACATGTTTTAATAAATCAGGGAATTTCTTAGTCAAATTCCTTTATTGTAAATTACGGGGTTATCTCAAATTTATGAAATAAAATATAATCAGGCATTTTCAGTTTTAAAAAGATCCTGTACAAACTTCCGCTGTCGCATAATTAAATAAATACCACGGGATTTCCTGTTCCGCGGCTCCTGACCGGGTCAAACCGGGGCTGGGACCGTGACAATTCCTAAACTCGCAGAGCTTAGAAAACCTTTATATATTATTTCTATTTACAAAGAAATAATCAAAGAATTTATGAGTTACACCTTGATTGGTGTATTCATCCTTCTGAAAAACTTTCTGAATCAAATGATTTAAAAAGAAAAAATTCTCTTCTGGAAAAAGAAATACAAAGACTTAGAGAAACAAAAAAAAATTTATCTTGCGGGTAAAAATGAATTCTGCCCACTCTTTTAATTGGGGGGAAGAAGAGATTCATAAAACACATCATTTTGAATTAGCTTATTCAAATATAACTAATCCGAATTCAATTTATATCAAAGGAAATGTCTTTTTCAAAGGATATAAAACAATCGCCCTACATTGCTATGTAGACACAGGGGCAAGTCTCTGTTTGGCAAGCAAACACGTAATTCCTAATGACTTATGGGAAAACACTCCCAAAGATATTAAGGTTATAGTTGCTAACAAGGAAGTCATTAAGTTAAATAAGGTTTGTAGGAATCTTATCATCTATTTTTCTGGAGAACCATTTACCATTCCTACTATCTACCAACAAGATTCAGGTATGGATTTACTTCTTGGAAATAATTTCTGTCAACTTTATGGACCTTTCACTCAATGGTTAGACAGAGTATCTTTTCATCTTAATCAAGAAATGATTTAGATAAAAAAGGTCACAAAGGCTTTTCAAATTGGAAAACCAAATTTTCTTGAATCCATGAAAAAAGATTCAAAGATAAAACAAATTCCTGGAACTAATATAGCTCAAGAGGTTATAAAAGCAGAAAGGATATTTTTAATTGAAATACAAAAATTTCAAAAAATTGAAGAACTACTTGAAAAAGTTTGTTCAGAAAATCCTATTGATCCTGAAAAATCCAAAAATTGGATGAAAGCATCAATAGAACTCATTGATCCCAAAACTGTTATCAGGGTAAAACCTATGAAGTACAGTCCACAGGACAGAGAAGAATTTAATAAACAAATTAAGGAGTTACTTGATTTAAAATTAATTATTCCAAGTAAATCACCTCACATGTCTCCAGCATTCTTAGTTGAAAATGAAGCTGAAAAAAGAAGAGGGAAAAAACGCATGGTTGTGAATTATAAAGCAATTAATGCAGCTACTAAAGGCGACAGTCATAATCTTCCTTGTATGCTGAAACTATTAACTCTTTTAAGAGGAAAAACCTATTTTTCCAGTTTCGATTGCAAAAATGGTTTTTGGCAGGTACTGTTAGATGAAGAATATCAGTTACTAACCGCATTCACGTGTCCAGATGGTCATTATCAATGGAAGGTAGTTCCTTTTGGATTAAAGCAAGCACCAAGCATATTTCAAAGGCATATGCAAAATGCTCTAAGAGGTTTAGAAAATTACTGTACCGTCTATGTCGACGATATTATAGTTTTCTCAAACTCAGAAGATAAACATTATTTTCATGTTTTATCAGTTTTAAAAACAATTGAAAAATATGGAATTATTTTATCAAAAAAGAAAGCTAATCTTTTTAAAACAAAGATAAACTTTTTGGGTCTTGAAATAGATCAAGGGACTCATTGTCCACAAAAACATATCTTGGAGAATTTACACAAATTCCCAGATACTTTAGAAGATAAAAAAACATCTTCAAAGATTTTTAGGCATTTTAACCTATGCTGAAGGTTACATTCCTAAACTCGCAGAGCTTAGAAAACCTTTACAGGTAAAATTAAAAAAGGATTACATATGGGAATGGAAACAATCCGATGTAGACTATACCAGAAAGATAAAGAAAAACCTAACTAGTTTTCCCAAACTTTATCTTCCAAAAGAAAATGAATTTTGGATCATAGAAACAGACGCTTCTCATGATTATTGGGGAGGAGTTTTGAAGGCCAGAACAACCGAAAAAGAAGAAATATGTAAGTATACTTCTGGAAGCTTTAAACAAGCCGAAATAAATTACCACAGTAATGAAAAAGAATTACTTGCGGTAAAAAACACTATTTATAAATTTTTTTTATTTATCTTACTCCTGTAAAATTTCTTGTCAGGACAGAAAATAAAAATTTTACTTATTTTCTGAAAACAAAAATTTCGGGAGATAATAAACAAGGCCGTCTTGTCAGATGGCAAATGTGGTTTTCAAGATATTCTTTTAACATCGAGCATCTTGAAGGGTCCAAAAACGTGCTAGCCGATTGCTTAACACGAGATTTTCAAAATACGTAAACAAATACATATTTCAAATTATTTTCTAAATTTAAATGCTCTTCATGCCTATATAAGGAGCACACACCCCTTCAAACAAGGGCATCACATATCATTCTCACAAAACAAAAATTTATTTTTTTTGAAAAAATGGAGAATTTAAAGGCTTTACGCCTAAAAGAAAAAAATCTTTTGATAGAATTAAAAGCTATTCGAGATCAGATAGCTCTCTATGATGAAAGTCTAGAAACAACTGCTAATTCAGAGCAGGAATCCGCAAGGAAACAACCTGAATCTATTCCCTCTCAAACGGCGAAGGGTAAAGAAAAAACAAGTCCGTTCACTCCTGTTGCTTTGGAAAAAAAGCAAAAATAGAGTAAATGAAGAACTAAAATCTTCATCTAGCCCAGAAGCAAACGGCTCTGGTAAAGGCACATCAAATCCGTTGATGGCTGACAGTTTGCCAAAAACTGAAAAGGTCTCTCTCAGACCAAGTTACTCCCAAGTCACACAAATACCAGAAAATCCTAAAAATTCCAGATTTTATGTTATTTTTTACGGTGACCATAGAGGAATTTATGAAGATTGGGCTATAGTCAAAAATCACGTTGATAAAACTGACTATCCATTCAAAAAAATTGGGTCGTTACTACAAGCCCAACAAGAAGCTACCCGGTATTCAGCAACCTGTGGGAAAAAGGAAATACCTTTAAAGGTAACAATTATTCCTGAACCATTGAGGTCCAAGAAAAAAGAAAGAGTCATTGAATTCAGAAACAACACTTTCTCAAAACCAACAATAAATGAAGATAAAGAAGAAAAAGATATTATTTCTTTAGACGAATTCAGAACAATTTGGTCAAAGGCTAGAGCCATAAACCAAGACGATTTCGAGTTCGAACATATTTACACAGAAGACAGGGATACTAAAAGTCTTATTATCTTTTGTCCAGGTGCAAGCCCAGAACTAGTTTCTCTAGCATTTTCTGCTGGATTAGCAAAGTTCATCTACCCTTCTCCTAATTTACTTGAAATAAGTAATTTATCTGAAGGAATGAAGAAAACCATCAAGAATTTTCGAAAGAAAATTGCTGCTGCAAGAGATGCTAACATCTTCATCAAGTGTAGTTCTACACTCCCTGACTGGTACCAAGGAAAAACCCTTCCAAGTTACCATCACTTAGAAATTTGCATAGCCAAAACAAGAACGGTCAATCCTTCAAGGGTGATAAAAGAAGACTATGAAGACTATGAAAAATGGTTACATATCAGGACCAAAGGATTTTTACAAATCCTGAAAAACTTCAGAAAATTAAAGCAGGAAGCTTTAACAAAGTAAATTATTGCAGCACTAACTGCATAATTACTAGCTATAGTGGAACTCCTTTACCACTACATGAAAAAGAAGCTTTAGAAAGGATGGAGCAACACATCATCTTTAATAAAGTAGAAGCAGGCCCCGCCACTAAAGAACAACTTTGTCAAAAGTTGCAACGCACATTTGAGAACCATCAGTGCGAATACTACAAAGCATCTTCTTCAGAAGAAAACAAAAACTCCACTGAAAAAGACAGCTATTTTTCAGATGAAGACACTCGAGAACTGGACCCAACACATGGGTACATCGATTGAAAAAACGTCATCCATGACGATTGATTAAGGGCTATAATGGTCTTTTGTAAAATTCACTTCTATTATATAAAGAAGTTGAATTCCTTTAGTTTAGGCAATCCAATCCAAGCCAGAATCCAATCCCCATCCCCTTCTCTCGTATCATTTTCCTTTTCCAACTTTTCCTTTGTAACTAGTATGTGTGTTAGTGAGTAATCTCCTTGCTAAAGGAGAATATTATGTAAATATCAAGAAGTTCTTCCTTAGGGAAGAACAATTATGAGTAAATATCAGTTTTCTTTTCATCCATTTGTTCATCTTAAAAGATTTTTGCAAAACCTGGAGCCCTGGAGCCATAAAAAGTATCGTTTAGGCAGGAGGCCGCGTAGGAAAGAATTGGTTGGGTTGGTCACTTGAAAAATCAATTTAAAGATTTACTTAGCAGGATAAGGAGGAAAGGTATGTTCTATTTTAACTGTTAAATTACTTCAAGATATTTATGTTAATATCTCCTTAAGCATTTTAATAAACAACTGTTTTTACAAACATACATAAAATCAATTAAACAATATCGAAATTAAATGATTTCTTCATTCAAACTAGGATTTACAAATCCAACTTACCGACATATTTTTGTCAATCAAAGATTTCATGAGTTTTGTCATGACCAAAGATTTCATGAGTTTTGTCATGATTCAATTTACAAACGACAAATAAATGAATTAATGAATTTCAAATCATGAATTCTTTATTCAAAAGAAATTCTTTAGAAATGATTTATGTCATACGACAAATATTGGAATCTAATTCCAAGACAATTATTTTCATGTTTTGTCATGATTATCTTTAAATTATTGATGGCCAGTAACCATTATCTAACCATTAAAGATTCATGTTTTGTCATGATATCTTCAAATAATTCGTTCAATGATTCCATGAGATTTGTCATGTTATCATCAAATGATTCTTTGTCTAGTAACCAACTTCTTAATACCGATTAATCGTCGGGGCCTGGCAAACGGGTTATTAGTTGATAGCGCTATTTAGGTCTCACTAGCCTCACACCGTGCCCGTGTATGGGATCGGGAGTGAACTAATAGACTCTGGCAAACAGTCAATGATGATAGAACATTGACAAACGGGGCACTCTACAGAAACATAAGGTCGCATAGTGTTCGGTATTGTAAAACAGTTTAGTGGCTTACGTATGGGTAGCTCCCCATGGCATGTATAAATGAGAAATTAACTGTTGAAACAAGTTTTTGGAATTAAAAACTAGACAAACTCGTGAACTCGCCAACTTTATGTTGACACCCTACTGCATGCTTTGCAAGTTGCTCGATATTGTAAAGACGGACATTGCAATCGGCTGGAGTGCGTGCTTTGTAAGTTCATAACTAAGAAACTTGTGGTTTTAAATTACGATATGTACTCTTTTCCTTTCCGCTGCAAACTTAAACAATGTTTTGAAAAATTTAAATTGGTCGCTAATTATACCATTATTTGTAATAATAACTAAACGGTTCAAAATAATTAGTGGCTGGATCCTGGTCATTCACACGCCTCGAAGTAGTACTCCGCGTATGGATTTTGAGGGTGTGACAGATTGGTATCAGAGCCATTGGTTATAGCGAACTAGGTTTTAAATATAAAATATTTTTGGTTTGGGAAATAAAATATTTTTATATGAAAACAAGACTATAACCGTTCTTTAGTGGAAACCACAACGACACCACACTCCGGATTGCAAGGTTCGTCAACCTCAGATGCTCACCTGGTAATGGTAGGCTAACGGCATTTACTTGTGCATAACTTATGTGTGTGAACACGCATGTGTGTATGTGTATAATTAGCATATATGTGTTAGTATGTATGCGTATATTTAGTATTTAACACTGTGGATCATACGAAGGCTAGGCTAGCGTGTTACGAGTTAAACAGGAGCGAGTCCTCCTAAACCTGGTTCGAAACCACGATACACTAAGGGCAAGGAACCAGTTATTCCAAGCCCTCGTCCATGTATTTCCTGATATCACCCCTGGATTAGAACGAATCGACGCGGTGAACGATTATTCGATATACTTGCTTAGGAGAGGCCTGCTACGGACCACATAGAGAATATACAAGAACGAATCAACGAAGGGGAACCATTCTTACATCATGGGATATTAGAAGGAACGATGACGTCATTCGCATCCTTTTTAGTTGCATATTTCTTTTCCCAACTTAAGTAGTGAGACTTGTTCCCTCACACGACTGATCACCTGGATTCTTGAAGCATTCTTGTAAGTCTACACTTTTCGGGTTTCTGTTTGCACGTCTCGAACACGAAAAGCATGCGAGGTGTATGCTTCTCATTGTAGTGCCAGCAATTGTATCACCTTTCCATCGACCGCAAAGTTATTTCCCCTAATTCCTCGTTACATGGTTAATCCTTATTCAAGTTGAACCTTATACCTTAACGCGCCCCAAAACCCAGCGAGGTGATATCTTTCTTACAAACCAGCGTATTTGAAGGCGTGGCAAGACGAAGATACGAGCCAGTCAACCCACCGACGAGTACGGTGACCTAGATGCTTACCTTATCCTTCATTCGCCAGAACTGTTATTCTTGAAGACTTTTCTGATTCCATGAATCCTTTCGCTAGCTTTCGTACGAATCCGCGTTTATTGCTCAAGATGGTATCCCTGCTTATACCGTTTCTTTATCACGATATCCACGTTTCTTCATACGGGAACTTTGACCAGATTTCTCTCCAGATTAATGAATTCAGCAAGATCAACCTTTAGTCGACAAACTTCATAAACCCTGAAATTTGGCAACGTTTACCTTAATCGTGCTTTTTCGAAAGCCTGTTTCAGCAGTTTCACATCAAAGCCCCCCCCCCCCCCCCCGATGATGCAAGCGCTACTTCAAACTCATTCGTACGACTCAAACTAATCCACTCGAACTTGATTTCCTACCAATTTGAGAAATTACATCCCACCAGACGTCTTAGTAGACCTTAAAACCTACAGACCCGCACGACGACCATCCCTCTCTAACTACTTTTTGTGCTAACCCCATCAACGTAAATCCCCTATCGGCCAGCGACATTCTTTATCCTAACCGCCCACGGCTTGTGTACACCCAGCTACCTCATCGACGCCAGATAAATCCTTATTGCCGACCTTAAAGCCTTTTGTGTTTTGTCTCAAGTTGAACGCATCAATTTTGACTATCCTTCTTGCAAGTTCTCGCTACTTGCGTTATGTTTCACGAATTCCATGATTCTGACCCTACTCTATTCTGCATAAATCTCCGTTTGGACGAATTTCTCTCTACGAACGTTACTCGTTGGAGCAACGAGCCAAGGGTACCCCGGAGATAAAGATACCCCAAGCATTGTTCTTCGAACTTGTTACAATCAACACCTAGTCACGACACCTGAATTTACCCCATCCTGTCAAAATTTGACACTTGTTTCTGTCGACGACGTCCAAACCTATTCCAAAAACCAGTGGGAATCAGGACGACTCCTACGCTCTACTCTGGTACTTCTACGACAAAAACCACCGGCGTTAGGTTTTCAACGCACGACTTTTAACGTCGCAAAGCCCACTTTTCTCGATAGCATACGCAACCCCTCACGGTTTAGACTCGAAAGAGTATCACCTGACATTAGAGAGATGCTCAGCGGTCCGCAACTCTAGCAATTGGAAGATAATCTATGAGGTGCTTCTATTTTATTCTATCCTGCCCATGGCATTGATGAAATGCCTGCTAGTAATGGCATGCGACCAAAGAAACTGATAAGTTTTCGAACTGACAACCATCTACTTGAGAGAAGTAGATGTCAGGCACGGAGTGTCAACTTCTATCGTCTATGATCGTAATCCACGTTTTGCATCCGATTCGTCGCAAGTTGCGGCCAAACCCTTTGGCTCACTGTTTGACATGAGCATTGTTTACTACCCGCGGATGGGTGGCCAACAGAACGCACTCTCCGAAACCCTAGAAGGCATGTTGAGAGCATGTGTTATCGACGCTGGAAAACGAGTAACACTTCCCTTTTTGTAGAATTCTCTTCCAACAACTGCTACCGCACTAGCATTCAGGCAGCACCATTTGAGGCATTGCACGGACGCAGATGCCGGTCACCTCTGTGTTGGGCGGAAGCCAAATTACCGGCCCAGAACTTGCACTTGACACAACGGGTAGGATTGCCCAGAATAGACAACGCATGGCGGCAACTCCAGACCGTTAGAAAGGCTACGCGGATAAGCGTAGGAAACCTCTAAAATTCCTAGTCGGAGACTGGGTTCTACTTAAAGTTTCACCCTGGAAGGGTGTGGTACGTTTTGGCTAATGGGACGGACTTAATCCACGATATGTTGGACCGTTCGAAATTAACGAAAGGATCGGTAAGGTAGCTTTGCAGACTAAACCTGCCTGAAGAGCTGAGTGCGGTACACGTCTTTCACGTGCCTAATCTGAAGAAGTGTCTGTCAGATGAAATATTCGTTGTTCCTTTTTAGGAACTCGTGATCAGCAACAAACTACGCTTCGTTGAGGAATGTGACAACCCTCACCAAACCAGGTATCCGTACGAATTAATTAATATTTAATTAACGCTTAATTACTGTGCTTGCTTACAGTTGTGATTAAACTGCTACTTGAATTCTGATACATACACATACATGCATCATACTTTATTGTTGTCACTCCATTATTTACACAGAACTATAGTGACAAACTTGATGCACAAAAGCACAGTAGCACCATGAACGGATAACCCAGTAAACATGCTGACATAGCCAGCACCAGACAGGCACTGTCTCTGAGGCCAGTATGAGCCGGGAATAGATTACTACACTAGTAGGGAGTGTAGGGAGGTGAGGATTGTAAAACTGCGTCACTAGGTGATAGTTATAGTGACCGGATGTGCCTAAAACATGCTTTAATTACAAAATTCTGCACCTTGTGCAAAAATTCAGCATTTAACTTAACTAGTAAAGTGCAAAAACATGGAAAAATAATACTAGACACTTTCCAAAGTGTCGAGAATTCATTGTGTCACTAAAACTAATATTAACGACACTTTAAATGCTTATTTAGCACTTTAACGGATCAGTATCCAACCGAACAACCGGACTTTACCCGGAACATAAAAATAATGTCAATGATACTGTTTTTCCTTTTCTGAGCCAGTTAGGGTCCCCGAATACCCTAACACCCGTTATATTTCATAACACACTAATAACTAATTTTAATCACCTAACTAAACAAACTATCATCTAACTATTAGGTTGAAAACAAACCATAATACCCCCCCCCCCCTTCAACCGAATCGGTTCCCCTAGGGAACACACACCTTACAACTTTTGATTATTTTATTGAGTTTGCCTAATATCTACTTGACACTTTACTTGTTGGACAATACACTAAAGTGGTCTATAAATGAAACCATAAGTTCATTCATTCTCATAAACACTTAAACAAAAAAATTGCATCTCTCTCTCCCTCTCCTCTTGAAGCTCAGCCAAGAACATCCCCATAGCCACCACCATCATTCAATCTTGATCTTGCTAAACCACATACACTCAAAGGTGCAATAGGATCAACGAACAAGCTCGGTGCACTCGGAAGTTGAAGGACCTTCTCCATTCGCTATTAACCACCACTTTTCTACACTTGAACTCTCCTAGCTTTGTGCTAGTGGTAAGCACTTAGATCCTTGTGTTTTACTTATTATTTAAATGGTTAATAGTGTTTAAAGATCAAAAGCATAAGAACTCTAAAGAACTTAAACTAATCTCGAACATAAAGGATGAAGGTTGGATAAAGAGATGAAGTAGTGTTAAAGGATGATGAATACATGTTAAATCTGGATTAAATGAACAAAAATCTGCTGTAAATGACTTAGGGTCTGATGTTAATCGTATTAGAATGAATGGTAATCGTATGTGTACTTTTTAATGGCACTTATACTATAAACAGCTTGCTGATTTGCATTTTCAGCCGATTTTAACTGGCTGTAAACAGGTCATAACTAAGCGAAAAACTAATTTTCTTGAGTCTACAACGTGTCATTATGAAATACGGTTCTAATGGTACCAGAATCATAATTTTTGGACTTCGTTTACTATTTTTAAAGTGCCATTATGTAACAGCAGCTAGAGCTGCATTTTTACAGCAGTAAATGAGAGTCATATTTTTAGTCATAACTTGATTTCTGTGTAGAGTCAAATCATAAAATTTATACTGTAGATGAACACCGATGTATTTGTAACACTCTCACTGGAATTTCGTAAATCGGACTCTCGATGAATTTTAAATAAATTATTCCGCGGACTGTGGTCAGAAAAAGATAAATCTGATTTCAGCCCGGAAAATGATTTTCTATAAAATATTGGTGATGATTTGGACCCCGATATTTTTACACAATAATTTTTGGTTTGTATAAGACATTCTATAAAAATTTGGGAATTTTTGGAATAAGATAACTATTTTATTAAAATACTTGAAAATGGCCCAGTTTTGTGTATTAAAACTGAAACGATATAAGTAGTGTTTTGCATGTCTAAATGTCGGGTTGGCTTAATTGAGAACTGATTGAATGATTTTACAAAAGAAAATGATACGCTAGTAAGCGTGGACGCCTCCGTTTACAGAGGAAACTCTGGCGAAATTTTTCCAGAAAATATAACACTTAGAAATGTTTTTGGTGACAAGTGTTATAAATATATTTTTAACTTGTTTTCCAAAATATAAATTTCACCATGATTTTTATTACAGAATAACCAAGTGTCGGAGGTAGATTTTCGTAAAGGAAACTTGTTAAATATATATTGAGAATATATATTTCCTAATAAAACACTTGCGTGATTTTATGATTATTTTGTGAACTATATGTATATTATTTTTAGAGTAAAAATAATATAACTGGAATACATTGTGAAAACACGACTCTAAAATAATACCAACGTTATCACAAATAAATATTTAAGTTACAAAGGTATTATTATTACCACACGAACTTTAAAACGTAACTTATGTATTTTCAGAAAATACTCTTAAATGTATATTTTGATAAAGTATTATTTTGGAAAATTGTATGAAGTAAAATATAATATTTTTGGAAAAAATATGTATATTTTGGAAACAGGATATTTTAGACAAGTGAATTAAAATATATTTACAACTGAGACTTAAAAATATATTTTCGGAATTATAAAACGCATGTGTATTAATACCCCCATCCTTGGGAAGGAATATATTTATTTAATGATTAAGAAGTGTAAATACGAAATAGTTGTCTAACTATTTCCCAAAAACGTTAAACCTTAAGCCAAGACACGGCCGTCCGTCTAATAGGAATTAGTACCTGTAGGTCGTCACGCAGCAGATAGAGTTGGAGATTGATGTTGCTGGATACGCACTTCTGTGAGTTCATGTCCCCCTTTTCTCTTAACTGTTTTCAGTTTTATACTGCGGGGGTGAAATACATGTTACGATTATTACGAACTTTTACTTACATGGTATGGTTAGCTTAAGGAGGGTTACTAGTTAGATCATGTGAGTGGGTAGGCGAGAACTGGAGGCCATTAATCCTCATTGTAGGACCGAGGGTCAGTAGCGGTAGATCTATCTGGGTGTAGCGAGCCCAACCCCTGAGCCCGCTTAGTGGACCAGGTGGTGACTTTGAGCCCGACGCAAAATCTGCTAGGTTTGAGTCTTCCTACAGCACTTCACACATATCATTGGCTTTGCAACCCAATGGTGATCTCTTTTTTCCTTAATTGCTACATACCAGGGACTTTTATACATACTTACAACATTTTCAAATGTTTGTACATACTCACTTACACATGAACTCGCTCAACTTTATGTTGACTTTTCAAACTACATGTATTTCAGGAAACTAACGGATCTGGCACGGTATGCACGTATTTTCAAGCTGCGTTTGAATAAAGAAGTCATCCAGGGTTTAGAAGGTGTAACCTCTTCCTGGACGGGTTACATATCTCTAAACCTAGTATTGTTTAAAGTCTTTATAAACTCAATTAAATCAGGTTAAGGTTTGTAACTTATTTTGTGATTGTTGAAAAATGGGATTTTTCTAAACTTTATTAATGGATGAATATCTCATGTTTTTATCATATAGCATTGTTATGATTGTTGCTATGGTATTAAGAAGTCACACCAAATAAACCCACGCTTCCGCAAAGCCAGGGTGTGACAGCTTGGTATCAGAGCCTCGATCATAGCGAACTAGGATTCTTTCTCGAGTCTAGACTATGATCATCAGGGCTCTCACGAAAACGTTTTCAAACACTTTTACATTGCATACACTATACGTCCAGATCCAGGGAGCAAACCTTTTTACAAACAAAAAGGCACAAATACACATTCCCAAATTTAAATTTATAGCTCAGTCGGGGAGATTGAGGGAGTCCAGTCGGGGAGACTGGGGAAAAATTAGGTCGGGAGACCAGGAAAAATTAGGTCGGGGAGACCAGGAAAAATTAGGTCGGGGAGACCAGGAAAAATTAGGTCGGGGAGACCAGGAATTAGGTCGGGGAGACCAGGAGATTAGTCTGAGAGACTGGGAGATTTTAGTCTGAGAGACTGAGAATTCAATCTGAGAGATTGGGAGAGTTTAGTCTGAGAGACTGAGAATTCAATCTGAGAGATTGGGAGATTTTAGTCGGAGAGACTAGGAAGTTCAGTCTGAGAGGCTGAGAGGATAGTCTGGGGAAGACTAGGATGATTACATGCTTACATTGTTACTGCTTAATTGATGATTATTGATATACGTGCACACGTGGTGAATATTTGCATACACTAATTGTTAATAACTACAATGGGTATACGTACTATGACTATTATGAACCGGCACACACGTCGCACTACTTAGAAGGCGAGTTATCAGACATTGATAACCCTACAGCCACCTTCACAGATGATGAAACTGCATCTGCGCCAGAGATATTTACGGCAGACACTGAGAGTGATCCTGATATGCCGACCAAGGACGAGGACGACTTCCAACAGTCCGCGCTACTAGATTCTGATAAAACTTTACCCTTGCTGATGGCTTCTCTGACAAGAATCTTTCTGTCACTCTTGTTTCGATCCATGACCACTTCATCACTGGTCATCCCGATGGTGAGCACGCTATGGATCCGATCCTAGACATTGCGCCTCTTGTGGACATCCCTTCCGAGGGATGGTTACTCGACGAACAATTGATAACGATATTGACGCGATATTGATGGTCCTTCCGATAACGCCCATAATGATGGAAAGTTAGACGAGAACACTGTTACTAACTTCACTTCTTAAGACCCTTGTTAACAAGCCATCCTCTGATTCTAGCATGCATTCAGACTCCTTTGAGTCTGTGATACATGCAACCTTACAAACAGCTGGATTACAGCATTCTACTACTGACACAAGACGACGATGTCATGGCTGCTGCCCTATCACCTGCTCGAGACACCACACCGTTACACGGCCCAGAGTCTGCTCTTGAGCTAGCTTCTACACCTTTTGGGTCAGCTCGATGCTGTGCCTGCTGAACCTACACCATTACGTGATCACGATCCTGTTACTTTTTGGTCTGCCAGACATTGCACCCCTTATATCTACCTGCATCGGGCAATCTCCTCATTTGTTGAAATGTTTGTTTTTACACCCGCAACCGCTGACATTGCTCCTTTTTCCCCTATGAAGACCGACGTCCATTGCGCCAACGCGCCTATCGCTTTCTTTCAAGACATACCTACGCCCCGGAAAGGTACTCCAGATTTTAGACCCTTACCATCCCTCACATAGTGGAGGCCACATACGAGCTGAGTTGCTCCTGTAACACCAACTACAGTTTGAGGATATGAGTCGCAGAATGTTGGAGCTTGAGCTGACACCACAATTGGCAACTTCAGATGCAAAACATTACATAACCGAAAACAGGATTTAAGTGTCTACATCACAAGACAGCATTTTGTCAGAAAAGTTTATGTAAAACACCACGTCCTCCACCCTGTCTATTGCCAGCATACTTTGATTCGCCACATACATCAAGGTTCCAGTTGCGCACTCGACCGTTGCTATTTCACCATTCCCAGGATTCTGATACTTATGTCTTTACTATCAGGCGGCAGATTAGTTAACTAATTTGATATATATATATATATATACAAGCTCGATGTCACACCCTGGCTTTGCGGAAGCGTGGTTAATTTTGGTGTGACTTCTTAATACCATAGCTTAACCATAACAAGCTATATGAATTAAAAACATGCAAGATCATCCATTAAGTTTTGAAAACCAAATACATTACCATTGTTTTAACGGGAACATACCCTAACAACGTAACCTTGTTCAACAGACAAACTTGAAACATAACACAACATAAACATGATTTAAGGGCCGTGTCTTGTCCAGGAAAGAGACACATCCCCTAAACCCCGGATGACCTCGGAAACTAGTGCAGCGGAAAACATGCCATACCGTGCCAGATCTCGTTAATTTCCTGAAATACATGTAAGTTGAAAAATCAACAATAATGTTGAGCGAGTTCATGTGCAAGTGAGTAAGTAAAACACTTGTAAGTATAAAAGTTCCCTGGTATGTAGCAGTGTAAGGAAAAGAGATCACTAATGGTTTGCAAGGCCATTAGCATGTGTGAAATGCAAGTAGAAAGATTCAAACCTAGCTGATTTTTGCGTCGGGCAACCAAGTCACTCAAGGTCCGTTCTGTTGGTCCTCACAGAGGTCCGTTCTGTTGGGCCTAGAGTTGGGCTCGCTACACCCAGATAGATCTACCGCTTAAGTCCCTCGGTGTTCTGACTACCCATTCACATGATCTAAGTAGTAAACCTCCTTACGTTAACATACCGTGTATAATAGTACTTGTAAACAAAGTAACATGTATTTCACCCCCGCAGTTAAGAAAACTGAAAACAGTTAGAGAAAAGGGGGACATGAACTCACAGTGAATGCGTCTCTACCAAGTGTCTCCAAATCAGAAAGCTGTGCGACGACCTACAAGTGCTCATTAGTAATATATAGCGTGTTATGACGGGTGTTAGGGAAATCAGGGACCCTAACTAGCTCAGAAAAATATAAGTAGTGAAAATAATAATATTTTCATGTTCCGGGTAAAGTCCGGTTGTTCAGTTGGATAGTAATCCGTTAAAGCGTTACAAAAGCTTCAAAGTGTCGTTATTGTTATTTTTAGTGACACATCTTGTTTCCAACACTTTAGGAAGTGTCCAGTAGTATTTTCCCTATGTTTTGGCACTTTGCTAGTCAGCTAGAAGCTGGATTAGTTATTAAAGTGCTGTGTTTTGTACTTAAAGTACGTTTTAGGCACATCCAATCAGTGTATCTTATTCCTAGAGACGCAGTTCTACAACACTTGTATCCCTACACTCACCATTAGTGTAGCAAAATATTTGAGGCTCTTAACAGGCCTTAGAGGCAGTGTCTGCCTGATGCTGGTTATATCAGCATGTTCACTGTGTATCCGTTTAGTGCTACTGTGCTTTTTGTGCATCATGTTTGTCACTAGGGTTCAACATGTAAATAATGTAGCGACGATAAGTAAAGTATGATGCAAGTAAGTTCATGTATCAGTATTCAAGTAGCAGTTCATCAGCTAGTTCAAACAAGCACAGTAATTAAGCAATAATTAATCAATAATTAAGTCGTACGGATACCTGGTTTAGTGAGGGTTGTCACATTCTCCCCCCGTTAAATAAATTTCGTCCCGAAATTTAAGTTCTGCTTGTAGATGCAGAGTTCTTAGGAAATAAGTGGGGGTATTTCTCTTTCATCCGGTCCTCACGCTCCCAGGTGAACTCAGGACCATGTCTGGCATTCCAACGAACTTTGACGAGCTTGACACTGCTCCGGCGGGTCTTGTTAACTTTCCAATCCGTGACCTCAACAGGTTCTTCAACGAAGTGGAGCGTGTCGTCAATATGAATCTCGTCGATGGGAATGGCAACGTCAACTTGAGTTGGACTTTTCCTTAGATTGGATACATGAAATGTATCGTGAACACCATTCAGTTCAGCAGGTAGGTCCAACTTGTATGCTACTGTTCCAATTCTTTCCAGAATTCTGAAAGGACCAATGTAGCGCGGATTTAACTTCCCACGCTTCCCAAAGCGTGCCACCCCCTTCCAGGGTGAAACTTTCAATAATACCATTTCTCCAACTTGGAAATCCACATGTTTCCGGTTCGGATCCGCATAGGCTTTCTGTCTGTGGCGAGCTGCTTCGATGTGTTTAAGAATTTGCGCAATCTTGTCTGTCGTCTCTTGGACGATCTCGGGACCAGCAAGCTGCCTATCACCTGCGTCAGACCAACATAGGGGTGATCGGCACTTGCGTCCGTAAAGGGCTTCAAATGGCGCGACACCAATACTGGTGTGGTAGCTGTTGTTGTATGAGAATTCAACCAAAGGTAAATGTTTGTCCCAGCTACCGCCCAAATCCATAACACACGCTCTCAGCATGTCTTCCAAGGTTTGTATCGTTCGCTCACTCTGGCCGTCAGTTTGCGGATGGAACGCAGTGCTCAGATTCAACTGTGAGCCAAAGGCTTCTTGGAAGGATTGCCATATCCTTGACACAAACCTTCCGTCTCTATCAGAGATGATTAAGAGAGGTACTCCATGGCGTGCGACAATCTCTCTCATGTAAATTTCCGCGAGTTTATTAGTGCTGTCTTTCTCTTTGATTGGCAGAAAGTGTGCGGATTTTGTTAGGCGGTCAACTATTACCCAAATCATATCATGGCCTCTCGGCGTTCCTGGCAATTTCGTAACAAAATCCATTGAGATTTGTTCCCATTTCCACTTGGGAATCTCAGGTTGTTGCAGCAGCCCGGAAGGCTTCTGGTATTCCGCCTTCACCTTAGCGCACGTTAAACATTTGCTCACGTAGACAGCAACATCGCCTTTCATCCTAGGCCACCAATAATAATCTTTGAGATCCTGGTACATCTTATCCGCTCCAGGATGGATAGAGTACCGTGATTTGTGAGCTTCATCGAAAATAACCTTCCTCAAATCACCAAACAGAGGAACCCAAATCCTTTTCTCAAAACATAACGTTCCTTCCTCGTTCGGTACTAAGAGCTTCTCCATCCCACGGAGATATTCCTCTTCAAGATTCCTTTCCTTGAGGGCTTCCTTTTGTGCGGCCCGAATGCGCAGGGAAAGATCGGTTCGTATAATCATTTCCAAAGCCCTAACCCTTATGGGCTTGATTCTTTCTTTACGACTTAGGGCATCAGCGACTACATTCGCCTTCCCTGGATGATATTTTATCTCGCAGTCGTAATCGTTCAGCAACTCAACCCATCGTCTTTGCCTCATATTCAACTCCTTCTGGTTGAATATATGCTGTAGGCTCTTGTGATCTGTGAAGATTGTACACTTCGTACCATAAAGGTAGTGTCTCCAGATCTTTAGTGCAAATACCACTGCGCCGAGCTCCAAATCGTGTGTGGTATAGTTCTTTTCGTGCACTTTCAACTGACGCGATGCGTAAGCAATAACCTTTTGGCGTTGCATCAACACGCAACCCAATCCTTGGCGCGATGCGTCGCAGTATACCACAAAATCATCAGTACCTTCTGGTAGAGCTAAAATTGGCGCGTTACAGAGCTTATCCTTCAGTATCTGGAATGCTTCTTCCTGTTTGATTCCCCAATCAAACTTCTTATCCTTCTGGGTGAGGAGCGTCAATGGTTGAGCGATTTTCGAAAAATCCTCGATGAACCTTCGATAGTAGCCAGCCAAACCCAAGAATTGTCGAATCTCGGTCGGCGTCGTAGGTGTTTCCCAATTTTTGATCGCCTCGATCTTTGTGGGATCAACATGAATTCCATCTCCATTCACCATATGTCCAAGAAACTGGACTTCACGTAGCCAAAATTCGCACTTGGAGAATTTGGCGTATAGTTGTTCCTTCTTCAGTAGCTCTAGAATGGCTCTAAGATGCTGCTCGTGTTCAGCCTTCGTTCTTGAATAGATCAAGATGTCGTCGATGAATACAATCACGAACTTGTCCAAGTATGGCTTGCAAACCCTATTCATCAAATCCATAAACACTGCAGGTGCGTTTGTTAAACCAAACGGCATAACAAGGAACTCGTAGTGCCCATAACGAGTTCTGAAGGCTGTCTTCGGGATACTTTCCTCCTGTATCCTTAATTGATGGTATCCAGATCGAAGATCGATCTTAGAGTAAAAGCTTGAACCTTGAAGTTGGTCGAACAGATCATCAATTCTTGGCAGAGGATACCTGTTCTTGATCGTCAGCTTGTTCAATTCTCTGTAGTCAATACACATACGGAAACTACCGTCCTTCTTCTTGACAAACAGGACCGGAGCTCCCCAAGGCGAGAAGCTTGGTCGGATAAAACCCTTGTCTAACAATTCTTGAAGTTGTGTCGACAATTCCTGCATCTCAGACGGAGCAAGTCTATATGGTGCCTTAGCCACAGGCGCGGTGCCTGGAACTAAGTCAATGTGAAACTCTACTTGCCTCAGAGGCGGCAGTCCGGGTAAGTCTTCCGGGAAGACTTCTGGATACTCCCTTACGACAGGGATGTCTTCGATTCTTGGTTCAGCAGCCTTCTTGTCCACAATGTGTGCCAGGAAGGCAACACATCCTTTCTGCAAACTCTTCCTTGCTTTCAGGCAGCTGATAATCCTCAACGGCGTCTCACGCTTCTCTCCATGAACAACAATGGTCTCACCATCATCGGTTGGGATACGGACAACCTTTTCGTGACAAACTATCTCCGCTTTGTTGCTTGATAACCAATCCATTCCTACTACCACGTCGAAGCTTCCCAACTGGACTGGTAGCAGATCTAGAGTGAACTCACGTTCTCCCAATTCAATCACACAACCTCTGATAACATCATTGGCTTCTACTAACTTCCCATTAGCTAATTCGATCGAGTAGGGAATATCTAACTTATTAGCGGCTAACCCAAGCATATTCTTAAATTCTAACGACACGAAGCTATAATCGGCACCAGTATCAAATAAAACGGATGCATAGCGTTGATTGACAGGGAACGTACCAGTGACAACATTGGGGTCCTGGCGTGCTTCCCTTGCTCCGATTTGAAACACTCTTCCACAGGCTTGGTTTAGGTCTGGGCAGTTCTTCTTAAAATGCCCAACATCACCGCAGTTAAAACATCCAAGTTTTCGGCCACTTTCGGCGCCATCCCCAACTTGCTGGTTGTTTTGGTTCGCATTGTTGACTCCGTTCCCTCCATTATTTCCTTGTGGGCGATTACCACCACGATTATTGTTTCTGTTTCCATATCCTCCCTGGCCTCCCCGACCGGCAGGGGCCCAACAAGTGTCCTTCAAGTGACCACGTTTCCCACATACTTCGCATACTTTTTGCCCACATTGACCAGAATGGTGGCGTTGGCAGGTATTGCATTTGGGATGGGTGCCCATGTATCCCTTCCCTTTCTTTCCACTACCGGCTGTAACCTGAGCTGGTGCGTTTGGTTCCCCTCTCTTACCAACACTGCCAATGCCTTGTTTGAAGTTCGAGAACTTTCTTTTGTTGCCTCCTGATGACTCAACGTGAGTCTCTGCCTACTTCGTCTTGATCTCATCAAACTTGTTCAGGCGGATTGCCTCTTCTGTGAGTGCCACACTCAAATCAATGGCTTCAGTGATAGTTGCTGGTTTGGAGGAGGTTACCATGCTTATGATTTGAGGAGCTAATCCCCAAATGAAGCGTTCAATTCTCTTGAACTCGGGAGTGACCATGTAGGGTACCACTTGAGATAAGTCATGGAATCTTTGAACGTACTCCGCTACCTTTGGACCGTCCATTTTCAAGTGCCAGAACTCGGTCTCCAACCTCTGGATTTCTGCGCGGGAACAGTACTTTTTGCGCATAAGTTCCTTTAGTTCGGTCCAGGTCAGCGCGTAGGCAGCAGCTTCGCCTAGTGTTTGTACTTGTAGATTCCACCAGGATAGGGCTCCATCTAGAAACAGCCCTGAGATATACGTGACTTGCTGATCCAGCGCGCATTTGCTCATGCGAATAACAGAATCGGTTTTCTCAGCCCAGCGGACAAAGGCAACTGCACCTCCTGTGCCATCGAAGTTGACCGGTTTGCAGTCTAGAAACTGCTTGTAGGTGCATCCTGCACGTATGTTATAACATGTGATTGGCATTAGCATCATCGCTAAAGATATCCAACTAGGTCATGGTAGGTCTAAATGGCTTGGTATTACCGTGAGGTGGATTGTTATTGCCTTGGTTAATACTTCCGCTCGTTCCTGGCTGAGAAGCTGCATACTGTGCTATGGCAGCAGCAATAACTTGCTGTAGTTCTTCCTGGGTGGTAGGCATGGGCTGTTGTTGACGTCTTGGCGGCATCTTCTAAAAGATGTGTTTACGTCGGTCAGGCCATAGTAAAAACATACGTATATAGTAATAGTAATAGCACATAACATCTCATGTTATCAATACATCACAAATATCAATCACACAACATCCCATGTCATAAAATACAAATAAGCAATCAAGCGAAACAGATATGATGAGAATACTGCGATTGCCATACATCACGACCACATAGTAAGTGTATCAGTACATCATAGTGTCATACAATCATCCATCAACTAGGGGCTACATCACCCCTGTCCAAAAACTACATCAGTGTCAATACAACATCAAATACAAGTCAACAAAAGTCAGAATCAACTGTGGTCTCCAAAAATACTGTGCAATCCAACAATCGCCGTCTTCTCATCCTCGTCTACCCAAACAGTAACTGATGAGCTCTATACAGATGGTGGTGGAGGAGGGGGAAAGTGGGTGTAAAACAAACGACGTAACTGGAGCCAGTCCTCCTCCTGGGCTCGCTGAGTACGGATGATAGAGGCAACCTGCTGCTCCAGTGTAAAGAGACGAGCAGCATAATCTGGAGGTAAAGGTCGAAACGGCTGCAGAGGAGAGTGTGTCTGACCATGGCATGGACACGGTGGCAGCTGAGCTCTCTCGAGCTCCTGTATGCGCTGCGTGTGGGACTCGTGCTGTGCTACAAAAGACATCAAAACGTCCTCGATAGTGTACCCCCTGTGAAAAGAATGATAGGGGTCAGTGGGTGGCATACCAGAGTCTGGTGCCCAAAGAAATGGCTCACTAGTGGGGTCAAAAGGTGCCACGTGAAATGGAGCAACAGCAGGTGGAACAAATGACGTCTGGGGCATGAAAGGGATAGGCATCGGTACATGCCCAACAGGATGGGCTGAAGAACCCTCTCCAGGCCCCGCTGGAGGTACATACATGGGAACCTGAAATGAAAAGTCAACATGTCGTGCGTCAGGGATCTGTGGTGGAAAAGGTGGAACATCCTCATCAGCAGGTATCCAACCGTGCTGTGCATGCTCATCTGGGGGATCCATCTGTGCCGCGATCAGTGCGTGCTCGGGCTCTAGTGGAACGGGATCAAGTGGGGGAGCAACAACAGGGTGAACAGGTGCAATATGCTCAACGGGAGGGTCAACAGGTATGGCGACAACGGGTAAAGGATCAACAGGATCAACAATGACATGATCGCCCTCCATCAAAGGAATGTCCACGGGGAGATCATCAGCAACAGGCTCAAAAGGGATGTCAGCATGTACTGGGTCATGCTCAGGTATGGGGTCTAGAGCGGCTGCCTGCTCAGGAGCAATGGCAGGCTCGAGGTCATCAAAAGCCATCTCAAAATCAAAATCTGGGTCAATAGGATCAAATGGGTCAACAGCGTCTACTGGATCCTCCATAAACTGATCCATCGGAACATACTCTAAGTCACGATCAGGGTCGAATCCCGGGGGAAACATAGGATCAGAATCCCCCTCATCATCATGGTCGGAAACAAAACTGGGGATAGGGGCAACAGAAGATGCCTGATCAGGATCTGATCCATAAGAGAAGTGCTGCGCACTCTGGACATGTGAGGGTACAGAGGCCACAGACTCAAAGGAGTCTGGGACTGGGGAGTGAGCAGGTGACTCCGCGGCGGGAGCATCTGCGATCAACAAGGGATCGGCAGCAGGAAGGGCCTCGCCCTGAGCATCCTCCTCGAAAGGCTCCTCCTCAAACATATCGACATCATCCTCCTCGTCGTCGATAGGCAAATCGTAAGCAGGGTACGAAGCAAGCGGTATAGGAGCAGGGATCAATGCGAGTGGTAGATCCCCGGCCAAAGGACCATCTGCGAGCTCGCCAGCACCGTCAGGTAATGCGAAGGGCTGGAAATCGTCCTCATCTGTGCTAGTGAAGTCGGACGTGTAAACCTCGTGCTCCGATGACTCAAGGTCGTCTGAAACGATAGGCCTAGGGCCTGAGGTGCCTAAACCACCAGTGTCTGTAGAATCCATGTGTCTGTAACATATACACAAACATGCACAAACAGTCAATCATATAATCAAATAATCACATAAGTCATCAAGTAAGCATTCAAATCATTCTCCTAGTCCCACTAGCCTCCCAGCCTCTCAGACTGCTCTTCCTAGTCCCACTAGCCAATTTTCCTAGTCTCACTAGCCAAATCTCCTAGTCCCACTAGCCAACTCTCCTAGTCTCACTAGCCAACTTCCTCGATCTCTCAGACCGAGCCTCAGTCTCTCAGACCGAGCCTCAGTCTCTCAGACTAAGCCTATTGAATAAAATGTGCTCAACATTTGTTTTGTAAAAAGTTGCGGATCTGGACTTAAGTGGTATGCAGAAAAATGTTTTCGTGAGAGCCCTAGTGATCATAGTCTAGACTCGAGAAAGAATCCTAGTTCGCTATGATCAGGGCTCTGATACCAAGCTATCACACCCTGGCTTTGCGGAAGCGTGGTTAATTTTGGTGTGACTTCTTAATACCATAGCTTAACCATAACAAGCTATATGAATTAAAAACATGCAAGATCATCCATTAAGTTTTGAAAACCAAATACATTACCATTGTTTTAACGGGAACATACCCTAACAACGTAACCTTGTTCAACAGACAAACTTGAAACATAACACAACATAAACATGATTTAAGGGCTGTGTCTTGTCCAGGAAAGAGACACATCCCCTAAACCCCGGATGACCTCGGAAACTAGTGCAGCGGAAAACATGCCATACCGTGCCAGATCTCGTTAATTTCCTGAAATACATGTAAGTTGAAAAATCAACAATAATGTTGAGCGAGTTCATGTGCAAGTGAGTAAGTAAAACACTTGTAAGTATAAAAGTTCCCTGGTATGTAGCAGTGTAAGGAAAAGAGATCACTAATGGTTTGCAAGGCCATTAGCATGTGTGAAATGCAAGTAGAAAGATTCAAACCTAGCTGATTTTTGCGTCGGGCAACCAAGTCACTCAAGGTCCGTTCTGTTGGTCCTCACAGAGGTCCGTTCTGTTGGGCCTAGAGTTGGGCTCGCTACACCCAGATAGATCTACCGCTTAAGTCCCTCGGTGTTCTGACTACCCATTCACATGATCTAAGTAGTAAACCTCCTTACGTTAACATACCGTGTATAATAGTACTTGTAAACAAAGTAACATGTATTTCACCCCCGCAGTTAAGAAAACTGAAAACAGTTAGAGAAAAGGGGGACATGAACTCACAGTGAATGCGTCTCTACCAAGTGTCTCCAAATCAGAAAGCTGTGCGACGACCTACAAGTGCTAATTCTATTAGACGGACGGCCGTGCCTTAGCTTTATAGTTAAATCTTTGGGAAATAGTTGGACAACTATTTCGTGTTTACGTTTTGTATATACTTGGTAGTTAATCTCCTTCCCAAGGATGGGGGATTTAATACATGTGCTTTCGAATTATATCATTAAGTCTCACTTAATCTTTATATATTTCCAACTCCAAAATATAAGTATTTATCCAAAATACGTTGTTAAAATACGCGTTCATAAATATTTCCGTAATCGTGTAAGTTACGTTTTAACATTCGAGTGGTAATGTAATTACCGGTGTAACTTATATATTTATGGTGGAAGCGTTTGTATTATTTTGGATTCGTTAACGTTCGTAAATATTATTTTTACTCTAAAAATAATATTTATGTATTTCACAAAATAATCATAAACAGTGTGTGAAAAATATATTTATCACGTTAATATTTTGTGAAAATCCCACCTCCGAATATTTAGTAAATAAAGTCATGGCGAAATTTACATTTCGAAAATATGTCAAAAATGATTCTAACACTTGTAGTGTAAATAAGTCTAAGTGTTAGGTTTTTAGGAAAATTTCGCCAGAGTTTCCTCTGTAACTGGAGGTGGCCACGCTTTCAAGCGTATCATTTTCTTTATCAAATCAAATCAACCAATGTTCTCAACATTATCAAACAACTTTTCAACATTTTAACTAGTCAATAAGAATGTAATTCGCATAATCGCATGAACTTGTAGTTTTTCCGAATCTATAGTGTAAATCCCATTATATTTTGTGGATCTTGTGTGTAAATAATCCGGTTTGGTAGAAACCTCGTTTTTAGAGAAAACTCATCTTTACAACTTCTAGTCACATTTGACAAAACTAGTTCCTTGTCGGATCTTTTCATTTCACAAGTGTTTACATACTTGTGGTTTTATAAAATCATGTTTGTTAGTGTAAGATCCATCTTTTAGAAAACATGATTTCTTTAATGTGTGGTTCTTTAAAAATACCACTTGCAGATACGTAGATCCGCTAGTTCTAAACACCATTGTACAAGTTAAATCACTTTTACACAAATAATATACTTTTACACAAGTCCATGTCTCATGTGTGGTAGAGTTTCACCTTTTAACCCCTGTGTTAACCAAAAACGAGCTTATGTTAAGATCCATGATCTTACAAAGTCGGGTTAAACGATGATCCGAGCTACCACATCATAGATCGGGTCTCAAAAATCACAAATTCCAAGTACTACAACTTTTACACAAGTTGTAAGCTATTAACCACCATTTTTAGAGTTTTTACTAGACTTTAAGGATTTAAAAGATGGGTTTCCGCATTTTAACCGTTATAAATCATATTAACCACCTTAGATACGTTCAAGAGTGAGTTTTAAACATTATACCTCTAGCTCGGGGCTAGGGAAGATTCTAGGCGAAAATGAGGTGGATAAAAGCTAAGTAACGTGGTCCTTCCACTTCCGTTTGCTCCAAAGCTCCTAATACGTGATCCTTAACGCGTGTGTGATGATGGAAAGTGAAGGACTAAAGTCGAAAATATGATGGGTGGGTGTGGGGAGTTCGGCCGAGAGCTAGGTAAGGGAGGGAGAGAGTGAGTAAGTTGGTGATTATGTTGTGATAATTAGGTGATGATCTCTTAGGTTTTTATAAGTAAATCAAGGGGTATTATCCCATGGTTCTTGTGTCTTTAGGATATTAAGCATAACACAATATAATAATCAATCTTAGTACTCTTGTGTTCCCCATGGTTGGGGCCGATTACAATGGGGGGGGGGTTAGTTCGATTATAACTAGGTAGTTAGGAGGTTAGTTATGTTAACTAAGTTAAGTTAAGTGTTTAACCTCGTTAGTAATATATAGCGTGTTATGACGGGTGTTAGGGAAATCAGGGACCCTAACTAGCTCAGAAAAATATAAGTAGTGAAAATAATAATATTTTCATGTTCCGGGTAAAGTCCGGTTGTTCAGTTGGATAGTAATCCGTTAAAGCGTTACAAAAGCTTCAAAGTGTCGTTATTGTTATTTTTAGTGACACATCTTGTTTCCAACACTTTAGGAAGTGTCCAGTAGTATTTTCCCTATGTTTTGGCACTTTGCTAGTCAGCTAGAAGCTGGATTAGTTATTAAAGTGCTGTGTTTTGTACTTAAAGTACGTTTTAGGCACATCCAATCAGTGTATCTTATTCCTAGAGACGCAGTTCTACAACACTTGTATCCCTACACTCACCATTAGTGTAGCAAAATATTTGAGGCTCTTAACAGGCCTTAGAGGCAGTGTCTGCCTGATGCTGGTTATATCAGCATGTTCACTGTGTATCCGTTTAGTGCTACTGTGCTTTTTGTGCATCATGTTTGTCACTAGGGTTCAACATGTAAATAATGTAGCGACGATAAGTAAAGTATGATGCAAGTAAGTTCATGTATCAGTATTCAAGTAGTAGTTCATCAGCTAGTTCAAACAAGCACAGTAATTAAGCAATAATTAATCAATAATTAAGTCGTACGGATACCTGGTTTAGTAAGGGTTGTCACATGTGGTGCCTGAACCACCAGTGTCCGTAGAATCCATGTGTCTGTAACATATACACAAACATGCACAAACAGTCAATCATATAATCAAATAATCACATAAGTCATCAAGTAAGCATTCAAATCATTCTCCTAGTCCCACTAGCCTCCCAGCCTCTCAGACTGCTCTTCCTAGTCCCACTAGCCAATTTTCCTGGTCTCACTAGCCAATTCTCCTAGTCCCACTAGCCAACTCTCCTAGTCTCACTAGCCAACTTCCTCGATCTCTCAGACCGAGCCTCAGTCTCTCAGACCGAGCCTCAGTCTCTCAGACTAAGCCTATTGAATAAAATGTGCTCAACATTTGTTTTGTAAAAAGTTGCGGATCTGGACTTAAGTGGTATGCAGAAAAATGTTTTCGTGAGAGCCCTAGTGATCATAGTCTAGACTCGAGAAAGAATCCTAGTTCGCTATGATCAGGGCTCTGATACCAAGCTGTCACACCCTGGCTTTGCGGAAGCGTGGTTAATTTTGGTGTGACTTCTTAATACCATAGCTTAACCATAACAAGCTATATGAATTAAAAACATGCAAGATCATCCATTAAGTTTTGAAAACCAAATACATTACCATTGTTTTAACGGGAACATACCCTAACAACGTAACCTTGTTCAACAGACAAACTTGAAACATAACACAACATAAACATGATTTAAGGGCTGTGTCTTGTCCAGGAAAGAGACACATCCCCTAAACCCCGGATGACCTCGGAAACTAGTGCAGCGGAAAACATGCCATACCGTGCCAGATCTCGTTAATTTCCTGAAATACATGTAAGTTGAAAAATCAACAATAATGTTGAGCGAGTTCATGTGCAAGTGAGTAAGTAAAACACTTGTAAGTATAAAAGTTCCCTGGTATGTAGCAGTGTAAGGAAAAGAGATCACTAATGGTTTGCAAGGCCATTAGCATGTGTGAAATGCAATTAGAAAGATTCAAACCTAGCTGATTTTTGCGTCGGGCAACCAAGTCACTCAAGGTCCGTTCTGTTGGTCCTCACAGAGGTCCGTTCTGTTGGGCCTAGAGTTGGGCTCGCTACACCCAGATAGATCTACCGCTTAAGTCCCTCGGTGTTCTGACTACCCATTCACATGATCTAAGTAGTAAACCTCCTTACGTTAACATACCGTGTATAATAGTACTTGTAAACAAAGTAACATGTATTTCACCCCCGCAGTTAAGAAAACTGAAAACAGTTAGAGAAAAGGGGGACATGAACTCACAGTGAATGCGTCTCTACCAAGTGTCTCCAAATCAGAAAGCTGTGCGACGACCTACAAGTGCTAATTCTATTAGACGGACGGCCGTGCCTTAGCTTTATAGTTAAATCTTTGGGAAATAGTTGGACAACTATTTCGTGTTTACGTTTTGTATATACTTGGTAGTTAATCTCCTTCCCAAGGATGGGGGATTTAATACATGTGCTTTCGAATTATATCATTAAGTCTCACTTAATCTTTATATATTTCCAACTCCAAAATATAAGTATTTATCCAAAATACGTTGTTAAAATACGCGTTCATAAATATTTCCGTAATCGTGTAAGTTACGTTTTAACATTCGAGTGGTAATGTAATTACCGGTGTAACTTATATATTTATGGTGGAAGCGTTTGTATTATTTTGGATTCGTTAACGTTCGTAAATATTATTTTTACTCTAAAAATAATATTTATGTATTTCACAAAATAATCATAAACAGTGTGTGAAAAATATATTTATCACGTTAATATTTTGTGAAAATCCCACCTCCGAATATTTAGTAAATAAAGTCATGGCGAAATTTACATTTCGAAAATATGTCAAAAATGATTCTAACACTTGTAGTGTAAATAAGTCTAAGTGTTAGGTTTTTAGGAAAATTTCGCCAGAGTTTCCTCTGTAACTGGAGGTGGCCACGCTTTCAAGCGTATCATTTTCTTTATCAAATCAAATCAACCAATGTTCTCAACATTATCAAACAACTTTTCAACATTTTAACTAGTCAATAAGAATGTAATTCGCATAATCGCATGAACTTGTAGTTTTTCCGAATCTATAGTGTAAATCCCATTATATTTTGTGGATCTTGTGTGTAAATAATCCGGTTTGGTAGAAACCTCGTTTTTAGAGAAAACTCATCTTTACAACTTCTAGTCACATTTGACAAAACTAGTTCCTTGTCGGATCTTTTCATTTCACAAGTGTTTACATACTTGTGGTTTTATAAAATCATGTTTGTTAGTGTAAGATCCATCTTTTAGAAAACATGATTTCTTTAATGTGTGGTTCTTTAAAAATACCACTTGCAGATACGTAGATCCGCTAGTTCTAAACACCATTGTACAAGTTAAATCACTTTTACACAAATAATATACTTTTACACAAGTCCATGTCTCATGTGTGGTAGAGTTTCACCTTTTAACCCCTGTGTTAACCAAAAACGAGCTTATGTTAAGATCCATGATCTTACAAAGTCGGGTTAAACGATGATCCGAGCTACCACATCATAGATCGGGTCTCAAAAATCACAAATTCCAAGTACTACAACTTTTACACAAGTTGTAAGCTATTAACCACCATTTTTAGAGTTTTTACTAGACTTTAAGGATTTAAAAGATGGGTTTCCGCATTTTAACCGTTATAAATCATATTAACCACCTTAGATACGTTCAAGAGTGAGTTTTAAACATTATACCTCTAGCTCGGGGCTAGGGAAGATTCTAGGCGAAAATGAGGTGGATAAAAGCTAAGTAACGTGGTCCTTCCACTTCCGTTTGCTCCAAAGCTCCTAATACGTGATCCTTAACGCGTGTGTGATGATGGAAAGTGAAGGACTAAAGTCGAAAATATGATGGGTGGGTGTGGGGAGTTCGGCCGAGAGCTAGGTAAGGGAGGGAGAGAGTGAGTAAGTTGGTGATTATGTTGTGATAATTAGGTGATGATCTCTTAGGTTTTTATAAGTAAATCAAGGGGTATTATCCCATGGTTCTTGTGTCTTTAGGATATTAAGCATAACACAATATAATAATCAATCTTAGTACTCTTGTGTTCCCCATGGTTGGGGCCGATTACAATGGGGGGGGGGGGGGTTAGTTCGATTATAACTAGGTAGTTAGGAGGTTAGTTATGTTAACTAAGTTAAGTTAAGTGTTTAACCTCGTTAGTAATATATAGCGTGTTATGACGGGTGTTAGGGAAATCAGGGACCCTAACTAGCTCAGAAAAATATAAGTAGTGAAAATAATAATATTTTCATGTTCCGGGTAAAGTCCGGTTGTTCAGTTGGATAGTAATCCGTTAAAGCGTTACAAAAGCTTCAAAGTGTCGTTATTGTTATTTTTAGTGACACATCTTGTTTCCAACACTTTAGGAAGTGTCCAGTAGTATTTTCCCTATGTTTTGGCACTTTGCTAGTCAGCTAGAAGCTGGATTAGTTATTAAAGTGCTGTGTTTTGTACTTAAAGTACGTTTTAGGCACATCCAATCAGTGTATCTTATTCCTAGAGACGCAGTTCTACAACACTTGTATCCCTACACTCACCATTAGTGTAGCAAAATATTTGAGGCTCTTAACAGGCCTTAGAGGCAGTGTCTGCCTGATGCTGGTTATATCAGCATGTTCACTGTGTATCCGTTTAGTGCTACTGTGCTTTTTGTGCATCATGTTTGTCACTAGGGTTCAACATGTAAATAATGTAGCGACGATAAGTAAAGTATGATGCAAGTAAGTTCATGTATCAGTATTCAAGTAGCAGTTCATCAGCTAGTTCAAACAAGCACAGTAATTAAGCAATAATTAATCAATAATTAAGTCGTACGGATACCTGGTTTAGTAAGGGTTGTCACATGTGGTGCCTGAACCACCAGTGTCCGTAGAATCCATGTGTCTGTAACATATACACAAACATGCACAAACAGTCAATCATATAATCAAATAATCACATAAGTCATCAAGTAAGCATTCAAATCATTCTCCTAGTCCCACTAGCCTCCCAGCCTCTCAGACTGCTCTTCCTAGTCCCACTAGCCAATTTTCCTGGTCTCACTAGCCAATTCTCCTAGTCCCACTAGCCAACTCTCCTAGTCTCACTAGCCAACTTCCTCGATCTCTCAGACCGAGCCTCAGTCTCTCAGACCGAGCCTCAGTCTCTCAGACTAAGCCTATTGAATAAAATGTGCTCAACATTTGTTTTGTAAAAAGTTGCGGATCTGGACTTAAGTGGTATGCAGAAAAATGTTTTCGTGAGAGCCCTAGTGATCATAGTCTAGACTCGAGAAAGAATCCTAGTTCGCTATGATCAGGGCTCTGATACCAAGCTGTCACACCCTGGCTTTGCGGAAGCGTGGTTAATTTTGGTGTGACTTCTTAATACCATAGCTTAACCATAACAAGCTATATGAATTAAAAACATGCAAGATCATCCATTAAGTTTTGAAAACCAAATACATTACCATTGTTTTAACGGGAACATACCCTAACAACGTAACCTTGTTCAACAGACAAACTTGAAACATAACACAACATAAACATGATTTAAGGGCTGTGTCTTGTCCAGGAAAGAGACACATCCCCTAAACCCCGGATGACCTCGGAAACTAGTGCAGCGGAAAACATGCCATACCGTGCCAGATCTCGTTAATTTCCTGAAATACATGTAAGTTGAAAAATCAACAATAATGTTGAGCGAGTTCATGTGCAAGTGAGTAAGTAAAACACTTGTAAGTATAAAAGTTCCCTGGTATGTAGCAGTGTAAGGAAAAGAGATCACTAATGGTTTGCAAGGCCATTAGCATGTGTGAAATGCAATTAGAAAGATTCAAACCTAGCTGATTTTTGCGTCGGGCAACCAAGTCACTCAAGGTCCGTTCTGTTGGTCCTCACAGAGGTCCGTTCTGTTGGGCCTAGAGTTGGGCTCGCTACACCCAGATAGATCTACCGCTTAAGTCCCTCGGTGTTCTGACTACCCATTCACATGATCTAAGTAGTAAACCTCCTTACGTTAACATACCGTGTATAATAGTACTTGTAAACAAAGTAACATGTATTTCACCCCCGCAGTTAAGAAAACTGAAAACAGTTAGAGAAAAGGGGGACATGAACTCACAGTGAATGCGTCTCTACCAAGTGTCTCCAAATCAGAAAGCTGTGCGACGACCTACAAGTGCTAATTCTATTAGACGGACGGCCGTGCCTTAGCTTTATAGTTAAATCTTTGGGAAATAGTTGGACAACTATTTCGTGTTTACGTTTTGTATATACTTGGTAGTTAATCTCCTTCCCAAGGATGGGGGATTTAATACATGTGCTTTCGAATTATATCATTAAGTCTCACTTAATCTTTATATATTTCCAACTCCAAAATATAAGTATTTATCCAAAATACGTTGTTAAAATACGCGTTCATAAATATTTCCGTAATCGTGTAAGTTACGTTTTAACATTCGAGTGGTAATGTAATTACCGGTGTAACTTATATATTTATGGTGGAAGCGTTTGTATTATTTTGGATTCGTTAACGTTCGTAAATATTATTTTTACTCTAAAAATAATATTTATGTATTTCACAAAATAATCATAAACAGTGTGTGAAAAATATATTTATCACGTTAATATTTTGTGAAAATCCCACCTCCGAATATTTAGTAAATAAAGTCATGGCGAAATTTACATTTCGAAAATATGTCAAAAATGATTCTAACACTTGTAGTGTAAATAAGTCTAAGTGTTAGGTTTTTAGGAAAATTTCGCCAGAGTTTCCTCTGTAACTGGAGGTGGCCACGCTTTCAAGCGTATCATTTTCTTTATCAAATCAAATCAACCAATGTTCTCAACATTATCAAACAACTTTTCAACATTTTAACTAGTCAATAAGAATGTAATTCGCATAATCGCATGAACTTGTAGTTTTTCCGAATCTATAGTGTAAATCCCATTATATTTTGTGGATCTTGTGTGTAAATAATCCGGTTTGGTAGAAACCTCGTTTTTAGAGAAAACTCATCTTTACAACTTCTAGTCACATTTGACAAAACTAGTTCCTTGTCGGATCTTTTCATTTCACAAGTGTTTACATACTTGTGGTTTTATAAAATCATGTTTGTTAGTGTAAGATCCATCTTTTAGAAAACATGATTTCTTTAATGTGTGGTTCTTTAAAAATACCACTTGCAGATACGTAGATCCGCTAGTTCTAAACACCATTGTACAAGTTAAATCACTTTTACACAAATAATATACTTTTACACAAGTCCATGTCTCATGTGTGGTAGAGTTTCACCTTTTAACCCCTGTGTTAACCAAAAACGAGCTTATGTTAAGATCCATGATCTTACAAAGTCGGGTTAAACGATGATCCGAGCTACCACATCATAGATCGGGTCTCAAAAATCACAAATTCCAAGTACTACAACTTTTACACAAGTTGTAAGCTATTAACCACCATTTTTAGAGTTTTTACTAGACTTTAAGGATTTAAAAGATGGGTTTCCGCATTTTAACCGTTATAAATCATATTAACCACCTTAGATACGTTCAAGAGTGAGTTTTAAACATTATACCTCTAGCTCGGGGCTAGGGAAGATTCTAGGCGAAAATGAGGTGGATAAAAGCTAAGTAACGTGGTCCTTCCACTTCCGTTTGCTCCAAAGCTCCTAATACGTGATCCTTAACGCGTGTGTGATGATGGAAAGTGAAGGACTAAAGTCGAAAATATGATGGGTGGGTGTGGGGAGTTCGGCCGAGAGCTAGGTAAGGGAGGGAGAGAGTGAGTAAGTTGGTGATTATGTTGTGATAATTAGGTGATGATCTCTTAGGTTTTTATAAGTAAATCAAGGGGTATTATCCCATGGTTCTTGTGTCTTTAGGATATTAAGCATAACACAATATAATAATCAATCTTAGTACTCTTGTGTTCCCCATGGTTGGGGCCGATTACAATGGGGGGGGGGGTTAGTTCGATTATAACTAGGTAGTTAGGAGGTTAGTTATGTTAACTAAGTTAAGTTAAGTGTTTAACCTCGTTAGTAATATATAGCGTGTTATGACGGGTGTTAGGGAAATCAGGGACCCTAACTAGCTCAGAAAAATATAAGTAGTGAAAATAATAATATTTTCATGTTCCGGGTAAAGTCCGGTTGTTCAGTTGGATAGTAATCCGTTAAAGCGTTACAAAAGCTTCAAAGTGTCGTTATTGTTATTTTTAGTGACACATCTTGTTTCCAACACTTTAGGAAGTGTCCAGTAGTATTTTCCCTATGTTTTGGCACTTTGCTAGTCAGCTAGAAGCTGGATTAGTTATTAAAGTGCTGTGTTTTGTACTTAAAGTACGTTTTAGGCACATCCAATCAGTGTATCTTATTCCTAGAGACGCAGTTCTACAACACTTGTATCCCTACACTCACCATTAGTGTAGCAAAATATTTGAGGCTCTTAACAGGCCTTAGAGGCAGTGTCTGCCTGATGCTGGTTATATCAGCATGTTCACTGTGTATCCGTTTAGTGCTACTGTGCTTTTTGTGCATCATGTTTGTCACTAGGGTTCAACATGTAAATAATGTAGCGACGATAAGTAAAGTATGATGCAAGTAAGTTCATGTATCAGTATTCAAGTAGCAGTTCATCAGCTAGTTCAAACAAGCACAGTAATTAAGCAATAATTAATCAATAATTAAGTCGTACGGATACCTGGTTTAGTGAGGGTTGTCACACTCGAGGAGGAGTTTACGCATGCTAGCGGTCACTTTTCTTTCCTCCTCCACCTCAGTCACCAGTATAGTTGGTTTCTGGATTATGCGGATTGCATTACACTTGGGTAAAGACACTAATGATAAGCCGAGATTGTGGAAACCTCTGAAGACCACATCTGACTACGTAATTTCGATACACTAATATATTTAACGGACAAGGGTAGGGTGACCCTGTGTCCCTTTTGATATGATATGATATACTTTGTAAGACAATGCAATTTCGGTCGGAGAATAATGAGAGCCAATCATCAAACATGCGACAACACTTTGTTGCCAATAACCAATGAAAACTCAGTCGCTAGGTCTTCGCTAAGCACGTCATTGATCTATGTGTGTGTGCTATAATTATAATACTACGTGCTTACTTGCCATGCTCTCATTAAACATAATTACCGAATTACTTGGTCATACTATGATTATACTATTATTTGATTGGTTGGTATGGTAACCTGTTATGTGTATGTACTTATGACCACTAAACAACCAAATGCACGCACGAAGCAAATTAGACCTGACCTAACCGACCTTCTTCTAGGAAGATGTCGACTCAAGGGAACACCGATATCAACAACCCTCTACCGACAACAGAGGCAGAAATGCAAGGCGCCTCTTACAGGCCATCGCACGGTACGAGGCCCGTCGCTCCGATTGCAGCGGAGGTACCTCGGGAAATAACCTCCCCAACGGTAATGTCTAGTCCTTTAAGACACATTACAAAACGTTTGGGCATTTCCACGAGAGCCTTGCTAAGGCCTTACGCGAATAATGTTGCTTACATCGCAGGCTGCACCTACAAGCAGTTCTTGGACCACAAACCTCGAGAGTTCGACGGCACTTGGGGTGCCTTAGCCTTCGTGCGCTGGGTTGAAAAGACAGATTCTGTTTTACGATTGAGCAAATGTGACCCCGAACATCAAGTCAAGTATATAACTGGACTATTGGTGGATGAGGCTCTGTCATGGTGGAACCATCAAGTTCGGACAACGGGCGAGACCGCTACGTATGCTATGACGTGGGACGAACTGATAGATCTGATGCGTAAGAGATATTGCTCGAGGGCAGAAGACCAGAAGTTGGAAACAAAACTGTGGAACTTGAAAATGGAAGGACCAAAGATAGCGGAGTATGTGCAGAGATTTAACGAATTATCACAAGTTGCCTTACTCCTGGGGGCACCAAAGTTTAAGAGAATTGAACAGTTCACAAGGGGATTGGCACCTCAGATTCTAAGCCTGGTAACAACATCTAAACCTTCAACGATCACCGAGGCTATCAACATAAGCATGGCACTCACGGAAGAAGCAGTTAGACGAGGAGAATTTTCCACTGCGGAGGAGAAAAAGGAGACTGCTATAGAGGCATCGGGGGATAACAAGAGAAAGCTCGCAAATTTCAAGATAGTTACTCAGGGGAGTAGCAAGAAGAAGGCCAAAAAGGGAAAAGACTACATGGGTATCCTACCTAAGTGCGACAATTGTTTACGTTATCATATCGGGCGATGTAGATATGGAAAATGTGCTAACTGTGGAAAGAGGGGGCATCCTAAAGAAACTTGTTGGCAAGGTACTGAAAGTAGAAATGGAGGCCAAGACGGTACTGAGAATCACGAAGGGGACAACGACAATGACAATTGTCAAGGCAGAATGAGTGATAAACAGAAACGTGCCCGAGGTTGTTTTAACTGTGGAAGCAAATAGCATTTCAGAAAATATTGCCCTAAAAACAATCAGGCACAAGGATGAAAGCTCCCCACCGGAGCTAGGGAGATACGCCAGGGATCCAAGCATGGATATCGGTACGTCCCAAATTACTTAATGTTATGCATCTGTATTGCCAAATACTGTTGCAAATTTTACGATTCGCACTTCTAGAGTTCGAGAGCATAATTGGTTTAAGTAGCGAGTAAGTAGATATTCCAGTACCCATTAGAACTAGCTTAGGGGAAGCTAGTGGAAGCCATCGCAGTAACTGGAATCGGCAAGATAGAACCCGAAGAGCGTAAGTTTACGATAGATCTACTGCCAGTTGAGCTGGGAAGCTTCGACGAGGTAATTGGGGTGTATTAGTTGCCAAGCGGTCGACCGGAGATTGATGTTCGCATCCCAATGAAGAATTAAGGAACGATCTCGACTCATAAAGCAGGATACGCCTCCACAGATCACGAATTACTTAAGGCACGAAAGTTGTTGTGGGAAGGATGTGTTGTTTCCTGGCTCATGTCGGGGACAAGGGAGCCGAAGAACTAAAACTCGAAGATACCCCCGTGATCAGAGGATATCCTGAAGTCTTCCTCGAAGACTTGCCGGAATCACCTCCTCAACGATTAGTCGAGTCTTGCATCGATTTAATCCCAGGCACCGCGCCTGTAGCCGATGCATCGTAGCGACTTACACTTCCGGAGATGCAAGGATTGACAGTGTAACCTCAGTGGTTGATAAAGAAGGAAGATAACAGACCAAAACTTTTGTTTTGGATAACCTCAGTTCTGCTCGCCAAAAGAAAGGACGAATGACTTTCAAATGACCGGGAGTCGGACGAGCTAGCCAACCAGAGTCAGTGGCTCTTGCTGAGGATTAACGAACTTCTTACATAACTAACTGTGAGGATCCAACTACTATTACCCGACTGGTCGACAATCGAGCGTCGTTAACAGTGAATTCAAGAAGAAAGTTTATCGGTGAAAATTGTGGGACAATGACTAGTTCTTAGACGTACACAAAAACGGTGCTTCCTACACAATGTACAAACCAGATCCACACGGGACACGAAATCTGGAGGATTTAGAAAACATATATTTAGGACCTTTGGGAACCCAGGTCCAAACTCGTAAGGGTTTTTATTTAGGAACCATATCTGTCAACTCAATCAAACATCATTAACCAGGCGCATATGCCAGTTCCGTTGACCAAACAGAGAGTACTTGGATTTCCTTTTACTTCTGGCGAGTAGATGTTTGCATCTCTACTCCCCTTAATGGTAGTTGCATCATAATAATTTTCTCGCTGAGAGCGAATACACATTTGCTTCGATATCTGGTCATTTCTTCACTTTAGCAGATACTCATTGTTTCAGTACTCGGAAACTTTCATGACACACATGCATCATTTGCTACGCATGTGGTTTTGTTTCGAACAAACACTTCATTGGAATTTACATATTATTTTGCTAAACCTGATAAACCTGATTACTGAGTCCTGATTCGAGTAACCTACGTTATTGTTATTGTTGGCTCTTTTGTTACCAAGCCAACACACTTTCTTGAAACCGCTTTCTTTCAAGTTACATTCATGGTTTATTTTGCTACCATGCCAGGAATTCCTTGTTGATACATACGTTTATTGTCAGGTTACGTTGAAACCAAGTTCAATTGCTTGAACTTATCCAGTTCACATGTTTAACTTGAAACGCTATATGATGTATTGGGAGCATCATATTCAACTATTTTTGCAGAGATTCTTTCATTTCAAGTCGTAGTAGATTTGGTTGGTCTACGACTCCACTAAAACGTTTGATTGGTTTCGATACCTTGCGGTGATATTTTCAAAAAATTGAAGCTTGCGCTAATTTGGTTACTCACTTCGTACACAGATTTAATTCCCTATTTAGTTGTTAACAATCCATTTTGGATCTTCACGATCAAAGCGGTCTCAACATAATTGTGTGTTAAGGCAATGGTACATATATTCATTTCATAAGCACAATGTACCTCCTGACGATTCTTTCGTTGTTAATCAAATGCCTTGCGATACTTATTACTTTTCATCTTCGATTGGAAACAGTGGTTCTTTGATGTTCCGTATTTAATTGGAAACTCTATAACATGGTATAAGTCAAATCTTCAGATTGTCTCAGTACACTTTCATTTGATTTCAAACACGGTGAACTTGTTCAGTCACCACTATTATTGGATAATGCCATTACGACACCTTGTGGTGTCATCATAAACTTGTAGCTTGTGCTAATCATGGTTAACCGTTTCACACGAGACCACACATACTTTTGTTTGATTTATCATTTAAACATTTCTGATGCAACTACGAATCAAGACAATAATACACCAGATTCGCTTGTATTCCATTCGGTGTATCTTCACCATTCAAAAATGTCAACACACTAAACCTTACCAGACATTTATTCAGGAGTTGACAGATCATTTCACTATTACGTTGAGTTGTTGCTTTTGAGTTCATATAGCGGGTGCTATGGTTTGTGAAAACTCGTTTGCATATTGCAACCGATCGTTTAAAAATCTTATTAGTCAAAACTCCACTTTTGTGGAACCCCTGCTAGCTGGATTACACTAGACTATACGTCAAATGCGTCTTGTACCTTTGACATCCAATGCTAGAAGCACACACCTTCCAACCCTAGGATTCGGGTTGTTATGTATTCTTGGACTCACCTAATGTGAGTAATGTTTGTTTCAATTTTATGATTAACTACTTCGATATTATTCATATACATACGTGTGTGACTTAACCATAAGAAGTAAGATAGTACAAATTTCGAGGACGAAATTTCTTTAACGGGGGGAGAATGTGACAACCCTCACCAAACCAGGTATCCGTACGAATTAATTAATATTTAATTAACGTTTAATTACTGTGCTTGCTTACAGTTGTGATTAAACTGCTACTTGAATTCTGATACATACACATACATGCATCATACTTTATTGCTGTCACTCCATTATTTACACAGAACTATAGTGACAAACTTGATGCACAAAAGCACAGTAGCACCATGAACGGATAACCCAGTAAACATGCTGACATAGCCAGCACCAGACAGGCACTGTCTCTGAGGCCAGTATGAGCCGGGAATAGATTACTACACTAGTAGGGAGTGTAGGGAGGTGAGGATTGTAAAACTGCGTCACTAGGTGATAGTTATAGTGACCGGATGTGCCTAAAACATGCTTTAATTACAAAATTCTGCACCTTGTGCAAAAATTCAGCATTTAACTTAACTAGTAAAGTGTAAAAACATGGAAAAATAATACTAGACACTTTCCAAAGTGTCGGGAATTCATTGTGTCACTAAAACTAATATTAACGACACTTTAAATGCTTATTTAGCACTTTAACGGATCAGTATCCAACCGAACAACCGGACTTTACCCGGAACATAAAAATAATGTCAATGATACTGTTTTTCCTTTTCTGAGCCAGTTAGGGTCCCCAAATACCCTAACACCCGTTATATTTCATAACACACTAATAACTAATTTTAATCACCTAACTAAACAAACTATCATCTAACTATTAGGTTGAAAACAAACCATAATACCCCCTTCAACCGAATCGGTTCCCCTAGGGAACACACACCTTACAACTTTTGATTATTTTATTGAGTTTGCCTAATATCTACTTGACACTTTACTTGTTGGACAATACACTAAAGTGGTCTATAAATGAAACCATAAGTTCATTCATTCTCATAAACACTTAAACAAAAAAATTGCATCTCTCTCTCCCTCTCCTCTTGAAGCTCGGCCAAGAACATCCCCATAGCCACCACCATCATTCAATCTTGATCTTGCTAAACCACATACACTCAAAGGTGCAATAGGATCAACGAACAAGCTCGGTGCACTCGGAAGTTGAAGGACCTTCTCCATTCGCTATTAACCACCACTTTTCTACACTTGAACTCTCCTAGCTTTGTGCTAGTGGTAAGCACTTAGATCCTTGTGTTTTACTTATTATTTAAATGGTTAATAGTGTTTAAAGATCAAAAGCATAAGAACTCTAAAGAACTTAAACTAATCTCGAACATAAAGGATGAAGGTTGGATAAAGAGATGAGGTAGTGTTAAAAGATGATGAATACATGTTAAATCTGGATTAAATGAACAAAAATCTGCTGTAAATGACTTAGGGTCTGATGTTAATCGTATTAGAATGAATGGTAATCGTATGTGTACTTTTTAATGGCACTTATACTATAAACAGCTTGCTGATTTGCATTTTCAGCCGATTTTAACTGGCTGTAAACAGGTTATAACTAAGCGAAAAACTGATTTTCTTGAGTCTACAACGTGTCATTATGAAATACAGTTCTAATGGCACCAGAATCATAATTTTTGGACTTCGTTTACTATTTTTAAAGTGCCATTATGTAACAGCAGCTAGAGCTGCATTTTTACAGCAGTAAATGAGAGTCATATTTTTAGTCATAACTTGATTTCTGTGTAGAGTCAGATCATAAAATTTATACTGTAGATGAACCGATGTATTTGTAACACTCTCACTGGAATTTCGCGCGCGCGGACTGCTTATCCGTACGGACAAGTTGTTCGTGCGGATAAACGTTCAAGTGGATTGTTTCTTCCTAAGGATGTGTTTGTGTATGATGGCTTGTGCTTTGAAGTTTTCGTTGTAGCATTTAGAAAACATCCAAGTGTTTCTACCTTTTCAAGCCGGTCGCGCGGACAGCAATCCGTCCGGATGGTAGTCCGTGCGGACAATGGTAATCCGTGCGGACAGTCCGTGCGCGCGGGCAGAGACTATCCGTCCGTATAGCCTGTCCGTGCGGACGACTTGGCCGTGCGGATGAACACTGTTTGAATTTATTTTAAGGCCTTATTATCTCATGATCCGAAGAGTAATCCATTCAGGGGTCGTCCGTCCGGATTGCTCATTCGTCGATACTCAAACCTTGTTTGGAAAGTGGGTCCCAAGGGTAGCTCGTCCGGGTGACAACCCGTCCGTATAGCCTGTCCGTGCGGACAGCTTGTCCGTGCGGACAGCTGGTCCGTGCGGACAGTCTCTGGTCTGATTGTTCCGTTTGTCTACTCTTGGTTTCTGTTGTCGTTTATCGAGACGTTCTGATTACGTGGCAACCACTTGAAGTTGCATTCTCACCCGCACGACTAGACCGGCCAGGAACCACCCTAACTTGGCCTGTCGGCGACTCAGAACGGTCGTTCCGATTGACAACGAAATCAGGTGTCTGGTGGGTAGAATTCATATCTAGGACTAGTGCATCACTATTATCGAGTAGAGACTAGAACCGATCAGATTCGTACCGATCTTAAGGGTAAAAGAAGGAGAGAACTTAGGTTTATTTCTTCCAACTCTTTTATCCTTAGAAAAGTTTAGATTTAGGTAAAGTTGTTGTGAAATCTTATGGAAATCGTTCAGATCTGAGCTATTCTTGGTGGAATGAAGTCAAGCTTGAAGTTTATAAGAACTTCATGATGACGTCACCCGAGAATACCTCAAATCCGGGTGATTTCATGGTTGGAAGTTAAGATTTGAAAGATGGAAAGGTGTAGAATTGTGTAGTGATCAAGAATGTACAAGAATTAGTGCAAGATCTTACCTGGATTGAGAGAAATCTGAGAAAAAGTGAAGAATGCGTGCGGTTCGGACGTCACTTGCCAAAAGTGGAAAAGTTAGAGAGTGACCCGTGTATTTATAGGATGCCAAAAGGGGAAAGGGTGAGCCGTGCGGATGGCACGTTACCCGGATAGGCTGTCCGCCCGGATTGGTCATCCGTGCGGATTGGCAATCCGTGCGGATCGACCATCCGTGCGGATGACGCCTGAATTGGTTCGTTCGGTGCGATGACGCTTCGGTTTCGATTGCGATTGATTCGATAGGGTTTCCTAGTCAAATTACTTTCAGTCCCAACTACTTCTTATATGGTTCGACTCGGAATTCGGGTTCGAGTTACTTTACATTCGAGTTAGACTTCGAGTTCGATTGAGTTCGCTTGATTATCTCAACATAACATAAAAATAAAATAAACATGCACAGGTAACACGTAAGGCACACACACACGTATAAACGACAAGTAAAATACATAGCTCGAGTTACGATTTGATGTCGATTCGATTAGCATTGCTTGATTAACTTTATCGCATTGTTACTTCCTATCATTCACAGTCGCGTGTCGATTGAAATACGACTAGTATGATTCGAATATTGTAATGAACGACACTTACTCCACATAATATAAATAAAATAAAAACATTTATACGAGTCAAGTCGCGCGAAATCGGTCGTTGACTTTGACCTTGACTTTGACTTTCACTCGTGAAAACACGGGGTGTTACAGCCTCCCCTTGTTTAAGGAATTTCGTCCCGAAATTAAGCTGGAAGCCGTAATTAACCGTGGATCACATGTGAGAGTTCTTCGTTGATTTTTGGATATGTTATGCGAAATTGTCTGATCTAAAAGCCTATAAAATTTCAAATCTTAATTCGAAGCCGTTCGGGAGAAATTTGAATTTTGTTAAAATGTAGAATGTTGCTGTTGATGTTCACCGCACGGTTGGCAATCCGTGCGGATAACATATCCGTATTAACTTTTGTTGACTAGCCTATTCGCGCGGCTAATTGTTGGCTCAGAGACGTGCGGAATCCGTGAACGTGTGTGACTAAACATAATCGTAACGGAGTCAAAATCGGTCCTATAAGTGGTACCTGAGCAGGTGCTCGATTGCGCGGATCAAACGCACTAGAATGTAATATAATTGCGATTCTATTAAATCGGATCTGAAATCGTACAAGAACTTGAGTCCCGCGAATGCCAAAAAGCATAAGTCCCTAATTGAAACCGTAAGGCTCCTATTTATAGGCCAAGGGAATAAGGAATCTTTCTTTATTTACAATTATGCCACCTTGCCTTTCTTAACCAGATATTACTCACTCGTTGAACAACTGTGGATACTTTGCCTTCATGTCGCTTTCGAGTTCCCAAGTGAACTCCGCGCCTCGTTTGCCTTCCCATCGGACTTTCACAATAGGAATGCGTGAGCACCTGAGTTCTTTGGTTTGGCGATCCATGATTTCAACAGGCTTTTCCACGAAGTGTAATGTTTCGTTCACTTGTAGATCATCTAGGGGAACATGTAAGTCGTGGTTGGCGATGCACTTTCGGAGGTTTGACACGTGGAAAGTCGGATGGACATTGCTAAGTTCCTCCGGTAATTCGAGTCTGTAGGCGACTTTTCCGATCCTTTCCAGAATCTTAAAAGGTCCAACATATCGAGGCACGAGCTTCCCCTTTTTGCCGAATCGGACTACACCCTTCCAAGGTGATACCTTTAGGAGTACGTAGTCACCAACGCCATATTCACGGGGCTTGCGCTTTTTATCGGCGTAAACTTTCTGTCGATCCCGTGCTTTCGCTAAGTTGTCTCGAATTTGGAAAATTTTGTCTGTTATTTCTTGTAGCAGCTCCGGACCGGTTAGTTGCGAGTGACCGATCTCGTGCCACACAATAGGCGATCGACATCTTCTTCCGTATAAGGCCTCGAAAGGTGCCATCTGGATGCTAGCCTGATAGCTGTTGTTATACGAGAATTCGACAAACGGGTGGTGTCTATCCCAATTACCACCGAAGTCTAGAACACACGAACGGAGCATGTCTTCAAGAGTACGAATCGTTCTTTCAGTCTGACCGTCGATTTGTGGGTGGAACGCAGTACTTAGATTAAGCGTTGTACCGAGTGCCGCTTGGAATGTTTCCCACAATCGTGAAGTAAACCGAGCATCACGATCAGAGATGATGTCACGAGGCGTCCCATGTCGACAGATGATCTCGTCGGTGTAGATTCGGGCTAATCGTTCTACCTTGTAGTCTTCTCGTATTGGCAGAAAGTGAGCTGATTTAGTCAAACGGTCAATAACAACCCAAATGTTGTCGTGACCTGATGACGTGGTTGGAAGCTTGGTTACGAAATCCATAGCTATGCTCTCCCACTTCCACATGGGAATTGGTGGTTGTTCGAGCAAGCCAGAGGGTCTTTGATGTTCAGCCTTGATTCTAGCACATGTTAGGCATTTTCCGACGTAGAGAGCGATATCCCGTTTCATACCCGGCCACCAGTACCTATAGCGAAGATCATGGTACATTTTGTCAGCACCGGGATGGATAGAGTATCGGGATTTGTGGGCTTCATCCATGATAATCTGTCGCAAGTCGGTTCGCTTGGGAATCCAAATTCGGTCTAGAAAGTGGAATATCCTGTTCGATATTGCTCACAAGCTGGGCTCCATCGTGGTAGATTCTTTCTTTCTTCAAGGTGCGTTCGTTGAAACATGCATGCTGGGCGTCGCGGATGAGAGCTTCGAGGTTTTCCTGGGCTTGAACATTACGAGTGCTAAGCAGATAGCTCCGTCTGCTAAGTGCGTCGGCAACAACATTTGCTTTGCCTGGGTGATAACGAATCTCACAGTCGTAGTCGTTGAGAAGTTCTACCCATCGGCGTTGACGCATATTTAGTTCCCTCTGATTAAAGATGTGTTGTAGGCTCCTATGATCGGTGAAGATCGTACACTTAGTACCATACAGGTAGTGTCGCCATATCTTTAATGCAAAAACAACCGTGCCTAGCTCGAGATCGTGGGTTGTATAGTTCTTCTCATGGATTTTGAGCTGTCGAGATGCGTAAGCTATAACCTTGTCTCGTTGCATTAGGACACAACCGAGACCAAGGTTGGAAGCATCACAGTAGACAATGAAATTATCGTTTCCGTCGGGTAGTGTAAGAACAGGAGCATTGCAAAGCATGTGTTTGAGGGTTCGAAAGGCAGACTCTTGTTTGGTTCCCCAGACAAAAGGCTGGTCCTTATGCGTGAGAGAGGTAAGGGGTACAGCAATCTTTGAGAATCCTTCGATAAATCGTCGATAATAGCCCGCTGGCCCGAGAAAAGAGCGGACTTCAGACGGGTTCTTAGGCGTAACCCAGCTCTTGACAGCTTCAATCTTCGCAGGATCGACGTGAATACCCTGACTATTTACGATGTGACCCAGAAATTGAACTTCCCCCAACCAAAACTCGCATTTGGAGAATTTGGCGTAGAGTTGGTTCCCCTGGAGTAACTCGAGAACTAAACATAGATGTTGCGCGTGTTCGGCCCTCGTTTTGGAATAGATCAGGACATCGTCGATGAACACGATGACGAAACGATCGAGATATGGTTTACATACTCGATTCATCAGATCCATGAAAACTGCTGGTGCGTTTGTTAGGCCAAAAGGTATGAAAACGAATTCATAATGGCCGTAGCGAGTACGAAACGCGTTTTTGGGTATATCCTCCTCTTGTATACGCAGCTGATGATATCCTGAACGTAGGTCGATCTTCGAGAAACACGTAGCGCCTTGTAGTTGGTCAAACAAATCGTCGATTCGAGGCAGAGGATAGCGGTTCTTGATAGTCAACTTATTCAATTCCCGGTAGTCGATGCACATCCGGAACGACCCGTCCTTCTTTTTGACGAAAAGGACTGGTGCGCCCCAAGGAGAGGTGCTCCGGCGAATAAAGCCTTTTTCAAGAAATTCCTGGAGTTGGGTTGCGAGTTTGCGCATTTCGGACAGCGCGAGTCGATAAGGAGCTCTGGCGGTGGGGTTAGCTCCAGGAATGAGATCAATACGAAAATCAATATCGCGTTTTGGAGGTAGTCCGGGAAGGTCCTCCGGAAAAACTTGAGGAAATTCTCGAACCACGGGTACGTCTTTCACTTCCTTCTTCTCTTTCTTTTCCTTCTCCGCTGCTACAACGTTAGCCAAGAAAGCCCTGTATTCCTTGCGGAGATACTTGCTAGCTTGGAGGCACGACATAAGCTTGAGACCCTTCGAAGTAGTATCACCATAAACACACAATGAATCACCGTTTGCGAGCGAAAAACGAATCATTTTATCGAAGCACACAATTTCGGCATGGTTTTCGCGAAGAAAGTCTATGCCTACTATGACGTCGAAACTTCCGAGTTGCATCGGAATGAGATCAATTGGGAAGATGTGATTGTTGAGCTCGAGAGTGCAATCATGAATAACAGAGTTTACAGCGACGGTTCTTCCGGTAGCGACTTCAACATCGAATGCAGAGGAGAGTCGGGAACGTTTACGACTAAGGAGTTTCTCAAATTCGAACGATACAAAGCAATTATCCGCTCCAGTATCAAACAAACATGAAGCATAAATACCATTCACGAGGAACGTACCGTTGACCACGTTGTTGTCAGCCTGGGCTTGTTGCACGTTGAGGTTGAAAGTTCTGGCGCATGCGGCCTGTTGTTGCTGCTGCTGTTGCTGTTGCGGTTCTTGTTTCACTACCCTGTTCGGGCACATGTTGGCGAAATGATTCGGGTCGCCACACGTGAAGCATGCTCTGGCCTTGACTGCGGGTGCCGGATGAGCTTGTTGACCCTGTGGGGCAGCGAGTAGAGCTTGATTGGCAGGAGCTTGGCGAATACGGCAGTTGGCAGTGAAGTGGCCGTACACGTTGCAATGGGCACAAAAGCGGCATTGAATAGCAGTCGGGTGATGATAGGTGCAAGTAGGGCAGAGTGGGTGTGGTCCAGTATATGCACGCTTTGCAGGCGGTGCATTGGCCACAGGCGCCGCTACTTGACGCTGTTGGGCAGGTACAGCTTGGATCGGTGCAGCAGTGATCGCACAGTTCTTGTTGGTGGAGTTGCTCTTCCTCTTGTTCTTTCTCTTGTTGCTTGATGAGGTAGGTTCAGCAGTTGGTGCAGTAGTGGTAGCTTGATGCAGATGCTTGGAGGTTTTATCCCACACCCCAGCTTTAACCCTTTTGTCGTTGATTTCAGCGGCCAACAGATAGGTTTCCTCGATCGTGGTAGTCTTAGCCGCTTGCACGAAATCAGCAACGCAGTCGGGCAAAGCTCGGATGTACTTCTTGATGGTCATCTCTGGAGTCTTGACCTGGTCGGGACAGATAATGCTGAGCTATTTGAAGCGAGAGGTGAGACCAGCATTGTCTCCATCCTTCTGATGTATGTGCCAGAATTCATCTTCGAGCTTTTGACGTTCGTGAGGAGGGCAGAATTCCTCTAGCATGACTTCCTTGAGCTCGTCCCACGACAAACCGTAAGCTGCATCATTCCCTCTCTTGTTCCTCTCGGCCGTCCACCAGTCCAAAGCACGGGACTGAAAGATGCCGGTAGCGTTCAGAGTTCGAAGGTCATCAGGGCAACCACTTTGTCGTAGAGTAACCTCGATAGAGTCAAACCAGTGGAATAGTGCAGTGGGACCTCCTTCGCCTGTGAATTCTTTTGGCCCACATGACTTGAATTGTTTGAAGCTGAAAGGTCTTGCGGCAGCTTTAGGACCTTCAGTCCTCGACTCCTCGGATGATTTGCTGGCATTCTCATAGGCATCGCTCACAGCTTTAGCCACACTCTTTGCGATGATGGAAGCAAGACGTCTGTCCCTCTTTTCCTGACGAGTGAGTGTATGACGAGATCCAGACGACATTGTCTGCAATAGATATCGCCACGGAACTCAACACATGTATTCGAATCTCACCTCACACGTCTATTACTACTAAAGCTCAGTAACACGTACCATGTAAACACATATAGTCACAAAATCACATAATTGCACGAAATCACATAAACACATAGAGCACATAATCACAGTATTCCTAAACATGTAAGCACAATAACAAGACACACATATACTTGAGTCACTAGGAGTGTATACGAGCATACAAAACATTCTGAATGCCCCTATTGTCGATTTGTTAGCGATGTGTCATGTGGGTTTTGTGTTTTAGCAGAAGCAATAGTGTTGGGTTGAAACCAATAGTACCTCAAAACGTTAACAAATAAGCAGGAAAACTCATAAAAATCTTCATAAAGATCGATAAATCAAAGGTAGATTGTCTGCGGCTAATAGAATTCGACTAACCAAAGTGGTTCGACTATTCGCAAGGATCCTGTGTGCACAATTACCTCCAGGACTATACCTTTGCCTCGATTCTTGGGCGTTGGCGCAATTCCCATTGGTTATATTGTGTCGTTGGATCGTTGGAGTCCATCGAAACTTTGGTGGAAGTTTTGTATAAAAGCAGGACAAGTCGTCAAGGTTAGGGTGTCACCCCTATCTTACCACTTCGTCCTTGCCCTTAATGAAATTGAGGAGACTATTCATCAAAATATGGATTTCACTCCTAATTTGGTATGATTTCTCCTCGTTTGTAGTTAAAACGCAAACTGATTAGACAACTTTAGTCGAGAGTTTGCGGTTTTCACACCTATTCTCGACCTCGTTACCCATTCATAATTTGAAAATTCGAGTGCAGTGGTAGAAAAGAGCGAGTGATAGTGGCGAGTTTACGCATACGCGTGAGTTGGTCTGTTGGTTCTTAACTATAGACTAGGTCTCTAAGACTTCGACCCGGACTAGGTCGAGTCTTGCCTAATTCCCTATAGTTATGGCTCTGATACCAATCTGTCACACCCCAACCGATGGCGGAATCATCGGGGCGTGGCACTGAGCGAAACAGATTGTCCAGAAGTTTCCATAACAACTATCATTACCATTTAATTAAACATCACGTCCCATACCGTAACTTAAACAGTTAAATAGTTATTACAGGCAAAGCATCAAAACAAATATTCTGTTCCGACAACTCAGATTTAAACATAACAAATCTATTCGTTGGTTTCTAGGACTCCAGTTCCTAGCTTCAATTTCATCACAGCCCGAGAAGCATATAAGCAACCTAAGCACCTGTCACATACGTTAAAATAAAGTCAATACATAAAATGTAAAGGTGAGCATACAAGTTTGATAATAGCATATAGAGTTCGAATTTGTTTACGCATAACCAGCACGTACACATAGTGAAATGAAGCACGTTAGTTACCGACATAGATCCATCGATACCAATGACTGCGGGTTGACTGCCCGAGGCAATTCGCAATACATGATTACCACCGTAATCCATGCAAGTAAAAGATCCTTAACAACCCCCGTGAGAACGGGTGCTGAGTCCAAACTATAGTACTATCGTTGCTAAGGCAGGTAGACAGCATTCCATGTGTAAACATAACAAACAAGCATTCATAGCCACGTATAACATGCATAAATGGTTTAGCGTTAAAATAGCTTGAGTAGTGTGATTGTTGTAGTTTGAATATTCGTAACGTATGTAACACCCAAAAGTGCTAAAGCAAAAAGGGTTCGAGTATACTCACAGCGATTATGGATTGAAGGGAGCGCTTTATAGCGAGTACAGTTAGCCTAAATAGATTCGATAACGTAACGATAAGTGGCGCGTAAAACAGTACAAAGTGCGAGGGGTTAGGGTGGCTGATCGTACGGATCAACTATCCGTGAGAGGAAGTCATCCGTGCGGGTGAACTATCCGTACGGATGGTAATCCGTGCGGATGGTGACCCATCCGGATAAGCTATCCGTGCGCGTGGACTGTACGTGCGGATGGTAATCCGTGCGGACTGCTTATCCGTACGGACAAGTTGTTCGTGCGGATAAACGTTCAAGTGGATTGTTTCTTCCTAAGGATGTGTTTGTGTATGATGGCTTGTGCTTTGAAGTTTTCGTTGTAGCATTTAGAAAACATCCAAGTGTTTCTACCTTTTCAAGCCGGTCGCGCGGACAGCAATCCGTCCGGATGGTAGTCCGTGCGGACAATGGTAATCCGTGCGGACAGTCTGTGCGCGCGGGCAGAGACTATCCGTCCGTATAGCCTGTCCGTGCGGACGACTTGGCCGTGCGGATGAACACTGTTTGAATTTATTTTAAGGCCTTATTATCTCATGATCCGAAGAGTAATCCATTCAGGGGTCGTCCGTCCGGATTGCTCATTCGTCGATACTCAAACCTTGTTTGGAAAGTGGGTCCCAAGGGTAGCTCGTCCGGGTGACAACCCGTCCGTATAGCCTGTCCGTGCGGACAGCTGGTCCGTGCGGACAGCTGGTCCGTGCGGACAGTCTCTGGTCTGATTGTTCCGTTCGTCTACTCTTGGTTTCTGTTGTCGTTTATCGAGACGTTCTGATTACGTGGCAACCACTTGAAGTTGCATTCTCACCCGCACGACTAGACCGGCCAGGAACCACCCTAACTTGGCCTGTCGGCGACTCAAAACGGTCGTTCCGGTTGACCCCGAAATCAGGTGTCTGGTGGGTAGAATTCAGATCTAGGACTAGTGCATCACTATTATCGAGTAGAGACTAGAACCGATCAGATTCGTACCGATCTTAAGGGTAAAAGAAGGAGAGAACTTAGGTTTATTTCTTCCAACTCTTTTATCCTTAGAAAAGTTTAGATTTAGGTAAAGTTGTTGTGAAATCTTATGGAAATCGTTCAGATCTGAGCTATTCTTGGTGGAATGAAGTCAAGCTTGAAGTTCATAAGAACTTCATGATGACGTCACCCGAGAATACCTCAAATCCGGGTGATTTCATGGTTGGAAGTTAAGATTTGAAAGATGGAAATGTGTAGAATTGTGTAGTGATCAAGAATGTACAAGAATTAGTGCAAGATCTTACCTGGATTGAGAGAAATCTGAGAAAAAGTGAAGAATGCGTGCGGTTCGGACGTCACTTGCCAAAAGTGGAAAAGTTGGAGAGTGACCCGTGTATTTATAGGATGCCAAAAGGGGAAAGGGTGAGCCGTGCGGATGGCACGTTACCCGGATAGGTTGTCCGCCCGGATTGGTCATCCGTGCGGATTGGCAATCCGTGCGGATGACGCCTGAATTGGTTCGTTCGGTGCGATGACGCTTCGGTTTCGATTGCGATCGATTCGATAGGGTTTCCTAGTCAAATTACTTTCAGTCCCAACTACTTCTTATATGGTTCGACTCGGAATTCGGGTTCGAGTTCGTTTACATTCGAGTTAGACTTCGAGTTCGATTGAGTTCGCTTGATTATCACAACATAACATAAAAATAAAATAAACATGCACAGGTAACACGTAAGGCACACACACACGTATAAACGACAAGTAAAATACATAGCTCGAGTTACGATTTGATGTCGATTCGATTAGCATTGCTTGATTAACTTTATCGCATTGTTACTTCCTATCATTCACAGTCGCGTGTCGATTGAAATACGACTAGTATGATTCGAATATTGTAATGAACGACACTTACTCCACATAATATAAATAAAATAAAAACATTTCTACGAGTCAAGTCGCGCGAAATCGGTCGTTGACTTTGACCTTGACTTTGACTTTCACTCGTGAAAACACGGGGTGTTACAAAAACCCTCGAGCGTAGTGTAACCAACAGACCGAGTTCGTTGGAACTCACGCCGTGGCCCAGGGTTTACCTGGGAATGGGAAAATCAGTTGATGCGCATGTATCCCCAGTTGTTTACAAACATTACTTCCAGCACTGAAGCTCCAACTGAATTTCGAGAAGAAATTTCAAGCCAACAAGGGGATGATGTGACACCCCACGAAAACGTTTAACCACACTAGCTTGTCAGTGGCTGCGCGCTAAATTTCGGGACGAAATTTATTGAACTTGTGGATAATGTGACACTTCGGGTTTTCATGTACGTTATTTGGATGTTATAATTAAATTTGTGAAATTCTATACTATGTGAAATACGTACAAACTCTGTGGATCTTGTGCTACGTGGCTGATACGTGCTATGTGACCTTATGCACTATGTGTCATATATGTTCGTTTTGTGGACTTTCGTGAAACTACTTATATCCACGTATGGTAATGGAGTCTATGTATACCTTTGGAGCGCATCGTATGACCCTTGCTTAAATTTCGAGGACGAAATTCCTGTAACATGGGGAGAATGTGACAACTCGAACCCTTGATCCTGATCGTCGTGAGACGAGCTTGTTACTCTCGCTGTCAATAGAAGGGTATTTTGGGAATACGAACATTTATTATTATTATTACTATTATTTCTATTATTATTATTGTTATTATTATTGATATTAGCGACCCGCGACAAGAAAAACGATTTGTTTAACGGGTAACCCGAATCGTAAGTAAATAACTTATCGAAAGCTTGAATGATTGTCGACCGTATTTTTGTTCGTGACTTAAATCGAGCGTTTGGGCTTAGCTAGGCACTTAAGGTATGCGGATCCATACACGGGTCGGGCCAAGCCCAACCCAACTCCCTAAACCTACACCCTAGCATATATAAACAAACACTACTCACACCTCACTCATTTTAAAACCCTACAAAATTATGGCAGCCGCACACACTCGAGACCACACCCCTCATTCTCCTGTTACTCCAGCGACCGGAGCTTTTCCGGCTGTCTTCTCCGGCCAGTCACCCCATCAGAACACCCCCTTATCCTTCTGTCAACACCCCACCCACACACCAGCTGACCACCACTCCTTCTACGCACACCTTTGTAAGAGAGAGAGAGAGAGCTGCTGAGGAGCGGGAGCCGACCACCACTCCTTGGTGGTGCGGCGATAGCAGAAAACTCGAAGAAACAGAGAACTCCGACGACCCGAGAGCTCCGGCTGTCGAAATGCGGCGGCTCAGCAACTCGGTCCGACGAGTAGCTCCGCGGTGTCGATCGTGATTTCTGGCGACAATACCACCGAGTACGGCGGCGGAACAGGCTTTCTTCAGGATCGAGTTTGGACCTTGGAGCTTCGGCTCGTGCAACAGTGGCAGCGAGATTCCCCTTTTGATCTTTCTCATTTCTCGGTCAGTAGAATGTCCTCATTGATTGTTGTGTTTTGACTCTTGATTTTTTTATAAGTGTTTGTGCTTGGTTAAAATAGATTGTGAACTTCTTGAAAGATTTAAAAATGAACACCTGATGATGTGGCCTTGTATCATTGTGGTGTTTCTAACGTGATATTGTAAGAATATATGTGCTGATTGTGGGTCTCGGTTTGATAGTCATGTATGTAAACTAAGCATGGTTAAAAGAATGAGTAAAGTCTTCTGTTGTAATATATATAATTTCCTTTCTACATAACCGATGCCCATGATTTATGATAAGATTTTATAATGCTCATGGATAAGATTTCTATTATAATATATGATTTACGATTCATGATTTATAGTATATACTTGAATAATTTAAATGTTGGGTTTTGATATTAGTCATGTTGGTAATGCTTAATCTTATGATTTTGGTTAAGTGGATATCACACACACTCCTTGTAATTTTGATATGCGAAGAGAAGTTACAGGCATCCTGTTACATGTTGGTGTTGAAAAGAACGGTAGGGAGCTAATGATATATTTATGACAAATAGTTTGTTTAAATCTGAACATTTGTGTTGTTGACTTATTTTGATTTGGTGTTTTATGTATATAACATGGTTGTGAAGGTTTAAAGGATGATAATGACTGTTTAGGAATTGGTAATATTATGATGTGTTCATTTGGGTTGATGAAACAACAATGGATATTGTTTTGTTTGGTTAAAATGTTAGAAAACCCTAAGGATGAACTGCTTGAAGGTACTATGAATATTTGAAATTTACTGTTTTGATCTGATTTGGTGCTTGTACGACATGATAAAACATGTTAGGGTAATCTGATTGGTTCGTACAATTTGGGTAAGGATTCTAGAAACATCAGCAAAGGTTGTGATTCGAAACTCATGATTGCAACTTGAGACCGTTATGTTGGCGACTCGAAACCAGGCACTTCACACGTAAGGACTCGAGACCGGCACGGTTGCGACTCGAGATCTTCTGATCTCGACTCAAGCCTGACTCGAGACCTCAAGGTTACGACTCAGAAGTGCACGACTCGAGACCGCTTAGATTGCGACTCGGAATCTCATGGTTGCGACTCGAGATCTCTTGGTCTCGAGTCGAGACCACCCGGTTTTTACTGGGCTTCCTTGCTTATTTATTGGGCCGCACAAACTGATGCTTTGGACTGTGTACTACTGTTGATGTTTAACTGTGTATATGCTAGTATAGGCCCAATAACGTATATGCTAGTATGACTTACGTGCTATGTGTTAGATACGTGTAGGATTATGCGTGACATTACTTGCATACGAACCTAACGAATATTAATAACCATAATAGGGTAAGGTTGACCAACGTAACACGAGTAAATTGTCTTCCGAGCAAAGCAAAGGTGAGTTCACAACTTTTAAAGCATGCATTCCCGGCGGTTGGGAAACAAAACTAAAAACAACGCTATTCCCTTGTGAGGGATACAAACCTACTTTTCTCCCCTTATGCGGGACCCTTAGTTAATTACTATTTATACTGGATGCAACAAGCACAACTAAACGCAACTCTATCACTCAAGTCCTCACTTCTTAATACCGATTAATCGTCGGGGCCTGGCGAACGGGTTATTAGTTGATAGCGCTATTTAGGTCTCACCAGCCTCACACCGTGCCCGTGTATGGGATCGGGAGTGAAATAATAGACTCTGGCAAACCGTCAATGATGATAGAACATTTACAAATGGGGCACTCTACGGAAACGTACGGTCGCATAGTGTTCGGTATTGTAAAACAGTTTAGTAGCTTACGTATGGGGTAGCTCCCCATGGCATGTATAAATGAGTAAATTAACTGTTGAAACAAGTTTTTGGAATTAAAAACTAGACAAACTCGTGAACTCGCCAACTTTATGTTGACACCCTACTGCATGCTTTACAGGTTGCTCGATATTGTAAAGACGGACATTGCAATCGGCTGGAGTGCGTGCTTTGTAAGTTCATAACTAAGAAACTTGTGGTTTTAAATTACGATATGTACTCTTTTCCTTTCCGCTGCAAACTTAAACTATGTTTTGAAAAATTTAAATCGGTCGCTAATTATTTTGAACCGTTTAGTTATTATTACAAATATAACTAAACGGTTCAAAATAATTAGTGGCTGGATCCTGGTCATTCACACGCCTTGAAGTAGTACTCCGCGTATGGATTTTGAGGGTGTGACATATGTATTCAAACTTGTATACTCGCCAACATTTTTGTTGATCATTATTTTAATACATGTTGCAGGTCGAAAGATGATGCTAGTGAAGAAACAAGTTTAGGGTGGACTTAGAAACACACCTTAGAAACAAACAATGTTTTGGTTTTATGTTTTGATCATGTTTGGAACAATGTATGACATTTTAGTACTTATGAAATCTCTATTTATTTATATTGTCACAATTAGTGTTATGATGCTATGAACAATCATGTTTTCGTCTCACTCTGATGTTTCTGCCATCGGTTGGGGTGTGACAGCGATGGCTCTTTGACCACCGGTGGACACATGGCACCACATGGCATGCCTACGTGGTGACTCATGCCACATATGCCCTAGCATAACCCTTTCACGCTACGCAAAGGTGTAACTTGAATCTGGTCGCGTGACACGACGAGGCTGAAGTTCAGCTATAAAAGGGACGAGCACTGGTCAACCACAGTCGCTCAAACTATTTTCTTTCTCTCTCGTTATACTGCTATTATACCTGAAACTCTAAAAAACTCTGCCCCATAATCATCGTGCTAACTCGAATCACTGATACGATACCCTGTCCGATCGATCCGAGACCAAATCAATGGATGTATAAGTGCTGCCTGAATAAGGCTATACTTTGTCATCTACGTTGTCGTTTTGATCTCTTGCTTATCGTTAAAGTTGAATTGGGTTAATACACTAATACGTGTTGCACTGTGTGCTTAATTAGGAAACCAAGACTTAGACCAGAAGGCTATTACTGAAACCCTAAATCTGCAATGTGAGTCATTCTCTTTTACCAAATGCCTTCAAAACCCTAAACGTTTTCCTAGTTAAATTTACAGTGATTAAGTCTTTGTATTCTTACTGAAATTACTGCCAGTATGTGGGCTTTTGTATACATTACTTGATAATCTTCACTAGTTGGGAGAATGACCAACAGTGATATGACCACAGTCACAGGAATTGCCGTGTGACAAATACCGTTGGGTAACTCTAAGACATAAACAAATGTAAAAACTCTTAATGCTGTAATTACAATATTGTGTCTTTTACAAGAATTGAATGAATTCACAAGTAATTTTCATTGATCAAAAGTTTTTAAAACGCGTTTCAGGTGATTTACTGTGAAGAGAACAAAAAGTGTTATGAGGCACTCAAGCTTAAATAAGTGGCTATGTAAACCTAAATAAAACGTGTTTTGTACTCAAGGGTTTACCCTATGAAAATGCTTTATGTAAATATGGGTTTTATCCCACAACTTATGAAATGAAAATTTCGGTGTTTTGAAAACTCTGATATTTTTCCTGACATCCGGTCCTGATGAATTTTACGTTGCGATACTTTTAATAAGCACCGGTACCATGCGTATCTGTCACGGCTCCTGTCCAGGGTGGGGCCAGGGGTTGTGACAGTCGTGTCAGCATTAACAAGATAATATTACAATTAGGCGATGGTGATGGTATTTTGGTTAGGCGATGGTGATGGTGGCTGTGTTCTGGTTTGTTTCGGGGTGGTGATGGACAGAGAATGGAGATTAGAAGTAGTGGTCGGCGGCTGAAGTGGTGGTGGTGAGGAGATTATGTGGTGGTCGGCGACTGGAGTGGTGGTGGCATGCAACAAGAGTGGCGGTGAGGAGATTAGGTTAAAGGGGTTTTTAGATAAAGTTTTAAGAGTGTGTGTATATGTGAGTGTTTGGTTTTTATATATATTGTTTTTTTTTCCTTTTTACAAATATATATTTCTAAGTAAAACATGTAAAATTACAAAACTACCCTCACAGGAATAGACTTAACTTAAAATTTTAACCTAGTTAGTGCCAAAGGATGAAAGGTGTAACGGGTATTCCAAATAAAGGATTGTGACTGTGATTATTGAAGTTAAATGGCACCAATTGCAATCTGATACAAACATAAAGGACGAAAAATGTAATTTACCCAAAATATTTAAACATATGTATGATAAGACTAAAATTAGTTTTTGCGTGTCTAGAAGGGATATTGATTTCTTTCCGGTAGATATAAGACTCCGCCAATGATTTGCATTGACTTTGTTTCTTTTTGCGATTGTCTCAGATGAGTTGTCAAAGTGGATTCAGGAGACAATAGATATGTGGTGTATGCTTTTTTTGCAGATGATATTGTGTTTTTTTGTAGACGATATTGTGTTAATTGCAAAGACTAAGTAAAACCTGGGTATGAGGTTAGAGGATTGGTGAGCCCCTTAAGATAGAAATTGTTTAAGGATTAGTAACTAAGTTAAAGCATCGATGATCGTTTATTCGAAGGGATGGGAGATAGATAGTGATGTGACACACCGCATACAAGTTGGATGGTGTAGCTGGAGAGCAACCACTAGGGTATTGTGAGACAAAAGGTTCCTAACTAAATTAAAGAAAAAAAATTATGGAGTTACAGTTAGACATGCCATGTTGTATATGACCGATTGTGTGGGCAAGAAGACACTGACACACAAGATAGATATAGCAGAGATGAGGATGTTGAGGTGGATGTGTGGGCAAACAAGGTTAGATCGGGATAAGAAACGAGGTTTCTAGAGAAATGTTAGAAGTTGCTAGTATATTGGATAAGATAAAGGGATGGGATATTGAGATGGTTAGGCATGTGAAGAGAATACAAACGAGGACGTCAGTTAGAACAATGAAAACCTTCACTATAGATGGGAGGGGGGGTAGAAGTGGACCTAAATTGACTTGGCATGAGTTGATTATGTTTTGGCTTAAAGCCCTAATTGCATAGACTCCACTTTATCATACTGTTTTGGGTTAGTGTGTATACTCGGTAAAATTTTCAAAATAAAGTAATATGGTTTCAAAAATGATAGACTATGATAAAGTTTGCTAAAATAACCATAAAATTTTAAAGTGATAAAATATAAAGTGTTCAAAACACGCATATTGCATGATAAAGGCAAAAGAAAACTTATTGCGTCTAAAGTTAACGTCAATGTCTAAAGTTAAGATTAAAGTCTCAAACAACATTTAAAGTTAACATTGTGGTTACACGTCTCTAAAATTATTGTAATCCTTATAAATCCTCAAATATATTTTTATTTAAATTTCAATTCTCATCACTAAAGTGTTGTTTATTTTTTAAGAGGTAAAAAGGCTGCAGTTTGCGGACCACATCTGTAGAAGAAGATGTGGACCAAACCTCTGCAGCCTGCAAGAAGAAGGTTGTTTGTTTTTTAACATATGCAGATGAAGAAGCATTAACCCGAGCGGGTCGGAACTTCTACGGTGATGGATACGGATATGGCCACATCTCGTCTTCTTCGCCCGAATCCTAGACCTGCAAATAAGAAGAGAGAAACGTGGGCAATGTAGAGACGGCCGGTAGAGGAAGAATCCCCTATTTCCAGCTACAAAAGTGTTGCCCTATATCTCATCCCCTAATAAGAAGGTGGAGACCTCCTTATATAGGAGATATGGGAAAACCCTAACCTCAATGGGCCAGGCCCAGTTAGGGGTTGTCTCTACGAGCCCACAGCCTAGTGTAGCATAAACTACAACGCGCTGGGCTTCACGGGTTAGTACACAATAATAATATATAATTACTATAAAAGTGATAAATAGCAAGAAAGTCCGACCGCTCGGGTCGGGTCCAGTACCATACCTCGTCATGTCCCCCCAGTCTAGTGTTGCTCTCGCGTGTAAGTGTGGGAGGAGCACTTAGACTTATTAGGAGCTTGGGAGTGAAGATCACTAACTTTAGGCTTACATGTCGTCCGAGTGCGAGAAAGTTGTTGGCCGCGTTTGTTGTGGTTGTCGTTAGCCGTGAGTGGGGATAATGGAGCAGTGAATATCACACGATCGTGGAAATTGGTTGGACAAACCTGGCGCAAGCTGATTGATTGCAGGCAGTTGCCATTTGTATTGGCGTATTGCCATGAGCTCGTCAAGGTTGCGCGTGTGCGGTTAGGTCCCGTGCATGAGCCTTGGAACAGGCTAAGTTTTGGTAGTTAAGTACCTCGCCTTTGGATGATTTTTTCAGGTGTGGCCCTGCTTTAGCGGTGCGCCCATAGTCATGGGGGCCATTGAAAAATATTCACCCTTTGATGTGACTTTTGTCGGTTAGCATATGGTACGCTAACGGCGTTCAACCCATTGAAAGAGTCGATGTTGATGTGACGATGATCCCTACCACGCGTCCGTGTCACCGGGATCCCCGTTGTCGTAATGTACAGCCATTGGTGGTCATAGACGCATACGCAGATGTTATGCCACCTTAGGCGAATGTGAAACCGCTGGTAGTTGTACCAGTCGTTGTTATTGACGATCCGGTTATAGCAACTATCGTTGCAGTCGGAAAGAAGGATATACAAGGCACCCCTGCAGAAGTGCTTGCTATGCTCAGTGACCTCGGAAGGGTGCTTAGAGCGTTATTTATGTTCCCCACAATGTTTTTATAATTGTGGGTCAAGTACTTGGTTTTTCATCAGTGGTTGTGCATCTATTACTAAGATACCCACTGGAGTAGTAGTGGTTGAATACATCTGTTACCAAGATGCCCACTCTTAGCGCTGTATAATTTGATCATCTGACTTTGTAATTATGAAAAATATTTCGCGTCAGAGTTGTTTTTTACCGTGATATGCAGTTCAAATGCGGCGGTATGTTGTGTTTACAAATGTTTATATGAACACTTGTAGATATCAGAAAGTGCTTTATAACCCGCGCGGCGTTAATGAACACTTGAACAACAAAGTGCCTTCTACGCGCTTGGCGTGAGTGAACACTCATTGAGATAATAAAATGCTTTATACGCGTTAGGCGTGAATGAGCACTTTATGTAAGCTATTACGTGCTTTTCCTGGACGCGCACTAGCGTGTGGAATGCTTATAGTAGGTGGCATGTCTGTTTACCTCGCCGATTATGGCGTGAGGGTTTTCTTTTATCCATGTCGCAGACTGGCGTTGAGAGTACATATCCGAATACGTATTTTTCTATCGCATAGCGTGTGGAATACTTATTCGAATGATCAAGTATACTAGTTTTGTCGTGCGTTTGTCTTGACTACCAAATTGCATATGTCGTGTCAAGTGGTATACCTGTAGGCCAAATGACGTGGGATAATGTGCAATGGATATCACCTTAATGGGCAGCCTGAGAGAAGATGATCACTTTTAAGGCGTAGTGGTGTTATACCCTGCTAGTCCCCCAGTTCAGTGCTGTTGAATTATGTCAATAGCATTGAACTTGAATGACAAGTATTTAGAAGCAGTGATGTAAGAACATATAAGATTATATCGTATGTGATAGAATATATCATGCTTTTCAAACAAAAGACTCACATATAATATAGCATAATGTCATATGAGAGCACATAATCTAGCGATAATGCGAGATTACATGAATGATGTAATGCATACAAGGTGTTACCTCAAGCTACATCCTTAAATAAGGATTGTTTATCATGTATGTTACGATGGCTAGGTCAGGATACTCAGACCGAGTGACCGTGTCCGGATATAGTAGTGCGTTAGTACAGTCATGCTCAATATGTTAGTAGTATTGAATTTGTTAAATCCTTTTTGAAGAAGAATATGGCTTATAAAATGCACCATCAAATTATCTCAAGTGTGTGACGTAATTATAATAAACTGTCAGTAGGATAGTAAGAGTTTACAACCTTACATAAGGATCATTAGTCGTGTATGCTGCAATGGTTGGTCAGGACACTCAGACCGAGTGAGCGTGACCAAGTAGCGATGCAACGCATAGCCAAATAATGATGTGGCGCGTAGCTGCCTTATGAGTCGGCTCGTAGCCAGGTGGTCAAGGGTGTCCAGTCATAGTGTTGAATGTTACAATGAAGCGCCCTTTAATCAAGGATATTCGGTGTGTGACCATGTCCATAATTCGTAAGACCCCACTTAGCATGTGAGAGATCAGGCACCACCAGGAGTATCAATATCCACAATTTATAAGACCCCATGGAAGATAATTCTTAATGGATGTCCAGCTTTATAAGTACTCGTGGTCTATTGAGAATAAATTGTTTAAATAAATAAAACAATATATGCGAGAGTTGTACCTGTTGGGCAAAGTTATATATATCTCCTTAGAATGTAGCTCGCCGAAGATATAGCCCTACCAAGCATGCAACAACGGTAAGAATCACTCAGCAAGCAGGATGGTTTGGGAAGACATGGCCCGAATCCAATCACAATCTTTAACCATGTAAGCTGACTACGCCATTAAGTAAGGATCGCATGGCGTGTAAACCGGTATGTTTGTAGCCATACTACATACTACATCCTACATTAGTAGTGTCTAATGTGGCATGTCGTGCAAGTTCAAGTTTAATGCGAAAACCATGCTCTTGAGCGAGGATCTTCATGCATGTGAATCGTACCGTGTGAAATACATGACAGCGTCCGGTAACGCCGATATTATACCATGCTATTCCTCAGAGATAATGATGTTATATTGAACACCTCATCCTTGGGAAAAATTGCTAAACACAGTTGACATGTTCTTTATGTTGAATCCGAAAGTAGGCTTGGTGTAACCTGCACATAAGGTTCAGCCCAACGCTTGCCGCAAAAATATTGGCTGATGGTAACAAGTGTGTATATAATACTAGTGTATTTGACTTGTGCGTACAAAGTATTTGATATACATGATGCAAAACCTTCAAGAAAAGTCAAGGGTTCACGTCATCATAATCAATCATAAATAATACTTGATATGGATATCAGCTATGCCCATGATATGGACAGTATAGATCCCATTATGGAGATTTTCTATAGTACCATTGAAGTCTAAGTTGGGTGATTGTATAAACGTTTCATTGAGTATACTATTATTTAGAAATATTCAGCGTGAATCTATTATACTTTTGGGTTGAGCCAAAAAAGAGTAGACCACATTAAACTATTTTTAGAGTGATATATCCCCCACATCACATGTTGACGAATGTGGATTGAATCATGAAATAGTAAATAAAAGGGGAGCCTTCAAAGAAAATGAATGGTATAACGTAGGTCGCTTGAGTGTGACCACACCTTCTGACATCGGAGGGCTTCCGCAACAGGAAATTAAGCGGCATCAAAGTCTGCTTATAGGTAGCCAAGTAAGAGCGTTTACGTAACGGAACAGGGTTAACTGCGCGAGGCCACGAGGCCCGGAAACTTGTCCGTTATGTCCGAGCAGATGATGCTATGCAATGGTAGAGAGTCGTTAGGGGTTCACGAATAGGTAACGCCTGGCGAATACGTCGTCATGATTACAGGGATCGTCAGTTGGGAGATCACGTGACCTTGATATATCATGAGAAGATGACGTGTAACAGAGGCGAAGAGGCGGGTGGTGTTACTGACAGCGTGACCGAAGTGGCAAGGTCCAGAAAACCATTCGCCAAAAGTTGCGGGGGAAGAAACGCATCCACCTGAGGTGGCGCGAGGAGAAGAGTGCGACACGAATCTAGTTGGAGACTACGAGATAAAACATATGTTTTATTCTGGAAATCTTCAGATTCAAATATACTTCATAAATTTGTCATAATTATGCTCGAAGTAATGCAGAAAAACATCCGCTACTGATTGTGGTGGCGCGGAAAGATCTCTGCTTATGGCGTGGCTTATGACTCGTATGTATTTAGAAGTACATAATCGTATTTGGAGAAATATACATACGCTAAAGGTGAAATTGTAAGTAAGCATCATTATCAGGGAGTACGATGATATTTTGTACAAATATACCGTCTATTACTATCGTCAGCGGTGACATATCTCGTCACCGGTGGTATTATAAGTCGTAAATTGACATATCTATGGTCTATCATGTTAAATGTTGTGAGCTGTGGTGGTACAAGTTTGAAAAGCTGGTGTGCACCCAATGAATATTATCGTCCGAAAGCATTTTTAGGTTTTTTTTTATACAAGAAAAGGGGATATGGTGCCATGTTATACAGTTTATCAATGTGTCGTGGCAAGGAGATTTTATTCCGTGTTGAAGCCGTCATGCCGCGGCGGAGAAGGCTATACTCCTGTGCATCCAACCTATCCGGTGGCAGCGAGAACGTCCGTCACGGATGGGTGGCGGCTCAGTCGACAATATGCAAGTGCCATGAGGCGGGGGCGGCGCAACAGTGATGGCGTGAACAAAAGCGTCCGCCCGAGGAAATTTGGTGCGCCCAGGAGACGGTTGGGTATCTATATTTGTTCGCCTGACATGGTATGACCGATGCCCGTTGGTTGATGGCGCAAATAAAAATGGTGTCAACCGGAGACGGCGTAAATGGACCAAAAGTCGGGAGTGGAGAAATAAGCGTCCGAAGGAAAGGCGTGTTAAATAAGAGCTTCTGCCGGAGAGGCCGGTTGAAAAAGAGCTTCCGCCGGAGGTGGCAGGTTGAACAAGAGCTTCTGCCGAGGGCGGCGGGTTGAAAAAGAGCTTCCGCCGGATGTGGCGGGTAAAATAAGTGCTTCCGCCAGAGGTGGCGGGTCGAATAAGAGCTTCCGCCGGAGGCGGCGGGTTGAATAAAGGTGATCCGGCGATGCACGAGAAAGCTTCGTCAATACGCGTGACGTTCAACGATACGCGTGACCACGTGGGAGAGTTGTCCGACAATGACGATGGGTGGCGGAGTGCGTGTCCGACATGCACGGTGAAGCTATTCCAACAAATGCGTGGTGCGCCCATGCGCGGCCTAGCTTTCCGCTCATGTCAGTAAATATAAATGCTTGGCCATATATCAGTTAAAATAGTATATGTCCATATGTATATTAGAATTTATGCACGAACAAGTATGTGTTTTGAGCCACAAAGTATAAGTTTATAACATTCTTATGGGTCATGTATGCAAAATACTGTAAGTTGTGGTGCAAAAGATTTTAAAAGAAGACTTGTGAACTCAAAAAAGGAGTTCAGGCCCGTTTCTTTTAATCCCACCAAAATTAAAGACTAGAGTTTTCGTTGCCTCTTTCCGAATCGGCAGTTTTGACGGGTAAGTGATGTATTTTATTATAATACATGATAACAGACAAGAAATGCTTGTATGGAGCTTGTCCGTAAAGGCGGGGTACTCAAACGCCAACGGAGTGTGACCGACAGGCGGGGTGTACTTGCGCGGCGGCAAAGCGTGCCCGGAGGCGGAGATTACTTGCGCGATGGCGGAGTGTGTCCGGCAAGCATGGAGTACTCGAGCGGCGGCGTAACGTACTTGCACCTCGGCGGAGCGTGTCCGGCAAGCAGGGAGTACTCAGGCGACGGGGTTTACACGCTATGTCGGAGTGATCAACATACGAGCACCGGACTACCTAACTACACGCTTATGAGTTATGGTTTGCCACCGATTGAGAAAAAGCACCCGCTATATGTGGCGGGGATGCCGACAACTGGTATATTCGTGCGGCCGAATTTTCATGTTGTTTAATTATATATTTTTATCGAAAGAACCGTGGATTTTCATACGAAGGAAAGAGTTCTCGCATTCTCGATCATTTAAAAGAAAACCCATCTGGAGTTATGGGATCTCTCTGGGATATCTATCAATACTTGAAGAAGAAGGAACACGGCTGGACATGAATTAAGTTGATTTGCAAAAGAAGGCACATGTTTAGCCCATGCGAGTGTGCAATTTGGAGTGTTGGGCCTTTAACAACAATTATATATTATCTTATTATGACATTAGGAAAAACCCTAATGCAAATAAAATAATTCATACGTGTAGTACATAAACTAAAATATAGAATATTACGTGAGTGGAATTTTTTATTCCATACATACATCAGAAGCAAGAAAAAAGATTTAAAAAATCTAAATATTTCGCCCAGATATGGGGCTTTTATTAAGCTTTGCAAAACTCTTTTCTTTGTAAGACCTTTTGTCCGCCAACATTTTGTTTCACATGAATTTTGTCATGACTTTATTTTGCAAAGAGTTTGCATTGGAAATAGTAAAGTAGAAGACTTACTAGGCTCCTAGGCTCGATGCATGAATGAGGAACTCATTAATAGAAGCAAGGACCCCTTTTGGGCTGTGACCGTGGATCCTCTCCAAACAAAATCGTAGGTCTAAAAGTTTGGGTGGCGGAGAATGACAAGATGTGGTTTGTTGCCTGGTCCCACGGATGGCGCCAATGAATAAGCATTAACCCGAGCGGGTCGGAACTTCTACGGTGATGGATACGGATATGGCCACATCTCGTCTTCTTCGCCCGAATCCTAGACCTGCAAATAAGAAGAGAGAAACGTGGGCAATGTAGAGACGGCCGATAGAGGAAGAATCCCCTATTTCCAGCTACAAAATTGTTGCCCTATATCTCATCCCCTAATAAGAAGGTGGAGACCTCCTTATATAGGAGATATGGGAAAACCCTAACCTCAATGGGCCAGGCCCAGTTAGGGGTTGTCTCTACGAGCCCACAGCCTAGTGTAGCATAAACTACAACGCGCTGGGCTTCGCGGGTTAGTACACAATAATAATATATAATTACTATAAAAGTGATAAATAGCAAGAAAGTCCGACCGCTCGGGTCGGGTCCAGTACCATACCTCGTCAGCAGACTTCTAAAATAAAGTGGTGGTGGTGTACGGACGATGGTGGTGGGTGGTGGTGGTGCTGGACGGTGATGGTGGTAGACGGTGGTGGTGGGTGGTGGACGGACGGTGGTGGTGGTGATGGACGGTGAACGGTGGTGGTGGTAATGGACGGTAGTGGGTGGTGGACGGTGGTGGTGAACTGTGGTGGTAGTGGTGATGGGCGGTGGTGGTGTTTAACTCTCTGTAGACCTTAGAAGAATGTCCGCACGTGATCTGCGCGACACAGACAGAAAAACTTGCGCAAAGCTTTTCAGAAAAAACAAACAACACCTAAATACTTCAATAATCAATGCTAAAAATTTATAAAATACAAATCCAAAAACCAAACTTTATAACAAAACAAAAGATCACATAAATCTAACTTAAACTTTTGAGATGACAAATTTCTAAAAGTGGGTAATCTCCCATTACATTCCAATCCAACCAATACTCCCATAGGAAAGAGAAAGTTGTGAAATTTTTAACTTCAAACTCCCAAAGCGGATTCTTGAACTTCACACACGATTTGGGGTTTTAGGTCTCAATCCATTCCAGCCTATATAACTTCTTCCACAACCCTTTCATCGGTTCTTAGGTAAAGTTCATCAATCACATCGCTTCAAGAACTTTAATCTTGTCTTTTGTCATTTAGGTTTTGTTTATTATTGTGTTCTTGGTGTGTATTTACAGTTTGTTGGTTCCTGAATTTGGGTTTTAGTAAAGGGTTGTGTAACCTCAATATATGTGTTTGAAAAAGGGTATACAGATTTTGATTCAACTCATATGATTTAATTGATGTGGTGAAGATGGTGTTTTTTGATGATTTAAATCCATGGTGGCATGGGTGTGTTAGAATCTGAAACCCTAGTTTTTGTTTTGTCAGAGGATTGATATTGGATGTATTAGAGCATTTTTTTTTATGGATGACTAGCATGAATCTGGGTTAGATGTGTAAGATGCCTAGGGGGAGTAATTACAGGAGAAACTTACGAAAAGTCGAAAAGTAATCGATTTCTGGTCTTTTAATTCAAAGAGAAAATGAAGAAATCAAAGAAAGAGTAGTTAGTTATGAGTTCTTATTTTTTATTTTTATTTTTTTTCGAACACAATTTAGGCGCTGCATATATCTTGTTAACAGAAGCTTAGGTACCTAGAAAAGGGATCGATGAAGAAGAAAGGGAAAAAAAAACCCTTAAAAGACAAGGGTAGTGGAGTGTTTGGTGGTTTGATGGGATTCATGTTTTTTTTTTTTAATTCGTGCTGATCTTTTGATGTGGTTTGCTGGAATGATTGTTATGTGTAACATGGAAAATGACTTACAATTGCTGATCTGAACTTGTATTTGTTGTTCATATTTGTGCCTATATCAAGATTATGCTTCTTGCAAATCATTAGAAACCAATTACTGTAAAAATCATTGTCATTCATTCATATGTGTATCTGTTTCGATGTTTTTTGTGTGACTTACAGTTAATCAAATATCATGCACTTGGGAATTGTGTTTTTTTAAGAAGAGGGCGAAGTAGTTAATGCGGTAAAATATCGGATATCGGTCAAGGACCGATATTTGAGATATCAGTTATCGCGGTGGGATATCGGTAATTTTAATATCATGCTAAATTTATATATATAGCAATTTAACACTAACAATTGTAACAAGTAAGAACTGACTAAGACTTAAAACACTAACATTTAACAGTAACAACTAACAATTAAGACTTAAAACACTATTAGCAGCAATAAGAAGAAAAAATGAACGGTAGAAATAAAAAGAATGGTAATGATATCGGGAAAATCGGTGATTTATCGATCAAATATCGGCCCTATATCGGTCAAATATCGGACAATATCGCTGATATTATCGGTACCGATATTCTGACCAATATTTTGTACCGCTATCTCGGTAGGGGACCGATAACCGATATATCACTGATATATCGGGGTATTAACTACATAGGAAGAGGGTAGAATTTGCTGTGCATTCATTCACTAAGTATTATATATAGACGTCTTCAAATAGTAATAAGACTGTGGTTCTGTGACCAAAATAAAGTGCCTTAATCCATTGCTATAAAAGAATTTTTTATATGTAACTTCTCAAAAATATTGATTAATTGTTTATGTAAAGTTGCAAAATCTAGTAGATATATACTAAGAAAGAGCGAATACCTAGAAAAGGAATCCATGTGTAGGATGAGGGAACTCATGGAAAACGGTATGGAGCATCTGGGTTTTTTAAGCTTGATCTTGCTGTATGATGCACGGTTGCTAGCATGAATTTTTTAGTATCACACCTGGAGTTTGAGTTATGATGATCTATTTGAGTTTCTGTCACTTCATCAGTTTTACAAACAGTCTTAAAGAAGGCGATTTCATTTGAAAAACTTTAGGCTATGAGTTCATTTTTTGATATGATTTGTACGGTTAATTATGTGGTTTGAAATTCAAACAAGGCCATATGGATAAGGCCTAAGGGGTTGGATCACACATCTTAGTGTTAAATGTGGCTCAGTGGCTATGGTGTTGATGAGGCCGTTTAGAAGTATAGATGCTCTAGGGCTCTAAGAAAGTGGATGCATGCTTAAAAGATTATGACGTGAATGGGCTGCACCGTTGACCTTTCATTAAGAATTTTTAATCTCATCATTGTCATATCCAAAACGCAAGGAGATTATGATCCAACCGATGTGATGCAGTCATGCAGATGGTGTTATTGATGTTTGGAATCCATGGTAGCATGACTGTTTTAGATTAGTAAACCCTAATTTTTGTTCTGTCAAATAAGTGTTATTGAATGTGTTAGGGTTACTGTGGATGAATAGCATGAATATGGGATAGAGGAGTAGATACCTAGGGAGGTAATTACAATTACAGGAGAAACTTACGGAAAGTTGACAAGTAATCGAGTTTTGGTTTTTTAGATTAAAGAAAAATTGAAGGTGCAGGATAAAAATCAAAGAAGACTGTAGTTAGTTTATTTATTGGTTCTTTTCAAATTGAGTTTTTATTTTTCTTTGAACAGAATTTAGGCGTTGCGTAGATCTTGTTTAAAGATGCTCAAATAGCTAAGAAGGGATCAATGAAGAAGAAAGGGAAAAACCCTTAAAGATAGGGTAGTGGAGTGTTTGGTGGTTTGATGAGATTTGTGTTTTTTTTTCTTCGTGCTGATCTTTTGATGTAATAGCTGCTTGCAAATCTTTAGAAAACTGATTTACTTTAAAATCATGGTCAACAGGTCAATGGTGTATTGGTTTTCCTGTTTTATTTTTGTGTGATTTACAATTTCAAATATAATACTATTGAGATTTGTGTTATTTAGAAGAGGGTAGGACCTGCATGTGTAGTCACTTTAAGTAATATTTTTAGATGTTATTAGTTAGTTTTAAGGTTGTGGCACTGGACCAAAACAAAGTGCCCTTAAATTACATTGTTTTAAAACAACTTTTTATGTGAAACTTCACTAGAGTTCTGATTATTTCTTTATGCAAAAATTGCAATATCTAGTAGCTCTATACTAAAAGAGTTAATATCCCGAAAAGGACGAGAGAACTTATGGAAAAGTGTGTAGTGTATGGTAGTTTTTTTATGATGCATGGTTTCTAGCATGAATTCCTAGCATCACACATAATACATTCACACATGATGTCTGAGTTATGATGATCTTTTTGAGTTTCTGTCATCTCGAAGTCGAAAGTTTTAGAACAGTTTAAAATTCAATTGGATGCAATAGGAGTGTTTTTTGATATGATGGGATTCGTGTTTTTTCTTCGTGTTGATCCTTTGATGTAATAGGTTTGTTGGAATGAATGTTATATGTAAGATTGAAAATGACTTACAGAGTTACAGGTATCTGAACTTGTTTTTGCTGTTCATGTTTGTGCCTAATTCAAGATTATGCTTCTTGCAAAACTCATGGTTAACTATCCATTTGTGTATCAGTTTTGCAGTTTATTTTTGTGTGATTTACAACCTACTCAAATACGGTACTCTTGTGATTAGTGTTATTCAGAGAAGGGTAGGACCTGCATGTGCATTTGCTTGAAGTAATATTTATAGATGTCTTCAATTAGTTTCAAGGTTGTGATCTTGTGACCAAAACAAAGTGCTTTCAATTCCATTGTTATAACAAAGTTTTTATATGAAACTTCACAAGAATTTTGATTAGTTAATGTAAACTTGCAATATCTGATTATCTGGTAGATCTATGCTAAATACGAACGCATACCCAGAAAAGGAATCCCTGTGTAGGATGAGGGAACTTATAAAAAAGGTTATGGAGCATCTGGTTTTTTAAGTTTGATCGTGTTGTATGATGCACGGTTGCTAGCATGAATTTCTAGTATCGCACCTGGAGTTTGAGTTATGATGATCTATTTGAGTTTCTGTCATCTCATAAGTTTTACAAACAGTCTTAAATCCAACTTGATGTAACGTTTTAGAATCAAGTGTTAAAGAAGGCGATTTCATTTGAAAAATTTTAGACTATGAAATCACTTTGGATATGATTTGTATGGTTAATTATGTGGTTTGAACTTTGTATTTGGTGAAACCAACTTGGTGGTGTTGTGCGAAATTTAGGGAAGGCAAATTTGGGCTAGACGTGAACTTCAGTTAGTAAAAAATATATTGTAAGAATCATATGTATCATGTATAGTTTTCAGTACGGTAGAGTTTTGTTATCAATAGGATCAAAGAAAGAGTGTAATTGGTTTGTTCTTTTTTTTTCTTTTCAATATGATTTTTTTTTTCTTTGAATAGAACTTAGGTGTCTCGGAGATCCTTGTTAGAAGAAGCCCAAATAGAATAATACTGAAATACGTAGAAAAGTGATCATTAAAGAAGAAAGGAAAAACCCTTAAAGATATGGTAGTTGGGTGTTTGCTTGTTTGTTGGGATTCGTGTATATTTTTCTTCGTGTTGAACTTTTGATGCAATAGGTTTGTTGGAATGAATTTTATATGTAAGATGGAATATATACCATAAAGTGTTTATCTGAGCTTAATCATGCATCATGTGGTGGCTTTGATAGCCGAAAGTCAAAAGGGTACATGCACTAATCGGCCTTTGTCCCGATTGTTGAGTGTTATGTGCCTTGTGTATGCAAGACTACTATCGAGCCGGGGGTCTCACTGGAAGCAGCCTCTCTATTCCTACGGGGTAGAGGTAAGGCTGTCTACATCTTACCCTCCTCAGATCCTACCTTTGCTTTGCTATTGATGGGATTTACTGATTATGATGATGATGAAGTGTTTATCTGAGCTTGTTTTTTGTTCATACATGTGCATAATTCAAGATTAAGCTTCTTGCAAATCATCACAAACCAATTACCGTAAAAGTTGCCAGGTATTCGTTTGTGTATCAGTTTTGCTGTTATTTGTGCATTCACGTAAAGTAGTGTTTATAGATGTTTTCAGTCAATTTTGTGGTTGTGCTATTCTAATTTATGAATTTTAGTTAATGTAAAATTTTGTTATAACAGACTTTTTTTATGTGAAACTTCACAAGAATTTTGATTAGTCAATGTAAAGTTTTGTTTCTCTCCGTGGATGATATTTGAAGTTCTTTGTGTTTAGGTTCCATCTGGCTACAATTGGGCATCGAACTTACAAAGCTACTAATTCCAAAAACACATGTTAATGAATCAAATTGATCGGTCTTAATGTCTTGTACATCCTCATAGTTTCGGTGATGATGTTGATACGTTCGCTTCCTACTTCCATCGACGATCACGGGAAGCAAGAAAGCTCATGCGTTTGGCTCCCGGTCAATGAATCATGGCATGAATCCGCAAATCCGGTTCCCGTAACCAAACACAACAATAACGATAATACGTTATGGTCTCGGAACGTATTAAGTTCTTCCCAGTTATCAACCGGAGCTAACATGTCGGAAACGTCTACGCTTAATCATGTATACAAGAGGAGAATGACTCAAAGGAAGTGTACTCTTGTATACAAACGAAGAAAGGTTCAACTCGATAGTTCAAAATCAGGATCCGTTGACGGGGAGATTATCGGATCGAATATTGATCTTGGTTCCGCTTCCTTGAAACAACAAATGGATGATGTCGGTGAGTGTTCATCGTCAAGTGTAGCGATCGTGGAAGGAACGAGTTCATGCTTCTCATTTCTTAAACAATACGGAGTGCTTGAACGACGTGTTTCTACGAAGAAACCGACAAGTTCGGATAATAACGTTTGGTGCATGAAGGCTTGTAAAGTGTGTGATCGGGTAACAAAGACGTTAAAAATGCTGATTTGTGATCTTTGTGAAGAACCGGTTCATATGTCATGTTGCAACCCTGTTATAAAGAAGGTACCAGTTGGTGACTGGTTTTGTAATTCTTGTTCGAGAACGAAACTAAAGAAAATGGAGTCGATTTCCGGCAGATCGTCGGAAAATTCTTTAGGTCCGATAGCATCTATGTTGAGAGATTCTATTGACGGATTTAGATCGAATGTTCGTATTGGTGAAGATTTTCAAGCAGAGGTTCCTGATTGGTCTGGCCCGATAATGGAGTATGTTTTTTCTCATATGCATTTTGATTTTAAGGGTTGCAGTTTTTAACTCGAGTATTTATATGGGTCGATTTGGGTTGTGTTTTATTTCAAATGGGTCAAATGGTTCAAAGTCGTCTAAATGCAAGTTGCCTTCTATTTAGTTTCTACTCAAAGATCTAAAATTTGTAATTATGTTGCTTGTGTACTCAAACTTAATGCGTTAATTATTCATATAAGACGAAAAAAGTGTTTAGTGTGTCAACCCAACCTGATGCGGCCAGTCAACCTCTACTAAAAATGACCCATTATAAACTGACCCGTTTTGACGCATTACCCGATTGCCCATTCTATATGCATCTGGACAGTTACTGGTCCAAATGGGTTTAGTTGGGCTGGGTCGGCTCGTAACAACTTTTTTGTCGTTTTTTGAAAAATCAATGTATTATTTACAAAACAGCTACATAATTTTTTTTAATATTAAAGCGATCTAGGAGGTTCTGAAAATTTGAAAACACTCACTTGGGCAGGTCAACCAATTTGACATGTTTCTAGTTCAGAGTTTTAGAATATTATTCATTTGACACTATGGAGATAAAATACAACCCAAATCGACCCATGTCTGGCAAGATGGGTCGAAGACCGAAGTTGTCACATCTGGTTGGTAGTGTTAAGTGTTAACCGCACCAGAAGTAGGAGGTGGAAGCAAAAACATAAGGGCCTTAGTATGTTGAATGATGGAATGATCGTATAAGCGAGGTTTGATATATAAAGGGAAACTAATAGGAGGCCTTCATCTATCTATTGAGTATAGGCAATTTAATCCAGATCATTACGGATTGTAAATTGTAGTACAACTTGATAATTCATTTAGTTACATCGAATCAAAGTGTGGAGATGAACTTGTAAGAAAAATTATATTAAGCTACACTTAGACTGATATAGGGACCTTTGTTTATCTTCTTGGTTGATGTCACTTCTGAGGTAAAAGGCCTACATATGGATGCTGTATAGCTTGGTCTCATGAGTTATAATAAAGGATGCAATTAAAACTGTACAGATGGTTAAAATTTACAATGAAGCCATGGAAATTGGGTAATGCTTCATGCCCACCGTTGCTAACCTGGACAAAATTGACAGATGGTTAAAATTTACAAATCCTGACCAGCTATCAGGTAAGGAAGATAACAAAACCACAGCCTGAGTGTCATCATCCAACTTCATGCCCACCGTTGCTAACCTGGACAAAATTGAATTGACTTCGTTAATGTGTTCAGCAACTGAACTGCCCTCGCTCATCCTCATATTAAACAGTTCCCTCATCAAGAACACCCTATTACCGGCAGACGACTTCTCATACATATTTGCAGAGCTGCTAACATATCACGAGCAGTTGTTTCTTTCATGATATTAAATGCAACACTCCTCGTCAAAGCCAATGTAATTTTACCTCTTGCCTTTTTGTCCTTTGAGTTCCAAATTGCTTCGGCAGCTTTATCCATTCCAGCAGGTTTTTCTTCCAGTACCACATCCAAATCGCATTCACCAAGCAACGCCTCTATTTGCATTCTCCACCATGCAAAATCAGTACCATTGAACTTCTCGATTCGGAACTTCCCGTCTTCAGCCATAGCAAACGAGAAAACCAGAAAAAACCACAAGGAACCAAGCAACCGAAATCCTAATCGCCAAACACCCTAAAACCACCAGATCTGCAACAGCAAATCCTACGGCGCAAACCCTAGACCTTACGAGTCGTAACCAGAGAATAGGGACGGGCCCGTAAACAAGTCAGCGGCGACGGCAGCAACAGCAGATCAAGATCTCTCGTCCAGCTCTCTCCTTCTCCTGCGATAACCGTGTGAACCGTGTATTTAACTGAACCTTTGGCTCTGATACCACTTGTTAGGGTATCGGATCAGAGTAGGCTCGAGCGGAAGCGGAACAAACACACACACACACACACACTAGCAGAAAATAAAAAACGCAAGAATTTACGTGGTTCGGTCAAGGTGACCTACGTCCACGGGTTGCAACTAGGGTTAGGATTTTATTTCAGAGGTGATACCAATTACAAAGGTCCTATCAACTATTTATAATACCCAAATTAGGGTTTACAACTTGTTGACCAAGAAAAGGTAAAATAGGAAACCGGATATCAGGCTAAACAAAAATAGCGCATATGGTATGTGTTCCATAGTTAGCGCATTTGCTCCATCCATAATAGAGCATCTGTTAGAGCATCTAACATTACAGTATCTATTAGAGCATTTGGCACCAGATTAGAGCGTCTATTAGAGCATCTATGATGCTCTATTCTGTTCCTGCATCCATGCAAAGCCTACATATCTAACAACCTCTACCCCGTAGGAATAGAGAGGCTGCTTCCAGTGAGACCCCCGGCTCGATAGTAGTTTTGCATCAAGCCTTGGACATAAGGCACATAACACTCAGCAATCGGGACAAAGACCGATTAGTGCATGTTCCCTTTTGTCTTTCGGCTATCAACGCCACCACATGATCCATGATTAACCGTCCGCCGCTTTTAACGTTATTTTCACGAACTTAGTAAAATAACGTTAAAATTAGTGCAATTTCACTTTTGCCCTCCGAGCGCCCACACATTATATGCGCATACCGCAAGCGGGGCGTGTACCGCAGCAGGACTAAATGCTTTGAATAAGTTAAACTTACCTCGACACTTGTTGTAGAATCCGCTTCTCTCTGTTTGATTAGCTCAATGCTTCATCGAGATCTCCACTATTAATTACAATCCCAAATTCTCTTTTTTGATCATTTGAAGTCTTTGAAAACCGGTAGTCGACTGTCGTTGATTTCCATAAAACTATTGGAAGTATGTGTTATGTATAACTCTTAAACTAAATGCGAATTCAAATCAATCGTAATGAACTAATGATATACCTTAATTTTGTAAGATGATTCCCTAGTTTCTTTTTGTGTTTTAGCGTAAATGTGGAAAAAATGTAAGAGTTCCTTTTATAAATAAGGTGCAGTGCAATTTACTATGCTTAAATCGACTTTAGGTGATTGTCAAGTGTCAACCCATTTGACCGGATCCCTTTCTAGCAATAATAGTTATTTGTTGCATGTTTGACCCATTTAGGGTCACAACACCATTTCAATGAACCCATGCATAAGTGAATGAGTCAAAATTGCTCTCTTGGCCCGCAAGCATCTTACGTGTTGATCAACTCATATAACATGAATAGTTTTCTTCTTAATTTCGCCAAATAAATATTCTATCGTATCTTTATCCCCTAAAAGTATCTTATCTTGATGCAGTGACCTTGATGATTATCTAAAACTTATGGAAGTAAGTCTTTCGGAGTGTGCTAGTTATCAAGTAAGATTTTTTAATAGATCATTATTCATTATTTTGGTTGGCAGTGGTGTACATTTTTTATAAGATAATGTTGTGCATAATCATTGCAGGAATGTGCTACCAGAAAACTTTCAAAACTCAGTTCTATTGGAAACTGGCTTCAATGTCGAGAAGTCGTAAATGGTATTGATGGGTCTGTGTGCGGAAAATGGCGCAGGTGATCCTTTGAGTCTTTTAGAGTGTATTTATTGGTGTTAATAATTAAATAAACCTGTAACTTTCATTATGCTGGTGGTTAAACTTTTCTTTGGCAGTTCAAATTTTCATCATAATATCGATTAAGTCCCTTTACTTCCCTTTTGTAGGGGTTTAGTCCTTTTTTTTTTAAATCTAATTCAAATCGATATAAGTTACCGATTAAACACTGCTATCATTTAATAGGGGTGTTCATCGAATTGAATATCGAATTTTCGAATTATTCGAATCGAATATCGAATTATTCGAATAATTTTTATTTTCCCTTGAATTCGAATTCGAATTCGATTAAAACCTAACTCGAATTCGTATTCGAATAAAAAACCCAACTCGTATTCAATTAAAAATTCGAATTGATTTGATTCAGATTCTTTTAAAACATGTAAAAACTATCAAAATGAAATATGAATTTTAAAGCAGCCATAAAGCACGATATCGCATTCACATTAAAAAGTTCCAAATAAAGTACCATAAGTCTAAAATTCAAAACGAGAAGTCGGTAATAACCACTCCACATTACAAGTTAATATCTTTAGGGTTAAAAATCTATTGATAGATTTGTTACTTAGGTTTTAGTTATGGGCCATGTAGTGGGTTTGGTAATGGGTAATTACTTTTAATACTTGGAATAAATTTTAAAAATTGTTTATAGCCCAATAAAAGTAAAATATGTATTATATATAAAAATAATAAATAAAAATGTATAATTCTTATTAGAATTTCGAATCGAATTTGAAATTATAAATTCGTATTTGATTTACTTGACTCGAATTGAATCGAATTCGAATTCTTATAATCGAAACAAATTCTTGATAATCGAATTGAATTTCATCGGATTTCGAATTCGAAACGAATTATGAACACCCCTAGATATCAAAATAGTTTTCTAACAAGTAAAAAATGTTAAGGGACAGAACTGTTATGATAAAAGAGTTTACTGGTTGGCTTGTCAAAATTATCAAAGCTACATGTTTATGACTTTATTACTTATTCTATTATTAACACTATTTGTTATGCAAAAACCTCCCAATTCGTTTATTCAGAAAATAGACCAATAATTGTTTAAAAAAAGAAGTTGATAAATGTTCTTATCTCTAATAAAATGTATATGTCCAAGATACTTCTTTTTAAAGGGTGTTTTTTTATCAATAAACATTTAAGATCATAATCTCAGGGCTCCTCTTTTTGAAGTTCAAACTGATGATTGGGAGTGTTTCAGCTCTGTTCTCTGGGATCCAACGCATGCTGATTGTGCTGTCCCGCAGGTATGTTTTTGTTGCACCCTTTTGTGTCTTTTGCTGCCAACTGTATGCGTATACACACACACACACACACACCCAATCAAAAGTGGAGAATAGTTGATTGTTATCTATTTAGGATAACGATGCCCAGTGCGCGCACATCACATATGAGAGGCGTTTGTTATTTAAAAATTTATTTATATATAATATTTAAACTTATTAACTTAAAACACTAAAAATTTAGAGATTAAAATAAACAAACACATAAAATAGCTCTAGTACCATCAAAGAAGTTCAATATAACCAAAATTAGCCTTGAACTCTTATGTGTACAAGTAGTCTATGCAAAAGGTACAAGTAATCTATGTAGGAACTCACTTAACAACTTCATCAGCTCGTTGTACAAGTTTATCAAGCACATTGTACAATTTTACTCTATAGTAGTCGTTTCAGAAAAAAAAACTAGTAATAAGACCCGAGCGCGTTGCGGCGCGGGTACCTCGTAAACATCGAACTGATTAGTTCAAGCGTTATGTGATGTGTTAACCATATGAAAACACACGTTTTGACGTATCAGATTGAACTCAATATATCCCATAGTTGCATTGCGATTGGATCAAAACGTAACATAAATTGAATTTATATCGTACAATCATAACGTATTATACACGACCCGACTAACTCGAATTTATATCGTTAAGCAAAAAACTATCGAGTGGGTCAAAGTGACATTTACAAAGTCCATAAAAAGTTAAGTGGTTAAAAAATGCATTTCCTAAACTTAAGGGCTAAGAAAGGGTAAAAATAAAATTTGATAAGGTTTTGAGGTAAGAAGGAAACGATAATAAAGTTGGGGCTGAAAAGGAAACTACAACAAAGTTGGGGTGTTAAAAGGAAACTACTTTTAAAATGGAGTAGTAGTTTAGGGACTAAATTTACCATTTTACGAAACTTTAAAGATGCCAAAATCAAGTGGCTAAAATTGTAATATCGTAAAAGTACGGGAAAAAGAATACCTTTTCAATCATATATTATTTTATTAGTTGATTGTTTAATTAGTTATAGTAAATGGATATAAAGTATTCAAAATGTCAAACACTTGTAGTTTTTAGAATATTGAAATTTAATCATTGTGAATGGATACAAGAAATATTTGAGGGTTGTCGTGGCTATGCCATGTGCATGCATAAAAGAAAAATATAATATTGAAATTTAATCATTGTGCATTAATACAAGAAATATTTGACGGGCGTGGATGGCTATGCCATGTGCATGCATAGAAGAAGTGTTTGAGGGTTGTCGGTGGCTATGCATGCCACCGACTTTCTCTCATGATATGTATATATAATTATAATTATAATTATATATAAATTATATCAACAAAAATGTTTACATTATTTTTTTTGAACAACAAGCTTACATCCATTCATTCACCTTAGGCACATCTTGGATTCTGCTAGGCCAAAATGTCAGAACCAAAATGTCATGTTGGTATATTTTCATTAATAAAAGCATATTTGTAAGTACTCATATATCAAAACCAATCGTTAGAAAAACACTCACATTTTAAAAAAGAGGTTTTAGGAAAAATATAATCATATTCTAAGAACTCATTTTTGATTGTGATGTTTTTAAGTAATAATATTTAGAATATGAATTAACATATAACGGAAAAGAAGTAGAAAACACTAGAGTAAGGAAAGGTGGAGGGCGGTAAGGGCATTGTTGTAAAGGTATAGACGAAGGGGTATGGGGTGTAATTATGCGGGGGAAGATAAAAAGGAATTTTTTTTATTTGTAGTATTTTAAACGGGCCGACCCAAACGCATCTTGGGGTCAACCAGGTATTGACCCAGCCTAGGCGTTGTATCTTTTATGGGATCGATGGATCACTTTCTTTTTTGTCTATTGGATCATTTAACTGATTGTATCTAGATCAAGCCTGTCGACCCCCATTGGCGCGTCTAGGTAATATTTTTTTATCTTACTAAAAAACTACGTGGTATTTCTCAAAAGCTGACCTCATATGGTGAACCGATTTGAAAATCACTGCCAAAACTAGATCAACTTGATATTCCCTCAAATGTAAGGAACTTGTATGTGGTGTAACAATGCATAAGGGAATGAAAGAAGGTTAATAACAATTCATCGCATATCGTATTATGGGAGACATTTATATGTGCACAAACACGTGTCTGTGTTGTTATTGTGGATTCATGTGCCTTCCTTTTGGTGAAGCTCCAAATTTTCTAAAATTTGAACTTTGTTAGAATTCGAATTCCTTGCTTCGAGACACACTGATATTTGTTTTTTTTTGACGGTTTTTCAGGAGCTTGATACTGATCAAGTTCTAAAGCAGCTGAAGTATATAGAAATGGTATGTTTTTGGCATTCTGCGTCGACCATATTAAAGATATTAATCTCGACTCTTTTAGTAGTTACGAACGAGTCATTCGGCATTGCCCATAGACCATAGTATAGCAATGGATGAAATGGGTCAAAAGTTGGTCAACTCAAGAGTATATTTTATGTAGAATAACTATGTATTTTTATACGTTTTGTGCCCAACAATCCTATGAAGAATATGATGGTGACATGTACTCACTTTCTTTTGTCACGTGCCATCACTATATACTTGCAACGATTGTTGGGCACAAGGGGCACATCTTTTCAGAAACAGTCTTATGTTGAGAATTGCGAGAACCGCATAAAGCACTTGTACGTAGCGCATTGATGATTTAATGAGATAGCGTCTTCTGGATTACACATAAAGCAAAAGGTACAAGTGCTTTATGCGGTTTACGCAGTTCTGAAAATAATTATAGTTCTAAAATGAACGCCCAACAATAGTATAAAATTTACATTTTTGGACAAAAAGTGTTGCGGGTCAATGCAACCCATTTCGACAGGTACAAAAAAACCACTCCTTTTTTATCAATCATCCGCCCTGCCCATTTGACCCGCAAATTTTGTCATATCTACTTGTTAATAATAATGAGAAATATACACTATAAAATATCATCCGAACTTTTTATGTACAAAATTGAGATCTTTTTAAACCCGTCTTTAAATCACACATCGAGTTTCTTAAGCCGTTTATGTCAAGAACATGCAGTTCATCCATTTGGTGTCTAAATTTATTAGTTTTATTGTTTCCAGTCTTTCAATATGAAATTCTCAATGTACACATTTTGTGGGCCATGTAGTTGAGGCCGCGGCTTTCTGCAAAAAGGTGGAAATCAGGGGTTAACAAGCGTGTGGATCGTAACGAGCATACCGAGGATCCAAGACATACACAAAAATCATAGGTTTCGTGCATCAAATACATTTATGCATATATTGTAGATTTTGGTAAAAGTTTACTGAGCAAGAATTTTGTGACAGTATTTTGGCAGTGATGTCTTCTCAGAGAATGTGTTACATGGTTAATATTAAAAAATGCTAACAAATAGTCTTTTTATTTGATAATTACTTCTTTATCTCTTTTCTTGTGATGACACTTATTTTAAAAGAATTTAAACCGAGTTATATAAACACTTATACATATTGTTTGCTTAAATGGGATACATAAGACAGTTATGTCATCATATAACCATTTATATGTGGTTATTATGGTTATCTACTTGAAAGTGGTCTTTCTCTGACTAGATATACAGTTCTTACAGTTTTCTACTTAAAAATGAAATGATTTGATGTTGGAGTATATTTTAAATTTACATTATTTTTTCTGAAAAACACAATTTTTATGACCTTTATTTATGACCTTTATAACTGTATTTTTTATAGTCTCTTGGTCTTGTAGGAGTGGACACGATGATTAGATTTGTTGCTTTTTATTTTAGAAATTTACAACTTTAAAAGATATAGTAATAAGGGTAAAGATCAAATAGGAAGATTAATTTTGCTAGGAAGGATAGGAAGCAATAAGGGGATGACATGTGGCAACAATTAAAATAAAGAAAAAGGGTATTTTAGTCAATCCAACCCTTTCTTCTTCATTTTCAAAACCCAGTAACTTCAAAACCCACCATTTTCAAAACCCACCATCTTCAACCATATATTCACTTTCTATCTCAATAATCACTACATTATAGTGCGATTTTCATCACCAATCAATGATTCAAACACCCGATCAACGTGTTCTTCAGCTTTTTTGAAGAAAACCCAGTTTAAATTCATACAAAATCTCATTTTTTTCCGGTGATTTTGAAGATAATTACTCGATTCGTTCGATTCGAGAGCTGATAAGTGTTTCAATCATTCAAAATTCGTCAATTGTTGAAGAAATCACTTCGATTCAGGTAACAAATTCTTTAATTTCATTTTTACGAACTGGGTTTTTTGATTTAGTCATTGCGTTTTACGATCTTGGCGGGGGTCCGGGGGCGGCAGCCCCGGTAGCGGGGTCCCAGGGGCGGCAGCCCCTGGCGGGGTCCAAGGGGCAGAGCCCCTGGCTGGGGTTGAGCTGTGTCCATTTCGAAGACAGAAATTCGTAGACAATTCAGACAGTTCACAGACAATTCACAGACAGTTCTCAGACAGTTTTATGTGTCCATTGCGTTTTAGAAATAAGAGAGTTTTATGTGTTTTCTAGCTATGGCGTTTTAGAAAAAACACATTTTTAAGTGTTTTTAGTTATTGCGTTTTAGGTAAAACACATTTTTGAAGTGTTTTTAGTCATTGCGTTTTAGGTAGAACATATTTTTAGGTGTTTTCAGTCCATTGCGTTTTAGAATGAGTAATTTTTAAGTGTTTTCTGGCCATTGCGTTTTACAAATAAGACATTTCTTTGTGTTTTTTGTGCATTGCGTTTTAGGTAAAACACATTTTTATGTGTTTTTGGTGCATTGCGTTTTAGGTAAAACACATTTTTATGGGTTTTTAGTCCATTGCGTTTTATAAAGTACATTTTCTTTTGAGTTTTTAGGCTATTGCGTTTTAGAAATAAAACATTTCTTTGTGTTTTCTGGCCATTGCGTTTTACAAATAAGTCATTTCTATGTGTTTTTGGTGCATTGCGTTTTAGAAAAATGTCATTTTTAAGGTTTTTTTTTTCATTGCGTTTTACAATACTGGGGGTTTTTCTATTGCGTTTTACGCAACTGGGTTTTAATTTTTTTTTTTCAAAATATAGCAATAGTATACTCGTTTTAAAGATAAAAAAACGCTCGTTTTTTTTGGTGCAATTTTTATAAAAAAAATAATGTCGTATGAAAGAGTTATTAACGTTTAAAAAATGGGGGGGAATTGGAGGAGAGAGAAACTATTGGCTTACTTGACTAGAATGCCCCTGAAAAAAGTCACGCGCCTCTTTTCTTACTTTCAATTTCCCTGGTTTAATCTTAGCCCTTGATTAACTTAATGGATGGTCAAGATCACTTCCTAGCCTTCCTAGCCAAATTAACTTCCTATTGTATCTCCACCCATAGTAATAATTTATAAATAGATGGTTGAAACTATTTGTATAATCAAAGTTTAGTTGTTTTTTTTAATAATTCATTTTTTTTTTCTAACCCAGCCACACCAAGTATCATTATTGACTTGCAATGAAAATTGAATGTTGACACATATAATGCTAATAAAAGAGAAGATGTAAATAATCAGGTTTTGGGTTTTCATATTTAACCTGTATTAATAATTGGTCGTGCTCAGGTTGGCATGTGAACCCGTTGAGTTAAACATGTTGACTCACTAACCCGTTTATGACACATTTAACTGGTTCTTTTACAACCCACCAATCTGATTAACCCACCAACCCGTTTGACACATTAGATCAATAATTTAAACAAGTCGTGTTCGGGTTACACACCTTCAAATATGTCCGACTTATGGTTGTTCTTTTTGCCACATACATATATAGATCGTGTTCGAGTTGAACCAATTTAACCGTCAACCCGCCAATCGACCAACCAACAAGGTTGACACCACTAAATAGTATTCATCCTTCTCTAATGTATTTGCTTATTTACATGCAAATCTTTTGTTAATATATATTTACGTACACATGGATTTTCTTTCATTTGTTAAAAGTGTTTATGGTATGAAAATTCTTGATGATCTCTGTTGATTTACAATACTCTTTAAATAAGGGAGATACAATCCCTAAAATAGGAAAATATATACAAGAATAATCTTGTAATACTAATAAATGAAAATCTTTTTTGGACATGTGTCACTCTCTTATGCTTTCTCACCTTATTTTTCTATTTATATCCCATATTAAGTGCTTTCTCACCTTATTTTTCTATTTATATCCCATATTAAATAATAATAATTTTAAACAAAATATTAGATAAGAATAAATATATAGATAAGGATAAACGTTTGTTTTATTATGATCATATTAAATAATAATGTTGATACATATTATGTGGATACGGCTCGGCTCGGTTCGACTCGGCTACGAAGTGAAGGCCGTAGTCAAGACAACCTCCTGTCTTGACTCGGTATGCGATTTACTTTGTAACAGTTTGTGTGAATGCAACTGCGTGTGTGCAGTTTGCATTTACTATAGCTTATATGTTTTCTGTTTGTTATTTGGACCTTTGAAGAAGCCCAAGTGACAAGTCCCAGGCCCAAGTCAAAGTCCAACATGATGAAAACCCCTTTGGCCCAACATACTTATGGACGAAATCAGGGGCCCAACATGTTGGACGAAATCCCTTTTGGTGAAATCCAAATGGGACGAAATCACCACATGTGACGAAATCCAAGGGATTTCATCCAGATCTTGGTTTTCGTTAATGGGTTTTCGTCAGGATCTTGTTTTCGTCATGGCTTCATTATATATACACCCAGACAACAGACAGAAACACAGAGAGAAGTCTGAATAGATTTCGGAGCGAACACTGTAAACACACACACACTGAGAGTTTATGAGAGCATCTTGTAAACATTGCTTTGTAACCGTTTTCTAGATTAATACAATGGAGTGTTAATCGGTGATCTTGTGTTTTACGTGTTCGTCACTTGGTTTAACTTACCCGTTTGGATTCCGCACTTTTGGGTTTGTCGAAAAACAGTGAATTGAGGTTACTCGATCCTCCGGGTGGACCTACAATTGGTATCAGAGCATTGGCTCGATTCCTTGTTAAAACCAAGTAGATTTTCATGTGTTTCCAGATTTGTTCTTGATTTTTGAAACAGAAAGCTTATATTTTCAGAAAAATCAGGTTTAAATCTTTGAAAATCTTGTGTTTTTGTTGATTGTTCTTATAAAAATCTTGCTGTTTTTCATCTATACATGTTAAGAAAGGATTTTTATTGAACATTTGTGCAAAAATTGTATTCGGAAAATTTTCCGGTGGCTGGAAAACTCATCGGTTTCATCTGAATATTCATCAAGTTCATAAGTGTTCTTGATAAATACATGTGTTTGATCTTCATACTCTAAATTGATTTGTGATTGAATTGTTATTGTTAATTATTATATTAGTTGTTTGAAAAAGGTGTACACAAACCATCATGATAGTTGAAAAAGAAGTCTGATAGATAAGGTGGGTTTGACAAAAGCTTATTGTGTCAGGATAAGATTTTAATTGTTGCAAAATATCTTATTTGTCTGGTTCACTCATTCAACGAAATCACCTTATTGTCCAGTCAACGAAATCACATCATTCTTGGACGAAATCACCTTTGTTTTCGTCAAACATCACAGCTCCTGGACGAAATCAGCCCCTGATTTCGTCATCAACACATCAGCGACGAAAACAGCCCCTGATTTCGTCATAAAAGGCATTTCAGCGACGAAATCAGAAGCTTCTGGACGAAATCACTTTTCGCGACGAAATCACCTTTCAGCGACGAAATCACCTTTCAGCAACGAAATCACCTTTCGCGACGAAATCACCCTTTCAGCGACGAAATCACCCTTTCAGCAACGAAATCACCATTTCAGCGACGAAATCAAACATATCAGCGACGAAAACCCCTATTTTCATCACATACTTGTGTTATTTTTAAACAGAAGACTTGTAAAACATTTTTAACTGTTTAATTTGTGTGATTTAATCAGGTATTCGTCATTATACATTCAAAATGAATCCGGCTTGGGGTACTCCGTCAACTGCAGAGAGCAAATATAGAAGTACGAGTTTATCTCCATCATGGGCCGAATCTCCCACACCACCTCGAATTACGGCAGAACAATGGGCATCAGTTACTAATCAAAAGCAAAGTGAACCGGAAAGAAAAACAGACTTGTATGGAAATCCACTAACACCAGTTCCCCAACAGCAAAGCTATCGGTCTACTGTAACACCATCATTTCTAGATACAAACTGCAATGGTCAGACAGGAATTGCGTTTTATGCCGAAATTGTCAAAGATGCCAGCAATGGTGAATCATCGCGAAACGATGACAGTTCTGAACATGACAGTAGTTCAGTTGAAGACGTTTCAACTTCAGTTGAAGATGTTACAACTTCAAGTTCAAGCGAGGATGGATCTGACTGTGAATCATCAAGGGAGGTTGTTGATTCTGATGCATATAGGTCAACATCTGAGAGTGTTTCCAGTCAGGTATGTGTCGATGAACCAACTGTCGTTAATTGTGATAATTGTGCTAGCTTAAGTGTTAAATGTGCTGATTTGGATGCTAATATGTCTGAGTTGCAAAGCAAACATGATGCTTTAAATGCTAAATTGTTTGACTTGCAAAACAAACATGTTTCTTTAGATGCCAAGTGGTGTGATTTGCAAAGCAAACATGAGGCTTTGCAAAACCAATATGATGTGACATTTATCCACAACCAAAAGTTGATTGTGGATCTTTCGAAATGCAAAGAGGCCAACATGTTTTATGAAAACCATGAAAAAGAGTTTAAAACGGTGATTGAAAATTTAAGAAAAGATAAAACCGAACTGACAAAAATGGTTTCAAGAAAACAAACAGACATAAACTGTTATATTAATCGTCTTGAGATCATGCAAAAAGAGTTGGCCTGTACCAAGTGTGAAAGTGAGGCGATCCAGCTTAAGCTAGACAATTATTCTAACTCTAGATACGTGCTGGATCACATCATTGGCACACAAAAAGGGAAAAAGGATGTCACGTGCATTGGATATAAGAAATGTCCACCACCTGTTAGACAAAATTATGATGCACTGCCCGATGAGGAGTATAGAACTCATTATGAAGAATCTGTTCCTTTAGACATTGAGGAATTTGCAACGGGACTTGGATACAAACCGGAAGTATCATCAGATTCGGATGTGTCAGCAGATACATTTGTAACTGCTGAACAAAATCAGGATCCTCCAGTCATTGTTGAGGATGCTGATTCTTCAGATGATGAATCCGATGATACTGACTCTCCACAATCTGATGCGGTTATCAAAGAAGAGGACATACCTCTCGAGAATCACATTCTATGTGATCCTCCCACAAAACCTGCTAAGACTGTTCAGGTCAAGTCCACATCTGCAAAAGAGTCTGAAAGTGTGAATTTGCTGTACACTCTTGTTGGTGATGATAAAATCTATTCTGACAAAGATTTTCCGATTAAGAATGTTAATCAATCTTTAATCAATAAAGTTTTTGAAGATTCGACAAGTAGGTTTTTGGGAAAGTCGGCTTCACACGTTGTGGTAACACAGTGTCCTTCGATTCCAAAAGCCGAAATTCGAAAACAAAATGGCAATCAGAAATTACCAACAGTGAAAAAGCAGCAAAATCATACCAAACCAAAAGGCAAATCAACGACCCAAGGTCGTAAGGAACCGAATCAAAAGAAGAACAAGAAGATGAACTTTGTGAAATCCCGAGGGACGGATAAAATTGAAACTTTTGAAAACAAATCCAACACGGATTTTGTTAAACAAAGTAAAATTTTGAAAAGAAACAGTCAAAACAATTACACACAACATACAAATGGTTGTGATGTAGGAGCAAGTACCTCAAGATCACGAAGTTCATCATCAAGTTCTTACAGTTATGATACTCCGAGGTTTGTTGAGCGGAGATCATGCTTTGAATGCGGTGAGTATGGCCACATTATCAGAAATTGTCCATATCTCACGAAAGGAAAGGCAAAAGTTGATGCCCCCCATGGTAACAGTTACCATAAAAGATCTGTTTCACCAAAACAGGACCCTCGTCTTGTTAAACAACGGGAAATGAAACAGAAAAAGAAACAATGACAAGAAGTTGAAAAGGTTTTAAAACCAGAGGTTGTCCAAACGCAGTCTGTTAAATCAAATGTTAAAAATGAAAAACAAAAACAGATTTGGAAACCAAAATCGGAAATTGTTTCAGGGGGAGCTACATCAATTCCGAATCATCGGGAAATGGATGTCACAATTCTCGATGATGACGGACGACCCAAGTCTGTGAAGGCTTGGGTCCCCCTCTCCAACTAATCTCTGAGTGAGAGTGCAGGATGTTCCAGGAGGAACTATTGATAGTCTTAGGATTGTTGATAGTGGAGCGTCCATGCACAAGATCGGCGACTTAAGGCTCCGAAACATCGTTATATCTAGGAGTTGTTGCCTTTGATGGAGAGAAGAAAAGGAAAATCTTTGACAAAATGAAATTAATTCCAAAGTTTGGTTGTTTTATGCTTCAATCGGGCCAGGTTTATGATCTTGTTGATGTGAAGAGATTTCTCAGTAGCTACAAAATCGACTTTGAAATCCACACCTGGTGGATATCCAGTTTAGGAGAGCACTCAGATTCATAGCAATGCACGAAGCAGTTGCAGGATACGGTTTAAAATTTCTAATCTCTCCTATACTTGTCGATATTTAAGCTGCTTTATGAATTATTATTATCTCGTACAACACTCTTTGACCTGACATGTTGAACTTGAATATCACCTCACACGTGATTGTTTCAATATGAAACTAGTCAATGTTGTCATGGTCCACACTGATTACCAATGTGCCAACAAATTCTTCCAAAATTCGATAAATCATTTCTGATTCAAAATTAATTTTGATAAATGGCATCGAGGTAAAACATGAGTTAATCCGCATCGGAAAATCGTTTTTGTAAATATCTTTGTGTTTTTAAAATTATTGTAAGTTTGTTGATTTTAGGGGGAGTAAATCCAAATTTGAAAATTCAAAAACATCAAAAATTTCAAAACTCAAAAACAATAGAAAAACAAAAATGAGTTTCCTGGCGAGCAAAAGAGAAAATGATAGTACATCAGTGGTCTGTCCAAACCTTTTTAAACTGAAATGAAAAATGAAAAATGTTAAGCAGCTCTATATAAGATGTATCGGTAGGCTCACAATCATCTTAAAGTGTGCAGGGTGATATAAACCTAAATCGACTGAACACCAGGTGGGAACCACTCATTGGCATATGGTCTTAGGACCGAAATTTCATTTGAGAGATTGCCGAGGTTCTGAGATATGTGGTCTTTATGTTGTTTATCATCTGGGTATCATGGTTGTTTCTTTTACCGAAACAAACGGAGACGAAGTCTAGATCTTCCATGATATCAAACATACGTGTACATATTGCATACGACCTCAATAAGTGATCAACAATCACATGTCCACAAAATAAGTGATAATATATCACATTTATCCGGGAGTCAAGTTCGTCTCTTTGCTGTACGAAAGTACTGACCTGTTCACGGACTTGCTCCTGTGCCCTCATGCATCTGAAAATCAAGTTCCTCATCAATAAGTGATTCTATCACATAGGGCTTGTTTTCAAATCAAAATAAGTGAGTTTCTCACATTTTCATATACGGTCAAACAGATGATAAATGGTATACTCACCAGTAAGATGAACTCTCGTGCATACCTTGATACGGGAATGTGTCGTGATGTGGATGAACACTGGTCGGTAAGTATAAATCATACCTTAACGTATCCCCTCACCATGATTACATATGATAAGTTGAGCTTATGTGGATAATAATACCGATAATCGTTATAGGATGTTTATCTATATGTTAACAAAAAGAACAACAAGAGCGTTTTGGCACGACCGTACACTGATATGATTCTCTTACCCTCGAAACTCGCAAAAAGAATGTTTGTATATATTTATTCTTTTCTTAGTTTCTGCAACTCTGTATATATTTATTTACTGCTTTCAGTCTTTAAGTTTGAAATATTCAAAATGCCAAAAAGATTTTAGGTGTGTTTTAATTTAAACTTTATAAAAGCCAAAAAGATTTTATTTCTGCTTTAGTTTTGATTAACCGATGTTGGAACTCAAGTCTTCGTTGCCTGAAATCTGATTGAAAACCAAAACGACTGAATCTTCATAAATGGTCAGAGTTTGCAAGTTTTGAAAGTCAAGAACCAAAATTGAACAATTTGTTAAACTTTCAAACTGTCGGACGGTAGTTGAAAACATGGTCACATGTGTGTCATTTGTTTAATGTTAACTATATTCCAAGCAGTTGTTCTCATTACGCGTTTAGCTTTCTTGCATGTGCAGATGCTAAAGGCGAAGAGAACATGTTCGATGATAAGCTTCGGAATGAAGACACGACGTGAAGGCACTCAAATGATAAAGATGATCGAGTTGCCGTTGATCAATCATCAACACCACAAGGATCTCAAACATTGAAGATCAAAAGATTCACGAGCATAACCAAAGGGGGAGTTTATTGATACACTTCCTAAATGAAAGCGGGAGTGTGTTAATACACTTTCTATGTGTGACACGTGAAGACTTTGAAGATCCTACGACAAGAATGAAAGAACCATCAAGAGATGGAGAACGAGATTACGAACCTCGCGAGCAGCATCCAAGGGGGAGTTTGTTGATACATATTATGTGGATACGGCTCGGCTCGGTTCGACTCGGCTACGAAGTGAAGGCCGTAGTCAAGACAACCTCCTGTCTTGACTCGGTATGCGATTTACTTTGTAACAGTTTGTGTGAATGCAACTGCGTGTGTGCAGTTTGCATTTACTATAGCTTATATGTTTTCTGTTTGTTATTTGGACCTTTGAAGAAGCCCAAGTGACAAGTCCCAGGCCCAAGTCAAAGTCCAACATGATGAAAACCCCTTTGGCCCAACATACTTATGGACGAAATCAGGGGCCCAACATGTTGGACGAAATCCCTTTTGGTGAAATCCAAATGGGACGAAATCACCACATGTGACGAAATCCAAGGGATTTCATCCAGATCTTGGTTTTCGTTAATGGGTTTTCGTCAGGATCTTGTTTTCGTCATGGCTTCATTATATATACACTCACAACAGACAGAAACAAGAAGAGAAGTCTGAATAGATTTCGGAGCGAACACTGTAAAGACACACACACTGAGAGTTTATGAGAGCATCTTGTAAACATTGCTTTGTAACCGTTTTCTAGATTAATACAATGGAGTGTTAATCGGTGAATCTTGTGTTTTACGTGTTCGTCACTTGGTTTAACTTACCCGTTTGGATTCCGCACTTTCGGGTTTGTCGGAAAACAGGGAATAGAGGTTACTCGATCCTCCGGGTGGACCTACAAATAATAATAATAATAATAATAATAATAATAATAATAATAATAATAATTTTAAACAAAAAATTAGATAAGAATATAAACGTTTGTTTTTATTATAATCATAGTAACTAATAATAATTTTTTTAAACGATTGAAATTATGGTAAATTAGGAATTAAAGGTTCCCGTTTGATATATATTTAATAATTGTATTATTGTTTTTTTCACTAGAACTAAATAATTATTCTAGGTCGGGCATATGCTTCTATCAAATTGTAAGTGTTTTTTACGCATCGCTAGCTATAATGGTAGGCGTACTGTTATAATTGGTTTAAACCCATTATTTATTGCACATTGCATCAACATGTAGAAAGAACACAATTTTTAAATATGACAATTATATACTCCATTCAAAGAGAATTTAATTCTCGATTTTACGGTATAATTCATAAAAATGATGAAACGTATAAAAACTTGGGGATCGATCTCCACCTTTTTGTACCGTAAACTCTCTTGAATACAAATTTAAGACGAGTGTTTTATGAATGAAATAAACGAGTAAGTATGAAGGTGCATAAAACTAACTAAAATAATTGCATCTCATGATTTGAATGTATCATAAAAACGAGATTCAACCCCATATAATACATGTGTTTTTAATCTAATCTAAAAATAAATAAAAAACAAAGTAAAATTTTATAACAAAATAGTACATCAAAGTTCATTTTTAGAAGATAAATCTTGAAGACTGAATGTGTTAACATATGACATTATATTTTATTCAACACGTGCAGTATACGAGTTTTTTAATGATATATCTTTTTATTATTTATTATATAGAATTACATTGATGCAAAATAAAAAAACAATGTAAAATTTTATAATAAGTAAATACTACATAATGTTCATTTTTAAAAGATAAATCTTGATGATTATTTATCTTAACATATGACATTATTATTAATTATATAAAATTACATTTATGCAACCCGTGTAATACACGGGGTTCTAACTTAGTTATGAGATATACATGACTAATATCAAAGATAATCTTGGCAAGCGACAACGTTTCACAAGGATATGACAGACTATGATCCATTGAAAAAAGTAATGTATGTTCCCGTCACTTTGTCTTTTACTCAGAATGTATATAGGGGGACTAGGGGATCCATAAACCCCCGGGTCCTCGTAGGGGCGTCCAACAAAAACGCAAAAAGAGGCTAGATGTGTAAACTGACCGCAATGCCTTTGTGAGCAGGCACAGTTAGGGGTGTGAATTTTCGACACGACCCGAAAACCCGATACAAACCTAACCCGAAATTCGTGGGTTTAGGTTTAGTCTAAACGGGTTCGGGTCGGTTTCAAGTTGAACCCACGAACCCGTTTAGGTTAACGGGTCGGGTTCGGGTCAACCTGGTCGGGCTGGCGGGTTGACCCATTTAACACATTTATACTATATTATATTTTTTACAATATATTTTATGTCATAAATTAAATGGGGTGTATATTTTATGTTGTGATTATAACTTAAAAAAAGAAAGAGTAAATTACAAGTTTTGTCCTTTTTGTTTGTACCAAATTACAGGCGTTGTCCTTTACCTTTAAAATTGATGAGTTTTGTACTTAATGTTTCCAAAAACAGATCGAGATGATGACATCAACAGTATTTCGCAAGAAATAGCGACATCATTTCGCACGAAATCACATTTTGTGATTGATTTCGTTTGAAATTGTTGTTAAATTCGCACGAAATTAGTATTTCGTGTGAAAATTGGTTAATTTCGTACGAAATCAGGTATTTCGTATCAAATTTCTCATTTCGTGTAAAAACAAGTTGATTTCGCATGAAATCAGAATTCGTTTGGTGATTTCGCACGAAAACACTATTTCGTGTGAAACTTCTGATTTCGTGTGAGTTGGTATTTCGTTTGAAACTGTTTTACAGGTGATTTTTCTTGAAGGGATTTCGTTTGAAGTGTTGATTTCGTTTGAAAGTGACTGATATTGTGAAACCTGTTACCGAAACATGGAAACTTTAGAAGATATAATGTTGTACTACTATGTATCTCAAGAGGAGAGTCCTATTAAGTTTAAAAAAAGAATCAGTTTTAGAAGAATCAATTTCAAGAGAACCAGTTTCAATAAAAAATGATTCAGAAATTGTTTTAGATAAAGCTGAAAAGGGTTCAGAAGTTGATTCAGAAAAATCTGAAAATAACTCAGAAGTTGTTTCAGAGAAAGCACCAGTGTTTGATCACTCATCAGATGAAGAGAGTGACGATGACAATGAAGAAATTGAAAAACTTGAAGATTATAAAAGAATGTTTGCACCTGAATTGTTTAATATGTTTTATGCAGGTACACTAGAAAAGCTTAAAAATAAACAAGCTGCAAAAATGAAGAATCATGAGGCAGCAAATGTGGAAGAAAGTGTAAAATCCGAGAATAAACAGGTTGACACTGTTCATCCAGAAACATCTGAACAAGATGAGACAACTGTGTTGTCACAGAACGATGAAGTCAAACCTGAAGAAAGAGTTCAAGTGATAAAAGAACAGGTTGAAGAAATTCCAGCTTTCAAGATTGAAAAGAAAGCTGATGTTGAAAAAATAACTGTTATGTGCTCCAAATGTGATAAAATCAAAGCTGACAATGTCAAACTCTTGAAAGAAGTGGAGAGTTTGACATTGGAAAACAAAATTTTGAAAGAAAAAGAAAAAGTTTTTGAAAATAAAATAAAATCTTCAGAAAGTGAAGATTTTTGGATAAAATTGGAAAATAAAAATTTAAAAGAAAATGAATCAAAATTTCAAGATCAAATAAAAGTTTTAGAAAATGAAAAATTTGTTCTTGAAAAGAATAAAGTTGAAAATGAAAAGGCAATAAACTCTCATCTTGAGAAAATCTCTCAGCTTGAAAATGAAGCTGAGAGTGCAAGAAATAAAATTGATGAGCTTGAAAAGAAATTGAAAGGTTTTGTGACCTCATCAGAATTTCTGAATCATCTTTGTCCAAAACCAATCAATTTAGCTCCAATAAGTGACAATGTCACAAATTTTGATAAAGTCAAAATTGAAGATAGTGATGAAAGATCTGATGATGAAAATGAAAGAAAGAAAACATTTCTGAAATTAAAAGAAAAATTTCAAGAAACGGTTTTGCAATCTACAGAAAAAAGGTGAATGCTCAACACAGAAACCTTTGAAGAAGATTGCAGAACAAAAACAAAGTGTTAAAAATTCAAAAAATTTTCAAAAAGAAAATAAAAGGTCATCAGTTCAATCATCCAATCGTAATAAAAAACTACAAAAATTGGAAAATCAAAATTCACAAAAAGTTGGTAATAAGTGGTGCAGGTTTGACCATAGTGCTCAAATGCCAAATCCAGCTTACAAGAGGAGTGATGATTACCACAAAGCCAAACAATGTTATGATCTGAGTGTGTGGTTTGAAAGTGGTAAATGGTATGATAACAGAGTGTGTTACACCTGTGGTTGTCAAGGACACATTGCTGTTAACTGCCAAAGTTGGAGTTTTGAGACGAGAAGATGCTTTGAATGCCAAATCACAGGCCATATTGCAAGAGATTGCCCAATGAGATCAAAGGGTAGATCGAGGGCTAAATCTCAGAAAATGACAAAGAAACCAGTCATTGTCAATGAAAAGCCCAAAGAACAGAAAGTTCAAGAACAGAAAGTGAAGCTTTCACAAGGGCAGAAAGATAGACTGAGGAAGAAAAGGAAGAAAGCACGAGAGTATCTCCAAAGGATTTTGTCCTCGGATACAACCGGAAAATCATATAACAGTTCTGATAAATCGTTTTGCTCTCCAAAGAATGACAAGTCAAGCAAAACGAATTCATTAGATACAAATCTGAGGACTAAAGGGATATTAAAGAAAGAGAAAGTGGTTAATCAAGTGATTAACAAATCGAAGAAAGTGAAATTTTCACTTTCTGGCGATGAATCTGACTCATCAAAGTCAGACAAGCCACGTTCAGGTGATGAATCTGGTTCGTCAAAGCCAGAGGAGCCATGTGTTGAGGTAAAAAGTGAAAATTATGTTAAGACAATGGATGATGAAAATTTTCCATCATTGTCAAACGGAAAATTAAAACAAAAAATTGAAAAGAAACAGAGTGAGGATCACTCAAAAACACCCAAGGTTAGTCAGGCTTGGGTGGATCTGTTTAAATGAAAAACCTGACTTGCCGGAGCTCCTAGGTTGGTAAGCGTGGAGCATGAATCAGCATCTTTCTTGAGAAATTCATTTCGATGATATTTCGAAATTCAAAAGATTAATCAGGGACATTAAGTTGTACTTGATTTATCTTTCCTACAAGTGATTGTGTTGTGAAAATCGGGAAATGTTAAATTCCTACATGTGATTGAAAGAACAATGTGATGATACCCCAATTTTACCAGTGGTAAAATCAACAAAACAAATTTTTCCGGAAAAACCATTTTGATTAAAACAAACTTAAGTGTTTTGAAATCATAATGGGAAAATAGTTTGTTGTTAGGGGGAGTTCTGATTGTTTATGCAAAGTGGATGGAGAATTGAAGCTTGAAAGCATCATGTTTTCACTTTATCTGTACAGTTTGTTTTCAAATTTTCCCAGAAAATCAAAATTGAAACATATTTTGATTTTAGGGGGAGTAAAAATTTAAAAAAAATTTAAATTAGAAAAATTTGAAAATGTCAAAAACATTGAAAAAGTAAAAATGAGTTTTGTGATAAATAAGAGGAAATGATAGTAAATCAGTGGACTATCACAGCATGTTAAAGAAATGAAATGTTCAAATGTTATAAACGGTCTCACTAAAGATGTGACGATAGGCTCAGCTAGACTAGTAGATTTGCAATAACGATACAAACTTAAATGAAAAAGCCTAATTTCTAGTGGGAAACGCGGTTGAAAGCATAGTACTTAGTTTTATCCTTCGTGATTGTGTACCTACTCAGTAATCGCTGAATGCTAAAAGCATAAAAACCGGTCAGTTTGTGAACTTTCACAACTTGCTGAAATAGTCACTGTAATTGTGCATTTCTTTTTACAAAGATTTAAACTTGTTTTATCTCTTTATTTTGATTAAGCATTGGACATCCTCTGCGTATACATGAGTATCGACCTGGATGTTAATGCCTAATCATTCTGCTTTATTTTCTTTGGTGTTTCGTTTAAGCTTTGGATCACCTCTGCGTATACGGAAGTATCGACCTGGAGGTTAAAGCTTAAACAACTTCAAATTATTATTTTTTTATTTCCTATGTTCCCTGATGATGAGCAATGCCCGATTTTCCGGAAAGCTTGCTTAGACCAATTTGGGGAGCATGCTCTACACTGTAAAGAACTGCCAGGTTTTAAGTATAGGCACGACTGGGTGCGGGATGTCTTGGGGGACATCCTCAAACGGGCGGGGATCTCGGTGAAGAAAGAAGCCCCCGTAAACTTTTTGACAGATCCGAGGGAAGGAAGATCCACATTGCGCCCCGCGGACGTTTTAGTTTTCGGGTGGGATGCAGGTAAACACGCTTGTGTTGATCTTACCGGGGTTTCCCCCCTTGTAGGCTTTCGGGATACAGGTTTTGTCCCTGGTCAGGCGATTGCAAGGGCGGCAGCAAAGAAAATGGACAAACATGCCAAAGCCTGCGAGGATAATCAACATTCCTTTATCCCTTTTGCCTTTGATACCTTTGGCTCGCTAGCCCCAGAAGCCATAAGATTTCTTGAACGGGTCCAACGGGTTGTTCACAGCAACATTTCGTCTCCTAGAGATCGGGGTTTCGTTTTTACTAGGTTAGGTTTCGCTATTCAAAAGGGGGTAGCGGCGCAGCTTGTTGCCCGCTTACCGGCTATCTTGGTGTAATTTGTTTGACCTTATATATAAAAAAAATGTAAAAGTTATTTTGTTTAAACATTGGGCTTTCTCTGCGCATCGAAAGATCGACCTGATTGTTAATGTTTAAACATTCTGAGTTATTTTCGCACATATTACAGTTGATGAAAGTTTAAAGGCATTACTTGAGTTAGTGTATTGCATGATGAGGGGATATGCTGAGATCGTGGGGTCCATATGAATTTAGTGCAAAATTAATATACCTAAACGTATCGATAAGCATTTCGAAAGGTTTTAGATTGAGTTTAAGAGGACAATTATATCGTCAATCTATGTGAATTGTTTAGAACTTAAAATGTTCAAAGCTTAACTTGTAACACCTCGAAAATTCACGTCCTATAATGTGTTGACACGTGTCATAGGTTTGAACGTGTGAAAGAATATTATAGAAGGATTGAAGTTGACAATCATGGAAAGTATGTGAATATACTAGTTCTAAATGTCAACAGTGAATAAATATACTTTACAATAACCCTACATGATGCTCATACCTTCAAACGAATAAATCATGGATCATACGAAGCTAATTGTGAATGAAAGTGAGAGATTACAAACTATAGGGGTTAAATGTGTCAACATGTTTAAGTTATACCTCTGAGTGACCTTTTAACAAACCCGAAGCTTTGTAACGGTTAATTATGCTCACTAGAATGCACGATATAAATTTCATAAAGTTTCGTTATCATATGAGAAAGTTATGATCAAATTCGTATACAAGGGGTTAAAGCGTCAACGTTGAAAGTTATGACTTTTCGGGTAATAACAAAGTGATCAAGGACTAAATAAAGTGGGTACAAGCCTTGAAGCCCTTGTAAGTAAATGTGAAGGGGTCAAATTGCAAGAAATAAGTTAGTTGACCTTTCGAATGGCCAAGAGACAAGATACAACAACTTAAAAATGTGAAAACCTGAAAACGGGGCTTAGGCGGGCCGCGTAAGAGTTGTTATGGTCTTACGCGGGCCGCGTCAGACGCCCAGATACAGAAACATCAGACAGCAGCCTGTATATGCGCTATAACCGACTTTAATCAGTGGTTTCACTTCATGGGCGACCCCTAAACAACCCCTAGACCCTTAAGGACATATGTGGATCATCTGGGATCATTGATAGGCTTGTGTGTCAACAATCCATGAGATTTTGAACACTATATAAAGGCCTCTTGTGCAACCATTTTGATCACACCTTCCTTCAGCATTTCTGATCATTTCTGGAGCTCCAAAGCAGACTCAAGTGATCACTAATCGTGCATAGGACTTCAGTAAGTATGCTTAACCTTTCTTAGTTAAGTTTTTGCTTAGTTTTAGCTTAAAAGTCAAACTGTCGTAATTAACGGTTGACTTAGCGATTAATCATTGATGGTCCAGTGATTAGTCGAATTGAAAGTAGTTATAAGTTGGTAATTATGTGGGCATTAAACCCTTAAAAGGGCACCCTCTGATTCCCACTCTAACTAAACCATTTGTCGGGTCAAAGTTAATTAGAAAAAGTCAACAGGATGCTTAATTTCAAATTAATACATAATTAGCAATGTAGAACCCATACAACCTGTTTGATCATTATTATAACTTAGTAATTAATGTAAGAACATGTCTAAACATGTTCAACCCGACAATTTTCAGTAGAGACCCGGTTCGGAACCGAAAGTCGCATAATTTAACTTTTGCTTTGACTTTCAGTTCTGACCCGTTTAGGCATGTTTTAGAAATGCCTTAGAGCTTTAATTGGACTAGGTTACATGCTAGTATTACCCTCTGTGATTATACACCTTGGTTCATTAGTTATCCGATTAATATGCATGATTCCGTTAATTGCTCATATGTTGACCATTATGCCCTTTTCACCATAAAACGTGATTTTTGAAAATGTAAAAGAGTAGAAACCTTAGTTACTGATTTATAAACTTGTAACCAAAATTTGACATCAGTTTGAGGTGTAGATTGAGAGTTATGCTCGTTAGCGTAATTAGAAAGCTTCTTTAGCGATTAAACGACATAATTAGCGTATGTCCTATTTAAACCCACTTTTTGATATCAAACTCTTTACCCATTGATATAATATATTATTTTGGGATTTTTGAAGATTTTTAATTAATTTTAGACTGAGCATAACTTAGAGTCGTAAGCTTAATCCGGTAATTGTCGGTTTTGCCCTTACGGGCTATAAAATGAGTTTTACATATCCATTTGACCCCAAACCTTTTGATACTGATTATATATGATAAATAAATTATTTTGAACCATCTGGAATAATAAAAATATCAGTTTTCTATATAGAACCCGGAAACGGCTTCTAATCGCCTTTTTAAGCGTTTTTAACGCATAGTATGTACTAAAACTATTTTAAACATACAAGGGTTGATACCTACTGATATTTTAGGTAAATTATAATATTTTAACAGTAAGAAAAAGTTGTTAAACTCAGACTTCAGTTTTGAGCTTTCCGGCTTATGTGAAATTACCAAAATGCCCCTACGGAGCATAGTTTGGTTATAATTGATAAATTTCACATATATACTTTACCCTACTGTTATAATTTAGTAAATTGAGTATGTTTTCTGATTACATCAGACCTGTAACTCAGGATAATACTTAAACTCTTTTATAACCTTGTAAATGACCAAACTACCCTTACGGGGCATAGTTTGTGTTTAAATTCGTTTCGGGCATAATAAAAGATATCTTACTGATGTCACAACATACTTGAGGCATATTAACTTAGGAAACCTGTATATGGCTCTAATAATTACCCGTTACGCCTCTTGCGCGTTCGGTTCAGTTTATGTAACTAGTTTGCATAAATTAGCCGAAACGGGTCAAACCTTATCGGTTTTATCTCAAAATCCAGGATGTGTATGAAATACCCATATTAAGCAAGTCTTCAAACTTGTCGGGTCTAAATCACATTCTATCCGGTCTTCGCTTAATCGTGCGTACGAACCGTATCTTTAAAACTAACCGGTCTAAGCTTAAGCTTAACTAAAGACCCGTTAGGATTCTAATAGGTTATTATAAACCTTCGTTCCAGAATAGGAGGACCAGTAAAAGCTACTTGCATTTGCTTATTGTGATTATTACTTTGCTCAGGTAAATACTTTTAACTTATTTTCCCTATACGGGCTTGGGGTACGGTATATAAAATACCGCTTGGTCGGGCATTAAATCTTCCATCGTATGGTGGTTAATTGATATTTGATCGGCCCGTTTGAATTTTTTTGTTTACTTAAAGCCTTTGGGGGGTTAATGACCATGTCCCGGATATCCTTGGCATCATTTTACGAAATGGCCACGACCTAAGCGCGGAGTGTAGGCGTACACTCGTCAGTGCATAAATAGATTATGTGGTGTGTCTATTGATCTTTAACCCGACACGATCCGGGCTACTGAACGCATAAGGAACATGTAATTCTCTTACAAGGTTATATATTTAAATAATTATCACAAGTTATAAAAATGTTTGTGCCATGTGCATCCAAATCAATTTTTAATCATTTTTAAAATGAGTCAGTTGATTGTATTTACCAGTGTAAACTGACGTATTTTCCCAAAAAGATTAAATGCAGGTACAACTCGTAATAGGCTGGATTTTCTCCTTAGCATCAATAAAGAGTCTCGCAAGCTTAAGATGCCTAACGTCTGTTGAACTACTGTTTCCTATTTATTTTGATCCTTCTGTGGATAAACTTTCAACTGTTTGTGATACACGATATTACAATATTTTATTTAGTTGAAATATATCTTTCATTTGCTTCCACTGTGCATATTAAATAATGTGTTGTTTGACTATTATGTTGCCAACCACGTCACGATACTCCCCACCGGTGACACGTGGAATTCGGGGTGTGACAGGTTGGTATCAGAGCCAACACTGAGTGAATTAAACACTAGCCTTTTGTGTTTAATCTCAGTTACACAATTGCACATTCCAAAAATTTTCGAGTCTAGACAAATAACATAGGACAAATTCTACTTTGTTTTGTTTTGGTCCTTTATTTTATATATTCTTGTCGTTATCTTATGTTGTATTGACAGGATTAAATATGCCGCCAAGATTCTTTCGACGAAGAGGACGAGGGAAGGGGCCAATCACCGCCCCCAATGACGACGAGGCTGGACCTTCGCACATGCGAGCTCCTACCACCACTGCGAGTGCTGACCCTAGAGAAAACCGGAGGAACCTTTTTGAACCTGCTAGACGATCTGTCTCGCACAGTTCGACACCTCCCATTCACAACTCATATGGGCCACAGTCGGAAAATGAGCCCGACAACCCTCAACCTTCTTACATACCTCTTCAGCGATCCCTATCGCATAATTCCTTTGGTAACCCCACACCTGTTTTTAGGGGCTGGTTTAACCCGGCAAATTACATACAAGGACCAGTGGGTTTTAACCCATTGGGGCCAGAGGATCATTACTCCGGCGATCATGCAGAGGATATGGACGAGGACACCGATCCCGTCGAGCCCGCAACCGGAACTCCCAACCATCCCATCGAGGTCTCGGATGGTTCGTCTTTTCATGGATCACCCTACCATGGTCCGGACATTTATCAGGCACGATTTAATCAACACGAGTGGTATTTTACACCCTCACATCATTCGTCGCCTCATCAGCAGCAGCAGCAGCAAGATCCCTCTGAGGATTCACGATTCGTGGCAGTCACGCCACCGCCTCCATCGCCACCAGTTCAGCCGGCACCTCTGCAACCGCCGAGGCGTAGGAGAACCGGAGCACGTATGTCTGCACAAGGAAGGGACTTTCATTTTAGCTCTCCTCGACAATCAAGTGGCAGTCATTATCCGCCACTTCCAGAAGATCCACAAATGGGTGGACCTTAAAACCCCGTTGCACCGCAACCACCACCGATGGGTTTTGATAACCCGATTCCAGCATACACAGGTTCGATGGCGTACAACCCGTTTGAGCAACCGGCTCACACCAACTATGGTTACGCTGAAGCCGACCCATACATGGTAGCGGCCAATTATAACGCCCTTCATCCTGAAGGACAGTATGGAGCTCCTTGGGGAGTAGGGTACCCAACTCATGGGTACCAAATACCTGCTAGACCTATTATTCGACAACAATCGCAGCCGCCAAGGTTCTGCCCACCAGAGCGTGAAGAAATTCTGCAAAGGTTGGACCAAGTCGAGCGAGACTTTCACAGAGACCGCAGGGAGCGACAAAGTTTCTTCCAAGGATTGACAAGCCTAATAAAAGGGAAGAGCAAGAAGGACCATTGAATCCTTCCACTGTTGTTGTAATTTCCTTGTATCAGTTGAGCCCCTGCGTGGGCCTGTCTTGCTGTATTGACCCCTTTGTGGGTATGCTTGTTTGTTTTGACCCCTGTGTGGGTCTATCTTTCTGTTAACCCCTACGAGGGTATGATGTTTGTTTAAGTCCCTGCGTGGACCAGTATGTTGTTTGACCCCTGCGTGGGTAACTTTTTTGTCTAAAAAGTCCCGTTTAGGGCGATGTGTAATCTATTAATAATTAATGGAATGTTTAATTTATAAATTTCATTTTTGCCATTATATGCATAAATATTATATATGAAATAAATAAATCAAAATCATTCCTTTTAATAATGATCTGCCTATTAAATATTGAATAAGAATCTTAAGAGTGAAACCTAGCCTGAGTGTCATTGTAAAGACCTGGCCAAAATGGTAAGACCTGTTTAAAAGATTCAAACCCCTGTTAACATCTGTAAACATGTTAACACTCCTGGCAGATGTGATTCGTTAAAATCACACACGTCATTCTTATATAAGGATTCTTCAAAAGATTTCCTAACCCAACTAAATGATCTCTGAATCATGGGTTTAAATCATCAATTAAGATGATCATATTTTGACCATACATTGGTAATATAATGCCTAGTGGCCCTTCTCATTTTTATATGAGACAAAAGACAGTAATAGTCTATGACCCTGTCTGAAAAAGGTAAAGAACTATGTTCAAACCTTCATGCCTTGATTCTCTGAAATCATGGCTTATAATTTAAAAAAATGTCCTTGTGACTAGGCCTTTTGTGCTACTAATAAAACTGTTATTGTTTTATAATTAGGATAAATTATAATAGAAATCCTAAATAAATATGATTAATAAATTAACCAAATATGGTCTATGTTTACCATGGTTAATGAATTGCCATAAAAGACAATTCCATAATAAACTCCCAAGTAAACTATTGTCCTTGTTTTATGTAACAGTTCAATTAAAATGGTTGACTCGGATGAAATTAATAGTCACCCAGTGGAGAATAATGATAACGCCCGAATTAATATAACGGGTGCTGAACTGAAAGCGTTAGTAGACGACGCAGTTACAAAGGCCTTATAGCGGCAGTACGAAGAATATAATGGGACTCGAAGTAGGACCCTATCTACACCGCATTCGAAGCCACCCTCCAAGAAGGAAGAACCGAAGAAAGATGATGATCGACTCTCCTCAAACCACCACAGTGCTCCATCTCAACAGATTGTACTAAATCAAGAACCCCGTAGTAAGGGTTGCTCCTATAAATACTTTGTTTCATGCAAACCCAGAGATTTCACTGGGGAAAAAGGAGCCATTGACTGCATGACGTGGTTAGATGAGATGGATACAGTAGTGGATATCAGCGGGTGCGCTGAGAGGGATATAGTCAAGTTTGTTTCGCAATCTTTTAAAGGCGAGGCTTTAGCCTGGTGGAGATCACTGATTCAAGCTACTGGGAAGATCCCATTGTACAACATGTCATGGGAACAATTCGTTGCCCTCATCAGGGAGAATTACTGTCCTCAGCATGAGGTCGAGAAGATTGAGTCAGATTTTCTTTCGTTGGTAATGACGAATCTAGATTGCCAAGCTTACCTCACGAGCTTTAATACAATGTCGAGGTTGGTTCCGTATTTGGTAACCCCGGAACCCAAACGAATAGCTCGTTTCATTGGGGGTTTAGCCCCCGAGATAAAGGCAAGCGTGAAGGCCTCTCGGCCAGCTACTTTCAGATCTGTAGCTGACATATCTCTGTCCCTCACTCTGGACGCGGTCAGACAAAGATCGTTGAGGAACAAAGATGCTGAGAAAAGAAAACGTGAAGATGATAATTCACGGAGGTCAAACAAGAAGCACCGAGGAAACGGTGACAACAAGAGGGGTTTGAGTCAAAGAAGGATGGGCATCAGTCTGGTGATAAGCCCAAATGCAAAGTCTGTAAGAAACAGCACTTCGGGAAGTGCAGGCTCGAATCGAACTCGCAGACTCAGTCAAGAACTTTTGCTTGCGGGATATGCAAGTCCAAGGAACACAAGACCTTGGATTGCAAAAAGCTGAAGGATGCAACGTGCTACAGTTGCAATGAGAAAGGGCACATTAAAACCAACTGCCCTAAATACGCCAAGAAGCCTGAAGAGGCCAAGAAGACCAATGCTAGGGTCTTTAGGATGGATGCGAAGGAGGCTGTGCAAGACGATAACGTGATCACAGGTACCTTTCTCATAAATGATATCTATGCAAGAGTACTTTTTGATTCAGGCGCTGATAAATCGTTTGTAGATAATAAGTTTTGCAAATTGCTGAATTTACATGTTAAAACCTCAAGAGTGAAATATGAAGTGGAGTTAGCAGATGGCACCTTAGAAACCGCCTCAATCATATTAGATGGATGCTTCATATCCATTAAGAACCACTCTTTTCCTTTGTCCCTACTTCCTTTGAAGTTGGCCGGTTTCGACATCGTTTTAGGCATGGACTGGTTATCTCATAACCAGACCCAAATTGTCTGTAACAAGAAGCAAGTGGTGATCAAGACTCCGTCTGGCGAATCACTTACCATTCAGGGAGATACCCGGTATGGACTGCCTGAGCAAGTGACTATGCTCAAGGCCTCTAAGTGTTTGAAGAAGGGTTGTGTCATCTGCATGGCACAGGTGACTATTGATGAGCCGAAACCCAAGATTGAAGACATCCCCGTCATTTCTGGATACCCATAAGTTTTTCCTGAAGAACTACCTGGTTTACCACCAGATAGGCAAGTGGAATTCAGAATTGACATCATCCCTGGAGCAGCACCTGTTGCTAGAGCACCTTATAGGTTAGCACCAACAGAAATGAAGGAATTGAGGACACAACTGGATGAATTGCTAGCTAAAGGTTTCATTAAACCTAGTTCGTCTCCTTGGGGAGCACCAGTCTTGTTTGTCAAGAAGAAGGATGGATCGATGCGTCTGTGCATCGATTACCGTGAACTTAATAAGGTCACAATAAAGAATAGGTATCCTTTGCCCAGGATCGATGATTTGTTCGATCAACTGCAAGGGTCAAGTTATTTCTCGAAGATTGACTTAAGGTCAGGCTACCACCAACTGAAGGTTAGAGATGAAGACGTACACAAAACTGCATTTAGGACTCGTTATGGTCATTACGAGTTCCTAGTGATGCCTTTTGGGCTCATTAATGCACCTGCCGCGTTCATGGATCTCATGAATCACGTTTGTAAGCCTTACTTAGATAAATTCGTCATCGTTTTCATCGACGACATTCTTATCTACTCGAAGAACCAAGCTGACCATGAGAAACACCTTCGCTGTATTCTTAAACTCCTACATCATGAGAAGCTCTATGCCAAATTCTCTAAATGTGAATTTTGGCTTCGAGAAGTCCAATTCCTTGGACATGTGGTTAGTGAGCGTGGTATCCAAGTGGATCCCGCTAAAGTGGAAGCAGTTATGAACTGGCAAGAGCCAAAGACGCCTACAGAGATTCGTAGCTTTCTAGGCTTAGCAGGATATTATAGGCGTTTCATTGAAAAATTTTCAAGGATTGCTGCACCCCTAACTTCCTTAACTAGGAAGAAGATTAAGTTCGACTGGGGACCTAAACAGCAAGAATCCTTTGATATCCTAAAACAAAAGTTGAGCAACGCTCCTGTACTGACATTGCCTGAAGGCACCGAAGAATTCGTAGTTTACTGCGATGCATCACACACTGGCATGGGGTGTGTGCTTATGCAGAAAGGCAAGGTTATTGCCTATGCTTCAAGACAGTTAAAGGTGCATGAAAAGAATTACACCACCCACGACTTGGAGTTGGGTGCCGTTGTATTTGCACTAAAACTATGGAGGCATTATTTATACGGAATCAAGTGTGTGATCTATTCTGATCACAAGAGCCTCCAGCACCTGTTTAACCAGAAGGATTTAAACATGAGGCAACGCCGATGGATGGAGACTTTGAATGATTACGATTGTGAAATCCGATACCATCCAGGCAAGGCAAATGTGGTTGCTGATGCCTTAAGTCGGAAAGAAAGAGTGAAACCCATCCGAATCAATGCCAAGAGCATTGAAATAAAGAAAAGTTTGAATGAAAGGTTGTTAGCTGCACAGAAGGAAGCTGTGCTGGAAGCTAACTATCCTAACGAAAAGCTGGGAGTCACTGAAGAGCAATTATCTCAGGGCAAGGACGGAATCCTGAGGTTAAATGGAAGAATATGGGTTCCAGTTTATGGAGGACTTCGAGATGTGATCCTCTAGGAAGCCCACAGCTCTAAATATTCCGTCCATCCTGGAGCTGATAAGATGTACCAGGATCTGAAGGCGAATTATTGGTGGATAGGCTTGAAGAAGTCTGTAGCTACCTATGTAGCTAAATGCTTGACGTGTGCGCAAGTCAAAGCAGAACATCAGAAACCGTTAGGTTTGCTACAACAGCCTGAACTTCCCACTTGGAAGTGGGAAATGGTAACTATGGATTTTATCACCAAGTTACCTAAGACAAGGAAAGGAAACGATACCATTTGGGTGATCGTAGACAGACTGACTAAGTCAGCACATTTCCTATCCATTAAGGAGACTTACAGCTCTGACATGTTAGCCCAGTTGTACGTGGATAAGATTGTAGCCTTACATGGCATACCTATGTCTATTATCTCTGACAGAGATACTAGATACACGTCACATTTTTGGAAAAGTTTCCAACAATCTTTGGGCACGCGTTTGAATTTTAGTACGGCTTACCATCCTCAGACGGACGGTCAGAGTGAGCGTACTATTCAAACTTTGGAAGACATGCTTCGAGCATGCGTGATTGATTTAGGTGGTAGTTGGGATAACCACCTGCCGTTAATCGAATTATCCTACAATAATAGCTACCATACCAGCATTAAGGCTGCGCCTTTCGAGGCCTTATACGGTAGAAAATGCAGAATGCCCGTTTGTTGGGAGGAAGTTGGAGATGTCCAATTATCAGGACTGGAGATAGTCTTTGAAACGACGGACAAGATTGTCCAGATTCGTGACCGTCTCAAAGCTGCCCGAGATAGGCAGAAGAGTTACGCAGATCCAAAGCGTAAACCTATGAAATTCGAAGTAGGTGACAAAGTGTTGCTTAAAGTATCACCCTGGAATGGGGTGATGCGATTCGGTAAGAAAGGTAAGTTAAGCCCGAGGTATATAGGACCGTTCGAGATTATCGAATGTGTTGGATCAGTGGCTTACAAGTTAAATTTACCTGAAGAGCTCAGTGGTATTCATAACGTATTCCACGTCTGCAATCTGAAGAAATGCCTAGCTGACGAATCGCTAGTCATACCACATACAGATGTGCATATAGATGAGAGCTTGAAATTTGTGGAAAAACCATTGTCGATTGAAGATCGACAGGTTAAGAGGCTTCGAAGGAAGCATGTGCCTATTGTAAAAGTAAAATGGGATGCCCGTAGAGGTCCCGAGTATACGTGGGAGGTTGAGTCCACAATGAAAGAAAAGTACCCTTATTTATTTCAGTAAATCTCAAGGTCGAGATTTCTTTTAAGGGGGTGAGGATGTAACACCTCGAAAATTCACGTCCTATAATGTGTTGACACGTGTCATAGGTTTGAACGTGTGAAAGAATATTATAGAAGGATTGAAGTTGACAATCATGGAAAGTATGTGAATATACGAGTTCTAAATATCAACAGTGAATAAATATACTTTACAATAACCCTACATGATGCTCATACCTTCAAACGAATAAATCATGGATCATACGAAGCTAATTGTGAATGAAAGTGAGAGATTACAAACTAAAGGGGTTAAATGTGTCAACATGTTTAAGTTATACCTCTGAGTGACCTTTTAACAAACCCGAAGCTTTGTAACGGTTAATTATGCTCACTAGAATGCACGATATAAATTTCATAAAGTTTCGTTATCGTATGAGAAAGTTATGATCAAATTCGTATACAAGGGGTTAAAGCGTCAACGTTGAAAGTTATGACTTTTCGGGTAATAACAAAGTGATCAAGGACTAAATAAAGTGGGTACAAGCCTTGAAGCCCTTGTAAGTAAATGTGAAGGGGTTAAATTGCAAGAAATAAGTTAGTTGACCTTTCGAATGGCCAAGAGACAAGATGCAAAAACTTAAAAATGTGAAAACCTGAAAACGGGGCTTAGGCGGGCCGCGTAAGAGTTGTTATGGTCTTACGCGGGCCGCGTCAGACGCCCAGATACAGAAACATCAGACAGCAGCCTGTATATGTGCTATAACCGACTTTAATCAGTGGTTTCACTTCATGGGCGACCCTTAAACAACCCCTAGACCCTTAGGGACATATGTGGATCATCTGGGATCATTGATAGGCTTGTGTGTCAACAATCCATGAGATTTTGAACACTATATAAAGGCCTCTTGTGCAACCATTTTGATCACACCTTCCTTCAGCATTTCTGATCATTTCTGGAGCTCCAAAGCAGACTCAAGTGATCACTAATCGTGCATAGGACTTCAGTAAGTATGCTTAACCTTTCTTAGTTAAGTTTTTGCTTAGTTTTAGCTTAAAAGTCAAACCGTCGTAATTAACGGTTGACTTAGCGATTAATCATTGATGGTCCAGTGATTAGTCGAATTGAAAGTAGTTATAAGTTGGTAATTATGTGGGCATTAAACCCTTAAAAGGGCACCCTCTGATTCCCACTCTAACTAAACCATTTGTCGGGTTAAAGTTAATTAGAAAAAGTCAACAGGATGCTTAATTTCAAATTAATACATAATTAGCAATGTAGAACCCATACAACCTGTTTGATCATTATTATAACTTAGTAATTAATGTAAGAACATGTCTAAACATGTTCAACCCGACAATTTTCAGTAGAGACCCGGTTCGGAACCGAAAGTCGCATAATTTAACTTTTGCTTTGACTTTCGGTTCTGACCCGTTTAGGCATGTTTTAGAAATTCCTTAGAGCTTTAATTGGACTAGGTTACATGCTAGTATAACCCTCTGTGATTATACACCTTGGTTCATTAGTTATCCGATTAATATGCATGATTCCGTTAATTGCTCATATGTTGACCATTATGCCCTTTTCACCATAAAACGTGATTTTTGAAAATGTAAAAGAGTAGAAACCTTAGTTTCTGATTTATAAACTTGTAACCAAAATTTGACATCAGTTTGAGGTGTAGATTGAGAGTTATGCTCGTTAGCGTAATTAGAAAGCTTCTTTAGCGATTAAACGGCATAATTAGCGTATGTCCTATTTAAACCCACTTAATGATATCAAACTCTTTACCCACTGATATAATATATTATTTTTGGATTTTTGAAGATTTTTAATTAATTTTAGACTGAGCATAACTTAGAGTCGTAAGCTTAATCCGGTAATTGTCGATTTTGCCCTTACGGGCTATAAAATGAGTTTTACATATCCATTTGACCCCAAATCTTTTGCTACTGATTATATATGATAAATAAATTATTTTGAACCATCTGGAATAATAAAAATATCAGTTTTCTATATAGAACCCGGAAACGGCTTCTAATCGCCTTTTTAAGCGTTTTTAACGCATAGTATGTACTAAAACTATTTTAAACATACAAGGGTTGATACCTACTGATATTTTAGGTAAATTATAATATTTTAACAGTAAGCAAAAGTTGTTAAACTCAGACTTCAGTTTTGAGCTTTCCGGCTTATGTGAAATTACCAAAATGCCCCTACGGAGCATAGTTTGGTTATAATTGATAAATTTCACATATATACTTTACCCTACTGTTATAACTTAGTAAATTGAGTATGTTTTCTGATTACATCAGACCTGTAACTCAGGATAATACTTAAACTCTTTTATAACCTTGTAAATGACCAAACTACCCTTACGGGGCATAGTTTGTGTTTAAATTCGTTTCGGGCATAATAAAAGATATCTTACTGATGTCACAACATATTTGAGGCATATTAACTTAGGAAACCTGTATATGGCTCTAATAATTACCCGTTACGCCTCTTGCGCGTTCGGTTCAGTTTATGTAACTAGTTTGCATAAATTAGCCGAAACGGGTCAAACCTTATCGGTTTTATCTCAAAATCCAGGATGTGTATGAAATACCCATATTAAGCAAGTCTTCAAACTTGTCGGGTCTAAATCACATTCTATCCGGTCTTCGCTTAATCGTGCGTACGAACCGTATCTTTAAAACTAACCGGTCTAAGCTTAAGCTTAACTAAAGACCCGTTAGGATTCTAATAGGTTATTATAAACCTTCGTTCCAGAATAGGAGGACCAGTAAAAGCTACTTGCATTTGCTTATTGTGATTATTACTTTGCTCAGGTAAATACTTTTAACTTATTTTCCCTATACGGGCTTGGGGTACGGTATATAAAATACCGCTTGGTCGGGCATTAAATCTTCCATCGTATGGTGGTTAATTGATATTTGATCGGCCCGTTTGAATTTTTTTGTTTACTTAAAGCCTTTGGGGGGTTAATGACCATGTCCCGGATATCCTTGGCATCATTTTACGAAATGGCCACGACCTAAGCGCGGAGTGTAGGCGTACACTCGTCAGTGCATAAATAGATTATGTGGTGTGTCTATTGATCTTTAACCCGACACGATCCGGGCTACTGAACGCATAAGGAACATGTAATTCTCTTACAAGGTTATATATTTAAATAATTATCACAAGTTATAAAAATGTTTGTGCCATGTGCATCCAAATCAATTTTTAATCATTTTTAAAATGAGTCAGTTGATTGTATTTACCAGTGTAAACTGACGTATTTTCCCAAAAAGATTAAATGCAGGTACTACTCGTAATAGGCTGGATTTTCTCCTTAGCATCAATAAAGAGTCTCGCAAGCTTAAGATGCCTAACGTCTGTTGAACTACTGTTTCCTATTTATTTTGATCCTTCTGTGGATAAACTTTCAACTGTTTGTGATACACGATATTACAATATTTTATTCAGTTGAAATATATCTTTCATTTGCTTCCGCTGTGCATATTAAATAATGTGTTGTTTGACTATTATGTTGCCAACCACGTCACGATACTCCCCACCGGGCCCACCGGTGACACGTGGAAATCGGGGTGTGACATAACTGTGCTTGTGATGTGTTTCAAAATCTGATATGATCCTCTTGCACAAACTCACAAAAATATTGCTTGTACATATTTCTTTACTGCTTTTCATTAAAATAAAAAATCCAAAAAGATTTTAGTGTGTTTTACCATAAAATTTTGAAAAATACAAAAAGATTTTCGACAACTGATGTTGGAGAGCTGATTTTAAAATTCCAAAGGCTAAACATGATGAATAAATGGTTTGGGAAAGTTTGATTGAAATAAGATTTGAGTTTGAAATATTTAGTTGGTTCATTAATTTGAATCAAAATATTGAGTGTTAAAATTTCAAGAGGAAGAATAGAGCTTATTAGCGTCAAATATGTTTATCTTACGAGTGATTGAGAATTATGCAGGTTAAAGCCAGGTTCCTGAGTCTGAGTGTTACAGAGAGCCAGACTACGATCTTGAACCTGTGAAAGTCTAAACAGAGTTTGAGCCAGGATTCAATTTCAAGGCAATAGCTAATTCCAGACAGCGATCCCAGCTTGATGAAAGGGGGAGTCTGACGAGGTTAGAGCCAGAGATAGATCCTGAATCATCGTTCAAAGGGAGAAGAAGAGATAGAGTTTGAAAGATTCTTACAATGGAGAATATTTTGGAAAGTATGAGAAGACCGATCAGGGCTGAAGAGTTGACATGCCGAAGACTCGTACCGAAGACTTCGTCAACATCCGAGGGGGAGTCTGTTGGTGCATACGTCTGTCGACTTCGTCTTCGTTCGAGTCTTGTATTAGATTGTATAGATCAGGGTACGTTATACGAGAAAACTGTCAAAAATAGGTTAGAAGGTAATTTCGCACGAAATAACAGAGTGTTATTTCGCATGAAATTAGCTAGTGATTTCACACGAAATTACTTGGTGATTTCGCACGAAATAGTAATTTCGTGTGAATGTGATTTCGCATGAGCCATTCCGTGCGAAATTAGCTAGCCTATAAATAGGTGCCTTGTGATTTCGTTTGAAGTAGTTCGAACGTATTGAATTCCGGAGCCGAAGTGCTGCCGAAGTGTCTCTGTGCTGTAAAATTTTCAGAATCAATAAACCAGACAGTTAAAAGTGAATATCAAGCTGAAAGAAGACTGAATCAATGAATTCCGCCTCTGATTTAGTCTAAGAACTCTTCTGATCGACTCGTTTGGTCGGTAAAACGATCCTACAGTTTTTTTTGTGCCTTGATTCGCTTAAAAGAATAATTAAGGATTTGACAGGTGTTGACAATGTGATCTTCTGCAGGTAAGTCGACGAGCGTTAAAAAGGACAAATAAATCAGCAAAAAAATGGAACCTCCCAGATTTGAATAACGAAGTTCGGAGTCAAAATTGCCCAAATTTCATCTAGTTTGTGAATATTTCCTAATTTTTATTATTTTAATCTAAATTGGGCATGTTTTTCGAGAAAGTTTGAAATTCACGAGCGTATTTAAATTTGATTTTGAAAATGGGTTGTTAACCTCTAGTGGCGGCGGAATTAAGATTCCAGCGAAAATAATTGTTTCGCCAGTAATCCTAAACCGCCTATAAATCTTCCATAACCGACCTTATTTCAAAAATTTTCAAACACTTCTTTTTCTCTCCCTCATTGTCATCGGTTAAACTTTTTCATCTTCTTCAACATTCTATTGTTCTTAGTGCTTCGTTCACGAATCATAGGTAATATCCGTCCATAATCGGTCCTCACAGATTACTACATTTATTGGTTTATGATTATATTGGGCTTATTATTATTTGAAAACCATTACCGTAAATCATCTGTTATTAGAGGGTTTTGAGATAGTTGTTGATAGGCATTGTTCATAATTTCATATTTCCGATTGTGCTAAACAGTTCTTGATCAAGGTTCAAGATAGTGATCATCTACAGATTAGACTGTTAGGGTTTTTGAAAGGGTTTATCAAGAACAATATGATGACAGCGGAATTACCCATGAATATGGCGATGAATATAGCGAAATTACCATGGATCAGGGAATGTCAAAAGTCTCGAACGCGAGTTCGAGCAACCTGCGAAATAAATTATTTCGCCGGTAAGTCAGCGTGGACTATTGTCTTTGCTGCTCACTCGCTTCGAGAACGAACCTCACCTTCGCCGATGATAGTCAGCGAAATTAACTATCATCATGCCATCATCATTGGCGAAGTTAACCTGATTCCTATAGTTGTTGCCGGCGAAATCATCCAAGATCCGTCATTATCGCCTGCGAAATTGTCCTATCTCGTTTTAGATCAGCAGCGAAGATAATATTGACGCATCAGCGAATTTATCTGTTGATCTTTTTAAAATCTGATTTCATTCCTTTTTATATTCATGTATTTTTTTAAAAGGAAATCCGTATTTGTAAATATTTTTCAAACACAACTTTTATATGTGAATATTTTTTTTTAAATCAAAATATCATATTTTTCTTTTATAAGTTTGTTTTAAATATATATCTTTAAATATTTGTAAATATTATATCATTCGTAATGACAATGCGTTTCACAAGAATTCTAACTTGGCTCGTTTGTTGTGTCAGGAGCAAGATGGTGAAAATTGTCGAATGGGATAAAACTCTCAAGCATAATCAGCCAATCGTACTTGAGCCAGCACCAAAGGATTTTGTAGACGTGGCTAGATGGATTAGATCAAGTTCAAAGGGAAGTCCCTATCTATCGTATTCATATTCAAGAGTTCTGGCAAACGGCAAAGGCAGAAACTGTTAACAAAGTCAGAAGAATCTCCGCAACAGTTCGCAATAAACAAGTAATTGTTACTGAAGAAAGAATACGCAAAGTCTTGAAGCTAGGAGATGAAGACAAGGATCCGATCAGCTTAAACAAGGATGACATTCTGGATGGCTTTCGCGGAATGGGATACGTAGGAGATTTCAGTCAAAAGAAGGAGATCAAAAGGAATGGTCTTACGAGGGATTGGAGGTTTATAGTACATGTAATTGCTATGAGTATGGCTAATCCTAAAGGTGGCTATGATGGCCTAAATCTGGAATGGTCAGGAACAATGTTGAACTTGTGTTTAAACCAAAAGTTCAACTTCTCTGGACTAATCTTCAACTACATGATCGAAAACTCAAGAGGGAACACATGGGCAATGTACCCTAGGTTCATTCAGATGCTGATAAATGATCAATATCCCAATTTGTCGCATGACGGAAGTAGTTAAACCTTCCATGTTCCCACAAGTCGACAGCTTACTGAAATCAAAACAAATGAGTGGGTGATGTTGCACGATTGGATGTACTCTGCAGAAAGACTTCCATTGGTTAAAGCAGCATATCAAAAGTACAGGGAAACACTTAAAGCGAAACAACAAAGAAATGTGCAAGCTGAGGAAGAGGTTGAAGAGGAAGAAGAAGAACAGCTGAAGAGAAAGAGAAAAGGAAAGCAGGTGGCCGATGAAGAACCTCCAAAGAAAAAGAAATCATCGGAAAACCCCGAAAGGTTTATGGGGCAAGCTTTAGAGCCGCAGATTCTGAAGAACGTCGTCGGCACATAGAAGACATGCGTGCAATCCATGAAATGGAAGAGAAACAGGAGAGAGAAAAGAAGCTTGCCAGAAGAGAAATGACGGAGTCTGAAAGACCTGTTGTTGTGACGGAAGAAGAAGAATTGGAAGATTTTGTTGATACACTGTTAATCGATCCAGAAGAACCTTCCACAAGCAAATCACCTCCACCCAAGAAAAAGAAAACAGATGAAGGATCTTCTAAGTTTCCTCAAGTGAAACCTACAAGGATTTCAAAACCTCCTGTCCCACCACAAAGAATCCTCCCGTTTCAAGATCTGTATGACAAGCTCGTCAAAGATATCGGTGCTGGTCCTGCCAAAGAAATATGCATTCTGAAGCACCAAGTAAATGATACAAATATTCTGAGAGAAAAGCTGAAGGAACATAGGAAGAAATACAGAGAAATGCATGCATACGTTACTGAGCAATCAAAGTACATAAGATTTCAACAACATGGAATAGAGAAGTTGTACAGAATGATGAAGAAAATTTGTGCCAAAATTGAGATAGAGCCTATGTTCTCCTTTGCAGAGATCTTCGACTTTGAGGCATTTAAAGAAGAAGAAACAAACAGAAAGGTGAAAGAAGCTGAAGCGAAGAAAAGGCCTCTTGAGTCCACAGAAAAGGTCACTGAAGGGGACGATAGTGACGAAGAAGAAATGGACAGAGATAAAATGCCCTCAAGGTTTATTGAGTGGGGGTTAGAAGAGGAAGTTATGTATAAACAAGAAGATGGAGAAACATTCACTCCACAGCACCCTGACTGGTTCAGAAGGGAAAGAGAAAAACTTCCTGATTTTTATCAGGTAGTCACTGTTGAAAAGACAGAGGCTACTGATTAAATCATTAGTTGGATGTACAACAATCTGAAAGGGATGTTTGTGGTTAAACGAAGAGGAGGTGTGATTCAATACTTCAAGACATGGTATGACCTGTTTTCTCTTCCTAGATGGGATGTGCGGGAACTTGGCCGACTGGATATGTTAAATCGAGATCGTAGCAGTCTCGGGGCGGACTTTGAACGTATAATTGCGAAAGAATGCAATAAAGGCTTTGAGGTATTCAAGCCACAACGCCCTCGAAGGAGAGTTTCCAAGACCACAAAGGATCCTATCACCGGCAAAGGAAAAGTGACGTGGGTTATCAACCCTGCGAAAGTTGTCACACCCCCAAAATCCACACGCGAAGTATCACCGCTTGGAGGCGTGACTGACCAGGATCAAGCCACCAATCATATTGAACAAGCATGTAAGTAAACATAATACAATCAAACAATATGAAAGGTGTTCAAAACCAAAACATAGTTAAGTGTTTAGCGGAAGCATAATTGTAAAACCCATTGAAAGTATTAAATACGAAATAAAGTAATGTGCATAGCATGGCACACATTGCCATATCCCACAACGACCGTTCCTCCCTGTGTAAGCTCCATGAGTACCTAATGACCTGCAAGGCATGTAGCAACGAATCAACAACAAAGTTGAGCGAGTTCACAGTTGGTTGTTTAGTTATAGTATTCGTTTCGTAAATCATTTGTTCGTTTTGTAAACCATGTATCGTATTAATTCGTATCGCAGCCATTCCAGGCATGTGTGCGATGATTAGTGGGGGCTTCCCATGTGTTACTAGACCACGCGTATCGACTGCTACGAAAATGTAAGAGGTGCCCTAAGTCAATGTCTATCAGCATTGACCCTTTGCCCATAGTCCATTAGTACACGCCCGTCCGACTGGCACGGTGTGAGGTTTGTTAAACCTAATAGCGCTATTAACTAATGACCCGCTCGCCATAGGCCTCGGCGATTAAGTCGATAAATGAGGGACTTCATTTGATAGAGTTGATGGTCTTATGATCGTGTACGTAGGTTTTACGTACGTGCCCTTCAATCCGAGGACAGTAGTAAGTATAACTGTACGTAGGTTTTACGTACGTGCCCTTCAATCCGAGGACAGTAATAAGTATAACTGTACATAGGTTTTACGTACGTGCCCTTCAATCCGAGGACAGTAATAAGTATAACTGTACGTAGGTTTTACGTACGTGCCCTTCAATCCGAGGACAGTAATAATTAGTTTAATAGTAATGGTTGTACGAGTAGTTATTCAATCCCATTCCCAACCCCTGGGAATCCCATGCCTTGGCTAATGTGAAATCACCTTGGTTTGCTCGGCAGATACAAAGAAAGGTCAAGTCTAGCTGCTAGTGGTCAACCACATCCTAACATGGTTACCATATAAGTCAGGTTTTGGTTACGAGTAGTGCACATAAGTATCACATAAGGAACACATATAGATCATGGCAAATACACATCATCACGTTTAATAGTCATAACGTATTCAACTTGTGCGATTAAAAGATTGGGCTCGCACAAGTCTAATGACCTTGTGCGAGTCATTCGTTGGAGCCCAATACTACCCTGCCCAATAACAAGAAACCCAACAAAACTATAAACATGAGCACGGCCCAAATAACAAGTCTTGTGTGATCCGGATAGCTTGTACGATCCGTTCGACTTGTGCGATCCGATTGGGTTGTGCGATCAGAACTAGCCCAGCCCAACATGAATATTCGGCCCAAACATTACAACTTGTGCGATCCAACAGCCTTGTGCGACCAGACCTCTTGTGCGATCAGGTCATCTTGTGCAACCAGATCAGCTTGTGCGACTAGACTTCTTGTGCGAATGGACCTCTTGTGCCACTAAGAGGTCTTGTGCGAATGGTTTTAACTTCCGTTTTTCATGCATATCAGTTACAAACATTCAATGGTTTCCAAATTTACAATAAATCAATCAACAGTTTCTAATTTTCCAAATCAACATACAATCGATCAAACCAATCATTTATCATCTAATCCATAAGAACCCTAATCATTTATCAAGCATAAACATTAAGCATAACAACTAAATATATAAACATAGTTCATGTTCTTGATCACTAACGTGCATTCTAATCATGACAACTCAACACTTATTCAAGCCTTATACATCACAGATGAATATCATTATTCAAACATAACATCATAATTCCTTATTTTGATCCGATTACATGAACATACAATCGATTATAAACATTGCAACCTAATCCGAAAACAAGACATGATAGTCACACACATCCGATTACTAATACACATCTCGATCTAACCATACACATGTGAACCGATTTTAAAGACATCAATACTAACAGTTTACATCATCATCAATCGTGTATCATTTACAAATCATCACATGAGACATGTATAATCACATAACATAACATCAACTAATAACGAAACACTAACCGGTTAAGAGAGGATAACGAGAATGATCCGAACAAGAGAATGATCCGAACACTATGATCTTCGATTGAGAGAGAGTGAGTTGCCGTCAAGTTTGAGAGGAGAGAAAGAGAGAGCTAGGGTTTGTGTGTTTAGAGTGTTTGACAACAAATGAGGAGTATACTCCTACTCCTAACTGTTATGCGCAAAAGAGAAAGAGTGGGTCGAACCCTCCTAATGGCTGCCCATTCGGTTCAAGTTCAAGAGAAGTGGGCCGAGAGTGGTAAAGCCTAAAGGCTTGTGCATTTGAGTTGCTATTGTGTGATTGGTTTCTTTCGTGTGATTAAACATACATATACATACATGCACAACACATATTCACATAACATTCACTTATAATAATCATTTAATCAATCACTTTCATATAGTCACATCACGTACACATACGTTACATTGAGCACAAAGATATGTTCTGAAATACGAGTTGTCACATTATCCCCAAGTTGAAAGAAATTTCGTCCCGAAATTTGGTACGTACTCACTGAGGAAGCTAGTTAAGTTGCATGGTTTTCCTGGGGTGTCACATCCTCCCCCCGTTGATCTGGAATTTCATCCAGAAATTCCATAGCTTCGGCCTCAGTAGTGGTTGTACTGTTTGCGAATAGTTGGGGATACTTTTGTTTCATTTGGTCTTCGCGTTCCCAGGTGAACTCTGGGCCGCGACGTGAGTTCCAACGAACTCGAACGAGAGGTATTCTAGTGCGCTCGAGGACCTTAACATCCCGGTCCGTGATTTCAACTGGTTCCTCGACGAATCGTAACTGCTCGTCGATAGTGAGCTCCTTCAAAGGAACTACGAGAGTCTCATCTGACAGACACCTCTTCAGATTCGACACGTGGAAAACGTTGTGAACTGCACTGAGTTCTGCTGGTAGGTTTAGTCTGTAGGCCACCTTGCCTATTTTCTCGATGACTTCGAAGGGTCCGACGTATCGTGGGTTAAGTTTGCCTCGTTTACCAAAACGAACCACACCCTTCCAGGGTGAAACTTTTAGTAGCACTCGCTCCCCAACCTGGAGCTTGAGTGGTTTCCTGTCCTTATCGGCGTAACTTTTCTGACGGTCACGAGCCGCCGCCATTCGTTGTCGTATTTGAGCAATTCGTTCTGTTGTGTCTACCACAAGTTCTGGGCCAGTGATCTGACTATCCCCCACTTCTGCCCAACAAAGAGGTGATCGGTATTTACGCCCGTACAATGCCTCAAACGGAGCAGCTTTAATGCTGGTGTGGTAGATGTTATTGTACGAAAATTCCACAAGTGGGAGATGCTTTTCCCAGCCGTTGCCAAAGTCAATTACACATGCCCTAAGCATGTCTTCGAGGGTCTGGATGGTGCGTTCAGACTGCCCATCCGTTTGCGGGTGATAAGTTGTGCTCATATCTAAACGTGAGCCAAAAGACTTGTGCATTGCTTGCCAAAGTTCTGAAGTAAAGCGTGCATCACGATCAGAGATAATAGAGGTGGGCACTCCGTGCCTCGAGACAACTTCTTTAAGATATACGTCTGCTAGTGTGGAGAACTTATCCGTTTCCTTGATAGCCAAGAAGTGAGCAGACTTTGTGAGTCGATCCACGATCACCCAAATAGTATCATTACCACGTTGAGATCTAGGCAGGCCTGTAACAAAATCCATGGAAATTTGCTCCCATTTCCATTGTGGTATCTCTGGTTGTTGGAGTAGGCCTGAGGGTTTCTGATATTCCGTCTTGACTCTCGCACAAGTCAAGCACTTGCTAACGTACGTTGCTATGTGAGCTTTCATGCTAGGCCACCAATACGTAGTTTTGATATCGTGGTACATCTTATCCGAACCAGGATGTATCGAGTAGCGAGACTTGTGTGCCTCATCCATCACAAGCTCTCGTAGGTTGCCATAGAGTGGGACCCAAATGCGTCCTGTTACGTAGTAAGCACCGTCTTCCTTCTGTTCTAATCGTTGCCTTGAGCCACGTAGGGCTTCAGCCCTGACGTTTTCTGGTTTCAATGCTTCTACCTGAGCGTCTCGTATCTGAGAAGGAAGACTAGACTGTATAGTGAGTTGTAAAGCTCGTACGCGCTTAGGCGCAGTGTCCTTTCGACTGAGGGCGTCAGCCACAACATTGGCTTTGCATGGGTGGTACCTGATCGAGCATTCGTAGTCATTCAGTAGCTCGACCCATCGTCGTTGTCGCATATTCAGTTCCTTCTGTTTGCAGATATGCTCGAGACTCCTATGATCTGTGTAGATGGCGCACTTGGTACCGTACAGGTAGTGTCTCCATATCTTAAGTGCAAAAACAACAGCTCCCAGCTCTAGATCGTGTGTAGTGTAGTTCCTTTCATGAACTTTAAGCTGGCGTGAAGCGTAGGCTATAACTTTATCCCGCTGCATCAATACACAACCAAGACCCTGGATGGATGCGTCGCAGTAAACCACAAAGTCGTCTGTGCCCTCTGGAAATGAAAGAATAGGTGCGCTGCAGAGTCTATCCTTTAAGTGCTGAAATGCTAATTCCTGTGCGTTTCCCCATCGATAAACAACGCCTTTCTGCGTTAGTGAGGTGAGGGGCTGTGCAATCTTGGAGAAGTCTTTGATGAATCTTCTGTAGTAACCTGCCAAGCCCAAGAATTGGCGAATTTCCGTTGGTGTACGAGGCGCAGGCCAATTCTTAATCGAGTCTACCTTAGATGGGTCAACGTGAATCCCATCCTTGTTCACCACGTGGCCTAAGAAATGGACTTCACGAAGCCAGAAGTCGCATTTTGAAAACTTGGCGTACAGCTGTTCTGTTCGAAGGAGTTCCAAAATGAGTCGTAGATGCTGCTCATGTTCCTCCTGACTCTTCGAATAGATCAGGATGTCATCAATGAAAACTATGACGAACTTGTCTAGGTAAGGCTTGCACACTCTATTCATCAAATCCATGAAGACCGCAGGTGCGTTTGTCAGCCCAAAAGGCATGACCAAAAACTCATAGTGGCCATATCGAGTTCTAAAGGCTGTTTTGGAGACGTCCTCTTCTCGGACTCTCAGCTGGTGATATCCTGATCTCAAATCAATCTTTGAATAGTAGCTCGACCCTTGCAGCTGGTCGAATAAGTCGTCAATGCGTGGAAGAGGATAGCGATTCTTCACAGTCACCTTGTTGAGTTCACGGTAGTCGATGCACATTCTGAAAGTACCGTCTTTCTTCTTCACGAATAGTACTGGAGCTCCCCAGGGCGAAGAGCTAGGACGAATAAAACCCTTATTCAAGAGTTCTTGGAGTTGCGTAGAAAGTTCTTCCAACTCTGATGGAGCTAAGCGGTACGGTGCACGAGCTATGGGCGCTGCTCCAGGAGCTAGCTCGATTTGAAACTCGGCCTGGCGATGAGGCGGAAGGCCAGGTAAATCCTCAGGATAGTCGCGTACAATCGGAAAATCTTCTATCCTCTTATCTTTCTTTGAGGTGTCAGTAACGAGAGCCAGAATAGCAGTGTGGCCCTTACGCAAACACTTCTGGGCCTTTAGGAAAGAGATGATGCTCACAACAGCACCACTCTTGTCACCACGAATCGATAGTGGTTCATCACCTGGGCGAGGAATACGAACAATCTTCTCGTTGCAAAGAATCTCTGCTTGGTGTTGGGATAGCCAGTCCATCCCTATGACAACGTCGAAACTACCCAGAGTGATAGGAAGGAGGTCGATTGAGAAAGTATGACCAGCAAGAACAAGGTTACAACCTTTGACTACGTGCGTGACCTCTAAATTTTTACCATTAGCTAACTCTACAGTGTGCTTAGGGTTCAAAGATGTTGGGGTACGCTTAAGCATTTGACTAACTTTTAAAGACACGTAGCTAGTATCGGCACCCGAATCAAATAGGACTGTAACATAAAAGTCGTCGAGAAGGAACTTACCCCTCACCACGTTGGGATCATTCCTCGCTTCACCTTGACCAATAACGAATACACGACCCCTTGCACCATTGCCGTTGTTACCCCCGTTGTTTCCATTCCCCTGATTGTTATAATTGTTGTTGTTCTGGTTCTGAATCAGCTGGGGACAATTTCTCTTAATGTGGCCTTCAGCTCCACACTGATAGCATCCCTTGTTGTCTCGTTGTTGCTGCTGCTGGTCTTGTGGAGCTGGTGGTTGTTGTCGCTGGTTCTGATTCGCAGGTCGTAAGCTCCTACAATCCTTAGCTTCATGACCCATCTTGAGACACCTCTGGCAACGACCCTTGTTGCACTGACCACTGTGGTGTCTGTTGCATCTGTTGCACTTTGGAAGGTTTCCTCGATAACCACCTTGCCCTTGGTTACCAGAAGATTGCTAACCAGGGCTCTTGTAGTTTTCAGTTCTTCTCTGCTGAGACTGAGACTGAACAGAAGTTGAACCTTTGCTCGAAGCTCCATCCCACTTACGTTTGTTGTCACTAGGAGTTTCAGAAGTAGCTGTAGCACTAATACGCTTTGGTAACCTGTTCTGCTCCACCGCCTGATCAGTGAGACGGTGAGCCAATTGAACAACCTGCTAGATGGTGGCGAGGTTTGCTAAAGTCACATGACTTTGGATTTCTGGCACTAAGCCCTTGAGATAAAGTTCGATACGCTTAATTGGAGGGTCCACCATGGTAGGACACAGAATAGCAAGCTCATTTGATCTTTTTGTATAAGCTTCAATCTCTGACCTCGTCATCTTGAGGTTGAAGAACTCGACTTCCAGTTTGTGAATTTCGTCACGATTGCAGTATTCTTCTTTGATCATCTCCTTAAAATTGTTCCATGGGGTGGCGTTAGCAGCAACCAACCCCAGCATTTGAACCTGAGCGTTCCACCACGTGAGCGCTAAACCCTCTAGAGTACCGGTAGCATACTTCACCCTGCGAGCCTCAGGGCATTCACACATCTCGAACACAGATTCGAGCTTTTCAAACCAGTGGAGGAGACCTACAGCTCCTTCAGTGCCGCTAAAAGTAGTGGGTCGGCAGTCCATAAAAGTTTTGAAGGTGCACACAGGTGGTTGAGCATGTTGACCTCCTGCTTGTGCGGCTGCAAGTGCCGCAGCAACTTGTTCGTTAATCAGAGCCGTCAACTGGGCTTGTGTCATGTTAAGGCGTCCAGACATGATCTTCATACCAAGAGAAACATGAGTGAGAGAGGTTCGCGAAAGTGCGATGACAGAAGAGAGTAAGCACACATGTGTTTTCAAACTATCGTTGCTACGTTTATCTAAGCATACCATGAGCAAAGTTCTATGTAATCTAGCAAGTAGGCAATAAAACATAAACCATATCACCTAGAATGTCGAGTCTTGCACGTGGAGTGAAGCGTCGTTGTGGATCGTAGAGCACTGTACAGGTTATAGTCTGGTTTTAACAAAAGCGTTTTCCCTTATTAAAACCAAGTTCTCTATAACCAATGGCTCTGATACCAATCTGTCACACCCCCAAAATCCACACGCGGAGTATCACCGCTTGGAGGCGTGACTGACCAGGATCAAGCCACCAATTATATTGAATAAGCATGTAAGTAAACATAATACAATCAAACAATATGAAAGGTGTTCAAAACCAAAACATAGTTAAGTGTTTAGCGAAAGCATAATTGTAAAACCCATTGAAAGTATTAAATACGAAATAAAGTAATGTACATAGCATGGCACACATTGCCATATCCCACAACGACCGTTCCTCCCTGTGCAAGCTCCATGAGTACCTAATGACCTGCAAGGCATGTAGCAACGAATCAACAACAAAGTTGAGCGAGTTCACAGTTGGTTGTTTAGTTATAGTATTCGTTTCGTAAATCATTTGTTCGTTTTGTAAACCATGTATTGTATTAATTCGTATCGCGGCCATTCCAGGCATGTGTGCGATGATTAGTGGGGGCTTCCCATGTGTTACTAGACCACGCGTATCGACTGCTACGAAAATGTAAGAGGTGCCCTAAGTCAATGTCTATTAGCATTGACCCTTTGCCCATAGTCCATTAGTACACGCTCGTCCAACTGGCACGGTGTGAGGTTTGTTAAACCTAATAGCGCTATTAACTAATGACCCGCTCGCCATAGGCCTCGGCGATTAAGTCGATAAATGAGGGACTTCATTTGATAGAGTTGATGGTCTTATGATCGTGTACGTAGGTTTTACGTACGTGCCCTTCAATCCGAGGACAATAGTAAGTATAACTGTACGTAGGTTTTACATACGTGCCCTTCAATCTGAGGACAGTAATAAGTATAACTGTACGTAGGTTTTACGTACGTGCCCTTCAATCCGAGGACAGTAATAAGTATAACTGTACGTAGGTTTTACGTACGTGCCCTTCAATCCGAGGACAGTAATAATTAGTTTAATAGTAATGGTTGTACGAGTAGTTATTCAATCCCATTCCCAACCCCTGGGAATCCCATGCCTTGGCTAATGTGAACTCACCTTGGTTTGCTCGGAAGATACACAGAAAGGTCAAGTCTAGCTGCTAGTGGTCAACCACGTCCTAACATGGTTACCATACAAGTCAGGTTTTGGTTACGAGTAGTGCACATAAGTATCACATAAGGAACACATATAGATCATGGCAAATACACATCATCACGTTTAACAGTCATAACGTATTCAACTTGTGCGATTAAAAGATTGGGCTCGCACAAGTCTAATGACCTTGTGCGAGTCATTCGTTGGAGCCCAATACTACCCTGCCCAATAACAAGAAACCCAACAAAACTATAAACATGAGCACGGCACAAATAACAAGTCTTGTGCGATCCGGATAGCTTGTACGATCCGTTCGACTTGTGCGATCCGATTGGGTTGTGCGATCAGAACTAGCCCAGCCCAACATGAATATCCGGCCCAAACATTACAACTTGTGCGATCCAACAGCCTTGTGCGACCAGACCTCTTGTGCGATCAGGTCATCTTGTGCGACCAGATCAGCTTGTGCGACTAGACTTCTTGTGCGAATGGACCTCTTGTGCCACCAAGAGGTCTTGTGCGAATGGTTTTAACTTCCGTTTTTCATGCATATCAGTTACAAACATTCAATGGTTTCCAAATTTACAATAAATCAATCAACAGTTTCTAATTTTCCAAATCAACATACAATCGATCAAACCAATCATTTATCATCTAATCCATAAGAACCCTAATCATTTATCAAGCATAAACATTAAGCATAACAACTAAATATATAAACATAGTTCATGTTCTTGATCACTAACGTGCATTCTAATCATGACAACTCAACACTTATTCAAGCCTTATACATCACAGCCGAATATCATTATTCAAACATAACATCATAATTCCTTATTTTGATCTGATTACATGAACATACAATCGATTATAAACATTGCAACCTAATCCGAAAACAAGACATGATAGTCACACACATCCGATTACTAATACACATCTCGATCTAACCATACACATGTGAACCGATTTTAAAGACATCAATACTAACAGTTTACATCATCATCAATCGTGTATCATTTACAAATCATCACATGAGACATGTATAATCACATAACATAACATCAACTAATAACGAAACACTAACCGGTTAAGAGAGGATAACGAGAATGATCCGAACAAGAGAATGATCCGAACACTATGATCTTCGATTGAGAGAGAGTGAGTTGTCGTCAAGTTTGAGAGGAGAGAAAGAGAGAGCTAGGGTTTGTGTGTTTAGAGTGTTTGACAACAAATGAGGAGAATACTCCTACTCCTAACTGTTATGCGCAAAAGAGAAAGAGTGGGCCGAACCCTCCTAATGGCTGCCCATTCGGTTCAAGTTCAAGAGAAGTGGGCCGAGAGTGGTAAAGCCCAAAGGCTTGTGCGTTCGAGTTGCTATTGTGCGATTGGTTTCTTTCGTGTGATTAAACATACATATACATACATGCACAACACATATTCACATAACATTCACTTATAATAATCATTTAATCAATCACTTTCATATAGTCACATCACGTACACATACGTTACATTGAGCACAAAGATATGTTCTGAAATACGAGTTGTCACATTATCCCCAAGTTGAAAGAAATTTCGTCCCGAAATTTGGTACGTACTCACTGAGGAAGCTAGTTAAGTTGCATGGTTTTCCTGGTTTTCCTGGGGTGTCACAAAAGTTGTCACTAGAATTAAGCTCCCAGCTGAAGTCCCGGTCTGTTTGAACAACTTCAAGAAGTGGTTCTATGATAGTCATACAGGTGAAGCGGTGATCCGATCGAATGAAAATGAAGATATTAGAATATTGGATTCGATGGATGTCTTCATGTTCGGACTTTCTGATTTAATGGTGCTGAATGCTAATCGAATCAATGTTGGAGCTGAAAATGCCAATTTAGAAGAGGCAATGCTGTTTCAGAGGGCAGTAGAAAGAGCCTGGAAGAGAAAACGTGATATGCTCGACATTATTGACAAAATCGAGAATAGGAAAGATGAAGATGCAAAGAAGAAGGAGGAAAGGAAGAAGAAAAAGCACGGGAAAAAGAAAGAAAAGTCTTCTTCAAAGACAAATGAGTCCACCCCAACTCCTAATGCAACATCACAACCTCCGGCCTCATCCACATATGAGGCCATTATGGAGGATCCAACATCAACTAGTGAAGCTGTTTTAACTCAAGAAACTCCTGCAACAACGACCGAAGTTCAACCACCACCACAAGCAACAGTGAGTGCAGAAATCCCTCTAGAGCCAGAAAAGGAAGCTGCAAACAATCCAGAAGCAACTACTGAAGAATGAAAGCTAAAACAAGTATGCAACGATCTAGGGGGGATGTTGTTGGAGCTTGTGAGATCGTTGATACTTGCACTGGATTAGTTTTGTTATAGTTTGCAGCTTATTTGAACTCTAGGGACTAGTTTTGTAATTATATGAAAGTAGCAAATCTGACTTGGTGTAGTTAAGATGCCAGCATAATTATAATTATGCTGGCAAGTCAGATCCTATATAAACTCTTGTAATGGTGCCCTAGCCAAGCTTTTGGCCACACTTGATGAAAACTAGTGTTGTTTACATTTTGATCTCTATTCATAGTGCTTAATCATATCTCCAGGTGCTTTATTGTTCATTTCATTGTTTGGATTCAATACAACACTTGTTGTATTCATCATACCATTAGCTTCATCTTCATTCTATGATTCTTCTTAACTTTTTCATAGTACAAACACCTAATCAATAGGTGTTTTGGACCAAAACAATCAACCACTGTGATCCGGATTGATATTGGGATCAACAGACTCTAAAATAATCGACATTGGGCTTGTTTCCACCCCACCTTTCTTCTGGCACCATATTATCTAGAGCTCATGAAATGCATCTATTTAACACGTGGCACGCCCAATTAGTTGCTTCTGGCCAGAATCTTCTTGGTACACACTTTTCTACCAACATGCATCGCACCATATTCATTATTGTCATGTTCCGGCGTTCGGCGACCCCATTCTGTTGTGGGGTATATGCAGCCGTCAATTGTCTTCTAATCCCATTTTCTTCATAGTATTCTTTGAAGTTTTGAGAGTTAAACTCTCCCCCTCTATCACTTCTCAGCATTTTTATCTTCAAACCGGTCTCAGTTTCAACTAAGGCTTTGAACTTCTTGAACGTTTCTAGACTTTCACTCTTGTTTCTCAAGAAGTACACCCATGTTTTCCTTGAAAATCATCAGTAAAGACGAGAATGTACCTTTCTCCACTTTGTGAAGTTGGAGTGATGGGCCCACAAAGGTCGGTGTGAATTAATCCTAGCCTTTCTGATGCTCTCTACTTGGATTTCTTAGGAATAGCAATCCTGCTTTGTTTTCCCACATTGCAAGTCTCGCATACAACTGTTTGACCACTTACTTGGGGAATGCCATTCACCATTTGTCTATATTACATGGTTCGGATTGCCTTATGATTAACATGCCCAAACCTCTTATGCCAAATGTTGGTGTTAGTAACTTCACTTACTTGTAAACAGTGGCTGAGTGACTCCATTTGACTGTCGTGCACTATAAACATTCGATTCTTCGTCATTGTAGACTTCATAATCAGTCCCCTTGAAGGATGATACACCCGACACTCTCCATTTTCAATTACAAACTTGACATTCTTCTCTTGCAGTAGGCCAACACTGATTAGGTTCGATGTAAGCTGGGGCACATAGTAAACATTGGTGAATACTTAAGTGATACCTTCAATTTCAAATCGGATGTTTCCAACCCCCTTTACTTCCAACCGCAAACCATTACCTAGCTTCACTGTGTACTTGATATTTTCATTTAAGTGTGTGAACCAGTTTCTCATCCCGGTCATGTGATTCGAGCAAGCTGAATCGAGAAACAGTAGCCCCTGCAGTCTGCCCCTTGTTCCTGCACATACGCCATGAACACCAATTCTTCATTTTCATCGAACTCTGCATAATTCACGCCTTTGTCTTCTTGAGGACACTCATACTGAAGGTGACCTTTCTGATGGCACTTAAAACATTCAACAGCTGATTTTTCGAAGTTTCCTCTTCCACGGCCTCGACCTCTTCCTCTACCTCTTCCAAAGCATCCTCTTCCTCTCTAGTTGCCTCTATTCGATCCATTATCATCAACCTTCAAAGCATGCTCCTCCACATCTTTGCGAACTAGCTTTTGTTCATGCACCAGAAGTGAACTTTGCAATTCATCCACCGTCATTACATCCAAATCCTTGGACTCTTCAATCGAACAAACAACAAAACCGAAATTTGGTGTAAGTGATCGAAGGACCTTCTCCACGATCTTCACTTCAGGCATATCTTCCCCGCTGTTCCTCATCTCGTTGGCAGTTGACATCACCCTGCCAAAGTAGTCCATCACACTTTCTTTATTCTTCATCTCGAGCTTTTCAAACTCTCTTCTCAATCTCTGCAATTGTGCCCTCTTTACTAGTGCATTTCCCCGGTACTTCACCTTCATAGCCTCCGACAATTGCTTCGATGTCCCCTTCTGAGTAATGGTCTTCAATATGTTCTTATCGATCGTCACCACTTGTTTTTTTTTAATTTTCTGTAATTTAAATTGAGTGGATCCCACACAATTATACAATGTGGATTTATAATTATACATAACACTAAAAACCAAGGAGGGGAATTTTCCCACTGGCTTTGTAAAATATCATTTTAAACCCTTGAGTTTTTAAAGTTGTAAGTTTACCCTGTACTTTTATACTTCAAGTTAATAAAAAAAATATTTTTCTAACGTGCTAATTATTATATACTTGTCGGTATAAATTTAAGATTGTTTACGTTTCGACGTAAACTTTTTACAGAAACAAGTTGGGTTAGATATAGAGTTAAGTTCACGTACAAACAACCATATCGTACAAAACATACAAAAGGCATGAAAAAACAAAAAAAAAAAACGTGGTGACATTTTCGTAATTATTTGCTCGTAGGGTAATTATCAAAATTACTCTACAAATGATCTTGTAGTGTAATTTTAATCTTCTAGGGCAATTTTGTAAAATGTTCTTGTAAGTTAATTTTGAAACTTGCAGAGTAATTTTGATACACATGTAAAGTAATTATGATACTCTACAAAATTAACCTACAAGATCAAAATTATCTTACAAGATCAAAATTACAATACAAGATCATTTGTAGAGTAATTATGATACTCTACAATTACTCTCAAAATTACCCTATAAGAATATTTTACAAAATTACCTTACAATATCAAAATTATCATACAAGATCATTTGTGGGGTAATTTTGATAATTACTTTAAGAGTAACTAATTAAGAAAATGTCATCACGTTTTTTTTTACCTTTTCACTTTATCCATACGTTTTGTATGATAATGGTATTTGTATTTGATCATTTGTCGTTAAATATAATACATTTTCACGCTTACTTTTATGTACGTTTTCAGTTTTTCTACGTTTTAAACGTAAATATTATTTAAAAACCGGTCAAGTCAAATATATATTCATCCCTTTATTAGGTCTCTTCGTCGAAGGAAGGCACAAACATTCCCCATTTTCTGTGCGCTTTTCATCATCTTCGTTTCATTTCTAATCAATCATCAATGGCAGAGGTATGGAATCACGATTCGCTGTTATACCTTGTTTCATCATGTATGTATTGTTTTGTATCTGATCTGTGTATCATAACTCCGCGATTATATATTTATAATCTTTAGTGTTATTAATGTGTTTCGGATCTATTGATTCACGATCTGATCATGTGTTCGATGACTGATGTGTGCGATTAGGGTTTCGGTTTCAGTTTTAGTATGCCGCTTTAAATTTTGAAATTGATGTTTTTTTTTAATCTAGGTTTTGGGTATTATGAGAAATGAAATTAGGTTGTATAATTGATATTTGTTTAATTTTTGTTGTTGTTGATGATATAGAATTATTATGGAAATTAGGAAGTGTTTTGTTGAAAGTAGGGGTGTTAATCGTGTTGGATTGCGGGTCGGCTGGTTGAAATGTGCAACCCGAACCTAGAGGTGTAAAAAAACCGGTTTTAGAACCGTAACCGGAAAAAGAAACCGAAACCGGTTTTTTTTTTAAACCGGTTTTAGAACCGAACCGAACCGGAGGTTTGTGACCGGTTACTATTTTTGATCTGAAAAATCGGTTAATAACCGAAAGCGGTTTTAAAAAACCGGTTAAAACCGATTTTTTTTTTTTTTTTTGGCAAACACCGGTTAAAAACCGATCCCAACCGGTTACACCGGTTACTGTTTTGGACTTGAAAAACCGGTTAGTAACCGAAAGCGGTTATTAAAAAACCGGTTTTTGTTTTGGATGAATAAAACAGGTCAAAAAAAAAAAAAAAAAACGATTTGTACACCTCTACCCGAACCCGACCCGTATCATTATTTGTGGCAAAGATTTCAACCCTAGCCGCACACACATGCGTTTGAGTCAACCCGAACACGATTCGTTTAGCCCATCTTTTTAATGAGTGAAACATGTTGACGAGTTGTAAGCGGATTGTCGGTATGTGTTTAATGGATAAGAGAAAAACAAAAACAAATTTATAATTTTTTTTTTTTAAATACTTGAACATAATGGGTCAACCTGTTTTTACGTGGGTAACCGGAGCCCGGCTTATACTTAAAACGGGTCGTGTTAGTTCAACCCAAAACCTGTATATTTTCATTTAATTTTCGGGTCGGGTTCCTAGTGGTGTCAAGAATCGCTGCTCCTAGTTGAAATGAAACTTGCTTGAATACTAGTCTTTGTGATGCAGGGGCATCCGGTTAGTTGAACCCGAACCCACACCGAACTCGTACCCGTGAGAAATCCGTTGGAATTGGTTCAATGACCAAATAATTGGAAAAGAACAATATTATCTTTTATTATTTATTTGTATTTCTTATTTTATTTTTTATTTAGTTTCCTATTTAGCTTATGATTCCTAATCTATATAAAGGGATCTAGGGTTTATGTTTAGGGGGTTTTTGGTTTATTATTGAAAAGGACATTGTTCTTGGAACCTTTGGTTCATATTATCGTCTTTGATTATCAATAGTTTCTTGAGCCATTTGATCGCTTCCGAAACTGCATCAGGTGGTATCAGAGCTTTGGTTTATCAAATGGCTCAACGTGATAGTGATTACTCTCATGTCCGTTGAATCGCCGACCGAGGCAACGGTAGAGATGGTCTCAATTCGCGTGATCGTGATGAAGATCAACGCCGTGTTCGTAGAACCGCCGACCGAGGCAACGACAGAGTTGATTCCGAACCACGAGATCTAAAGATCATGCGACTCCAACGACGAGTACGAGATCTCGAGTTACAACACGAGATCATGCGACTCAAGAAACGGATCCAAGATCTTGAAGCATTACCGGTATGGGAGGAAACGGAACCGGAAGAACCCGTCGGGGACGAGTTAACCGGGGATGAGGAGCATCCTACCCATAGCGACTCTATCTATGATTCTCCTCCCGTATATGATGAATACGAGGACGATGAATGGTATTCTTGGATAGCCGGTTGTGATCAGAACTTACCAGGTGATGAATCGGTCTTCAAGTTTTGCAATGTTGAAAGTGTCAAAGGTGGTGGTCCTACAATGGTGACGGGTGATCCGGAGACTACTTGTGGGACTCAGTATATTAATATGGTAAGTTCTTTCTTCATGTTGAAAGAAATATTGGATTTAAATGCAGAAGCGACGATTGCGGGATTTCAAATGAAAAGAGATAACTCAAATATTCAAAAAATTAATGTTGGCAATTATATGGGTGTTGTTGGAAAAGATGGTATTCAATATGGGGTGCCTATTTTAGTGGTAATTCAAAGGGAAGAATCCATTCAAAATAACAAAAATATTTTGGTGGATATTGACGAGATAGAATCTACCGACAATTTGGGGTGTATGTGCATGGATACAATGCATGGCAAAAGCCCACGTGGCCCAACTGAAAATGTAGGAGACGAAGTAAATTCCTTGATGGATTTGGATGACCCTTTTATTGTGATGGTGGAATCCACATCCACTAAAAGCAAATCGAAAACAAATATGAAAAGTACTAATCAAGTCTCAAAAATTTTTGCTACCAAGGGTAATGACCTACATGGGGTTTTTATTAACTTGGGTCATGTTACCAGATCACATTTGAAGCCAATTACTAATGGACCCTACTCTAAGCTCAATGAGAAGATAACTTCGAATTTGGGTCATGATTTGAAGCCGATAATGAACATGAGAAGGACCAATGCTCCATTCAACCGGGGTGGTACAAGTCTAGAGTCGGACGAAATGATCCATGAAGTTAAGTTGTTTAAAGGGGTAATGATGATAATCATAAAGCGGAATCAGGTTGATGTTCCCTTCGACCCAGGTGGCTTGGTTCGAAGACAAAACTCGAGGACGAGTTTTTTTCGAAGATGGGGAGTATGATGCAGGGGCATCCGGTTAGTTGAACCCGAACCCACACCGAACTCGTACCCGTGAGAAATCCGTTGGAATTGGTTCAATGAGCAAATAATTGGAAAAGAACAATATTATCTTTTATTATTTATTTGTATTTCTTATTTTATTTTTCATTTAGTTTCCTATTTAGCTTATGATTCCTAATCTATATAAAGGGATCTAGGGTTTATGTTTAGGGGGTTTTTGGTTTATTATTGAAAAGGACATTGTTCTTGGAACCTTTGGTTCATATTATCGTCTTTGATTATCAATAGTTTCTTGAGCCATTTGATCGCCTCCGAAACTGCATCACTTTGGTTTAGTGGTTAAAGCGGATTCATCTTTAATTAAGAAAAAGATAACAAGGGCATTTATTCAATCTTTGCTTTGAGATTTATGGCATTGTGGCTATTCAGATATTTATAGTGTTGTCATCTCTCTGGTAACAGTGGTAAGAGATGGAGTGCAAGCTACAGGGGCCCCCGGACGTATTTTAGTGTCTAAAGCAAAATTTTAACTTAAGGTGTTTTTGGTATAAACATTTTTGTGTGACAATTAAATAGTTACTTTCGTTTAAATACTTCAAGGCGCTTGAGACTATCAATGATAAACTAAATAGTTTATGGTTGGCGGAGCTATAAAATAGTATATTAATTTATATCATGTGTGTCTGTATAGATGGAATTTGTTAGAATCCTTTTAAGCTTTACTTTCACAAGCGTTGGTCCAAGGTTCTTGTTATTGTAGTTGTGTGTTTAGTTCATTTTTCATAGATCATTCGTAAAGTATATTGCGACATTGGAGTTCGATTGCTTTTGGAAAAAAAAAAACGCTTTGGCTGTGTGTTTGCTTTAGTAGTCTCGTACTCTCGTATGTGTTTTCTGATTTTTTTTATCCTGTTTTCAGATCGAGTTGAAGACTGCACCAGCTGACTACCGTTTCCCGACAACAAACCAAAGTAGACACTGTTTCACTCGCTACGTGGAGTTTCACAGGTATGCTATGACAGTAATACATCAGCACTGTTTTATTATGCCATTTTAGTGGCTTCTTATGATACAAGACCTAAAATATCCTTTATATGTTTTTAGAGAACCATGATATCACTAGCATGAATCTTTGGTTTGATGAAAAACACACGTATGACCCCTTTGCTTTTGACCTATATTTTTTATTTACGTGTTTTATCCAATGGAGAAAAACATAACCGAAATTGACTCGTTTACAAGTAAATCGGTCGAATTTGCAACCTCTAGTTATGATGTATGACGCCTTGTTCAGTGGCGAAGCTTGACCCGAATGACGGGGGGTCGACCAAAAAATTTCTATAGAACCGGGGGGTTGAAAACGTATGAAAACTACATATATAACACTACTGAGCGAAAAGTTCGGGGGGTCGGGCGCCCCTCCCCGCCCCTTCTATACTTCGCCACTGGCCTTGTTAACAAGAAGCGCAAGTTAATGAATCTGTTTATTCACCTTCTTACAGTAAATAATGCTATCATTCTCTTTTTTTGAAATGAAGTAGTATTTATATTGTTTGAGCACTTAGCTAATTTATGATCAACCGTAGATGTGTTGCAGCGAAGGGTGATGATGCTTCTGAATGTCAAAAGTTTGCTCAATTCTATCGCTCTCTTTGCCCGGGTGAATGGGTAAGCAATTTGTTAATTTCAGTCGTATATCTTGATCTGTTAACCGCACATCAATTCTCATGGCAATGTTAACAATAATAATGATGAGCATGTTTGTTACGTTCGCTATATTTGTTGGTTAAAGGTCGTGTTTTGGGATGGTTTTGCAGGTTGACAGGTGGAATGAGCAGAGGGAGAATGGGATATTTCCAGGCCCTCTGTGATCTCATCATATGAAGAAAGCTGATTTGGTGTGGGTTATCACTTGTTTGCTTTAAATTTTCCGATTTTTTTAAAAACTTTTCAAGATTATTTGGCTAATAAGACGGCCGTTTCTTTCACAAACGTGATGTCGGATTCTTTTCACCACATTTCTTGGTCGTGTCGGTTGTTTGTTCGTCAATAACTACTGTTCATGGTACCTTCTATTGGGCTACTTTTAGCTTGTTTGAATCGTTCTCTTTAGTTAAAAGTTTACCTGCTTGATCGATTAGCATGAAAATGAAGTCAAAAACTCAGAACGTTATCTTGGTCTCGGTTAAGCCCGCTCCTCATATCTGAATGTGGCCTGTTCAAACCTGGCATACCTAACGGATAGATAGACGCGATTCCTACCCGGTTCTGGTTCTAAAAAAACCCGTTTTGTGCCCCTCTCTACCTATTTGTTTATGTAAACTGTTTTATTACATGTAAACAATTAGAGATGGTAATAGAATTGGCTGTGATCACCCAGAATGCTACCTATCGATTGTTACGATGCAAAATGGTAATCGAGAGATTAAGAGCTAAAGAATTGTAGAAGAAGAAGAAGAACACAGAAGACGAGATTACGCTCAAATCAATAGCTGTTTATTCATCATTACCTGCTTCCTAACAATGACACATAACCCCCCTATACTATTTACTACCTAACATCAATGTTCTTTGTGTCGAGTTCTTCAGCTTTGTTCTTCGTTCTTTGGCTGCTAAACCAATTCAAGATGGCCTAGGCTACTGAAGAATAAACAAAACCTTTTTGGAGATCAACTCGTCGTGTGACTCTTTTACTAATATAACTAAACACGAGTAAAATAATTAGTACTCATTCTAATACTCACATTTTTTAATAAGGGAGAACTCCATTGATTCAATAGAGAGTATTCTACGATAAATGTTTAAAAATTGAAAATTTTCAATTGACCTACATGAAATGGAACGTATGTGAATTTTGTCCAACATTGTCGGATCGGGGATCGATATACGTTTACGTTCGAACACTGGTGCAGGGACTCGAACAGGAAACCACAGGGACAAGACAGAGAAGACACACAAACACAGAATAATATAATGGTATGCAATTAACTAATAACATAAAATAAGACCCAGGGAAATCTGGTTCGATCCTTGAGCCAAATGGATTTTACCAATAATTTCACCGTCTTTCCTACGGGCAGGTGGGTTTCTGGGTTTTCCCCGAAACTAATGGTGGACCCGGATTACTCCGTTTGGTCTAGTAGGTGCCCCGAGAGTGCCCGACATTGATTATCTGTTGGCTGTTCAAAAAAAATGGTATGGATTGGAATTGTTAATTTCAGTCGAGTGTGTTTGTATTCTGTGGAATTGTTAATTTCAGATATCGTTTTTTTTTTATAGATATTTTTTATTAATATATACACCTTTGCAATCAACTTAAAGTCTTAAACCAGCCTGTTTTAATTTAATTTCTTTTGATTCGGCACCAAACACATCCAACCCAGTAATACCATTTCCTCAACATTTGCTCCATACAACAATAAACTAAAATGTGGCAAGCAAACACAAAACTTGCATAAAAACCTGAAAAAGATGCAACATCTGTAGGTCTAAATATATCAAAACAACACATAATTATTACTTAAAAAAGTGAGGTTCCCTTGCCCTTCTTGTCTCCACCAATTTCAAAATGCTTGCATCTCTACAAAAACCATACAAACACATAATTACAAACAGCACAAGTTACAGAAAAATAAAAGATCATTAAAAATAGACAAGTCGGTAACCTTGATCGGGTGTTGTGACACATGCTTGCAGCCTTGGCATTGCAACCTCAGCACAATCTTCTTTGTGGTTTTTGCCTGTTGAAAAGCAAGTTATCAAAATGCAAGTTTCTTATAATTAGTCAAAATGAGTTGTATTCTAATACTAAAATCAGTGAAAACTGAAACCTTACTATAAACCTAACTTTAAGTGGAAACCGAAAGAAGATAAACATTTGTAGGTTACGCAATCGGGATTAAGTTGTTAAGTATTACAGTTAAAGCAACGCATACGCTGACTTAAGCACATATGCCGTTTCCATAAGCATCTACAAGTCACATGAGTTTTGACAGTTAAAAAATAACTTCAGCATTAACTTTTTTATACAATGACTAAATTACACTACACAAATCATTTTATATATGAAATTACAAACCTTACATTCTAATCCATATTCATGTGTAGTAACTTGCCAAAAGGCTTGATATAAACGTTTTATGTTTTATATACATAAAACAACTCAAGTGGTATAAATCAATACTTTAAATAATATAATAACCATTACAAATAATTAGTGTATACATACGAGATGAAACGGTTTTAGTGAAAGCATATATTCCAAATAATGCATTTTATACTAAATAATAAAATTTAGAGTAATAACCTTGAAGAAGCCCCAGGACCTCCACAATTGTGTTATTTAAAGTAATTAGAGAATCATTGTCATATCTAATAATTTCAGTTTTGTAATCATACCAAAAGTAATAGTTAGATTTTATTTGCACATTTACTTTTTGGCCACATCTAGCATAAACCACTACCAATCTCTAGCTAAACAGCAAGCATTCTAAACCTCAAAACAAACTCCACAGAGTTAAAGAGTAAAAAATCAGATTAGAGTTATGACCTTCTTGTGAAAGACGGGCTTAGTTTGACCACCATAACCCGACTGCTTCCTGTCATAACGACGCTTCCCTTGGGCAGCCAAGCTATCTTTTCCCTTCTTGTATTGGGTAACTTTATGCAAGGTGTGCTTTCGGCACTCCTTGTTCTTGCAGTAAGTCTTCTTAGTCTTTGGAACGTTAACCTGCAAACAAAAATACAATCACATCTTCGAAACTACCCAGTATTACAAATGCCAAAATCCTTAAAATATGTTGAAAGACATGATACTAAAATTTGAGAGCAATTACTGACGATATTGAAAATATTATTAACGAGTAAATGAGCTCGAACCCTAGCTTCATATACCAAGTTTGACTAGGCATGTGAGTCTAAACAAACTTACTAAGTATACAAACACAAAACTATTTATAAATAGAGTATATTGCCAAAATCGTTCCTGAGGTTTGGGCATGTTTGTCAGTTTCATCCAAAACAACTTTTTTGTACCATTTCGTCCTTCACTTTTGAGATTTTTTGCCATTTTCATCCAAACGTCTAATTTGGGTTAATTTTCTGGCATATATTTAGATGAAAATGGCAAAAAAAACTCAAACCTCAGGGACAATTTTTGCAAAAAAAGTTGGCGTTTGGATGAAAGACAAATCAGCGCAATAGTGAAGGGCAATACGGTACAAAAAAGTTGTTTTGAATGAAACTGGAAAACGTGCCCAAACCTCAGGGACGATTTTGGCAATTTACTCTTATAAATATAATATAATATAAAACACAAGCTGAGCTGACTTTTTAATATAATCATGAACTCGAGCTCAAGATTGCGTGCAGACAATTAACATCTCTATATGTTACTAAGAATAAATACATGATAAAAACAGTTTAAAAAAAATAAAAAAGTTTAAAACACACTTTTAAAAAGTAAAAAAAAAAAAATCAAAAATCAGTTTTTTATATTTTAACAGCTTCTACATGTGTTTATATGAAAAAGCTCCGAAAATGTTAAAAAAACTTGTTTTCTATGAAACAATGAGTTTTTTACATGTAACTTCTAATCTATATATAAAATAACTTGACAAAGACAGCAAAAGCTATTGATAACTCGAGCCCATAGTTGTTAAAAGCCATCGCCTCTTGCGCCTAGGCCCAATTTCCTAGCGTGGCGAGGCAATTGCGCCTTAAGTCAAGGCAATTGCGCTTTAATTCTCCAAGTGATGGTTCATGCGCAGGTTCCGGTGAGATTCCTAGATTCTTGAGAATTTTCGGCCAAATTATCTAAATTCTTGCAAGATTCTAGCTAGATTTCTACTTTTATCTAACGAAACTACTTTTCTACACTAATAAATAAACTAGCATTTTATAACTTTTGGTACTAAATAGATGATATTAAATGTTATATAATAGCTTTAGTTTATTTTGAAGAATAGTATTAATTTTCTATTATATAAAAAATATTTTTATGTTTTTTTTGTTGTACGCTTTTTTTCCCAGGCCTGCGTTTTTTTTGCGCCTTGCGCCTAGGCCCCAGGCGAGGCCTATGCGCCTTGAGTGCGCTTAACGCTTTTAATAACTATGCAATTCAAAACCTAAAATCACACAATCGCGAACAATAATCATCGAAAACCGATCCGGAACAAGAACAACTAATCATAAATCATTCAAACTCGCATCTATAACGGTGCGTATTACAAATTAGGTCTAAATTTGCTCAGTGACTAAAAAGTATATAGATCGATACATGATACAAACGCTAACAATCATTTGGATTAAAAATTGATTATCGAATTGAAAATTATGAGAGTTTTAGGGATTTACCATGGCTGAAGATTTCCGATGAACCGAACTGCCGGATGAAAGATAGGAAGCAAGCACCAGTGTTAGGGTTTGGTGAATGTATGTATAGGTTATAAGTTTTGTGTCATTGGTAGGGTTTGGGCTAAAGGCCCATATTAAAATGATATGGCCCATTTAAGCATTTCTAGGCTCTAGCCTTGTTATAGATGATCCAGTTGGTGACTAGTCTGCGTTTCGAAGTGGAATTTTAGTCGATATCAGCTTCTTTTGTTAAAGTATCGGTATGATACTTGTACTTCGTATAGCAACAAAAAAGATACGTTCAAAAGGTTATACACATGTGTTTTATCAGTACCAATGTTGTTAGTACCAATGTTGTTCGGGCGGGACATTGGTTCGGTTACTGGCACTCATTATAGCATACGGTACTAAAAATACTCTATTGCCAATAGAAATTTATTTTCGATCACTTTTATGTCGCCATATCGAGAAAACCATAAAAGGAATACAGTACCAGTACCAATATAATTCGAACAATAGTGGTTCGGTTCGTCATGGTAAAGAACAAAAAAACAACTATATTTACCCGTTCGATTAGAGGTTTTATCGAATCGTAGATAAAAATAAGCATATTACGACGGTGTATTCAATACTTTATATCGTGTAACTCAGATACAAAGAAGGGTAAACGATGCAACTGTATATAAAAAAACTCAATGAATTTTGTATCACCGTGTCGATAAAACTATAAGATCGAATACAAAACAGGTATCGATGTTCATTCAAATAAAAATTTTATTGAATCGTTGATAAATATAAACACGTCGCAATGGTATATTCGAAATTTAATTAAACATCATATTATATTACTCAAACAACGAAAAGGACAAATAGCTTATAAAACATCATATTATATTGTTTAAATAACGAAAATAGTAAACGACATCACTTTATATTGTTATGTACAATTTGGTTCTAAATTAAATTTATGTCTAAACGTCACATAAATAAGCACATCACAGTTACATACTCCAAATTTTATGACACGTCGTATTTATTAAGTTATAAGAAAAAAAAACAAAATATATTCGATAGAATATAATAATAAAATATTATAATAAATATATTAAAAATAATTATTTTTTTGAATGGCAAAGGTTACATAACACTACTCCTAAATTACTCCAAGTTTACCTCATGTCAGAAATTGAACCCTGATCTTTTCCCAAGAGGCAGAAAGCCTCTACCACCCCACCAAAATAATATAAAAAAATGTTTAAACTAGGGGTGTGCATAGGTCGGTTTGGGTCGGTTTTTACCTAAAACTATAACCATAACCGCGATGTCGGTTAATGGATAACAATAACCATAACCAATCGGTTATGGTGGTTATGGTTATTCGGTTTTGATGGTTATAGCGGGTCAGTTATGGGTGGTTAAGTATTTATCTTAGACTATGGGGTATGGGGCTTGGGTTGGGGCGTGGCCCTTGGGGCTTGGGTTTCAAGCCGGGCGTGGGGCGGTCTTGATAAGCTGACATGGCGGGCTCTCAATGGCCAAACCAAACTAGCCGTTGGCCAACGGCTATGTTAAAAAAAATTCACTATAAAACTCACATTTTTCTTCCATTTGTTACCACATTCAACCACATCTTCTATAATCATCTTCAATTCTCCTTCCACAAAACGAAAAAATGCATCCTCATAACCGTGCTTATGACCCGAACAACCCGTATGCATTCCAAGAAAATAATCCTAGCCCACCACCAAATCGTCCAATGCCTCGTCCATTTTTCATACACTCTTCTATGCCCGTTGAAGCGAGTTATGCATCGTATCTTGGGAATCGTTTGTATACTAACTTCCCACACACCGATGATTCGATACCTACCCCGTTTACACAAACGCTCATCAACCTTTCACCAACCTCCATCGACCTTTCACAAACCGAAACCGAAACCGTCCCCGAAACTCAACCACCCAACGATGGTCCTTCCGCATCAAAACCCATCAAAAAGAGAAGTCATAAGAAAAAAACCGAGGCGGAGAAAGCACTTGAAACCGTCAAACGAAAACAACAAAAATGGGTCGTTGCTGAAGAACTTGCATTGGCGAGGGCTTGGTGTCAACAATCTCAACATCCAAGTTTAGGTATTCTTAAACTTTGTTTTTATTAATGGTTATTTTTTATATAACTTTGTAATATATTAAATTTTGTTTTTATTAAAATAGGAAATTCTCAACATCGAACCCATTTGTGGGAAGCGGTTAGTAGAGTATTCCATGAAGAATTGGGAAGGGAGGCTTATCGTGAAACCGATAGCTTATCCTCGAAGTGGAGCGAGATTAGCGGCCAACTTACAAAATATAGTGGTTTTTTAAATAAAGCAAAGCAAAACCCAAAAAGTGGTGAAACCGAAGCCGACATTGTGACAAATGCATTGGTTGCATTCAAATCAAATGTGGGGACCGACTTCCGTTTCATGCATTGTTGGGAGATTTGTAAGTTTCATCCAAAGTGGGCGAATATCCCCAGTGGTAGCGAAAGTAACACGTCTTCCAAAAGGTCAAGGGTCTCGTCCCAAGCCCAATCTAATGCACGGGATCAAGAGTTTGAGGACCTTTTGGATGATTCACCAAACCGGCCTGAGTATGGAAGAGATGCCGCAAAAAGGCGTGCTCAAAAATCAAGATCTGGTACGGCATCGCCTTCAGCTGGGAGTTCGGGCCTGCGTAGGGGAATATACAGCGATCAGTTGGATGACATTGCATGCAAGTTAGATACATTCAACGTCTTCCAACAACAAAGGGCCGAACAACAAGAAGCTAGAGATGCCCTGAAACAAAGACGGGATGATTTGAAATTTCTATCTCAGCCCATTGATCACCTAGAGGGTGACGAGTTGCAACTAGTCTTGGAGATGAGAGAAGAGATAAAAAACAAATATAAACGTTACGAATTTTTTTATGTAATTTTCTTTATTTAAAAATATTAAAAAAATTAAATTTGTTGTTTTAAAAAATATTCAAATAGCCCAGCGGGTCAGCCCAACGAAGCCCACCAAACCCACGCTCCAAACCCCCGCCCCACCATACCGTGTTGAATGTGGGTCAGCCCATGTCTGCCCCCCAAGCCACGTATCAACTCATGCCCCAACCCAACCCAAGCCCAACCATACCCCACGGTCTTAGTTAAAAATACCTTTTTTAACATGGAATAAATTGTTATTGCATATTTGTATGTATTAGTCTATTACATGGTATTAAAAAAATACATATACTCTATAATATTAATACTAATTATTATTGAATATTCAAATAAAGTGATATGATACATTCCATAAATCCAAATAAACATTCAACCAAAACCACAAAACGATTTGAAAAACCAATAAATACTAAAAATCTTCAGTAAAAAACATTCAAATGTTAAAAATAAGGTGAAAATCCTAAATCCTATAAAGATTTATCACATGTCGGTTCGGTTCGGTTATGGTGGATATGGAAAAAATGATAACCATAACCCTCCGCTACTTTCGGTTTTCAAAAAAAGCTATTGGTTCGGTTTTTCAGTTCGGTTTTGTCGGTTAATTCGGTTATTGTTCGGTTAATTCGGTTTTTTGCACACCCCTAGTTTAAACTATATATAACAATTCATTTTGAGACCATGTGTAGTCATAAAGCCCCTTAGGGGGCGTTATGCGACACGTGGCGACATGCGTCATAGAGGGGCTTTATGGGGCTTTATATCACAAGAGGGTGTAGTCATAAAGTCACGTACCCATCATTACCTAATCATTAATTTTATATTTTTTTCATTTAATCTCTAAATTATTTAAAAACACTTTTATTAAATTTAAAAACACATTACAACTAAAAAAAACAATACATTTAATCTTCGTCGTCATCGTCGTTCTCTCATTCTTCATCTTCGTTTTCTTCATCATCCAAACCTCCGTCTGCAAAGTTCCCAGCTTCGAATTCTTCTACTTCTTCTTCCTCGTAGTCTTCTTCGACGTCGCCATCGTGTCAAATTGGGCGAATCACCCAAGCATGCTCCACCAAATCCGCCTTTAACGCGTTATGTATTTCCTTAGATCGTAGTAGTTGAGCATTTAAGATTCTCTCTTCCATTGTTGCTTGGGTTCCTTCAACTACATCGTCGTTGATGTCGTACGTGTTTTCGTAGGCTAGTATATCTAAAGCGGAAGTTACCTTTTGAATTGAGGTGAACCCTAGACATCCTCTCGCATCCATTATTTGCTTAAAGTGGTCATACTTAGCTTCCAAATCATCATTAATGCGCAAAAAATAACCTTTTGGCTCATCCTAAACCGCTGTCTAAAACAATCGGGCCCATGAACCGGTGTGGGATCAAAATAGTCTTTCATCAAATGCTCGTTTGCGGCTTCACGGTCTCTCAAGATAAAAGTGCGCCTCAAAATGGGGCGTGGAGGAGAACGACTAACGTGTTGTATGGCTTGTATTGCGAGAGCACATGCACTCGTAACCGCCTCTTTCTCCTCCGCGATTTCTTCGGGTAAAAAAACCTTTGGTAAATATCGGTGAACGAATCTTCGGATGGGGAGCCCATTGTTTTTTAAAAGAAAGTGGGAGTATATAGAAATTTGGGAATTTTGATGAATGAGAGTTTGGTTGAGTTAAATGTTTAAAGATAAATAGTATAAATAGAAATTTAGGATTTTTTTTATTTAATGTAGTGACCATTCAACGGTCAAAATTTTGAAATTACCCCCCCCCCCCACACCGCTATCCTTATCACGGGGTCTGGAATTCAAGACCCCATGTTCTTCGTAGTGATGTTGGGCGGCGCCATGAGACATCATACATCAAAATGGCGTTATGTCACGATCCAATGCAGGTGGCCTGAAAAGTATCTAAAGGAAAAAAAAACTAGAAGAGTAAAATGCACGGATAGTCCCTGTGGTTTGGTGAAATCTCATCTTTAGTCCCCAACTTTTCAAAATTACACTTTTAGTCCCTGTGGTTTGATAAGTTGTTACTCGGATAGTCCCCAAAGCGGATGGAGGTTAGTTTTTCTAGTTAAGTGGGTGTGAAATGACAAGGACTATCCGAGTAACAACTTGTCAAACCACAGGGACTATCCGAGTAACCTTCATCTGCTTTGGGGACTATCCGAGTAACAACTTGTCAAACCACAGGGACTATCCGTGCATTTTACTCAAACTAGAATATGTAACTTGCCAAAATGAACCAATTAAAATAAAGTAGTATACAAGTACTTGTCTAAAAGAAAAAAAAAACTAAAATATGTAATTGGCCCAAATAAACCAATTAAAATAAAGTAGTGTAGAAGTACTTGTCTAAAGGAAAAAAAAAACTAAAATATGTAATTGACCCGGGTCTTGCTATTCACACACCCCCACCTACCCCTTTGTCTATTTACACACCCCCCAGTGTCGAGCTGTGGCCAGAGCGCGGCGTTTTGGTCCGGTCAACCAGACAAAAGACTGACGGGTTTCTGACGGGTCTGTTGACCTGACCAAAACGCCGAGCTTTGGCCGCGTTCTGGTCCTGTCAACCAGCCAAAAGACTGGCCGGGTGTCAGTCTTTTGTCTGGTTGACAGGACCAGAACGCGGCCAAAGCTCGGCGTTTTGGTCCGGTCAACAGACCCGTCAGACACCCGTCAGTCTTTGTCTGGTTAACCAGACCAAAACGCCGCGCTCTGGCCACAGCTCGACACTGGGGGGTGTGTGGATAGACTACATGTGGGTGTGAATAGACATGGCCAATTGACCCAAATGAACTAGTTAAAATAAAGTAGTTGTCTAAAAGAAAAAAACCTAAAATATATGATTGGCCCAGATAAACCAATTAAAATAAAGTAGTGTAGAAGTACTTGTAGAATGTAACTAAAACAATATGATTGTAAAGTTAGTAGAAATTTTATATAAAATTTAAATATTTAAGTTCAGATTTTCAAAAATACGTACTTTAAAAAAATATGAAAAGAAATTTACATTAATAAATTAATATTAATAAATTATATATAATACAATTACCTAGTGAATAGTGATTTGTCGTTTTCTTTTTGCTTTTTTGTCTTTTGTAATTTTTATACGTTTACCCCTAACTTTTAACATTGACACCTACAACCTTTTAACTTTATAAAAACTTTGTAATCGAGTTTTACGTGTTCATTTTTGTGTATATATGGGTATAAATTCAAGTTAATTTACGTTTCGACGTATTTTTTCCCGAAAATGTGTCTGGTCAAATATATTATGTTGTTGTGTTTATTATTATGTACGTTTTCGATTGGTCTACGTTTTGACGTAATATTTATTTTTCCAGAAATGAGTCAAGTCAAATATAATACGTTTTCATGCTTATTTTTATGTACGCTTTTAATTGATTTATCAGTAAACTTTTTTCAAAATGCCACAGCAATGTGAACGGCAATTTACTAGTTATTTCACATTTAGGAATGACTGTATTCAATGAATTGAATATTACTTTGTTACATTTTTTTGTCTTTTTCTTGTTATCTATTACATAAAATTTAGGTTTGTTTTCCAAAAGTGACATTATATTTGTAACAAGTTATAAGAAAAAAAAAACTTTTTTTCTTTTCTTTTTTTTTGAAAGGAGACTTTCTGTACAAGACCGATTGGTCTCCGGGGACATGTCTAAGACATTCCCCGTCAACCCCGCATCTCCGGACGCGATGTTCGATCGGGCCCCGGCCGGCGCGTGAGCTGACTTCCGCCCGGAAACCATACTGCCCCCACACATGTAGCTGGGGTAACAGTTGGGTAAAACCGGGTTGCCCTCAAGACCGCTCCATACCTCGGAAGGAAACGATCCATCATTGGGACGTCCCCCAAATGCAGCGGGTGAGGATCGAACCCGGGTCTCCAAGGAAACCCAAAGTTCTTTCCACCACTCCACCAAAAAAAAAAAAAAAATAAGAAAAAAAAAAACAAAATATACTTGATAGGAAATATAATAATAGAATATTATAATAACTATATTGAAATAATAATAATAATAATAATAATAATAATAATAATAATATTAATAATAATAATAATTTTTTTTGAACGGCCCACAAACTCAATCCCGAGCACTCTCGGGGCACCCACTGGACAAACGGAGTACTCTGAGAGTAACCCGAGTCCACCACCAATTCCGGGGAAAACCCGGTAACCCACCCGCCCGTAGACACGACGATGAAATTACCGGTAAAACCCGTTTGGCTCAAGGATTCAACCCAGGTTTCCCTGGGTCTCCTATCATTACCCACCAGTGCTGCACCAAGTGAGAGTCGAACCTGCATCTCTCAAGAGAAACGCAAACTCTCCACCACTTGATCTAGAGATCATTGGCATAATAATAATAATAATAATAATAATAATAATAATAATAAATAAATAAATAACGGTAATAGTAATAATGGAAGTTGGAGTATGGGCATAGGTCTAACGGTCCAACGCATAGACAACGACAGATATTAGAACTCAAACAATGCCCGTGAAAGTTGTTGTACTATGCACGTGTGTATCATTAAACTCACACACATTCAACCATTCAAAAATGTGGTATTCAACGATTCATTAGTCCATTCTTATCATCAATATTGTGTCGCTAAAGAAGAAGACACAGACCGTCACGATAACAATTGTAATGAACCATGGGAAGTAAGTTCAAATATGACATGATTTCTCACTACAAGTTGCATAATGGACAGGTCATAATGTCATATGATATACATTTAAAAAAGTGAGTATAACGCTATAATCAAATCTCACATTGTCGTGAAAAGGATAGACGTGGAGTTCAAAAGAAATGTTTTCTTCTAAGGTGAACTACGCATAGTCAAGCATAACTGAGTGAGTAATTCTAGGATGGCTAACTTATTTAAAAATGGTTTCCAAGTCCTTGTTATTGAGAAAAGCAAAAAGTATTGATCGATATATTAGAGGTCGAATGTTTTAAGAAGATATATCAAAGTCACTCATTCATGTGTGAATTAGGGTTGTAAACGTATTAAACATTCAGCGAACAATACATGAACTGTTCAACTGGAAGTTTGTTTACGTTCGTTCGTTTAATAAATGAATGAACATGAAAAAGAAATTTCGTTCGACTAGTTATATGAACGAACATGAACAAAACAAAGGCCATGTTCGTTCGATTGTTTTCGTGAATGTTTGATAACGTGTTCGTGAACATTCATTCATTTCGTTCATGTTTGCTTGTTTATGTTTTTCATGAAAGATTTTTGTACTATTATTTTATCTATACTTTTTAATTTTTATTTATTTTATTACCATAACAATTAAAATAAAAAACCCTATTCCCACTATGTTTATGCATCATTCCCCATTACTTCCTCAATATTAACATCGACATCCATTCCATGATTATGGCTTCAAGTTCCAGCGTTGTTTTCTTTGTCATTCACCTCTAACCTCCATCGCTTTCGCCGATTTTACTTGTGTTTGTTTGTGTTTGTGTTTGTGTTCGCGAACCGTTCGTGAACACGTTCATTTCCTTAATGAACGAACACAAACATAAATCTCGTTCTGTAAGTGTTCATGAACCGTTTGTGAACACATTTATTTATTTCCTTAACAAACGAACACAGACAAGGCCTTGTTCGTGTTCGTTCAGTTCGTTTACAGCCCTAATGTGAATGTGTGATAACTTAATAAATTTGAGATTTCCATAGTTTTGATTAGCAATAACTTTGATACATCTCGTTAGGGCTGCAAACGAACCAAATGAGTTCGTTTGTTAAGGAAATAATGTGTTCCCAAACAGTTCATGAACACTTACCGAACGAGATTTTATGTTCGCGTTCGTTCATTAAGGAAATAAACGTGTTCACGAACATAAACGTTCATAAATGAAAACAAACACACACAAACAATCGTTCATGAACATAAACGAACAAAAACAAATGTTCATCAATACAAATGAATACAGACGAACACAAAAAACGTTCATGAACAGAAACGAACACAAACGAACATTCCTGAACACAAATGAATACAGACAAACACAAATAAGTGTTCATGAACATAAACGAACATATATTAAATTCATAATAAAATCGGCATCTTTCATCACAGACTTAAGTAGACCCACTCAAAATATACTAACCGAATTATCTAAACATACTTGAGTACTTTACATAATCTAGATAAACATTATTACGATAAAATAGTGTCTCAAAAGACAAATGAACATACCTAATTTAGGTACCAAACATAAACAAACACGCTACCAAACATTCACGAACATAAGTGAACGAACGCGACCTCTGGTCATGTTCGTTAGTTCAACTAAACGAATGAAATTTCTTAGTCGTATTCCTTTATTTATTAAACAAACAAACACAAACGAACTTTCTACCAAACAATTCTTGAAGTGTTCGCTGAAAGTTCAGTTCATTTATAGCCTTACATCTCGTAGTATAAAAAATGGGTTAATCTCTAACAATTAACATTGCAAACTATATGCACTTTTTTGTCGAATGACTATTGTTAATCAAAGCATATTGTTGAGTTGTTGAAAAGGGTAGAAAGCAAACTATAAAGGGGGTGGGGGTGGGGGTGGTGATCACTCATCACTCACAACATCCAATCAAGTTCCGCCATGTCGTCAACCATTATTCTATCACTCACAATCTTTTTTAGTGGAAATGGTTGGATTTTATAAAAATACCCTCAAACAGTCATCTTGTCAACGGAAACAAGCCCCCAACGTTCCATTTTTTTCGAAATTCAATGCGTGATAAATATCACGTGTGGTAAGTTTCACGAGTGATAAATGATGGTGGCGGCGGTGTGCTAAAGTTTTTCACGAGTGATGGGGTTCCATCACTCACCACCCCGGGTCCTCTAAGTAGAAACTTTATAAACCTTAATGGAGATTTTTGGGTCTTCATGTCTAGACAACACTTAAGTTGATTTTACCAGTGTCACTTTTATGACATCTACTTTGGATGGCATTCAACATCATGACTTGGTGTTAACTTTTACTACAAATCAGATGACTTTAACCTAGGGTTCAATTCGTCTGAAATTCATGAGGTGGGTGGTTATTGATAGAAATCAGTCGGTAATACCCTGTCGGAAAGTGGGCATAGCTAACTTGATTTCTGACAATTGTCAAGAGGAATTACCAAAGGATTTACCGACATGATATTTTGTGTTGGATTGCCTACAAGTCTTCAAAGGTCGCACTTAGACAACTTTTTTGACAAGTTACTGACATATGCTTACCAACAATTTTCTGAAATTTTCAAGACAGATAACCGTCACAAAAGGCCTTCTTCATCTACAAACGTGTACACACATGCTTTAGAACCCTTTTCATCTGATATGGCCTTGCTGAGTAGTGAGGAACCACATTATCACTTTTTAAATTTAAACCAAGATTTTATTAGTTAAAAGATAGTAATCTATGAGAGCTAATGTTTGAGTTAATTATACCATGGCAGATTCTCGGCACATTTGGACAAACTGCTGATAAAAGCTTTGAGCTGCACTATTGGTTACCGTTCTTGAGAAGTCGATGAAATCCCAGTAACGCCTTGAACTGGCGGTAAGTTATAAAACCAAATGTAACAAGTGTGCTTACCTAGACCAAGAGGATCAAACCTGAAGTCTCCAGGTAGGCTGCAAGTGATCAAAACCAAATGTTAAGAATTAAGGAACCCCAAAACAGAAAAAAGGGTTTGTGTTGTTTGTAAAGTTAAGTTATATATAACTGAATCGAACCTGTCATGGAACTAAATAACACTTTAGTTTAATGCCCCATGAAAAACGGTAACTAATAAACTTACTTGTGATGTAGAAGGACCCTTGCGACTCCATCTTCACCTCTATTAATCCGCGACCAGTAGAGAGAGCACGATTCAGAGGAGTCTGAGTGAAGGCGATTCAAACCACTTCGTCCCCCTTGCCTACACCACCCCCACAACACCAAATCCCTTGACGAACCCCCTATTTCATTTTCAGACTCTGTAATAAAGACGTGGGAAGTTATGCAAATATTAGATGAAGAATCTGAAACGATTAATCAAGATTATACATCAAAATACCTTGCATAAGATATGTGTTGTCTGGCAGATCTATAATCAAGAAGTGTGACCTCCACCACCTTTCAGAAGGGCATATATGTAATCAAGAAATGTGACCTCCCCCCCCCCCCTGTTTAGAGGGGTAGACCTATCTTCAACGGCGGTGATGGGTTGTGCTTGAGGCGCTAACAAAGAGGAAGATGGTGGAGGATTAGAAACCCTAGATGGAAATTCAAATTTAAAGAGTTTGAATATATATAATATTTCAGTAAAGATGTTAACCAAAATACAATTCAGCATTCAAATGCATCATGAAATCATAGCCCAAAGTCACAAACTAAACCATAAGTACCAAACACGGAAACCCTAAGTACTAAACAGCAAAATCAATTACCAACCTGGAAGGAATCATCGTAAAAAATGCGAATCCTAGTCGAGATTTCAAATAATCATCATACCAACTACAAATCTAGCATAACATCAATAATCTGACAATTTTCTTTAACTAGTTAATAACAACCACCTCAAACAACGTTAGTATCAAAGCAAAAAAAAAAAAAAAATTAAGATGGTCACAGAAACCCTAATCGCGATGGTTGTAATTGTCAATAATCAAAACAAAAATGCAATTACCTGGATTTCCTTATACTTTTTCTTCACATATTTTTGTTCTTTTAGAAGATCTTCATTAATCTACCAACAATGAACAAACACAAACTGTATTGTTAAATTCTCAGTCATATAACTAATGACAGGTTTATGAAATATGATAGTTCTTTATTCACCGAAACCTTAATTGGCTTGACAAAGTATGTACCTTTTAGGCTCAACCACTAATCAACAGAGTCGACCCGAGTCAGATCTGAAGCATAATCAGAGTCAAACTAACAAAAACAAATTCAATGAAGAAAAATTAGGTCAAGATACACATTATAAAGAAAAAGACCCTGAACCAGTTACTATGCATCTAAAAATTTTTAGATTTTACTCTTATCATCTGAATAGAAACAGAGTGGCAACTGCTTTCGAACTCACATAAGAAGTTCATCAGACTTCTCCATGGGTTCTTCTTATGAAATCTTCGTTAAACTCGGAAAAAGAAGAGCGACGGACGTAGATCGTTGTGGTCACCGATGGTTCATCGTCTGATGGGCTTTACCTTCACCGGAACCATAGTCTCCTCCACCGGAGCTCACCTGTGTCTAATTTCAAACGCTCCAGATCTGAGAGAAAGAGAGAGAAAGAGATGAGAGAGGCGTTATTTGAATTTCAAAACTTTTCATGTGCTCTGTAATCTGAGCGAATTTTGGCCGCCCAAAAGGGTAAAGGGTGTTATTGGAAAGATAAAACAGTTTTGAAATTCATGTGCTTTAGAGAATTGTACATCATGCATTAAAGGAATTTTAAGGGAAGTGGCAAATTACCTTAAGTAGTCCCTTGGATATGCTTATATATGGTGTGTGTGTGTGTGTGTGTATATATATATATATATATATATACTAGTCGTTTACCCGCGCGATGCAGCGGGAAACATATCACTTTGGTTGGTGAGTTTAGGGCTATGTACGGGGTGGTTCAGTTTTGTGCCATAACCAAAACCAAATTCGCGATGCAAAGGAAAACACAACACTTGTTAGTAATTTTAAGGGTGTGGCGATTTACAATAGGATACTCGTTTAGCGTTAGTTTATCAGTCGTCTCGTGATTTATTGTATAGTACTAAGTTAGTTTTCTTATTCGTGATATATTGGCACTCGTTTTTCTGTTAGTTTATTAATTCTTTGGTGATATACCTTTGTTCATTTTTTTAGTTGTAGGTTCGGCGTGATATATCTATGCCTTGAATGTTTTTGGAATTTTTGAAGTGAGTACGAAGAAAATTTGAGGTTGTTAGATGCGTTTAACCAATTTGATAAACTATGAGTTTAAAGTTGATGTAGGATAGCGTAATTAAGTTAAAGGGAAAACAGTTAACTAACTTACTGACTTTTAATGTCAAATATTGATGGATATACTAATTTGTTTCTTCAAGTTTTGAAACCTTTCGAACTTAACTTAAAAATAATGTGAAAATTGTTAAATTCTATCCCTATCCAAAATTTAGAACTTTATTACATTTTAAAAATCAGGTTATAAGGTTAAAGTACACATGGCAACGTCGTCGCTTATAAAAAACATACACCATCAAAATCAAGAACTATAATTATATAATACCAAGTTTCAATCAATGAGTTATATATTCAATGGTGAAGTGGGATGTGATGGCACTGAAATGATGTTAAAATGGGATGCGTCATATATGGTCAATTAACGGTAATTTATAAACATGATTTTAACTCTAAGATTTATTGAATAACTTAATTGTTTAGTTTAAAAAACAATATCAAACGAATTATAACATAGAATACAATTAAGTTTCTGAAAAAAAAAAGAAGATAAAATAGGAAATGTAAGATAAATCATCAAGCACAAGTACGATTGGTGTTCATCACATGCAAGAGGATATGTTTAAAAAGGCGAAGTTTGACCGCCTAAGTCTGTAGTTATAAAGTATAAAAACATGTTTTCAATTAAGTTTTGCTTGCATGTAATTTCTTGCTACACGCACTTGTAATGTATAGAAGCAAACGACTCCATCATCCGATGAAATATACACAAGCACTCAGATGCTTATTTTGAGTGCCCCTAGCTAGCAACTTAGATGTTGCTACACGTATTCTTCTTTTTGCCTCAAGTTCCAATCTTCTTAAATTTAAACAAGATGAAATTGGGAAGATTGACACAGATCTTATCAATGTTCGTTTGTCATCCCTATTTTTACTAAAGTTTGAAAAGAACTTGAAACTTTTAGCAGCGCCATATCTTCTTCTGATGCTAGTTATAATCGTATCACATGACTCATCTTCCTTGTAAACACCTCTTCTTCAGAGACCCTGTTGCCAAGTGTTTTTAAAGCGCTCCAACAACTCTCCATCTTTACTCTGTGATGCAGCTTTTGCAGCGTCTTTAGCCATGCCTATTCGTGCATACGCCTGTTCCACACAAATAAACTTTTCTTATTAGCCTGCCTATACACTTTTGTATAAACTATTTACTTGCATCAGCAAGTAAACACATGTATCTAAGCCTAAGCTGAATCTATGACAATTAGTCTTGAAGTTTAATGAAAGTCTACGACAACTATAACCTCAACCAATAGGAATATGTCACCTCCTTTGAACCCACTCCAACCCATTTGACCACTAAAAACCACAATTCATTTACATAGCTGGCCAGCTATAATCACTAATTGTTTAAAAAAATTTGGAACTAAAGCCATTGTTGGTAATCCCTTTTTACTACATTGCTAAAGGGCGTGCAAATAGAATATGATTTTGATGATCCCTTTTTACTATATGGATTGAAACGGGGTCGATTCGGGTCGGGTTTCGGGCCGACACGGGTTTCTACACGGGATGGGTTTCAGATCGCAACGGGTTTTGGGCCGAGACGGGTTTCGTACCGTTTCGACGCGTTCCGTTTCAATATGAACCGTTTCGACGCGAACCGTTTTGACCCGTACTGTTTCGAACAGTACCGTTTCGATGCGAACCGTTTCGACGCGTACCTTTTTAAATGACCGTCTAATGCGATTCACGCTGTTCACTATTTTATATTTAGCGGGTCTCTTTTATTCAAACTTTACTTTGGAATTCATAACTTACCAGTCATATCAATAATTACACATTTTACAGACGTACCATTATTAGCTGCTAACAACTCTTCCTCTTCTCTAATCCATCTCAATATCCCGCAAAAGAAACCGAAACTTCAACAACCCAAGATGCATTTCCAACTTGTAACTTTTTGCATTAACGACTTGTATATCATACCTTTCTTGTAGATACATATTGGATCCATATATAAACTGGCCCACCGTGAACCGGCTCGTCTCTATGGTTGAAGTGATCACCCGTACCGTTTCGACCCGTACCGTTTTGAATCGAACCGTTTCGACGCGGACCATTTCGACGCGTACCGTTTCGACCAGTACCGTTTCGAACCGAACAAAATTGACCCTTGATGTACAATCTGTTTAAAAAAACATTTTTAACCGTTCCGACCCGAACCAAAACAACCCCTTTTTAATTACCCCGTTTTGGCCCGAATCTGTTTTGACTCATGACCCGACCCGACCCGTTTGCCAGGTCCACTTAAGATGTTCCACGAGATATTGAATAGTCTGCATAACATGTGTTTTCCTGCAAGATGCCAGCAATAAATTAAATAATACATAAATTAAACTAAGTGAGAAGGTACACATTAACAATATTGTTCAAGGATGAGCCTTAAGATGTGGATCATGCTACTGACCTAATAATTTAAAATATGTTAACAGATTCAATACCAGGTTATTAAAATCAAAGTGCAAAAGTGTATAATGACACTACAATGTTAATCCAAAAAAAAAAAAATAGAAATGAGGATTGTCATTATAATAACACCTGTTAACCATATATGATAAAAATTAGGAAACTTTTGTATCCCATCTTCTACTGATTTACACATGATTTGAATTACAGAAATAAAATGTCATGATATTCCTACCTCTTGACCATGAAGTGGGAAAATCGTATGCATTATATGGTCACCGCCTATAATCAAGGTGTGTAGAAAGAAGCGAGTCAGAAACACCATTTGATAGATCAAACTCATTGTCAATATCATCAAATCCTTCCTCATTTTCATCAACATCAACTCTTGTAAATACACTATATGCTGCTCCTTCAGCTGGATGATATATCTCAACATTATGTCTAAAAAATACAAACTTTTACATAGTAGAGGGTAGAAACATGGGTAGGTCGAGTGAGTTCAGTACGGGCCAGAACTGTTCGTTTTTAATACGGGAGGCTGGGTTGCTCTGGGAGAAAATTCATCCATTTTTTTTTATCATAATATGCAACAATATATTGCAGGATTCCTTTCAACTCTCCATACTTTATGACCGGAAACATGAGCAATGTCAAAACATTCAATCAATGGGTAACCAGTGGGAGCGAAAACATTATTATTTTATTGTTTTATAGAAAACTACCAGAATCGAAGCAAATCAAAATACATGATGAATTCAAAGTATCATAAAAAATATTTTAATTTACCTTCAACGAAACCCTAGTCTCCTCCACCGGAGTTCATCAGAGGTGTCAAAACCATTGTCGGAAAGCTGTAACAACCAGTCAAAATCGTCATTACACGGATCAATCTAACAACCAATGGAAGTGGAGAAAGACTTACCGGACCATCGTCTTCGCCGGAACCCTTGGAATCTATCGATAATGTTTACGTGATTCTTAAGGACCACCATCGTCACCACCGTATGGAAAGTTCTAGCCGAATCATTACCTCCGTTTATAGCTTGCGCAATCCTTCTTCACCATCGGATTTCCTGCCTTCTGATTAACAAGTTGTGGTGAGAAAAGAATAAACTCAAGTGTTTTTAACCAGCAACACAGACTTTCCAAAGAATACAAGGTGCTAGCTGCAAGTACATAAGAGGACCAGTTATGATTGCCTCAACTAATATGTACATATATTACCTCCCTAAAAGGATTCAAAGTGTGAGTTCTTGTCAGACAACCTCCATGCTAATCTGCATCACTTCATTCCAAAAACCTTAACGTTAACACAATTACATATAAATTGCATACATTTAAATTTAAAATAGCATACCTGTTTACCGGGTCAAAATGATGGCATGGAAGCTGATGTGTCAGATTGTTTGGTGTCATTACATATCATCTTTAGCTTTACCTAGTGAGGGTAGTATTGTGTTAATCTCTTCACCAATATACAACTGTTTGAGAAGCTATGGTCGGCAAATGATGACATCATAGTAGCAGCCTGAATTAAACAAGTTTTCTCTAGGTATCCTAAGATTGTCAAACCTGAAACACATGTAGACTCGAGATTAATACTAACCCTGTCAAAACGGTCGGGTCGGGTCGTGTGATGTCGCAACCCCCGATCCCTAATTTCTGGGAACGGGTGGTCGTGAGCCAGTTTCGGTGGTATCGCGTGTTTGTCTAATTTGGCAGCGGAAATTTTCATCAGGACCGTAGTTAGGAAATATTGGATCAGAGTAAAATACCACATTTTTCAATATTAGACACATGGGATAAAACCCAAGTTTGCATTACACACATTTTCATAGGAATAAATTCTATTTTATTTCATAAAAACATCTATTTTATTTTAGGTAACTTTATTGCCACTTTTCCAAGCCTTCAGTGCTGTGCAGCTGGCTTCTATTTGGCTTTCACAGTTTGTTACCTGAAACGCGTTTTAAAAACATTTGTCAGTGGGAAATACTGGTGAGTGAATCCTAGTTTAATCAAGTTTAAATAAAAACCATTTCACAGTATTGAGGGCGATCTCGCAATTACATTTGTTTCCAAGTTATATCAATTAACATCCATGGTACTGTCAGACCCGACTTGTGGAAATGTTACTCCTTGACCAGGTGGTAACAAATTTTGTATACAAAACCCCAACATACTCATGATAAATGTATTCTTACAAATACTCAATAACTGTTTGATATATAATTAATCGTATGAGGTTTTGTAAAAACAATTCACAAAAAGGTCTACAAAAAGCGGATAAACTCACATTGCTGTCTTAGATTATCCTTTAGGGTTTCCTGGTGACAATCTATAATTTACACAAATGCACACGTGTTAGTATAATAACCCATTTTAACATTAGTAATACCCTCCCCGAGACGACATTCCAACGACTACGTCGGGCAGAACCACGACAGTCGTTACGGAACCCTAGATCAATCGGGCAGAGTATCTAATACGTATCCAGGGGTTATAATACTTACAACGGAGCAGAACTTCGCTATCTAGGGGGATATTAGACCCGAGTATAATGCCTACTATGAGAGAATCACGTTTAGAAAGAAAGATTTGAACGATTTCTGCTGAAACCCGATGGCCTGCTTATATAGGGCCTCACTTCAACTTTTACGCGGCCCGCGTAAATGTTAATAAGGGGCTACGCGGCCCGCGTTGAACATGGTCAACGTCGTAGCTTGGCTGGGTCAGCTTATAGGTCTGCCGGGTGTTGGGCCAGGTGGCGGCCCAGGTTCGTGCCAGGTTTTAAGTTGACGCGGCCCGCGTCAGGGTTGGGGTGGGGTTTACGCGGCCCGCCTCAGCCCAAAATTTCAATTTTTAATTATTTTTAGTACTATTTAGGGTATTCGGGGTCCGTTTTCACGTATGGGGTGTATTTTTGAACGTATTGGAATATTTTAAAATATATTAGGGTGTCAGAAAATATTCAAGGGTGTCGGTTTGGAGTTGTTATATCCTCCCCACCTTGTTTTAGAGCTCGTCCTCGAGATCTACTAAAACAAGTGTGGATACTTGCTTTGCATTTCTGATTCGAGCTCCCATGTGTACTCAGGTCCTCTTTTGGAGTCCCACTTCACTTTGACTAGAACTAATCTCTTATGCTTGAGGTTCTTGACTTTCCTGTCTTCAATCTGTAGAGGCTTTTCTACAAATTTGAGTTGTTCATTTACCTCTATATCCTTAAGAGGTACCATTAGCGATTCATCAGCTAAGCATTTCTTGAGATTAGATACATGAAATACATCATGTATTCCTGCCATTTCCTCTGGCAGTTATAGCTGATAGGCTACATATCCTATTCTTCTAATAATCTCAAAAGGTCCAACATACCTGGGACTTAGCTTCCCTCTTTTGATGAATCTTACTATTCCTTTCCAAGGAGAAACTTTCAACAACACTTTATCTCCTGCTTGAAATTCCAATGGTTTGCGTCGGTTATCAGCATAGCTCTTTTGTCAATCTCGTGCCGCTTTCAGTCGTTCCTTGACTTGAATAATCTTGTCGGTTGTTTCCTGCACTATCTCAGGTCCAGATAGTTGCTTTTCCCCAATTTCTGCCCAACTGACTGGGGTTCGGCCTTTCGTCCATAAAGTGCTTCGAATGGTGCAGCGTGGATACTTGTGTGATAACTATTATTATAAGAAAATTCTATTAAAGGTAAGTGATCGTCCCAATTACCTCCAAAATCAATTACACAAGCTCTAAGCATGTCCTCCATTGCTTGAATCGTCCTTTCGCTTTGTCCGTCTGTTTGAGGATGATAGGCGGTGCTCAGATTTAACTTGGTTCCCATTGCCTTTTGGAAACTTGACCAAAAATGAGAGGTAAAACGGCTATCCCTATCAGAAACAATTGATAAAGGAATTCCATGTAATGAAACTATTTCATTTACATATAATTTGGCTAGCTGTTCCATACTGAAGGTTTCCTTCATTGGTAGGAAATGAGCTGACTTGGTTAGCCTATCTACAATCACCCAGATTGTATCATTACCTTTCCTTGTTTTAGGTAATTTCGTAACAAAATCCATTGTTATCAATTCCCATTTCCACACTGGCATTTCTAGTTGTTGTAACAAACCTGAGGGTTTCTGATGTTCAGCTTTAACTTGTGAACAAGTTAAACATTTAGAAACATAGGCTGCTATGCCCTTTTTCATTCCTATCCACCAGAAGTTTTTTCTTAAATCCTGATACATTTTATCATTTCCAGGATGCATCGTATACTTAGACTTATGGGCTTCTTCTAATATACGATGACGTAGGTTTCCTAATTTAGGTATCCACATTCTCTTTTTATGGAACCTCCAAATTCCATCTGTTCCTTGTTCTAATTCCTTAATCATACCTTTTAGTTTTTCAGTATCATCCTTGATTACTGATTCTTGTGCTTTTCTAATTTGATCATTTAAATCTACTTGTAGATTTAATTTAAGAGAACGTACCATTTTTGGCTTTTCATGATACTTTCGGCTTAAAGCATCTGCCACTACATTTGCTTTTCCTTCATGATACTGGATATCACAATCATAATCACTAAGCATTTCCATCCAACGTCTTTGTCTCATATTCAGCTCTTTTTGCCCGAAAACATACCTTAAACTTTTATGATCAGTAAATATGGTAAACTTACTACCATAAAGATAATGTCTCCAAATTTTCAAAGCAAAAATTATTGCTCCTAATTCAAGATCATGGGTTAAATAATTTTCTTCATGATTCTTAAGTTGTCTAGACGCATATGCTATAACCTTTTGGCGTTGCATCAACACACATCCATAACCTAACTTAGAAGCGTCACAATAAACTACTAAATCTTCAGTTCCTTCCGGTAATGCTAATATGGGTGCATGGGTTAATTTTTGCTTAAGAATTCTATAGGCTTCTTCTTGCTTTGATCCCCAGTCAAAATTAATGGATTTACAGGTTAACTTAGTTAAAGGAATGACTATTCTAGAGAAATTTCGAATAAATCTTCTATAATAACCGGCCAATCCTAAGAAACTTCTAACCTCAGTTGGTGATTCAGGGGTCTTCCATTTAGTTATCGCCTCGATTTTTGTGGGATCCACATGAATTCCTTCATGGTTTACTAAGTGTCCAAGAAACTGTACCTGTTCTAACCAAAATTCGCATTTTGAAAACTTAGCATAAAGTTTTTCCTTTCTTAGTAAACTTAGAAGTGCGTGCAAATGCTTTGTATGTTCCTTTTTACTCTTAGAGTAAATTAGAATATCATCTATGAAGACAATTATGAATTTATCCAAATATGGCTTACATATTCGGTTCATCATGTCCATAAATGCGGCTGGGGCATTCGTTAAACCAAATGGCATGACAGTAAATTCATAATGACCATACCTGGTTCTAAATGCGGTTTTAGGAATATCCTCTGCCTGTACCTTTAATTGATGATATCCTGACCTTAAATCGATTTTAGAGAAAAATCGAGCTCCCTGTAGTTGATCGAACAAATCATCGATTCTAAGTAATGGGTACCGATTCTTAATTGTGACCTTGTTTAATTCACGGTAGTCAATGCACATACGCATTGATCCGTCCTTCTTTTTAACAAACAGTATTGGCGCTCCCCATGGGGATGAACTTGGCAGTATAAATCCTTTTTCCAGCAATTCGTCTAATTGTTTCTTCAGTTCTTGCATTTCTGCGGGTGCCAACCGGTAAGGTGCTTTGGCAATCGGGGCCGTTCCTGGTAGCAGGTGAATTCTGAATTCAACTTCTCTGTCTGGCGGTAGTCCTGATAATTCTTCTAGAAATACATCTGAAAACTGAGACACTACTGGAATGTCTTTTAATTCCTTTCCTTTAGTGTTAGTGATTATAGAAATCAAATACACTAGAGACCCTTTTCTTATATAACTTGCAGTTTTCATCACAAAGATGAATTTCGTGGATCTAAATGGTTTATCACCTTTAATTGTGATATTTTCACCTTTTGATGAATTTACTTGGATTGACTTTTGATCACATAAAATACTGGCTTTATTGGCTGTTAACCAATCCATTCCTAAAACGACATCAAATCCTGCCAGATTCATTGGGTAAAGGTTTGCAATAAACTTTTGGTTTAAAATTTCTATTCTTGCTCCCTGCAAGATTTCAGAAATCCTGACCGTTTCTCCATTAGCTGTTTCTACTAGACATTCTTGTGGTAGTTTAGTTAATGACTGGTTTAGAAGTTTGCAAAACGAAGTATTAATAAAACTTTGGTTTGCACCAGAGTCAAATAATACTTTAGCAAAAACATCATTAACTAAAAACGTACCAGCTATCAAGTCTGGAATCATCTTAGCTTCATCTGTAGTTAAAACAAATGCTCTAGCATTTTTAGTGTTCTTGTTGTTCGCAGCTGATGCCAATTTCGGACAGCTCGGGTTGATGTGACCCTTTTCTCCACAGTTGAAGCACAGTCCATTACTGGATTTCCTCCTGCAATCTTCTTCCTTATGTCCGGGTGCTTTGAAGAAATTGCAATGAATGGAGCATTTTCCCGAACGCTTTTTCAACTTTAATGATGTTGAAATGTAGTTGACTCTCATCATGCATCTACAGAACAACACGATGAACCTTTTCAAAGATTCGCTTCCTGAATGGAAAACTCTTGTGAACTTCATCTGACCTTGACTTTGACCGGGACCCATACGACCCCTGTTATTGCCTCGAGGTGCGAAAGTAGAGGCCACCAAGCTCGTCGACGTTGTTCACGCCTACCTTTTCTTGCATGACTCAGCTCTTGGCGGATCATGCTCTGAACTGACACCAAGTATGATTCCATATCATTCTTGGACTCCCTGGTATTTAAACTTCCAGTTAAGTTCTTTGATATTCACTAAATGACACTTATAAAATTCATAACATGGATACCTTTGATTCGTTTGTATCTGGTTTTGCATTGAGGGCAAGCTTGATTACCCTCTCTTCTTTCGTATTCGTAACAAGATCTGCAAATAGGGAATGCACATCATTACAAGCCACAAATGGCTCCCCATCAACTGTTATTTCAATCTCATCACAGCAAATTCGACAAATCTGGCCACTCAACTCTTTTATAGAAGTCACCTGTTCAACTCTTTTACAAATCCAGCATTTATTCGACATGTAAATTTGTGCAACAAAATGTGTGACGTCACCAGTTTGAGAACGTCACGCTTATGTAAATTTGTTTTAAACTGATGTAAGATTTCGTATACTTTTTTTTAAATAGTTGCATAAAAAATTCGTCAATTTTTTTTAAAAAAAAAACTAACCTTTTTTGCGATGAGTTCTCAAGTTCTCACAACTCGGGAGAGTTCTCATTTAACCCTTCCCTATATATAACATAAGAATTGATCAAAATGAGCGACGCGTGGGTTTTCATTAAGGGTATTCTAGTCGATCCAAAACAATAGTACGATATACAAATTACTCATTATATACCATAGTATTTTTCATTAAATGCAAGCCTTTAATCCGGTCCTTTGAAGCTTTATCCGTATTGCTAGTGAGCGATAGCCTCTCCATCTCCAGTTTCAAAACTGCACGACTAATCTCATCAAGGGCAGTAGGTTTTGACGTAATCTCCATTTTCAGTTTAGCAGCCGCTTCATCTACCAGAACAATGGCTGCAATTCACACCATACACACAATAAAGTTCAATTACGCTAATATATGTAACATGAAGTAATCAGCTGATCTTTAGATTTATTTAAATTTATATTACCTTTATCTGGTAAAAAGCGTCCACTGATGGAATGATCTGAGAGAATTGCAGCTTCAACAAGTGCATTATCGGAAATACGTACTCCATGATGCAGTTCATATCTTTCATGAAGTCCATGAAGTATGGAAACTGTATCCTCAACTGTCGGTTGGTCAACATAAAGTTGTTGAAAACGGTGTTCCAGTGAACGATCTTTTTCGATATACTTACGATACTCGTCTAATGTTGTTGCACCGATGCATCTCAACTCTCTACGACTAAGCATCAGATTCAACAGATTGCCAACATCCATTGCACCGTTGGTAGCCCCTACAAACAGATATGAACTTTAGATCATATTTAGTATATTTCGTCTAACAAAAGATTAGCTGGACTTTAATATACCAGCTCCAACGACAGTATGGATTTCATCAATGAAAAGAATAATCTGGCCGTCTGAATCTGTAACCTCCTTGAAGACTGCCTTGAGTCGATCTTCGAACTCACCATGATATTTTGCGCCAGCAATAAGCGCGTCCATGTCAAGAGATATCAACCGAGATGAAAATAACAGGCCAGTCAAATAGTCAATGTAAACAAATTGCTCAATAGCCTGCATTTTATAAAAAAGAAACTAACAAATGATTGACAACTTGGCAGTTATAGCAATGAATTATACGTTTATTGATAGTGTTACCTTTACCTCGTAGAATAGTTCTATATCTTGTTTTGTCCATTTCATTCTTGGGGTTATTTTCATGTGAGTTCGGTAATTGTAGTAGGTAGTGTTTTGTGCAGATTCACTGCAGAACCATAAGATTATTATTTGCGAATCCGATAGATAAGATATCTAAAATAATCATGCTAATGTTCAGCACCTTTCATCCATTGCATTGGCTCCTGATAAAGATGTTTCCTTCTTCTGCAATAAGGGATAATTTCACACAAAAAAAATCATAATATCAGATACATCCATTTTCAATGTTTTGAAATTTATACCCTTTCCTTAATTAAAAAAAAATGCAAAAATAGTATTTGTTGGCCCAGACCATGTCAGCTGGTAACAAAATGGCCCATTTAGTCCGGATTCATTTTAACCCGTGACCCATATGGTCCATTCTGCTATTTGTAAATTTTGTACAAAGTAATATAAGCAGACCATGTACTCACAATCAACAAGATGAGCAAGATGGTGAATGTTCTTTATTCGAGTTCCATTGAACTTCAGAACCTGTCGAATTATTTAACATAATAAGGTTAGAACAGAAGACGATTAAACAATTATTTCTAACTTCATAATTAATTAATAAACTAGGTTATCACTAAAAAAGAATTAATTAATAAACCAGGTTATCACTAACATATGGATGTTTTAATTAACTTGAAAATAAAATGAAATTCAATACCTTTGATGGCCTTCTCAGTGCCCTGCCCCACACACTTTGACGGCGAAGTGAATGGTTCAAAATACTCGGTAGGTGAAACCTGATGGATTAGTACCTTCACAAACACCAAAACAAACCGCATATTAACATTAAACTCAATTTAAAAGGCCAACTTATTTCTAACATTCTATAGAGAACTTATGTAACGCCCTAACACGTTGAAACTCAAAATTCGCAGCGGAAAACACATAATTAAAATTTCTTTAATGACATTCTTTCTTTCGCTTAAATACATTAATTCCTTTTTAAAATTTGATTGACAACTATTATACATATATCGAATTAAGTGACCACATACGCATCCACGTACAATCCATGTCTTGACTCGATCTTCAACCGCGTACAATTCTTGGTGAAACATCCAAAATCCTGAACAACCTGCAATCACCACATTTAATCTCATCATTAGCAACCGGTGACATAATATATAAAATCTAAACATTTCATAATTAGACGTCAATATATCATGCTTTCGCATTATGATAGTCCATTCATCCATCCATTCGGACCACCCGCATTGAAATTCGGTGTCTACCTTCAACTTCCATCACTAGTATACCTGCATTCCCATTTCATTCTAAATAGGGAAACGGTTAGCATCATTAGATTTCATTCAAACAAACATAACCATGTATACACATAACAAGTCTCACTTACGTACTTTCAACTAACCCATATCTACTCGTATATCTACTTATTTCACCCTTATGCATAATACCATTGTGTAAGCTTTTTTTTCTTACATATATTTAATAGAACTATTTCTAACCACTTTCGACTTATTTACCGTAAACTTAACTTATTACCTCCATTGTTTCATAATTTCTCACATGATTCACAATAACCATTATACTATAATGCATTTTACATCTAAAGTGTAAGTCCGGGATTCACTTACCTTGTGCGTCCGTAATTGCATTTGCTTACTTGAGACTTATTGGCCCGTTGCCCTTCCATGCTTGTGTCCGCGTTGACATGACTCCTATCCGTACATGTCATTACATTCACATTCTTGTTAGCATATATGATTGTGCGTATGAACGATCATATCAATTTCATATCTCACGTATGAATTTCATTAGTCAATTCAAACAAGCATAAAGCATACTCAACATCAACCTAGCATAATCTTCACATGAACTATATCTAAATTACATTCCTCATGTTAGTTTACTATCAATTTCATTAATACCACCTTCTATACATGTTTACCCATTAATTGCATACAATTTCACATATTATTGTCATTTAGACATTTCATCAAACACTTGGTGTGCGTACTACTTCCTAAGCACCATGTACAACTAGTTTAAGCATAATCTTCCTAGTTCATTCATATTTCATCAAATCTTCTTACTAATCAACAAGTATCACTAACACATAATCATCAAACATATCAACACCATATTTCTTTCAATTCATCTAACAATAGTTCATCATGATCATCATCTTCACACCCATGCAATGGGTTTCATTCTAAATCACCCAATTACTTGAAATTATTCATAACACAAGTTCTATTTGGTGTTTCTTACACCTCTACAAGCTTAATTGCATACAAATTCATGGATTGATCATAACCCACTTCAAACAAGATCATCAAATCTAAGTTTTGAGACATACCTTACGATCCCCTTGTGGAGGTGATCGTTAATTCATGTTCGGTTGTGAATTTGGGCTTCGTTTAGCCTTTCAATTTAGAGAAGTTGTGAAGTTTAGGGTTTTGGCTCCAAGGGAGCCTTCCCTGCTCGTGGATGAACACACACACGATGTGTGTGTATGCGTGTGTGTTGTTTTGTTTTAATAAAACAACTTCCAAGTTGTTCACTTTGGTCCCTCATGTTTCGTTTTAATTAAATAAGGCTACAACCCTTCGTTTAATACCTACGATACTAATATTCAACTAGGTTAATATTCCTAGTTAATATTCATTTACGGGTTCACTTTTACCCCTAACGGTATTTTTACCCGTTCCATTACATTAACCGGGTTTAAATTACAAAACCCATTTTTGGGGTGTTACAACTTATCTAAATAGTGAAAAAAACAATTATATTCGATAGACTGTTATTACTCTCCGATTTAGATATGTGACATGCATTCCACTACATCAAGCACTCCATTACTAAGCATATTTCACAAAGGGTATGCTATTTGATCCTTAACTTCATACCTCAACTCATCTAACTCCATGAATTACTTTTGGATTTCCAACAAATTTATAGTGCCGGCCATCATCAGGTTCTATCATGGGATTATAACTCTGTCATGAGATGTAATCCAGTTAGCATTAAGATGAACACCAAAATCACATTGAAAAAAAATGTTTGTGCACATTTGCTATATCTTATCGACATCATTAGTAAGTAAACCATTTATTTTTTTATTTTAACCATTTGACCCCGCATTCACCCGAACAGGGACAGACCTACACATGGTGTTGGTGGGCGTTCACCCGAACCTGGAGTCATTAAGCAAAATTTAAGCCCGTCATCTGCAACAATAGATGAACAAAAAGATTCTTCGAAAACAAACCCTAGGAGAGAGAAACAATCAAGTAAATCTGAAGTGGAACCAGCAGAACCACCGCTACTAAAGAGTATTGGTAAAGCACTGAAAAAGGGTAATTTACCTGCTGGACTTCGTGTTGTTTGTAAGCATTTCGGAAAAACTTGGTCTGCATCAACAGCAATCACCGCCGCGGCTCCAGGTTTACCACCGTCAAACCGTCGAGACGATACGTTACTACAACAAGAGGACGGTGGTTTATCATCCGATTCGCCGGAACCCTAATCTCCTCCACAGGAGCTCACCTTCCAGATCTGAGAGAAGAGAGAGAAATAGAGGAGATAGGCGAGATTTGAGTTTCAAAACTCTTGATCTAGTGAAATCTTTTTGTTCCTGAATCGCCAGAGAGAGATAGAGGACCAGGGAAGCGAAGCGGCAGAATATGAAAATTTTTGAAATGACTGTGAAACCCTAATCCATTTGTGTACCCGTGTGTTTTTTGAGTGAAGGGTATAATTGGGATTGTAAATTATATTGTGCTTTAGAGGGTTGTACATCATGCTTTAGGGGTGTTTTAAAGAAATTTCAATGACCTTAAGAAGTCCTTCTAATATGCTTATTAATATAGTGTATATATATATATATATATATATAGATGTATGTGTGTGTAGGTAAAGGTTCCTGTACAAAGGACCCTTTATCGAAGAAGTGTAAGAAGTGTTTTACACCTTTAGATATTTTTAATTGATGAGATCACAATGGAAAAATGGTAAAATGTATTTTATTTTATGACTTGATAGGGGTATAAGTGTCAATGAACATCATTTAAATTAAGAAATCGTATCAGTTTAATCCTATATCCACGATATTCAAGAATAAAATCAAGGATTTTTTCCTTTACACATTAAACCACCACTAACTACCACCTCCAGTCACCGAAAAAAATCCCTAGACCTCCTTCTAACAACAACCAGGCTTCTTTCTTATGTCTTCAAGATTCAAGGCGTGGCGTTTAATTTCTAGAAACATTTGCATTGTATTTCAAGTCATGGTGCTTTAACATCTGGAATCGGGAAACACTGTATCTGTGATTCAACCCATGGTGTTTTAACAGTTGGGATGATTGCATTTGCTATTCGAGTCATGGTGTTTAACATCTGAAAGAACTATATTAAGATTCAAGGTGTGTGTTTTAAACATTAGAAAACATTGTATTGTGATTTAAGACATGGTGTTTTAACATCTGGAATGATTGTATTGCTGTTCAAGTCATGGTGTTTGAACGCAGTTGTAAAACACCATGAATTGAACATCAATACAATCATTCCAAATGGTAAAACACCATGTTTTGAATCACAATATAATGTTTCCTGATGTTTAAAACACCACCAGTGCGATTAAAACACCATATAAGATTAAAACACCATAATGGTTATCAAACCCTGAAATAAGGGATTATCTCTCTCCATATTCGTAACTGCAGATTCATTACCTTATTTGAATTGTTGACATTCACAATTATACCCTTGTTCCTTCTTACGCAAACACCCTTTATACAATAACCCCATATTATATATATATAACATATAGTGGAACATGAAAAAAAAATCGACAACTATTACTCTTTTGCCAATCCTTAAGAGGACGACTGCTACCTTAAATGTAGTCCATGTAATAAACCCTTATTCTTAAGCATTGATTATCTTTGATCGAAAGCATTCGTACATGTTTAAACCTTTAATTTTTTTTTACTAGAACTTGATATTATATTTGTAGGATAAAAATTATATACAAATGAGTCTTAACATACTAAACGTGAGAAGTGAAGAGAATTTTTTTTTAATTTTTTTTTTCATCATGATATTTAGTTGTAAAATGTAAAAAAAAAAAAATCGTGTATTTACTCTAGGAGATTAATTATGTACAATTACCCTAAATTACTCTACTAGTGTAAATAAATGATTTTTTTTAGATTTTTGTGACTAAAATACATGCTTGACAAACTGAGAAAAAAAGTTTCAAAAGAAAAAAAATTCACTCATTCACTTCTCACATTTAGTATGTTAAACCTATTTGGACAATAACCTTACCAATTATTTTGTATATATCATTTATCAAGTAATAATCTTGGTTATGTGTCTAGCTTGTATAAAATACATATCCATTTCTTATGATTCAAACATGAAATGACATTACTTTAACTAATAAATTCAGTTATGATGTATGAAAGCATAACAATATTCTTATCATGTAATTCTATGAATACTAAAACTAAAACTATAAAAAAGCCCACTGATATTTCTGAATCTGGTGGTAAGTTGACGTTGGGCCTGGTCCAAATGAAAGCAGTAATAACAGTTAAGCCCAACTGTGTGCTGTCTTTGATCTTTTTATTTCACCTTATGCTATATAATAATTATTAGGCAAGACTACAAATGAATCGTTCGGACAAACGAAGGTCGATCTATGATACTATAGTGATCATCATGGTTGTAAAAGTCCCGCCTAGGCTCCGAGTACTCCCCGAGTACTCGCTACAAGGTAGGTTGCCGAGGCACGAGTACTCTTCTCCCAGACCAATTACTCCCCGGGTACTCCCGAATACTCCCGAGTACTTCCCGAGTACTCCCGAATCCGACTAGGGAGTGCCTAGCGACTTTTGCAACCATGGTGATCATAATATGTTGAACCCAAGAATCAAAGTATCGTTTTGAAATTTATTTGTATCGGTTCATACATCAACTATGATTTGAAAAAAAAGCATGTTTAACGGGTTTAGAACTTGAACACAGTTGTGTAAATCGATCCTACCGTTTACCTTTTTTCTTTAGAATATGCACCTATGTTGCCAGAGCCGTTCCTACGTTTTTGAAGACCCTAAGCTAACTACAAAGTGGAGGCCCAATTTCGTTATTGACTAACATTAGAGGTGCAAAAATCGGTTTTTTTCTAATACCCAACTTCGGGAACCAAACCATGTTTCGGTATGACCGGGTATTAGAAAATTGGGTTTTTTAGATACCTAGACATTAATACCCTACTTTCTATCTTTTACACAATATAAATCCATTTTATTTTTTAATTTGCTTTGTATTTGATAAAAATACTTGAAATAATTACAGGGGTAGGGATAGTGTACATTAATTCAAAAGTGTGAAAAGTGCATTATAACACTATATAACACCATATAAACACCGTATAACACCATATAACACTATATAACAATATATAACACTATACATCTATCACAGACATGCTATCAGACAAAATATAGTGTTATATTTGTTATATAGTGTTATATAGTGTTACATACTGTTATATGGTGTTAAATCGTGTTATACGGTGTTTATATGGTGTTATACAGTGTTATAATAGTGTTATAATAGACTTCTCACACTTCTGGATTAATGTACAGGATCCTCTACTATAATTACAGTATCACAACTTTATTTAATTAATATATCTCAGTCTTTCGTTTAATGTCACTAGAAGGATGCGCCAAAAGGAAAAAAAAATTATATTGCTTATGAGTCTTTCGTTTAATGTCACCAAAAGGATGCGCCAAAAGGAAAAAAAATATTTTGCTTATGAGATTCGAGCTAGGGTCTTTACACTAGCAAAGTTAATAGATCTATAGAATCAAAACAATTATATATTATATATAGGGCTGCAAACGAACCGAACAAACACGAACAAGTCCATGTTCGTGTTTGTTTGTTAAGAAATATATGTGTTCATGAACTGTTCATGAACGCTTACCGAACGAGATTTTATGTTCGTGTTTGTTTGTTAAGGAAATGAACGTGTTCGTGTTCGTTTGTGTTTGTTTGTTAATTTTAGGCAACGAATGAAAACGAACGACGGTGAACATAAATGAGCACAAACTAATGTTCATGAACACAAATGGTAACAAACAAACACAAACAAACGTTTCTTGAACAAAATATATAATACATTGACACTTATTAAATATTTTATTTGTCAGAATTTTGAAGGACTCAAGTAAAATACAAAAGCTAAAAACACTAATGAACTATCGAACACAAATAACCACGTTACCGAATGTTCATGAACATAAATGAACGAACACGCCATTTGTTCATGTCTGTTTATTTAACTAAACGAACGAAATTTCTTGTTTGTGTTCGTTTGTTTAATAAACGAACGAACACAAATGAACTTCCCGCCAAACATTTCACGAACTGTTCGTCGAACGTTTGGTTCGTTTGCAGCCCTAATTATATATCATTTTTATATTAAATGGAGGCCCTAAAAGTTTAAAGACCCTAGGCCTGAGCCTAGATTTTGATAAGCATTGGGCCGGCCCTATATGTTGCTATACTCATGTATAATATTCATGAATTGAACGATCCTATCATTTTTACAAATTTAATAAAAACTAATGGTTTTCAAAAAGACTAGGTAAAACCACCAAATGAACCATTTTGGGGGGTCTGTTTGACTCAACCGTTTTGATTTGCTATTTTACAAAATTGCACTCATTAAGTTTGACTTAAAATTTCTTCAAAACTGGCTGAACCTGACTGAATAGTAAACACCCCCTTGTTTATACAAAACTATAACATGAATTTAGTAATGGTTTTAAGTTGTTATTCTTGTTCCAATGAACCATTTTAAGTTGATTATCTAAACTGTTTAATTTGCAGTTTTTCTAAACTTTATCTAGCGTTTATATTCAAACTAAATGCCATTTTAGTCCATGTGGTTTGGGACATTTTGGCAGTTTAGTACAAATGTTTCATTTTTCGCCCGTGAGTCCAAAAAAGTTTCATCATTGCCATTTTAGTCCACTGGGTTAACTTCATTCATTTTTTCTATTAACGAGAAGGGCAATTCGGTCATTTTACATGTAATTTTGTTAACTAGAAGTGCAATTCAGCCATTTAAAATGACCGAATTGCCCTTCTCGTAACAGAAATAATGGATGAAGTTAACCCAGTGAACTAAAATTGCAACAGTGAAACATTTTTGGACCCACAGACGAAAAATGAAACCTTTAGACTAAATTGACAAAATAAACTAAACCACAAGAACTAAAATTGCATTTAACTCTAATAAAAATATACAACATGGTTTCAATAACAATAACAATAACAATAACAATAACAATAACAATAATAATAATAATAATAATAATAACATGAGGTTGTTACTATCCCACCCAACGAGGTTTACCTCCTAAATCTCGGATTGTCTTCTTTCCTTTTCCCAAATAAGATGATTTTGTGGCATGTGAAAACAAGGGTCTACTTTGGCATGTATTAAATGGTGTGGGGTAGCTTTATGAAAATTTTGATTGAATGGTGAATCAAGTGTTCAACTTTATGGGGACATTTGTGTGTGACCCATCCATGTGTGCACATGCACACCTTACCACCCCTATTTTTCAAAGCCATTACAATTTGATCATATATAAACTACTCATTTTTTACTTTTCCTTTTTATTTGCATAAAATACTAGTGGTATTTTTATTTATAAATGATATATAATATATTAAAAATAAATAAGTTTGGCTTGCTTCCCACATCCTCACATAACATGCTACTTCCACAACTTGTGTAACCTTGTCTCCTCCTCACCTTTTGATACTGCCACCTAAGATAGATGATGATGAAATTGATATTTATAAGTTTGTATTATTCAATATTACTTGATTGGTATGGGTATTATGTATATAATGTAAGATTAAATATATTATGTATTAATATTTAATCTAGTAGCCATATAATCATTTACATTATATAGATCAAAATATATAACAATCCTATTAAATAATTAGTTGGTAATTGTTGATGGACCATATTACCCTTATTAACTAATTAGGGTTTCCTCCTGGGTGCTTATATAAGGAGAATTATGTGGAGGTTAGAGGGTTACTCAGTTACAAAACTAGACACACCCCATAAGCCTAACATCAATTTCGTCCTCCCTCTCCTATACCGATCCCCTTATCGGTTTTACTCAGCCACCATCATCAGTCAGCACCCTAAGGAGGAACCAGACCAAGATGACAATCATGTCAACCTTAATGGCTGCGTCTCCATTGCTGGATTCTCTGCTAACCTGTGCTGATGCAATCAAAGGTATGTTTTCATGTTTTCCTTTATGTTCAAACAGAACTGAACCAACATGTGGTATCAGAGCATATGTTGATTAGTCAGTTCTGTTTTCATATTCATTATTCTGGAATTGAAATCATGAAAACCGAAATTTTGTAAACTTTATAAACATAACAGAAAATTTCGAGTGATAAAGGACCACTCGAGATCACCGTTTTCGGGAAAATAATGTTTAATAAGTGGTTCGAAATTAACTGGATTATCTTATAACCGAAATCTGTTTTAGAAAAGCTTAAAAATTCGGGTTTCGGGTTCCAGAATCATGTTTTATGTTTTAGGGTTCATAATGTTCTTAGTTAAAATTCGAAATTTCCCTTATGTTTTGGAATGTGTTTTGAATTGTATAATGTTTTTCCTAATTTGATCTTATTTTATCTAATAAGTTATTTTCGAAATATGTTAATGAGATAAACAATTATGGTTTCGAAATTTACTGATAAAATTAGATCAATAATAAAATAGGAAACTATATCACAATTCGCAATTTTCGAATTTTCGGTTATGATATCACAATTAACAGCTGTTAACGAGGTTGCTACTCGAGACCATGAGATTGCTACTCGAGACCATGAGGTTGCTACTCGCAACCATGAGGTTGCTACTCGCAACCATGAGGTTACTACTCGAGAGCAAAAGGTCTACAACTCGCAACCATAACGTCATCACTCGCAACCATGAGGTTGCTACTCGCAACCATTACGTCATCACTCGAGACCATGAGGTTGCTACTCGCAACCATAACGTGATTAGTCGAGACCATAGTTGCGACTCGCAACCATAACGTGATTAGTCGAGACCATAGTTGCGACTCGCAACCATAACGTCATTAGTCGAGATCGTGGTTGCGACTCGCAATCTCATTATTTTAAGCTATTTAAATGTGAACTAAAGAAAATTTTTTCGGGGCTCCCGCCCCGAACCCCGGGCGGGGGCGCGCTGCCCCCCGCACCCCCCAGCGAACTCACCGCGAAGTTCGATCCGCGCTAACGGGTGGTTTGCTATTAAATAAATGGTTTTGTAATTTACTTAGTTAATTAATAAGGATCAAATAATGTTTTACAAAACCAAAATAGCTTAACTTGAATGAGCTTCTGATATATCATTTCTGCCCAAAGCTGACTTGATACATCTACTTATCATTCAAGTATTACGAAAGCTATGTTGTGTGTGCATCATAAGCATGAATGTCTTAATTTCTGGCCAAAGCTGATTTAATTCATTCATAGATGGCATACTCAACAAGTGCATAACTAAAGTGATTGTTTCAATTCTGGCCAAAGCTGATTTGTTACAACTACTTTGCACATATGCTTAAATGATTACACTTCTGGCCAAAGCTGTTTTGTTTTCGTTTAAGTAGAACTTTTTAGCTAAGTCTATTATTTTGATGTTAGTAATAGACATATCACAATATCTTCACATAATGATCCTTAGCTTAATGATCCTTAATTAGTTTTTTATGATCATTTCGTCTGCCTTGTTCTTATTACCCATAATGTTACTCACTATAATTTTTTTCTTCTTTATATCAATATCTCATCCACTCTAATTCTTAAAACCTAAAATGTTTGCTTTATTTAAAGTATTTAAAGTTTCTATAAGAATTAGCTCTTAAATTAAATCCTTGATTATTTCCTAAGACACGATAATCCTATTGCTCTCTTCTGATAAAGATTATAAAGAAGAAAGTTAGAGCATGATGAATAGGATAAATCGAACATGATGTCTCTTATGATAATCAAGAACTCTCTAACGTAAATGCTATCACTAAAGTTATTCCAGATTAAGTCTTTCCTGAGACTAATCTTCATTTATGGAATAATCACTAGAACTCCTAAGATGCATGCCTTAATTTGAAACTCTAAACTATAAAGTTAAGTGGTATATGTGAATACATTATAATGTACAAAACCATGACCCATAAAGTTAAGGGCTTACGCATGGAAATAAGTACATTTTTTCCAGTACATTACATACTAAGATTTTCACTTGTACAATCTGATGCATTATAAATCAACTACAACACTCAAGAAATACCAAAGTATAACGAGTGTGTTGATAAGCAACATATGTACAAAGAAATAAATGTTTAAAGCTGGAAAATAAGTTGGTATTCACCTTACAACCACTTAAAACGTTTAAAGAGGATTGTTCTCAGGTCCATAGACAAATTACAAGTGCTAATTCCAACATTAAGGTTCTTCAAGGGAAAATCTCACTGCATATTTATGTCATTAGACTAGACATAAGCAACGAGACTATCCATTATTCTAAAGAACAGTTGGGTAAATTGATTAGGTAGTCACTTATTAATGATATTTAAGTCTGGTAATTTCAATATTCCAATTAACACATGATTAGTTGACTCTAGTTCCATACGTTTCCTTACCAGAACTTGACAAATAATTAACACGAGAGTTAGTGACAAAATTAAATGTTAAGGCTATAAGAACCATAATAAGCAGTCTTCTAACAAAGCTTTTCGATACATTACATGTTCTGATTATTAATCAGAATACAGTATCATTACTTAGGCTATGTCATGAAGGTTGTGAGGTTTGCATAGTCCACATAAAGTCACATTTATCTTAAACTCTCATCTTATTTGTTCTAACTATCTGGATTGAAACATTATTAAAATGAAACTAGATGATACCTTACATTTTCACAACTTTTGTTATCATGCAAATGAGAACTTGACAAAAGGAAAATGAGAATTATAAATTTTCATCCATTATAACCGAAATTCATGAGACATCATGACTTTCTTAATGAGGATGATTATTCAACTAATCTCATTCTAAGTGATTTTAAATCATGACGTTAAAGCCCTAACTATGACTTGGCTTAAGGAATAAGTATGGGTCCATCATAAGTCATTTTTTGACATTCGTGGAACTTATTCCAAATGGAATATTCAGACATAATTCATTTATCATTTAACAGACTATAAACTTGTATCTAAATTTTGTCGCATATGGCACACGTTCTTAGAAGAAATCTATTCATATATATATACTTAATAAGATTTCTATTAGATATGTCCCTAAACTTTCTTAGGATATTTGGACATTAAAGAAATCAAATAAAGTCTAACGTATATATGATAGGTTCCCACGTCATGTAGCTCATTGAAACTTCTCTTATAGCATTCTAGAGACATTAACGATCAGTGGGAGCATTAAGTGTTTTAATAATAACTTGCAATAGTTGCAAGAGGTGGGGAGTGAAAATTTTACATTACCTCAGTTTGCACCTCTTGTACAAGACACCGCTCCATCACGACACTGTTCTATCAATACTTGTCTCCTTAAAATCTAATGCTACTCTTACAAAAGTTTCATAGTTGCTTAATTGTGGGCACACTTAGATTTCTTACCTAAACTAACATAATCCTCAACAAGAGAAATCACAACGACTAACATCATTAATTTGTTTTCTCTATTAGAATTTGTTGGTCGTTAAGCATTGACCCTAAGCATGCTGAGTTCCTAAAGATTCCTAAGGTCAGTGGGAGCAGTAAAAGTCCTTATTATGATTTGCAAGGAATACAAGAGGCGGGGGGAAGAATGTCATTAAATTTCATTCCAAATTTAACTCCGATTACACCTCTTGTACACCATACTGCACCAACTATTATAAACTTAGAATGAAAATGATAGCAACCTAATCAAGAGCTAATCCATAAAACTGAAACTTCTAATGAACCCAATAATCAACTCAGGAGGTCATCTAGGTTTAAAAGCCTACTAATTTTGATGATTATATAACCTCCCTAACTAAAGTTGAAATGGATTTTGGAAATATTTACTGATCCTATCTCTTCAAATTAAGCCATTAATGTCAATCAATATTCTTAATGGAATAAAACAGTTTTCTAGTAAAACTGATTTTATGTGTTCGTATAACGTTTGGGATTTGATTGAATTACCTAAGAGTGTTCATAACTAAACCAAATCCTAATATAAACGTTAAGACACTAAGAAGCATGTTTGATTGTCAAAGGTTATACTCAGGAAGAGAAAAAAAAATTATGAAAGAGTCTTTCTTACCTATCTTACAAAAGATTTCTTTAAGGATCATCACTGTTCTAGTAGCTTATAATAGTTTAAAGCTACATTAGATGAACATTATAAACAATTTTCCATAACAAATGGCTGACACATTTATATGTTCATTAGATAACAACCTAAAGTTTCAAACTGAAGGTTAAAGAACACTTTATTTGTAAACCAATAAAATCCATGTATGGGTTAATGCAAACATCATAATGTGATGAAATCTTAACGTAATTATTTTCATCAAGAACCAAGTGGATTAATGTACCTACCTCAAGATGAGTGGGAGCAACTAAGATAAACTTGTCTATATAGATGACATTCTTTTGACAAGTATGTGTTACATAAGTCAAAGTATTGTTAACACAAATTTTGATATAATAAATCTCAGAGATATCTCTTACGTAATTGATATCATAACATACTGAGATAGACCCAATGGGATATTAGTTATGTTCCATAAGTTTAACCTTAAATGGGTCCTTACATATGTAACAAATAATACTGCTCTCCTTTAGAGGATAATAGGATAAGTGAGATTATTTATTTACGCTTCATTAATTAGAAGCCTTATGTAAGTTTAAGTCTATACTCGTTTAGATATTACTCACATTGCAACACACTAGATATGTCTAGATTATTGTGAAGCATCTAATGGAGTATTACAATATCTTTAAAGAAACGAGAGGCTATAATTTGAAGAAGAAGTGAGAATTAAAACCGGTTTATTACTATAACTTTGAGATATTCAAAGATGATAAAATGTAATTTCGGGTATATTCTTATGTCAGCAGACAAAACATATATCATGGAGGAGTCATAATGCACTGATATTGACAACCTAAGTTATAACGACATAATATAGTCACTAAATGTTGTTGGAAATATATCAATAGACTCATAAGTTTATTAACTCCATATAATTAATGTTTTGAAGACTTAGTGTGATAAAGTCAGCTACCATAACTCCTTGAACAGTAACAGTTCAAGAGGTGCTGCATTAAATTTCGATACGCAATTAATATTCGTTTATGAACGAATTGAGGAAACTAAGTTTTGTATCGAATACATTCATGATATGCTTAAGGATCCTATAACTGAAGGTCTATTACCCATAAGTCTTATTAAGAGAGCTCAGAGACGGGTATTAGTTACTGGCCATGCGCAACTGCATATCGTATTATGAATGACTAAGTATTAGTTAATTTTTCCTCATCAGTTTGATTTTGTACGTCTATAAGAATATGTCAAGTCGACATAATGGCATATAAGACAAATAAAGTTACAAATCAAACAAAGGGCTTATGCGTATTTTGATCATGACGATTAGGTTTTAAATTAAGGCTATAGTATGATTAATGGGGGTCCTGAGTCGCATAATGATTCAACGGCTGTATTTTTCTGCTATAGTACTTGTTTAAGGCTAAAATGAGTGTTAACTCCTGATCAGGCTTATCTAATACTCATAGTAAATGATTACTCGGCTAAGTGGGAGAATGTAAGATTAAATATATTATGTATTAATATTTAATCTAGTAGCCATATAATCATTTACATTATATAGATCAAAATATATAACAATCCTATTAAATAATTAGTTGGTAATTGTTGATGGACCATATTACCCTTATTAACTAATTAGGGTTTCCTCCTGGGTGCTTATATAAGGAGAATTATGTGGAGGTTAGAGGGTTACTCAGTTACAAAACTAGACACACCCCATAAGCCTAACATCAATTTCGTCCTCCCTCTCCTATACCGATCCCCTTATCGGTTTTACTCAGCCACCATCATCAGTCAGCACCCTAAGGAGGAACCAGACCAAGATGACAATCATGTCAACCTTAATGGCTGCGTCTCCATTGCTGGATTCTCTGCTAACCTGTGCTGATGCAATCAAAGGTATGTTTTCATGTTTTCCTTTATGTTCAAACAGAACTGAACCAACATATAACGTAAGAATAATCTGATTACATAAATTACTATCATCTAGAAGTTTGATTATATAAAGTCCATTTTTGTAGAATAAATTAGAATATATAGGTTAGGTTTTTATATTTTTTGTGTGTGTGTGTTAATATCTTCTTCTTTTGAGATATCTAACCAAAATTTAGTTGACAGTCACATAACCTTCAGATGGTGTAATATCTATTATAGATACTTATAATTAAAGGTTATAGAGATAAGGGTGGGGTTTAGCTACAAAGTCAATTTTTCCTACAAAGTGTACAAAGTCATAAAACACCACAATGTTAGCCATAAAACACACTCAAAACCCACAAATAACACAGTAAAGATCATCAAAACACAATATCTAAACCCGAAGAGTCCATAAAAACTTCAAACACACCATCGTAGAACTATGAATATAAAATACAACATGATAATCAACATAAAACACACTAATGTTAGTCATTCGATAATCGAAGCTTTATCATCCAAAACAGAACACAAAACCTACAAATATGGTGTTTTAGTAATCTCTACTTTGTTATTTGTGGGTTTTGAGTGTGTTTTATGGTTAACATTATGGTGTTTTATGACTTTTTACACTTTGTAGAAAAAAATAGACTTTATAGCCAACTCTCACCCATAGATAATTTGTTCGATCCGGAAAAATGTCAATGCAAGCAATTGCTTATCCTTTGTAGTTCGACACATTTACCTTTCATAATTTCATGCAATCATGTAGTTTTATTAGGCGCAACCCATAAATTTTTTTCACCGCAAATCAATTTACCAAAATTCGTTTTCTAAATAACCCACCCATGCCTGCGTGTATGTGCACGCGCAAACATATAAGACTATGGGGTATGGGGCGTGGGTTGGAGAGAAACGCTCAAGTTACCACCCGGGTGGGCTTGGGTTTGGGCGTGGCCCCATGGGCGTGGGATTCAGCCCGGGCGTTGGGCGGGGCTACCCACATGACATGGTGAAACCTCATTGGCCAAGAGCACTAGCCACGCCACCCCAGCCACGCCCCACGATACCCCTTTGAAATTGGCTTTTGGTCTTGAGTGCCCCATACTCCACGTGTCGCACCATGCCCCCAACCCACGCCCCACCATACCCCACGGTCTAATGCAAACTTTAAACGAGTCACCCTGAGATTCATTTTGAATAGGGGAATTGACCTGTAATAATCCTAACTAGACGTCATTGGCTATTGCCAGTCTCATCTTTGAATATTCTCCATGCCATTCCCAACTTTCACTTATTTTTCCTCCACCAGTCCTCAATTAAAAAAACTTAATGAAGTTAAGTTTTTTTTCTGAATTACAAGCTAATATTTTAGGGCTTTTGATCAGAACGAGGATACAAGTCGAATGATATAAACTTACCTTGAAATTGTGCTCCAAACGATGAAAACGGTGATTCAATTCGGGTCTTTGTTCTTTGAATTAACGAAAATCAAGTCGTTTGGAGCACCGTTTCGAGGTAAGTTTTACATCACTAGGTTCGTATCCTCGTTCTAATCAAAAGCCCTAATACGTCAGTTTGTAATTCGGAAAAAAACTTAACTCCGTTAAGTTTTTTTAACTAAGGACTGGTGGAGGAAAAATAGGTGAAAGATGGGACTGGCATGGGGAATATTCAAAGGTGAGACATGCAATGACCAATGACGTCTAATTAGGATTATTACAGGCCCATTCCCCTTTTGAAAATTAGCAACACTTTTTAGCTATTTGATGGAGATATTTTTATGTGCTAGACATTTTTATAACTAACACCCTACGGTGTGGAGGGGTCTGAAAATGAGGCGTTATGCGATATGTGAACGACACGTCAGTGCGACTCAGCATAGTGTCATGGTGCAAAAAAAGGAGGTGTGGGAAGAGGCGTGGAATAGTGGCGTTATTGACACGTGACACCTATTTAATATTGTTATTTTATATTTAATTTTTTTATAAAATCAATTAAATTTAATTTAAGAACATTAATATTAATTAAATAAAAACATAAATTTAAAATTACATGAAATCAATTTTTTGAGCCTTCCATTTTTATAAAAATTCTCAAGAATTTGAGGACTTTTAAAAGTTAATAAAAATGGGAAGAACAAAATAAAGGCTCAAGAATTTGAAATTAACTTTTTTAGCCCTTCATTTTTGTAGATACTTAGTTGTGATCCTCATGTGCAAGCAATGCAAATCTTCTTTGTCGTTCTCTAACGAGAATAAAATAAAATTCTCAAGCTCAGAAGACAAAGATGAAGAACACGAATAATTTGAGCCTTCCAAATATTATAAAAGTTTATAAAAATTGAAAGAAATTATATAGTTGCAAAGAGATAAATGGATGTTTGGGTGTGTGGTTTTTACAAAATGGGGTGGGGGGTGGGGGAGTATGTGATTATATATAAGTTATTTAAAAAAAGAAAATAATTAGGTCAAACTAGCCGTTGAACGGCTAGCTAGAAACCACCAATAAAAAACCAACATGTCGTTAGCCATTAGCCCTCAACGCCGGTGGAGAACTTGAAGCCCAACACTTAACACCGTTCTAGACGCTATCCACGGGGTGGTTTGGTGGGTGTTCTTGGCAACTACATCGACGTTAAACACCCACACCGCATGGTCTAAGGTAGAAAACCGTATCATATTCACGGATGGATATGTTACAAGTAAAACATATATTGTTTTCCTTAAACACACTATATCAATGTAGTGACCTTTTCGCAGTTAACAGAGTTACGTAACCACTAAATTAGCATATACAAGTAACAACCAATAGTGTATTCATTATGTAATACACGTAACATGTATTTAGTTGTGAATGTTAAAAAATGGACCGGTCCGATTAATTAACGCGGCCGATCGAGTTATGACCCGTAAGAGTTACACTGTTGGCAACCAACTAAAATCCACTTAACTGATTTAACTGGTAATTATGAACGATATGCGAAACGGATCATAATTATATTTATGATCATGAGTGGGTTTATATTATTACTAATCATTATTAATAATATAATTGTTTATCTTAATTAATAAACTTGTTGCGGGTATTAACTGAGAGACAGGTACATGAACCGGGTGAGATGGGTATACTCATCTCGCCACTTGTCGCACATGCACCCATCCTACGCCATTTGTTGCACATGCACCCTTGCATTGCCACTTGTCGCACTTGCATGAACTCCTGGCCACTTGTCGCGCATGCACTCTTGCATCGCCACTTGTCACACATGCATGAACTTCTCGCCACTTGTCCAATTTGTGCATGCATGTCTGCCACTTGGCAAGCATGCATGCATCTCCATACTCTATATATATGGATGCATAAGGTTGGATTAGGGTTTAGACACTTTGCACAAAAACTCTCAAGAACACCCATATCGCCGTCGCCGGCCACTGTCGTCCCCGCTACCGCCGCTACCCGGCCTATACTCGCGTTTCGTTAGTTCGTGTAACTAGCACGTGTTTGTTGAACCTCGATGTCTCAACCGGTTAGTTATTAACCGAGTTATATCTTTCTCATCAGTAGTTAGATATCCTTATCATTGTGCTCGTATTTGCATGTAACCGGATGCTGTCGAGTTTCGTTTATTGTTGATCACTGGTTTATTTTCCGTTGTGTTTTATTGATTAACTCGCTTAACTAATTGACTATTATTTATTGAACCGAGTTTTGATAGATAAAATTTTTAACTGATCACCCTGGAAACCCAAAAGTGAATACAGAATCTAATAGCAAGAATTAAGAAATTTTAGCTTCAACTCCATCGAGTGCTGAACCTCTCGATGTATATCCTTGAGCATCGCCATGAACTCCACGTCTCTATCACCGCACTCTATATTACTGACAACATAAAGGTCACGAACGGAAGTCGAAGGCATTGCCATCAGGTTTCTGGAAACCTGGTCTCTCGTGAACAGACCAAGATGCAGTCCATCAAAACATCTCTTCAGCTCTTGAAGAGTAGCCCTATCCTCATATATTTGATCCTCAACTTGCTTGATAAAGCGGTGCTTTAAATCATCAGACTCTGCAGAAGTGTATGATGACATTTTAAGTTATATTTCAGCTCAAGTGATGTGAAAGAAGGATATGCTGGTAGTAAAACGTGATGAAAAACAGGTGAACTGTCAATGATATTATATAGTGAAATATCTAACAGCCCAAAGGTCAGATTTAAATTCACTGTACATTTAATAATTTAGGAGGGAAAAACGTGTACATTTAATATAAACATTTAATAAATCTATATTGAAAAACAGCAGCCCTTTAATGCAAAACCTTTCGAAAATAAGTTTTCATTGGAAAACTATAAAATTAAATATCAAGAAAACTAAAGGACAAATTTTAAACCTTAAAAAAAACATGTTATCATAATTATGATTAACCTCTTCATTTACCATAAAGATACATTTTAAACACTATAAAAGACTAATGATTAATTTGATTCAAAACATCTACAAATTGTCTTTTAAAACACTGTTTGTCAAAAAACAAATCAAAATCAGCAACACCAACAATCCTCTAGATGGAAAAAGATGCTTCTACCACTGGTCAGACACCAACGGTCTTAAAATGCAATTCTCTAGTTGGTCGCTTGAAGAAAACAGAGCTGATGAAGAACTAAACAGAAAAATCGGCATCATCAGTGATAATAATTATAAGAAAACCTGGTGCAACATCGGATTGCTTGATGAAGTCCTCCACTCTCCTACAACAGACTTCAAGAATAATGCAGAAGAGTTTATAGCACAAATGCTGAAACAGGATCAGAAAATCTACGACATGCTAGTGGTTCTGCAAAACAAAAGAAAAACTGAAATTGCATGGAAGAAGGTGATAGTCTACGAAATCCTAGCAAGTGTTAATTGTAGCGTGTAATATTTTATGTATATTTAATCTTTCTTTGTATTTAATTTAATACTATCGATATCCAAATTAACATATTCTAAAATCTAGATGGCAAACAGATGCTTCTACCACTGGTCGCTCGAAGAATACAGAGCTGAAATACATCATGTAACAACCCAAAAACGAGTTTGGTAATTTAGAACCCGGTTAAGATAAAGGAATGGGTAAAGTACCGTTAGTAGTAAAAGTGAACCTGTTAGGCAACTTTATTGTATTTGTTGTTAAAAATAGTTTAAGTTACTTAGAAATAATTCCGTCAACACGAACCGACCGACGAACCGTCTCAGAAGCACTGACAACTTTATTGTATTTGTTGTTAAAAATAGTTTAAGTTACTTAGAAATAATTTCGTCAACACGAACCGACCGAGTCAACACGAACCGACCGACGAACCGTCCCAGAAGCACTGACAACTTCATTGTATTTGTTGTTAAAAATAGTTTAAGTTACTTAGAAATAATTCCGTCAACACGAACCGACCGACGAACCGTCCCAGAAGCACTAAATAAGAAGACCGGGAAAAAAAAATCAAGCTTCTAATTCTTTGATTAAAGATCACGACAAGGTTACAAGACTTCAAAATGTTAGCGGGACATTATGGAGTATACAAGATACAAAGTCAAAGAATTGTGTTAATAAGATAATATATCTTATTAACTGATGCGCGTGTGGTGTGATATATATTTAAGTATATTTTAAGCCCTTTTTACACGTTAGCCAAGTTTTAAATTTATAAAACACGATATTTTACTAACACCAAACACACATATGGGCAAGTGCACCCATCGTGAGCGTAGTATAGTGTTGGCAAGATACCGAGGTCGTCCAAGGACACAAGAGCTTTTAGTATCGGTTTATCCTCAACGTCTAATCAAATCAAAAGTTAGAAAAAAGTTTTTAAACTAGAAAAATAAAAACTAACTAAAATGCTGAAAAATAAAATAAAAGTAAAAACAGATAGACAAGATGAATCACTTGGATCCGACTCGTGTTTAGTGTAACCTTTGATTATTTCCGCACTTTTGCACTTTTTAAAAGATTATCTTAGTTATTGTAGTAGGCCCCTCTTTTGAAGGTGACGTTACCCTCAACCCAGTAGTTTGAGTCAGCAATGATACAATCCTAAAGGGTCGGATTATTGAAAGATAATTAATTAAGTTATTAATGCATATTATGGTAGGCCCCTCTTTTGAAGGTGACGTTACCCTCGGCTAAGTAGTCTGAGTCAGCAGGGATACAGTCCTAAGTAGCCGGGTTAAAGTATTAATAGTAGCTTACATATGAGGGGATCAAAGAGTTTGGACCCCTGCCATCCAATACCGGTGGGTATTGAAGGAGGTCCTACTAAATTTGACCCAGGTCCTTTCAGGATCTATACACTGAACAAGGCAAGACTCTTACCAAACTGTTCCCTTAACCCCCGACCAGGTAGCCAACATATCTCCATATAGACCGTGGAGATATGAATGGTGAAAATCTTTTATTTTATATAGACAGTAAAATAATGCCAAGACACCACGGACAAACGATAAGGAAGAATCACCTTCAACATAAGAAACTAGTTATTAAAGTCATTAATACATAACCAAATAAAAAGTGCGAAAAGATTAAAAATAAAAAGTATTACACTAGACACTTGTCTTCACCAAGTGATGTAAGAGACTTAGGCAAACATGGCCTTTGATTGTCAAGAACTCTTACGATCAATCTTGGATCCCGAGACGACTCACACACTCTATGATGGACAATGGATGATGGTGGTGGATGATGGTGGTGGGTGGTGGGTGAAGTGTGAGAGAGGTGGTGTGCCAAGGGATGGTTTGCAAATGAGTCAAGCACCCCTATTTATAGGCTGAACAGAGGCTCGGGCACGACCCTGTGTCCATTGAGCACGGCCCCGTGTCCACCTTCCTTCTCTTTCTTCATTAATTGCAGTTTGTCTGTGTTGGACCGTGTTCCGACCCTAAACAGTCAGTTGAGAACGTTCATCTTCACATACGAAGGCGGAATCAACGTAAATGAAGTTACACAGCTTTTCCTTTTCAATTCCTTCTCTTTTATTGCTTTCTGATTCAAATTTGACAGAGTTTCGTTACACAAGCAATGACAAGGTTTCGCTCCAAGTTACACACTAACTGATCACACATGAGGTATATATAGGCCAGCTGATTTCGCTTATATGGACAGTCCATATAAGCGAAACCTCATGTGAACATATACGCGAAACCCCCTTAGTGACTAAAGAGCGAAACCCTAAGACCTAATAAGCGAAATCACTACCAACATGTACATATAAACGAAATACTATCCTAACCTATGTACACATAAGCGAAAACCCAACATTAAATCCTAATTTGACTTTTAAGATCCAATCTAACTTATCTTGACCTAAGACTCAATGTAAACGTAGTCAACAGACATTCCATGCATCAACAGACTCCCCCTTGGATGTTGACGAAGTCTTCAGCTCCGAGTCTTCAGTCTTGGTCTTTTCTTCAACTCTGTCTTCACATCTTAAGCATTCTATCTTCACAGGTTTAGGATCACAACCTAGCTCCATCTTCAAACTCCCCTTTGACTGTTGATCCAGACTCCCCCTTTCACAGACTCCCCCTCTCAATATGCTAGAATCTGAGGTCTTGATCTGGTTCAAGCTTTGACATTTAGCTTCCGTGGGAATAATGAAGTCCAAAACCTGTGTCTCAAACATCAAACATTACAAACTATCTTTTTAACAATAAATCACAAACTCAATCAGTTTTAGAAATCCACTCAAGTATTCAGGTCCAAGTTAATGACCCTGATCACTTGATTAATCTACCAAGTTCAATTTAATGACCTCGGTTGATCATTTGACGAATCAAACTGATTTTGAAAAACATTTTACACATTTTCTGAAAATAACAAGTATCAAGTTAATGAACTTGTTTTTGACTTTTCAATAAAACAAACTCCGTCAAAATAAGCTCTCCTCATTCTTCAGTCCAGAATCTCCTGCATCTGCTTCAATCATCTGAGAATCCAACAATCAACTCTCTACTTTGGTTTGTCTAAAATAAAGCAGAAATAAAATCTTTTTGAATTTTATAAAGTGTTCTAAACTAAGAAATGAAATACAGAAAACTTAAATTGCAGAAAGTAAACAAAGTAAACTATTTACAAACTTATTTTTGGTGAGCGTGTTAGGGAATCATATCAGCTATCAGACAAATTACAAGTACCGTTAAGCTTCATTTCATACCCAGACTTAAACAATTCACCTCGATTGTCGATATACTGATCCATCTTAAATTCTCACACAAATTTCAATTTACTCAGGATACGAATTAGATGTCTTATGAACTTAGCTCATTCATGTGTCCCACCTCTTGAATATACTCCCGTATCCAGAATCCCAATATTCAGTCTTACAGGTGAGTATACTACAATGATATCTGTACATAAATTAGGTAATGCGAGGGCCGAGGGATCTCAGGTCGATACTTTCGTATACGCAGAGAGATATCAGCTTCGACTTTACGGTATGTCCCCTTTAGAGGATCTTTTAGCTACAACAGCAGCGACTATCAATTTTATTGTTTCATCTGCATGCTGAGGGTTGATGCTATGTTTCAAGCATTTGTGAAAAGTATTATCCAAGGACTAGGTCAGAACTTCCATTCAGCAGAAGTCCCGGAATAATACCCCAGACATCATTGAGTATAAAAACCTAGTATATCAGATTATGAGACCTTTCAAACAAGATTTCAGGGGTTACCTATATATCCAAGTAGTGTTCCCCACGAATTTCACAAGTTTGAAATTTTAGGTTTATATCCCGAATAAATCTACTAAATGTGCGAAACCTATCGACACATCATTAGTGAGACTGTTTAACTCATTTAAACTTTACAAATCTTTAGCATACTGTAATTGTCTAGCCGATGTACTATCATTTTCCCTATATACACAAGCTCTTTTTCAGATTTTATATTGTTTTTGTATTTTTGCATTTTTTACTGTTTTTGTATTTTCTGAAAAATAAACTATATACATCTATCTACTCCCCCTAAATACCAAAACAAGTAAAAAAAATGACAAACCATTGCAGATTGTTTTTCGTCTTCATCCGCAACAGTACTCTCATCAACGCCCACAATTCCATCCGACACCGAAAGAAGCTTCATACCATTCAGTTTTAACAAATATTTAAACCGATTTTTATCAAAAGCTTTGGTATGTAAATCAGCTTTCTGTTCGTCAGTGTGGATTTTCTCAATTCGTATCAACTTTTTCTCAAAACAATCACGAATAAAGTGATGACGAATTTCTATGTGTTTAGTTTTAGCGTGATGTACTGGATTCTTTGTTATATTTATAGCGGCCTCATTATCAACAAAAAGAGGTGTGTTAAGAAACTACAAACCGTAGTCGCGCATCTGTTGCTGTATCCACAGGATCTGAGAGCAGCAACTGCTAGCAGAAACGTACTCCGCTTCACATGTAGATAGCGCCACAGACGTTTGTTTCTTACACTGCCAGGTAACCAATCTATTTCCAAAGAACTGGCATCCTGCAGTTATTGATTTGGAATTGACTTTGTAGCATCCGAAATCCAAATCGGAATACCCTTCGAGCGTAAAATCGCCTTTCCTAGGATACCACAACCCCAATGAAGGAGTTCCTTTCAGGTAGCGTAATATCCTCTTCACAATGATCATATGCGAAGCTCTTGGGTTAGATTGATATCTTGCTGCGAGACACGTTGGGTACATGATATCAGGACGTGAAGCTGTTAAGTACATCAAAGAACCTATCATGGATCTGTAGAACGTTTCATCAGCCCTGTCTCCGGTGAGATCTGGGTGAATCCCATGATTTGTTGCAAGTGGGGTAGCAGCTGGAGTAGAACTTGACATCCCAAATTTCTCTAGAATATCATGAACGTACTTTGTCTGATGAATGAAAATTCCCTCAGGTAGTTGTTCAACTTGTAGACCCAGAAAGAATTTCATCTCCCCCATTGATGACATTTCGAATTTTTGCTTCATCACTGATTCAAAATCTTTGCACAGACTTTCATTTGTCGACCCAAAGATTATATCGTCCACATAAATCTGAACTATCAGAAGATGACCGTCGACCTCTTTAGTGAAGAGAGTGGCATCCACTTTTCCACGAATGAACTTGTTGGCTAGTAGGTGTTGAGACAAAGTCTCGTACCAATCTCTCGGGGCCTGGTGTAAACCATACAGCGCTTTGTCCAGCAAGTAGACCTTGTTTTTGTGGATTGGATCGGTGAAGCCCGGCGGCTGTCTGACATAAACCTCCTCTTTGACCTTCCCATAAAGAAACGCCGATTTTACATCTAGCTGATATACTTTGAAGTTCTTCCAAGACGCAAATGCAAGAAAAATTCTGATTGCCTCTAGTCGTGCTACAGGAGCATACACTTCAGTAAAATCAATCCCCTCCTGTTGACTAAAGCCCTGAACAACGAGTCGAGCTTTGTTCCTTACAACAACTCCTCTGTCATCTCTCTTACACTTAAATACCCATTTTGTATTTATTTTCCTATGACCACCCGGCAAATCAACTAACTTCCACACTCCTAATTTCTCGAATTGACACAATTCCTCCTGCATTGCAATGACCCAAGAATCTTCAGTAAGCGCCTCTTTGTAAGTTCTTGGTTCAACCTGCGAGATAAAACAACTCAATGAGAATTCAGTTTGCAAAGGAGCAACTGTTGTATAAAAACATGTAAGCCGTTTATCAATCTGTCTTCGAGTGCGAACGCCTGTCTGCAATTCTCCTATGATCAATTCCTCTGGATGATATGAAAAAGTTCGCGACATTACTTCGCTTGGAACATCTACATTGCCCTCCAGATTAGTAACATTCTGATCTGCATCTTGTTCACCAACTTGGTTTGTTTGTCTTGAAATCTGAATTTGCTCCCCCTCAGAATCTGAATCACCATGATCAAAGACTGGCATATTATCAGCTTCTTGATTATCATTCTGAACCGACTGATTATCCTGAGCAACTTCATTCTGTTGGACATCATCATGTTCACCAGCATTACTAGGACCTGCTTCATTGTCATTTGAAGTTTCCCGTGGTCGCCTCGAATACTCAGCTGGGAACCTTTGCTGTGACTCGTATTCGCGTAAAATATCCAACTCATCAAAGAAATCTTCATCATCCTCTGATTCTTCTCTCATGTCAAACGAATCCCACAGTTTGTCATAATGATAACGCCATGAATCTCCAGGATTTTGCGGCGGCATAGTATAACCTTGCCATTCAACATTTCCAGCTTCAATAATCCGCTTCTCACTTGGAACGAAGACACGTCGCATCGGATTTGCATAACCAACAAATATACCCTCAATGCACTTCGGACCAAACTTTCCATGAGGCTCTATAACAGTACAGGGTGACCCGAACGGTTCTAGATACTTCAAATTCGGCTTACGGTTATTGATTAGCTCAAAGCATGTTTTGTTGAACTTCTTGACAGTGAGAACCCTGTTGAGCGTATAGCATGCGGCGGAAACAGCTTCAGCCCAAAAATTTATCGGTAACTTTGAACCTGCGAGCAAAGTTCTAGCCGTCTCGATTAGTGTTCGGTTTTTGCGTTCTGCGACTCCATTCTGCTGCGGAGTGTACGGAGCACTAAACTCATGCAATACCATTGTCACTACGAATTCTTTTGATACGCCTTTGGTACATATTCTCAATCTTTTTGAACAATGCCATTAAACTGTCAAATGTTTCATCTTTCGTTTTCAAGAAAGAAACCCACGAAAATCTGGAATAATCATTAACGACCAAACAGTAGTAATCTCCTGTAATACTTTTGACATTCACAGGACCAAATAAATCCATGTGAAGTCTTTCCAGAGGTCTCGAAACTGAATTGACTTGCTTTGTAGGGTGTGACTTTTTCTTCTGCTTGCCTTTAACACAACTAATGCACTCCCCTTCCAGATGAAAACCTTTGACATGAACTCCAAGAACCAAATCATTGTGCACCAAGTGATTCATCTTCCTTAAGTGAATATGTCCCATCTTGCGGTGCCACAATCTCGATTCTTTCTCAGTTGCTCTGGACACAAAACAATGAGCCTGACCAGTAGATGTAGTTGCTATACTCATATCTAACACATATAAATCATTCACTCTAGGTGCCCGCATGATAATCCATTCTTCAGGGATAACAAATCCTGGTTTCAAGATCAAACATTCTTTATCAGTGAAGTGAGTAGTATACATATTGTCACAAATCTGCGAGATACTAAGCAGATTATTCTCCAGCTCAGTAATGTAGTTAACTCTCTCAAACGTCACAATCCCGTTGGATAACGTTCCTTCACCAATAATTCTACCACCTTCGTGACTAGCAAATCCCACATAACCACCATTGATATTTCTCACATCATACAGCAACGCAGTCTTCCCTGTCATATGTCTTGAAGCTCCACTATCCATGATCCATCTGGATACAAGTTTTGGAAGATCCTGCACATAACAAACTTTGACTTAAACTTTAATAAAGATGCCGATTCATGCTTCGCGATCAAGGAAGCTCCGGCAATTCAAACTGTTTAGTCGAACATGGAGTCCACCCAGGCCTCATCAGCCTTAGGTGTAACCTTGACTCTCGCAATTTGAATTTTGAAGTTTTCAGCCATAAGAGGTGGAAAATTTGCATCATAATCAATTTGAATTGAATCCTCAGAAGGTGAAATCTTTTTCTCAGTTTTTGGTTTCCAAACTTGTTGAGATAATGCAACCCGCTTGTAAAATTTGTCATTTTTAGTTACCACTTTCTTTACGGGTTCATTTTTTATTTTGGTGTTGTCATTTTTCACACTCTTTTTCTCAACAACCATTTGTGCTTTACCCTTTTCGTCAACTTTCTTCTTTTGAATCTTCACAGTTTCAGTCTTAGGCTTCACATTGGTACACTTTCGTGCAATGTGACCAACTTGATTACATCTGAAACATGTTCGAGTATCAACAACTCGACTTGTGCCTTCAGACTAAGACTGTGAAGCTCTTTTCTCAAAGAACTCTTCATTCGATTTTGAAAAAATCTCTTTCTCTTCATCAGCAAGTGAACTCGAACTGTTCACAAACTTTTTCTTTTCAGCAAACCTCTTGTTTGGAACATTTCTTCTCTGATAATTCCTACCACCCTGATAACCACCCGACCAGTTATTTCGATTTTTATTATAAAAACGTGATGGATTAACAGATTTCTTGTAGTATGATTTATCTTTCTCAAAACTCATTTTTCTCTTTGTTTGACTCAAATTGTTCACTTCTGACAACTCAACTTCGACCAACTTGAAAACATTTGTCAATTTGTTCATATTAACATTCTCAATCGGAAACTCAGAATCCGAAAACAACTTATCTGAACCCAACATCTTGTACATTACAAGATTTGATTCTTCATTTAAGTTGTTCTTGGACTTTTGTTTCGGAATGTAGTTGTCCAAGTAACACCCATCTTCCTCAGTAGTGTCACTATCCGTTTTTAGCACATTTTCAACAACACCTTTTACAATATCATTTTGGACACTATCGTCATTGGAAGATGTGAACGTGACATCAATTGAATCCGGAAGATTCATTTCACTTTCTTCTTCAATTTCAACCAACCCTGATTGCTTTTTCATGTAGTTTTCAAGAACAGGTAGTGGAACTTGATGAAAACCCACCCCAGTTCCATCAGAGTACACATCTTCGCCTGCTTTGTCTTTCCCGATGGGTTTGGGAATAATGTGTTGCAACACAAAGCTTGCGGAGCTGTAACTGTTAAGCTTCAACTGGATTCACTCGTTTTCAATTTCAGCCTCTTGAAATTTAAGTTTCAGTTTAGCGATTTCATCCAGTTGTTGGTTGATTGATTCTTCTTTTACTCTAAGCACTGCTTTTAGTTGAACGTTTTCTTTATAAGTTTTACCATTTCGACCATCATTATCTTTCATTGTGCTTTTGAGTTTTTCAAACTTCTCAGAAATCTGACGGTTTTCAAGAATTAACTTTTCATTTTCTTGTTTAATTTTTTCATGATCAATTTTATCGTTTTCAATTTGGCTAGTTAATTCTCTTATCCGTTCAGTTGAAGCTTTAACTGTTTTGTCACGATCAAGAATCTGATTCTCAACGCTTCTGACCTTTGCTGTTAGATCTTCAACTTTCTTACCGTTTAGATGCGTGACTGTATTACAAAATTTGCACTCTTTATTGCAATTTTTGCAATCAGCATTTCCATCAATTTGTTTACCTGACGCATTTGTTGACAAGTTTGAACTGACCTGGCTTTTTGACTCAGACACGGAGTTAGAGTCTACCTCAAGTGCCTTAGCGGCCAGCACTTTGTCATCCATTTTTCCCAGGTTCTCTGCAGTCAACTCCTGCGTTGTGTCAATAACTCCAGTATCAACTTTCTTTGATTTCTCTGTCTCTTCTTTCTCCTTTTTCTCTTTCTCTTCTTTCTCCTTCTCGTCTCCAGTTCCCCACCATTTATTTTGCCAATACTCATCCTCTTCTTTGTACTCCTTGATTATGGCTTCGATATCAAGCGTTTTGTCATCGATTGCAATATTTCCATATGGGTCAAGATAACACTCCCTATCCGGATCCCATCTTCTCGTTCTCCTCGCTTCCAGATAGATACCAGAAATTCTAATGATTCTGTTTTCAACCAACATTTTTCTGTATCTATACTTCTGCTCTTCAGTTCGGTTATCTTTCCAAGGAATAGGTTCGTCGTTTTTCGCCATGAACGCGTAACCAACTGCATCTTCTTCCGGTAGAACCTCTTTACTCCAATCATACCCTTCATCATCATAAATCACCGCAAGAGCTCTAGATTTTTCTTTGTTGTCTTCAACCTGCTTCAATCTAGGCGGCTCAGATTTATTCTGATGATAAATTGCCTTCTTGTAGTAATCATCTCTGAAAGGGTTCTCCGACTCATCAGCATATGCTTTTCTGCATTCTCGCTTAAAGTGACCTTTCTGCTTACACTTGAAGCATGTCACCTTGGACTTATCAAACCCCAGCTTGGTAGATGGACCACCGATTGTTTTTCTGCCGGTAATTTCCATGAAACATTGTGCTTGAGGAACAGCACTGGCCATAGCCCAACGAATATCGATCAGCTCCATTTCTTCAGGATCTATCTGATCATAATCTTCTTTCGTTAAGTTGGTGTTGCCTATCTTCCCTGCTACTAACCCTTCATACGATTCCAATACAGATGCTAGAAAGATCATCTGTTGTTTGGCTGACTCCTCATCAAAATTCTGAGCATTTTTCAAGTCTATTGCGATGTTGCATTGAAACCGATTCTTTGCATCAGAATGACTTCCAGATGATGAAGATCCACTGTGATAACCACTGTGATTTCCACTGCTTTGACCGCTTTGACTTTCTTTGCTAGCTGTGGATACATTCTCAGCAGAAAACACAGTCTTGGGAGAAGTTGCTTTTGGCATCATACTCTTCGGATAATACAAATCCAAATTTTGTTGATAAGATGAGTGATTGACTTTGAAAATCTTCTTCAGTTCCAACTCGTGACTCTCGAGTTTCTCAATCAGCAAATCTAGGGTTAACACTTCTGGTGCCTTGATAGTATTTTTCAGCATCAGCGCATAATATCTCCAATCCATCTCATCAGGCAACGAATCGAACAATTTGTCGATAAGCTCATCATCAGGATACTTAATACCATGCCTAGCTAATTCCAGCTTCAGGTGCCCAAACCTCTCGATTATTTTTTGACACTGATTCATTCTTTAAACACCCAAACATATCAAACTCTTTTCTAAGTAGTTTCTTTTTGTTTTTCTTGATTTCTTCACTACCTATACAGTCTTACATTGTATTGTATAGATTAGGGCACGTTTTACGAGAAAATAGGAGATTATATGTGTTTAGTGAGCAGGTTTCGCTCATAGGGACACTTAGATAGAGTTTCGCTTATATGGACAGTTTGAGGTTTCGCTTATATGTACATGTACATATAAGCGAAATCATAAACACTATATATAGGGGCACCTATGAGCGAAACTAGATAGATCAGTCCCTTGTATTCCACACCGAAGTGCTGCCGGTGTGAAGATCAAACTGTAATTGCTTCCAAATCAATATAATCAGTGATATTAGTTAAGAATCAGCTGTTTCTACCTCCGTTTCTTGTTATTTCGCACCTGAAACGAAGTTGAACACCTCTGAACGACTCGTTCGGGTCAGATCACGATCCTACAATTGGTATCAGAGCACAGGAGGAGGAGTTCTGCAGAGATTAGCTGGAATTTATCTTGTTTTCTTGTTTCTACACCTTCTTTCATCAATTCAGAAAATTTTACCGGTCGGAATTCGTTCAAAATTTCACAGACTGTGCGCAATTGAACATAGACAAACCCTTGAAAGTTTCGGACCAAAATACGGACTAAAAATGGAACAAATTAACATCCGATTAGGTTTCGCTTTTACGGACATATTGTGATTTCGCTTATCTGAACAGCATATTTCGCTCTTGTGTCATCTTATTGAGAGGTTCCGCTCCAAATTACCTTGGTAGTTTCGCTCTTTTGTCATCCTAATAGAGTTTTCGCTCCAAGTGCGTATAAGAGATTTCGCTCATCTGTACATCAGTGGTTCCGCTCCAAAAGACACATCAAGGTTCCGCTCTAAAGACACATCAAGGTTTCGCTTATCTGAACATCTCCGGTTTTGCTCCAAAGAAATACTAAGTTTCCGCTCATAAAGACATCTGGGATTTCGCTCTTGTGTACAGAATCCTAGTTTCGCTCATAAGGCCATCCAGAATCTTAGTTTCGCTTATAAGATCATCCAGAACTTCTGAGATTTCGTTTATTTGTCACTGTATTTGAAATACGTGCTAAGTCATCATGGATACCGAGTTCTACAACGCGTTTGCTACTTCGTCTACTCCGGCTTCCATTGCTCAAAACATGAATTTGGAAATCGAAACGGGAACTACTCAAAAACCCCCGAAGCTAATGAGCATTGAGGAATATTATGGATGGAAAGATAGGTTCGAAAACTGGGTACAAGCTAATCATCTTAGGTCATGGGAATGTATTTTGAGGAAATATGTTTTGCCACAGACTGATTTGCAAGTTGACAAAAGAATATCTGAATTTAGTGATCAAGAACGTGATATGTATAGAGCTGAAAAAATGATGATCAGTCTACTTCAGCAAGCTATCAAAGAAGACATTTTCATCCTGCTACAACATGACAAAACTGCAAAGTCAATCTGGGATGCACTTAAAATCAAATTTAAGGGTAGCGAGAATATGATTAAAAGCAAGAAGGCACTGTTAAAGAAAGAGTTTGATCTGTTCAGCAGTCTACCGGGTGAAGACACAAAGAAGCTGATTGAAAGATACTGTCACCTTGTGCGATCTATGTCAATGCTTAGTATAAAAAAGGATCCTGAAGAGTGGGTAGACAAATTAGCTGATGCGTTACCGCAAAAAGAGTGGGGAACTTATTTGATGATCCTGAAAAACACAGGGGTTTATGATGGGTTAACAATTGGTCAGTTTATCGAAAAGATTGAGGGTCAAGATTTGGAACATCAGAAGATCGCGAGGATGAACAGTCCAAGTGGTCAACAGGATGTAAAAATGTATTACAAAGGTAGTGTTCCGGTTCCAGAAGCTGAGAGAAGTCCAAAAATTCAGACTGCGTTTAGTGCTGGGGATTCTACAGAAAAGATTGATCAAAGTTCAAACAAAAGCAGCAGTGGTTTCTCATTATATCCGAGTGTCAATCCAAGGAGTTCATCAGAAAGCTTTCAGTCTCAAAGCACCAAGACAGGAAATGGTTATGTGATTCAGTGCAACATCGCTTTAAATCTTCCAGAAGGTCAAAGTTTTTCAGAAGACACTGCTAAAGACCACATGGCTCTACTTGGATCTGTGTTGTTATCTTATGAGGGTTTAGTGGCTGGTCGAATCGGAAATCCTATGCTCACAAAGGAGGATTACGATCAAATAGACGCCGAAGAGATGGAATTAATGGATATCAAATGGTGTCTAGCTAGTGTTCTTAGACGTGCTGAAAAGTTCAAAACGATTACCGGGAGAAATGACTTTCTTGATGCTCATGTATCTACTTTAGGTTTTGATAAATCTAAAGTTACTTGTTTTCGTTGCAGGGAGAAAGGCCATTTCAAGCGGGAGTGCAAGAACAGGGAAGCTAGTGGCGCTCAGAATCCGTTCAGAAAAGACGATTACTACCGGAAAGCCATTTATCAGCAAGTTGGTCAATCACAAGACTCACAAACGGCTCATGGTAGAAAGTTTGAGGATTCAAAAAGAGCGTGTGTGGTGGATTTTGACTGGAACAATTATATCTCTCCTGATAGCAAAGCATGCATAGTCGATCAAGATGAAGAGAGGCTACCTGAAGGCTTCAGCTGGAATATGTTTGCAGACGAGAATGGGAATTTTAAAGCTTTCATTGCTAAGATTGTCAGAGAACCAGACATGTTTACCACATGGATGAAGTCTATTGGAGTGACTATAAAGAGTGTGGATGAAGAGTCTGTTGTTTCTGTTGAAAGTTCAGAAAGTGCTGATGAAAGTCTACAAAGTTCTGATGAGAGTGTACAAAATGTTGTTATTTCAGAAAAGGAAGTTGTATTTGATCAAACACCGTCAGATTCTGGTTTATCAGATGCTGATTCTGAAAAATCTGTACAGTTTGATCAGTCACCAGTTGATAGTAGCAGTGATGATGAGGAAGAGAAACATATAAATGTTGCAAAATCTCATCTTTCTCCTGAAAGTTTTCATTTCTATTTTGCAGATCGTATGGAGAAACTGAAGGAGAAACGAGCTGCTAAAGAACAACAACAAATGAAATCTGAAGATGTTGTTCAGAAAGAGAATGTTGAAGGTGTTGTTGAGAATATGATTGAAAATGAGAAGGTGAAAGAAGAAGAAAAAGTTATTGAAGTGATAAAGACAATCGAGATTGAGAAGATTGTTGAAGTTGTAAAGCCTTGCAAGAAGTGTTTGGAAGCATGCAAGGGTTGTGCAGCAAAAGACAAGATAATTGCTGAGTATGAAAAGAAGAAAGAGTAGTTACTGTTTAACCTCAACTATGTGAAAGAATCTTATGATGTTTTGAACAAAACAGTAGCTGGTCTCCAAAAGACAAATTCAGAAAGAGAACAAGCACTAACGATGATGAATGCTGTAATGATGACAAAGCAGAAAGCCATCAACTTTTACATCGAAGAGAGTGCTAAATGGAAGCAAGAGTTGGAGACAGAAAAGATCGATAATGAGAGAATTAGACGTTTATTACAAAGTTATTCTAGTTCTGATTATCTCATTGATCGTATTTACCCAACTGTTGCAGGTATGGAAGTTTTTCAAGACGAGAAGCCAAAGAAAAAGAAAGATAGTGGTAAGAAACCGACTGTTAGCTATAACAAGTGTCCGCCTCCAATTTGGGAAGGGTACTCTCCTAGAAAACCAAACGAGGAGCAACTTGAAAAAGCAGTCAATATAAAGTTAAAAACCGACACAACTGACGTTTTACCAGATAACATTGATGTCACGTTTACCTCGTCCGATACTGATAATGAGTCTGAGTTAATAAAAAAGGTGGCGATCAGGTGTTGGATACAGAGGAGGAATTCGAGTCAAAGTCTGAGTCTGGAGGGTCAAATTCTTCAGTCAACAGTCCAAAGTCGTCGGTCAAACGGTCTTACAGTAAAGAATTTTTGTTATCGAAAGCAAATTTGGATGATGAAGCATTTGAAGTTGCATACACTTTAAATGATTCGGACAAATTATACTCTGACAAAGAGTTTCCAATAAGAAGTGTTTGTTTTGACATGATCAAAAAGGTTTTCAAAATGACAGAAATTAATATTTCTGAAATAAAAGATTTAAATCTTACTGAAAAACCTAAAAAGTACACTTCAAGAGTTCAACAACGTCTAAACAAGAAAAAGGGTTACAATTCTGGTTCTGGTTTTCAAAAGAAACCAAACCAAAATCGTAGCTACAAAAAGAAAGGTCTTGGATTTATTCCACCAGAAAATCATAAAATTTTGAAAAATTCTAAAACAAAAACAAAATTTGTGTCAGGTGGAAGGGCAGAAGAGGAACAGAAGAAACCATTCTGGAGACAGTCAAATCAAGAATTTCTTGCTGAAAAGAAGAAGAATGGAACTGAAGTGTTTTTATCAAAGAGAGACTCGTACCTGTTACAGGTGCAATGAAACTGGTCACATTGCATGGAACTGTCAGAAAAATGCTAAAACAAAACAGGGAGTTTCTCAGAAATTGAAAGAAAAGGTTGTTGATATTGAACCACCAACCGACAGACTTAAAATTTTTGAAAATTCAACTTATGAGGTTGGTGAGTGTTCTAAAAAGAACTTTTATAAAAAAAAGAGAATGACAACCAAGTGTGGGTTGTTAAGAAAGTTGATGTGAATGTCGGCGATGAATCTGGTTCCACAAAGCCAGAAGAGCCACAGGTCGAGATGAAAATTTCAGTGAATGATGATGAGTTTCCATCACTGAAATTTGAAGAAATTAAACAGAAAGTTGGTATCTCGAATCAGTTTTATACAGAGAAAACTAAGTTTGATGTCGAGAAAACATTTAATGGAAGTGTTAAGAAATTTTTTGGGAAAATGTTGAATGGGAAAGCAAAGGGGGTTAAAGATTTTTATGCAACTAAAAAGGCAACTTACAACATCACTGCGCAAGAATTGAAAGCCATCAAGTCTGAGAAGACTTGGATGGAAGTCTGTTTCCCTTGAAGTCCTAGGACTATGCCGGAGATCCCAAGTTTGTAATCGTGGATCAGGAATCAACATTGTTAAGATAGACTTTGTGAAAGATTTTTAAATGTGTTTAATTTTTACAGGATGAATGTGACTTGCCGGAGCTTCCAGGTTGGTAAGTGTGAAGCAGGAATCGGCATCCTGATTGATAAAATGATGCATGTAGACGTAACATTCCTACAGTTGGTATTGGTTAGTCATACCTACAAGTGGTATTGTTTGTGATCCTAAAAGTACAATTGGTACAGAGGTTGCTTAATTGCAAACGGTAAATCAGGGACATTAAATTGTACTTGATTTACTACATTTGATAAAAACTGACAAGATGATGAACCATATCCCCATACTTAACAAGTGGTAAACTTACAAGTGATAAAGTGAACAAAACTTATTTTCGGAAAAATCATTTTGGTTAAAACAAACTTAAGTGTTTTGAAATCATAATGAGAAAATAGTTTTGTGTAAGGGGGAGTTCTGATTGTTTATGTCAAGAGGATGGCGATTTGAAGCGATTCGATATCGGTTGTCAAGTTTTTGTATAGTTTGTTTTCAAATTTCCTAAAATGTGTTTGCATTTTAGGGGGAGTAGATATTTTCTGAAAATCCAAAAACATTAGAAAATTTGAAAAAGACAAAAACATGATAAAATCAAAAATGAGTTTTTGTGTCAAAGAAGAGGAAATGATAGTACATCAGTAGACAGTCACAGTATGCTAAAGAATTGTATTGTTTAAATAGCGTTAAACGGTCTCACTGATGATATGCCGATAGGTTTTTACACATTTAGTAAGCTTTTTCGGGATATAAACTTAAAATTCAAACTTGCTTATTTTGTGGGGAACACTACTTGGATATATAGGTAACCCCTGAAATCTCGTTTGAAAGGTCCCTCTTTCTGAGATACTAGGTCTTTATGCTCAGTGATATCTGGGGTATTATCCCGGGACTTCTGATTTTGCGGAAGCAATGGCCTAGTCTCCGGAGAATACTTTCCGCATGCTTGAAATATAGCGCAGCCCTCAGCAAATTGATGAAACAATAAAATTGATAGTCATTGCTGTTGTAACAAAAGATCCTCTAAAGGGGACCCACCAAAAGTCAAAGCCGTCATCTCTCTGCGTATCGAAAGATCGACCTGAGCTCTCACGGCCCTCGCAATTTAACCTCTTACAGATATTATCTGTGGTATACTCACCTGTAAGACTGAATATTGGGATCTGGATACGGGAGTATATTCAAGAGGTGGGATACTTGAATGAGTTTAAGTTCTTAAAACATCTAACTCATATCCTGAATTAGTTGAAATTTGTGTGAAAATTTAAGTGGATCAGTATATCGACAATTTAAGTGAATTGTTTAATTCTTAATGTGTATCTAAGCTCAACGGTACTTGTGACTTGTCAAAATCTGATATGATCCTCTTGCACGAACTCACAAAGATATTGTCTGTAAATATTTCTTTACTGCATTTCTTTACTTTAAAAAGTCCAAAAAGATTTTGAGTGTGTTTTAGCATAAATTTTTGAAAAAGTCAAAAAGATTTTCGACAACTGATGTTGGAAAGCTGATTTTCAAAGCTCCGAGTGCTAAACATGATGACATTGTTGTGAGGGGGAGTGTGTCTTAATCATCAAATGTGTTTTGATAATAAACAAGTGGTTCATCATAAAGAAAGTAGTTAGAGGGAAAGTTGTTGTTGGTGCACATGTTTATGAAAGAGAATTAGTGTTGGTGCATTTAAATTGTTAAATTTATAAATTCATTTCTGGGTTAAGAATGTGCAGGAATAGCCAAGTTTCAATTCTGAATCTGAAAATAGAGTGCCAGGTTTCGGATTCTGAAGACAAAGAAAGCCAGACAAAGATCCTGAAGCAGATGTTGCTGAAGAACAAAGGAATGCCAGCAAATCATTAGGGGGAGTCTGAAGATTTTCAAGTTAAGGAGAGTCTGTTGATGAAGATAAAGAAAGAGAGAAAAGCCCAGAGACTGATCAAGACTGAAGAAGTGAAGACACAGCATTGTCGTGACTCGATAGTCGACTCCGTCAACATCTGAGGGGGAGTCTGTTGGTGCACTACATCTGTCGACTTCGTCTTGGATCGAGTCTTACATTGTATTGTATAGATTAGGGCACGTTTTACGAGAAAATAGGAGATTATATGTGTTTAGTGAGCAGGTTTCGCTCATAGGGACACTTAGATAGGGTTTCGCTTATATGGACAGTTTGAGGTTTCGCTTATATGTGCATGTACATATAAGCGAAATCATAAACACTATATATAGGGGCACCTATGAGCGAAACTAGATAGATCAGTCCCTTGTATTCCACACCGAAGTGCTGCCGGTGTGAAGATCAAACTGTAATTGCTTCCAAATCAATATAATCAGTGATATTAGTTAAGAATCAGCTGTTTCTACCTCCGTTTCTTGTTATTCCGCACCTGAAACGAAGTTGAACACCTCTGAACGACTCGTTCGGGTCAGATCACGATCCTACATATACATTTCTTTTCTAACTTTTTCCAAAGATCTTTTGCATTTGAATAATCGATCAAAGAGATTATGTCTTCCCGGACGGACTGAAACAACAAAGCTACACACTTTTGTTCAGCTACAAACGAATCAATCTCCTCAGCTGATCTTAAAGTTTCACCATTTTTGTTTCCATTTTCATAACCGTTTTTCAAACTCTTCCAGCTGGGAAATGCGAATGCCATTAACCAATCTTCAAACTTTCTTGACCACCGACTGTATTCCTCGATAGCCATTAGCTTTGGAGGTTTATTGAAGGTTCCAAAGGCACTTTCAGATTCCCAAGCTTCTTTTTTCTTCTCTTTTGGCAGATTCTCATTGTTGTTGCTTGTAGATGAATCGTCTCCCGAGTTTCCAGCAAATGCATACATGTCGCTGAACGGGTTCAAGAATATGTCATCCATCTTGAGTGTACCTGCAAAATCAGCAAACACTTAGACAAATTTTCGAAATTTTTGAAAACTGTGACAAATGAGCGAAATATCAATTTTGTGACAAATAAGCGAAATCACATATGTCACAAAAGCGAAATCAACTTATGTCCTTATCAGCGAAATCATGTGTTCGTAAAAGCGAAATCAGTTATTTGACATATAAGCGAAACCAGATATGTTCCTAAAAGCGTAATCAAAAGTGTCACTATGAGCGAAATCAGGAATGTCCGAATGAGCGAAATAGCAATATGTCCTTATGAGCGAAATAGCATCGATGTCCGAATAAGCGAAATATGGTTTTTAAATGATTTTTACCATTTTTAAGTCGTGTTTTAACCTGAATCTTTCTAGGGTTTGTTATTACTGTATTTTACACGTTATACTAAAAAATCAGGCCATTTCAACCGTAGGAACCAATTCAAATCGAAAAAGTATAAGAGAAAGTGAGTAGAAATGAGAGAATTTAGTCGAATCAGCTGTAGTAGTATGAACTCCTCGTCCTGAAGCTCTGATACCACTTGTTGGACCGTGTTCCGACCCTAAACAGTCAGTTGAGAACGTTCATCTTCACATACGAAGCCGGAATCAACGTAAATGAAGTTACACAGCTTTTCCTTTTCAATTCCTTCTCTTTTATTGCTTTCTGATTCAAATTTGACAGAGTTTCGTTACACAAGCAATGACAAGGTTTCGCTCCAAGTTACACACTAACTGATCACACATGAGGTATATATAGGCCAGCTGATTTCGCTTATATGGACAATCCATATAAGCGAAACCTCATGTGAACATATACGCGAAACCCCCTTAGTGACTAAAGAGCGAAACCCTAAGACCTAATAAGCGAAATCACTACCAACATGTAAATATAAACGAAATACTATCCTAACCTATGTACACATAAGCGAAAACCCAACATTAAATCCTAATTTGACTTTTAAGATCCAATCTAACTTATCTTGACCTAAGACTCAATGTAAACGTAGTCAACAGACATTCCATGCATCAACAGTCTGCATTAGTTGACCACGCCCCCGTGTCCGCTGGGCACGACCCCGTGTGCAGAAGCCTATCTGTACTATCAAGATTTCCCCAGATTCTGCGAATCTTAGAGTTGACCACGGCCCCGTGTCCGCTGGGCACGCCCCCGTGGTGGGTGATAGAAGCTTCTACAACTTTGTCTTTTCTGCTGACACTTGGGCACGCCCCCGTGCTCATTGAGCACGGGGCGTGTTCAGCCTTCTTGTTTTGCTTGGGAAGATGCTGTCGGGGGGTCCGAGCATGCCACGTTTGTTCCTTTTCTTGTATTTATGTTAGATTTAGCTGCCTTTTTGCTTCTTTTGTTCATTTAAGCCCATTTAATCCTGAAAATACAAAAGGAAGACAAAAACACACTTTTTCCAACATTAGTAGTAAGAAGGGGTTAGTTTTATGCCACATTTGATGTAATTTATATGTTGTATTTTGTGCACATCAAATACTCCCACACTTGAATCTTTGCTTGTCCTCAAGCAAAACTCTTTATAATGTGGCTTACACTCCCAAATGGAATGGGTAGAAGAGAAGGTTTTTGGGCTTGTCATAGAGTGTCGGGATTTCCAAGATTCTTTATTAGTTTTATTTTTATTTATTTACAATCCTATTCGTCATGATTTATTTAAAACATTACATAAGATAAATTACTTATTAGGGCATAACATGCCTTTTTAAAATTTTACTTATATACAAGTTCACATACCTCATGGGGGATCACTCAACACTCGGCCGAAGATGTATTTTAGTGAATCACTCGAGAGCGACATGGAACTTTACTCCTACCATAGGCTTGCCAAGTAATCAATCATCCTCCTTTTTAACTATACACCTTTGTAAATATCAAGAGGACTTTTGGGGTGAAGGGTTAGGCTTGGGTTAAAGGTAGGTGGTTGGGTTAGTAGAAAAGGGCGAAAAGCATAAAAAGCATCGGTGTTTATGAGACTTTTTTATTTTTCATAACTTTTTATTTTGATGAAGCAATTATTCAAACAAATTTGTTTTTTTTGATAAACTTGTTTGTTTATTTTTGGCTTCATCATCATTTTCATCAAAAAAAATTTTTCATCATAAGAAAGTCATAAGAAAAACCGAGCTTGTTACTAAAACAAAGGGTTTAAAATAAAAAGGTTTTGGTGGGTAAAATGGTGTTTGTTTTGGGTTAAGAAATGAAAAGTTTAGGCTCAAAGGGGTTAACTAGGGGGATTTTGGGTAGGTGGTAAAAAAAAAGAAAAATAATGGTGTAGAAATGAAAAGGGTTAGTCCTAATGCCTCCATCATTTACTTACTCGGGTTTAAGTTGGTAAGGACCGGGAATGTATTGTCATGGCAAGTTCTAGAGTCGTAAGAACCAAGCGGCTATTCACACAAGAAACGAAAAATGAGCAATTAGTTTAAAGATATGTATTTGTATGCTCAATAAAGGCTCAAAACTCACTTTTTGTGGGAATGGGTTTTTATGTGATCAAGTATATATAATCAAATTTTAAATAAACTTGTCATGCCGTTTCATAATTTTCTTATGTTGGTTCTTTTTATCACGACGCTATCGGTTGTAAATTTGTAAAAATATAACCTTTTTAGAACTTGAAATTCCCAAATTAAACCTAGACAAGTAAAAAAAAATGAAAATTTTTGAAAAAATTTGGGGTGATTAGCGGTTCCAATAGAGTTTTGTGTAAGGCTTGTAATTAGGACTTGCAAGATTCAAGGTTTTAGCATCCCCCCCACACTTAAATTACACATTGTCCTCAATGTGTCCTAAAAATAAGTTTTTAGGTTGATTGAATGTGTAAAAAGGTGTGAAAAAGCAAAAATTTATGTTACTGGGCGCCTGGACACGGCCCCGTGGTCAGAGTGCCAATAACGAAAACTTACAGAAGGTGGACACAGGGGCGTGTTGGCTGGGCACGACCCCGTGTCTGGCAAAAGTCTGCAGTATTAAACAAACAACAGGTCCGGGGAAGTGGGCACGGGGGCGTGTCGGCTGGACACGACCCCGTGTAGACAATCTGCAAGGGTGAAAAACAAGTTTCTGGCTCCGGTTTTCCTGTCCCGGCTTTAGTAGCACTAATGTTTAGTGTTCTAAGCCTCGTATGTACCTGTTTTATCAATAAACACTACACCAAACCATAGCAAACATCCTAAATTACCAAAGTTCAACATCCACATCACAAAGTTAAAAAGAAAAACAAATGCAAAAAGTAAAAAGAGTTAAAGGAAAGTAAATTGTTCAACACATGGCATGCAGGCCGGAAATTGTTAAAGATAAAAGAGGGTTAACCTGTGGGACCTCCTACCAGCTGCTCCTGCCTCTACTCCACCCGCCTAGTCCATGTCCTCATCCTCATCATCACCTCATCCTCCGTGCCCCGCCATGTACTCCCGGATGTTCCCAATGTCATCCTGAATGTCAGAGATGTTTCTCTCAATCGCTTCGACCCGGGTGTACGTGTTGCTCGCCATGTTATATGTGTTCCTGGTGCACATGAGGTTTTCCTGCAACAAATCATGTAAACTTTGGAAGTTAGGAAAACCGCCTCCTTGTGAGGAGGATTGGCCCGGATCACCGTGGGGCTGGTACTGGTACTGAGGAGGTTGTTGAAACTGTGGAGCGTGAAGGACGAGTGCCTCTTGCGGGTTCCATGCATGCCCCTGGACTCTTTGGAAGCTAACCGTCCCGTCTTCGGCTTCATAAATCAGGTTCATGGAGCGGCAGATGTGTACATCCACTCTTCCCGACCATGGGCTCTTCTCGAAAGACCTAGGCATGTTCACGAAATGCTTGAAGAGATGGTATATCCACCCCCCGAAGAAGATAGGGGTTGGTGGAGTAGCAAGCCGGTTCCAATGCATGTTTCGGAGTAGGAGGTACGGAACATCGAGGTTTCTGCGGTTATGAATGCAATGAAGGACCACCAGATATCTCAACCCTACAACGCCACTGCTGTCATGCCTTTGGCTAAGAGAGTAAGTGAGGACCCTATGGATGTAACGGTAAAGAGGGTCCCTCAGCTTAGTGCTCTTAGTGCTGCTCGGGTTGTAGTGCCCTTCTCCAATCTGAGCCCAAGCGGCTTGGCGTTCGTTTTCAGACAACTCTCGTAACCCTCCGGTGTTCTCTTCATTACCCGCATCTTCCTCTGCATTCAACCCAACAATCGACCCAAACTGTGCCATCGAAATCGAGTATTTGGTCCCCCCACATCGAAATTCTTCCCCTTCATTATCGAATGGGTCGCACCTTGAATTGAACACGAATGTGCTATAGAATTCCAGATTATATTCGTGGACCGAGAGAAGGCGAGTAGTGAGGGCGACTCTCAGCGGCCCGGTGACTAGGTTGTTGAAGTGGTCCCATTGGTTCACTAATCCCAAAAGATCCGTGCACACTTGTCTTGGGTATTCCTCCGGTTTGGTTCGAAGCACATCGTATATTGCTTTAGCGTCCTGCTCAGTTGCATTGAACCTTGTGAATTTCTTCGACATCTGAAAGAATACACCAAAAGTTAGCACTAAACAGTGAAATTTTCGGAGAAAACTGAAAACAGCTAGCTGGACACGGCCCCGTGTTCAGCGGACACGACCCCGTGTCCAGGCGTCTGTTACTCAAAAACTTCATTTTTCGACCGGTCCCGAAAACTTGAAAATTTTTGGTCCAGTAGGTGCGGTTTCCCCCGAAAATGAAACCCCAAGTGCCGTTTTTCCCAAAAGAAACCGTTTACCCCTTCAATTTTATCTTTTTCGGTTAAAAAACAAGGGTTTGGGGTTTTTGTGAGAAATCGGGCGAATCTATGAACAATACAAGTGGATTTACTTCCTATAACATTAATCTAAACTAATGCTAACAGATTTATGCAAAATTTTGAGGTTCGATCCGGATGAAGTTCAAGAACCCTAGATTTTCCCCAAATTTTTGATGTTTTAACTACATGTAAATGCCTAATCTAACTACTAATGATGATAGAATCATACCTTGATGTTGTTAGAAGTAGAGGAGACGTCGGAATTCTGCGAAAAATCGCCTGAACCAGAGAGTTTGTGGGGAAACGGGGCGTGTGGAATGAAGAAACTGTTTGAGAAAAGGGGTTTTATCCCGACAGTCGCGCGGACACGGCCCCGTGTCCAGCGGACACGGCCTCATGCCGAGCAAAGTTTTAATTTTTTTTAGTGCTCATGTGAGTGCCCTTGTTTCCCAAAAACTTGGTTAGAAGACTTACCAATTAAGATGTCATCCCATTCGTTCGAAACTTACCAGGTATGATGTTGATGCTTTCATTCTTCGATCGTTTGAAGCGAGATTTCTTCCTCTTCATCCTCAATGAATCCTTGATAGAATTTCAGCCGTTGGCCATTGACTTTGAATGGAATTCCATTCCGAGATTTAATTTCTACTGCACCGTGTGGGAAAATATGGGTGATAGAAAAAGGTCCTGACCACCTAGATTTTAATTTACCATGGAATAGTCGAAGTCGTGAATTAAACAATAGAACTTGATCTCCTACTCGAAATTCATTAGGTTTAATATGTTTGTCATGCAAGTTTTTCATTCTTGCCTTATAAATTTCAGAGTTTGAGTATGCATAATTCCTTAATTTATCTAATTCATTTAATTGACAAAATCTATTTCTACCCGCAAATTCTAAATCTAAGTTTACATTTTTAATTGCCCAGTAGGCTTTGTGTGCAATTTCTACTGGCAAATGACAACTTTTTCCATTGACGAGCTTATATGGGGTTGTACCTATTGTTGTTTTATAAGCAGTTCGAAAAGCCCATAAAGCATCATCTAATTTATCGGCCCATTTCTTTTTATTTAACCCTACGGTTTTTTCAAGTATTCTTTTTAAACCTCTATTAGTCACTTCGGCTTTTCCGTTTGTTTGAGGGTGATATGCTGTTGAGACCCGGTGATAGACCCCATATCTTGTTAAAAAATTTTCTAGTTGATGGTTGCAAAAATGGGTACCTCTATCACTTATTAATGCTTTAGGTGTTCCAAAACGAGAGAATAATTTTTTCAGAAATCTTACCACGACTCTTCCATCATTTGTTGGAAGTGCCTCGGCCTCGGCCCATTTAGACAAGTAATCTACTGCCACAAGTATATATTTGTTTCCTTTTGACGGTGGGAAAGGTCCCATAAAGTCGAGTCCCCACACATCAAAAATTTCACAAACAAGAATGCCATTTTGCTGCATTTCGTTTTTGGAAGAAATATTACCTGTTCTTTGGCAAGCGTCACATGTCTTGACAAGACTTTGGGCGTCTTTGTAAATGGTCGGCCAATAAAATCCTGAATCAAATACCTTTCATGCGGTACTAGTGGCACCATGATGTCCTCCGTATGGACCTTCATGATAATGACGGAGAATTCTTCGTGCTTTGCGACCATGTACGCATCGTCGGATGAGTTGGTCGGCACACATTTTGAAAAGATAAGGATCTTCCCAAAAATAATGTTTCACATCAGCAAAGAATTTCTTTCTTTGATGATGTGGCCAACCTTTCGCGACTATACCGCTAGCTAGGTAGTTAGCATAGTCGGCGTACCATGGCTCTTCTCTGTATTCCACCATTTCTAGGGACTCCGTTGGAAATTTTTCGTTGATTTGTTCATCCCTGGTTGCCTCTAAAGCTGGGTCTTCTAAGCGTGAAAGATGATCTGCTGCGGTGTTTTCAGCTCCTCTTTTGTCTTTGATTTCAATATCAAATTCTTGGAGGAGTAGAATCCACCGAATCAAACGTGGTTTAGCATCCTGCTTCTTGAAGAGATATCGAATGGCTGCATGATCTGTATAGACTATTGTTTTAGAAAGAACAAGATAAGAACGAAATTTATCAAAATCAAATACCACAGCTAGTAATTCTTTTTCAGTTGTTGTATAATTTTCTTGTGCATCGTTAAGTGTTTTACTAGCATAATAAGTTGGGTGAAAATGCTTTTCTTTTCTTTGTCCCAAGACAGCTCCAACTGCAAAGTCACTTGCATCACACATGATTTCGAAAGGAAATTTCCAATTAGGCGCTATCATGATAGGTGCATTGACTAACATTTCCTTTAGGGTTAGAAATGCTTGATTGCAATCCTTGTCAAAGATAAAAGGGGCATCTTTTTCAAGTAATTTTGTTAGACGCCTTGAGATTTTAGAAAAGTCTTTGATAGACCGCCTATAAAATCCGGCATGCCCTAAGAAACTTCTGATAGCTCTAACGGAGGATGGGGGTGGTAATCGAGAAATAGTGTCTATTTTGGCTCGATCAACCTCCATTCCTTCGCTTGAGATTTTATAACCGAGTACTATTCCCTCTGTTACCATGAAATGGCATTTTTCCCAGTTAAGGGCGAGGTTAGTCTCCTCACATCGGGATAGCATTCATTCAAGGTTATCGAGGCATTGGTCGTATGAATCCCCAAATATAGAAAAGTCGTCCATGAAGACTTCCAATGTCTTTTCTATCATGTCATGGAAGATGGCTACCATGCAACGTTGGAAGGTTGCGGGGGCATTACATAGACCGAATGGCATGCGCCGATAAGCAAAAGTTCCATAGGGACATGTGAAGGTTGTCTTTTCTTGGTCTTCGGGTGCTATCGGGATTTGAAAGTAACCTGAAAAACCATCCAAGAAACAATAAAATTTATGACCGGATAATCTTTCTAACATTTGATCAATGAAGGGCAAAGGAAAGTGATCTTTTCTTGTTGCTTCATTTAATCGTCTATAATCTATACATACTCTCCATCCTGTGACGGTTCTCGTTGGTATTAATTCATTCTTTTCGTTAGTTATTACCGTCATACCTCCTTTCTTTGGAACTACTTGAACGGGACTTACCCAAGGACTATCGGAGATAGGATAAATAAGTCCGGCGTCAAGTAATTTGATGACTTCGTTTTTAACCACTTCTTGAACATTGGGATTTACTCGACGTTGTGGTTGTATTACCTATTTGTAGTCATCATTCATTAAAATTTTGTGGGTGCACATGGAAGGACTTATTCCTTTAATATCTACCAGCTTCCAAGCGATCGCATTTTTGTGTTTTTTCAAAAGTTTAATTAATTTTTCTTTTTCTAAACTACTTAATTTAGACGAAATAATTACATGTGATTTACCATCTTTGTCTAGAAAAGCATATTCCAAACCTTTCGGAAGTTCTTTGAGCTCAAGAGGTGGGTCTTTAGGAGACTCCTTATTTGGTTGCTCATTTTGATCAAGAACTTTGAAGGTTTGTTCTATGGCGACCTCTTCTTCAACAAAGTGGTCAATCTTTTCACTTGTATCGGGTGGTTCATCTTCATCTTCAATTAGGGGGTCATTATTGCCGAATGGATATTTCATTGATCGCTCAAGATCGTCACTTTTTTCAAATGTCCCTAATTGAATAGATAGATTGTTGTACTTCCGGTTTTTCAAAGCTTCGTGGGTTTTTACAAAGGGTCGTCCCAACACTAGAGGAGCGTCATCGAGGATGACAAAGTCGGTTGGGATTACCATTTGATTTGTTTGAACCAAGACATCCTCAACTACACCGATTGATTTTATTATTTTCCGATTAGATAGAAAAATGGGTATTTGAAGTGGAGAAAAATCACTAATACTTAATTTTTCGAAAATGTAGTTGGGCATTATGTTAACACAAAGATCTTTATCAATTGTGACATTACTAATAAATGAATTTTGAAAAAAACATGGAACCGGTGTAATGTTGATTTCAAATGGGTCTTCTTTTATTAGCGAAGTTTGATCATTAGTTAACTTAACTCTTACCATTTCGTCAATTTTAGTGTTAGTGTTTAACTCTTTTAAAAACTTAGCATGAGTAGGTACTAAACAATGATTTTCAAAAGAAGGTGACAAGAGATTAATTTCTTCAAAATTAGACTCTTCTTGTATTTCACGTTAACGGACTCACCTTTTTCGTTGTTTAACTCATGTGTCGGTTTTTTCACTTATTTGTTCTTCCATTTTTACCTCTTCAACTATCTCTTCTTTATTACAAGTTAATCCTTCTCTTGCGCGGGACTCCTCTTCCCTTGCGCGAGATTCTTTTATGTACCGTTCGATAGTTTTAAGGTGTTCTAATATCCTATCGGTCACTTCGGTGATAGAGTAAGGATCGGGATCTTCAAAGCTTGAATCCGGTTGTTCGATCCTTTGCTCCTCATAATACCCATATGAAGTAGATGTTTCACACCATTGTTCTTCATTGTAAGTATATGATGGATAAGGGTCGTAATTTTGTTCTTCATAATACTCATATGAGGTGGGTTGTTCACGCCATGGTTCCTCATAATAAGTATATGAAGGTGGTGGCTCATATCTTGGTTCCTCAAAGTATGAGTATGAAGGCTCATACCTTGGTTCATCAAAATATGAGTATGAGGGAGAAGGTTCATACCTTTGGTCTTCATAGGATGTGTATGAAGTTGATGGCTCGTACCTGGGCTCCTCATAGTAGGTGTATGAAGTGGATGGTTGAAATAAGTTACAATATTGAACCGAGTGAGTGTTACCACAATTAGTGCAATAGTCTTCCCTATAATCATCCTCTTCATAGGTGTAGCTGTAGCCTCCTGAGTATTGATCCATAAGAATCACTCAGCAGACCACAACAAAGTCTCAAGACCCGAAAGCAAAAATGAAAATGGAAACAGAGGCTAGACACGGCCCCGTGTTCAGTGGACACGGCCCCGTGTTCAGGATCTGTATCTGGGCGTTTTAATTAAAGTTACTGGTTTCGTTGAGCACGGGGGCGTGTTCAGTGAGCACGACCCCGTGTTCAAGCTCTGTATCTGGGTGTTTTTATGAAAAATATGCAGCACGGCCCGTGTTCAGCGAGCACGGCCCGTGTTCAGGTTACTGTAAATGCAAAACTAAACTAAAATGCAGAAAAATGTTCGCGCGTTTTGAAAAGGTTTTGAAAAACTGATTTGGCCGTCGATTTTAAGCTTTCTTAAAATCCTTGTGTCCCCGGCAACGGCGCCAAAAACTTAATGCGCGTGTGGTGTGATATATATTTAAGTATATTTTAAGCCCTTTTTACACGTTAGCCAAGTTTTAAATTGATAAAACACGATATTTTACTAACACCAAACACACATATGGGCAAGTGCACCCATCGTGAACGTAGTATAGTGTTGGCAAGATACCGAGGTCGTCCAAGGACACAAGAGCTTTTAGTACCGGTTTATCCTCAACGTCTAATCAAATCAAAAGTTAGAAAAAGGTTTTTAAACTAGAAAAATAAAAACTAACTAAAATGCTGAAAAATAAAATAAAAGTAAAAACAGATAGACAAGATGAATCACTTGGATCCGACTCGTGTTTAGTGTAACCTTTGATTATTTCCGCACTTTTGCACTTTTTAAGAGATTATCTTAGTTATTGTAGTAGGCCCGTATTTTGAAGGTGACGTTACCCTCAACCCAGTAGTTTGAGTCAGCAATGATACAATCCTAAAGGGTCGGATTATTGAAAGATAATTAATTAAGTTATTAATGCATATTATGGTAGGCCCCTCTTTTGAAGGTGACGTTACCCTCGGCTAAGTAGTCTGAGTCAGCAGGGATATAGTCCTAAGTAGCCGGGTTAAAGTATTAATAGTAGCTTACATATGAGGGGATCAAAGAGTTTGGACCCCCGCCATCCAATACCGGTGGGTATTGAAGGAGGTCCTACTAAATTTGACCCAGGTCCTTCCAGGATCTATACACTGAACAAGGCAAGACTCTTACCAAACCGTTCCCTTAACCCCCGACCAGGTAGCCAACATATCTCCATATAGACCGTGGAGATATGAATGGTGAAAATCTTTTATTTTATATAGACAGTAAAATAATGCCAAGACACCACGGACAAACGATAAGGAAGAATCACCTTCAACATAAGAAACTAGTTATTAAAGTCATTAATACATAACCAAATAAAAAGTGCGAAAAGATTAAAAATAAAAAGTATTACACTAGGCACTTGTCTTCACCAAGTGATGTAAGAGACTTAGGCAAACATGGCCTTTGATTGTCAATAACTCTTACGATCAATCTTGGATCCCGAGACCACTCACACACTCTATGATGGACAATGGATGATGGTGGTGGATGATGGTGTTGTGATGGTGGTGGGTGAAGTGTGAGAGAGGTGGTGTGCCAAGGGATGGTTTGAAAATGAGCCAAGCACCCCTATTTATAGGCTGAACAGAGTCTCGGGCACGGCCCCGTGTCCATTGGGCACGGCCCCGTGTCCACCTTCCTTCTCTTTCTTCATTAATTGCAGTTTGTCTGCATTAGTTGACCATGCCCCCGTGTCCCCTGGGCACGGCCCCGTGTGCAGAAGCGTATCTGTACTATCAAGATTTCCCCAGATTCTGCGAATCTTAGAGTTGGCCACGGCCCCGTGTCCGCTGGGCACGCCCCCATGGTGGGTGATAGAAGCTTCTACAACTTTGTCTTTTCTGCTGACACTTGAGCACGCCCCCGTGCTCATTGAGCACGGGGCGTGTTCAGCCTTCTTGTTTTGCTTGGGAAGATGCTGTCGGGGGGTCCGGGCATGCCACGTTTGTTCCTTTTCTTGTATTTATGTTAAATTTAGCTGTCTTTTTGCTTCTTTTGTTCATTTGAGCTCATTTAATCCTGAAAATACAAAAGGAAGACAAAAACACACTTTTTCCAACATTAGTACTAAGAAAGGGTTAGTTTTATGCCACATTTGATGTAATTTATATGTTGCATTTTGTGCACATCATTAACACATTAAATATTTTCTATGATAAGGCTTCCATAAAAAAAACAAAAGGAATATTTCCTTTGGAAAAACATTCATCAGAAAAGGAAAAATGAATCCTTTTTCTTAAGAAAAAGGAATCTTTAGTTTTTCATCAGAAAATATATAATCTCAAAAGTGAAGACATCATCAGAAATGAAAAAGAAACAAGTTGGTGGATAAAGAAAGATAATGCTCTGGGCACACATACCAATTCCCATCAACCAATCACATTTGAGATATGCTCATAAAATTCTCTATAAATACATAATTCCTTCGTATGAATTATGTGTGTCTTGTAAAGTAAATTTTCTTATAGAGTCTTTTGTGTGAGATTACCCCCTGGTTTGGCCCAGGGGGTGACATTTAGATTCGAGTTTATTCTCGGATCGACCCCTTCTTCTTTGTTTGATTCCGACAAACAAAGATTAATTCTTATGTTCATAGAACGATTCATTTACTTTATAAGAATTAATCATTGAAGAGATATCACTCTCACTGTCTCTATTTTTATTCTTTGAATGTTTATACACTTTACAAACACCCGTCTCAACGAGAGAAGAAAGTTACATCATTCAAACAGGGCCGCCAAAGGGGACCAACAATTCGTATCAGAGCAGATTGGATAAATTATTTCCATATCCCTTGCTCCTATAAGGGAGACGTATATTCATGATCTGCCAAAGGTAAAAATAAAATTTTTTTACAGATCTAAATAAAAAAAATAAAGTATGTAGTATAGTTATTATTTTTTTTCTGTTATTTTCTTTACTATTGCTTTTATTACTATTATTATTATCTCTAATAGTATTTTTTTTCTTTTTGGTATAAAAAGAAGTGTCGAAAAAGAATATAAAAACACAAAAAAAGGAGTTAAACAAAGATAAATAACTTTAGTTTATCAGAAAGAAAATTTTGACATCTAAAAAGAAAGTTTCTGATAAAATAAAGTTTATTTGTATCTTATCTAATGAAATAACTTCAAATTCTGGTTAGTTAATCTTCAGAAAAAAAGGGAATGATAATGGTTAAAAGAGATTAAAAAAAAACTGTGTGAAACTTTAGAAAACATACTCATGACTATTATCTTTATAAAAAAAAAGGTTTTAACAAAATATTCCTTGAAGAAAAGAACAAGTACTTAGATTTTCACTAGAAAAATATGTGTAAGTAATATCTTTTTTCTTTACTTATTCCCTCTCATCTCAAAAAAAGGAAGAATTTTTTTTTCTTCAGATTTTCTGATGCGTTAGTCAGATTTTCTGATGATTTCTGATCCGTTCGTCAGATTTTCTGGTAAAAAAAACTTTTATCAGATTTTCTGATTATTTTATCAGAAATTTCATCAGATTTATCAGAAACATCAGAAATTCTATTGAAACAAAAAAATTTTATCAAATTTTCTGATTATTTTATCTGAAATTTCATCAGATTTATTAGAAATTCTGTTAAAAAAAACTTTTATCAGATTTTCTGATTATTTTATCAGAAATTTCATCAGATTTATCAGAAACATCAGAAATTCTGTTAAAAAAAACTTTTATTAGATTTTCTGATTATTTTATTAGAAATTTCATCCGATCAATCAGAAATTCTGATCAGAAAAAAAAAACTCGACGGTTCAAGATCATTTTTATAGCCTTGCATGCTTCGTTATTTTTTTGAAGCCTCAACAATCGATAGTTTAAACACTTATCCTATATTGGATAGAAGATACTTATATCCTATGAGGTGCAGATACAAGATATAATGCTTACATTTAGGTGGAATTATAAATCGAGGTGAAGAATTATAACAAAAAAATGAAATATAATCAGATGATCATCCATAAAAAGTCGGACGTTTGCCAAATAAACTTTCATGCCAATAGACGAAGATACAGTCAACGAATATCACTAAACAGGTGCCTACATGATAACGTGACAAGAAGAAAAGAAAGAAACATCTTCAACAAGTTTATTTGTTATTTCTAAGTATAAAAGCATTGTTTGTATTTTCAACAACAAATAGGGGGTGACTGTTAGGCAACTTTATTGTATTTGTTGTTAAAAATAGTTTAAGTTACTTAGAAATAATTCCGTCAACACGAACCGACCGACGAACCGTCCCAGAAGCACTAAATATGAAGACCGAGAAAAAAATTCAAGCTTCTAATTCTTTGATTAAAGATCACGACAAGGTTACAAGACTTCAAAATGTTAGCGGGACATTATGGAGTATACAAGATACAAAGTCAAAGAATTGTGTTAATAAGATAATATATCTTATTAACACATTAAATATTTTCTATGAAAAGGCTTCCATAAAAAAGACAAAAGGAATATTTCCTTTGGAAAAGCATTCATCAGAAAAGGAAAAAGGAATCCTTTTTCATAAGAAAAAGAAATCTTTAGCTTTTCATCAGAAAATATATAATCTCAAAAGTGAAGAAATCATCAGAAATGAAAAAGAAACAAGTTGGTGGATAAAGAATGCTCTGGGCGCACATACCAACTTCCCATCAACCAATCACATTTGAGATATGCTCATAAAATTCTCTATAAATACATAATTCCTTTGTAGGAATTATGTGTGTCTTGTAAAGTAAATTTTCTTATAGAGTTTTTTGTGTGAGATCATCCCCTGGTTTGGCCCAGGGGGTGACATTTAGATTCGAGTTTATTCTCGGATCGACCCCTTCTTCTTTGTTTGATTCCGCCAAACAAAGATTAATTCTTATGTTCATAGAACGATTCATTTATTTTATAAGAATTAATCATTGAAGAAATATCACTCTCATTGTCTCTATTTTTATTCTTTGAACGTTTATACACTTCACAAACAGCCATCTCAACGAGAGAAGAAAGTTACATCATTCGAACAGGGCCGCCAAAGGGGACCAACAGAACCCATAAACAAAATGACTAGGAATAAATTTGCCTAGTGGTATCATGTATATAAGTAAGAAGATGAGGAGTTTTAGTCCCGTATGTAATCAAAATGAAACATGAGGTACCAAAACCGTTAAGATGGAAACATGGGTTTTATTAATGAAAGATTAAAACACATAAACACACACTTGTGTGTGTTCTAGAAACGAGCAGGAGCTTCATGAGAGTCACAACCCTAACTTTTATCCATTTCATCAAATTGAAAGGCAAGATGAAGCTTAAATTCATAACCGAGCATGTATTAATGATCACTTTCACAAGGGGATCATAAGGGATGTCTTAAAATCTAGATTGGTGATTATGCACGAAGTGGGTTATGTTGGAAATGACGAAATTGTATGAAATTGAGTATGAGTATGAGTATGAGTATGTGTTAGAATCATCATATAGAACATGGATTATGCCTGGTTTGGGTTAATTTGATGTTTAGAGGTGAAATCCATAAGTTATGGTAATGATGATGACGTGAATCATCATCCATGTCCAAAATTCTTGTTCAAAAATTTATGTATTATGATATGTTTGATGGATTCTTGTTAAAGGAATTGAAAGAAATGTGATGACAATATGTTTGATGATTATGTGTGAATGATACATGTTGGTTAGTAGGAGAATTTGATGAATTATGTATGAGATTAGAAGATTATGCATGAATTAGTTGTACATTATGCTTAGAAGGTAGTATACACACCAAGTGAATGACGAAATTATGAGATAATTGAGATTAGATCACTAGTAAGTGATTAACAAAGTAGTTATGAAGTGGGTTTTGATGATATGATAAAAATGACGATACCCTTATATTAATGATGTTTGAAATCATTTATGTGCGTGAATGTTTAAAGAAATCGGATAAGATTTAATAGATTAGCATGTTATAAAGTCGAACGATAATTTCGATATGAGATCCGTAAGATGGAAGGGTCGTAATAAATGATGAATAAGCTAACTATCTTGAGAATGATATATGATAGTTTGATGCTTGATAAGCGATGTGGAAGCTTGGGAAAGAAGAAGGTCAAACGGAACTTATGCGCACGGGAAGCATAATTGGATGCAATGTAAGTAAAGCTTACACCCTTTTAGTAGAATTTCTATTCATCGTATAGATTAAGAATATGATAAGTTAATATATGAAGTATGACGTTCCGACAAGTTTTGATACGGGTCGGAACATGTGGTTATGATAAGAAACTAAGTTTGATTGTTAAAAAGGGTGAAAAGGGTATTATGGTAATTTTGGTTACGAGTTAACGAAATAATAAGTTACAAGGAAGGGATAAGGAATAATTACAATCACATAAGGATGAAATGGACCTTTAGACTTAACGGGTCAAATGGTGAAGATATATAACAACCCTTATAAATTTATTTCCGACGCCTCTAATATATTTAAAGTGCCCTATACATCCTAAAATACACCCCGTATACGAGGTTTGATCCTATATACCTTTATATAATTAAAGATTAAATAAAATCAATTTTAATGATTTGTCGCGGGCCGCGAAGACTTACCCTCCATCTTACGTGGGCCGCGAGCACCTGGACATGCGACCTAACCTGGAAGCCGCCATGTGTCAACACGTGGCGAAGCTAGATCGGTGACAAATCAAGGCTAGGCCCTACGGACCCTAGGTCGCGGGGCGCGAAGGCCCCTTGTGTGGTCTACGTGGGCCGCGAGGAAGTCATGATCAGACATTATAAATAGAGGCATCGGCCTTCAGTCCTAAACCTCTCACAACTTTCTTTCTCTCTCGAATTTCATAAGTGTAGAAGCTATAATCGGGTATTATACCCCCCTAAATAACGAAGTTCTGCCCCGTTGTAAGTATTATAACACCCGGTTACGTATTAGATACGCTGCCTGATTGATTTAGGGTTCCGTAACAGCTGTCGTGGTTCTGCCCGACGTAGTCATTGGAATTCTGTCTCGGGGAGGGTATTTATAACAACCCTCCCAAAATAATTTTCGACACCCTAATATATTTTAAAATATTCTAATACGTCCTAAAATACACCCCGTATACGAAATACGGCCCTAAATACCTTTAATTTTATTAAATTTAATTAAAAACAAATTTCCAGGGGCTGTCGCGGGGTGCGTAGCCTTTGGCTACTTCCTACACGGGCCGCGACCTAGTGCCACCAGGCGAAACCCTAGCCCGCCACGTGGCAGGCCAACCGGAGAAGCTAGTTTGTTGAATCGACGAAGCTAAGCCCTACAGACCTACTACGTGGGCCGCGAAGGACCCCTGTGTTGTCTACGCGGGCCGCGAGGGAAGCTGAAAGGTCACCTATATATAGGTGCATTCGGCTTCAGTCTCCAGTCGCTCATTCCTTTCTTTCTCTCTCGAATTTCTTAAGTTTAGAAGTGATTTTCGGGTATAACACCCCCTAATTAACGAAGTTCTGCCCCGTTGTAAGTGTCATAACCCCCAGTTACGTATTAGATACGCTGCCTGATAGATCCAGGGTTCCGTAACGACTGTCGTGGTTCTGCCCGACGTAGTCGTTGGAATGCCATCTCGGGGAGGGTATTACTAATGTAAATATTGGGTTATTATACTAACACGTGTGCATTTGTGTAATTAATAGATAATCACCAGGAAACCCTTAAAGGAAACCACAAGTCAGCAATGTGAGTAATCTCCTTTTTGTAAACCTTTTTGTAAATTGTTTTACAAAACCTTTATTTATTTTAAACTATAATTAGCAGTGATTGAGTCTTTGTAGTTCTTCAATTACTGCCGGTATGTTGGGGTTTTGTATACGAAATGTGGAACACGTTACCATTGGACAAAGAGTTAGCCAATGTGTAATATGACCCACCAGTCAGGATTGACAGTACTGAATGAGTAATTGTGTAGAAATGAACATTGTAATAGCTCTCAATACTGTTAAAGGATAAAACTCTTCTTGATTAAACTGGGATTCACTCACCAGTATTTCCCACTGACAAAATGTTTTTAAACGCGTTTCAGGTAACAAAATGTGAAAGCCAACTAGAAGCCAGCTGGACAGCACTGAAGGCTTGGAAAAGTGGCTGTAAAAGTTACCTAAATAAAAGAAGATGTTTTATTCAATAAAATAGGGATTTTCCCTATGAAAATGTTTGTAATGAAAACTTGGGTTTTATCCCAATATGTTTAATATTATAAAAGCGTGGTATTTACTCTGATAAAATATTTCCTAACTACGGTCCTGATGTAATTTCCGCTGCCAAAATAATAAACACCGATACCACCAAAACTGGTCTCGCGGCCGCCCGTTCCCGGGATAGATAGGGGACGGGGGTTGCGACAGAAGGTGGTATTAGAGCTAAGCAACTGATTCAGCCACAGAAGTGTTCTGCTGACACCAAGATATGATATGTTAGGAAATTTATTACAGAAATACGTGCATATATGTATTTTATTGTTGTGTGTTATTTGACTATTTGTTAGTTACAGTATGAGCGATCAAGGACCCTCCGACGCCTATCGTCAGTTGTCCGGCTCACCTAGAAGCGAAGGCACCTCTTCACAGCCTGCCCTCTCAGGGTATTCAGCTGACAATGAAGATGGGATATTCGTGTTTAAGGCTCAGTCTGAAGAGTCATTCCCTTAGAAAAAGAGAGGATGGTTCAGTAGGGGAGCACACGAGCGTAGGAAAAGAATGAAAAAGTTACAACAACAGCGCGTTCTAGCAGCCGCTAAAAGAGAAACCGATGCCCATACCCACGACATGCTTAATAGGAGTTTAGCAAACTTCCATATTTTAGTATCCACAGTTGCCGACCCAAACCTGGAACAACTAGTAGCCCCTCAACCATTACCCTTGTTTCCCACACAGCCAATGGAGATTGAAAACAACCCAGAAAACCAAATCTAAATGCATGATTTCAACCCAGAGGAGATACCTAGGATACCAGCACCCAATCCCTTAGACCCAGACTACGACCCATGGTTCGATGATCACAGGGATTATGTGAAACGCTACCACCTAACAGATGAACCCATGCCGAACCTAGCAGCCTACCCAGGTCTGGACCCTCTAGATCCCTACTACGATAATGATGAATACATTAGGGAAATTTTAGAGAATCCGTACCCTCAGGAAGAACCCATGCCACACTACCCAGATCCAGTACCAGCACCTGCACCCCCAATGAGTGTAGAAAATGTGCAAGAGCTCCGAACTTTCGGAGAAGAGATTTTAGAAAATAGTGACAGGATGAGGCAGATCGGAGAACGACTAGTCTGAAAGTACGACGAGCGTAATATGGAGTTCTGGATGAACCCATATCAGTGAATGTGATGGTGGAGATAGTAATAATATAATAATATGTGTGTAAAAAAATAAAAATAAAATAATAATAATAATAATAATAATAATAATAATAATAAATCCATCGTAGTATAGACCACTTTGTGGTTAGTGATGCATAATGGTATTGTAATTTTTAATTCCAGTTTTAGTTTGTATTAGATGTATAATAGATAAGAAAGAGTAAGTCACAATGCTCGACGCTTTTGACCAATATGTGTGTTGTGTGATTGTTTGCCTTAAAATATTATTTTGCAATATTAATAATTGGCAAATGTTTAAAATTCAGATGGACAACAAAGTGAACCAGGAAAACCAGAATAATGATAACCGGAGTAACAATAACCTGGATAATGATAACCCGAACAACAACAATAATGGAAACTAAGTGGATAACAGTGCCATGCAACATATAGTGGCACAAGGGATAATAGATGCAATGCCATATAATATCAAAACGGTTAAGGAAGCAGAAAATAATAGTAAACGTGATAGTAAACGACCCACTGAACTTGAGCACAACGTAAAAAATGGACCCATACTTCAAGTACCCATTCCCAAAAGAAGAAGAACCATGTCTTATGGTTGTTCTAATAAAGAATTCTGATCTTGTAAACCAATGGAATTCTCGGGCAATGAAGGGGCCATTGCATCTCTATGCTGGATAGAAAAGACTGAGGCAGTCTTAAGAATAAGCAAATGCGCGGAAGAGGATAAGATAATGTTTGCTTCCAATCTATTTAAGAATTCAGCACTAGAATGGTGGAACACTATCCTCCAGTATAGGGGAAGTGATAGGGTTTACAATATGGAATGGGAGGAATTTAAAAACACGCTAGAGAGGAAATTCTGTCCTCCCAATGAAAAGGAACAGATATCAAATAAGTTCCTAAACCTTAGGATGACTGGAGTTGATAGTAAGGGATACACTACGTTATTCTTTGAATATGCTAGAATAGTACCAACCCTTGCATCACCAGAACCAGTATTAATCTCCCGCTATATCTGGGGATTAATCAGTGAGATAAGGCATGTAGTCAAGACAACTAGACCTCAAACCATAGAAGAAGCCGTAGAACTAGCAAACACCTTGACCGATGAATTAGTCCGTACACGAGAAGAGGATCAGAGAAGGAAGCTAACCCAGAAACTTACCCAAGAATTCCGTTCTGGAAATTCTAACAGTGGGAAAATGTAGGTTCTACTTCTGCACCTTATTGCAAGTATTGCAAAAAGAAGCATTCTGGAAGATGCTCCATATATTGCAATTTCTGCAAAATATCTGGACACAAAGAAGAAGACTGCAGGAAGAAACCTAACAACAGGATATGCTACAACTGTGGAGAACAAGGTCATATCAAGCCAAACTGTCCAAAACTAGCTCCAGCCACGAACACCAAGAATACTAAAAATGCCAGGGCATTTGTTCTGACTGCAGAAGAAGCAAAGATGATCCCGGACGTGATAGCCGACACGTTTTTAGTTAATGACATTTTTACTAAAGTATTATTTGACTCTGGTGCGAACCAAAGTTTTATTAATACTTCATTTTGCAAACTTCTTAACCAACCATTAACTAAACTTCCACAAGAATGTCTAGTAGAATAGAAATTCTAAATAAAAAATTTATTGCAAACCTTTCCCCAATGAATCTGGCATGATTTGATGTTGTGTTAGGAATGGATTGGTTAATAGCCAATAAAACCAGTATTTTATGTGATCAAAAGTCAATCCAAGTAAATTCACCAAGAGGTGAAAAGATCACAATTAAAGGAGATAAACCATCTAGATCCACAAAATTCATCTCTATGATGAAAACAACAAGTTATATAAGAAAAAGGGTCATTAGTGTATTTGATTTCCATAATCACTAACACTAAAGGAAAAGAATTAAAAGATATTCCAGTAGTATCCCAGTTTTTAGATGTATTTCCAGAAGAATTACCAGGGCAACCGCCAGACCGAGAAGTCGAATTCAGAATCCACTTGATACCAGGGACAGCAGCAATTGCCAAAGCACCTTACCGTTTGGCACCTGCAGAAATGCAGGAACTGAAGAAACAGTTAGATGAATTATTGGAAAAGGGATTCGTACAACCAAGCTTATCGCTATGGGGAGCACCGATCTTATTCCATAAAAAGAAGGACGGATCAATGCGTATGTGCATTGACTACCGTGAATTGAACAAAGTCACGATTAAGAATCGGTATCTGTTACCAAGAATCGATGATCTGTTCGATCAGTTGCAAGGAGCATGATTTTTCTCAAAAATCGATTTAAGATCAGGATATCATCAATTAAAGGTACAGGAAGAGAACATTCCTAAACCGCTTTTAGAACCAGGTATGGCCATTATGAATTTACTGTCATGCCATTTGGTTTAACCAATGCCCCAGCTGCATTTATGGACATGATGAACCGAATATGTAAGCCATATTTGGATAAATTCATAATTGTCTTTATAGATGATATTCTTATTTATTCTAAGAGCAAAGAGTAACATGCAAAGCATCTACACACACTTCTAAGTTTATTAAGAAAAGAAAAGCTTTATGCTAAGTTTTTGAAGTGTGAGTTTTGGTTAGAACAGGTACAATTTCTTGGACATTTAGTCAATCATGAAGGAATTCATGTGGATCCCACCAAGATCGAGGCGATTACCAAGTGGAAAACCCTTGAGTCACCAACCGAGGTTAGAAGTTTCTTAGGATTGGCCGGTTATTATAGAAGATTTATTTGAGATTTTTCTAGAATAGCCATTCCCTTAACCAAGCTAACCTGTAAATCTGTTAAGTTTGAATGGGGACCAAAACAAGAAGAAGCCTTTAGAATTCTTAAGCAAAGACTAACCCATGCACCCATACTAGCGTTACTAGAAGGAACTGAAGACTTTGTAGTCTATTGTGACGCTTCTAAGTTAGGTTATGGATGTGTGTTAATGCAACGTCAAAAGGTTATAGATTACGCCTCTAGACAACTTAAGAATCATGAAGAGAATTATTCAACCCATGATCTAGAATTAGGAGCTATAATTTTTGCCCTTAAAATTTGGAGACATTACCTTTACGGTAGTAAGTTTACCATTTTCACCGACCATAAGAGCTTAAGGTATGTTTTCGGGCAAAAAGAATTGAATATGAGACAAAAACCCTGGATGGAGATACTTAGTGATTATGATTGTAATATCCAGTACCATGCAGGAAAGGCAAATGTAGTAGCTGATGCTTTAAGTCGAAAGTATCATGAAAAACCAAAAAGAGTACGTTCACTCAACATAAATCTGCAAGTAGATTTAAATGAACAGATTAGAAAGACACATGAGTTAGTAATCAAGGATGATACTAAAAAATTGAAAGGAATGATTAAGGAACTAGAACAAAGAACAAATGGAATTTGGAGATTACATTAGAAAAGAATGTGGATACCTAAATTAGGAAACCTACGCCACCGTATATTAGAAGAAGCCCATAAGTCTAAGTATACGATGCATCCTGGAAGTGATAAGATGTATCAGTACTTAAGAAAGAATTTCTGGTGGATAGGAATGAAAAATGATATAGCAGCATATGTTGCAAAATGTTTAACCTGTTCACAAGTTAAAGCTGAACATCAGAAACCCTCATGATTGTTACAACAGTTAGAAATTGTAACAACCCTCAAGAAAACGACACCCTAATATATTTTAGAATATCCCAATATGTCTTTAAATACATCCCGTATGTGAAAACCAAGCCCGAAATACGTTATAGCATATAAAATAGATTAAAAACAATAAATATTAAGCTGAGGCGGGCCGCGTAGACCCACCCCAAGCTTTTACGCGGGCGGTATGAAGGTCTAGACCTGATTCATCTGATTTCTTAAGTCCAGGCGGGCCGCGTGAGATCACCCCATTAGTTTACGCGGGCCGCGAGTGTCCTGAAGTGTGGCGCAGCCCGGTGCGGCCACGTGACCCAACACCCGGACAAGCTAGTTGATGACCCAGCTAAGCTACGCAGTTGACCTGAGTCAACACGGGTCGCGTAGCCCTATGTCTTCCCTTACGCGGGCCGCGTGGAGACCAAGTTTCAGCACTATATAAGAAGGCCATCGGGTTTCACTTTCCGTCGTTCACAATTCGATTCTCAATCACAATTTCTGTAGTAGAGTTATAATACGCGGGTATTATACCACCCTAATTAGCGAGGTCCTGCTCCGTTGTAAGTATTATAACCCCAGTTTCGTAATAGTTATGCTGCCCGATTGATTTAGGGTTCCGTAACAACTGTCGTGGTTCTGCCCGACGTAGTTGTTGGAATGCCGTCTCGGGGAGAGTATCATTAATATTTTCAAAGGGTTATGGTACTCACCTATGTACATTTGTATAAATTATAGATTATATCCAGGAAACCCTCACAAGAAGTCTAAGATAGCAATGTGAGTTTATCCTCTTTTTGTTAACCTTTTTGGAATGTTTTACAAAACCTTAATTATTTTACAATGCAATTAAGCGGTGATTGAGTCTTTGTAGTTCTTCAATTACTGCCAGTATGTTGGGGTTTTGTATACAAAATTTACTACACTGTGAGTAGTAAGTCGGGGATGACAGTACGTTACCATTGGACAATGAGTTAGCCAATGTGTAATATGACCCACAAGTCAGTGGATTGATAGTACTAAATGGAGTAATTGTGTAGAAATAAACAATGTGATCGCTCTCAATACTGTTTTAATTGATAAACTGTTTCTTGATTAAACTGGGATTCACTCACCAATATTTCCGACTGATAAATGTTTTTAAAACGCGTTTCAGGTAACAAAATGTGACAACCAATTAGTAAAAAGCCAGCTGGAGAGCACTGAAGGCTTGGGAAAAATGTGGCTATAAAAGTTACCTAATAAACGATGTTTTAAATTCAATAAAATAGGGTTTGTCCCTATAAATGTATTGTAATAAGAAACTTGGGTTTTGCCCATGTGATTATTAATATCAAATATGGTGGTTTTACTCTGATAAACATTTCCTAACTACGGTCCTGATGTAATTTCCGCTGCCAAATTAACGAAACCTGATACCACTGAAACTCTGAGCTCGCGTCCGCCCGTTCCAGGGACAGATAAGGGATCGGGGGTTGCGACAGAAGGTGGTATCAGAGCCTAGCCACTGGTCTGAGCGAAAGAAGTGTTCTGCTGACACTTAAATTCTAAATTTTGTGTTAGGAAATAAATTACGGAAATACGTGCATAACTGTATTTATTTGTAATGTGTTATTTGACTATCTGTTAGTTTACAGTATGAGTGATCAAGGACCTTTAGACATGAGTCGTCAGTTGTCTGATTCACCTAAGAGTGAAGGTACTTCTTCACAGCCTGCCCTTTCTGGGTATTCTGCTAATCAGGAAGAAGGAGTGTTTGCTTTTAGAGCTCAGTCAGAAGAGCCATTCCCTCATAAGAAACGAGGATGGTTCAGTAAGGAAGCCTTTGCTCGTAGGAAGATAATGCGAAAGTTGCAACAGCAAAGAGTTCTAGCAGCAGCTAAGCGAAAAACAGATGCCCATACACAGGATATGCTTAATAGAAGCCTAGCTAATTTCCATATCCTAGCTACAACTGCTGCTGACCCAAGTCTGGAACAATTAGTAGCACCCCAACCACAATCACCAATCCCAGATCAACCCATGGAGATAGAAAATCTTGAAAACCAAGTGGAGATGCATGACTTCAACCCAGAGGAAATCCCTAGGGTACCTGCTCCAAACCCCTTAGACCCAAATTACGACCCCTGGTGGGACGATAATAGGGACTTTGTGCAACGTTACCCTATCCATGAAGACACACCCATACCAAACATAGGAGCCTACCCAGGTATGGACCCTTTAGATGTGACAACTCTCAAATTTACATGTATTCCGTACAATTTATTAATAATAATTAATGTGGTTGACGACTGTATGGCATCACTTAACTGCTTTCTGATATCTGTGTTATGCGTACACGTATTTTTATATACTAATAGTGTACAGAAAGGTCACTAAATAGTCCGTTATATTTTCCTGAGTGTTAGAAAGTAAAAACGTTACAAAATATATAAATAGGACACCTTTCGGATTAATTAAGCGCTTTAACGGAACAGTGTCGAACCGAACAACCGGACTTTACCCGGAACATAAAAATATTGCCAATAACATTGTTTACACTTTTCTGAGCCAGTTAGGGTCCCCGAATACCCTAACACACCTTATATTACATAACACACCATAACCATTAACTAAACATTTACTTCTCCTAACTAAATCCCTAACCATCCATTGAAACCCAACTAGACCATACCCCCCCCCCCAATCGGTTCCCCCATGAGGGACACACCCCACCATTTGTGATTATTTTAATCCTAATGGTGTAATATCTAGGCTACACATTACCCTATGGATATTAGTGGATGTTGGATTATAAGTTTACTTGGAAGGTTACCATTACATTTACACCAACAACACCATCATTCTCTCTCCCTTCCTTCTTCATTCACGGCAGCCCCATCATCACCACACCACCACCATTACTTGATCACTTTCAAGCATTTTACAAGCACACAAAGGTGTTAGAAGGTCGACAACGAAGCTCGGTGTGTTCGGAAGTTGAAGGACCTCTCTCGTTTGCTTTTAACCATCACTTTTCTACACTCGAACCCTCCTAGCCTTGTGCTAGTGGTAAGAACTTAGATCCATTCATTCTTCATGTTATTTAAGTGGTTAATAAGTGATTTGATGATTAAAGTTATGAAACACTAAAGAACTTGCACTAAAGTCTTGAACATGTTGGTTAATGGATGAATATGTGTGTAAACCATGTAGATCTTGTGTGATTATGATGATTGGGTGATTATCTGATGCTTTACTGAATAATATTAGTATATGATGTTGTTGTGGTCACTAAACTCGTTAACGGAATCGAACGAACATGATTTAGATGGTTAAACACTTGAAATCAGAATCTGTCTAACTTTTACAGCCCACTTCTGTTGGCTGTAAACAGGTCTTAACCTCAACGAAAAATCGATATTTTGAATCTAAAATATGTTATTATGAAATACGGTTCTAATGGCACCGGAATCGTAATTTTTGGACTCCGTTTACTATTTTTAAAGTGTTAATTTGTAACAGCTACTTAAGCTGAATTTTGACAGCAATAAATGGGTGTCGTACTTTCAGTCACAACCGGAGTTTTGTGATGAATCGGGCCATGAAAATTTTACTGTAGATGATAACTGAAGTATTTGTAATTACCCCACTGGAATTTCGCAAATCGGACTTACGACGAATTTTTAATAAATTGTTTCGTGGACTATGGTCAGAAATAAATAAATCTGAGTTCAGTCCCGAATATGAATTTTTATAAAATGTGGGTAATGAACCGGACCCCGATATTTTTACACAATAAAATATGGAATGTTTATGACATCCTATAAAAATTTGGGAATTTTTGGAATAATCTAACTATTTTATTTAAATGTCCGAAAACAGCCGGTTTTGAGTATTAATGCTGAAGTTGTGATTTGCGCGTCTAAATGTCGAGTATGCTATCTGTGAATGATTTGACATGTTATATGTGTTATGTGCATTATCGTATGTTTGATTTTGAGTGGGGAATGGACGGGAAACTTAGATGGGCGTAAACCGTTACAGTGATGCATGTTGTGTGATAAATACGTGTACGAACGTTGTGTTCTATTTGAAAGCCACTAAATGACTAACTGGTAAATCATACTAGGACGTGATTGACCGACCTTGACTGTTAGCTATATTGAGAATCTAACCGAGCAAACCGAGGTGAGTTCACACTTTCTAAGGCATGGGATTCCCGGTGGTTTGGGAATGGGTTAAAGAATTAAAACTAAATCTACATATCCTCCTTGGGTAGGATTTGTACGGCCATCCTCCGTAGAGTGGATGCCATTATTAAACCTACGAATTCTCCTGGTGCAGAATACGTACGTTCGTCCTCCTGGTGCAGGACAACAACCTTAAAACTAGCTAGACAAAACTCTATCATGAAGTCCCTCAATTTATATCGACTTAATCGCCGAGGCCAATGGCGAGCGGGTCATTAGTTAATAGCGCTATTAGGTTTAACAAACCTCACACCGTGCCAGTCGGACGGGCGTGTACTAATGGACTATGGCAGACTGTCAGTGATGATAGACACTGATATAGGGCACAACTTATTTGCGTAGCAGTCGATATCATTCCGTCTAGTAGTTCAAACGGGGAAAACCCCCACTGATCATGGTTATGGATTGGGTAAAGAAAAAGGAAATGGTTTAACATACTTTCAACTACGGGGTAACCCCCATGGCAAATAAGCCAACGAAAGTCAAACCACGTTTTTCAGAAACAACTTAAAACTAAACGACCAAACGTGAACTCACTCAACTTTGTTGTTGACTAGTTGTTACATGCCTTACAGGTCGCTAGATGCTTTTGGGAGCTTGCACGAGGAGAAGGTTGTTGTGGAATATGGCTTGTTATATCCCATACTTAATAACTGAACTTTATAAACCTACGGAACTTATGTTTGAACTTTAACTTATAAACTATGGACTTATGCTTTTGAACTCACGTTTATGCTTCCGCTGTTTAAACTAAACAAGGTTAACTAGCTTTGGTCACCAATCGTATTATGTTTGGTTTTATTTACTTAATTGAGTTGTTCAATATGATTGGTGGCTCGATCCTGGTCATGTCACGCCTCCAAGCGGTGATACTCCGCATGGTGGATTTTGGGGGTGTGACAGATTGGTATCAGAGCCATTGGTTATAGAGAACTTGGTTTTAATAAGGGAAAAGTTTTCATTAAAACCAGACTATAACCTGTACAGTGCTCAACGATCCACAACGACGCTTCGCTCCACGTGCAAGACTCGACACCATAAGTGGTATGATTTATGTTATATTATCGGTTAGATAGTTCTCACTGTGCATTAGATAATGTGGTAATTGCTATTTGAACCTTGTGTGCATACTCTCTGATGTCGTCCCACACTTACACACTTTCGCGACACTTTCCTCACTTACGTTGCTTCATTATGAAGATCATGAGCGGACGCGAAGGACGTATCAACCTCACTCAAGCCCAGTTGACGGCTTTGATCAACGAACGAGTTGCGGAGGCACTCGCAGCTAACCCTGCAGGAGGTATAACCTGCCATACCAACTCACCATAGGACATTTAGATCCTACCTTCGCAAACCAACCCTCGTGCTTAATCTTGTCTTTTATTCTCGCGCAACAGGTCAACATGCTCAACCTCCTGTGTGCACGTTCAAGACGTTCATGGACTGTCGACCTACCACTTTCAGTGGCACCGAAGGAGCAGTGGGCCTTCTTCACTGGTTTGAAAAGCTTGAGACAGTTTTCGAGATGTGCGAATGCCCCGAAGACCGTAGGGTGAAATATGCTACCGGAACACTTGAAGGAGCTGCGTTAACCTGGTGGAAGGCACAGGTTCAACTACTAGGACTGGCAGTTGCTAATGCCACGCCCTGGAATGGTTTCAAAGAGCTGATCAAAGAGGAGTACTGTAGTCGGGATGACATCCACAAGCTAGAAGTGGAATTTTACAATCTGAAGATGACAGGATCTGAGATTGAGGCGTATACCAAGAGGTCGAATGAACTGGCCATCCTGTGCCCAACTATGGTGGACCCTCCCATCAAACGTATTGAGCTTTACCTCAAGGGCCTTGCACCAGCGATTCAAAGTCACGTAACTTCAGCCAACCTGGGTACCATTCAGCAAATTATCAAGTTGGCTCATCGTCTCACCGACCAGGCGGTGGAGCAAAACAGGCTACCCAAACGTATCAGTGCCACAACTACTTCTGATGCACCTATCGACAACAAGCGAAAATGGGATGGGAACTCCGGAAGGGGGTCTACTTCAGTTCAGTCCCAACAGCGAAAGAGTGATGACTACCAGAGTCCCAGTCAGCAATCTTCTGGTAATCAAGGACATGGTGGATACCGAGGAAACCACCCCAAGTGCAACCGGTGCAACAAGCATCACAGCGGGCAGTGCAACAAAGGTCGATGTCAGAGATGTCACAGGCTGGGCCATGAAGCCAAAGATTGCAGGAGCCCACGTCCTGCGAATCAGAATCGCCAACAACAACAACAAGCCCCACAGAACCACCAGCAACAGCATCAGCAGGGAAATAAAGGATGCTTTCAGTGTGGCGCTGAAGGCCACTTTAAGAGGAACTGCCCCCAGCTAAACCAAAACCAAAACAATAACCAAGGAAATGGGAACCACAATGGGAACAACAATGGAGGCGGAAATGGGGGAGACAACAATGGCAACGGGGCAAGGGGTCGTGTGTTCGTGATTGGTCAGGGAGAAGCAAGGAACGATCCCAACGTTGTGATGGGTAAGTTTCTTCTTGACGACTTCTTCGTTACTGTTTTATTCGATTCGGGTGCCGATACTAGTTATGTGTCCGTGAAAGTTAGCCAAATTCTTAAGCGCACCCCAACACTCCTGAACACCAAACACACGGTAGAACTAGCTAACGGTAAAAGTCTTGAAGCCACACACGTAGTTAAAGGTTGTAACCTCGTCTTAGCTGGTCAGACTTTCCCCATCCATCTTGTTCCTATCACACTTGGAAGTTTCGACGTCGTTATTGGGATGGATTGGTTATCTCATCATCAAGCGGAGATTGTGTGCAAGGAGAAAATCATCCGCATTCCTCGTTCTGATAAAGAACCCCTCGTGATTCGTGGCGACAAGAGTGGTGCTGTCGAAGGTATCATCTCTTTCCTTAAGGCCCAGAAGTGTTTGCGAAAGGGCCACACTGCCATTTTAGCACTCGTTACTGACACATCTACGGAAGAGAAGAGAATTGAAGACATCCCTATTGTGCGCGAATTTCCCGAGGTATTTCCTGAGGAATTACCTGGTCTTCCTCCTCATCGCCAAGTTGAGTTTCAAATCGAGCTAGCCCCTGGAGCAGCGCCAGTAGCTCAAGCACCATATCGTCTAGCCCCATCAGAACTCGAAGAACTGTCCACACAACTACAAGAACTCTTGGAAAAGGGTTTTATACGTCCTAGCTCTTCGCCCTGGGGAGCTCCAGTACTATTCGTGAAGAAGAAAGATGGTACCTTCAGGATGTGTATTGACTATCGCGAACTTAACAAGGTGACTGTGAAGAATCGTTATCCTCTTCCACGTATTGACGACTTGTTTGACCAGTTGCAAGGGTCGAGCTATTACTCCAAGATTGATTTGAGATCGGGATACCATCAGCTGAGAGTCCGAGATGAGGACGTCTCCAAAACAGCATTCAGAACTCGTTACGGCCATTACGAGTTTCTGGTTATGCCGTTCGGGCTGACGAATGCACCGGCAGTCTTCATGGATCTCATGAACCGAGTGTGCAAGCCTTACCTGGATAAGTTCGTTATTGTGTTCATCGACGATATCCTGATCTATTCTAAGAGTCAGGAGGAACACGAGCAGCATCTACGACTTATACTGGAACTTCTTCGAAAAGAGCAGTTGTATGCCAAGTTTTCGAAATGTGACTTCTGGCTTCGCGAAGTCCATTTTCTAGGCCATGTGGTAAACAAGGATGGGATTCATGTGGATCCATCTAAGGTTGAATCGATCAAGAACTGGCCTGCACCCCGCACACCAACAGAAATCCGCCAATTCTTGGGTTTGGCCGGATATTACAGAAGGTTTATAAAAGATTTCTCCAAGATTGCGCAACCTCTCACTTCACTGACTCAGAAGGGTGTCATCTATCGTTGGGGTGATGCACAGGAGTCCGCATTTCAACATCTAAAGGATAGACTTTGTAGCGCGCCTATCCTCTCATTGCCAGAAGGCACCGATGATTTCGTGGTTTATTGCGACGCTTCCATCCAAGGACTTGGTTGCGTATTGATGCAACGTGACAAGGTCATTGCCTACGCATCGCGCCAACTTAAAGTTCACGAAAGAAACTACACTACTCACGATCTGGAGCTGGGAGCAGTTATATTCGCACTTAAGATATGGAGATATTACCTGTACGGTACAAAGTGCACCATTTACACCGACCACAGGAGTCTCGAGCATATCTTCAAGCAAAAAGAGTTAAACATGCGACAACGCCGATGGGTCGAACTCTTGAATGATTACGAATGCGCTATCAAGTATCATCCGGGCAAAGCCAATGTTGTGGCTGACGCCCTCAGTCGAAAGGATACTTTACCTAAGCGTGTACGAGCATTACAGCTTACCATCCAGTCTAACCTTCCTGCTCAGATTCGAGATGCCCAGGTCGAAGCATTGAAAGCAGAAAACATCAGGGCTGAGTCCCTACGAGGATCGAGGCAGCGGCTAGAACAAAAGGGAGACGGTGCCTACTATGTTAACGGACGCATCTGGGTTCCATTTTATGGAAACTTACGCGAGCTTGTGATGGACGAAGCGCACAAGTCTCGTTATTCGGTACATCCTGGTTCGGATAAAATGTACCACGACCTCAAGACTACGTATTGGTGGCCTGGCATGAAAGCCCACATAGCAACCTACGTCAGTAAGTGCTTGACTTGTGCGAGAGTCAAGTCTGAATATCAGAAACCATCAGGCCTACTTCAACAACCGGAGATCCCGAAATGGAAATGGGAGCAAATTTCCATGGATTTCGTTACTGGCCTGCCCAGATCTCAACGCGGAAACGATACCATTTGGGTGATCGTAGATCGATTAACCAAGTCTGCACATTTTCTGGCTATCAAAGAAACGGACAAGTTCTCTACTCTTGCAGACATTTACCTAAAGGAAGTGGTATCAAGGCACGGAGTGCCAATCTCTATTATATCTGATCGTGACGCACGTTTTACTTCTGAACTGTGGCAAGCAATGCACAAGTCCTTTGGCTCACGTTTAGATATGAGCACCGCTTATCACCCGCAGACGGATGGGCAATCTGAACGCACCATCCAAACCCTTGAAGACATGCTTAGGGCATGTGTAATCGATTTTGGTAACGGCTGGGAAAAGCACCTCCCGCTAGTGGAGTTCTCATATAACAACAGCTACCACACCAGCATCCAAGCCGCTCCGTTTGAGGCATTGTACGGACGCAAATGCCGATCGCCTCTCTGTTGGGCAGAAGTTGGTGACAGCCAAATCACTGGCCCAGAACATGTGGTAGATACCACCGAGAAAATTGCTCAGATACGACAGCGAATGGCGGCAGCTCGTGACCGTCAGAAACGCTATGCTGATGAGGGAAGAAAACCACTCGAGCTCCAGGTTGGGGATCGAGTGCTACTCAAAGTCTCACCTTGGAAAGGTGTAGTCCGCTTTGGCAAACGAGGCAAACTCAATCCGCGTTATGTCAGACCGTTCAAAGTCATTGAGAAAATTGGCCAAGTCGCCTACAGGTTGGATCTACCTGAAGAACTCAGCGGAGTTCACAACGTATTCCACGTATCAAATCTGAAGAAGTGTCTGTCAGATGAGCCCTTCATAGTTCCTCTCAAGGAACTCACAATCGACGACCAGCTGCGATTCGTCGAGGAACCAGTAGAGATTACTGATCGAGATGTTAAGATTCTCAAGCACACAAGAATACCTCTCGTTCGAGTTCGTTGGAATGCTCGTCGTGGCCCAGAGTATACCTGGGAACGCGAAGACCAAATGAAACTCAAGTACCCCCAGCTGTTTAAGAAAAACGCAACCACTACTGAGGCTGAAGCTACCGCAGAATTTCGGGACGAAATTCCAAATCAACGGGGGGATGATGTGACACCCCAGGAAAATCTGGAAAACAACGCAACTTAACTAGCTTCCTCAGTAACCACGCCCTAAATTTCGGGACGAAATTCTCTTAACAGGGGGAGAATGTGACAACTCTCAAATTTACATGTATTCCGTACAATTTATTAATAATAATTAATGTGGTTGACGACTGTATGGCATCACTTAACTGCTTTCTGATATCTGTGTTATGCGTACACGTATTTTTATATACTAATAGTGTACAGAAAGGTCACTAAATAGTCCGTTATATTTTCCTGAGTGTTAGAAAGTAAAAACGTTACAAAATATATAAATAGGACACCTTTCGGATTAATTAAGCGCTTTAACGGAACAGTGTCGAACCGAACAACCGGACTTTACCCGGAACATAAAAATATTGCCAATAACATTGTTTACACTTTTCTGAGCCAGTTAGGGTCCCCGAATACCCTAACACACCTTATATTACATAACACACCATAACCATTAACTAAACATTTACTTCTCCTAACTAAATCCCTAACCATCCATTGAAACCCAACTAGACCATACCCCCCCCCCCCAATCGGTTCCCCCATGAGGGACACACCCCACCATTTGTGATTATTTTAATCCTAATGGTGTAATATCTAGGCTACACATTACCCTATGGATATTAGTGGATGTTGGATTATAAGTTTACTTGGAAGGTTACCATTACATTTACACCAACAACACCATCATTCTCTCTCCCTTCCTTCTTCATTCACGGCAGCCCCATCATCACCACACCACCACCATTACTTGATCACTTTCAAGCATTTTACAAGCACACAAAGGTGTTAGAAGGTCGACAACGAAGCTCGGTGTGTTCGGAAGTTGAAGGACCTCTCTCGTTTGCTTTTAACCATCACTTTTCTACACTCGAACCCTCCTAGCCTTGTGCTAGTGGTAAGAACTTAGATCCATTCATTCTTCATGTTATTTAAGTGGTTAATAAGTGATTTGATGATTAAAGTTATGAAACACTAAAGAACTTGCACTAAAGTCTTGAACATGTTGGTTAATGGATGAATATGTGTGTAAACCATGTAGATCTTGTGTGATTATGATGATTGGGTGATTATCTGATGCTTTACTGAATAATATTAGTATATGATGTTGTTGTGGTCACTAAACTCGTTAACGGAATCGAACGAACATGATTTAGATGGTTAAACACTTGAAATCAGAATCTGTCTAACTTTTACAGCCCACTTCTGTTGGCTGTAAACAGGTCTTAACCTCAACGAAAAATCGATATTTTGAATCTAAAATATGTTATTATGAAATACGGTTCTAATGGCACCGGAATCGTAATTTTTGGACTCCGTTTACTATTTTTAAAGTGTTAATTTGTAACAGCTACTTAAGCTGAATTTTGACAGCAATAAATGGGTGTCGTACTTTCAGTCACAACCGGAGTTTTGTGATGAATCGGGCCATGAAAATTTTACTGTAGATGATAACTGAAGTATTTGTAATTACCCCACTGGAATTTCGCAAATCGGACTTACGACGAATTTTTAATAAATTGTTTCGTGGACTATGGTCAGAAATAAATAAATCTGAGTTCAGTCCCGAATATGAATTTTTATAAAATGTGGGTAATGAACCGGACCCCGATATTTTTACACAATAAAATATGGAATGTTTATGACATCCTATAAAAATTTGGGAATTTTTGGAATAATCTAACTATTTTATTTAAATGTCCGAAAACAGCCGGTTTTGAGTATTAATGCTGAAGTTGTGATTTGCGCGTCTAAATGTCGAGTATGCTATCTGTGAATGATTTGACATGTTATATGTGTTATGTGCATTATCGTATGTTTGATTTTGAGTGGGGAATGGACGGGAAACTTAGATGGGCGTAAACCGTTACAGTGATGCATGTTGTGTGATAAATACGTGTACGAACGTTGTGTTCTATTTGAAAGCCACTAAATGACTAACTGGTAAATCATACTAGGACGTGATTGACCGACCTTGACTGTTAGCTATATTGAGAATCTAACCGAGCAAACCGAGGTGAGTTCACACTTTCTAAGGCATGGGATTCCCGGTGGTTTGGGAATGGGTTAAAGAATTAAAACTAAATCTACATATCCTCCTTGGGTAGGATTTGTACGGCCATCCTCCGTAGAGTGGATGCCATTATTAAACCTACGAATTCTCCTGGTGCAGAATACGTACGTTCGTCCTCCTGGTGCAGGACAACAACCTTAAAACTAGCTAGACAAAACTCTATCATGAAGTCCCTCAATTTATATCGACTTAATCGCCGAGGCCAATGGCGAGCGGGTCATTAGTTAATAGCGCTATTAGGTTTAACAAACCTCACACCGTGCCAGTCGGACGGGCGTGTACTAATGGACTATGGCAGACTGTCAGTGATGATAGACACTGATATAGGGCACAACTTATTTGCGTAGCAGTCGATATCATTCCGTCTAGTAGTTCAAACGGGGAAAACCCCCACTGATCATGGTTATGGATTGGGTAAAGAAAAAGGAAATGGTTTAACATACTTTCAACTACGGGGTAACCCCCATGGCAAATAAGCCAACGAAAGTCAAACCACGTTTTTCAGAAACAACTTAAAACTAAACGACCAAACGTGAACTCACTCAACTTTGTTGTTGACTAGTTGTTACATGCCTTACAGGTCGCTAGATGCTTTTGGGAGCTTGCACGAGGAGAAGGTTGTTGTGGAATATGGCTTGTTATATCCCATACTTAATAACTGAACTTTATAAACCTACGGAACTTATGTTTGAACTTTAACTTATAAACTATGGACTTATGCTTTTGAACTCACGTTTATGCTTCCGCTGTTTAAACTAAACAAGGTTAACTAGCTTTGGTCACCAATCGTATTATGTTTGGTTTTATTTACTTAATTGAGTTGTTCAATATGATTGGTGGCTCGATCCTGGTCATGTCACGCCTCCAAGCGGTGATACTCCGCATGGTGGATTTTGGGGGTGTGACAGATTGGTATCAGAGCCATTGGTTATAGAGAACTTGGTTTTAATAAGGGAAAAGTTTTCATTAAAACCAGACTATAACCTGTACAGTGCTCAACGATCCACAACGACGCTTCGCTCCACGTGCAAGACTCGACACCATAAGTGGTATGATTTATGTTATATTATCGGTTAGATAGTTCTCACTGTGCATTAGATAATGTGGTAATTGCTATTTGAACCTTGTGTGCATACTCTCTGATGTCGTCCCACACTTACACACTTTCGCGACACTTTCCTCACTTACGTTGCTTCATTATGAAGATCATGAGCGGACGCGAAGGACGTATCAACCTCACTCAAGCCCAGTTGACGGCTTTGATCAACGAACGAGTTGCGGAGGCACTCGCAGCTAACCCTGCAGGAGGTATAACCTGCCATACCAACTCACCATAGGACATTTAGATCCTACCTTCGCAAACCAACCCTCGTGCTTAATCTTGTCTTTTATTCTCGCGCAACAGGTCAACATGCTCAACCTCCTGTGTGCACGTTCAAGACGTTCATGGACTGTCGACCTACCACTTTCAGTGGCACCGAAGGAGCAGTGGGCCTTCTTCACTGGTTTGAAAAGCTTGAGACAGTTTTCGAGATGTGCGAATGCCCCGAAGACCGTAGGGTGAAATATGCTACCGGAACACTTGAAGGAGCTGCGTTAACCTGGTGGAAGGCACAGGTTCAACTACTAGGACTGGCAGTTGCTAATGCCACGCCCTGGAATGGTTTCAAAGAGCTGATCAAAGAGGAGTACTGTAGTCGGGATGACATCCACAAGCTAGAAGTGGAATTTTACAATCTGAAGATGACAGGATCTGAGATTGAGGCGTATACCAAGAGGTCGAATGAACTGGCCATCCTGTGCCCAACTATGGTGGACCCTCCCATCAAACGTATTGAGCTTTACCTCAAGGGCCTTGCACCAGCGATTCAAAGTCACGTAACTTCAGCCAACCTGGGTACCATTCAGCAAATTATCAAGTTGGCTCATCGTCTCACCGACCAGGCGGTGGAGCAAAACAGGCTACCCAAACGTATCAGTGCCACAACTACTTCTGATGCACCTATCGACAACAAGCGAAAATGGGATGGGAACTCCGGAAGGGGGTCTACTTCAGTTCAGTCCCAACAGCGAAAGAGTGATGACTACCAGAGTCCCAGTCAGCAATCTTCTGGTAATCAAGGACAGGGTGGATACCGAGGAAACCACCCCAAGTGCAACCGGTGCAACAAGCATCACAGCGGGCAGTGCAACAAAGGTCGATGTCAGAGATGTCACAGGCTGGGCCATGAAGCCAAAGATTGCAGGAGCCCACGTCCTGCGAATCAGAATCGCCAACAACAACAACAAGCCCCACAGAACCACCAGCAACAGCATCAGCAGGGAAATAAAGGATGCTTTCAGTGTGGCGCTGAAGGCCACTTTAAGAGGAACTGCCCCCAGCTAAACCAAAACCAAAACAATAACCAAGGAAATGGGAACCACAATGGGAACAACAATGGAGGCGGAAATGGGGGAGACAACAATGGCAACGGGGCAAGGGGTCGTGTGTTCGTGATTGGTCAGGGAGAAGCAAGGAACGATCCCAACGTTGTGATGGGTAAGTTTCTTCTTGACGACTTCTTCGTTACTGTTTTATTCGATTCGGGTGCCGATACTAGTTATGTGTCCGTGAAAGTTAGCCAAATTCTTAAGCGCACCCCAACACTCCTGAACACCAAACACACGGTAGAACTAGCTAACGGTAAAAGTCTTGAAGCCACACACGTAGTTAAAGGTTGTAACCTCGTCTTAGCTGGTCAGACTTTCCCCATCCATCTTGTTCCTATCACACTTGGAAGTTTCGACGTCGTTATTGGGATGGATTGGTTATCTCATCATCAAGCGGAGATTGTGTGCAAGGAGAAAATCATCCGCATTCCTCGTTCTGATAAAGAACCCCTCGTGATTCGTGGCGACAAGAGTGGTGCTGTCGAAGGTATCATCTCTTTCCTTAAGGCCCAGAAGTGTTTGCGAAAGGGCCACACTGCCATTTTAGCACTCGTTACTGACACATCTACGGAAGAGAAGAGAATTGAAGACATCCCTATTGTGCGCGAATTTCCCGAGGTATTTCCTGAGGAATTACCTGGTCTTCCTCCTCATCGCCAAGTTGAGTTTCAAATCGAGCTAGCCCCTGGAGCAGCGCCAGTAGCTCAAGCACCATATCGTCTAGCCCCATCAGAACTCGAAGAACTGTCCACACAACTACAAGAACTCTTGGAAAAGGGTTTTATACGTCCTAGCTCTTCGCCCTGGGGAGCTCCAGTACTATTCGTGAAGAAGAAAGATGGTACCTTCAGGATGTGTATTGACTATCGCGAACTTAACAAGGTGACTGTGAAGAATCGTTATCCTCTTCCACGTATTGACGACTTGTTTGACCAGTTGCAAGGGTCGAGCTATTACTCCAAGATTGATTTGAGATCGGGATACCATCAGCTGAGAGTCCGAGATGAGGACGTCTCCAAAACAGCATTCAGAACTCGTTACGGCCATTACGAGTTTCTGGTTATGCCGTTCGGGCTGACGAATGCACCGGCAGTCTTCATGGATCTCATGAACCGAGTGTGCAAGCCTTACCTGGATAAGTTCGTTATTGTGTTCATCGATGATATCCTGATCTATTCTAAGAGTCAGGAGGAACACGAGCAGCATCTACGACTTATACTGGAACTTCTTCGAAAAGAGCAGTTGTATGCCAAGTTTTCGAAATGTGACTTCTGGCTTCGCGAAGTCCATTTTCTAGGCCATGTGGTAAACAAGGATGGGATTCATGTGGATCCATCTAAGGTTGAATCGATCAAGAACTGGCCTGCACCCCGCACACCAACAGAAATCCGCCAATTCTTGGGTTTGGCCGGATATTACAGAAGGTTTATAAAAGATTTCTCCAAGATTGCGCAACCTCTCACTTCACTGACTCAGAAGGGTGTCATCTATCGTTGGGGTGATGCACAGGAGTCCGCATTTCAACATCTAAAGGATAGACTTTGTAGCGCGCCTATCCTCTCATTGCCAGAAGGCACCGATGATTTCGTGGTTTATTGCGACGCTTCCATCCAAGGACTTGGTTGCGTATTGATGCAACGTGACAAGGTCATTGCCTACGCATCGCGCCAACTTAAAGTTCACGAAAGAAACTACACTACTCACGATCTGGAGCTGGGAGCAGTTATATTCGCACTTAAGATATGGAGATATTACCTGTACGGTACAAAGTGCACCATTTACACCGACCACAGGAGTCTCGAGCATATCTTCAAGCAAAAAGAGTTAAACATGCGACAACGCCGATGGGTCGAACTCTTGAATGATTACGAATGCGCTATCAAGTATCATCCGGGCAAAGCCAATGTTGTGGCTGACGCCCTCAGTCGAAAGGATACTTTACCTAAGCGTGTACGAGCATTACAGCTTACCATCCAGTCTAACCTTCCTGCTCAGATTCGAGATGCCCAGGTCGAAGCATTGAAAGCAGAAAACATCAGGGCTGAGTCCCTACGAGGATCGAGGCAGCGGCTAGAACAAAAGGGAGACGGTGCCTACTATGTTAACGGACGCATCTGGGTTCCATTTTATGGAAACTTACGCGAGCTTGTGATGGACGAAGCGCACAAGTCTCGTTATTCGGTACATCCTGGTTCGGATAAAATGTACCACGACCTCAAGACTACGTATTGGTGGACTGGCATGAAAGCCCACATAGCAACCTACGTCAGTAAGTGCTTGACTTGTGCGAGAGTCAAGTCTGAATATCAGAAACCATCAGGCCTACTTCAACAACCGGAGATCCCGAAATGGAAATGGGAGCAAATTTCCATGGATTTCGTTACTGGCCTGCCCAGATCTCAACGCGGAAACGATACCATTTGGGTGATCGTAGATCGATTAACCAAGTCTGCACATTTTCTGGCTATCAAAGAAACGGACAAGTTCTCTACTCTTGCAGACATTTACCTAAAGGAAGTGGTATCAAGGCACGGAGTGCCAATCTCTATTATATCTGATCGTGACGCACGTTTTACTTCTGAACTGTGGCAAGCAATGCACAAGTCCTTTGGCTCACGTTTAGATATGAGCACCGCTTATCACCCGCAGACGGATGGGCAATCTGAATGCACCATCCAAACCCTTGAAGACATGCTTAGGGCATGTGTAATCGATTTTGGTAACGGCTGGGAAAAGCACCTCCCGCTAGTGGAGTTCTCATATAACAACAGCTACCACACCAGCATCCAAGCCGCTCCGTTTGAGGCATTGTACGGACGCAAATGCCGATCGCCTCTCTGTTGGGCAGAAGTTGGTGACAGCCAAATCACTGGCCCAGAACATGTGGTAGATACCACCGAGAAAATTGCTCAGATACGACAGCGAATGGCGGCAGCTCGTGACCGTCAGAAACGCTATGCTGATGAGGGAAGAAAACCACTCGAGCTCCAGGTTGGGGATCGAGTGCTACTCAAAGTCTCACCTTGGAAAGGTGTAGTCCGCTTTGGCAAACGAGGCAAACTCAATCCGCGTTATGTCAGACCGTTCAAAGTCATTGAGAAAATTGGCCAAGTCGCCTACAGGTTGGATCTACCTGAAGAACTCAGCGGAGTTCACAACGTATTCCACGTATCAAATCTGAAGAAGTGTCTGTCAGATGAGCCCTTCATAGTTCCTCTCAAGGAACTCACAATCGACGACCAGCTGCGATTCGTCGAGGAACCAGTAGAGATTACTGATCGAGATGTTAAGATTCTCAAGCACACAAGAATACCTCTCGTTCGAGTTCGTTGGAATGCTCGTCGTGGCCCAGAGTATACCTGGGAACGCGAAGACCAAATGAAACTCAAGTACCCCCAGCTGTTTAAGAAAAACGCAACCACTACTGAGGCTGAAGCTACCGCAGAATTTCAGGACGAAATTCCAAATCAACGGGGGGATGATGTGACACCCCAGGAAAATCTGGAAAACAACGCAACTTAACTAGCTTCCTCAGTAACCACGCCCTAAATTTCGGGACGAAATTCTCTTAACAGGGGGAGAATGTGACAACTCTCAAATTTACATGTATTCCGTACAATTTATTAATAATAATTAATGTGGTTGACGACTGTATGGCATCACTTAACTGCTTTCTGATATCTGTGTTATGCGTACACGTATTTTTATATACTAATAGTGTACAGAAAGGTCACTAAATAGTCCGTTATATTTTCCTGAGTGTTAGAAAGTAAAAACGTTACAAAATATATAAATAGGACACCTTTCGGATTAATTAAGCGCTTTAACGGAACAGTGTCGAACCGAACAACCGGACTTTACCCGGAACATAAAAATATTGCCAATAACATTGTTTACACTTTTCTGAGCCAGTTAGGGTCCCCGAATACCCTAACACACCTTATATTACATAACACACCATAACCATTAACTAAACATTTACTTCTCCTAACTAAATCCCTAACCATCCATTGAAACCCAACTAGACCATACCCCCCCCCCCCAATCGGTTCCCCCATGAGGGACACACCCCACCATTTGTGATTATTTTAATCCTAATGGTGTAATATCTAGGCTACACATTACCCTATGGATATTAGTGGATGTTGGATTATAAGTTTACTTGGAAGGTTACCATTACATTTACACCAACAACACCATCATTCTCTCTCCCTTCCTTCTTCATTCACGGCAGCCCCATCATCACCACACCACCACCATTACTTGATCACTTTCAAGCATTTTACAAGCACACAAAGGTGTTAGAAGGTCGACAACGAAGCTCGGTGTGTTCGGAAGTTGAAGGACCTCTCTCGTTTGCTTTTAACCATCACTTTTCTACACTCGAACCCTCCTAGCCTTGTGCTAGTGGTAAGAACTTAGATCCATTCATTCTTCATGTTATTTAAGTGGTTAATAAGTGATTTGATGATTAAAGTTATGAAACACTAAAGAACTTGCACTAAAGTCTTGAACATGTTGGTTAATGGATGAATATGTGTGTAAACCATGTAGATCTTGTGTGATTATGATGATTGGGTGATTATCTGATGCTTTACTGAATAATATTAGTATATGATGTTGTTGTGGTCACTAAACTCGTTAACGGAATCGAACGAACATGATTTAGATGGTTAAACACTTGAAATCAGAATCTGTCTAACTTTTACAGCCCACTTCTGTTGGCTGTAAACAGGTCTTAACCTCAACGAAAAATCGATATTTTGAATCTAAAATATGTTATTATGAAATACGGTTCTAATGGCACCGGAATCGTAATTTTTGGACTCCGTTTACTATTTTTAAAGTGTTAATTTGTAACAGCTACTTAAGCTGAATTTTGACAGCAATAAATGGGTGTCGTACTTTCAGTCACAACCGGAGTTTTGTGATGAATCGGGCCATGAAAATTTTACTGTAGATGATAACTGAAGTATTTGTAATTACCCCACTGGAATTTCGCAAATCGGACTTACGACGAATTTTTAATAAATTGTTTCGTGGACTATGGTCAGAAATAAATAAATCTGAGTTCAGTCCCGAATATGAATTTTTATAAAATGTGGGTAATGAACCGGACCCCGATATTTTTACACAATAAAATATGGAATGTTTATGACATCCTATAAAAATTTGGGAATTTTTGGAATAATCTAACTATTTTATTTAAATGTCCGAAAACAGCCGGTTTTGAGTATTAATGCTGAAGTTGTGATTTGCGCGTCTAAATGTCGAGTATGCTATCTGTGAATGATTTGACATGTTATATGTGTTATGTGCATTATCGTATGTTTGATTTTGAGTGGGGAATGGACGGGAAACTTAGATGGGCGTAAACCGTTACAGTGATGCATGTTGTGTGATAAATACGTGTACGAACGTTGTGTTCTATTTGAAAGCCACTAAATGACTAACTGGTAAATCATACTAGGACGTGATTGACCGACCTTGACTGTTAGCTATATTGAGAATCTAACCGAGCAAACCGAGGTGAGTTCACACTTTCTAAGGCATGGGATTCCCGGTGGTTTGGGAATGGGTTAAAGAATTAAAACTAAATCTACATATCCTCCTTGGGTAGGATTTGTACGGCCATCCTCCGTAGAGTGGATGCCATTATTAAACCTACGAATTCTCCTGGTGCAGAATACGTACGTTCGTCCTCCTGGTGCAGGACAACAACCTTAAAACTAGCTAGACAAAACTCTATCATGAAGTCCCTCAATTTATATCGACTTAATCGCCGAGGCCAATGGCGAGCGGGTCATTAGTTAATAGCGCTATTAGGTTTAACAAACCTCACACCGTGCCAGTCGGACGGGCGTGTACTAATGGACTATGGCAGACTGTCAGTGATGATAGACACTGATATAGGGCACAACTTATTTGCGTAGCAGTCGATATCATTCCGTCTAGTAGTTCAAACGGGGAAAACCCCCACTGATCATGGTTATGGATTGGGTAAAGAAAAAGGAAATGGTTTAACATACTTTCAACTACGGGGTAACCCCCACGGCAAATAAGCCAACGAAAGTCAAACCACGTTTTTCAGAAACAACTTAAAACTAAACGACCAAACGTGAACTCACTCAACTTTGTTGTTGACTAGTTGTTACATGCCTTACAGGTCGCTAGATGCTTTTGGGAGCTTGCACGAGGAGAAGGTTGTTGTGGAATATGGCTTGTTATATCCCATACTTAATAACTGAACTTTATAAACCTACGGAACTTATGTTTGAACTTTAACTTATAAACTATGGACTTATGCTTTTGAACTCACGTTTATGCTTCCGCTGTTTAAACTAAACAAGGTTAACTAGCTTTGGTCACCAATCGTATTATGTTTGGTTTTATTTACTTAATTGAGTTGTTCAATATGATTGGTGGCTCGATCCTTGTCATGTCACGCCTCCAAGCGGTGATACTCCGCATGGTGGATTTTGGGGGTGTGACATTAGATCCCTATTACCATGATGAATATATTAGGGAGATCTTAGAAGATCCTTACCGATTTCAAGCACTTTCACCCCCATATCAGGAACCCGCACCCAAGATTCCAAACCCAGTCCTAGAACCTGCACTCCCAATGAGTGCAGAAAACGTCCAAGAACTTAGGACTTTTGGGGAGGAAATTTTAGAAAACAGTGAGAGAATGCGACAGGTGGGAGAGCGTCTCGTATGGAAATACGATGAGCGCAATATGGATTTTTGGATAAATCCATATCCGTGATGTGATGGAAGAGATGGTAAAAGTTGGTAATAATAATATAATATAATAAAAATAAAATAAAATATGTGTGTACGGATGCATATTATTATTAGTATGATTCTATTTCTGTTGGTATTGTAATTTTATTTCAGTACTAGTATGTAATAGATGCATAATAGTATATGAATAGAGTAAAAGTCGCAATGATCGACACTTTTGGCTAGATTGCGTGTCATGTGATTAACTATATTAAATATTATCTTGTGATATTAATATGGGGTAAATGTTTAAAATTCAGATGGCCGACGAAGGAAATCAAGGAAATCTGAATAACGATAACCAGAGTAACATTAACGTGGTTAATGAGAATCCGAGCATCAATAAGAATGGAAACTAAGTGGATAATAGTTCTATCCAACACATAGTGGCACAGGGAATTATAGATGCAATGCCATTTATTATTCAAACTATTCAAGAAGTGAATAATAAAAGTAAGCATAGCAGTAAGAGACCAATTGAACCGGAACACAGCGTGAACAATGGACCTGTCCTTCAAATGCCCATTCCCAAAAGAAGAAGAACCGTGCCTTACGGTTGTTCTTACAAAGAATTCTGGTCTTGTAAACCAATAGAATTTTCGGGCAATGAAGAACCCATTGCAGCTCTACGCTGGATAGAAAAGACTGAGGCTGTTCTGAAAATAAGTAAATGTGCTGAAGAAGATAAGATACTGTTTGCTTCTAATCTGTTTAAGAATTCAGCATTAGAATGGTGGAACACTATCCTCCAAGTAAGAGGAAGTGATAGAACCTACAATATGGAATGGGAAGAATTTAAGAACAAGGTAGAAAGGAAATTCTGCCCACCCAATGAGAAGGAACAGATAGCAAACAAATTCTTAAACCTTAGTATGACTGGTGTGGATAGTAAGGGATACACTAAAATATTCTTTGAATATGCTAGAATAGTGCCAACTCTTGCTTCACCAGAACCAGTATTAATCTCCCGTTATATTTGGGGATTAATTGGGGAGATAAGACACGTAGTCAAGGCAGCTAGACCTCAAACCGTAGAAGAAGCTGTAGAACTAGCAAATACCTTGACAGATGAATTAGTCCGTACCCGAGAAGAGGATCAAAGAAGGAACCTAACCCAGAAGCTCGCACAAGAATTTCGTTCTGGAAATTTTAATCGTGGGAAAAATATAGGTTCTACCTCTACACCCTACTGTAAGAATTGCAAAAGAAAGCATTCAGGAAAATGCTCCATATACTGTAACTTTTGCAAAATATCTGGACACAAAGAAGAAAACTGCAGGAAGAAAGGTAATAACAGGATATGTTACAACTGTGGAGAACAAGGTCATATCAAGCTTAATTGCCCAAAATTAACTCCGGCTACGAACAACAAGAATACTAAAAATGCTAGAGCATTTGTTCTGACTGCAGATGAAGCCAAAATGATTCCAGATGTTATAGGTGGTATGATTTTAGTTAATGATGTCTTTGCTAAAGTATTATTTAACTCTGGTGCAAACCAAAGTTTTATTAATACATCATTTTGAAAATTTCTAAATCAGTCATTAACTAAGCTACCACAAGAATGCTTAGTAGAGACAGCCAATGGAGAAACCGTTAGGATTTCTGAAATCTTGCAGGGAGCAAGCATAGAAATTTTAAATCAGAAGTTTATTGCAAATCTTTATCCCATGAATCTGGCAGGATTCGATGTTGTTTTAGGAATGGATTGGTTAATAGCCAATAAAGCCAGCATTTTATGTGATCAAAAGTCAATTCAAGTAAATTCACAAAAAGGTAAAATGATCACAATTAAAGGAGATAAACCTTCTTGGTCCACTAAATTTATCTCTGTGATGAAAACTGCAAGTTATATAAGAAAAGGTTCTATAGTGTATTTGATTTCCATAATCACTAACACTAAAAGAAAGGATTTAAAAGATATTCCAGTAGTATCTCAGTTTTCAGATGTATTTCCAGAAGAATTACCAGGAACAACACCGATTGCCAAAGCACCTTACCGTTTGGCACCTGCAGAAATGCAAGAATTAAAGAAACAATTAGATGAATTATTGGAGAAAGGATTCATACAACCAAGTTCGTCGCCATGGGGAGCGCCAATACTGTTTGTTAAAAAGAAAGACGGATCAATGCGTATGTGCATTGACTACCGTGAATTAAACAAGGTTACGATTAAGAATCGGTATCCATTACCGAGAATCGATGATCTGTTTGATCAACTACAAGGAGCTCGATTTTTCTCTAAAATCGATTTAAGATCAGGATATCATCAATTAAAGGTACAGGAAGAGGACATTCGTAAGACCGCATTCAGAACGAGGTATGGCCATTATGAATTTACTGTCATGCCATTTGGTTTAACCAATGCCCTAGCTGCATTTATGGACATGATGAACCGAATATGTAAGCCATATTTGGATAAATTCATAATTGTTTTCATAGATAATATTCTAATTTATTCTAAGAATAAAGAGAAACCTGCAAAGCATTTGCATGCACTTTTAAGTTTATTAAGAAAGGAAAAGCTTTATGCTAAATTTTCAAAGTGCGAATTTTGGTTAGAACAGGTACAATTCCTTGGACATTTAGTTAATCATGAAGGAATTCATGTGGATCCCACAAAAATCGAGGCGATTACTAAATGGAAAACCCCTAAGTCTCCAACCGAGGTTAGAAGTTTCTTAGGATTGCCAGTTATTATAGGAGATTTATTCAAGATTTTTCTAGAATAGCCATTCCCTTAACCAAGTTAACCTGTAAATCTGTTAAGTTTGAATGAGGATTAAGACAAGAAGAAGCCTTTAGAATTCTTAAGCAAAGATTAACCCATACACCCATACTAGCATTACCAGAAGGAGCTGAAGACTTTGTAGTCTATTGTGATGCTTCTAAATTAGGTTATGGATGTGTATTGATGCAACGACAAAAGGTTATAGCCTACGCATCTAGACAACTTAAGAATCATGAAGAGAATTATTCAACTCATGATCTAGAAATAGGAGCTATAATTTTTGCTCTTAAGATTTGGAGACAATACCTTTATGGTAGTAAGTTTACCATATTCACAGATCATAAGAGTTTAAGGTATATTTTCAAACAAAAGGAGTTGAATATGAGACAAAGACGCTGGATGGAATTACTTAGTGATTATGATTATAATATCCAGTATCATGAAGGAAAGGCAAATGTAGTGGCAGATGCTTTAAGCCGAAAGTATCATGAAAAGCCAAAAAGGGTACGTTCTCTTAAATTAAATCTGTAAGTAGATTTAAATAATCAAATAAGAGAAGCACAAGAGTCAGTAATCAAGGAAGATACTGAAAAGCTAAAAGGTATGCTAAAAGAATTGGAACAAGGAATAGATGGAATTTGGAGATTCCATAAAAAGAGAATGTGGATACCTAAATTAGGAAACCTACATCATCGTATATTAGAAGAAGCCCATAAGTCTAAATATACGATGCATCCAGGGAGTGATAAAATGTACCAGGATTTAAGGAAAATTTTCTGGTGGATAGGAATAAAAAAGGACATAGCAGCTTATGTTTCTAAATGTTTAACTTGTTCACAAGTTAAAGCTGAACACCAGAAACCCTCAGGTTTGTTACAGCAATTAGAAATGCCGGTGTGGAAGTGGGAATTGATAACAATGGATTTTGTTACTAAATTACCCAAAACAAAGAAAGGAAATGATACAATCTGGGTGATTGTAGACAGGCTAACCAAGTCAGCTCATTTCCTACCAATGAAAGAAACTTTCAGTATGGAACAGTTAGCAAAATTATATGTAAATGAAATTGTTTCTTTACATGGAATTCCTTTATCAATTGTTTCTGATAGAGATAGTCGATTTACCTCTCATTTTTGGTCCCAAAAGGCAATGGGAACCAAGTTAAAGTTAAGCACAACTTATCATCCTCAAACGGATGGACAAAGCGAAAGGACAATTCAGACAATGGAAGACATGCTTAGAGCTTGTGTAATTGATTTTGGAGGTAATTGGGACGATCACTTACCTTTAATAGAATTTTCATATAATAATAGTTATCACACAAGTATCAATGCTGCACCATTCGAAGCACTTTATGGACGAAAGTGTCGAACCCCAGTATGTTGGGCAGAAATTGGGGAAAAGCAACTATCTGGACCTAAAATAGTACAAGAAACAACTGACAAGATCATTCAAGTCAAGGAACGACTGAAAGCAACACGTGATCGACAGAAGAGTTATGCTGATAACCGACGCAAACCCTTGGAGTTTCAAGTAGGAGATAAAGTATTATTAAAAGTCTCTCCTTGGAAAGGAGTAGTAAGATTCATCAAACGGGGAAAGCTAAGTCCCAGGTATATTGGACCCTTTGAGATTATTAAAAGAATAGGGCCTGTAGCCTATCAGCTACAACTGCCAGAGGAAATGGCAGGAATACCAGATGTGTTTCATGTATCTAATCTCAAAAAGTATTTAGCTGATGAATCATTAATGATACCTCTTAAGGATATATAGGTAAATGAACAACTCAAGTTTGTAGAAAGGCCTCTACAGATTGAAGACAGGAAAGTTAAGAATCTCAAGCACAAGAGATTAGTTCTGGTCAAAGTAAAGTGGGACTCCAAAAGAGGACCTGAATAGACATGGGAGCTTGAATCTGAAATGCAAAAGAAATATCCGCATTTGTTCCAGTAGATCTCGAGGACGAGCTCTAAAATAAGGTGGGGAGAATGTAACAACCCTCAAGAAAACAACACCCTAATATATTTTAGAATATCCCAATATGTCTTTAAATACATCCCGTATGTGAAAACCAAGCCCGAAATACGTTATAGCATATAAAATAGATTAAAAACAATAAATATTAAGCTGAGGCGGGCCGCGTAGACCCACCCCAAGCTTTTACGCGGGCGGTATGAAGGTCTAGACCTGATTCATCTGATTTCTTAAGTCCAGGCGGGCCGCGTGAGATCACCCCATTAGTTTACGCGGGCCGCGAGTGTCCTGAAGTGTGGCGCAGCCCGGTGCGGCCACGTGGCCCAACACCCAGACAAGCTAGTTGATGACCCAACTAAGCTACGCAGTTGACCGGAATCAACACGGGCTGCATAGCCCTATGTCTTCCCTTACGCGGGCCGCGTAGAGACCAAGTTTCAGCACTATATAAGAAGGCCATCGGGTTTCACTTTCCGTCGTTCACAATTCGATTCTCAATCACAATTTCTGTAGTAGAGTTATAATACGCGGGTATTATACCACCCTAATTAGCGAGGTTCTGCTCCGTTGTAAGTATTATAACCCCAGTTTCGTAATAGTTACGCTGCCCGATTGATTTAGGGTTCCGTAACAACTGTCGTGGTTCTGCCCGACGTAGTTGTTGGAATGGCGTCTCGGGGAGAGTATCATTAATATTTTTAAAGGGTTATGGTACTAACCTATGTACATTTGTATAAATTATAGATTATATCCAGGAAACCCTCACAAGAAGTCTAAGATAGCAATGTGAGTTTATCCTCTTTTTGTTAACCTTTTTGGAATGTTTTACAAAACCTTAATTATTTTATAATGCAATTAAGTGGTGATTGAGTCTTTGTAGCTCTTCAATTACTGCCGGTATGTTAGGGTTTTGTATACAAAATTTACTACACTGTGAGTAGTAAGTCGGGGATGACAGTACGTTACCATTGGACAATGAGTTAGCCAATGTGTAATATGACCCACAAGTCAGTGGATTGACAGTACTAAATGGAGTAATTGTGTAGAAATAAACAATGTGATCGCTCTCAATACTGTTTTAATTGATAAACTGTTTCTTGATTAAACTGGGATTCACTCACCAGTATTTTCGACTGACAAATGTTTTTAAAACGCGTTTCAGGTAACAAAAATTAGTAAAAAGCCAGCTGGAGAGCACTGAAGGGTTGGGAAAAATGTGGCTATAAAAGTTACCTAATAAACGATGTTTTAAATTCAATAAAATAGGGTTTGTACCTATAAATGTATTGTAATAAGAAACCTGGGTTTTGCCCATGTGATTATTAATATCAAATATGGTGATTTTACTCTGATAAACATTTCCTAACTACGGTCCTGATGTAATTTCCGCTGCCAAATTAACGAAACCTGATACCACCGAAACTCTGAGCTCGCTTCCGCCCGTTCCCGGGACAGATAAGGGATCAGGGGTTGCGACAGAAATGCCTGTATGGAAATAGGAATTGATAACAATGGATTTTGTTACTAAATTACCCAAAACAAGAAAAGGTAATGATACAATCTGGGTGATTGTAGACAGGCTAACTAAGTTAGCTCATTTCCTACCAATGAAAGAAACTTTCAGTATGGAACAATTAGCTAAATTATATGTAAATGAAATAGTTTCATTACATGGAATTCCTCTATCAATTGTTTCTGACAGAGATAGTCATTTTACCTCTCATTTTTGGGCAAGTTTCCAAAAAGCAATGGGAACCAAGTTGAATCTAAGCACCGCTTATCATCCTCAAACAGACGGACAAAGTGAAAGGACAATTCAGACAATGGAGGACATGCTTAGAGCTTGTGTAATTGATTTCGAAGGTAATTGGGACGATCACTTACCATTGATAGAATTTTCTTATAATAACAGTTATCACACAAGTATCAATGCTGCACCATTAGAAGCACTTTATGGATGAAAGTGCCGAACGCCAGTCTGTTGGGCAGATATTGGAGAAAAGCAACTATCTGGACCTGAGATAGTACAAGAAACAACATACAAGATCATTCAAGTCAAGGAACGACTGAAAGCAGCACGTGATCGACAAAAGAGTTATGCTGATAACAGACTAAAGCCATTGGAATTTCAGGTAGGAGATAAAGTGTTATTGAAAGTCTCTCCTTGGAAAGGAGTGGTAAGATTCATCAAAAGGGGAAAGTTAAGTCCCAGGTATGTTGGACCTTTTAAGATTATTAGAAGAATAGGACCTGTAGCCTATCAGCTACAACTGCTCGAGGAAATGGCAGGAATACATGATGTATTTCATGTATCTAATCTCAAGAAATGCTTAGCTGATGAATCATTGATGGTACTTCTTAAGGATATAGAGGTAAATGAACAACTTAAGTTTGTAGAAAAGCCTCTACAGATTGAAGACAGGAAAATCAAGAACCTCAAGCACAAGAGATTAGTTCTGGTCAAAGTGAAATGGGACTCCAAAAGAGGACCATATTACACTTGGGAGCTTGAATCAGAAATGCAAAGGAAATATCCACACTTGTTCCAGTAGATCTCGAGGACGAGCTCTAAAACAAGGTGGGGAGGATATAACTGTTAGTGCACGGAATGTCTGTTGACTGTGTCTACAAAAAGTCAGAAGTCAAGATTGGTCAACAGGGGGTTAAAGTGTAAATATTGTGTGATATAGAGTCTGGATCGCTTATGTATCATTGTCTTAAGTCTGGACCGCTCATATGTCAGTTTCTGGATCGCTTATTTGTCAAGTGTTCTGGACCGCTTATATGGCATGTCGTCCTTTGACCCTAAACGATCAGTTGAGAAAGTTCATCATTACGTGTAAAGGCGGAATCAATGCACGTAATGTAACAACAGCTATTCCTTTCTAATTTCTACTTCTTTATTGCTTTCTGATGATATTTTGACATATTTTCAGGACGAGGAGTTCATACTACATCAGCTGATTCGATTCTATTATCTCATTTCTACTCTATTTTTCTTTTATTTTTCGGTTTATACAAGTTTATACGGACAGAATGGTTTGAAGTTCAAGTATATTGAGCGAAAATAGTTTTTAAACAATCCTTAACAGTTTCAGACCTTAAAACACAGTAATAATCAATCAATTTTATCAAAAACACAATCGGTTCTCGGACAGAAATTTCAAACTCAGATCTGGAACGAATTAGCGGTCGGAATTGAACGATAATCATATCATTGTGTTCGGAATTCAGTGTAGATCATTCCTTGAAAGTATCAGATTGTAATTCGGACTAAAAATCGGTTAAAAACTGTGGTCCGCTTTTACGGTCATCGCTGTTACGAACATTATCTGATCCGCTCAAGCGAACAACTTGTTGATTATCACGTGGTTCGCTTGTACGGACACTATCTGGTCCGCTCGAACGATCGGGCAAAATCTGATTCGCTCATACGGACAACATCAGGTCCGCTTATTTGATCATTACCTGGTCCGCTTATTTGATCATTACCTGGTCCGCTTATCCGGACATTGACCTGGTCCGCTTATCTGGACATTCTGGTTCGCTTATTTAAACATCACGTCTGGTTTTGCTTATGATTCTGCTTGAACGTGGTTGTTGACTGTTGCATCTGATTAAAAGACCATAAACTGAATTGTGAACCACTAATTGATAAGGCCCAATCAAAATCATTGTCACTGATCCATGTGAAGTATTGATTTGAGATTGTCGGCCACGTGAATTGAATAGGCAGTCCATGTGACTTCGTTTGTTAGTGGCCCAATCATAGTATTATTGTTGTTGGTATAACATTTGTGGTCCAATACATGTGATCTATTTATTGTCATCGAAAAGTTGTGGTCCAATCAGAGTAAGTTGTATCTGCGGCCCAATCATATTTCGGTTTAGTGAAGTTGCTAGGTCAAATCAGTTTGGTTGAGACAATTTTGGTGTCATCTAGATTTTTTTAATTGATAAAATCCAAGTGCAGTCCACGTGAACTGTTGAAGTCAAAGTTTGTTTCGGCTCAATTGAATATATTTTTATCGGCTCATTCACTCAGTTTGCACAATTTGGAGTTTACTCAGTCCAAGAATCTTTGACACGGGTCTTAGATTGATTTCATCAAACACAACTGTTACATATTCAGTTCGTTTTAAACTGATTGTGTATTTGTTTGATTGCAGGTGATTCGAGGAGATTTACAAGGTGCAAATACCAAGAAGTTGAAACATTGAGGACTTTGAACTAACAATAATTTTTGAATCATGTCATTTAACGAAGAAAGTGTGGTTAAAATGTTTGACGAAAAGGAAAATGATAATCTTGAAAGATTGAATGATTGGTATGATAGGTTTTGGTTTAACAAGAGAGAAAATGGGAATAAGCATGTTTGGGTTAATAGACTTGAAAATTTTTGTTGCAAGAAACATGAACCGTTGAATGAGTTGGTAACACGGTATGATCAATTACTTGCAAATTTAAAAACGAATGAGATAAGAATGTCAGATGCTGAACAGATATCAAAATTTGCAGATGTGTTACCGGCTGAATGGAATGAATTCTTGATTAACCTGAAAAAGGATTATAGATTCTCAAATTTGAGTTTAAGAGAATTCATCGATAAAATTAAAACACACAATTAGGAAAATGAAAAGAAAAAGAAGAATTTGATAGATGAAATAAAAGAGGATTTAGGAAAGATAGATTTGGATGTGATCATTGAAATGAGAAAACGAATCACTGTGTGTCTTGCAGCAAAAAATGTTATGAGATACGATATTAAGAGGGGTTGCTATATTGATGAAAATATGAATCCTCTTGATTTTGTTAAAATTTTCTGTGCAGGAACATACATGAAGGAAACAAAGAAAGAAGCTGATGATGGAAAGATGAATGGAAAATGCTCGAAATGCGAAAAATCAGAAACAGATAATGTCAAACTTCTAAAGAATGTAGAAAGTTTAACATTGGAAATCAAAAGCTTGAAGGATGAGAAAGAATCTGATGATAAACAGATTTTTGAAATGAGAAAAAATTGTGAGAAATTGACGTCTGAAAATGTCAAACTGTTGACTAGTTTGGACAGTTTGACATTGGAAATCAAAAATGTAAAAGAAAATGAAAAAGATTTTGAAAATGAAAAATTAAAATTTGAGAAAGATTTTCAGAATCAAATAAAGATTTTAGAAGATGAGAAAGATATTTTTGGTAAAAATAATCTTGAAAAACAAATTGCTATAAATTCTCATCTTGCTAAAATCATTCAGCTTGAAAAAGAAGCTGAAAGTGATCGGAATAAAATTGCTGAGTTAGAAAATAAATTGAAAGGTTTTGAGACTTCGTCATCAACACCAGATTATCCATGTCCAAAACCGATCAATTCTGTTCCAATAAGTGACAAGGTCACAAATTTTGACAAAGTCAAAATTGAAGATTGTGATGAAATATCTGATGATGAAAAAGAAAAGAAAAGAAAAATATTTTTAGATTTACAAGAAAAATTTAAAAATACTGTTTTGCAATCTACTGAAACAGGTGAATGTTCTAAACAAGAACCTGTTAAGAAGAGTGTAGAACAGAAACAAAAAGATAAAAATTTGAAAAATCCTAAAAATGAAAATAAAAGCTCATCAGATAAGTCATCCAATCATTATCAAAAATCACAAAAATTTAAAAATGAAAATTCACAAAATGTTGGTAATAAGTGGTGCAGGTTTGACCACAGTGCTCAAAAGCCAAATCCAGCATTGAAGAGGAGAAATGACTATAACTAAGCCAAACAATGTTATGATTTGAAGGTTTGGACTGATAGAAGTGGATGGTACGATAACAGAGTGTGCTACACCTGTGGTGTGAGAGGACACATTGCTGTTAACTGCCAGAATTGGAGTTATGAAACAAGAAGATGCTATAATTGTCAAATCAGAGGTCATATTGCCAGAGATTGCCCGAGGAGATCAAATGAAAGATTGAGGGTTAATTCTCAAAGAATGGCAAAGAAGTCAGTCAATGTCAAGCCCCATGAACAGAAGGTTCTAAAACCTAAAGTTCAGGATCAGAAAATTCAAGAAAAGAAAGTGAAGCTTTCTCAGGGGCAGAAAGACAGACTGAGGAAGAAGAGGAAAAAGGCGAGAGAGTATCTCGAGAAAATTTTGTCTTCGGGTTGACAGGACAGATTGAATAAAAGTTCTGATAAATCAATTCACTTGACTGCAAAGACAAGTAAATTGAATTCTTCAGATGCAAATCTGAGGACAAAAGAAGAAAAGAAAAAGAAAATGGTCGGCGATGAATCTGATGTGTCAAAGTCAGACAAGCCACCGTCAGGCGATGAATCTGACTCATCAAAGTCAGACAAGCCACATTCAGGCAATGATTCTGGTTCGTCAAAACCAGAAGAGCCATTTGTTGAGGTAAAAACTGTTAAACCCAAGGATGGTCAGGCTTGGGTGAATCTTTTCAAATAGAAAAACCTGACTTGCCGGAACTCCCAGGTTGGTAATTGGGGAGTAGGAATCGGCATCATTCTTGAGAAATTCACAGGATGGTATCTGTGATATTTCGATTTACAAGTGGTAAATCAGGGACATTAAGTTGTACTTGATTTTCTACTAGTGTTTGTTGTTGACAAGGGTCTTAATTGTCAATTCTTTAAAATGGTTGAAAAAGAACAATGGGATAAAACCCCGAGTTTGTAAAAAGACAAACAAAACTAATTTTCCGGAAAAACCATTTGATTAAAACAAACTTAAGTGTTTTGAAATCTAAATGGGAAAATAGTTTGTTGTCAGGGGGAGTTCTGATTGTTTATGCCGAGTGAATGGCGAATTGAAGCGATTCGATATCAGTTTGTCATTTTATTTGTATAGTTTGTTTTCAAATTTTCCCAGAAAATCAAAATTGAAACATATTTTGATTTTAGGGGGAGAAAAATTTTAAAAAAAATTAGAAAATTTGAAAATGCCAAAAACATTGAAAAAGCAAAAATGAGTTTTGTTGTGAAAAAGAGGAAATGATAGTAAATCAGTAAACTATCACAGCATGCTAAAGATATGAAATGTCAAAATGTGATAAACGGTCTCACTAATGATGTGTCGATAGGTTTTCGCACATTTAGTAGATTTATTCGGGATATAAACCTAAAATTCAAACTTGTGAATTCGTGGGGAACACTACTTGGATATATAGGTAACCCCTGAAATCTTGTTTGAAAGGTCTCTTAATCTGATATACTAGGTCTTTATACTCTATGATGTCTGGGGTATTATTCCGAGACTTCTGCTGAACGGTGGTTCTGACCTAGTCCCTGGCTAATACTTGCTGCAATGCTTGAAACACAGCATTAAACCCTCAGCATGCTGAAACAATAAAATTGATAAATGCTGCTGTTGTAAGCAAAAAGATCCTCTAAAGGGGACACACCGAAAAGTCGAAGCTGATATCTCTCTGCGTATACGAAAGTATCAACCTGAGATCCCTCGGCCCTCGCATACCTAAATTATATACAGATATCATTGTAGTATACTCACCTGTAAGACTGATTATTGGGATTCTGGATACGGGAGTATATTCAAGAGGTGGGACACATGAATGAGCTAAGTTCTTAATTCATCTAAATCGTATCCTGAGTAAATTGAAATTTGTGTGAGAATTTAAGATGGATCAGTATATCGACAATCGAGGTGAATCGTTTAGAGCTTAAAATGATTAAAGCTTAACGGTGCTAGTGATTTGTTTCATAAACTGATATGATCCTCCTACACAAACTCACAAAAATATTGTTTGTATATATTTCTTTACTGCATTTCAGTCAAGATCAAAAATCCAAAAAGATTTTAGTGTGTTTTAGCATAAAATTTTGAAAATTCAAAAAGATTTTCGACAACTGATGTTGAAGGACTGATATTCAAAATTTCAAGTGCTAAACATGATGAATTGGATTGGGAGAATATGTTGAAAACTTTGAATGTCATATACAAATGTTTTGAAAGATTGTGTGTTTTAGTTAATCAAGGTCATTCATTTGAACTTGATGTAACTAGTATGTTTATTGAATATATGATGTCTACCAGTAAGTTTCTTAAATTCAACTGTTATAATTTGTGAAACTTATGTTGAGATAGAGGATGTGCAGGTTAAACAGGTTTTGGACTTCATTATTCCCACGGAAGCTAATTGTCAAAGCTTGAACCAGATATCTCAAGATTCCAGCATACTGAGAGGGGGAGTCTGTGAAAGGGGGAGTCTGGATCAACAGTTATTGGGAAGTTGAAGTTAGAGCAAGGTGATGCTGAAACTTATGAAGAATGCTTGTGAAGATAGACAGAGTTGGTGAAAAGATTAAGACTGAAGACTACGGATCTGAAGATGCTAAAAGACTACGTCAACATCCAAGGGGGAGTCTGTTAGTGCACGGAATGTCTGTTGACTGCGTCTACAAAAAGTCAGAAGTCAAGATTGGTCAACAGGGGGTTAAAGTGTAAATATTGTGTGATATAGAGTCTGGATCGCTTATGTGTCATTGTCTTAAGTCTGGACCGCTCATATGTCAGTTTCTGGATCGCTTATTTGTCAAGTGTTCTGGACCGCTTATATGGCATGTCGTATGAGTGGACCAGAAACACTATATATAGGTGAGCGGTTCATTAGTTCAAGAGATATAGGTCATTGCTTGGGAGCTGAAACTCTGTCAAAATATCATCAGAAAGCAATAAAGAAGTAGAAATTAGAAAGGAATAGCTGTTGTTACATTACGTGCATTGATTCCGCCTTTACACGTAATGATGAACTTTCTCAACTGATCGTTTAGGGTCAAAGGACGGTCCAACAATAACAACCCTCCCAAAATAATTTTCGACACCCTAATATATTTTAAAATATTCTAATACATCCTAAAATACACCCTGTATACGAAATACGACCCTAAATACCTTTAATTTTATTAAATTTAATTAAAAACAAATTTCCAGGGGCTGTCGCGGGGCGCGTAGCCTTTGTAAGTATTGGGTTATTATACTAACACGTGTGCATTTGTGTAATTAATAGATAATCACCAGGAAACCCTTAAAGGAAACCATAAGACAACAATGTGAGTAATCACCTTTTTGTAAACATTTTTGTAAATTGTTTTACAAAACCTTTTTTTATTTTAAACTATAATTAGCAGTGATTGAGTCTTTGTAGTTCTTCAATTACTGCCGGTATGTTGGGGTTTTGTATACGAAATGTGGAACACGTTACCATTGGACAAAGAGTTAGCCAATGTGTAATATGACCCACCAGTCAGGATTGACAGTACTGAATGAGTAATTGTGTAGAAATGAACATTGTAATAGCTCTCAATAGTGTTAAAAGATAAACTCGTCTTGATTAAACTGGGATTCACTCACCAGTATTTCCCACTGACAAAATGTTTTTAAACGCGTTTCAGGTAACAAAATGTGAAAGCCAACTAGAAGCCAGCTGGACAGCACTGAAGGCTTGGAAAAGTGGCTATCAAAGTTACCTAAATAAAAGAAGATGTTTTATTCAATAAAATATGGATTTTCCCTATAAAAATGTTTGTAATGAAAACTTGGGTTGTATCCCAATATGTTTAATATTATAAAAGCGTGGTATTTACTGTGATAAAATATTTCCTAACTACGGTCTTGATGTAATTTCTGCTGCCAAATAATAAACACCGATACCACCGAAACTGGTCTCGTGGTCGCCCGTTCCCGGGACAGATAGGGGACGGGGGTTGCGACAGTATTACTAATGTAAATATTGGGTTATTATACTAACACGTGTGCATTATGTAATTAATAGATAATCACCAGGAAATCTTAAAGGAAAACCCTAAGACAACAATGTGAGTAATCTCCTTTTTGTAAACTGTTTTTACAAAATCTCAGTTGTTTTACATTATATTAAACAGTGATTGAGTATTTGTATTCTACAATTATCGTCGGTATGTTGGGGTTTTGTATACAAAATTTGTTACTACACTGTGAGTAGTAACATGACCACCAGTCATTGATTGACAGTACCGTGGGTGGTAATTAAAGTAGATGGAAACAAATGTAATTGCGCGACCGCCCTCAATACTGAAAAATGATTTTACTTATCTTCATTAAACTGGGATTCACTCACCAGTATTTCCCACTGACAAAATGTTTTTAAACACAAGTTTCAGGTAACAAAATGTGAAAGCCAAATAAAAGCCAGCTGGACAGCACTGAAGGCTTGGAAAAGTGGCAATAAAAGTTACCTAAATAAAGAGATGTTTTTATCTAAATAAAATAGGGTTTATCCCTATGAAAATGTGTGTACCGAAAACTTGGGAATTTCTCACTTGTTTAATATTATAAAAGTGTGGTATTTTACTCTGATAAAATATTTCCTAACTATGGTCCTGATGTAATTTCCGCTGCCAAACTGATAAACACCAATACCACCGAAATTGGCCGCGGTCGCCCGTTCCCAGGTAAATAGGGGACGGGGGTTGCGACAGAAGGTGGTATCAGAGCTAAGCCACTAATTGTCACACCCCCAAAATCCACAAGCGGAGTATAACCGCAGGAGGCGTGACTGACCAGGATCCAACCACCAATCATATTGAACATTGTAATCAAGTAAATAAAATCCAACCACACAATATAATTGGTGTTCAACAAGTTAATTAATTTTTAAGTTACCAGCGGAAGCAATAAGTCTAAAACCAAAAACCAAGTATAAGTTTAAATGTTCATAAAGTTTAGCATGGCACACAACGGTCCATGTCCCACAACGATTCCTGCTCCCCTGCAAGCTCCAGCTAAACCTCTAACGACCTGCAAGGCATGTAACAACGAGTCAACAACAAAGTTGAGCGAGTTCACAGTTGGTTGTTCATTTTAAATTTGTTCCCAAAAACCATAAGCTCATTTGAAAACCAGTAGTTAATCTGTTCCTTGTTTCCCAAACCATAAGCAGTGGGGGCTACCCCATGTTATCCACTAGACCCGTTACCATATCGACCACTGACTGAAGTAAGTTGGTGCCCTAACGTCAATGTCTATCATCATTGACTAGTGCCCAGATCCATTAGTTCACGCCCGTCCTCTGTGGCATGGTGTGAGGCTTGTCAAAGCTAAATAGCGCTATCTAACTAATGACCCGCTCGCCATTGGCCCGACGATTAAGTCGATATAAAAGGAGGGACTTCATGATAGAGATTTTGGTCTAGTATCAGTGTTGTCACCCTTCAATAAAGAGGATGTGGTACGTGTCCCCAAACCAGGAGATCACGCAGGTTCCGTGTTATCACCCTTCAATAAAGAGGATGTAGTACGTGTTCCAAACCAGGTGATCATGCAGTTCCCGATTAAATCCTTTACCCATTCCCAACCACCGGGAATCCCATGACTTATAGAAAGTGTGAACTCACCTCGGTTTGCTCGGTATGTTTAACTACTTGATCACAAAAAAATCAGTCAAAGCCTATAGTGTTCATACGTACATAGTCAGTTTACATTCACAAGGTTCTCACATAAATTGTAATCACAGTGTGCATTTAAACATCTTAACAGTTATTTAATCAACTCAGCTTTCCACAGTCATATCTAACAGACAATAACAGTCAGTAACAGGTAACAACGTAATCAACTTAGCTCACTGTGCCAGTTTACCCTCTTGATGAAACGCCCTGTTTCGTCATGATCCCCTTCGGCGAAACTCTCCAAGTTTCGTCGTGATTCCCCATTGACGAAACTCCCAAGTTTCGTCGACGAAAGACGGCGAAACTCCGAAGGGTTTCATCGAATGCTAATGACTAAACCTCTAGTGTTTCGTCGTCAACATGGGTGGCGAAACTCCCAGGCCTTTCGTCAAAGTGTTAACAGTTTCAAGCATTTGCCTAACTACTCCCATAAATCCCACAAACACTTCCCAATTTCCCCCAGAATGGATCAAACAAGCAGCCCTAACCGTGAACCCTAGATTATCAGACCATCATTATGCACATATCCATACCGCCTATCCATTAATTATACATAACCACTGAAAACCCTAACTATTGATAATTTCATCAATCAACCATTTCATAACAGATTATCAAATCCTCCAATTACAAATATCATTCTAATCACATGACTAAATCTCGACATACAACCATCATAACAATCTAACCATTTAAAATCTCATATATCATCAATCATCATCATAAGCCATGAAATCATATTTGGTAATCATTATACAGTAACAAATCCAAGCATTCTACCAAGACATCATGTAACCTAATGTGATAGAAAGTAGAATCAGATAATTGGTATCTATACACTAACCGGTTACGAGATGAACTAGCAAGAATTCGAGAGAGGTGATGGTTGCCGTCGGGCGCAAGAGAGAGGAGAAAGCCTAGGGTTTGCAAATCGATTAACTGTGAGACATCGTGCAACCCTACTTTGTTATATATGTGCGTACAAGTGTTGGGCCCTTACTGGGCTTCGGAGAAACCTGGGCCGACGAAACTCCATGTTTCGTCATGATGATCATGACGAAACCCCTAAGTTTCATCGAGTGGGGTGTTGTGAAACCCCGGGTGTTTCGTCGAGAGGGCCATGACGAAACCCCTAAGTTTCCTCGAGGCAGTTTCTAACTTTAAAACAGTTCACAAGTTTATGTAACTAAACACCTTAATCACATTAATTAAATAATAACACAACATATTAAACAAACATCCCAAACATATAACTAACATGCACAATTACCAAGTAAACAAGTTATGCCAACACAATTGTGAAACAAATAGTGTGTCGAGGAAAGACCTTGAAAACTCGAGTTGTCACATCATCCCCAACTTAAAAGAAATTTCGTCCCGAAATTTAGCACGTGGTTACTGAGGAAGCTAGTTAGGTTGCGTGGTTTCTTGGTTTTCCTGGGGTGTCACATCATCCCCCTGTTGGTTTGGAATTTCGTCCCGAAATTCCGCATTAGCTTCAGCCTCAGCAGTGGTTTCGCTTTTCTCGAATAATTGGGGATACTTGTGTTTCATTTGGTCTTCTCCTTCCCAGGTAAACTCGAGGCCATGATGGGAGTTCCAACGAACTCGAACAAGAGGTATTCTGGTGCGCTTGAGAACCTTAACATCTCGGTCTGTAATCTCTAATGGATGGTGCGTTCGGACTGCCCATCCGTCTGCGGATGATACGCTGTGCTCATGTCTAATCGAGAGCCAAAGGACTTGTGCATCGCTTGCCACAATTCAAATGTAAAACGTGAGTCACGATCAGAAATGATGGAGGTTGACACCCCGTGCCTCGAAACCACTTCCTTTAGGTAGATGTCTGCTAGAGTAGAAAACTTATCCATTTCCTTGATAGCCAGAAAATGTGCAGACTTGCTCAGTCGATCCACGATTACCCAAATGGTATCATTTCCTCATTGAGATCTAGGCAGGCCAGTAACGAAATCCATGGAAATTTGCTCCCATTTCCATGTCGGTATCTCTGGTTGTTAAAGTAGGCCTGATGGTTTCTGGTACTCGATTTTGACTCTCGCACAAGTCAAGCATTTACTAACGTAGGTTGCTATGTTGGCTTTCATACTAGGCCACCAATACGTAGTCTTGAGATCGTGGTACATCTTATCCGAACCAGGATGTACCGAGTAACGAGACTTGTGTGCTTCATCCATCACAAGCTCGCGTAAGTTACCATAGAGTGGAACCCAAATGCGCCCTGTCACGTAGTAAGCGCCGTCTTCCTTTTGTTCAAACCGTTTCTTAGATCCTCGCAAGGACTCAACCCTGATGTTCTCTCCTTTCAATGCTTCAACCTGAGCATCTCGTATCTGAGCGGGAAGACTAGAGTGAATGGTAAGCTGTAACGCACGTACACGCTTAGGTTTAGACTCCTTCCGGCTGAGGGCGTCGGCCACAACATTGGCTTTGCCCGGGTGGTACTTGATTGCGTATTCATAATCATTCAGGAGTTCGACCCATAGACGCTGTCGCTTGTTCAACTCCTTCTGTTCGAAGATATGTTGGAGACTCCTGTGATCGGTGTAAATGGTGCACTTGGTACCGTACAGGTAATGCCTCCATATCTTGAGTGCAAAAACAGCAGCTCCCAGCTCCAGATCATGTGTAGTGTAGTTCCTTTCGTGAAGTTTAAGTTGGCGCGATGCGTAAGCAATGACCTTATCCCGTTGCATCAACACACAACCAAGTCCTTGGATTGACGCATCACAATAAACCACGAAATCCTCGGTGCCTTCAGGTAACGAGAGAATGGGTGCGCTATAAAGTCTGTTCTTTAAATGCTGAAACGTGGATTCCTGTTCATCACCCCAATGATAGGTGATGCCCTTCTGAGTTAGGGAAGTGAGAGGTTGCACAATCTTTGAGAAATCCTTGATAAATCTTCTGTAGTAACCCGCTAAGCCCAAGAATTGGCGGATCTCAGTTGGTGTACGAGGCGCAGGCCAGTTCTTGATCGAGTCAACCTTGGATGGATCCACATGAATCCCATCCTCGTTTACCACATGACCTAGGAAATGAACTTCACGAAGCCAAAAGTCGCATTTCGAGAACTTAGCATAAAGCTGCTCTGTTCGAAGAAGTTCCAGAATAAGTCGCAGATGCTGCTCGTGTTCATCCTTACTCTTAGAATAGATCAGGATGTCATCGATGAAAACAATAACGAACTTATCCAGATAGGGTTTGCACACTTGGTTCATAAGATCCATGAAAACCGCAGATGCGTTTGTCAGCCCGAAAGGCATAACCAGAAACTCGTAATGCCCGTATCGAGTTCTGAATGGTGTCTTCGAGATGTCCTCGTCTAACAAATTTTCATATCTTAGCAACCACAGATGCAGACCCGAATCTTGAGCAACTCATAGCACCCCAGCCCTTACCATTATTTCCCACACAACCAATGGAAATTTGAGTCAACCCAGAAAACCAAATCCCAATGCCTGATTTTAATCCAGCTGAGATTCCTAGAATACCAGCACCCCATCCCTCAGACCCAGACTACGACCCTTGGTTTGATGATCATAGGGATTACCAACAACGCTACACAATACCAGAGGAACCCATGCCAAACCTAGCAGCCTATCCAAACTTGGACCCTCTAGACTCTTACTATGATAATGATCAATACATTAGGGAAATTCTAGAGAACCCTTACCCACACGAAGAACCCATGCCCCAGTTTCCAGATCCAATACCAGCACCTTCACCACCCATGAGCAGTGAGAATTTGGAAGAACTCCAAACCTTTGGTGAGGTGATTTTAGAAGAAAGTGAAAAAATGAGACAAATAGGGGAACGACTCATCTGGAAATATGACGAGCGTAATATGGAATTTTGGATGAACCCCTATCACTAATAATAATAATAAATATGTATATATATATATATATATGGTATATATACCTATATATATATATTGTAGTATAGACCATCTTGTGGTTAGTGATGCATATTAGTATTGTATTTTTATTCCAGTTGTATTTTTAATAAATATAGATGCATACTATAAAATAGAGTAAGTCGCAATGTTCGACGATTTTGGATCAACATGCTTGTTGTGATATTGGATATTTTTATGCGATATTAATACTTGGTAATTGTTTAAAATCCAGATGACCGATGCAGCAAATCCGGAAAACCAGAATAATGAAAATCAAATAAATAATAGTGAAATTCGACACGTTGTAACCCAAGGAATTAGAGATGCTATGTCAGCTATTATCCAAAATGTTAGGGACGCGGAAAATAATAAAAGTGGTAATGGGAGTAAACGAACCCATACTGAACTTAGTCACAGCGTGCACAATGGACCCATTTTTCAAATGCCAATTCCAAAAAGAAGAAGAACCATGTCTTATGGTTGTTCTTATAAAGAATTCTGGTCCTGTAAACCAATAGAATTCTCTGGCAATGAAGGGGCCATTGCAGCTCTACGCTGGATAGAAAAGACAGAGACAGTCTTAAAAATAAGCAAGTGCGCAGAAGAAGATAAGATAACGTTTGCCTCCAATCTGTTTAAGAACTCAGCATTAGAATGGTGGAACACTATCCTCCAGTCTAGAGGAAGTGAAAGGGTTTACAATATGGAATGGGAAGAATTTAAAAACATGGTGGAAAGGAAATTCTGCCCTCCCAATGAAAAGAAACAGATAGCAAACAAGTTTTTAAACCTTAGAATGCCTGGAGTTGATAGTATGGGTTATACTATTTTATTCTTTGAATATGCTAGAATAGTGCCAACCCTTGCATCACCAGAACCTGTATTAATCTCTCGTTACATCTGGGGATTAATCAGTGAGATAAGGCATGTAGTCAAGGCAGCTAGACCCCAAACCATAGAAGAAGCTGTAGAACTAGAAAACACCTTGACTGATGAATTAGTACGTACGCGAGAAGAGGACCAGAGGAGGAACCTAGCTTAAAGATTACCCAGGAATTCCACTATGGAAATTCTAACCGTGGGAAAAAACGTAGGTTCTACCTCCGCACCTTACTGCAAGGCCTGTAAGAAAAAGCATTCCGGAAGATGCTCCACTTACTGCAATTTCTGCAAGATACCAGGACACAAGGAAGAAGATTGTAGGAAGAAACCCAATAATGGAGTGTGCTTCAACTGTGGAGAAAAATGTCACATCAAGCCACACTGTCCAAAACTAGCTCCAGCCATGAACAACAAGACTACTAAAAATGCTAGAGCATTTGTTCTGACTGCAGAAGAAGCCAAGACGATCCCGGATGTGATCGCTGGTACGTTTTTAGTTAATGATATTTTTGCTAAAGTATTATTTGACTCTGGTGCGAACCAAAGTTCTATTAATACTTCATTTTGCAAACTTTTCAATCAACCATTAACTAAACTCCAACAAGAATGTCTAGTAGAGACAGCAAATGGAGAAACCATTAAGATTACCGAAATCTTGCAGGGAGCAAGAATAGAATTTTTAAATCAAAAATATATTGCAAACCTTTATCCAATGAATCTGGGAAGATTTGATGTTGTATTAGGAATGGATTGGTTAATAGCCAATAAAGCTAGTATTTTATGTGATCAAAAGTCAATCCAAGTAAATTCACCAAAGGGTGAAAATATCACAATTAAAGGAGATAAGCCGTCTAGATACGCAAAATTCATCTCTATGATGAAAACAGCCAGTTATGTAAGAAAAGGATCACTAGTGTATTTGATTTCCATTATCATTAACACTAAAGGAAAAGAATTGAAAGACATTTCTGTAGTATCCCAATTTTCAGACGTGTTTCCCGAAGAACTACCAGGATTGCCACCAGACAGGGAAGTTGAATTCAGAATTCATCTGCTACTAGGGACAGCACCAATTTCTAAAGCACCTTACCGTTTGGCACCTGCAGAACTGCAAGAATTAAAGAAACAACTGGACGAATTGTTGGAGAAAGGATTCATACAGCCAAGCTTATCACCATGGGGAGCACCAATCTTATTCGTTAAAAAGAAAGATGGGTCAATGCGAATGTGCATTGATTATCGTGAATTGAATAAAGTCACGATTAAGAATCGGTACCCATTACCAAGAATTGATGACTTGTTTGATCAGTTGCAAGGAGCTCGATTTTTCTCTAAAATCGATTTACGCTCAGGATATCATCAATTAAAGGTACAGGAAGAGGACATTCCTAAGACCGCATTTAGAACAAGGTATGGCCATTATGAATTTACTATCATGCCATTTGGTCTAACCAATGCCCCAGCCGCATTTATGGACATGATGAACCGAATATGTAAGCCATATTTGGATAAATTCATAATTGTCTTTATAGATGATATTCTTATTTACTCTAAGAGCAAAGAAGAACATGCAAAGTATTTGCACGCACTTCAAAGTTTGTTAAGAAAATAAAAGCTTTATGCAAAGTTTTCAAAGTGTAAATTTTGGCTAGAAGAAGTACAGTTTCTTGGGCATTTAGTCAATCATGAAGGATTTCATGTGGATCCTACAAAGATTGAGGCAATTACTAAATGGAAAACCCCTGAGTCACCAACCGAGGTGAGAAGTTTCCTTAGGACTGGCCGGTTATTATAGAAGATTTATTCGAGATTTTTCTAGAATAGCCATTCCTTTAACTAAGTTAACCTGTAAATCTGTTAAGTTTGAATGGGGACCAAAACAAGAAGAAGCCTTTAGAATTCTTAAGCAGAGATTGACCAACACACCCATACTAGCGTTACCAGAAGGAACTGAAGATTTTGTAATCTATTTTGACGCTTCTAAGTTAGGTTATGGATGTGTGCTGATGCAACGTCAAAAGGTTATAGCCTATGCATCTAGATAACTTAAGAATCATGAAGAGAATTATTCAACCCATGATTTAGAATTAGGAGCTATCATTTTTGCTCTTAAAATTTGGAGACATTACCTTTATGGTAGTAAGTTTACCATTTTCACTGATCATAAGAGTTTAAGGTATGTCTTCGGACAAAAGGAGTTAAACATGAGACAAAGACGCTGGATGGAGATACTTAGTGATTATGATTGTAATATCCAGTATCATGCAGGAAAGGCAAATGTAGTTGCTGATGCTTTAAGTCGAAAATATCACGAGAAACCAAAAAGAGTACGTTCTCTTAAATTAAATCTACAAGTAGATTTAAATGAACATATTAGAAAAGCACAAGAATCAGTAATCAAGGATGATATTGAGAAATTAAAAGGAATGATTAAGGAACTAGAACAGGGAACATATGGAATTTGGATATTCCGTAAGAAAAGAATGTGGATACCCAAATTAGGAAACCTACGCCACCATATATTAGAAGAAGCTCATAAGTCTAAGTATACGATGCATCCTAGAAGTGATAAGATGTATCAGGACTTAAGAAAGAATTTCTGGAAGTGATAAGATGTATCAAAGCTGAACATCAGAAACCATCAGGTTTATTGCAGCAGTTAGAAATCCCAGTTTGGAAATGGGAATTGATAACAATGGATTTTGTTACCAAATTACCCAAGACGAGAAAAGGTAATGATACAATCTGGGTGATTGTAGATAGGCTAACTAAGTCAGCTCATTTCCTACAAATGAAGGAAAATTTCAGTATGGAACAGTTAGCTAAACTATATGTAAATGAAATAGTTTCATTACATGGAATTCCTTTATCAATTGTTTCTGATAGAGATAGCCGTTTTACCTCTCATTTTTGGACAAGTTTCCAAAAAGCAATGGGAATCAAGCTAAACTTAAGCACAGCTTACCATCCTCAAACGGATGGGCAAAGCGAAAGAACAATTCAAACAATGGGAGATATGCTTAGAGCTTGTGTAATTGATTTTGGAGGTAATTGGGACGATCACTTACCATTAATAGAATTTTCTTATAGTAACAACTATCATACCAGTATCAATGTTGCACCATTCGAAGCACTTTATGGAAAAAAAGTGCTGAACTCCAGTCTGTTGGGCAGAAATTGGAGAAAAGCAACTATCTGGACCTGAAATAGTGCAAGAAACAACCGACAAGATTGTTCAAGTCAAGGAAAGATTGAAAGGAGCACGCGATCGACATAAAAGTTATGCTGATAACAGATGAAAGCCGTTGGAATTTCAAGTAGGAGACAAAGTGTTGTTGAAAGTTTCTCCTTGGAAAGGAGTGGTAAGATTCATCAAAAGGGGAAAGCTAAGCCCCAGGTATGTTGGACCTTTTGAGATTGTTAGAAGAATAGGACCTGTAGCTTATCAGCTACAACTGCCAGTAGAAATGATAGGAATACATGATGTATTTCATGTATGCATTCTCAAAAAAATGCTTAGCTGATGAATCACTGGTAGTACATCTTAAGGATATAAAGGTAAATGAGAAGCTTAAGTTTGTAGAGAAGCCTCTACAAATTGAAGATAGGAAAGTCAAGAATCTCAAACACAAGAGACTAGTGCTAGTCAAAGTCAAATGGGACTCCAAGAGAGGACCAGAGTACACTTGGGAGCTCGAATCAGAGATACAAAGGAAATACCCACACCTATTTTAGTAGACCTCGAGGACGAGTTCTAAAACAAGGTGGGGAGGATATAACAACCCTTCAAAATTTATTTCCGACGCCTCTAATATATTTAAAGTGCCCTATACATCCTAAAATACACCCCGTATACGAGCTTTGATCCTATATACCTTTATATAATTAAAGCTTAAATAAAATCAATTTTAATGATCTGTCGCGTGCCGCGAAGACTTACCCTCCATCTTACATGGGCCGCGAGCATCTGGACATGCGGCCTAACCCGGAAGCCGCCACGTGTCAACACGTGGCAAAGCTAGATCGGTGACAAATGAAGGCTAGGCCCTACGGACCCTAGGTCGCAGGGCGTGAAGGCCCCTTGTGTGGTCTATGCGGGTCGTGAGGAAGTCATGATCAAACATTATAAATAGAGGCATCGGCCTTCAGTCCCAAACCGCTCACAACTTTCTTTCTCTCTCGAATTTCATAAGTGTAGAAGCTATAATCGGGTATTATACCCCCTAAATAACAAAGTTCTGCCCCATTGAAGTATTATAACCCCCGGTTACGTGTTAGATATGATGCCTGATTGATTTTGGGTTCCGTAACGGCTGTCGTGGTTCTGCCCGACGTAGTCGTTGGAATTCTGTCTCGGGGAGGGTATTACTAATGTAAATATTGGGTTATTATACTAACACGTGTGCATTATGTAATTAATAGATAATCACCAGGAAATCCTAAAGGAAAACCCTAAGACAGCAATGTGAGTAATCTCCTTTTTGTAAACTGTTTTTACAAAACCTCAATTGTTTTACATTATATTAAATAGTGATTGAGTATTTGTATTCTACAATTATCGTCGGTATTGTGACAACCGCCAAAAATCCAGGTATCCGTACAATTAATTAATCTTGATTAGTGCTTAATGACTGTGCTGGATCATACTTAACTGCTTTCTGATTACTTCATCATACTTACATGTGCATCACATACTGCATAATATCACATCATTATTACATGCAAACCATATTGACATACATGATGCACAAAGCACAGTTAGCACAGTTAACAGATAAAACAGAAAAATGCTGACGGGGTTCAGTGCATAGACAGACGTTGTTTTGAGACCCAGTATGAGCCAGAAACTAAGTACTACACTAGTATAGTGTGTAGGGAAGTAAGGACCATAAAACTGCATTTCTAAGTGATAGTTTAAGTGCCGGGAAGTGCCTAAAACCCACATAAAGTGCAGAATTCTGCATAATTCAGCAAAAATCAGCTTTTTAATAAGCTAGTATCATGCAAAAATATGACTAAATGGTCCTGAATACTTTCCTAAGTGTCGGGAATTAAAAGTGTCACAAAAGGTAACATAAAGAACACTAAACGGTATAGTTTGACACTTTAACGAACCGGTATCTAACCGAATAACCGGACACTACCCGAAACATCAAAATTACACTAGAAGCATTGTTTTAATGTTTCTGAGCTAGTTATGATCCCCGAACACCCTAACACACTATATAACACCATATTAACTTAAACACTAAACACCACACTTAGAATCTAACAAATATCTCTAACTATCCATCACAACCCAACCCTATACCCCCCCCATGGTGGACGGTCACAAGGGTGGACCCACCCTTGATCTTCCTTGATCTTGCTTGATTCACTAATAGATATGTTTAGTACTTTGGGGGACACTTTATACAATGGTTAAACCTCTAAAATGGGTTATAAGTATAACATAGAAGATCATAATCCTCTCATCTCTCACACACTTACACACACAACTCTCTCCTCCCTCTCTTGCTCCCTCACGGCCGTGAGCCACCACCCACATCACCACCATCTTCATCCAACTTCCATCCATTCTAAGGTGTACACAAGGTATAAGGAGCCATACAAGAAAGCATGGTGGTCTTGGAGATTGAAGGACCACTTCCATTTGCTTTTATCCATCACATTTGTCACCTTCATCTTCTTGTGTTCTTCCCTAGCCCTTGTGCTAGTAGTAAGCTTCTTGTCACTTGAATTTACTCCTTATTTAGTTGGTTAAAAGATGATATGTGATGCAAATCATGAAGAACACTAAAGAACTTAATCATGAAACATGAACATAAGCTTAATAACATAAGAATACACATTGTTTAGTGCTGTTTTGCTTCTTGATGATTGATTATTTATGTTTGTGATGTTAGACATCATATGAAACCTACTAGATTGTGATTAAACACATGATCTAGTAAGTTAAGATGATGATCTTGTGAAAGACCAAGATGATCATACTCTATGTTACTCATGAACTTGAAGAATGAAAATGATTTTGTGAATGTTGAAGTATGTAACATGTTACTAGACATAAACTTGGATGATTTCAAAACTAGTTTTCTCAAGAAACTAAAATTATACACAAGATTTACTAAAACATTGTTTTTAAAGAAACTAACCATGTTTCTAGTGGTGAAACAAGTATAAAAATACATTGTTCACAAGAAAAATTCAAAAGAATGATTTTTAGAAAAATCATCTAGTAAGTTGTAGAAGACTAAATTTTACAAGAGTAAGATTTACAAACAAATAACCACATTTTAAAGGATAACTAAACATACTAAACATGCTACCAAGTTACTATAAGTTTTTATAATAGTTCAAGTTCATGTTGTTATGTAAATAGCATTGTTTTGGCACTTGGTAAGTGTTGATTAAATTGTTGATTGTTGAGATGATTTTAAAAAGAAAATGATATGCTTTGATAGCATGGACACCTCCATTTTTAGGGGAAACTATGGCAAAATTTTCTAAAAATATAAACACTTAGAAAAATATTTTCAAATAAGTATTTACAAGTATATTTTTAACCATGATTCCATATAAACTTTGCCATAATTTTTGTTACAAAAATGCAAATATTGGAGGTTGGTTTTTATAAATAAAAATGGGTAAATATATATTTAGAATATATATACATTAAAGACATGATGTGTGTGAATATTTGTATACCTTGTGTAATAGTTATATTATTTTAGGGTTAAAGTAATATAACTTAACAAAATACCAAGAAATTACAATCCAACAATATTACCAAAAATCTCAAGGAATAAATATATAAGTTACACACAAAATATTGGGAAACCGAACGAAAGAATGTAGTTTATAAAATATTCCAGAAAATACATTTATAAGTATATTTTTGGTAAATAATATTTTGGACACAAGAAAAGGAAAATAAGATTTTTCCAAATATTACCAAGTTATATCATATTTTCGACAAGTAGAAGATATATGATTTTTGGGAAAAATATATATTTTCTTGGAAAACATTATTTTTGGGATAAAAATAAGTTTACATGTATTTTCTAAATTTAGACTTGAAAATACATTAATTTGGAATTACAAATAGTTTTATTCATAATTTTTCTAAGTAATATTTCTTAAAACATATATTTTGGAAATATATATTGGATATTTATTCCGGAATAATTAATTAGAAATTAAGTATAAGAACACTTAACAAATACAAGAATACGAATATACACGTATGAGATACCCCCATCCTTGGGAAGGAAATATAAGTATAAATACTTGAGAAGGATTATTACAAAAATATTGTTTAACAATTATTCCATAATTTACAAATATAATTTAAGTTGAAATATTAATTATTTTGGCTATAATTATATAAATTGGAATGATATCAGAAACGTTAATTCTAAGTCAAGGCACGGCCCGTTCGTATAATAGACGTTAGCACGTTGTAGGTAGTCGTGTTTGCTGAAGGGATTTGAGTTGCGAGTACTGAAGACGCAAGACTGTGAGTTCATGTCCCCCTTTTCTTTAAACGGTTTTGTTTATTAATTTCGGGGGTGAAATACATGTTACAAAAGGGTTACATACAATTACAATTGGTATGGTTAGCCTAGGAAAGTACAGTAGATCATGTGAATGGGTAGACGCATACTTGAGACCATTAATCCTCGTATAAGGACCGATGGGCATGAGTGATAGATCTATTTGGGTGTAGCGAGCCCATACCCATGAGGACCAGGGTGGCCCATAGGGTGACTATGTCTTACAGCCGGAAGCCCGGTACAAATTTGCTTGGTTTGAGCCTTCCTACGCCGTCACACATACCAGTGGCCTTGCAAACCAGTGGTGATCTGTTTCCTTGTTTTCTTTCATACCGAGATTTACAAACATACATACACTGTTTACAAAGGTTTTATACATACATATACACAAACACATGAACTCGCTCAACTTTTGTTGATGTTTTAAAAACTACATGTATTTCAGGGAATTAAGTGGATCTGGCGGGTGTTTGCATGTTTCAAGCTGCGTCACGAATAAAAAGATGTCATCCGAAGTTATTAGGGTTTAGGAGATGTATCTTAATCCTGGACGAGATACATGGTTCTAAACTCGGTTTTATTTAAGGTCTTTTGTCGAGTCTTCATGAACTCCTTTTAAACATATTGGGGTTTGTAATTTAATTTTGGAGTCTACATTTCAGACAATTATGTTGTGTTATTTTCAAACTTAATTTAAGGATGAACATCTAATGGTTTAATCATATAGTGTTGTTATGATTGTATGCAATGGTATTAAGAAGTCACACCATAATCATGTTTCCGCAAAAGTCAGGGTGTGACAGCTTGGTATCAGAGCTTCGATCGTAGCGAACTAGGATTCTTTCTCGAGTCTAGTCTACAATCATTAGGGCTCTCACGAAAATGTTTTCATAACATATTTTAATTGCATACATGAAACGCCCAGATCCAGGAAACAAACATTTTTACAATAAAAGACACAAATTACATTTCAAAGAATTCGTTTATAGTTCAGTCTGAGAGACTGGGTAATTCAGTCTGAGAGATTGGGAAGTTAGTCTGAGAGACTAGTTGGGTCAGTCTAAGAGACTGGGTGGTTAAGTCTGAGAGACTAGGTAGTTCAGTCTGAGAGGCTGGGTGGGTAGTCTGGGAAGACTAGGATGAATACATGTTTACATTGTTACTACTTACATGCTTATTTGATGATTGTTGATATATGTGCATATGTTGTGATTGTTTTGATTACTGACACCATGTCCTCATCTGAGAGTGGACTGTCAGATACAGTTGACCCCATGGCCATAGTTTCAGACGATGAGATTGTCCCAGACCCTGAGATTTTCACCTCTGACACTAAGAGTGACGACGACGATGATTTCCAGGCTTTTGCCTTACCTGATTTTGGCGATGATATACCGCCTTCTGATGGTTTACCCGATGAGGATCCCTTTCTTATTCCAGACCAGGACCATCTCATCCTTGGACATCCCGACGATGAGCTTGCCATGGTTCCGATCCTCGCCCCTTTTCCTCTTGCGGCTTTTCCTCTCGAGGATTTTCCTTTTGATGCTTTGTCTGATGATGATGTAGATCTTTTCATTGATGGTCCCCCTGATGTTGCTCAGGGAGATGAAGTTCCAGCTGATGATGTTCTTGTTGTTCCACTCATTGAGATTCCTATCGTTGAGATTTCATCTGATCATTCCGGACCAGATTCTTTCGAGTCCGTGTCATCCACCACTTTGCATGCACTTGGGCTGCAGCGTTACCCCACTGATTTTGATTCTGACACGGCTATGTCTGCTGCACCTATTCCTCCACAGGATTTTGAGTTTGATGATGAGTTTGGACATGAGGTTGACTTTGTTCCCGACGATCAGCCTTTTGATGCACCCGCTGATCTCGAGCCGATACCCGCTGATCCTGAGCTAGCACCAGCCGACCTTGATCCTATGCTTGCACCCGAGCCTATACCTGCTCATGATCCTCTGCCTGAGCATGACCCTGTACCTATTGGCATACCTGTTGTTGCACCACTTTTACCGGACCCTATACCTGTACCCGCTGACCATGCTCCTTTTTCTGATCAGATAGATCCCCGTTACGCATTCACCCACAATGGGTGGATAGGATGATGATGATATGCCCCCTTTCGTTGAGCCTGTTACTCCCCCACCTGCACCTACACATGCACCCGTTGACGTTGCCCCGTTTCACCCTCATGTGTCTGATATACACCGCACTGAACCGCCGATTACATTCTTACAGGATATCCCTCCACCCCGTCCAGGGGAAGGTCCATCCAGCCAGCAGCCTGGCCATGTTCCACCCGTGTCAGCCGCTTTTCCTTTCATGCCACAGTTCACACCTGCTACTCATTTTACTTCTGCACCGTCAGGCGAGCCACTCATATGGTTTCTGCCCAACACCATGCCAGTCTCTGATCCATACCATCCCTCCCATTTTCCTGGTTACACAAGGGATGAGCTACTCCTGTCCTTGCAGCTTCAGCAGGAGATTTTATGTCGTAGAGTCATGGAGCTAGAGAGGATTCCATGTCCTCCACCTTGTACATGTCAGTCACCTTTTGCGACTCCACCTGATCCTCTTCTGCCAAACCCAGATTTTGGCGTTCGTTTTCTTACTATGGAGCAGCAGATTAGTTACCTGTTGCGTCGCGTTCATGCTCTTGAGGAGGAGTTAGCGCATATGCACAGTTTGCTTTTCGTTCCTCCACCTCCCCCTCCTCCACCATCAGCATAGAAGGTTTTTGGTTTTATGTAGGTAGCATACTTTTGATGAGAGTGTCGCTATTGAGCCAAGCTTGCACAGCCTTTTGAAGAGCACTTTTGATTTTATGATCGTTGTATATTTTGGACAAGGGTAGTGTGACCCTGTAGTCCCTTTTGATGTGATATGATACATTTGTAGAACATGTAAAACTATATTTGTGTTCGATGATATATGAAAGCTCAATCGCAACATTCTCATTATATACATTGTTGAATTACTTGTTTATGTTATGATTGGGATGTTATGTGTTACTTGCGTTGATAAATGTTATTACATACACGTACTACATACTTATATGCATAAGACCTGACCTATACAATCTTCTTTAGAAGATGCCTCCTCGAAGAGACAACCAGTTGCCCACAACAGAGGCTGAGTTACAAGAACGGATTTCATGAGCGATAGCACAACACGAGGCCTTGCTCTCTGAACATAGCGGAGGTACCTCGGGAAGTAACCCACATCTTGGTAATGTTTAAGTCACTAAAAGACACATTACGTTACATTTGGATATTCCATGTGCGTTCGCTAATGCTTTCTGTGAATGATGTTGCTTGTACATGCTGTACCTATAAGCAGTTCTTAGACTGTAAGTCTCTGAATTTCAACGGCACCGGGGGTGCTGTAGCTTTTGTCAGATGGACGGAGAAAACTGATTCTGTGATAAGAATGAGCAAGTGTGCACCGGAGCACCAGGTCACCTACATCTCTGGATTGTTCTTAGACGGAGCGTTATCATGATGGAATCTCCAAGTTCAGACCTTGGGAGAAGAGGCTGCATATGCCATGACATGGGACGAGATAAAGGAACTCATGCGCAAGAAATACTGTTCAAGGGCCGAGATCCAGAAGTTGGAAACTGAGTTCTGGAACCTCAAGATGGATGGTCCGAAGATTGCTGAATACGTGCAGAGATTTCACGACCTATCACGCGTCGTTCCTTACATGGTTGATCCGGAATTTAAGCGCGTCGAGCGTTTTATTTGGGGATTAGCACCCCAAATAATGAGCATGGTGACGACGTCAAAGCCTACCACGATCACTGAGGCTATTGATCTGAGTATAGCATTAACTAAAGAAGCGATCAGGTTGAACAAGTTCTCGATTTCTGACCAAGAGAAGAAGGAGACTCACGTTGAGTCATCAGGTGAGAACAAAAGGAAGTTCTCAAATTTTAAGAAGGGTACCAGCAGTGCTAACAAGAAGAAAGAGGCAAACGCACCAACCGAGGTCAAAACTGGTGTTGAAAACAAAGGAAAAGGGTATATGGGCACCTTGCCCAACTGCGATGCATGTCAGTTACATCACAATGGACGATGCCGAGCTGGAAAATGTGAGTCTTGTGGAAAGGTTGGTCATTCGAAGGAGACGTGCTGGGCTGGTACTGGTCGTGGTAATGGTGGTCATAGAGGTTATGGCAACGGGAATGGAAACAATAACCGTGGTGGAAATGGGTATGGAAACCGCAATCAAGGAGGAAATGGCGGTAATGGTAATCATGGTGGTTTTGGGAATCAAGATGGTAGTGGAAACCGTGGAGCAAACAACAACCAGGGTGGTAATGGAAATGGAAATGGTCGGGGACCAGGTTGCTTTAACTGCGGAGATGTGGGGCATTTCAAGAGAGAATGTCCAAAGATCAACCAAGCTCAGGGAAGGCTTTTCAACATAGGAGTGAGGGAAGCTGGCCAAGATCCGAACGTAGTCACTGGTATGTTCCCTATCAACCAACGTTTTGCATCTGTACTGTTTTATACTGGTGTCGATTATAGCTTTGTATCCCTAGAATTTAGGAATATACTTGGGTTGGTAGCTAGTAAGCTAGATATTCCGTACTCGATAGAACTAGCTAATGGAAAGCTAGTAGAAGCGAATGAAGTCATTAGAGGTTGCGTAATAGAGCTTAGGGAACACGAGTTTACGCTTGATCTTCTGCCAGTCGAGTTGGGAAGCTTTGACGTGGTAGTTGGAATGGATTGGTTATCAAGTAACCGAGCAGAGATCGTATGTCACGAGAAGATCATTCGCATTCCGATGGCGAATGGAGAAACAATTGTAGTGCATAGAGAGAAGCACGATACGCCCCTAAGGATTATCAGTTGCTTGAAAGCCCGAAGATGTTTGCAGAAAGGATGTGTTGCCTTCTTGGCCCACATTGTGGACAAAGAAGCCGCTGAGCCAAAGCTGGAAGACATCCCAGTTGTGAAGGAATATCCTGAAGTCTTTCCCGAAGACTTGCCAGGATTGCCGCCGCAACGACAAGTCGAGTCTCACATTGACTTAGTTCCAGGCGCCGCGCCTGTAGCTAAGGCACCTTATCGACTTGCACCCTCAGAAATGCAAGAGTTGTCGACGCAACTTCAAGAGCTTTTGGACAAGGGATTTATTAGACCAAGCTTCTCGCCTTGGGGAGCTCCAGTTTTGTTTGTTAAGAAGAAAGACGGTAGTTTCCGCATGTGTATCGACTACCGAGAGCTAAACAAGTTAACCATCAAGAATCGGTATCCTTTGCCGAGGATTGATGATCTTTTCGATCGACTGCAAGGTTCGAGTTTCTACTCCAAGATCGATCTTCGATCAGGGTATCACCAGTTGAGAATTCAAGAGGAGAGTATTCCAAAGACAGCCTTTAGGACTCGATATGGACACTACGAGTTCCTGGTTATGCCGTTTGGTTTGACAAACGCGCCAGCAGTGTTTATGGATTTGATGAATAGAGTCTGCAAGCCATATCTCGATAAATTTGTGATTATGTTTATCGACGATATTTTGATTTATTCAAAGACAAAGGAAGAACATGAGCAACATCTAAGAGCTATCTCAGAGCTGCTCAAGGAATTTAAATTGTACGCGAAGTTCTCGAAGTGCGAGTTCTGGTTGCGCGAGGTTCAGTTCCTTGGTCACGTGGTAAACGAAGATGGAATTCATGTGGATCCCACAAAGATTGAGGCGATCAAGAATTGGGAGACTCCGAAGACGCCAACCGAAATCCTTCAGTTCCTAGGTTTGGCAGGGTATTATCGGAGATTCATCAAGGATTTTTCGAAAGTCGCTCAACCTTTGACCTCCCTTACTCAGAAGGATAAGAAGTACGAATGGGGAGATAAACAAGAGGAAGCTTTTCAGTTGCTGAAGAACAAGCTTTGCGATGCACCAATTTTGTCCCTACCCGAAGGCACTGATGACTTCATGGTATATTGTGACGCCTCGCGTCAAGGATTAGGCTGCGTGCTGATGCAGCGACAGAAGGTTGTAGCTTATGCTTCGTGCTAGTTGAAGGTTCATGAGAAAAATTACACCACGCATGATCTGGAGTTAGGCGCAATGGTGTTTGCATTAAATATTTGGCGACATTACTTGTATGGCACCCGATGCACGATCTTTACTGATCACAAGAGCTTACAGCATATATTCGACCAGAAGGAGCTTAATATGAGACAGAGACGATGGGTTGAGTTGTTAAACGATTATGATTGTGAAATCAAGTACCACCCAGGAAAGGCGAATGTAGTAGCAGACGCCTTGAGTCGAAAAGAGAGAATCAAGCCCATCAGGGTTAGGGCTTTGGAAATGATTATACAAACGGACCTCTCATTGCGCATTCGTGTCGCGCAGAGAGAAGCTCTTAAGAAAGAGAACCTTATGGATGAATATCTCCGTGGGATGGAGAAACAATTAGTACCCAATAGGGAAGGAACATTGTGTTTTATGGGAAGAATTTGGGTTCCCCTCTTTGGTGGTCTTAGAGACATTATTTTCAATACAAATCAAGGTACTCGATCCATCGAGGATCGGATAAGATGTACCAAGATTTAAAGGAACTCTACTGGTGGCCGAGATTAAAAGGTGATGTTGCAACGTATGTTGGCAAATGTTTGACTTGTGCCAAGGTAAAGGCCGAATATCAGAAGCCTTCAGGTCTTCTGCAGCAACCTGAAGTACCCATGTGGAAATGGGAGCAGATTTCAATGGATTTCATAACGAAGTTACCAAAGACACCCAGAGGTCATGACACGATTTGGGTAATTGTAGACCGTCTGACGAAATCTGCACACTTTCTGCCGATCAGGGAAAAGGATAACACTGGTAAGCTTGCTGAGCTGTACCTCAGAGAGATAGTTGCATGACATGGAGTGCCTATCTCGATTATTTCTGATAGAGACAGAAGATTTTTGTCAAGGATTTGCCAATCGTTCCAAGAAGCCTTTGGTTCTCAGTTAAATCTGAGTACTGCTTTTCACCCACAGACAGATGGCCAGAGCGAACGAACGATTCAAACGTTAGAAGATATGTTACGAGCTTGCGTAATGGACTTGGGTGGCAGTTGGGACACCCATCTACCTTTGGTTGAGTTCTCGTATAACAACATCTACCATGCAAGCATTCAAGCTGCACCGTTTGAAGCTCTCTATGGACACAAGTGTCGATCACCGTTATGCTGGGCAGATGCGGGTAATAGACAGCTTGTTGGTCCCGAATTGTAGGGGTGAGCAACGGGTAAGAACCTTTCGGAACCGACCCGGACCCGACCCGTACCCAGAACCATTTATTAAGTATTATGAAAACCATAATCGAACCGATTAGTAATGTAATGGTTCGGGTCCTAGGAGGGTCTCAGGGGTCTCAAACCCATATGGTTCCACCGGAACCATTTATTTAATTTTGAGCATGCGATATCGTTCTACATAGTTATTGGTCAGACTACTCACCAAAGCCAATTTTTATTGCCCATTGACTGCAATATGGTTCATAACAACAGAGTTGACGTTTTGGTCAACTGGACAAAACGACAATTGTTATTGACAGTTGGCTTTTGTTAGTCAACATTACTATGCAATATTGGGTTTAGGACCACTACATTACTTATATTTTTTGGAACATGATATGCAATAGTAACGGTTCGTTGGTTTAAAACATGAACATAAAAAAATATGAACTCAAACCAATTTAATATTAAATAATCATCATTCAAACAATAGCATAAATCAATCCACAAATCAAAAAAGCCAATTCAAATAGATCAGTTTATCAAATAATAACATATAAATGATCCAAAATCCAATAAATAAATTAAAGAAATAGCATATAAATAATCACAATATGAAATCCTAGTTGATATGGAAGAATTGTATTTTAATATGGAAAAAATCCAATACATAAATGATAAAGCGTATGAATGATCGTATGAAAATCGGTTTCTTGTGGTTCTTATCCAATACCCATGGGTCGGAACCGGAACCGACCCGGAACCATTTTGTTGAGTATTATGAAACCCATAAACCGACCCTTCTAGAGCAAAAGGTTCGGGTCCATTGTGGTTCTGGTTCGGGTTCAAGGTTCCGTGGTTCTAGAACCATTATTTGCTCACCCCTACCGAATTGGTTCAAGAGACGACTGATAAGATCATACAGATCCGAGAACGCATTAAGGCGGCTAGTGATCGACAAAAGAGCTATGCGGACCGAAGAAGGAAACCTTTGGAGTTTGAAGTGGGAGACATGGTTTTACTAAAAGTCTCACCCTGGAAGGGTGTAGCACGCTTTGGGAAGCGTGGAAAGTTAAACCCACGATACATTGGACCGTTCAAAATCCTGGAGAGGATTGGTCTTGTAGCCTACAAGTTGGATCTACCTGCGGAACTGAATGGAGTTCATGATACATTTCATGTATCTAATCTGAAAAAGAGTCCAACTCAAGAAACAATTGTCATTCCTGCCGATGAAGTTCACATTAACGACACACTCCACTTTACAGAAGAACCCGTTGAGGTTACTGATTGGAAGGTTAACAAGACACGTAGGAGTAGCGTCAAACTCGTCAAGGTCCTATGGAACGCGCGACACAGCCAAGAGTTTACTTGGGAGCGTGAGGACCGTATGAAAGCAAAATACCCGCAGTTGTTCCCCAACACCCTTACAGCTAGTAGCAGAGCTTAAATTTCAGGACGAAATTTCCTTAACAGGGGGAGAATGTGATAACCGCCAAAAATCTAGGCATCCGTACAATTAATTAATCTTGATTAGTGCTTAATGACTGTGCTGGATCATACTTAACTGCTTTCTGATTACGGCATCATACTTACATGTGCATCACATACTGCATAATGTCACATCATTATTGTTATGGGTCATTTTCTGAACATATATCCTGACTAATATTCTAGCTTTGATTGTTTATTTGAGATCAGGATACCGGATCAGTATATTGGTAACATCCTAGTACGATATCCTGGTAGTAACTGATTTAACCACGTGCAGATTAGAAGGTGCAAGTCTCCAACGTTCAAGTGGACTTCTGCCCCTCAAGACTCGGGCAAATCAGTTGGCTTATAGACGTTGGACCCGGAAGACTAGGACTGCAACGTTCATGTGGGGAATATCCGCTGAATCCCGGAATAATAGGATATTTAGTTAGTTTCCTTTTACTATAAATAGATTGATCGGATCAGATTAAGGCACACACTCTTACGCACACTTTTTCTCTCTGGCAGCAAACAATCACAACACACAAACACCTGTACTCGAATTACATTGTAACACCTAGTTGATCCGCATCATATCCTACATTGTATCCTGATATTTGAAGTAATAGAAGAACAAGGCAGCTGCGATTGTCAGCTCCCGAGGTTTTGTGCCGGTGATCTAGATTGATCAAGGGCTTTCCTCATACATCATGTGTCACCCTTTACATTTTCGCTCATTGTTTGATCAAAGATACAGCTCTATATCCTAAGCCGTATCCTGAAACTGTTTTTGCAAATAACTTAACTAGCATATTTTCGACACACATTTCAAGCACACTACCTCACTTAACTAATTTGATCACTTAATTGCTTCGGTAATTTTTGACCAAAACAATTTGGCGCCCACCGTGGGGCAAGTGGTGCTATTTCTAATAAAAACTTTTGCAAAATCATTACCTGGTTTTCTATTTTCAAAACTTTTTGCCACACTATTTTCAGTGGCCTCGAGATCAAACATGAGCTCTACCACCGTGTCTGCCACAACCTCTGCAACAATTGGTTCGTGCTTCCACCACCTCCTCCGAGAATGCAAGCCTCTTCACAGGGAACTGAAAGTCATGTGGCTCGGGATGTTATCCCCACTCGCAATGTCCAGGGATCTGGTCCTGTTTTGGCGTCTAACGAAGAAATTCTAAATTTGTTTGGTAGTGTATAGGAACAGATGAGGCAGCAGCAGGAAACTAATCAGATGCTGATGAGAGATATACAACTCTTGAAATCCGGCCCAAGTAGGCCTGCTGAAGATACTATCACTCCCTTGCAACCCAGGACTTTGAAATTCAGTTCTGCAGTTTACACTGAGGATAACTAGGGGAATATTGTGCCTAGCCATTCCCAGAATCATACTCCTGAGATACCCTCTCCAGTAAGAGTATCAACTGTGAGAAGCTCAAGATATGCTTCAGGATATGGCCAGAATCCCCAAATTGGTAATGTATCTAATAATAATAATACTCTTGCTACTAATGGTGTTGGATCTTTGCAGGATGCAGGTATGACATCGGCATTTTCCAGGGAGCTCCAAAAACTGAAAGACATGATATCCAATGTGCCTGGGGTGGTCCAACCAATCCCAGAAGTGTCCCAGGACAACCACAGGATATCACGGTTTGCATATCCTATTTGTGATGCTGAAATCCCACAAAAATTTCAAACCCCCAACATGAAACTCTATGACGGAACTACAGATCCTGAGGAGCATATTGCCCAGTATAGGGAAAGGATGGAAATCAACCCTATCCCTCCAGATCTCAAAGAAGCATGCCTGTGCATGGGTTTTGGTTCTACCTTAACGGGATCAGCCTTAAAATGGCTCTTGAACGTTCCTCCTCACTCAATTACTTCATTTGCTCATTTAGTTAATTTATTTAATAGTCAATTTTCTTGCAGCCGGAGTTTTGAGAAACTAACCAGCGATCTTTACAGGATAACTCAAGGACCTCAGGAATCCTTGAGGGATTATGTGAACAAGTTTAGTCGGGAATCCTTGGATATCCCACATCTTGATGTTGCAACAGCTGTGTAGGCTTTTAAGATGGGATTACAAAAAGATTCTCAGTTTTATCAGGATCTTGTAATGAATCCCTGCAGGAATCTGGACGAAGCTCGTAACAGGGATTTGAGGTACATTCGCCTGGAGGATGACAAAAAGATGCAAGAGAGGATGAATTCGTTCACAACCTATGAGTCAACCAACAGGAAATCAGAATCCTCGTATAAACCATATCGCTCTAAACCGTATGGCAGAAATGATGGCAAAAAAGTGAATGCTGTTGAAGATGAGGATCCTGAGGAGTATCCTGAGTTGTCTGAATATTGTTTTTCTGTTAACATACCTGAACTGATGTATGCTATGCAGGGTTTAGGAGACAAAGCAAGATGGCCCCAAAAGAGTCAACAAAAAGCTGATTGGAAGGACAAGTCCAAATGGTGTGCTTTCCATGAGGATTTCGGACATGTTACTGAGGATTGCATTGCTTTGAGAAAAGAAATAAGCTATCTCTTGAGTAAGGGATATCTGAAGGACCTCTTGGGAAGAAAGAAGAATAAGGGTCAGGATCCTGAGAAGGATCCTGAACGTGCAGCATCACCTCATGCGGATGCAAAAATAATTAACTTTATTTCAGGAGGATCCGACATCTGCGGCACATCATATTCTGCGGCAAAAAGACACACGAAGGAAGCCAAAGCAGAGAGGGGAGATAAGCCGACAAGGATGTCAACCCTCACGACTGACAAAGTCATCACGTTTGACAATGATGACATGGATACTGTCCAGGATCCCCATCATGATGTTTTAGTAATAACGTTATATGTTGCTAACCATTTTGTACGCAGGATATTAGTGGATAATGGCAGCTCAGTCAACATAATTCAGCTGGAAACATTGAAGAGGATGAATGTATCCCCGATGGATATTACCTCGAAGTCCACTGTGCTCGTTGGTTTCAGTGGAGAAGCTAGGAATACCGTAGGAGAGATAAAGTTGCCTGTGTATATTCAAGGGGTCAATTCAATGCAGCGCTTTTGTGTCATGGACTCTGTATCCTGCTATAATATTATATTAGGTAGGCCTTGGATCCATGATATGAAAGCTGTTCCATCAACCTACCATCAATGTATCAAGATCCCTACTCCTTGGGGAGTTGTCAAGGTGGAAAGTGATCAACAGGAAGCAAAGGAGTGTTATTCTTCTTCAATGAAATCCTCAACAAAACCTAGTGTAGCATAGCAATTAAAGATGCGAGGCCAGGATATCATGGAGGCTTCAGAACAGGATGTAAAGAAAATTATCCTGGATCAGGATAATCCGGATATCTCGGTGCTCGTGGGAACCAATATCCCTCAGGATATTGAAGATCAATTGACTAATTTTTTGAAATGTAGGATGTCAACATTCGCGTGGAAGCACGAGGATATGACAGGTATTTCCAAGGATATTATAACACATAAGCTCGGTATTGACAGGTCATTCAAGCCTGTCCAACAAAAGAGAAGGAAGTTTGCTCCGGAGCGAAATGTGATTATTCAGGAAGACGTAGAGAGGTTATTGAAGTCCAAAATGATCAGAGAAATCAAGTTTCTAAGATGGCTAGCAAATGTAGTGGTGGTGCAAAAGAAGAATGGGAAATTGAGAGTTTGTGTAGATTACACAGACTTGAACAAAGCTTGTCCCAAAGACCCATTTCATCTTCCTCATATTGACTCATTGGTGGATGCTACTGTCGGCCATGAGATGTTAACCTTCATGGATGCATCCTCAGGATTCTAGCAGATCCAAATGGAACCTTCAGACCAGGAGGATACTGCCTTCATGACACCAACAGGTATTTATTGCTACACTGCTATGCCCTTTGGTTTGAAAAATGCAGGTGCAACATATCAAAGATTGGTGAACGTGATGTTCAAAGACAAGCTGGGGGACACTATGGAGGTGTACATCGATGACATGGTAGTAAAATCTAAAAAGGCTGAGGATCACCTCCAGGATATTAAGGGAGCATTTGACATCCTGGATCAGTATAACATGAAGCTAAATCCCGCTAAGTGCCATTTTGGAGTAGGGTATGAAAGTTTCTAGGATATATGGTGACTAAAAGAGGGATAGAAGCAAGCCCAGAACAGATCAAAGCCATCTTGGATATCAAATCACCTTCTAACATGAAAGATGTTCAAATACTGACAGGACGAGTGGCAGCATTGAATAGATTTATTTCAAGATCCTCAGAAAAATGCAAGGAATTTTATGATATCCTGAAGAAGAACAAGAAGTTTGAATGGGGAGTAAAGCATGAAGCAGCCTTGCAGGATTTGAAGCGGTATCTTTCAACCGCACCTCTATTGATGAAGCCTGAGGATGGTGAACCATTATCCCTGTTGTTTTGGTCAAAAATTACCGAAGCAATTAAGTGATCAAATTAGTTAAGTGAGGTAGTGTGCTGAAGAATTGTGTTGAAAGTATGTTGGTTAAGTTGTTCGCTAAAACAGTTTAAGGATATGGCTCAAGATATAGAGCTATATTTATGATCAAACAATGAGCGAAAATGTAAAGGTTGACACGTGATGTACGAGGAAAGCCCTTGATCAATCTAGATCTCCGGCATAAAACCTCGGGAGCTGACAATCGTCGGCTGCCTTGTTCTTCTTATTGCTTGAATAACAGGATACAGTGCAGGATATGATACGGATCGACTAAGTGTTACAATGTAAATTCGATACAAATGTAAGTGTAATGTGAGTGTTTGCAGCTAGAGAGAAAGAGTATATAAGAGATTGTGTGTGTGAAAGTTGTGTGTTCCTATGATCCGTGCATTCCTTTATATAGTAAAAGGAAATAACTAACTATGCTAAAAATCCAGGATATTATGCTAAAAATCTGGGATACTGAGATTATTTCCTTTCTGAACGTTGCCAGGCTGTTTCCACTAGTTTTCCATGCGCTTACTAACTATAACTCCGGGATTTAAGCTTCCATAACCGTTACAACATTAATATCTTTGACCAATCTTCGTAACTTTCCATAAAACACGCCAATCTTCAATGCTGACCGTTACAAGAGCTATTGTTCCGCCATCAACGTCCTTATCCTAACCAATTTGAGCGGGTCTTCAGGATGACTTGGTCTTCATGAACGTTAGTCCCTTGTAGCCAACGTTTACAAGCAAATTGTTAGTAATAGTCAGGATACTATCTCAGGATGTTACCAATATCCTGGTCCGGTATCCTGATCATAATCAGCTATCATAAAATCAAGATATAGTATCAGGATATGGGCTCATAATTTCACTCATAACACCTGTATCTTGCAGTATCGGGGAATGCAGTAAGTGCTGTCCTTGTAAAGGATCATGAAGGTCAGCAGTATCCTCTTTATTATGTTAGTAAAAGTTTATTAGATGCTGAAACTAGGTACTCTCATTTAGAGAAATTAATATTAGCCCTAGTTATGGCATCAACGAAACTTAGACATTATTTTGAAACACATAGGATTCATGTTAGAACCAACTATCCTGTAAAAAACGTGCTTAGGAAACCAGAGATGTCAGGTAGGATGGCTAAGGGGTCAGTGAAATTAAGTGCATATGATCTAATGTATGAACCTAGAAATGCCATAAAGTCTCAGACTTTAGCTGACTTTGTGGCTTATTTCAGTAGTGATATTCAAAGTGAAGTAGACCTATAAGTCCAACAGCTAGGAGAAAGCTTAAATGACAGTTGAAGTTGGAGGGATCCTGTGTTTCCAGGATGAATCCTTCAACTGTTTATGTAAATATGCTTTAAAAACTTAATTGTGTTCTTGGTGGATGGGTCTCTTTTTGAGACGAAACCAAGAATACAATTTTTTGGACTAATAATAATAAACTGACCTTTTAGTCTTATTTATTATGTTTTTATTTTGAAAGGTATGTTTTGAATATCCTGATCAAATATCCTGGTCAGGATACTGATGAAATATCTTATAAATGTTAGACAAAACTTGGTTGAATATGACTTTTTAGAAAACTTAGATCATTTAGATAAGGTTTTCGAGACTTGAAGAATAATAAATCATACCAGAAACACTTAGGCATTAATTTCCAACCTTAACCTTCGAATCCTTTGCAATGTCCCCGGCATGGATGTCCCCTGTCTGTGCAGGATATTGCATCAGTGCATGACATACTTGAGTATTTCTTCACTTAGTGATTAAACTTCGTAGTTTCTTATCCACAAAAGAACGTGTGTAATCACAACTTGTCATATCTTTGCAATCTTGTTAAAAACTTTAGTTTTACTGGGGATAAACCCTTAATGTAGTGGGGATAAACCCTTATTATCCTGGGGAAAATCCCAAATTTTCTTGCGCTACAGGCGAGAGTGTATAAACTCCAAGACTTAGAAAGGTGAAAACCTTTAAACCTTAGAGAGTATGAAAATACCCTTTCGCGAGAGAGGGTGATCAATCCTCATATACCTTAAGGATCCAGGGTATAGCCAACAGTAACGAAATTGTCAGCCACTTTTACATGAACTGGTCCCGCCACCTTGAACTATCCCTGGATAACTTGCGCTCTAGGCGGGGTGTTTAAACCCAATTCGTGAGAAAGGTAAATACCTTTAAACCTGTGAAGGGATCAGGATCCCTTAAACGTGAGAGAGGGGGCCAATCCTCTAATCTTTCGAAGTATCCTGAGTGTGTATCCTGGAGCTATATCCCGAAGCATATTCTGCAAAACAACCTTAAACTAAGGTGGGTGTTAGCTTGGCTAACACCCCTCCGATGCTTAAGTTAGTATTGGGTTCAAATAAAATAAATTATATTTAAAAGAGACAGAATTCATACCATCTTGAGTTAGAAATTAAATTCTAAACTCACTTGAAATAGGCTTTGAGATGTATAGCATTCCAGGATCTTGATAGCATACCCCCCTCCATATTCTTAAGCCGGTATGCTCCTTTTCCGAAATCCGATTCAATCTCATAGGGTCCTTCCCACTTCGGAGCCAACTTTCCATCAGCAGGATTCGTAGTATTCTAAAAAGCTTTCCTTAACACCCAATCTCCGACTTGGAACCTTCTAGTCCTTATATTCTTGTTATATGCTCTGGATATCCTCTGTTGATATGCCGCCATCCTTAGCTTTGCTGCATCTCTTGTCTCATCAATAGTATCCAGTTCTTGACATAAGATTTCAGGATTTGATTCAGGATCCCGTAGGCTTGATCTAGCTGTCGGTATCACCATTTCTGTCGGGATCACTACTTCCGCCCCAAATACCAAAGAAAATGGGGTTTGCCCAGTAGCATTCTTCATAGTTGTTCTATCAGCCCATAGGACAAATGGTAGTTCCTCTGCCCATTTTCCTTTTTTTGGCACCTAACCTCTTCTTTAAATTGTTGACGATTATCTTGTTCGAGGATTCTGCTTGTCCATTTGCTTGAGGATGCACTGGTGTTGACGTAATCATCTTAATTCCCCAACTCTTGCAAAAGTCAGTAGTTCTTTTGCTGATGAATTGAGAGCCATTGTCACAAACTATCTCAGCTGGTACCCCAAATCTGGTCAGGATATTCCTCTTTATGAAGGATACCACTTCTTGATCCCTGACTTGAACAAAGGCCTCGGCTTCAACCCACTTGGAGAAATAATCTGTCATTGCCAGCATAAAAACCTTTCCTCTTGGAGCCTTTGGAAGTTTTCCCACTATGTCCATTCCCCATTTCATAAACGGCCAAGGGGATACAATAGGATATAATGGTTCTGCAGGATGATGCAGGATGTTGTCGTGTCTTTGACATGCATTGCATTTCCGAGCATGCTCAGCGGCATCCTTTCTCATGGTCGGCCAGTAATATCCTATTCTCAACACCTTCGAGAACAGAGATCTGCCCCCAGTATGGTTGCCACAGTCTCCTTCGTGTATATCCTGAAGTACCTCCTTGGTTTCAGGATCTTCCAAGCACCTTAGGTATAGACCTGCAAGGGATTTCTTATACAAAATATTATTTATAATAGTAAAACGAGATACCTTCATCCTAAAAGCCTTAGGATTTGCATCCTTTGGGATATCTCCTTCTTGAAGATACTTCACGATTGGAGTCATCCAGGATTTAAGATCCTTCTCAGGATATCCATCACCAGGATCCTGGATACATGCTACTTCTTTATCCTGAGATTTAAAATGTTCCATTGCAGGATACAAGATGTGCACTATTGGTATCTGAGTTCCCTCCGGTATCCTGATAGTAGATCCTAAGTTTGCTAGAGCGTCAGCTTCAACATTCTTTTCTCTTGGTACCTGTTCAAGTGTAAAAATTTCGAAATATCCTGCTAATTTTTTAACAATTTCAAGATATTCAGCTAACTTTTCACCTTTTACTGCATAAGATCCATTGAAATGGTTAGTAATTAACAGGGAATCAACATATACTTGTAAACATCTAATATTCATATTTTTAGCCAACTCTAATCCTGCTATCAGAGCTTCATACTCAGCTTCATTATTAGTGGCAGGAAACTCACATTTAATAGCCTGGGGTAATATGTCCCCCAGTGGCGATTTTTGTAGTATACCCAATCCTACACCTCTCAGATTAGATGCACCATCAGTATATAATGTCCAAGATTCTATATTTTCTCCTAGTTGTTGTACTTCTAGGTCTACTTCATTTTGAATATCACTACTGAAATCAGCCACAAAGTCAGCTAAGGCCTGAGACTTTATGGCATTTCTAGGTTCATATATTAGATCATTGGCACTTAATTTTACTGACCACTTAGCCATTCTACCTGACATCTCAGGTTTCCTAAGCACATTCTTAACAGGATAATTAGTTTTAACATGAATCCTATGTGTCTCAAAATAGTGTCTAAGCTTAGTTGATGCCATAACTAGGGCTAATATCATTTTTTTCTAGATGAGAATATCTAGTTTCAGTATCTAACAAACTTTTACTAACGTAATAGACAGGATACTGCTGACCTTCATGATCCTTTACAAGGACAACACTTACTGCATTCCCTGATACTGCGAGATATAGGGATAATGGTTCACCATCCTCAGGCTTCATTTATAGAGGTGCGGTTGAAAGATATTGCTTTAATTCCTGTAGGGCTGCTTCATGCTTTTCTCCCCACTCGAACCTCTTATTCTTCTTCAGGATATCGTTGAATTCCTTGCATTTTTCCGAGGATCTTGATATAAATCTGTTTAATGCTGCTACTCGCCCTATTAATCTTTGAACATCTTTCATATTTGAAGGTGACTTGATATCCAAGATAGCTTTAATCTACTCTGGGCTTGCTTCTATCCCCCTTTTAGTCACCATGAATCCTAAAAACTTTCATGCCCCCACTCCAAAATGGCACTTGGCAGGATTTAGTTTCATATTATACTGGTCCAAGATATCAAATGCTCCTTTAATATCCTGGAGATGATCCTCAGCCTTCTTGGATTTGACTACCATACCGTCAATGTACACCTCCATGGTGTCCCCAGTTTGTCTTTAAACATCATGTTCACCAATCTCTGGTACGTTGCACCTGCATTTTTTAAACCAAAAGGCATAGCAGTATAACAGTAAATACCTGTTGGTGTCATGAAAGAAGTGTCCTCCTGGTCTGAAGGTTCCATTTGGATCTGCTGGAATCCTGAGGATGCATCCATAAAGGTTAACATTTCATGACTGGCAGCGGCATCCACCATCGAGTCTATATGAGGCAGAGGGAATGGGTGTTTAGGACATGCTTTGTTCAAGTCTGTGTAATCTACACAAACTCTCCATTTCCCATTCTTCTTTTGAACCACGACCACATTTGCTAGCCACTTGGGAAATTTGACTTCCCTGATCATCTTGGATTTCAATAGTCTTTCAACCTCTTCTTGAATAATTATGTTTCGTTCTGGAGCAAACTTCCTTCTCTTTTGCTGGACAGGCTTGAAAGACCTGTCAATTCCAAGCTTGTGAGTTATAATATCCTTAGAAATACATGTCTTATCCTCATGCTTCCATGCGAATGTTGACATCCTGCATTTCAAAAAGTTATTTAACTGATTTTCAATATCCTGAGGGATGTTGGCTCCTACAAGCACCGAGATATCTGGATTATTCTGGTCCAGGATAATTTTCTTAACATCCTGCTTGAAGAGGAGTATCACTCCTGCTTTGGATCTTTAATTGCTATCCTGCTTTGGATTTTCTTGAGGCCTTCATTGAAGAGGAGTAGCACTCCTTCGCCTCTTGTTGGTCACTTTTAACCTTGACTACCCCCCAAGGAGTAGGGATCTTGACACACTGATGATAGGTGGAAGGTACAGCTTTCATCTCGTGAATCCTTGGCCTGCCCAATATAATATTGTAGCAGGATAATGAATCCATGACACAAAACCGTTGCATCGAGTTTACTCCTTCGACATATACGGTCAGTTTTATTTCCCCAACAGTATTCTTTGCTTCTCCACTAAACCCTACAAGCACAGTGGACTTTGAGGTAATCTCCATCTCGGGGATGTTCATTCTCTTCAAGGTTTCCAATTGGATGATGTTGACTGAGCTACCATTATCCACCAGTATCCTGCGTACAAAGTGATTAGCAACATATAAAGTTATTACCAGAGCATCATGATGAGGATCCTGGACAGTATCCCTGTCATCACTATCAAACGTGATCATTTTATCAGTCGTGAGGGTCGATATCCTGGTTGTCTTATTCCCCCTTTTGGCCTTAGCCTCCTTTGCATGTCTTTTGGCTGCAGAATAAGAAGTTCCGCAGATATCAGACCCTCCTGAGATAAAGTTAATTATCTTGGCGTCGGCGGGAGGTGATGCTGCTCGTTCAGGATCCTTCTCAATATCCTGACCCTTATTCTTCTTTCTGCCCAGAACCTTCAGATATCCTTTGCTTAGTAGGTAGCTTATTTCTTTCCTCAGGGCAATGAAATCCTCAGTAACATGTCCGAAATCCTCATGGAGGGCACACCATTTGGACTTATCCTTCCAATCAGCTTTTTGTTGATTCTTCCGAGGCCACCTGGCTTTATCTCCCAAACCCTGCATAGCATACATTAGTTCAGGTATATTAACAGAAAAACAATATTCTGACAATTCAGGATACTCCTCAGGATCCTCATTTTCAACAGCGTTCACTTTTTTGCTATCATTCCTGTCATATGGCTTAGAACGATATGGTTTGTATGAGGATTCTGACTTCCTGTTAGTTGGTTCATATGTTGAGGATGCATTCATCCTCTCTTGCATGTTCTTATCATCTTCCAGCCTGATATATCTCAAGGCCCTGTTTTGAGCTTCGTCCAAGTTCCTGCAAGGATTCATCACAAGATCCTGATAAAACTGGGAATCCTTTTATAATCCCATCTTGAAGGCTTGGACTGCTGTAGCAACATCAAGGTGTGGGATATCCAAGGATTCCCTGCTGAATTTGTTCACATAATCCCTTAGGGATTCTTGAGGCCCCTGTGTTATCCTGTAGAGGTCACTTGTTAGTTTTTCAAAGCTTCTACTATAAGAAAACTGACTATTAAACAAATTAACTAAATGAGCAAATGATGTAATTGAATAAGGTGGAACATTTAGAAGCCATTTCAAGGCTGATCCTGTTAGAGTAGAGCCGAAGCCCTTGCACAAGCATGCTTCCTTAAGTTCTGGCGGGATAGGGTTAATCTCCATCCTCTCCCTATACTGGGCAATATGCTCCTCAGGATCTGTCGTCCCATCATACAGCTTCATGTTAGGAGTCTGGAATCTCTTTGGGATTTCTACATCACAAATGGGGTGAGCAAAGCGGGATATGTTGTGACTATCCCGGGATACTTCCGGTATAGGCTGCACTATTCCAGGCACACTTGATATCATATCCTTCAACTTTTGAAGCTCTCTGGATATCGCTGATGTCACGCCTGCATCCTGCAATGATCCAAGATTATTAGTAACAAGGATACTGGTGTTAACAAACAAGTTACTAGCTTGATGATTCTGGCTATATCCTGGGGCGCATCCTGGAGCATATCCTGGATCCCTCACAGTCGACATCCTGGTCGAAGAGGGTATCCCAGGAATATGACTTCGGGAATGGCTAGGCACAATATTCCCCCTATTATCCTCAGCATATACGGCAGAACTGAAGTTTAAAGCTCTTGGTTGCAAGGGAGTGACAGTATCCTCAGCGGGCCTGCTTGAGCTGGATTTCAAGAGTTGTATCTCTCTTATCAGCATTTGGTTGGTCTCCTGCTGCTGCCTCATTTGCTCCTATACACTACCAAATAAAGTTAGAATTTCTTCATTAGAGGCCAAAACAGGACCAGATCCCTGAATATTCTGAGTGGGAATAACATCCCGAGCCACATGAATTTCGGTTCCTTGTGAAGAGGCTTGCGTTCTCGGAGGAGGTGGTGGAAGCATCGGACCAATTGTTGTAGAGGTTGTAGCAGACACGATTGAAGAGCTCATGTTTGATCTCGAGGCCATTGAAAATAGTGTAGCAAAAAGTTTTAAAAATAGAAAACCGATTAACGATTTTACAAAAGCTTTTAGTAGAAATAGCACCACTTGCCCCACGGTGGGCGCCAAATTGTTTTGGTCAAAAATTACCGAAGCAATTAAGTGATCAAATTAGTTTAAGTGAGGTAGTGTGCTGAAGACTTGTGTTGAAAGTATGTTGGTTAAGTTGTTCGCTAAAACAGTTTAAGGATATGGCTCAAGATATAGAGTTGTATTTATGATCAAACAATGAGCGAAAATGTACGAGGAAAGCCCTTGATCAATCTAGATCTCTGGCATAAAACCTCGGGAGCTGACAATCGTCGGCTGCCTTGTTCTTCTTATTGCTTGAATAACAGGATACAGTGCAGGATATGATACGGATCAACTAAGTGTTACAATGTAAATTCGATACAAATGTAAGTGTAATGTGAGTGTTTGCAGCTAGAGAGAAATAGTATATAAGAGATTGTGTGTGTTAAAGTTGTGTGTTCCTATGATCCGTGCATTCCTTTATATAGTAAAAGGAAATAACTAACTATGCTAAAAATCCGGGATATTATGCTAAAAATCCGGGATACTGAGATTATTTCCTTTCTGAACGTTGCCAGGCTGTTTCCACTCGTTTTCCACGCGCTTACTAACTATAACTCCGGGATTTAAGCTTCCATAACCGTTACAACATTAATATCTTTGACCAATCTTCGTAACTTTCCATAAAACACGCCAATCTTCAATGCTGACCGTTACAAGAGCTATTTTTCCGCCATAAACGTCCTTATCCTAACCAATTTGAGCGGGTCTTCAGGATGACTTGGTCTTCATGAACGTTAGTCCCTTGTAGCCAACGTTTACAAGCAAATTGTTAGTAATAGTCAGGATACTGCCTCAGGATGTTACCAATATCCTGGTCCGGTATCCTGATCGTAATCAGCTATCATAAAATCAAGATATAGTATCAGGATATGGGCTCAGAATTTCACCCATAACACCTGTATCTTGTAGTATCGGGGAATGCAGTAAGTGCTGTCCTTGTAAAGGATCACCAAGGTCAGCAGTATCCTCTTTATTATGTTAGTAAAAGTTTATTAGATGCTGAAACTAGGTACTCTCATTTAGAGAAATTAATATTAGCCCTAGTTATGGCATCAACGAAACTTAGACATTATTTTGAAACACATAGGATTCATGTTAGAACCAACTATCCTGTAAAAAACGTGCTTAGGAAACCAGAGATGTCAGGTAGGATGGCTAAGTGGTCAGGGAAATTAAGTGCATATGATCTAGTGTATGAACCTAGAAATGCCATAAAGTCTCAGGCTTTCGCTTACTTTGTGGCTTATTTCAGTAGTGATATTCAAAATGAAATAGACCTATAAGTCCAACAGCTAGGAGAAAGCTTAGAATCCTGGACGTTATATACTGATGGTGCATCTAATGTAAGAGGTGTAGGTTTGGGTATACTACTAAAATCGCCACAGGGGGACATATTACCCCAGGCTATTAGGTGTGAGTTTCCTGCCACCAATAATGAAGCAGAATATGAAGCTTTAATTGCAGTATTAGAATTGGCTAAAAGCATGAATATCAAGAGTTTACAAGTATTTGTTGATTCCTTATTAATCACTAACAATTTTAATGAAACCTATGCAGGTAAAGGGGAGAAGTTAATCGAGTATCTCGAAATTCTCAAAAAATTAGCAGGATATTTCGATATTTTTACACTTGAACAGGTACCAAGAGAGGATAATGCTGAAGCTGATGCCTTAGCAAATCTAGGATCATCAGTCAGGATACCGGAAGGAAACCGAATACCGATATCACATATCCTATATCCTGCGACGAATCCTCAGGGTAAGGAAGTAGTAAGTATTCAGGATCCTGGTGATGAATATCCTGAGAAGGATCCCATGTCTTGGATGGCTCCAATCATAAGATATCTTAAAGAAGGACACATCACAAAGGATGAAAATCCTAAGGCCTTTAGAATGAAGGTATCACGATTCACTATTATAAATAATGTTTTGTATAAGAAATCTCTTGTAGGACCATATCTGAGGTGCTTGGAGGATCCCAAGACCAATGAAGTGCTTCAGGATATACACGAAGGGGATTGTGGTAACCATACTGGGGGCAGGTCGTTATTCTCAAAGGGGTTAAGAACATGATATTATTGGCCGACGATGAGAAAAGATGCTGCAGAATATGCTCGAAGATGTGATGCTTGTCAAAGACACAGTAATATATTACATCAGCCGGCTGCGCAATTTTATCCTATAGCTTCCCCTTGGCCATTCATGAAGTGGGGAATGGATATAGTAGGAAAATTGCCAACGACTCCAGGAGGAAAGGTCTTCATGTTGGCAATGACTGATTATTTCTTTAAGTGGGTCAAAGCTGAAGCATTTGTTCAAGTTAGAGATCAAGAAGTGATATCCTTCATAAAAAGGAATATCCTGACTAGGTTCGAAGTACCAGCTGAGATAATTTATGACAATGGATCTCAGTTTATAAGTAAGAGGGCTACTGACTTTTGCAAGAGTTGGGGAATTAAAATGATCACATCCACACCGGTACATCCTCAAGCAAATGGACAAGCAGAATCCTCAAACAAGATAATTGTCAACAACCTGAAAAAGAGACCAGGAGCTAAAAAAGGAAGATAGGCAGAAGAATTACCCTTTGTTTTATGGGCTGATAGAACGACGGTGAAAAGTGCGACTGGTCAAACCCCATTTTCCTTAGTATTTGGAGCAGAAGCGGTAATCCCAACGGAAATGGTGATACCAACAGCAAGATCCAACCTCCGGGATCCTCAGCAGAATCCTGAAGTCGTTTGGCAGGAATTGGATACGGTTGATGAGACAAGGAACGCAACAAGGCTAAGGATGGCAACATATCAACAGAGGATATCTAAAGCATATAATAAGAATATAAGGACTAGAAGATTCCATGTTGGAGATTGGGTATTGAGAAAGGCTTTTCAGAATACTACTAATCCTGCTGATGGAAAGTTGGCTTCGAAATAGGAAGGACCCTATGAGATTGAATCAGAATCCGGAAAAGGAGCATACCGACTCAAGAATATGGAGGGGGATATGCTACCAAGATCCTGGAATGCTATACATCTAAAGCTCTATTTCAAGTGAGTTTGGAATTTAAATTCTAACTCAGGATGGTATGAATTCTATCTCTTTTAATATGTTTTAATATTATTTATTGTTATGAACCCATTACTGACTTAAGCATCGGAGGGGTGTTAGCCAGGCTAACACCCACCTTAGCTTACAATTGTTTTGCAGTATATGCTTCGGGATATAGCTCCAGGGTACACATTCAGGATACTTCAAAAGATTAGAGGATTGGCCCCCTCTCTCACGTTTAAGGGATCCGGATCCCTTCACAGGTGTAAAGGTATTCACCTTTCCCTCGAATTGGGTTTAAACACCCCGCCTGGAGCGCAAGTTATCCAGGAATAGTTCAAGATAGCGGGACCAGTCCATGTAAAAGTGGCTGACAATTTCGTTATTGTTGGCTATATCCTGGATCCTAAAGGTATATGAGGATTGATCACCCTCTCTCACGAAAGGGTATTTTAATGCTCTCTAAGGTTTGAAGGTTATCACCTTTCTAAGTCTTGGAGTTTATACACTCCCGCCTGTAGCGCATGAAAATATGGGTTTATCCCCAGGATACTTATGGGATTTTCCCTAGGAAACTAAGGATTTATCTCCAGTAAATTTTTAGGTTTTCCCCCTGTAACACAAGAACTGTTGGAATTGAAATTCAAAAATTTTCTAAGTGTTCGAAGATTTCATGCACAGGGGACATTCCTTCTGAGGCGATTGTGTAGAGCTCAAAAGATCAAAGTTGGGCCTAGTGTACTAAGTATCTCGGACTGGGGACATCTTAGTGGAAGAAGTTGCAAAAGGATTGAAATTCGATACTGGGGTTACACTCTATTCCTGGTATGATCCTTCCTTTGTGAACCTTACTTAAGTCATGTGAACTTTTGAAACTATGTTTGGAAAAGGTTTAAATATCCTGATTAAGGATATATTCTCGAAATGTGCTTTCGGAATATGCTTCAGGATATTTGGTTGGAATATTCGGGATATAATACCTGGATTTAAAATCAAAATTGTGTTCGTGACAAACATCTATTATCGAAACAAGGTTTATAAATTCTAAGTAAACTACCTTTTTCCTTCGAAAACTTTATATGAATTCTTTTGAGTTATAAAAACCCTGTTTGCGTCAGGAAATAACTACACTAATTTTGGAAAACTGAAATTTAAACTAAGCAATGCATGACAAAAATTAAAACGACACCAAATAAGTCAGAAGGAGGTTATATTATCAACATGTCAAAAGCTGTGCTTTTGGTTTCACCTCAAACCGAAGCCCATCCACCAAAAGCACGATTAGTTCTTTACCTTATTTACCTAACAGTTGGAGGTTTCGTCTCAAACCGAGATCCATCTGCCTCCAACTGTTATATTGTTCAAAACAGGTTATACTAATTGATGACCAAGGGCTTCATCCTGAAACCCAGGACCCATCCACCTTTGGTCATCATATTGTCTTAGTGCAGGAAATGTAAATTGTTCAAAGACATGAAAAGTAAATTGTTCGAACGAACCACGACCATCAGACTTAAAAAAGTGGGCTCCGGCCTAGGCACATACATCCATCATTGCCCACTTCACTGCTTTTAAGAGGCAGCACCCTCTTCCATCATGACTTCATCAGCAAAATCTTCTCCGGCATCCCCTCCAGCATCCTCTCCAGCATTCGTCCCAACATCACCACCAGCATCCTTTGAAGCACCAGCATCATCTACCTTCTTGGTCAACTTAGCAGGCTCCTCTGTAGCAGGCTTTGAAGGGGGCTCCACAGGGTTACCACCAAGATCTTTCAATTTCATCTCCCAAGCTTTGATATTCCACGAAGGGCATTCAACGCCCAAAGCCGTAGCCTCGTAAGCCATTTTCAGCTTGGCCTGGAGGAGGGAGATAACAACTGAATTCTTGAGGCTTTCCCGGTATTAAGCCATGTCCTGCTCATGTTGAACATGGGCAGCATCGGTGTTGGTGCATACGTCTGTCGACTTCGTCTTGTATCGAGTCTAGTATTAGAATTGTTAGATCAGGGCGCGTAGTTCGAGAAAATAGGAGGTTTTAGGGTGTGTTTAAGGTATTTTCGTTTGAAGTGGGTAATTCCACTTGAAAGTGACATGTGTCATTTCAAACGAAATTAACTTGGTTAATTCCGTTTGAACTGACACCTTGACACCTTCAAGCGGAATTAGATTCCCTATAAATACCACCCAAACGAAATCATTTGTAACTTCTGCGATTCCGGTACCGAACTGCTGCCGATGCGTCGTTTGATCTGTATTGCTATTATATCAATAAAACAAGACGTTTAATAGTGAAACAAGCTGTTTTACAAGTCTGTTTCTTTGTTTCCGCCTCTGAAACAGACAAGAACTCTTCTGATTGACTCGTTTGGGTCACGAACCGATCCTACAAGTGGTATCAGAGCTCAGGAGGAAGAGTTCTTACCAAAACAGCTGTTATTTCTGAATTCTCAACCTTCTTTTTCAAAATTTTCAAAATTTCACGGTCAAAATGGTCTGAATTTCACATATTATAAGCGAAACAGTGTTTTAATGAATCCTTGAGAATATTGGACCTTAATTCGGCTTAAAACTGGTAAAAATCATAATTCCGTTTCAAAATCAGATCGAATTTAATGATGTCAGCAGCATTTCAAACGAGATTAGGACTTAATTCCGCTTGAATTCGCAATTTCGTTTGAAAATGTCACCTTATTCCACTTGAAATTACCTAATTCCGCTTCAGGGTGTAATTCCGTTTGAGTCGGTTCAAACGAAATTAGATAATTTCGTTTCAAGTTGTTATTCCGTTTGAAAGTGTGCTGGTTCAAACGAAATCAGTGATTCCGCTTCAAAGTAATATCGTTTGAGGGTGTTATTTCGCTTCAAAAGTTATTCCGCTTGAAAAAGGATTCCGTTTGAGAGTTGTTTAAGTTTGAAAAGTGATTTCGCTTGAAAGTTAATTCCGTTTGAAACCATATTCCGTTTGAAACTTGTATTTTTTGTAAAAAAATTCCCGAAACATGGACGAGGAATTCTACAATGCGTTTGCGACACCAATTGCCCCTGTTACTGCTGCCGAAACATTGTACAGTGAGAATGAAACAGGAACTTACCAAAAACCACCTAAGCTAATGTTCATTGAAGATTTTAAAGGTTGGCAAAATCGATTTGAGAACTGGGTGCAAGCATATAAGTTTGATGCGTGGTGTGCTTTAGACAAAGATTACGAGAAACCGAAAAACGAGCGTGGGCTTGAAAAAGCTTTTTGTGATTTTTCAGAGAGTGATAAATTGAAGTATACAAGTGAGAAAATGATGATTAGTCTTCTGCAACAAGCAGTAAAGGAAGATATCTTTGTTCTGCTTCAACATGAGAATACTGCTAGATCAATTTGGAATGCACCGATTCAAAAGTTCAAAGGAAGCGCAGATATGATCTAAACAAAAAGGCTTTATTGAAGAAATCATTTGATATGTTTGCAGCTTTCGATCATGAAACAACAAAGATGACCATTGATAGATATTGTCACCTGGTATTGGAAATGAGAAGATTGGATATTAAGAAAGATGATGATGAATGGGTTGATAAACATGCCGATGCATTACCTCAGCAAAAATAGGGAACTTATCTGTTGATTGTGAAACACATGAGAAAATCAGAAAATAAGAATCTGGCACAGTTTATTCAAAAGATTGAAGAGGACGAATTGGACATTCAGAAAACAACAATCATGAAGAATCCAAATGCTCAACAAGATGTCAGTTTGTATTACAGAGGGAACAAGTTTGAGGCTACCCCCAGTCCTAGCCCAAAGATTCAAACTGGTTTTAGTGCTGCCAGTTCGTCTGGAACAAAGGGTAGTAATGTAACTCAGAGTGGTGGATCTTCGTCTTCATTTTCAAGCTTTGATCCAAATCATACAACATCAAGTCCTCAAAGACAGAACTCAACAAATCTTCAATGCACTGTTACTTTAAACATTCAAAATGGTCAAAATCTGTCTCCAGAAATAGCCAAGCAACACATGGCATCACTCATTGCTATGTTAGAATTGGAAATCTGATGCTTACCAAATAGGATTATGACCAAATTCATGCAGAGGAACTTGAGTTGATGGATGTGAAATGGTGTTTAGCCAGTGCTATTCGAAGAGCAGAAAAGTTTACACAAATCACTGGTAGAGATGATTTTCGGGGAATAAGTGAATCTCCAATAGGTTTTGATAAGTCGAAAGTCACCTGTTTTTGTTGCAAAGGAAAAGGCCATTTTAAACGAGAATGCAAAAACAAAGAAGCAACTGGGAGACAAGTTGGAAAGAATGATTATTATCAGAAATCAATTTTTCATCAGATTGTTCAACAACACAAATTGATAAAGAACCACAAACTGCTCATGCACGTACCATTCAAGAGAGAAGAACTTGTTATGGTATAATTGATCAAGATGATGAATTCGTTGCAGAGGGATTTAGCTGGGATAAATACATTCCACCTGGTTCAGGTCTTGTTGCTAGAATTCTGGGTGAAGATGAGGCTAGTCAGAAAAGAATCTATATTTTCCAGATCTAGGAAGTGATATTGATACCGATGATGAAGAAGAATATCTTAACAAAGCTAGAAAAGGCATAGATCTTGACAGTTTTAATTTGTTTTTTGCAGATAAAGTTGAGATGCTGAATCAGAAGAAGATTGCCAGATTAAGGAGAGAGCTGGAAGCAGCAAGAATCCTTGCTGATGAAAAAGCAAAGATAGAAGCTGGAGAAGCTAATGTTAATCAAGTAACCGAGAAAGTAGTAGAGAAAATCGTTGAAGTGGAGAAAGTGGTGGAAAAAATAGTTGAAGTCGAAAAAATTGTCGAAGTTGAGAAACTTGTTGAAGTAGAGAAAATTGTCGAAATAGAAAAAAATTGTTGAAGTTGAGAAACTCGTTGAAGTTGAAAAGACTGTCGAGGTTGAAAAGATAAGTGAAAAAGTGGTTGAAGTTGAAAAACCATGTTTGAAGTGTTTAGAATCTTGCCAAGTTTGTGAGGAAAAAGATAAGAAGATTGCTGATTTGGAGAAGATTAAAGAAGATTTACTGTCTGATTTGAAGTATGTAAAAGAGTCATATGATGTTTTGAACAAGACAATTGATGGTTTGAACAAAACAAATCGAGAAGTTGATGCTGCTATGACAATGATGAGCTCAACATTAATGACAAAGCAGAGCGTCATCAATGAGTATATCGAAGACTGTGCTAAGCTGAAACAGGAGTTGGAACTTGAAAAGATTGAGAGTGAAAGGATTAAACGTTTGTTGTTGAGTTATACAACCTGTGATTATTTGATTGATCGTGTTTATCCTACTATTGCAGGTCTTGAAGCATTTAAAGATAAAGAAACGAAAGACACAGATGCTGGTAAGACACAAAGTGTCAAGTATAACAAGTGTCCGCCTCCAATCTATGAGAGTTATTCCCCCATGAATCCTAACGAGGAGCGTCTAAAAAAGGCAGTCAACATCAAGTTAAAGTCTGAAATCATTGATGAATTACCAGACAATATTGATGTCACATTCACAGCGTCTGACACTGATCATGAGTCTGAGTTATTAAAAAAAGTGGTCGATCAGGTGTTGGATATGGATGAAGAGTCAAAACCGGAGTCTAAGTCTGAAAGTCGGAGTTCGTCAGAAAAGATTTCGAGTTCATCGATTAAACGGGTTTACAATAAAGAATTCCTGTTATCAAAATCTAATTTGAATGATGGACCAATCAAAGTGGCTTATACTTTGAATGATTCAGACAAATTATATTCTGATGAGGAATTTCCAATAAGAAGTGTCAAAACTGAAATGATCAAACAGGTTTTCAAATTAACAGAAATTTATATTTCTGAAATAAAATATTTAAATCTTCATGAAAAACCTAAAAAGTACACTTCAAGAGTTCAACAGAGATTGAACAAGAAAAAAGGTTACGGTTCTGGTTATGGTTTTCAAAAGAAACCAAATCATAACAGTAATTTCAAAAAGAAAGGTCTTGGTTTTAGTTCTTCGGAAAATTATAAAAATGAGAAAAATTATAAACCAAAAACAACATTTGTTGCAGGAGGTAGTTCTGAAGATGAGCAGAAGAAACCATTCTGGAAACAGTCAAATCAAGAGTTTCTTGCTGAAATAAAAAAGAATGTGAAGAAATTTGGTCCAAGAGTTGACAGAAGAACCTGTTTCAAGTGTCAAAAAGCTGGACACATTGCTTGGAACTGCCACGAGTTCAATTATTCAAAACAGGAAGTTTCTTCTAACTCTGAAAAGAGTAGGAAATGTGTTGTTAAATTGACTTTGGAAGTTGGTGAAACTTCAAAACGTTTTTACAAAAGATATGTCGATTTGAACAAACAAAAATGGGTTGTAAAATCTGAGAGTAGTTCTGACAATGAATCTGATTCCATAAAATCAAAGGAGTCATATGTTGAGAAAAAGAACGAAAATTCCGTTCCAGAGGTGAACGATGAAAACTTTCCTAAATTGTCTAAAGAAAATTTGAAGTTGAAAGTTGGTAAAACTGAGATTTCAGGTCAATTCATTGCTGGTAACAAAGAATTTGATGCTGACAAGGCGTTTAGTGGCAAAGTTAAACATATTTTTGGGAAGATGGTTGATGGAAAGGTTAAAGGTGCAAATGATTTTTATAAATCAAAATGTTGGTGGGACAGGTGTGTGCCAGAATTTCCCAAGGCTGGTCAGGCTTGGGGGAATGTTTTTCCTAACTGAAAATCCGGACTTGCCGGAGCTCCCAGGTTGATAAGTGTGGAGCAGGAATCGGCATCATTCTTGAAAAGGTTTGGTTGGTAAATCTTCAGGTGATATCTTTATATTTTTATATTTTGATTTGCAAGTGGTTTTGGTTGATAAGTGAACCTACAAGAGGTTGAAGAAGGCTTTCACTTTCAAATGGTAAATCAAGGATATTAAATTGTACTTGTTTTTCCTACAAATGATTGAGAAACAATGTGATGAACCCCAATTTTTACAAGTGGTAAAATCAACGAAACTTATTTTCCGGAAAAAACCATTTGATTAAAACAAACTTAAGTGTTTTGAAATCACAATGGGAAAATAGTTTGTTGAAAGGGGGAGTTCTGATTGTTTATGCCAAGTGGATGGTGATTTGAAGTGATTTGATATCAGTTGTCACTTTGCTTGTATAGTTTGTTTTCAAATTTCCTTAAATGTGTTTGCATTTTAGGGGGAGTAAAAATTTCAGAAAATCCAAAAACATTAGAAAATTTGAAAAAGTAAAAAACATGATAAAATTCAAAACGAGTTTTGTTGTCAAAAAGAGGAAATGATAGTACATCAGTGGACGATCATAGCATGCTAAAGAAATGAAAAGTCAAAAAGTGATAAACGGTCTCACTGATGATGTGCCAGTAGGTTTTTGCACATTTAGTAGATTGTGACGAGATATAAACCTAAATTCAAACTTGCTTAATTCGTGGGTAACATCTTTCGGATATATAGGTAACCCCCGAAATCTTGTTTGAAAGGTCCCTCTTTCTGAGATACTAGGTCTTTATGCTCAGTGATATCTGGGGTATTATCCCGGGACTTCTGATTTTGCGGAAGCAATGGCCTAGTCCCCGGAGAATACTTTACGCTTGCTTGAAATACAGCCTACCCTCAGCATAAAAAATGATGAAACATTGAAAATGCTAATCATATGCTGTTGAAGAAAAGATCCTCTAAAGGGGACACACCAAAAGTCGAGCCGTTATCTCTCTGCTGAACGGAAGTTCTGACCTGAGCTCTCACGGTCTCGCAATTTAACCCCTTACAGATATCATCTAGGTATACTCACCTGTAAGACTGAATATTGGGATCTGGATACAGGAGTATATTCTAAGGTGGGACACGCGAATAAGTTTAAGTCTCTTAAAACATTAATCTCGTATCTCAAAACAGTTGAACTTTGTGTGAAAATTTAAATGGATCAGTATACTGACAATCTAAGTGAATCGTTTAGAACTTAAAATGTTTTAAAGCTTAACGGTGTTGGTGATTGGTCTCAAAACTGATATGATCCTCTTATACAAACTCACCAAAATATTGTATGTAAATATTTCTTTACTGCATTGCATTTCTGTTATTCAAAATCCAAAAAGATTTTCGGTGTGTTTTATCATAAATTCTGAAAAATTCGAAAAGATTTTAGACAACTGATGTTGAAAAGCTGATTTTCAAAATTTCGAGTGCTGATCATGATGAACAGGTTTGGGAGTGTGTGTTTGGAAAGAAAATGGTATACATACGAGTGGTTCATCAGAGACTAACATGCTAAATCATTTTGTACAATAATTGAAGATAATATGTTCAGGGTGTGTCTACAAGTAGTTAGCAGGGTTTCTAAATTTGTTATATTTTATCTTTTATGAAACTTATGTTTTGGGTAGAGAATATGCAGGTGATCCAGGAATCGATCCTGAACCTGTAAACATTTGAGAGAGCCAGGTTGCGATTCTTGAACCTGTGAATATGTGAGCAAAATATGAGTCAGACTACGATCCCAGCACAAATTGAGGGGGAGTCTGTTAGAGAAAGAGATTATGAAGAAGAAATTGGAGTGAGGCAAGAGCCAGGTCGAGATCCTGGTAGCCCAAAGACTGATAAAGACTGAAGATGTTGAAGACTCGACACTTAATACTTGTCAACATCCGAGGGGGAGTCTGTTGGTGCATACGTCTGTCGACTTCGTCTTGTATCGAGTCTAGTATTAGAATTGTTAGATCAGGGTGCTTAGTTCGAGAAAATAGGAGGTTTTAGGGTGTGTTTAAGGTATATTCGTTTGAAGTGGGTAATTCCGCTTGAAAGTGACATGTGTCATTTCAAACGAAATTAACTTGGTTAATTCCGTTTGAACTGACACCTTGACACCTTCAAGCGGAATTAGATTCCCTATAAATACCACCCAAACGAAATCAGTTGTAACTTCTGCGATTCCGGTACCGAACTGCTGCCGACACATCGTTTGATCTGTATTGCTGTTATATCAATAAAACAAGACGTTTAATAGTGAAACAGGCTGTTTTACAAGTCTGTTTCTTTGTTTCCGCCTCTGAAACAGATAAGAACTCTTCTGATTGACTCGTTTGGGTTACGAACCAATCCTACAATCGGACTTAGCTTGGGCCTCCTGGGTGATCTTCTGGATGGCAGACTGATGCTCTTGGACCATTGCCTTGTATTTAGCCTCGTAATGCTCCGATTTGGCGGTGGCAATTGCTGCTTGATCTGCAATGGCGGCTTCGGCCTTTTTCAGCTTGCTCTCCAGCATGACGTTTGTGCCACACGCGTCTTCGTAAAGGAATACCAGACGTTCGAGACCCTGCAAAATAAGAGAACAGGTATTAGCCTTAATAAACATTTATAACCAGAATATGGTGCAGGATATAGGTCAAGGATACTAACCTGGTTGAGGAATCCGGTCATGAATTTGCTGGACTCTGTGAACCCAAAATTCTCAAATGGGAACACGTGGGGGGTAGCAGGGTAATCTGCTTCCTTCCTCTTCCGGGAGCTGGAGGCCCGGGTCCTGGATGCTGGGGGAGCCTTGGGAGCAGTGGCAGTCTTTGAACCGGTGGACTTCGGTGTGGCGGATGATTTCGGATTGGATTCTTGCTTGGCAGGTGCGAGGCTAGAGTAACTATCCAACTCGTCGAGTTGGAAGCCTTCAAGGTTGATAACCGGCACTGCATAAGGGAAGATACGTTCAGACTTGTTATACCTTTAAAATATAATTGGTTTAATAAATAAAAATAATTTCTGAAACTATGCTTACCAGACATGTTGGAACTTGATCTTGGACTTGGACTTGTGAGTAGCAGGGTAAAAGTCCTTTCACTTTCCGGAAGCTTGTAGATTTCTTTTATTCTTCCTTCCGATTCGGCACTTGGGGGAGCTAATTCCTTGAAGTTTGCTGTGAAAAATAAAAATATCAGGATATCAGTTCAAGATGTAGTCTTGGGATATGATTGGGGATATTTCTAAAACCCTAAATCCTACCAGAAGTCAACCATCTCTTAGGAAGGTCAAAACCCCTATCAATGGAGTCCATTTTCACAAAAAAGAATTTTCTTATCCATTTATCCTAGTTCTTGGTAGCCTTAAGAATGAGAGGATCTTTGGAGATAGAAAATGGAAGGAACCGGCTGGAGCCATGGGATCTTAAACGATAGGCCATCGGAAGATCTTCAATGCACAAGTTGGGCACATGACGAGCCTTAATCCGCTCCAAGGTAACTAATACGCGCCAAACCATGGGCATGGTTTGGGCGAAGCTAAGGCCAGTAAGCTCGAAGAAATGAGATATGAAGGGTGAAAATAGATACTAAAGCCCTATGGAGAAAGGATAAGCAAAAAAGCATACCCACTCGTCGGAACAAAAATCCAATCGGACTTCTAGGTCGAATGGACGGAAGATTGTCCCGGCAGGAAAGGCACCGGAAGCTCGTAAAGCTGCGATATCGGCATTATCGAATGAACACACCTCTTTTGAGGGTTCTTTAAGCAGGTTTTGCTTGTGAAAGGGGGGAACGTAATCCGCCGTTTGGGATCTAGTGCGGGTAGCCATGGAGAATCTCGACCAAAGAATAAGTGATCTAAACAAGGAAAACAGGGAAGGGAGATAGAGAAAATACCTGAAGTTTGCTTGAGGATAGAGATGATCATAATGAAGAATCCCTCAGCTAATATAGGCTGGATATAGGGGGTAAAGAGTAAATGTCGCATTGGAAGTTGCACAATGTCACCTCAATCATCATTTCGTTTTAATTGCCTCGGTTTACGAGATAAAGTTTTAAAATATATCCGTTGGATTGGTATACCAACATATATATTTGGGGACAATTGTTATGGGTCATTTTCTGAACATATATCCTGACTAATATTCTGGCTTTGATTGTTTATTTGAGATTAGGATACCGGATCAGAATAATGGTAACATCCTGGTACGATATCCTGGTAGTAACTGATTTAACCACGTGCAGATTAGAAGGTGCAAGTCTCCAACGTTCAAGTGGACTTCTTCCCCTCAAGACTCGGGCAAATCAGTTGGCTTATAGACGTTGGACCCGGAAGACTAGGACTACAACGTTCATGTGGGGAATATCCGCTGAATCCCGGAATAATAGGATATTTAGTTAGCTTCCTTTTACTATAAATAGATTGATCGGATCAGATTAAGGCACACACTCTTACGCACACTTTTTCTCTCTGGCAACAAACAATCACAACACACAAACACTTATACTCGAATTACATTGTAGCACCTAGTTGATCCGCATCATATCCTGCACTGTATCTTGATATTTGAAGTAATAGAAGAACAAGGCAACTGCGATTGTCAGCTCCTGAGGTTTTGTACCGGCGATCTAGATTGATCAAGGGCTTTCCTCGTACATCCTGTGTCACCCTTTACATTTTCGCTCATTGTTTGATCAAAGATACAACTTTATATCCTGAGCTGTATCCTGAAACTGTTTTTGCAAATAACTTAACTAGCATATTTTCGACACACATTTGAAGCACACTAGCTCACTTAACTAATTTGATCACTTAATTGCTTCGGTAATCTTTGACCAAAACAATTATTACATGCAAACCATATTGACATACATGATGCACAAAGCACAGTTAGCACAGTTAACGGATAAAACAGAAAAATGCTGACGGGGTTCAGTGCATAGACAGACGTTGTTTTGAGACCCAGTATGAGCCAGAAACTAAGTACTACACTAGTATAGTGTGTAGGGAAGTAAGGACCATAAAACTGCATTTCTAAGTGATAGTTTAAGTGCCGGGAAGTGCCTAAAACCCACATAAAGTGCAGAATTCTGCATAATTCAGCAAAAATCAGCTTTTTAATAAGCTAGTATCATGCAAAAATATGACTAAATGGTCCTGAATACTTTCCTAAGTTTCGGGAATTAAAAGTGTCACAAAAGGTAACATAAAGAACACTAAACGGTATAGTTTGACACTTTAACGAACCGGTATCTAACCGAATAACCGGACACTACCCGAAACATCAAAATTACACTAGAATCATTGTTTTAATGTTTCTGAGCTAGTTATGATCCCCGAACACCCTAACACACTATATAACACCATATTAACTTAAACACTAAACACCAAACTTAAAATCTAACTAATATCTCTAACTATCCATTACAACCCAACCCTATACCCCCCCCCCCCATGGTGGACGGTCACAAGGGTGGACCCACCCTTGATCTTCCTTGATCTTGCTTGATTCACTAATAGATATGTTTAGTACTTTGGGGGACACTTTATACAATGGTTAAACTTCTAAAATGGGTTATAAGTATAACATAGAAGATCATAATCCTCTCATCTCTCACACACTTACACACACAACTCTCTCCTCCCTCTCTTGCTCCCTCACGGCCGTGAGCCACCACCCACATCACCACCATCTTCATCTAACTTCCATCCATTCTAAGGTGTACACAAGGTGTAAGGAGCCATACAAGAAAGCTTGATGGTCTTGGAGATTGAAGGACCTCTTCCATTTGCTTTTATCCATCACATTTGTCACCTTCATCTTCTTGTGTTCTTCCCTAGCCCTTGTGCTAGTAGTAAGCTTCTTGTCACTTGAATTTACTCCTTATTTAGTTGGTTAAAAGATGATATGTGATGCAAATCATGAAGAACACTAAAGAACTTAATCATGAAACATGAACATAAACTTAATAACATAAGAATACACATTGTTTAGTGCTGTTTTGCTTCTTGATGATTGATTATTTATGTTTGTGATGTTAGACATCATATGAAACCTACTAGATTGTGATTAAACACATGATCTAGTAAGTTAAGATGATGATCTTGTGAAAGACAAAGATGATCATACTCTATGTTACTCATGAACTTGAAGAATGAAAATGATTTTGTGAATGTTGAAGTATGTAACATGTTACTAGACATAAACATGGATGATTTCAAAACTAGTTTTCTCAAGAAACTAAAATTATACACAAGATTTACTAAAACATTGTTTTTAAGAAACTAACCATGTTTTTAGTGGTGAAACAAGTATAAAAATACATTGTTAACAAGAAAAATTCAAAAGAATGATTTTTAGAAAAATCGTCTAGTAAGTTGTAGAAAACTAAATTTTACAAGAGTAAGATTTACAAATAAATAACCACATTTTAAAGGATAACTAAACCTACTAAACACGCTACCAAGTTACTACAAGTTTTTATAATAGTTCAAGTTCATGTTGTTATGTAAATAGCATTGTTTTGGCACTTGGTAAGTGTTGATTAAATTGTTGATTGTTGAGATGATTTTAAAAAGAAAATGATATGCTTTGATAGCATGGACACCTCCATTTTTAGGGGAAACTATGGCAAAATTTTCTAAAAATATAAACACTTAGAAAAATATTTTCAAACAAGTATTTACAAGTATATTTTTAACCATGATTCCATATAAACTTTGCCATAATTTTTGTTACAAAAATGCAAATATTGGAGGTTGGTTTTTATAAATAAAAATGGGTAAATATATATTTAGAATATATATACATTAAAGACATGATGTGTGTGAATATTTGTATACCTTGTGTAATAGTTATATTATTTTAGGGTTAAAGTAATATAACTTAACAAAATACCAAGAAATTACAATCCAACAATATTACCAAAAATCTCAAGGAATAAATATATAAGTTACACACAAAATATTGGGAAACCGAACGAAAGAATGTAGCTTATAAAATATTCCGGAAAATACATTTATAAGTATATTTTTGGTAAATAATATTTTGGACACAAGAAAAGGAAAATAAGATTTTTCCAAATATTACCAAGTTATATCATATTTTCGACAAGTAGAAGATATATGATTTGTGAGAAAAATATATATTTTCTTGGAAAATATTATTTTTGGGAAAAAAATAAGTTTACACGTATTTTCTAAATTTAGACTTGAAAATACATTAATTTGGAATTACAAATAGTTTTATCAAAAGAAAAATTATGAATAATTTTTCTAAGAAATATTTCTTAAAACGTATATTTTGGAAATATATATTGGATATTTATTCCTGAATAATTAATTAGAAATTAAGTATAAGAATACTTAACAAATACAAGAATACGAATATACATGTATGAGATACCCCCATCCTTGGGAAGAAAATATAAGTATAAATACTTGAGAAGGATTATTACAAAAATATTGTTTAACAATTATTCCAAAATTTACAAATACAATTTAAGTTGAAATATTAATTATTTTGACTATAATTATATAAATTGGAATGATATCAGAAACGTTAATTCTAAGTCAAGGCACGGCCCGTTCGTCTAATAGACGTTAGTACGTTGTAGGTAGTCATGTTTGCTGAAGGGATTTGAGTTGCGAGTACTGAAGACGCAAGACTGTGAGTTCATGTCCCCCTTTTCTTTAAACTGTTTTGTTTATTAATTTTGGGGGTGAAATACATGTTACAAAAGGGTTACATACAATTACAATTTGTATGGTTAGCCTAGGAAAGTACATTAGATCATGTGAATGGGTAGGCGCATACTTGAGACCATTAATCCTCGTATAAGGACCGAGGGGCATGAGTGATAGATCTATTTGGGTGTAGCGAGCCCACACCCATGAGGACCAGGGTGGCCCATAGGGTGACTATGTCTTACAGCCGGAAGCCCGATACAAATTTGCTAGGTTTTAGCCTTCCTACACCGTCACACATACCAGTGGCCTTGCAAACCAGTGGTGATCTGTTTCCTTGTTTGCTTTCATACCGGGATTTACAAACATACATACATTGTTTACAAAGGTTTTATACATACATATACACAAACACATGAACTCGCTCAACTTTTGTTTATGTTTTTAAAACTACATGTATTTCAGGGAATTAAGTGGATCTGGCGGGTGTTTGCATGTTTCAAGCTGCGTCACGAATAAAAATATGTCATCCGAAGTTATTAGGGTTTAGGAGATGTATCTTAATCCTGGACGAGATACATGGTTCTAAACTCGGTTTTATTTAAGGTCTTTTGTCGAGTCTTCGTGAACTCATTTAAACTTGTTGGCGTTTGTAATTTAAATTTGGAGTCTACGTTTCAGACAATTATGTTGTGTTATTTTCAAACTTAATTTAAGGATGAACATCTAATGGTTTAATCATATAGTGTTGTTATGATTGTATGCAATGGTATTAAGAAGTCACACCATAATCACGCTTCCGCAAAAGTCAGGGTGTGACAGGTATGTTGGGGTTTTGTATACAAAATTTGTTACTACACTGTGAGTAGTAACATGACCACCAGTAATTGATTGACAGTACCGTGGGTGGTAATTAAAGTAAATGGAAACAAATGTAATTGCGCAACCGCCCTCAATACTGTAAAATGATTTTACTTATCTTGATTAAACTAGGATTCACTCACCAGTATTTCCCACTGACAAAATGTTTTTAAACGCGTTTCAGGTAACAAAATGTGAAAGCCAAATAGAAGCCAGCTGGACAGCACTTAAGGCTTGGAAAAGTGGCAATAAAAGTTACCTAAATAAAGAGATGTTTTTATCTAAATAAAATAGGGTTTATCCCTATGAAAATGTGTGTACCGACAGAGGAGTTGGAATCTGTCGCGCTACGCGACAGCGAGTCATGGCTCGCGAAAGCCGGGGCTGTATCTTTCGTGCCCCGCGAGGACCCAAAATGATAGCAAAAGTGTTGCTGGGCGTTTGATTCAGCTGCGGACTTGTTTGAATATGTTTTAAATGTCAAATCACTGATACGTTTTATGTTTTACCTACCATGAGGTGTGACGAGCATGTACGCAAGTATAGGAGGGAATCCCTATGCGACACTTTAGGTTTGAACGTATATATGTAGGTATGTATGTAGGTATGCATGTATGTAGGCATGTACATATGTATTTACGTATGTATGTATGCAAGTAGTTATGTGTGAACGTATGCATGTATATATAAGTATGTATGAAAGTATGTATGCATGTTTTCAATACAATTGAGTATTGACGATATTAAAAGTGTACCTTGTGAATAAAGTGTAACGCAGGTACAATAAGGAGGACTCACCATGGATTATGTTCTCAGATGGAAAGCTTGAATGTAAAGAGATAACGGAATGAAAAATAAATAAGGATGAATCTTGTTTATATTTATAATGTGTGCTAATGCTATGAATGTATGTGGTGACCGCAGGTTGTACGAGTCACGGGGATTATCAGGAGGAGTAGAGAATGAAGACCAAGTCACATGATGGATTGTACGGGATTGTTTGAGTATGTAATTTGATACATATAAGTTATGTTTTATTCCGTTAATGAGTTAGATTGATGTGTTCAATGTAAAAGAGTTGTTTTAAAAATGGACTTTTAAGTAAGGCATGAAGTTTATAATGAAAGAAATTTTATGGCACGAATTTTCTGCTGCGTCTTTTGTTAAATACGTGTTAGGGTCTTACAAGTTGGTATCAGAGCCCTGGTTTGAGGGAAATCAAGTATTACGAGGTAAATACTTAAACTCAAACCTGTGTGCTCTTGTGACAAGGAACCGGTACAATCCAAGACTCGATCAAGATCTAAGGGAAGAAGCAAAGGTAAGTATGTACTTAAGTAAGCATTTGAAGAAAAAATAATGGTATGTTATATGTAAGGTAATCGTAATTGCTTGGAGAGGATGATCCGTGAATGCAGTCTAGGACCGGCACCAAGGCATGTAATAAGACAAATTGACCCAGGTATGTAAATTTAACATGTGGGTGCGTGTAATGGTAAAATCTATCAAGTAAAGGAAAATTTTAAATGAAATATAATAATAGAATGGTAATGAAGATTTGAAAATGTTACACGTGCCGAAACCTTATTCTTCGGACATAAGGTGACGATTACACGAAGACACGAAACTAGTATGTGGATTGTGTACATGGCCAGTACACAAGAAACATATGATGTTCGTGAGACCGTGATAATTGTTACAGGTATGTCCGTTATAATTAGGTAGTAGGTGGACGTGAGGGTGAAGGGAAATGTAAGACTTTCAGGGATTTGAAAGTACCAAATACACATCAGAAGTATGAAACAAAGATATGAATGATATGTTAGAATCTGTGAGACGGATTCGAAACATGAAAGGAATGAAAGATATGAATGATATGTTAGAATCCGCGAGACGGATTCGAAACATGAAAGGAATGAAAGATATGAATGATATGTTAATGAATGATAGAATGAAAAGTTTGAAATTCGTAAATAGGTACGAATCAAATAAGTAAGAAAGAATTTACAAATTAAACTTCCGAAAGCCAAACGAAATAAAATGATAAGTAATAAAACAAGTAATAAAAGAATGGATAGGGCAGTTTAGTCCATTAAGTAAGTAAGTATAAAACATTAAAAACGGCTGATGTGGCAAGAAGCTTTAGGTTTAAGTAATAAACCTTAGATAAATTACAAGCATGAAATATGATAATACTCGACTCTAGGGAGTCAAAGTGAATGACGGGTTACGACCCGGGTGGAAGGCTTAAGTTTTAATGGAAAGGACAAGTGAACGCGAGAAAAACTAAGACATGAAGCAATGAAATTGTATGCATGCTTGAATCGACAAGAAGTACAAATATGTGCTTTGTTATGTGTAATTATAATAAGAAAGAAGTGACAGATTGACTCTGAAAAGTCAATCTGCAAGGGTTGACGAAATAAGTAACAAGAGTAAAAGAATTGCATGTAAGGGATGAAATGTGAGATGTGTTATAGCATGTATGTAGAAAGATGTAAAAGGATTATAGGTGAGTAATCACCTAGTATAATGAATGTTTGAATGAAAGATGATGTGACAACTCGTATTCTGCAGTCCTTTATACCTTGCTTTATGATGTAATTCATGTGTACGATGTGTGGGATGGTTGTTATGTTGATGTTCATTTATTAATTGAGTAGCGTTAGTGAACTTTGTGATTAGTATGTTGTAACTTTCGAGTCGCACACTACGCCTAGGATCGAACACCCTTGCACCTTTGAGGTTTTGGGGTCGGCCCAAACACCTATTATCTTGGTGGGCGCAACACACAGCCCAAACGCAGCCCCAAAGCTAGGCCGGTCCATAGTGCAAGTATATGCACACAAGGGTCTTGTGTAATCCTCATAACCTGCCAACACACAAAACATACAAACCCTAGCTTCCTCTTTCCTCTCAATCGGCGACAACACTCCCTTCCTCAGAGCTCACTCGTTTCAAGTTCCCTCAGTCGCACCTGTGTTCCGGTTAGTGTGCTATTCCCCTTCTATGTGAGTTCTTTGTTATACTTGGTGATGTATGAGATTGGTTGCGGTTAGGGTTGTATGATAGTGAAGTTTTAATGTATTACTTGTGTTAACCAACTAATAAATCTGATTTGGAAACATGCTTAGTATGAATAGTTAAGATAGGGGATACACAATAGGATTTGATGGTCGAATGTGAAGATCTTGGCATGTATTTAGGGTCCGACGGTTTTGGTATGTTATTAGATAAGTGTGCGTTGTTCATAGGAAACTTGATTAACTTGATTTCATGATTGCTCGATGATTTAGATTATGATCCGAACTAGTTGATAGCATATCATTGTTCGATAAACTGTTAATTCGTTCTAGAAGTTATCATGATGATTTGATCTAAATGAATGATTGGTTGTAACTTTGTTAAGGAATTAATGATAATTAGAGGCATCATGAATATTTGGAAAAATTGTTTCGAATGTAACTGACTCCGTGATATATGGTCAAAATGTAACTGATCGCACATAAGTTGAGTCGCACATCTCCCCTCTGGTCGCACAAGATTGCTGAATCGCACAATAGGGTCCCAATCGCACATTGTCTGGGCCTCTCACATGAGTTGGGCTGCAACACTAAACCAGGTCGCACACCCGGGTGGGCCTAGGGCTCATCTGGGCCACGAATCTAGCTCCAGTCGCACAATCTCAGCAATCGCACAAGACAACCGGATCGCACAAAAACACTGGGCCGCACAAGTTATCATGGATCGCACAACAGGGGTCCAGTCGCACAATGCATAGCCCAGTCGCACAAGTCCTTGGGCTGTCATATACTTGGGCCGTGCGTCTGAGTTGGGCCGCACACCAGTTAGTGGGCCACGGATATGGACGAATCGCACATTCTGGTTGGGCTTGATATAGTGGGCCGGGTAATATGAACGGGTAGCACTTGAGTTACATACTAAACGGTTTGGGCCGCACTCTCATATGAATGACAAATTAATTGCTAAAGTGTTAAAATGAAACAAGCACGTATGGTATGAACTTGCAATGTGAATATGCATAGGGCCAAATACTTGCTACAACTTGTGTGATAATACATGCTATACTTGTTACTACTTGTGCAATGTGTGCATAGGGTTTGTGATTTACGTGAATGTGAAACTGACTGTCATTGGTAACCCTATTAGGATTTGGTTGACCAACTGTAAACAAGTAATTAGTCATACCGAGCAAATCTAAGGTGAGCTCACTGCTCTTTTTTCAAGCATGCGTCCCGGGGAGGGACATCTGGTAAATATTCCGGGGAGGAATATTGGGTAATGGGTTTGACTGGAATGTTAAACAGAAATGTTGGATAATACACGCACTCCTATCACCGTAAGTCCCATCTTCTACCGAAAAGGTTACCGGGGAGGTAACGAGGTTATTAGTTGATAGTGCTATTAGGTTTGGCACCCTCACACCGTACCAAAGAAGACGGGCATGAACTAATTACCTTAACCACTCGACCAATGCTTAGATAGGGGCATTGGAGAAGGACAAACAATCTGGAGCCATCTTGCGGTATCGAGTTATTATCAACATTGTTTTTGGAATCGCTTTTAAACTGAACTAAACATTTGGTAACTAAACGTGTAACATGGTTTTCGGTAAACAAAACTGTGAACTCGCTAGCGTTAGCTGATACACTTTTCTGTATTCTTGCAGGTCTATAGGTACATTTATTTGGAACTTGCTGTCTGGGATGCTGGAGTGGTCATGGGTCGAGATACATGAAATCACGAGACAAGTCTAATGGTTTTTATACATTTGGGTTATGAAATTCTTATCTATTGTATTATGCTTCCGCTGAACTATGAATGATGATTTGTAACGTTTTATTTTAATAAATGAAAGTTTTAATTGAAATCTTGTTATGAGTTCAATGTGATTGGTGGCTAGATCTTGGTACGTCACACGCCTCGCGGGGGTTTCCGCATGTGGTATTTTAGGGGTGTGACAGATTGGTATCAGAGCCACTGGTTATAGTGAACTTGGTTTTAAAAATATTTTTCATAAAACCAGACTATAACCGAACAGTTTTGAATACGGGAATACGACCATGACACACAGCTCCAGATTGCAAGGTTCGTCTCTTCACCTATTGTATACATTACATGACTTGTGTACACTTGTTTATGATATAGCACACGGACACACCCTCGTCACCATGACACGATTTCATGAATTATTTGTTTACATTATGATGCGTTGATAGTGTCGCAGTCCTTAGATTTCTGTGATCCTGTCGTTTTGACAACCTTCGTTTGACATTCGAGTTTGAGGAACCATTTGACATGAGTTAGGAGGAACTGAGATGAGCATGCAAATCACAATATTATTGTGGGTGCACACATAATAATAATACGGGGTGCATGTGAGTCCCAGTGAGACTTAATAAGTGAAAAAGGGTTTCTGTTTCGTTATTCGATCTAATGAGAAACACAAACAATCCATAGGGGTCACAACGATAATTTCATCCTATTCGAACGTGATCTTTTCACTTACCCCTGAATCTTCACGAAGCTCGATGCTATCGAGTATTACCTGAACACTCATCTGAATGTCTAGCGAACCGTATAAGAATGTTAGGTGATATGTGAACGTCTTTGAGTTAGTTATCGAATCATTGAATGCTTGGTCTGTGTCTTCCCTACTTTCTTCGTCTACTTGAATTCCACGAACTGACGCCTTAGATCCCGAAGTATGGTCACCCCTGCAACTCTCTAGCATCATACCATGTATTATTCAATCGACTCGTAAGACCGAGGGACAAGAGGATAAGCGTCGCATATTACCGACCTCAGTATTAGGACAGCCCTGATTGCCGGCAACAAACACCAGCAGATTGATTCCAGACAAGTCTTTAGCCCTAGTCGACAACTTTTGGGAGCCAACCCTTACGAATCAATCGGGGCATAAAACTAGAGTGTGGAATGTGTAACTGCTAGCGCAGTGGGTGGTACCTTAGGACGTGACATGGAATGTGAAAAGATGGATCCCTTTTGGGTGAAAGGTCGCAGGACTCTGTTACAAGCAACAACATTAGAGGCAACAGGTACGGAGACAACAAGGTACTTGCAATCACAACCTTCAACATGGAAATGAAGGTAACATCGACAAGAATTGGCCATTGTTAAGCCAAGACGTCAACTACCTAGGGAACAATGACAGTATTGGGAATTCTCATAACAGTAGCAACACTGGAAACGATGCTCGTGGATTAGAAATTAGGATTGGCATGGGCGAAGCCAGGTATACTAGCAACATGGTGGTCTGTACGACTCTGGTAACTAATCGCTTCATCTCTGTTCCGATTCAACCCTGATACCTCTTGAAGCCAGACACGTTGTAGAAGAGGCTGATGGTAAGCCAATTAAAGTCTCACACGTTCGTTTAAGGTGCAAACTCAACTTGTCAGTCACATGTTCGACATTGACACTTTTCGTTACCTTTGGAAGCTTTGATGTAGTCATCAGTATTGGACTGGTTGCCCAAGCGTCGAGCAGAAACCTTTGTAAGGATAAAAATCGCATGTATGTCCCCTCTGGTGGAGATTCACTGAATGTCAGTATCACTTTGACTATGGAAGTCCAGAAGCGTTTCAGCTATCCTGCAATCCTATCCCTGGTTGTGGGTACTCAGCCCGAGGGGAAGAAGAACGAAGACCTGATTGGTATCACGAAAGAAGCAACTCTGATTTCTAGTACCTCTTATCGCCTCGCACCAGGAAGGTTGCGAGAACTGTTTAATCGACTTCAGGAACTACTGGACAGGAGTTCTATTTGATCTAGCTTCTCGCCTTAGGGAGCCCGAGCTCTATTTGTGAGAAAGAAGGATGAGTCCTTTCGTACGTATATCGATTACCGTAAGCTCAGCAAGGTGACAGTTGGAAACCGTCACCCTCTACCTCGCATCGACAACCAGCTTGACCAGCTGCAAGGATCAAGCTTCTATTCAGAAATTGACTTAAGATCGGACAATCGTCTGATGGAAGACCCAGGGGAGGATGTTCCTAACACAACAATACAGACGCAGTAAGGCCATTACTATTTTCTGGTTATGTCTTTTAAGTTACCTAGCACACCAGCAGCCGTATGCATCACATGAATAGTATATGTAAACCTCATCTTGCCGGATTCGTCAATCATGTTTATTGTTGATGTTTTGAACCATTTCCTAGAGAAAGGAGGACCACGAACGATACCTTTATCCTACCTTAGAACTCCTAAAGGAGGATCAACTTCATGCGAAGTCTTTCTAAGTGTGACCTCTGGATTCGAGAAGTACACATTCGCGGTCACGTAGTCAACGAATTGGGAATGCACGTGAATCCCATTAAGATCCATTCTATTAGAAATTGATCAACACCGGAGAGTTATTTGGAGGTTTGGAAATTCCTTGGTCTCGCTAATTACCGTCGTAGATTCATCCAGAAATTTTCGGAGACCACACAACTTTTATCGCTTAAACACGGCAGGGTGTTGTGTACTCATGGAGGATTGAGCAGGAGAACGTCTTTTTAGCTTCGAAACCAAAATCTACAATGCACCAAGTATTGTCCTTACCCGATGGTACAGGTGATTTGGTGGTGCATCATGTTGTTTCAATTCATGGTCTCACTTGTGTGCGGATGCAACGCGAGAAAGTGATAGCTTACGTTCCTCGGTAGTTATAGACTTGCCAGAAGAATAGCACGACTTACAACCTGGAGTGGAAAACTTGGTCTTGGATTTAATTTTGGAGGCATTACTTGGACGGTACCAAATGAACTATATAGACCGATCACAAGGGCCTCCCGCGTACCTTGATCTGAAAGAGTTAAACATGTAACGGCATCGCTGGATGGAACTTTTGAATGATTACGACTGTGAAACCTAAAAAGTGTTTAAGCTTTGCAGCTCAACGTCAACACCAAACCTACCTGATCAGATTCGTCCTGCCCAATCCGAAGCACTAGGGAAGAAAAATGGCCAAACGGAATCCATGCGAGGCATGGGGAAACAACTTTTGGTAAAACGGATGATATTCTCTATTTTTCATGGAACGAATATGGGTCCCTCTGTGCGGAAACTTTGGAGAACTTGTTTGGGAAGAAACACCTAACTCTCGATATTTAGTTCATTTGGGTTTGGATAGGATGTATTTGGATCCAACGATCTGCAACTGGTAACCGTGCATGAAGGCTCACATAGCAACATATGTGAACGATGATTGACTTGTGCAAAAGTCAAGGTGGAAAAATCAGAAACCCTTTGGTTTGGATCAGCAATCAGAAGCACCCATATGGAAATGGGAACAGACTGCCATGGATTTTGTCACTAGCCTACCTAAAACTGGAAATGGAAACGATACCATTTGGGCGATCGTTGATTGCCAGACATGATCAGCCCACTTTCTTGCGATCAAGAAATCTGACGATTCTTCGCAGCCTGCGGACTCTTACCTGAGGGAAGTAGTACTTAGGCATGAGGTGCCAACCTCTATCACCCCTGACCGTGATCCGCATTTTGCATCTGACTTGTGGCGGGCGATGCACAAATCTTTCGACTCACGTTTTTTACATGAGCACTTATTATCACTCTCAGACGAATGGTCAAAGTGAGCAAACCATCCAAAAACTTGAAGACATGCTGTGAGCACATGTAACCGACTCTGGGTAATGGTTGGGAAAGGCACTCGCCTTTCGTAGGGTTTTCTTACCATAACAGTTACCACTCTAGTATCCAGGCAACTCCATTCGAGGCTTTTCGGACAGAAATGTCGATCTTCTCTCTGTTGGGTTGAAGTGAGTGACAGCCAAATCATAGGTCCGGAACTTGTGCTCGAAATCTCTGAGAAGATTGTACAAATCAGAAATCGTATGGCGGCAACGCGTGGTTGCCAGAAAAGTTACGCTGAAAAGCTTAGGAAACCCTTGGAGTTCGCTGTAGGTGATCGTTTTATGTTAAAAGTTTCACCCTGGAAGGGTGTGGCGCTTTGGGAAGCATAACAAACTTAATCCATGATACGTTGGGCCATTCGTGTATTTAAGTGTCGAAACGCTGCTACGATTACAGGGTAATAACTCGATAACTGCTACGATACAATATCCGATCGATTAAAACCGATCCGATGGATGTTTAAGTACTGCCCGAATTCGGGCTATACTTTGTCATTCGTCGTGAGGGTTTTGATTTTGTGAGCCTATCATAAATGTTGTATTAAGTTACTAACCAAGTTTCGCGTGCATTGTTATTTAACTACGTTACCAAGCTTAATCAGTAGGCAAAACTCTATCCAACTAAACTTGCAATGTGAGTCATTCTCTTTTTATCAAAGTTGTTTTACAATACCTCTAATTATTTCCAGTTATATTTTACAGGGATTAAGTCTTTGTTATCTTAAATTACTGGCAGTAAGTGGGGTATTGTGCACAATTACTACTGTTTTATCACTGTTAGGTGAAAGGACCTAAATAGTGATACTCGTCACTATTGGGTGAACGGACCCAATAGTGGTATGACCACAGTCATAGATCCGGTCGAGTGACAACTGAACCATCTAATTATAAGATAGGCGCAATTGTAATCGCTCTTAATACTGTAATCTATAACAATGTGTCGTTTTATGCAAATTGAATGACTCGCCAGTATTTTCCCGCTAATAAAATCTTTTTAAACATGTTTCAGGTGATTTACTGTGAACAAGGAAAAGTGTCACGTAGCACTACCAGCTTGGATAAAGTGGCTCAGTAAATAAATAAACATGTTTTTTGTAAACAGGGAATTTCCTCGAAAAATTCCTTTATTGTAATTACGGGGTTTGTCCTGAAATTTGAAATTAAATAAATGGGTGTTTTCATTTTAAACTATCCTGCTCAAATTTCCGCTGCCAAATTAAACACCAATACCACGGGTTTCTGTCTCGCGACTTCTGAACCGGGTAAAACCGGGTCGGGGGCCATGACAGAAAAAGGTGGTATCAGAGCCACTGATTTAAGCCCATTAAGTATTTAGCAATACTTAATTTGTCAAATTGTCATTTTGTGATTCTGTGAAAATTCAATTTAACAAATAAAATTTTAACTTGAATTTTGTGTGTTTCTTCATGTGTGCTAACAACATGAATGAACTGTCGAGGCACTCCAAAACTTTACAATCCATACCACCAATATGGATATAACAGGAAACACGTCTGGGTATCAAGCAGATACTGAGGAGCCACTAGTATTCCAGGCCCAGCCTCAGGAGAAACCTAAACCTAAGAAAAGGAGAAGAATTTTGGACTGGAAACGCGGACGAAGGAAGAAGCCAGCTGCACAAAAGGTGAAAAAGACAGAGGATCGAAAGGGCAGAGGGAAAGGAAAGGAAATAGGGGAAAGCTCCGGTTAGGCCCAGGAAATGCCACCTTGGGAAGAGCTTGATCGAAAACTTGCAAATTGTGACCTCATCGGACCTGCCGTTGAAAACCTTTTCAATTTCCCCGCCCAATCACAACTTCCAATTAATTTAGAACCTGCCATTCCAGACCCCATTGTCAACCCCCAACCTGTTACAGGCCAGCTGGAAGAGCGGAGGATGAGCGACTGGCATATTCAGAACTTCATGAATAACCCCAATGTTTATTTTCCCCAGTTTGATCCTGAACATGCACCATTCCCACCTATGAGCGCAAAAAATGTTGCCGAATTACGCTGCTATGGCGAAGAACTGGTGGATGCGGGAAACCGGATTCCAGAAGTGGGGGAAAACATCACATGGAAATACGACGAGAGGGAACGTCGTTTCTGAAGGGCCAGCTAACTGTGGTTGTGTGTTTGTATAATAATAATATGTAGAAAAAAATCATAATCTATATATAATAATAATATAATATTGTATAATAATAACTAAAAATTAAACTTTTGTAAAATGGATGGTTTGTATTGATGCATACTATTATAAAAATATATATAAATGTCGCAAGGACGACGATTTTGGCTATACGTGTTGACTTAACTGTGTGGTGATTGCCTTGTTGTGTTAATTGTTATTCATTTTGTGCCGATAATTTATATGTATTGTTAATTATCAGATGGAAAACGCAGTAAATGAACCAGTCAATGAAGTTAATTAATCCGAACAACCCAATGAGGATCATTTTCTTAATAGACAAGATATAGAAAATATCGTTGCTCAGGGAATAGCCAATGCTATCCCGGTAATCGTCGCTGCTGTTAAGAGTCCTGCTGAACCCTCACAAGCCAACCATAGCAAACGCACTCGCGACGATAATTTCAGTAACAGTGTAAATGGAGGCGGCAATAATGATAATAATGTGGTTCAAGCCCCAATACTTAAGAAAATGAAAGTTGCAACATCTGGTTGCACCTATAAAGAATTCATTGCCTGTAAGCTAGTCGAATTTGCAGGCAATGAAGGGGCGACTGCCGCACTGCGTTGGTTGGAAAAGAGCGAAGCAGTAATTAAAATCAGTAAGTGCGTAGGAAAAGAGAAGGTTATGTATACCTCCCACCTTTTCAAGGAAGAGGCGTTAGAATGGTGGAACACGGTGCTACAAGCCAAAGGAAGTGACATGGCTTATGCCATGAGTTGGGAGGAATTTAAGAGATTGGTGGAAAGGAAATTTTGTCCCGACTATGAAAAGGAGCATATGACGAATAAGTTCCTAAACCACCGGATGGTGGACGTTGACTGTCGAGGGTATACTTCAAAATTCTTCGAGTATGCCAGAATTGTACCCACTCTTGCTTCGCCAGAACCGGTACTTATTTCTCGCTATATTTGGGGATTAATTAGCGAGATTCGTGACATAGTCAAAGCTGCGAGACCCCGCACAATTGACGATGCTATTGAACTAGCCAACACCTTGACAGACGGCCTGGTGCGCACAAGAGAAGAAAACAGGAAAAGGAATTGGCCCAAAAGATTACCCAAGGTTTTTATGGGGGTAGTAATGCTAGTAACTTCAAGATAAAAGGAACCGAGCAATCCTCCACTGCTCCATTTTGCAGTACTTGTAAAAGAAAGCATTTTGGAAAATGTAAGGGATACTGTAATTTCTGCAAAATTCCGGGGCATCAAGGGGAGAATTGCAGAAAGAAATCCATGATCTGCTACAACTGCGGAGAAGCAGGGCACTTTAAGCCCGACTGCCCAAAATTGGTTAAGCCAGCTGACAATAACGCCAAACTTGCCGAAGGAACTAATAAGAAGAATGCTAGAGCCTTTCAGCTGACAACGCAAGAAGCAGATCTAATTCCGGATGTGATAGCTGGTATGTTTCTTGTACATGACATTTATGCGAAATTATTATTTGACTCTGGTGCAAACCAAAGTTTTATAAATACTTCATTCTGCCAAGCTCTTAAGCAACCTTTAACCAAACTTAGGCAGGTTTATACGGTAGAAACAGCAGATGGAAATTCTGTTAATATAGATAAGGTTTTGCAAAAAGGAAAGATAGAACTCTCAGGACATAAATTTTATGCAAACCTGCTACCTATGAATTTAGCTGGATTCGATGTCGTATTAGGAATGGATTGGTTAGTAGCCAACCATGCTCGAATCCTCTGTGATAAGAATTCCATAGAAATTCATACACCCACAGGAGATGTAATTGTGGTTACGGGAGATAAGCCACGTAAACCAATGAAGTTCATCTCAGTAATGTAAGTTGCTAGTTATGAACGAAAACAAGGAATAGTGTATATGATTTCGGTAATCATTAACACTAAAAGTAAGGAACTTAAAGAAATCCCAGTAGTGTCAGAATACCAGGAGGCATTCCCCGAAGAACTACTTGGATTACCACCAGATAGAGAAGTAGAATTTTGAATTCATCTCATCCCTAGAACAACACCAATAGCTAAGGCACATTATCGATTGGCACCCACATAAATGTTAGAACCGAAAAAGCAGTTAGATGAATTATTGAGCAAAGGATTTATACAACCTAGTTCATCCCCTTGGGGAGCACCAGTGTTATTTGTGAAAAAGAAGGATGGTTCAATGCGAATGTGTATCGATTATAGGGAATTGAATAAGGCTACAGTTAAAAATCGATACCCATTACCTAGGATTGATGATCTTTTTGATCAACTTCAGGGAGCTAGATACTTCTCTAAGATAGACTTGCGCTCCGGATATCATCAATTAAAGGTACAAGAAGAAGACATACCTAAAACTGCTTTCAGGACTAGCTATGGTCACTACGAGTTTACAGTCATGCCATTTGGACTAACAAATGCTCCTGCAACATTTATGGACATGATGAATAGGATCTGTAAACCGTAGTTTGGATAAATTTGTAATTGTCTTCATCGACGATATACTTATTTATTCCAAAAGCCAGGACGAGCATTGCAAGCACCTGCATGCACTTTTAACTTTGTTAAGGAAGGAAAAGCTTTACGCCAAGTTCTCGAAATGCGAATTTTGGCTACAAGAGGTGCAATTTTTAGGACACATGGTGAATCACGAAGGTATTCACGTGGATCCCTCTAAGATAGAAGCGATCACAAAGTGGAAGGTCCCACAATCTGCTACCGAAGTTAGAAGTTTTCTGGGATTTGCTGGATATTATAGGCGCTTTATTAAGGAATTTTCTAAAATAGTTATTCCATTAACTAAGCTAACCTGTAAACCTGTTAAGTTTGAATGGGGACCCAAGCAGGAAGAGGCCTTTAGGATTTTAAAGCAAAAATTAACAAACGCCCCAATTCTAGCCTTACCAGACGGAACAGAAGATTTTGAAGTCTTCTGTGATGCTTCTAAATTGGGATTAGGATGTGTGCTAATGCAACGCAAAAAGGTAATTGCGTATGCATCAAGGCAGTTGAAGAAGCACGAGGAAAATTATACGACCCATGACTTAGAATTAGGAGCAATAATTTTTTCCCTTAAGATTTGGAGACATTATTTGTACGGAAGTAAGTTTACAGTCTATACAGATCATAAGAGTTTAAGGTACATATTTGGGCAAAAAGAATTAAACATGAGACAAAGAAGATGGATGGAAATTCTAAGTGACTACGACTGTGATATTCAATATCACGAAGGGAAGGCAAATGTTGTAGCAGATGCCTTAAGTCGTAAGTACCATGAAAAACAAAGGCGAGCTCGTGCTCTTAGACTAAATCTCCAGTTAGATTTAATGGAACAACTGAAGAACATTCAGGAAACAGCAATCAAGGATGATGCTGAAGGAATGAAAGGACGAATAAAGGAATTAGAGCAATGGACTGATGGAATTTGGAGATTCCATAAGAAAGGGATTTGGGTACCGAGGCAAGGAGATTTAAGAAGTAAGATTCTAGAGGAAGCCCATAAATCTAGATATACAATGCACCCTGGTAATAATAAGATGTACCAATATTTAAGAAATAACTTCTGGTGGATAGGAATGAAAAATGACATAGCTAGATACGTTTCTAAGTGTCTAACTTGTTCAAAAGTTAAGGCAAAACACCAGAAACCTTCAGGGTTACTTCAACAGTTAGAAATGCCTGTATGGAAATGGGAATTAATAACAATGGACTTTGTTACAAAGTTGCCCAAAACCAGGAAAGGTAACGATGCAATCTGGGTAATTATGGATCGATTAACCAAATCAGCTCATTTCCTGCCAATGAAGGAAACCTTTAGCATGGAAAGATTGGCTAAGTTGTACGTGGACGAGGTAGTATCCTTACATGGAGTTCCACTCTCCATTGTGTCGGATAGGGATAGTCGCTTCACTTCGCATTTTTAGACAAGTTTCCAAGAAGCAATGGGGACACGATTAAATTTAAGTACTGCCTACCATCCCCAAACAGATGGACAAAGTGAGAGGACGATTCAAACCCTGGAAGACATGCTCAGGGCATGTGTAATCGATTTCGGTGGAAACTGGGATGGCCATTTACCACTAATAGAATTCTCCTATAACAATAGTTACCACACCAGCATTAATGTTGTTCCGTTCGAAGCACTATATGGACGAAAGTGTCGAACTCCCGTATGCTGGGCAGAAATAGGAGAAAGTCAATTATCAAGTCCCGAGATTGTACAGGAAACCACTAACAAGATAACTCAAATCAAGGAAAGACTGAAAACGGCTCGAGATCACCAAAAGAGTTATGCAGACAATCGACGCAAGCCATTAGAGTTTCAAGTTGGAGACAAAGTACTCTTGAAAGTTTCTCCTTGGAAAGGAGTAGTTCGGTTCGGAAAGAAAGGAAAGCTAAGTCCAAGGTACATAGGACCATTCACCATTACCCAACGAATAGGACCGGTTGCCTATCGCTTACAACTACCAGAAGAATTAGGCGGGGTACATGATGTGTTTCATGTATCCAATCTTAAGAAATGTTTATCGAATGAGTCTCTGGTAGTACCTCTTCAAGATATAGAGGTAAATGAAAAGTTAAAATTTGTTGAGAAACCGCTCTAAATAGAAGACAGAAAGATTAAGTTCCTCAAGCACAAAAGATTGGTGCTGGTTAAAGTAAAGTGGGATTCAAAAAGAGGACCTGAGTATACATGGGAACTAGAATAAAAAATGAAGCGAAAGTACCCTTACCTATTTCAGTAAATCTCGAGGAAGAGATTTTAAATAAGGGGGGGAGGATGCAAGGACCTGCAAAAATGCCCCACAACACTCCGTAAGTGAAAACCCGGACCCCTAAAACCCTAATCCTTGTGAAAAATCAAGAAATTCAAAAGTTGTTGATTTGTCACGGGCCACGTAAGACTTAAGGAAAGCTTACGCGGGGCGCGACAGCTTGATAGTTCTCCGGATAAGCTTTAGGCCACGTGTCAGACACGTGGCATACCTACACCGTGACACGGCAGCCCTAGCCGTAGCTAGGGTGGCCCTCGCGGGCCGCGTAGGCCGTTCTTCGAGTTTACGCAGGCCGCATAAAACTCAAATTTCAGTTATAAAAGGGACGTGCATGGGCATTTCGTCTGTGCTCGAAAAATTTACTTCAAAGACGTTCTAAACTGTTTAAATTCGTGTATTTAAGTGTCAAAACGCTGCTACGATTACAGGGTAATAACTCGATCACTGCTATGATACAATGTCCGATCGATTGAAACCGATCCAATGGATGTTTAAGTGCTGCCCGAATTGGGGCTATACTTTGTCATTCGTCGTGAGGGTTTTGATTTCGTGAGTCTATCGTAAATGTTGTATTAAGTTACTAACCTAGTTTCGTGTGCATTGTTATTTAACTAGGTTACCAAGCTTAATCAGTAGGCAAAACTCTATCCAACTAAACTTGCAATGTGAGTCATTCTCTTTTTATCAAAGTTGTTTTACAATACCTCAAATTATTTCCAGTTATATTTTACATGGATTAAGTCTTCGTTATCTTAAATTACTGGCAGTTAGTGGGGTATTATGCAAAATTACTACTGTTTTATCACTCTTAGGTGAAATGACCTAAATAGTGATACTCGTCACTATTGGGTGAATGGACCCAATAGTGGTATGACCACAGTCATAGATCCGGTCGAGTGACAACTGAACCAGCTAATTATAAGATAGGGGCAATTTTAATCGCTCTTAATACTATAATCTATAACAATGCGTCGTTTTATGCAAATTGAATGACTTGTCAGTATTTCCCCGCTGATAAAATCTTTTTAAACATGTTCCAGTTGATTTACTGTGAACAAGGAAAAGTGCCGCGTAGCACTACCAGCTTGGATAAAGCGGCTCAGTAAATAAATAAACATGTTTTTGTAAACAGGGAATTTCCCCGAAAAATTCCTTTATTGTAAATTACGGTGTTTTCCCGAAATTTGAAATGAAATAAATGGGTGTTTTCATTTTAAACGATCCTGCTCAAATTTCCGCTGCCAAATTAAACACCAATACCACGGGTTTCTGTCTCGCGACTTCTGAACCGGGTAAAACCGGGTCGGGGGCCGTGACAGCATGCTTGCAGGTCTATAGGTACATTCATTTGGAACTTGCTGTCTGGGATGCTGGAGTGGTCATGGGTCGAGATACATGAAATCATGAGACAAGTCTAATGGTTTTTATACATTTGGGTTATGAAATTCTTATCTATTGTATTATGCTTACGCTGAACAATGAATGATGATTTGTAACGTTTTATTTTAATAAATGAAAGTTTTAATTGAAATCTTGTTATGAGTTCAATGTGATTGGTGGCTAGATCTTGGTACGTCACACGCCTCGCGGGGTTTCCGCATGTGGTATTTTGGGGGTGTGACAGATGCTAATCGTCGATTTTGTAGATGTTAATGGTTGAATTCTTAATGAGATGAAACCGATCGAATTGGTGAAAGAATGTGCACGAGTGGAAGCCCATTACAAGGATGAATGAAAGCTGCCCTGGTACAGTTAGTACTCGTGAAGGAACAGATCGATCTGGTTTACGGATCGCTGAAGTATGATATGAAATCGAGGTAAGCAAAATGTTTTAACTCATGCCGGATAGATATTAATTAGTAAATTGAAAACGACTTACGAGATGAATGATGGAATAGTTATGGTATGGTATGGAATGTTTGACTTTTAATAGTTGACGTAAGAAGAAAACTATGTCATTAAGAACTAAATCTTAAAGGTTTTGAGTGAAAATTTCGGGTATTGGTTAAACTCTCGCCTAATTAACTTGCATGACACGTCTGCTTATGCAAATTAAGTAATGCATGAAATGAGAGGAATAGTAATGTAGAATGAATGAGGTGAGGTGAAGGTAACGTAAGGGTATGTATGGTACAAATAACTACAGGAAATGTAGAATGATATTAACTTTGGAGTTAAGCACATATGCGTGACCATGAAATAGTAACTTCGTTGCGATAACAAAACGATAATTAAATGTTATGTAATATAGGTATATAATGTAATCTTAAAGGATGAGATGAAGGTATTAGATCCATTATAAATGGATCATATGAATGTAAGCATTATTATAAGTTTGAATAAATATGTATATTGACCTGTTGCTAACGGGTCAAGGAAATGGGAATGTTATGTGGAAGTATGGCAGGGAAAGTATAGACTTGTTAGGAAGAAGTCAATTGTATGAATAATTATGAATTGAGATTGGATGGTTACTTATAATTATGATGCAACTAGGAAGTCAAACATAGATGTGTATGTGTAAATGGAAATGAGAAAGGTTTCGGGGACGAAACCTTATTTAAGGGGGATAGACTTGTAACACCCCAAAAAAGGGTTTGGTAATTTAGAACCCGGTTAAGATAAAGGAATGGGTAAAGTACCGTTAGTAGTAAAAGTGAACCCATAAACAAAACTTATTTAAGGGGGGGTAGACTTGTAATACCCCAAAAAAGGGTTTGGTAATTTAGAACCCAGTTAAGATAAAGGAATGGGTAAAGTACCGTTAGTAGTAAAAGTGAACCCATAAACAAAATGACTAGGAATAAATTTGCCTAGTGGTATCATGTATATAAGTAAGAAGATGAGGAGTTTTAGTCCCGTATGTAATTAAAATGAAACATGAGGGACCAAAACCGTTAAGATGGAAACATGGGTTTTATTAATGAAAGATTAAAACACATAAACACACACTTTTGTGTGTTCTAGAAACGAGTAGGAGCTTCATGAGAGCTCACAACCCTAACTTTTATCCATTTCATCAAATTGAAAGGCAAGATGAAGCTTAAATTCATAACCGAGCATGTATTAATGATCACCTTCACAAGGGGATCATAAGGTATGTCTTAAAATCTAGATTGGTGATTATGCACGAAGTGGGTTATGTTGGAAATCGCGAAATTGTATGAAATTGAGTATGAGTATGTGTTATAATCATCATATAGAACATGGATTATGCATGGTTTGGGTTAATTTGATGTTTAGAGGTGAAACCCATTAGTTATGGTAATGATGATGACGTGAATCATCATCCATGTCCAAAATTCTTGTTCAAAAATTTATGTATTATGATTTGTATGATGGATTCTTGTTAAAGGAATTAAAAGAAATGTGATTACAATATGTTTGATGATTATGTGTGAATGATACATGTTGGTTAGTAGGAGAATTTGATGAATTATGTATGAGATTAGAAGATTATGCATGAATTAGTTGTACATTATGCTTAGAAGGTAGTATACACACCAAGTGAATGACGAAATTATGAGATAATTGAGATTAGATCACTAGTAAGTGATTAACAAAGTAGTTATGAATTGGGTTTTGATGATATGATGAAAATGATGATACCCTTATATTAATGATGTTTGAAATCATTTATGTGTGTGAATGTTTAAAGAAATCGGATAAGATTTAATAGATTAGCATGTTATAAAGTCGAACGATAATCTCGATATGAGATCCGTAAGATGGTAGGGTCGTAATAAATGATGAATAAGCTAACTATCTTGAGAATGATATATGATAGTTTGATGCTTGATAAGCGATGTGGAAGCTTGGGAAAGAAGAGGGTCAAACGGAACTTATGCGCATGGGAAGCATAATTGGATGCAATGTAATTAAAGCTTACACCCTTTTGTAGAATTTCTATCCATCGTATATATTAAGAATATGATAAGTTAATATATGAAGTATGACGTTCCGACAAGTTTTGATATGGGTCGGAACATGTGGTTATGATAAGAAACTAAGTTTGATGGTTAAAAAGGGTGAAAAGGGTATTATGGTACTTTTGGTTACGAGTTAACGAAAGAATAAGTTACAAGGAAGGGATAAGGAATAATTGCAATCACATAAGGACGAAATGGACATTTAGACTTAACAGGTCAAATGGTGAAGATATCACCATTTGATGATATCGACTAATGATTGTTTGTCGAGTATTATGAATGCACAGGATGTATAGCGAAAGGATTTGCGTTGCTACTAACTAGCAACTTAACTGATGAAGTACTAAAAATGGTCATAGCTTCGACCCGAGCCAGGTATGTGTGATTAGAGTTGTAGTTAAATCGTGGGATTGGTTAAATATGAAATGAAGTCCTTCGTCGTAAAGGACGAAACTGTTGATGACCAAAATGCCCTTGATGGGTATATCGGGCCAAATGACCTTAAAAGTTGTTTAGAAACAAGCTTTTTTATTAAGTGAATGCTTTGGACGAGTATGAAAGCGAGAAGTATGATTTCTGTAAGTCAAAAACTTTAAAATGCGCAATTACCCTTAACGGGTCAAAATAGGTATTTGAGTGAAAATGGGTTAAAAAGATGCAAGAAACCCACGAATTGAACCTTATATGATAGATGACATTGAAATTATGAGGTTCATATGAAATTAAGGTCAAATAAACAGATTATGTTAATAAATGCATGAGCGGGTCAAAACTTTGTAATAAGGTAACAAGCCGAAGGCTTACAAGTCCCAAATTTTGGTAGTCCGAATATTGGGTTTTATCTCCATGGGATGGAGAATCAAATTACGATCGTATAGAAAAAGAATCGTGTAAAACGGATGCGTAGTTTGAAAGTTATGCACATTTTCGTAAAAACTTGGATTGCTGGAAAATGCAGGTTTCAGATCGAAACCTGCTGGAAAAACACATTCGTCGTGACACGCGACGGAGGAGTTGGAATCTGTCGCGCCACGAGACAGCGAGTCATGGCCCGCGAAAGCCGGGGCTGTATCTGTCGCTCTCCGCGAGGACCCAAAATGACAGCAAAAGTGTTGCTGGGCATTTGATTCAGCTGCGGACTTGTTTGGATATGTTTTAAACGTCAAATCACTAATACGTTTTATGTTTTACCTACCATGAGGTGCGACGAGCGTGTACGCAAGTATAGGAAGGAATCCCTATGTGCCGCTTTAGGTTTGAACGTATATATGTAGGTATGCATGTATGTAGGCATGTACGCATGTATGTACGTACGTATGTGTGTACGTATGTATGTATGTATGTATGTATGTATGTATGTATGTATGTATGTATGTATGTATGTATGTATGTATGTATGTATGTATGTATGTATGTATGTATGTATGTATGTATGTATGTAAGTAGTTATGTGTGAACGTATACATGTATATATAAGTATGTATGAAAGTATGTACTCATGTTTTCAATACAATTGAGTATTGACGATATTAAAAATGTACCTTGTGAATAAAGTGTAACGCAGGTACAATAAGGAGGACTCACCATGGATTATGTACTCAGATGGAAAGCTTGAATGTAAAGAGATAATGGAATGAAAAATAAACAAGGATGAGTCTTGTTTATATTTATAATGTGTGCTAATGCTATGAACGTATGTGGTGGGCGCAGGTTGTACGAGTCACGGGGATTATCACGAGGAGTAGAGAATAAAGACCGAGTCACATGATGGATTGTACGGGATTGTTTGAGTATGTAATTTGATTCATATAAGTTATGTTTTATTCCGTTAATGAGTTAGATTGATGTATTCAATGTAAAAGAGTCGTTTTAAAAATGGACTTTCAAGTAAGGCATGAAGTTTATAATGAAAGAAATTTTATGGAACGAATTTTCTGCTGCGACTTTTGTTAAATACATGTTAGGGTCTTACATATCAACAGTTTAAAATAAAAATTATCAACACTTTAAAAAAACCACAAACCTAAAATAACCCACAGACGATTGTATGAATTTCAAACAACTCTGATTAGGCTGAAATATAAAGCAAGCATTAGAGTAGATCAGTTCAAAATTTAAAATTCAAAATTACAAAAAACATACTTTCAAGGATGTTGGAACAATTATGTTAAGTACAAAGATTTGTAATCGGAGATTAACCGACTATATATGGGAGCTCTGCATTTGAGAGAGAGAGAGAGAGAGAGAGAGAGAGAGATTGCTCGCGGATATGAGTTAGAGAGATGAATTGAAATTTGAATGTGGAGCCATAATCATGTATGTTATATATGTATATGTATATGGTTTAAATTTTGAAACTAGAGCCAGAATTTTGAATCTAGACAGAGATTTTGATGGAAGAGGTTTGAATTTTGTATACATGAATACATCAATATGGGCAGACGTTTTAATGGCAGATGTTTAAATGAATTTTAAAGTGATTTATGTATTAAGACTTATGATGCAATAATGACATATGAAAGGCATTGTTGGACAACCTCAATGACTGCCACATCAGCTTTTCTTATGTCATTGAATTTTCTCTTTTTATAGAAAGTATAGATATAGATATAGATATAGATAGATGATTCATTTTATTATAATTCTTATTCGAATCTAACATTATATATTTTAACAGAAACAGGTGATGAATAGTGCTTCATTTTTTTAATATTGATTTTTTCTAAGGTTTCATATTATACTGGTTTATTACATAATCTGATTTTAAACATATTTTTATATAACTTTTAACATATGATCAAAGTATCTGTTATCAAACATGAAACCAGAAAAATTAATGTATACTGGTATTGGTGTTGTTAGGTTCAGTTTGGTACAATATGGTAGCAATATGGTGTCAGTTTATCGAAAGCAAAAAAAATAAAAATAAAACCGGTACCGATATAGAAATTTTTCAATCGGTTTCGATTTGGTTTGGTAGCAGCACGAAGGACCATGAATAGTAAATAAATTTTTAAGTATTTGTTTTAGTTTTGTTAATAGTATTTTACTTTTTATTTAATATGATATTTTTGCTTATAACTTGCGTATGTTAAATTTTTAAAAATGATCCAAAGACGCAACTATGTTTGATTTTTTTTTCCAATATCCTGATATAAATCTTATTGAAAATGGATGTTGCACCACTACCATGCCGAACGGAAAACCGACTGAATAACATCGGTACCGATATTCATTTATATAGTTTATGATCAATCTTATTGAAAATGGATACCGTGTGCTATCGTACCGAACATAAAATTGACCAAACAACATCAGTATTGGTACCGATATTTAATTTTATGATTTTTAGTTTCGATAAACTAACACCATATCACCACTGTACTGCACTGTACCGAGCCGAACCAAACAACATCGGTAGCGGTACCCGTATTCTTTTTTATGGTTTTTGGCTTTGATAATATTTCATTTATAAAACTCCGTCATTGAAACAATACCGATACTGTGACCGACTGAACCTATATCATCCAAACAACATCGATATCGATACCATGTTTGTTTTTTGTTTTCGATCGATGTAAAACGTATGGTGATTGCTATACCGAATGTTTGTATCGTACAGGTACAAAACAAACCAAATTGATATCGGCTGAAATGCCGCCGCAAAGCGCGGTGCAAATCAACTAGTTATGTATTATTTATCATGCATAGCTAATATACACACATTTAATAATATAACATTTACATAACATAAATTTACAATAAGTTGAGGCATTGGGTGTTGTACCCCATGTTTTGGGGTTTTTCAAAAAAAATTTATGTTTCACTTTAAACCCAAAACTACTTGATTTTTTAGTTTTAACCCAAAAGTTTTTAGTTTTTCCAATTTAACTTCACAACTTTTTTACTTTCAACTTTAATCCCCTATATTTTTCATATTTTACAAAAATTTTCGTTTTACGTTTAGATATAAATTTAGCGACTTAACACAGCACAATGTGTATGCGGTTCAACGATTTTACGTTTTGTTATACACTTCATTCTAAATTTTGCGAGTTAACATGGGGCAACGTACGTGTGTGGTTCAGTGTGTTTACGTCGTCTATTTTTTCCCGTTTAATCAGTTCGTCACAACGCATGAGTCCTAAATCGAGTTAGTTTTTATTTTCTATGTTTTATATGTCGGTCTAATTTTTCCACGTTAAAACGCCGCAACTTCAATGTTGGTGGTCCTTGGCTATGGTGTGGCATTGGTGCTATTTGTCATTGTTTTAGCCCACGCCGCAACGCGAGGGAGCTTAATACGATAAGTTATTTATATGGATACAAGTCATGTAACGTAGTAATTATGATACCATTAATTGTATTGAGCTTATTTGTATAAGATAGTAATATAGACTTAACCGACAAAAACATCTTTAACACATTGTAAATGTGAATCTGATCAACAACATGTCAATTTCGTTGGCCGCGGCGCAACGCGCGCGGGTCAAACTTCTAGTTTAATTTAATATGTATGATACAATCATTTAAAATATATTATAATACACCTAAGAAGAAAAAAAATGTAATGTTAAATAAGTTTAAGAGTAAGTAATATAACATTTAATTTAATATGTATGATACAATCATTTAAAATATATTATTATATTATTGATTGTTATGAAAGGTACTCCCATGATTTTTAAACAATTATATCTTTTTAAACCTTCATATTTTTTTTTTCTAAAAAAGTTATACAATAAAAATGAGCATCTTATTTCATTTTTTAATATAATATTGTAATATTTATCTTTTTAATTAAAAAAAACTAACATGTTATATGGTTATCTCCACATCACACCACCCACCCTCTAGTGTATATATATTTATTGCCAGAAGTTAAAAGTGTGTCCCCTAATTCGGGTCAATTTATTTTTTATTAAATTTTGATGAGCAAGAAAAAGGTTTAACAATTAATTATTTGGAGTATACATGTGACTTATGATTAAAGGCCACATTTGATTTACTTAATTAATAATTTAAATGTGCTTCAATCAAATCAAATCAAATCTTGAAATAATAATATCTAGAATCCAAGTACTACTTCTTGGATTTTAAGATAAGCCGTTGATTGCGGGGGTTGATCCCCACTATTGTCATAAATGAGGCCAACAACTTTCAAACTTACCAATATCCAGGGCCGGCCCTAAGAATTCGTGTACCCTGTTCGAGCTCTAAAAAACATGCCCTTAGGCCTTAAAGAAATTGAGTATTGGGCTCAATAAAGGTCTAAACCTAATACCAATGGGCTAATAACTAATCTAAAGCATAAGAATAGTTTTGTAAGTGGGCCTATGTTGGTGTTTGTATATGTATACCCTATTAAAAAAGAATTTTTTACGTATACATATCGGGTTTTTTTTTCTAAAAAATATGCCCTCCGAAATATCGGGCCCTGGCCGGTGGTCCTCCCCGCCCACCCCCAGGGCCGGCCCTGCCAATATCACTCCTAAACTTTCTCATTGCTTCAATTTGGTCTTCTAGTATTTTTTTTTACGATCAACAATATTAATTTCGAGCATTTTCAGGGCACCAATTGGACAAACGGAGTAGTTCGAGAGTAACCCGAGTCCACCACCAATTTCGGGGAAAACCCAATAACCCACCCGCAGGCACGACGGTGAAATTACCAGTAAAACTCATTTGGCTCAAGGATTCAACCCAGGTTTCCCTGGGTCTCCTATCATTGCCCACCAGTGGCTCACTCTGCACCAAGTGGAAGTCGAACCTGCATCTCTCAAGAGAAATGCAAGCCTTCCACCACTTGATCTAGAGATCATTGACTTCTAGTATTTTTTTATTTGCCTTATTTTCATTTTTGTGGATAAGACTTTGTATAAACTTTGGGTCATAAATTCGAAATGCATGTATTGAACATTATTGCTTTGAGCAAGAGGTAAGGCATCATTGGTTGAAATGGATACACAATACACACATATCCGTATAATTAACCTTATTTGAGAAAAGTAAACGATTTTTCTGTTCACGCTATAAATGTGACAGTTGACTTCATTTGATGAATGGTTAGGGTGAGAGGGGCACTCCCCTAAGAGGGGAGTCCCCTCTCTTACGCATAACCAATCCTCGTGTGCCACGTCAACTCCCCTCTTAAACTCCCCTAACACCCTAAATTGATGGCGCCACTCCCCTCTTAACTCCCCTTGTTTTTTTATTAAAAAAAAAAAGAAAAGAAATCTTTTGATTGGTTGGAAAAAGGCTGGGCCCCTCTCTCTCTCCACCCTCTCTTCGGTGACTTCCCACCGATTTCACTCCCCCAAACCACTCACCTAAGTGATGGCGGCGGTGTTCCCCTTAGGTGAATGGGGTCACCGAATGGGGTCACCGTGAACGCCCCGCTCACCCTTAGACTAAAGGGTATGGTGAGGCAAGTCCTCCAAGGATGTGCCGCCACGTAGACCGCCACGTAGGAAGGGCTTGAGGGTGATGGACCTAGGGGGGTGGGGGATGAAGCTCTTTATATATATATATATGTATGTATGTATAGGTATATGTGAGAGAAGGAGATAGGAGAGAGGCACGGCAAGAACGGCTGTGGGTTGCCGGTCAAGCCGGAAACGGATGGGAGGGGCGGTGTGGGGGACCGGCGCCGGCCCCCATACCTTCTAGTCTTATGTTGATTGAGTTGTAAATAATTGAGAAAAGACATATTGCAAACTGCTAGTTGTATGTTCAAATTCAAAGAAGCACTCAAACATTTTATCATCTATATGAATACGATATATGTTAAATATCACAAAGTTATTTGTATATTTATGGTTTTTTTCTCAAACACCTAAGAGAATGTACAAATCTCATATCAAGGAATGTAAAGGAAATCCCCCACCCCAGCTCAGTTGGGAGTTGGGCCGGTTTGTTTCCTTGGAGACTCCGGTTCGACTCCCGGGTGTAGCAAAAGGTGTGGGACCAGGCAATGATGGTAAGTGCTTGTTAGCCAATGTTGCGCAAGTTTGAGCCTGAGCCGCCCCGGTTTTAATCCGGCCGTTACTCCAGCGAGGTGTCTCGTGTGGAGGCGGTACGGTTTCCGGGCGAATGCTGTTAGCCAAGTTTGACCACTCCCAGCGCGGAACCGGTTAAGACAACGTAATTCTGGGACAGACTTGGTTAGGGTCCCCGACTTGGGGTTGTATTAACCTTAAGAAAGTTACCGTTCAAAAAAAAAAGGAATGTAAAGGAAGTTATAGCCTTAATTAGACAACTTGTTGTGGACGTTAAAGGCTAGGGCACCAAAGCCACATCATCAAGTTTGGGCGTTTAACACCAAAACACCATAGTTAAAGGGAGCGCCAAAAGTGTGTGTGGGTACCTTCTTAACGCTATTGAAGGAGAAAGAGACATGGCCCATGTGCACCACAACCAATCACCAATTTTCTTTTTTTTAATTATTAGTTAAACAAAATGTGATAGTTAAATGATGGGTTATTTAGTTATAAGTTAAACAAAAGTGTGATAGTTAAAAGATGGGTTAGTTAAGACCCACTATCTATATGACAAGACGTTATTAACTTTTTAGTTAAAGCACTTAACTATACATATGCAAGACTCATGGTGTTAACAATAACATATGCATGTCACAACCGCGTTATAAATGAAGTTTACACTGAAATTCTCAACCATTAGCACACCATTATTCAGTTATAATGTAGCTTACCAACCTAGCACCAACTAAAAAAAAGGGTAAGTGCACGGTACCCCTGACCGCGGAGGGGATTCCCTCTCCCAGGTCACCACCCGACAAGGCTTCCTGGCATTAAATCCCCATAACCATCAAGGAGGGGTCCGACACATGTATCGAACCCGAGACCTCAAGGGCCCTCGTTCCAGTTTTAAGGCGGGTGTCGGTAGCCAAACCCTAACAATGACAGATTTGTAAATGATAATATAACTAAATACTAAACCCTAACAATGTTTAGTAGTAAAAGGTAAGTTTATTTACGAAATTTTAATGATACATCTTATTTCATCGAATAACTGTTTCAAACTACAACATAATTTTAAATTATTTCCTTATTTTATATATATTTTTTTGGGAAGATAAATTTCATTCAAAAGCGCCACAAGCGGTCCTCAAAGCAAGGACCCCCGGGCCAAAAAACGACTTACATCAAATTCAAAGGACAATTACACCAAGCATTCCAATCTATTTCTTTAAATCTAGAGCGATTCCTAATCCAAAAAAACGACGTGCTCTTTATACTCTCCACGACTTCAGTAACTCGACATCTTTTGTCTTTAAAAATTCTATCGTTTCGTTCATTCCACATCGCCCAGACAGTGGTAATAATGATCCCTCTCAAGATATATCTACTTTGCTTCGTGGAGACTTGAAGGTCTACCATCTTCATGAGATCCGAGACTTGGAAAGCATAAATAGGGGATAAACGGCACCACGCTTCAATTCTCGACCAGATCTCCGCCGCATAGATACAACCAGAGAATAAATGAGTCGCCGACTCTGCGTCCGAATTACACAGCACGCACAAATCATCCAGCAGCGGAACACCTCGTTTAATCAATTATGTCTTTGTTGGTAATCGATTAATAGTTGCTCTCCAAGACATGATCTTGCACTTCAAAGGCGCCCATCCTTTCCAACTGATATGGCAAATATTAAGCTGAGGAGAGTCGCTCATCAACAGCTTTTTAGCACTGTTAACCGAGAACAATCATTTGCTATCCGCAGTCCACTTCCAATCATCAGTGCCTCCTTTCCATTCAAACTCGTGTATAGCCGCCAATAAACTGAACAGTTCTGCAACCTATTTCGAAGTAGAAGGGGCTGTGGACCAGTCCCAGTTCAGCGTTTTAACCCCGTTCACTACTTTCAATCTATCCGAAATAGTCGTCCACTTTTGTTTCTCTAGACTGAATATAAGGGGGAAAACGTTACGAAGCGGTTCATCATAAAGCTAGGAGTCTACTCAGAAATTAATAGACGACCCGTCACCCACAATGCCAACAAAATAACTATTAAGAGTATTTCCGTTCCGCATTTTGTTTTCCCCTATTTTAACGATATGTTTCCAGCAACCACTAGGGGTATAAGGCAACAAAGACCACATTCTACTCGAACCATGACATCCCAAAATAACTTTCTTCCATAAGCTCTGACCTTCTTTTTTAAAACGCCACGTCCATTTAAGGAGAAGCGCCTCATTGACATGTTGTAATTTTGTAATTCCCAATCCACTCGCCTTTTTTGGAGTAGTAATAATATCCCAAACAACCCAATTAAGCTTTTTTTCTTCACTTGATCCGGCCAATAAAAAATGCCTCATGATCGCCTCAATCTTCTCAATAACCGCCTTAGGGGCCCATAACTTTTTTCTCCATATAATTAGTTTTATTTTTCTCATTTGTTTTAACATACACATTATATTAAGTAACTAGATGAAAAAAGGTTAAACTATCTTGCATTTCAATTTAACTAGTCATATTTTCAGCCTTTCCTAAATATAACGTTGATCTAAGAAGCATCCACAATGTACAAACCTCACAAACTCTTACAAAATACCACTTTGGCATCACATCAGATATACAAACTTTCTTAAAAATATCTTCACAAACGTATTAAAAAAACTTTCCTAAAAAATTTCTTCACAAACCTACTAAAAATATTATATATATCCGCGTGGGTGTGCATTTGAGTAGGGTGGACCCACCAAAGAAATTCATAAGAGATTTGGACTTGAGACGAACCGAACCGAACGGAACGGAACGTGTGCCACAATATGACCACATGAGACTGTCCGTTGCATGCCAACGTAGAACATACAAGTAAAAAGGGCACCGCGTTGTGATGATGTATACATTTTAAAATTCTCCATGTGAATTTCCATGTGAGAGGCTACAAGACTTCTTTTGGTAAAGGCATACTAAGAAAATCCTTCTCAACTAGGACCCACACTTACCCAATGTATTTTGTTTCTTTTTCTTAACGGTGAATATAATTTTTTAGTGACAAATATTAGTCTTTTATACTAATAGTACTAAATTATTTCTTTTGTTTAGGTTTACTTGAGACATCTTTTTAAAAAAAAACATTTGTCTCTATCAAGTAGGCTAGTCTTACATTACTAATATATATATTTTGTTTCTAAACGTTTAAGAGAAATAGCATAATAATTTGATATGCAATCAAATAATTTTTGAAATGTTTACTCATTATAATAAAAATGTATTGTAAGAAATAAAAAAACTTACAAGCACTAAATTATTTTGATATTCCATAATAAATACTATTGCTTTGTCGGTATCACTATAATACCAACTAGTAATATTCTTGCGCGCTTCGCTCTCATACCAATTGTTCAAGCTCTCTGATACCAAATGTTAGGATTCGAATTTTCACTTGTGTGTTTTAGATGAACAAATATGGATGAATAATAGAACAATATGGAATTTCAGCCGAATTATATGAGCATACAAGAGTGGAAATTATATCAAAACTGTTTTATATCTATAATTAAAAGATTACAATTACAATAATGATTTTACAAACTCTCTCTCAGCCTGATCACTCACAAACTGTTCGTACAAAAGGATCTCACATGATGTGATAAAATAGATCTCTAACATGTGAGATCTAAATATACTAAGTACAAAGGTCTGTTTGCAATAAAGCTGACGTCACCCTGATAGTGACATCTAACATTTCTAACAGAAAAGATTCCACAGATGTTTAGAAACATCTCCACAGATGTTAGAAACATCTTATGGAATTTAAAACTGTTATAATATAGCTAACATCTGTTCTAAACTAAAACTGTTACATTGAAAGGTCTGTTCTTCAAACCGATGTTGGCTTTATCCAAACATCTTTTTGGCCTAAACAGATGTTTGGTTTTCTCAAACAGCGCTTTGTCTTCAACATGGATTAGGCCTTAAACAAATGTACTTTCTTCTTCAATAGAGTTTTCAAGTCTTCAAATAAATCTTTGCTAACTTCAAACAAATGCCCTGATTAGTGTTCAAGATTCACTATCTTGGGAGGAGTGTGCATCATTATCTGTTTATTTCTTGATCTGATTAGCATGTTTTGGCTTTCAAAAATCACATGTTCTTTTATATGTCCAACAATCTCCCCCTAGAACAGATGATGCCAAAACTCAGCTTTATTTGATCCTTCTTTATTCCTCATCAGTTTCTCTCTAATCTGCCATTTGAATTGTAACTCAAAGTTTATAGAGTAGTTATCTTTTGGATCCCTTTCAAGTTAAAGACCTAGTAGGACTTGCAGATCTTCATTTTTAAGGCCAAAAGCACTATTCATGGAGATCTTTTGAACTTCTCCATTAGCCCTGAGCAGAGTCAATTTATGGCTTGTCTTATCAGACTTCCATTTTAGAATTTTAAGGCTCGATGGATTTCCCGGGCCAAAAGTTATTGAAGATGAGTTTGGGGAAACTTGTCTTCCCAAAATTTTACCAAGTAGATCTTCTGGATTTGCATCTGGATGCCCATACATTAACTCAATTTAGATTCCTTTTTTCCTAAGCTCATCTTGATACATCTTCATATCTTTTTTAGACATCTCTTTCTGTCTTTTGAGATAAGTTTTTGCAGCTGTTGAGATGTTCTTTGCAGATAGGAGCTCTGAAGGATCAACTAAAGTTTTGATGGGGAAGTCTACTTGTTCATAATTTGGCTTTCTTGGGATGAGGGATCTTTTCTCTTAGATTCCCAAGCTTCTTGTAATTTACTGTGATTGTAGGCTCATTCCATTTTTTTCATTGACCTTAAAGTGCCAAACTTTGCAGCAAACATCACCTCATTTATCCTTCTCAACTACAATGCCCTTTCTTCATTGGGCTTTCTTCATGTTTCCAGTTGGGAGGTGTAGGTTTGACTTCTGGATCAAGCTTCATCTTTTTAATCCTTACTATTTCATCTGGAGAGGATTCAGTTGGCCATCCTGAGAATTTTGCTCTGGTTTCTTTTACACGACTTCTTTTTCATGATGTGATCTCGGTAGTCTTCCCTCAATGCTCTTCTGAGATCTGGATCTTCTATAGGAGCATGAGACAATTTGTTGCAGACATCTTTAGCATAATCTTTTAAGGCATTCACTTTTTGGAATTCTTCAAACAAGATTTGTTATGCGTGCTTATCATATTTTCTTTGGCTTCTCTCAGTAACTATTTTCTCTGCTTGCTTCAACTTCAGTTCTAAATATTCTTTGACATTTGTTGGGTCTGGGAAGCTTTGATGAGAAGGAAAGGTGAGTTGACTTGTATTTGATGCAAAGTAGAAGGACTGTATTTCTTGTGATACAGTGGTTAACTCCAAAGGATGTGAAGAAATGGTTATGGCTGTGGTGTTTGGTGGTTTTGATAATGGAAGTGATGATGTGGTTTTGATGGGTGAGGCTTGAGGGGTTTCTTCATCATCATTATGGATGTTGGTCCCCTTTGGCGGCCCTCTTCTAATGATGTAACTTTCTTCTCTCGTTGAGACGGGTGTTTGTGAAGTTTATAAACATTCAAAGAAAAAAAAGAGATAGTGAGAGTGATATTTCTTCAATGATTAATTCTCATAAAATAAATGAATCGTTCTATAAACATAAGAATTAATCTTTGTTTGGTGGAATCAAACAAAGAAGAAGGGGTCGATCCGAGAATTAACTCGAATCTAAATGTCACCCCCGGGCCAAACCAGGGGGTAAACTCACATGAAAAACTCTATTGAAATATATTACTACACAAGACACACATAATTCCTTCGTAGGAATTATGTATTTATAGAGATTTTTCATATCCTATCTCAAATGTGATTGGTTGATAGGAAATTGGTATGTGTGCCCATCCATTATTCTAATGTGGCTTATTTTCCTTTTTGAACCAACTTGCTCCTTTTCTTTGTCACACCCTGACTTTTGCGGAAGCGTGATTTGGTGTGACTTGCTTAATATCATTGCATTCAACCATAACAAACAACTATATGATAAATCCAAGATGTTCATTCATTGGTTAAGTTTTAAAACATTACATCATCATTACATAGACTTAAAATCCGAGTTACAAACCATATAAAATGTTTAGAGTTCCATAAGGACTCATCAAAAGACTTTAGTTAAAACCAGGTTTTGAAAGATGTGTCCCGTCCAGGATAAGACACTCTAACCAAACCCTAAGACACGGATGACATCTTTTATTCTCAACTTGACTTGAAACTCCAATGCCCGCCAGATCCATACTTAATTTCCTGAAATACATGTAGTTTGAAAACATCAACAAAAGTTGAGCGAGTTCATGTGTTTAGTAGGTGTGCACGAATAAACATTGAAAACCTTTATAAGTATGTATGTATGTACTTGTAAACTGGTATGAAGCAACAAGAAAAATAGATCAATTAATGTGTAGCTAATACATTAATATAAGTGACATGGTATAGGAAGCACTCAACCCTGTAAGCGTATTTCGTACCGGCCCCTCCGGCGGAACGACATAGTCACCACATGCGGCCAACTCGCAGGCCCATGGGTGGGGCTCGCAACACCCAATAGATCTATCACTCATGCCCCTCGGTCCTTATACAAGGATTAATGGTCTTAAGTTAATCGCCTACCCATTCACATGATCTAGCAGTTCATTTCTTAGCTAACCATACCGTTTGTAAATGTTTGTAAACAATTGTAACATGTATTTCACGACCGAAGTTATAAAACTGAAAACAGTTAAAAGAAAAGGGGGAACATTAACTCACAGTTTTGCGTTCTTCGAATCCGCCTGTAACTCAAAGTTTCCTCTGGTGTACACGACTACCTACAATGTACTATGGTCTTATTAGACTAGCGGGTCGTGCCCTGACTTAGTATTATTTAGTGCCCTTGAGTTACGTTTCCAAGTGTCTTCATCATTATTTTAAGTTATATAATTATTTGTCAAAATAATAAATATTTTAACTTAAATTATATTTATTAAATTTTGGAATAATTGTTAAAACAATATATATCAACTTAATACTTCCCAAGTATTTATACTTGTATATTCTTCCCAAGGATGGGGTATCTTTCACTTGTATAGTCTTTCCATGTATTAGGGTCGTATTCCGGTGTGTGTTTATACGTATGATGATACGTATTTTTATTGTATTCATTAAGTATTCTCATACTTAATTAATTATTAAACTTTTTGGAATATTATCTTTAATAAATACCCAATATATATATCCAAAATATATTTTAAGAAATACTACTTAGAAAAATTATTCATAATTTTTCTTTTGGCAAAAATATTTGTAGTTCCAAAATAATATATTTTCAAGTCTCACTTAGAAAATATTTATAAACTTATTTCCATTCAAAATAATTTATTTCAAGTTTACTCAAGAGAATATATATATCTTTCCCAAAAATAATATATCTTCTAATAATTCCAAAGAAAACTTATATTTTTATACTTGTCAAAAATATGATATACTCTTGAAGTAATGGTGAAAATCATATTTCATTCCTTTGTATCCAAAATATTATTTACCAAAATATACTTTGTGAATATATTTTTCGGAATATTTTGTAAGTTACATTTCTTGTTCGGTTTCGCCAATATTTTTGTGTGTAACTTGTATGCTTATTCCTTGTGATTTTGATAATATTTTGGATTGTAATCCTCGGTATTTTGATGTGTTACATTATTACATGCCCTAAAATAACATAGCTATTACACAAAGTATACACATAATCACACATGTGTGTCTTCAATGTACATATATTATAAATATATATTTATCCACTTTTATTTATAAAAACCAACCTCCAACACTTATATTTTTATAACAAAAATTATGGCAAGTTTATATGGAAAACTCTTGGTTAAAATACACTTGTGAATATTTGTTTTAAAATATTTTTCTAAGTGTTTATATTTTTAGAAAATTTTGCCATAGTTTCCCCTAAAAATGTAGGTTTCCATGCTTTCAAGCATAACATTTTCTTTTGTAAAAATCATCACAAACAATTTACAATCATCAACAAACAACATTCACTTACCAATCTTGCCAAAATTATGCATATTCTACTACTTCATGAACTTGAATGTTTGTAAAAATTTGTAGTAACTTGGTAGTGTGTTTAGTAAGTTTAGTTATCCTTCAAAGTGTGGTTGTTTATATAAAAACATCATTCTTGTATGATCTAGATGTTTACAACTTGTAATCATATTTTTCAAAAATATTTCTTTATGTATTCTTCTTGTTACACAAGTATTTCTACACTTGTTTAACCACTAAAAATAAGATTTGTTTATGTAAGAACCAAGTTTTAGCATAACTTATATTTTTAACTTGGTTTCTTTAGAAATCCTCCATACATCTTTAGATCTATAAGTATTATTACTCACATTAATCATTATTTTTCAAGAAAACAATATATTCTTTCAAGTTCATGTCCTGCATGAGGATGATTTATAAATCTCTAACATTTTCATCCTCTCATCTTGCTAGATTATGTTTTTAGTCATGATCTAGCAAGATCATATAATGATCTACGTCATTTACACAAACCAACAATCATCAAGCATCTTAACAACACTAAACAACATGATTTCTTTAAGATTTCTTATAGTTTTATGCTTATGTTCATGTTTCACCTTCAAGTTTCTTAGTGTTCTTCATGATTTTCAACATGTATCATTCTTTAACCACTTGAAATAGATGTAAACTGGAAGGATTTGTGTTCTTACCACTAGCTCAAGGCTAGGGATGATCAATGTAAGAAATGTAGTGGATAAAAGCAATCGGTGAAGGTCCTTCAAGCTTCAAGGCCTCCAAGCTTCCTAACTTAGCTTCTTACACCTCTAGACCACCTTGGAATGCATGGAAGAAGGTTGAAAATGGAGGTAGTGTGGTGGAGGTGTGTGGCCGTGAGCTAGTGGGTGAAGAAGAAGAAGATGGGTGTTGATTTATGGAATGAGAAATGACTAAAGTCTTATGGTTTATATAAACTTTTATCCAATGTATAATGGTATAAGGCATCTTTGTGTAGCATATTCTAGACAAGATCCATTAAAATATTCAAGAAAATCCCAAGTGGGGGCCACTTGGGCCGGATTTTGATGGGGGGGGGGGGGGGGAGTGTGAAATTTTGGAAGTTGGGGGTTTAATGTGCAAACTAGAAGTGTTAGGCCCAGTTCAGGCTCAAAACAACTTCTTTTCACGTAATATGGCAAGTGATTTCAGTAGATGTGAAAAAGATGTGCGGAAATGGAAATCAGACTTTCAAGAAACAAGACCTACAGAATTATCAAGTTTATATCACTTTGAAACAAAATGGTTTACAAGGTGATTGTAAGATTATTATCTAATACAAACAAATCTTGAATTCTGTGGGGGAGAGAGCAATGGAGTTTAGATGTATGTGTGAATGCTAAGCTTCAAACTCACTTTGCTTCTCCTGGTTTAGCCTTCTATTTATAGACGGCTTGGTGTATGAATAAACAATAGTTTATTCATACAATAATTCCTGCAAAAAGTAGCCAATTGACATATTCATTGATTCCAACGTTCAAGTTGCCTTTTTCATCATGATATCATTAAATGTCAACTTGCTTCGGTAAGTGTGGCAGGACAGAGCCAATTTCAGACAAGTGGGTTATTTCATCAGAAATTCTGATAAACCACTTCATCAGAAATTCTAATGAACAAATCATCAGAAAATCCTTGATGATCAGAATCGTCAGATACTGATGATATTTCATCAGAAATATCATCAGATCCATCAGAAATGACCTCTTCTGATAATCCAATTCAGCTCTTGATCAACTTGTGATTCTTTGAAGTAGATGCTATGTATTCCGGTTGTCCCATCTGATCTTCTTTTTCTAGTTCGTGATCTTCAGGACTGTGATCTCTTTATAGATCCAGTTGATTGTGTTTTTCTTCAATACTTACAAATAAAGTTTCCTAACAGTTTCCCCCTAAGTATTGTAAGAAAATGAACTACCTCTATATCAAACATAAACAACTTTCTTTGAAAGAGAAATTCAAAAACAACTAAGTTCAGAAACATTGAACATAGTCAAACCAACTATAAATCAGACATTGATAAAATATTGTTCATAAACAGGAAATTTAATCTTATTAAATCATTAGTTGATCTTCACTCCACTTCTGTATTTGTCTCCAGGTTTCAGCCTTTTCTTGTAGTCAATTGCCTTTTGAGTTTCTTTGTACATTTCTTTATACCATCCTCTTGCTTCCATCCAATTTTCAATGCACTCTTCAATTGTTTTTCTCAGCTTTTCATTGTTCTTTCCCTTCTTTTTGAGCTGCTCTTGTTTTTCATTCATGCAGTTTTTTATATATTTCAGAGTTTGATTTGAATACCTGCATATATCACTGATTCTGAACAGAGCTTTCTCTTTATTAGCATCTTTGAAGACTACACTCATTTCTGGTTGATCAAAGATTGCTCCAGTTCTTAATAGTTTAGAAGCAATTTCAGCTGGAATTGAAGTGTTCGGAGGTGGTATTAGCACTTTGTTGCTGTACTCAAAATTGATACATAGATCAAAGTCTGCCAGTGCAGCCCTTTTGTATAACTTTGCTCCTGCACTTTTGAGACTTTCAAGGGCTCTTCTAATTATAACTGAATTACCTTTCATTTCATCAATGATATTCTTCATTTTGACTATTCCCAATGGGTGAATATCATCAGCCAGATCTGCATCAGTAACCTTTTGTTGACTGTTGTCTTTTCTGATCAAGGTATACTTGTTTTGTGCTTCATTGCCTAGGATGCCTCCTCCAGTGGTCATTGTATCAATTCTTTCAATTGATACTATTGGATTGGTCATGTGCTTGTGTAAAATTACCCAACCTCCATTGTTTCTGTTTTCAAAAATACCTTTGCTCATTGGAGAGAGTGGTCTCTTTGGGTTGTCTTCTGAACCTTTCCAATAGTAATTCTTTAGATGTTCTTCAGGGTACATAATAGTGTGTAAATCACCTTTTAGCACTTCCATTTCTCTGATGTTCCCTTCTGAATCTTCTATCATTTCTTTTCTTGGCCTTTTTGAGGAAGTCACTTCATGTTCCATTCTTCTCTTTTCTTTTGTATACATTATTATGCTCAACTCTGTTTCTCCTGTGATGGTTGTAGAAACTGGTTGTACTGGAACATGATCTTTCGATTGTACCCTTGATGTGTCTGGCTTTGAGACATTTGGTGGAGGACCCATGAGTATCTTCTGTTTATCTTGAGGTGGACCCATGGGTTGCTTCTGTTTTTGAGCTGTTGAGGTTTCCGTTGGTTTGGTTTGATCTTGTTGAACAATTTCTGGTTATTGTTGAGAAGTTTCTGATCTTCTTGCTTGTCTTTCTTGTGGAATTGGGGCTTTCAGTTCATGAAGATCAATATTTTCTAGTCTGGCAACATTATACTGCAATCTCTTAACTAACAGATGAACATTAGTAAGAGCTTGAGTATTTGTTTCCTCTTGTTTCTTCATTTTCTGGAACTCTTGATTTTCTTGATTTCTTTGTGCAGCTAATTCCATCAACAGTTTCTCAAAAGCCTCAGTCATGCTGCTGTTGTTGGCTCTGAGGAACTGTATTTCTTCAAGAAGCTTCCCTGAACTTGAGCTTTCTCCTGCAGTTGCACCCTCAGCCATCTTTTTCTTGATATCATTCAGTTCCTTGATAGCTTTCTCAATTTCTGATGAGCTTTCTTTGTTTTCTGATGATTTTTGCAGTTTGTTGAGAGTTGCAGTATTGTCTTCAATTTGCTTCTGCACAGCTTTGACAGTTTCTGACAAAAACTTGATCTCTGACTTTTGATTTCTGATTTCTTCTAGTATTAGATCAAGTTTTTCTTTTGTTGCTGTTTTCACAGTAGTAGCTTTATCTTCAGGTTCTTTTTGAAATTGTTTAGGTGACATAGATTGATGTTCTTGGGAAATTGGAAAAACAACAGATGTTTCTCTTCTAACACCAGCAGAAAACACATTCTCTGCTATTTTAAGGTTAAAAGGATTGGACGAATCCAAATTTCCTATATCCTCACCAGAAAATTGAAACAAATTCAAGTTCTGGATTTCCTCATATCCTTGAACCTTTTCAGGTTCTCCATGAGTTGTTGAGAAACTTTTTGTTTTCTCATCCAGGTTTCCTTGATCAGCAGGCTGATCTCCACCTGCTGTTACTACATTTTCCTCCTCAGAATCTGATTCAGAAAATGAGTCTTTTGTTTTGCTCACATCTTGTTTTGAAGAAATAGTATCTCTAAGTAAGATTTCATGATTTCCTTGAATTGATTCATCAGAATCATTCTCAGAATCATAAAATTTGTTTATTTTAGACTGTTGTGCACCTGTTTCTCCAATGTGTGAGTCTTCAGCATGATGTCCTTCAGCCACAGGATTCATATTTATATCTTTATCAGCTAGATGAGGATCAGATTCATCCTGCTGTTCCATTCTTGGTGTGCTTGACTCCTGTGCATCATGCTCCATAGGGGACACTTGTTCAAAAACTCCTTTTCTTTCTGACTTTTTGTTCAACATTTTCAGGTATTCTACTCTGTATGGTGATTCTTCTGGTATCATACTCATCATTTTTTCTGTCAGAGCAGGTACATCATAATCTGACTTCCAAGACCCTGCAGCATTCCAAGGTTTCATAATTTATGTCTTCCACATATTTTCTGTTGCTGGTATTGCCATGTTTCTTTTTAGAAAAGCATCAGAAATTATGATAGATAGAAATCTTGGAAAGGGTAGATGTGAATCTATTCTACCATCTTTGGTCAGAATTGATCTCCTGATCAGAATAAATATTTCTGCTCCATAATCAATGTTCAATCCATTAATTAGACTGAACATGATTGTTAGAATGTTCATATTTATCTGATCTGTACCTCCAATCTTTAACGATAGACACTTGTTCAGAATTTCCATTAAGACTTGCCAGAAGGCAGGTAGCTTGTTTCTCTTGAATTTATTGTTGTTGAAATCTTTGTTTTGTATCCCATTACAGCATCAAGTTGTGAAAACATATCTTCTCTTTCAGGTGACTTTTCAAAGTTCTGATGTAAGGGTAGCTCCAAACATTCCCTTATCTTTTCTGGTGAAATTTTAATGAAGATATTTCCCCATACATGTGCTGTTAACTCAGTTTGACTTGAGATTTTGAGAGTTTTTACAACTTGTTGTATGAGTTCTTGTGGTACCTCTCTAGTCTTTGTAAGAGCTTGAGCTATCGGGCATCTTGTTAGAAATTCAATGAGAATTTGACACTTCATATCATATTCTTCGATGTTATCATTCATTGCTTCATTGTTGCTCTTTAATGGAAGAAATTCATCTTCAGTGATGAAAGGAACTGAGTGTTTAATTTGAGGTATGTTGATGTTGACAGCAGCCATTGAGAATTTGGGTTTTCTTTTTGGAAAAGGGTTTTAGGGTTTTGAATTTGAAGGTTGAAGATGAAAGACTCTGTTTTTGAATGAGGTATTTATAGGGTGTATCGACAGAGATTTTTGAGTGTTTGTCGTGGGTTGTTTGAGTTCAGGGTGATTAATGACACCTTTAAGATGTTTTAATCCTTTAAGGAAACAACCGTTTTTGAAAAACCTTTGATTTATCTCTAATTTAATGTATATCCTTTTAAAGATACTTAGAGACTTCAAAGATTTTGCAGATAAACACTAGTTTCCAACTTGCACCTTTTCTCTATGTGGGACCCCTTTTTAAAAGGTCCAATCGAAACCCTTTGTGTGTCTCCCCAGATATTTCTCATAATGATATATATATATCATCAGATTTTTTTTTTGAGATGAGAGGGAATAAGTAGAGTTCTGAGATTTTACTTACATTGTAGTCTTGCAGTTCTGAACTCCACACCTTTGTTCTGATATACCAGAGGTATATTGTTTTTTTTATATAGCTTCTTCCAGTCCTCAGAAAAAAATTTTAGAAATAAACTTTTTCTTAAAAATTTGGATTTTCATAAATTCAATTAAATCTGATTAAAAGAATTGTTTTTCTGATGATATGTTAAACTTTCTAGTTTTTCAAAACAAAATATGATTTTCTGATTTGTTATCAGAATTTTCACAGTTTTTTTGGTGAATGATCAATTTTTCTGATTGATCATCAGATTTTGAGTTCTACTAACTTCTGTCAGTATTCATGTGTAATCCACCAGATTTTCTTTGATTTTATCAGTCAAGTTGTGTTAGTTCCCCCTAGATCTATTTAGCAAAAAAATTTAAAACAAACCTGTTGAAAGAAAACATAAAACAAACATGTTAAACGAAAACAAAACATAAAACAAAGAAAACTACTCCTCCTCCTATTCTAACACATTGAACATGCACTTCACATATAACCAAAGACTGGTTACTCGTCCGGTGTGATTCGTTGATGGCGTCAAGGTGGCTTCACTAATGTTTTCTTGAAGTACCAGCTCAGCTCTTGAATAGCAGCTTCTCACTCCTCCAAAGTCCAGCTGACTAGTGATCACCTTGGTAACAAATCGAGGGTAAATCAGAAAGGGTTGACGGTCGTGGATGTTTGCTTCTAGGTCTCTCATTAGAAACTTAGCAACATTGAAAGGTTTTTCTTGTATCACAGCATGCACCACTTCCATCATCCTATTTGACAGCTCATTGAAGTGTCCAATTTTCTTGGAAAAGCAGACACGTAGCTGTGTTACCAAAAACTGGAAAGGTGGTATAAAACCAGACTTGCTAATGGCCCTTGACGAGTTGAGTGTGTGATAGCCCATTTCAGTTAAGGTTTGTTGCACATTTGCTTTTTCCAGAAGTTGGATTTCATGATCATCACCCAGTTTGAGGACATTTCTGATTGTTTCTTCTTTTAGAGTAATTTTTACTCCCATGACCTCACTTTCAATCCACATGGAAGTACCACAAAAAATGATTTGAGAGTTCCACCAGAACTCTTGGAGAAGTTCTGGATATATGGTTACATGTGATGACACAGCAAAGCCTAGAGGACTTCGCATGATCATATTGTACACAAACCTGCAGTCCTCCCATGCTGGTCCTTCCAAGTTGGATCTTATTCTAAGATTGTGAAGTCTGTGAAACGGAAGAGGGAATTGAGTGGCTTTCATCAATTTTGGGCGACCCATTTTTGATAAGGAAAAAAAACTGTTGAAAGGCTTTTGAAGAGCTGGTTTTTGTTACAAATGTTCTTTTCAGGTTGTTAATATTTTCTCTTCAATTAAGAAGATATATGTCCCAGTGAATGTAACAGTGATTTTGACAGTCTATTAAGCCCCATGTGTGAGTAAGCATTTAATGACTAGGCATCTATTTTCATAGCTCCTAATGATTCTAGTGCCTACGTGTCACATTTAAGTTCCTTATGAAGAAATGACGTTGCACATGTTACTTTTCCCCCTTTTTGTTTTTTTTTTTAAATTAAAAAACAAAACAAAACAAAAAAAATACACGAAAATAAGTAATTACAATATGTGGAATGTGCATGAGGATGTATTTTTACAGATTATCCTGATGTTCCAATCATAATTTCTGATTTTATATCAGAACTTCTGGTACTTTTACCAGATATCCTGATATTTCTTAAGAATATCTGATAAACTATCATTTATTGATAGTTCATCAGATTTTCTTGTGTTCCATCAGATTGATGGATTGTTTTATCCGAAACTAGTTGATTTGTTCTATGAATATCAGAATTTTGATTTTCAACAAGTTGGTCTTCAATTTGTGTTTTTGAGTTTTCTGAGAAATCTTCATCATTTATATTAACCATGCCTAGTTTGCTGATTAAAAAATTGTGTCTCTTTTCATCAAGAGGTTTTGTAAAGATATCAGCAATTTGATTTTCAGTTGGAACAAAATACATTTCAATGTTACCTTTCTCCACATGATCTTTTATGAAGTGGTATCTGACATCTATGTGTTTGGTTCTTGAGTGATGAACAGGATTTTCAGTTATTGCAATGGCACTCTTTGAGTGACATAGAATTGGAATTCTTGTCAGAGTTACTCCATAATCTTTCAGTTGAGTTTGCATCCACAACACTTGTGAACAGCAACTTGCTGCTGCTACATATTCTGATTCTGCTATTGATGTAGCAACACAGTTTTGTTTCTTGCTCGCCCAACATACCAATTTTTCTCCCAAAAGTTGACAGGCACCAGATGTGCTTTTCCTATCAATTTTGCACCCTGCATAATCTGCATCTGTGTATGCAATTAATTCAAGGTTTGTATCCTTTGGATACCAGAGACCAATTTCTGATGTGCCATTGAGATATTTAAAAACCCTTTTAACAGCTTTCAGATGGGATTCTTTAGGATCACATTGATATCTGGCCAGAAAACATGTTGCAAACATGATATCTGGTCTGCTTGCAGTTAAATAAAGCAGTGATCCTATCATCCCTCTATAGGTTTTAATATCAACACTTATACCATTTTTATCTGAATCTAACTTGTTCCCTGTTGCGATGGGAGTTTTTGAAACAGAGCAGTTTTCAAGTGAGTATTTTTGTAGAATTGTTTTCACATATTTTGATTGACTCAAAAATATTCCATCAATTCTTTGTTTTACCTTTAACCCTAAGAAAAAGGTTAACTCACCCATCATACTCATTTCAAAGTGGCGGGTCATCAATTTTTGAAATTTGTCACAAAATTTTTCATTTGTTGATCCAAATATAATGTCATCAACATATATCTGGACCAGCAAAGTGTGACCTTTGTGTGTTTTGAGAAAAAGAGTGGTGTCAATAGTTCCTTTGGTAAACCCAGAATTGAGTAAGAAGTTTGATAAAGTTTCATACCAGGCTCTAGGAGCTTGCTTCAACCCATACAAGGCTTTGTTTAATCTATAAACATGATTTTGAAATTTTGGATCAACAAAGCCTTCTGGTTGATGCACATAAACTTCTTCCTCAATTTTACCATTCAGAAAAGCTGATTTTACATCCATTTGATAAACTTTTAAATCCTTAGATGCAGCATAAACAAGAAAAATTCTTACAGCTTCTAATCTAGCTACTGGTGCAAAGGTTTCGTCATAATCAATACCTTCTTGTTGACAGTAACCCTTGACCACTAACCTTGCTTTGTTCCAGGTGATTATGTCGTTCTCATCAGATTTGTTTCTGAACACCCATTTTGAGCCTATGACAGATTTGTCATTTGACTTGGGTACAAGATCCCATACCTTGCTCCTTTCAAATTGATCAATCTTTTCTTGCATGGCTTGAATCCAGTCTGGGTCATTTAGAGCTTCCTTGACAGATTTGGGTTCTATCTTGCTTAAGAACCCAGAGAATGCACATTCATGTGCAGTGGCAGATCTTGTTCTGACACCATCTGCAGGATTGCCTATGATGTCAGAATGAACATGTCCTTTGATCCATCTTAACTTGTTGTGAAATGTTGTTGGTTCTGATGGATTTGAAGTTTCCCCCTGATCAGGTGCTACATTTGTCTGAAAAGTATCAGAAATCTGGATTTCTGATGTACTACATACTTGATCTGCAGGGTTAGAACATGAATAATCTTTTGATTTATTTTTGTAGGCATTATCATGTTCTAGGAAATCTTCATTTAATATTTCAAAGATATGTTCATAATTTTCTTGTTTGTCAGAAAAGTTTATTTCTTTTATGTACTCATCAGAAACCTCTGTTTCTGATGAGTCATTGAATGAGACATACAAACTTTCTCTGATGGTCCTGGTGTTGAGAATAAAAACTCTGTATGCTTTTGAGGACAAAGAGTAACCAAGAAAAATGCCTTTTCTGCTTTTCTGTCAAATTTTTCAAGGCTTTCAAAATCATTAAAAACAAAACATCTACAACCAAATGTATGCAAAAATTTTATACTTGGTATTCTTCCATTTATAATGTTGTAAGGTGTTTTGTTGTGCCTTTTGTTGATTATTGATCTGTTTTGTGTAAAACATGCATTTGCTATAACTTCTGCCCAAAAGTGAGTGGGCAATTTAGCATAAGCAAGCATGGTTCTGGCAGCTTCTACCAAGGTCCTATTCCTTCTTTCAACCACGCCATTCTGTTGGGGTGTTCTTGGAGCAGAAAAATCATGAGAAATTCCTTTACTTACTAAGAAATTCTCAATTTTTGCACTTTTAAATTCTGTTCCATTGTCTGATCTGATCCTTCTCACTGTTAGTTTTAACAGATTTTCAATTTTCTTAATAAAATTAATGATCAGATCAGGAGTTTCACTCTTCTTTCTCAAAAATTCTACCCATGTGTACCTGGAGAAGTCATCCACTATTACTAGTATGTATTTCTTTCCAGAAAAACTTTCTGTACTTATGGGTCCACACAAATCCATGTGTAAAAGTTCCAAATTTTGTGAAATAGAAGACTCAGAAATTGATTTGTGTGAGCTTCTTTTGGATTTTCCCATTTCACATGCTTCACAAATTTTATCCTTCTTTGAGGATATCAAAGGTAATCCTTTTACCAGACCTTTGCTTGCTAATATGCTTAGGTTTTTGAAATTTAAATGAGCAAGCCTTTTGTGCCATAACCAACTACTACCTTTGTTATGTTTTGAAAATAAACATAGTTTTGGATGTTCATTTTCTTCTTTGAAGTCAAAATAGTAGATTGATTTTCTTATCCTTTTCCCACTTAAATAAATTTTGTTATCATCTATACCTATTAACAAGCATTTTTCTGGTAAAAAGGTTACCTGAAAACCTTTGTCACAGAATTGACCACAACTCAGCAAATTATACTTTAAGCCTTCAACATAGGCTACTTTCTCTATGGTCAAACATTCATATTTTATGCAACCATATCCCATGATCCTCCCTTTTACTCCATTTCCAAAATTTACCATTCTACCCAGCTTTGAAACAAAGTTGCTGAGTAAGCTCCTGTCCCCAGTCATGTGCTTGGAGCTTCCTGAGTCGCAGTACCAGATCTGCTGCACATGATGGTCCTGAAATGAAATGATTAGAGGGTTTTTGGTACCCAGGCATGCTTGGGTACTGTTTCTGATGAAATTTGAAACATTTTATTTTTTATTTCTTCTTGGTTTTGCATCAGAAACTCTGTTATATGCTGAGCCATTAACAGATTTTACATTTTTCTTTTGAAGATGGTGTTTGACAAGCTTCAGTATGTCAACACACATACAAGAGTTATCAGAATTTTCTGATAGTTCCTCTTGTGATGGAATGATTGGATAATTTTGAAAAGATGAGTGAACTGCTTCTGGAGTTTTTACAGATTCTTGACTGCATTCACTCTTGATTGTTTTGAAGTTTGGTTTGTCAAAAGAATATTCAGAACAGATTGATTTGCAAGATTCAGATTCAGATTCTGATACTAAATTATCAGAAATCTGATGAGTTGCTTTTACAAAGATAGTGGGTTTATTTCTATTTGATCTTGTAGTACTTGTGTAGCCTAAACCCTCTCCTTTGTTCTTTGGTGTGGACTCAATAAAATTTATGAATACTTTAGCCTGTTGAAAACCTCTTACGTTGATTTCTTTGTCATTGATTTTCTTGTAAAGATCTTTTCTTTCATTTTCATAAAACTCAATTTTTGCTCTTTGATCTAAACTGTCCTCTATAAGATGTTGGTTTTCAAGAATGATTTTATTCAAAGTCCTTTGCAACTCATCAGATTTTCTAATATCTGATTGATGTTTTTCTTGCAGATTTAGAAAATCTGACATGAGCTTGTTTAGTTTATGTTCAAGATCAAGATTGTCTAAATTTACCTTTTGTTCTGAAGTTTTTGGTAGTCCTTCAGAGAGTGCCATGAGGCACAAATTTGCCAATTCTTCTTCTTCATCATCAGAAGAATCATCAGATAACCATGTATCTATTCCAGCAATTAAGCTTACTTGTTGCTGCTTCTTTGCTTCTTCAAGCTTTTTCTCATAATAGGCAACATCCTTCAGCTTTTTGGTCTTGCATTCTGATGCATAATGACCTCTTTTCTTGCACTTGTAACACACAACTTCAGCCTTCCCTTTATCCTTAGATCTAAACTCTTCTTTAGATCTTCCATCCATCCTTCCTTTGTCACTCCTCTGGTATCTCTGGTTACTTCCCCTCAACCTCTGCTCAAATGTTTTGGTGAGCAGTGCTATTGCTTCAGCAAAAGCTGAAAAGTCTGATGATGCATTAGAAGTTTCAAGATTTTGACTGTTTGATGGTTGTGGATCATTTGTTGTTGTTGATCTTTGTGAGTTTGAGATTAGAGCTAAAGATCCCCCTCTTTGAATGGTTTCTTCAAATATTTCTTCCTCTCTGGGGATCAAGATGCTGTATAAGTCATGAAGACTCATGTTTCCTAGTTCTAAGGTTGATGATAAAGTCATGGTTAGACTTCTCCATTCTCTAGGAAGGGCATCAAGAAATTTTATGTTTCTTTCATCGTTTTTGTAAATCTTTGATATGTATCATTTAACCTTTCATTTGGCAAACTTTTAAACCTTTCATAAGATGAGACATTATTTGTTCTCTTGTTTCTTCTCATCCTTTCTCCTCCTTCACAAAGATTTTCCAACTGATCCCATATTTCCTTAGCTGATGCACATGCATCAACTTGTGAAAATATGTCATTGGGGATGGCCATAATTAAAAGTGACTTTGCCCTTTCATCCCCAGCCACCAGGTCCTTGTCTTCCGCACTCCAGTTTATTTCACTTTTGGGAGCGCGGGAGGCAGGGATTGCTGGTGATTGATCAGTTGCTGGAATAGCAGGTATATAAGTCATTGGTGTATGTGGACCCCTTTCAATGGATTGAAACAGAGCTCGGTCATGACCATTAAGGAAATTGACCATCCTGATTTTCCACTGGGGGTATTCCTCTCTGACCAGAGTCGGAGGTTTAGACATAGAACCAATGTTAAAAGCATTATTCCAGGATTGAAAGCTGGCCATATTTAGAGAAAAGAAGATGAGCGATTGATCGTTTGAAAATAGTTTAGTCAATCTGCTCTGATACCAATTGTTAGGCCCAGTTCAGGCTCAAAACAACTTCTTTTCACGTAATATGGCAAGTGATTTCAGTAGATGTGAAAAAGATGTGCGGAAATGGAAATCAGACTTTCAAGAAACCAAACCTACAGAATTATCAAGTTTATATCACTTTGAAACAAAATGGTTTACAAGGTGATTGTAAGATTATTATCTAATACAAACGAATCTTGAATTCTGTGGGGGAGAGAGCAATGGAGTTTAGATGTATGTGTGAATGCTAAGCTTCAAACTCACTTTGCTTCTCCTGGTTTAGCCTTCTATTTATAGACGGCTTGGTGTATGAATAAACAATAGTTTATTCATACAATAATTCCTGCAAAAAGTAGCCAATTGACATATTCATTGATTCCAACGTTCAAGTTGCCTTTTTTCGTCATGATATCATTAAATGTCAACTTGCTTCGGTAAGTGTGGCAGGACAGAGCCAATTTCAGACAAGTGGGTTATTTCATCAGAAAATCCTTGATGATCAGAATCGTCAGATACTGATGATATTTCATCAGAAATATCATCAGATCCATCAGAAATGACCTCTTCTGATAATCCAATTCAGCTCTTGATCAACTTGTGATTCTTTGAAGTAGATGCTATGTATTCCGGTTGTCCCATCTGATCTTCTTTTTCTAGTTCGTGATCTTCAGGACTGTGATCTCTTCATAGATCCAGTTGATTGTGTTTTTCTTCAATACTTACAAATAAAGTTTCCTAACAAGAAGGTTTAAGTATGTTTAAGTGTGTTTAGGTGTTTTTATGATTTTTAAGGTGTTCTACCACCAATACTAGCTTAATATCATAAAACATTACATCTAGTAAAATTTTGATGTCCCGGTTATTGTCCGGTTGTTCGGTTCTTGACGGTCCGTTAAAGTGCTGAATTGCGTAGTTTCACTAAGTATGAAGCACCCTTTTGTGGGAGTTTTAATTCCCGACACTTTGTAAGTTGTTTTGGACAACAAAACATAAATTTTGCATGATATTATTGTGTTAAATAGCTGGTTATAGCTGAATTGTACTGATTTTCTGTAGAATTCTGCAGTTTATGTAAGTTTTAGGCACTTTCCGGCACTTAAACTATCTCTAGGAAGGCAGTTTTGTGATCCTTACCTTACTACACACTATACTAGTGGAATACATGGTTTCTGGCTCATTCTGTGTTTCAATACAATGTATGTCTATCTACTGTATTCTGTCAGCATTTTTCTGATTTGCCGGGTAACTGTGCTTGCTGTGTTTCGTGCATCTTTTGAGTCAATAAAGTTCTCATGCAATAATGACATGACTTTGAGCAATCTATGATGCACATGTATGTATATGGTAGTAATCAGAAAGCAATTCGAGTCATCAATTGTAAATCAGCACAGTCATTAATCATTAATTATTGTCTAATTAATTGTACGGATGCATGCAAATTTGGCAGTTGTCACATTCTCCCCCTGTTAAGAAAATTTCGTCCTCGAAATTTATACTACCTTAACTCCTTAGGGTTACAATATGCGTGTATGTATATGAATAATACTGGGGTAGATAACCACGAAACTGAATAAAATCTTATTCACATCAGGTGATTCCAAGGATATATTACAACAACAAGAACCCAATGGTTAAAAGGTATACTTTCTAGAATTTGATGTTAAAGGACACGAGATGTATAAATGTATAATCTAGTATAACTTAGTTAACAGGGGTGCAACAAAGGAGTGTTGACCAATGGATTTTCAAACAGTCGGTCACAATATGCAAATGAGTTTTCAAAAACCATAGCATCCGCTATATGAACTCAAAATCAACAACTTGAATATGATAGTGACATGAAGGTGATTTGTCAACTTTCGAAAAATTTAAATAGTTAAAATTAGTGTCTTGACATTATTGAATACACCGAAGGAAATTCAATCGAAAATGGTGTATTGTTGTCCCAATACGTAGTTGCATCAGGAATGTTTAAATGACAAGTCAAACAGAAGTATGTGTAGTTTTGTGTGAAACGGTTTACCCTGATTAGCACAAGCTACAAGTTTACACCGACACCACAAGGTGTCGTAGTGAATGGCATATTTCAACAATAGCGGTGACCGAACAAGTTCACCGTGTTTGAACTCAAATGAAGGTGTACTGAATCAAATCTGAAGTTTGATTTTAACAATGTCGTGGGGTTTTCAGTTGAATATGGAACATCAAAGGACTACTGTTTCCGATCGAAGATGAAAAAGTAATAAATACTGCAAAGCATTCGATCAATAATGAAAGAGCCGTTAGGAGGTACACTGGAATATAAAATGAATGCATGTACCATTGTCTTAGCACACAATCGTGTTAAGACTGCTTTATTTGTGATAAACCAAACGGATTTAAAGCAAGTCAGTAAATAAACAATTAAATCCGTGTATGAGATGTGTAATTGAGATTAGCGCAAGCTTCAATCTAGTAAAAACATCACCGCAAGGCATCGAAAGCAACGAACGATTTTATTGGAGTCGTAGGCCGAACAAGTCTACTACGACTCGAAACAAAAGAAGCACTTGTAAAAATGAATTTGAATATGATGCCCTCAATACATCATATGACATCTTGAATTGATTATACAAAATAGATAAGTTCAAGCAATTGAACTTGGTTTCAGTGCAAACTGGCAATAAACGTGTGTATCAACAAGGAATCTCGGCATGGTTACAAAGATAAACCATGAATGTAACTTGAAAAGAAAAGAAGTTTCAAGAAAGTGTGCTGGCTTGATAACAAAGGAGCCAACAATTACAATAATGTAGGTTATTCGAATCATAAACCAATAGTTAGCTTTAGCAAAATAATATTTGAACTTTGACGAAACGCCTTTTCCGAAACGAAACCACATGTGTAACAAATGGTGCATGTGTAGCATATGAATTTTAAAGAAATGAAGCAATGAGTATTTGCTAAAATGAAGAAATGATTAAGTATCGAGACAAAGAAGTGTTCGCTCTAACGAAGGAAATTGTCAGGATGCAACCACCAGTAAGAGAAGTAGAGATGTAAAAATCTACTTGCTAGAAGCAAAAGTGGGGAACCTCAATAGAAGAAAATTGGGTACTTTATCTGTTTGGTTAACTGAAATAGTATATATGTCAGAATAATGGGGTTTGCTTGAGTTAACAGGTGTGGTTCCTAAGTGACAACCTTTACGAGTTTTGACCTGGGTTCCCAAAGGTCCTAAGTACATGTTTTCTAGATTCTCAAAGTTTCGTATTCTGTGTAAAACTGTTTTGTGTATCGTGTGTAAAACACAGCATTAGTGTATGTTTAAAGCAAGTTATTGTCTCACAATTTGTCACACCCTGACATTTGCGGAAGCATGATTATGGTGTGACTTTCTTAATATCATTGCATTCAATCATAACAACAGCTATATGATAAAACCATAGGTTTGTCATCCATCGAATAAGTTTAAAACATAACAACATTGTTTAAAAACGTAGACTTCAAATTCAAGTTTTACAACCATACCAAAATGTTTATGAGTTCACTAAGGACTCCTCGAAAGATATTAAATAGCACCAAGGGTTGGGAGACGTGTCTCGTCCAGGAATAAGACACCAACCAAACCGAAAGACCATGGATGACATCTTTATTTCAAACGCAGCATAAAAACTTCCAACACCCGCCAGATCCCCTTCCTAGTTCCCTGAAATACATGTAGTTTGAAAACATCAACAAAAGTTGAGCGAGTTCACGTGTTTAGTATGTGTACACAAATCATCCTTGAAAACCTTTGTATGTATGTATGTATGTATGTATGTATGTATGTATGTACTTGTAAACTGGTATGTAGCAACAAGGAAAAACATATCAATTAATGTGTAGCTAATACATTAATATAAGTGACATGGCATAGGAAGCACTCAAACCTGTATGCGTATTTCGTACCGGCCCCTCCGGCGGAACGACATAGTCACCACATGCGGCCAACTCGCAGGCCCATGGGTGGGGCTCGCAACACCCAATAGATCTATCACTCATGCCCCTCGGTCCTTATACAAGGATTAATGGTCTTAAGTTAATCGCCTACCCATTCACGTGATCTAGCATTACATTCCTTAGCTAATCATACCATTTGTAATTGTTTGTAATCAGTATGTAACATGTATTTCACCCCCGAGAGTTATAAAACCGAAAACAGTTAAGAGAAAAGGGGGACATGAACTCACAGTTTTGCGTTCCTTGTATCCGATGTAACTCAAAGCTTCCTCTAGAACGCACGACTACCTACATGCGTACTACGGTCCGTTAGACGAGCGGGTCGTGCCTTGTCTTAGTATTGATTAGTGCCATTGAGTTACGTTTTAAGGTGTCTTCGTTATTATTCCAAGTTATAACTACTTTGTTAAAATAATCATTATTTTAACTTAAATTATATTTATTTAGTATTGGAATAATTGTTAAACAATATTTTGTAATAATACTTCTCAAGTATTTATACTCGTATTTCCTTCCCAAGGATGGGGGTATCTCATACATGTATTTTCGTATTCTTGTATTTGTATATCTCGTCATGTATTGGCGTCGTATTCAGGTGTGTACGTATTTCCTTAATAAACATCCAATATATATTTCCAAAACAATATATTTTCAAGTCTCACTTTAGAAAATATATAACTCATTTTGTCCTAAAATAATGTATTTCGAGAAAATATATATTTTTTTCTCAAAAATACATATATCTTCCAAATATTCTAAGAAAATATATTTTTACTTCCCAAAAATAATATATTTTCTCCTTGTCGAAAATATGATATAACTTGGTAATATTTACAAAAATCATATTTTCATTTCTTGTATCCAAAATATTATTTACCAAAAATATATTTATAACGGTATTTTCTGGAATATTTTGTAAGTTACGTTCTTGCGTTCGATTTCACAATGTTAAGTGTGTAACTTATATATTTATTCCTTGTGGTTTTTGGTATTATTTTGGATTGTAATTTCTTGGTATTTGTTAAGTTATATTACTTTAAATCCTAAATTAATAATACTAATACACAAGGTATACAAATAATCACACACAATGTGTCTTTAATGTAAATATATATTCTAAATACATATTTATCCATTTTTATTTATAAATGCTTGTATTTTTGTAACAAAATCTATGACAAAGTTTATATTGAAAACCATAGTTAAAACACACTTGTAAATATTTGTTTAGAAAATATTTTTCTAAGTGTTTATATTTTTAGAAAATTTTGCTATAGTTTCCCCTAAAAATGGAGGTGTCCATGCTATCAAAGCATAGCATTTTCTTTTGTAAAAATCATCACAATCACTCCACAATATAAACAAGACTTACCATATGCTTTAAATATGCAATTTACACTTTGTCATGAACTTGATTTTTTTTTTTTTTTTTTTTTGTAAAAAGTTGTAGTAACTTAACATGTTATTTAGTAGGTTAAGTTACCCTCTAAAACATAGTTATTTGTTTAATAATCACATTCTCGAAAGATCTAGTCCTTTACAACTTACAAGATGATTTTTCCAAAAACAATTCTTTTGTGTTTCTCTTGTTAATAACATGTTTCTATACTTGATTTACCACTAAAAATATGATTAGTTTCTTTAAAAATCATGATCTTGTAAATCTTTCAAATAACTTTGTTCTCTTGAACATATTATTTTTGAAGTCCTTTATTTTCAAGACTCATAACATGTATCACAAATCATCATACACTAAATTAAGTTTTTTTTTTCAAGTTCATGTTTAACATAAAGGATGATCATTATAAATTTCTCAAGATCTATCCTTACACTTGCTAGATCATGTGTTTAATCATCATCTAGCAAGTTCATATGCTGATCTACACCATAAACACAAGGAATCAACAAGCAAGTTCAAAACATACACTAGAACAACTTGATCTTCATGTTTTAGAGCTTTATGTTAATGTTCATCTTTATGTTTTCTTGAGATTCTTTAGTTTAACAAGTTACTTCATACTTTAACCACTAAAATTATGAGTAAAAGCAAGATCAATGGAGCTTACTACTAGCACTATGGCTAGGGTAGAACAAGATGAAGATGATGACAAATGAAGTGGATAATAGCACTCAAAGAAGGTCCTTCAAGTTTCTTTGCTTCCCACCTTCTTAAATAAGCTTGATACACCTTAGGAATGCCTTAGAATGTATGGAAAATTGCTAGAAAATGGTGGTTATGGAGGGGTGTATGTGGCCGTGAGTTATGAAGAAGGAGGAGAAGAAGATGTGTTGTGGAATATTGAGAATGAGAAGTGGTGGAGGTCTTATGGTTATAAATAATATCTTTCCAAAATTTATTTGTCCATAGGTTAATATGTTCTTTAATCCTCCAACAAGATCAAAAAAAAAAATCCTTGTGGGCCCCTTGTCTAACCGGTTATGAAGGGGGGGGGGGGTGTCTAGTTGGGTTTCAATTTCTAGTTACACAATCTAGTTACTTGTTAAGTGTTTAATTTAGGGGTTTAAGTATGTTATATGTTTTAAGTAGTAATATGATGTTTAGGCTTCATAACTAGCTTGGTAACATTAAAACAATGCTTCTAGTAAGAATTTGATGTTTCGGGTAGTGTCCGGTTGTTCGGTTAGATACCGGTTCGTTAAAGCGTCAAACTGTTCCGTTTAGTGTTCATTATGTTACCTTTTGTGACACTTTTAATTCCCGACACTTAGGAAAGCATTCAGGACCATTTAGTCATATTTTTGCATGATACAAGCTTATTAAAATGCTGATTTTTGCTGATTTATGCAGAATTCTGCACTTTATGTGGGTTCTAGGCACTTTCCGGCACTTTAACTATCACCTAGAAAAGCAGTTTTGTGGTCCTTACTTCCCTACACACTACGCTAGTGTGATACTTGGTTTCTGGCTCATACTGGGTCTTAAAACAACGTCTGTCTATGTACTGAACCCCGTCAGCATTTTCTGAGTTATCCGCTAACTGTGCTTTGTGTATCATTTATGTCAATGAGGTTTTGCATGTAATAATGATGTGACCATATGCAATATGTAATGCACATGTAAGTATGATACAGTAATCAGAAGCAATTAATTGTAATTCAGCACAGTCATTACGCACTAATCATCATTTAATAATTGTACAGATGCATGCAAATTTGACAGTTGTCACATTCTCCCCCTGTTAAGAAAATTTAATCCTCGAAATTTGTACTACCTTAACTCCTTAGGGTTACATTATGCGTGTAAGTATATGAATGATACTGAGGTAGGTAATCACAAAACCGAGTCAAATCCTTATTCACATCAGGTGATTCCAAGGATATATTACAGCAACAAGGATCCAATGGTTAAAGGTATGTGTTCTAGCATTTGATTTCAAAGGACACGAGATGTATAGATATATAATCTAGTGTAACCCAGTTAACAGGGGTGCAACAAAGTAGTTTTGACCCATGGATTATGAAACAATCGGTCACAACATGCAAACGAGTTTTCACAAATCATAGCATCCGCTATATGAACTCAAAATCAACAACTTGATTATGTAAATGATCTGTCAACTTTCGAATAAATAAATGGTAAGGATTAGTGTGTTGACATTATTGAGTTGTGAAAATACACCGAATGAAATACAAGCAGATCTGGTGTATCATTGTCTTGATTCGTAGTTGCATCAGGAATGTTTAAATGACAAGTCAAACAAAAGTATGTGTAGTTTGTGTGAAACGGTTGACCAAGATTAGCACAAGCCACAAATTTTGTAATGACACCACAAGGTGTCGTAATGACATAATTCAATAATAGTGGTGACTGAACAAGTTCACCGTGCTTGAGATCAAATGAAAGTGTACTGAAACAAGCCTGAAGATTTGATTTACACAATGTCATAGAGTTTTCAGTTGAATACGGAACATCAAAGAGCCACTGTTTCCGATTGAAGATGAAAAAGCAATAACTACCGCAAGGCATTCGATCGATGATGAAGGAATCGTTTAGGAGGTACATCGTGACATGAAATGAACCTATGTACCATTGTCTTAACACGCCACTATGTGGGGACCGCTTTAATTGTGCTAAACAAAATGGATTTAGAGCAAATAAATAGACAATTAAATCCGTGTATGAGGTGCGTAACCAAATTAGCGCAAGCTTCAATTTTGTGAAAGTATCATCGTAAGGTATTGAAATCAATAAACGATTTAGTGGAGTCGTAGACCAATCAAGTCTACCACGACTCGAAACAAAAGAACCTTTGCAAAAATGTTTGAATATGATACTCTCAATACATCATATGGCGTCTTAAATTGAATATGCGAAATGGATAAGTTCAAGCAATTGAACTTGGTTTTAGCGCAATCTGACAATAAACGTATGTATCAGCAAGGGATTCTCAGCATGGTTACGAAGATAAACCATGAATGTAACTTGAAAGAAATGAAGTCTCAAGAAAGTGTGTTGACTTGATAACAAGGAAGCCAACAATTACCATAATGTAGGTCATTCGAATCACAAATCAGTAATTAGATTTAGCAACATAATATTTGAACTTCAATGAAGCGTTTATTCGAAATGAGACCGCATCCGTAGAAAATGGTGCATGCGTAACATATAAGTTTTCAAGTAATGAAACAATGAGTATTTGCTAAAATGAAGAAATGACTAAGTACCGAAGCAATTGAGTGTTCGCACTCAGCGAAGAAAATTGACGTGATGCAACTACCATTAAGGGGAGTAGAGATGCAAACATCTACTCGTTAGAAGCAAAAGTGAAGATTTTAACAAAAGAAATTTGAGTACTTTCTGTTTGGTTAACTGAAATAGCATCTATGTCAGGATAATGGGGTTTTCTTGGGTTAACAGGTGTGGTTCCTAAGCAACCTTTACGAGTTTGGACCTGGGTTCCCAAAGGTCCTAAGTATATGTTTTCTAGATTCTCAAAGTTTCATATTCTGTGTAAAACTGTTTTGTGCATCATGTAGGAAACACCATTTTTGTGTACGTTTAAAACAAGTTATTGTCCCACAATTTCCCCGGTATACTTTCTTCCTGAATTCACAGCTAATGACACTCGATCATTGCTCAGTCGTGAAATAGTAGTTGGATCCTCACAGTTAGTTAAATAAGTAATTCGTTAATCCTTAGCAAGTGTCACCGAATCTTATTGGTTAGCTCGTTCGGCTCCTGGTAGTTTGATGTTCGTACGAAAGTTATCGTCCTTCTTCTTGACGAGCAAAGCTGGGGTTACCCAAAGCGGGAAACTTGGTCTGTTATCTTCCTTCTCTATCAATTACTGAAGCTACACTGACAATCCTTGCATCTCCGAAGATGTAAGTTGCTAAGGTGCATTGACTGCGGGCGCGACACCTGGAATCAAATCGATGCGAAATTTGACTTGTCGTTGAGGAGATAATTCTGGCAAGTCTTCGGGGAAGACTTCAGGATATTCCCTTATCATAGGGATATCTTCGAGTTTTGGTTCTTTGGTTCCCTTGTTCATGACATGAGCCTAGAAAACAACACATCCTTTGTGCGAAAAACTTCCGTATCTTCAATGACTGATAGTCCGTAGGGGCGTTCCCTGCTCCATGAATCACGATCGTTTCTTCATTTGCCATTGGGTTGCTGGTAATAACCTCCGCTTGATTGCTCGACAACCAATCCATCCCAATTACCACGTCGAAGCTTCCCTTAAGCTAGTTCTATCGAGTACTGGTTATGTATCTTACTTACTACTAAAACAAGTATATTCTGAAGCTAAAATTCGACAACAATGTCAAATAGCACAGACGCACAATATTGACTACTATGAGACGTACCGATGGCCATGTTTGGATCCTGGCGTGCTTCCCTAGTTCCGGTGTTAGACATTTTTTCCACGATCTTGTTTAATCTCCTGTGGGTAATCTTTCCTAAAGTGCCCCATGTCACCGCAGTTATAACATCCTTGACCTCTCTTTCAACGCTTCGTCTCATGCCAACACGTCTCCTTACAGTGCCCCACTTTGCCACAGTTGTCACATTTTCCATTTTTACATTGCCCGGTATGATGACGTCGACACTTGTCGCATTTAGGTAGTTTACCCATGTACTCTTTTCCCTTTTTGGCCTTGATATTGTTATTCGTCTGAGTACCCTGCTTGAAGTTTCCAAACTTTCTCTTGTTATCTCCAGATGACTCCACATGAGTCTCCTTTTTCTCTTCAGAGATTGAAAATTTGTTCAACCTAATTCCCTCTTCAGTCAAGGCCACACTTAGATCAATGGCCTCAGCGATCGTTGCAGGCTTTGATGTCGTCACCATGCTCATGATTTGGGGTGCCAATCCCCAAATAAAACGCTCAATGTGCTTGAATTCTGGATCAACCATGTAAGGAACGACGCGAGATAGGTCGTTAAATCTCTGCACATATTCAGCAATCTTTGGGCCATCCATCTTGAGATTCTAGAATTCAGTCTCCAATTTCTGGATTTCTGCTATCGAGCAGAACTTCTTACGCATTAGTTCTTTCAGTTCATCCCATGTCAAAGCATATGTAGCAGTCTCGCCCAACGTCTGAACCTGGAGGTTCCACCATGACAGAGCCCCATCTTGAAGCAGTCCGGAAATGTACGCGACCTGGTGCTCTGGGGCACATTTGCTCAACCGTAAGACAGAATCCGTCTTCTCAACCCAGTGCACGAAGGCTAAGGCACCCCCAGTGCCATGGAAATTTAGGGGCTTGCAGCCCAAGAACTGCTTGTAGGTGCAGTGTAACACCTCAAAAATTCACGTCCTGTAATGTGTTGACACGTGTCATATGATTGAACGTGCGAAAGAATGTTATAGAAGGATTAAAGTTGGCAATCATGGAAAGTATGTGAATATATGACTTCTAAATGTCAACAGTGAATAAATATATTGTACATTAACCCTACATGATGCTCATACCTTCAAACGAATAAATCATGGATCATACGAAGCTAAATATGAAAGAAAGTGAGAGATTACAAACTACAGGGGTTAAATGTGTCAACATGTTTAAGTTATACCTCTGAGTGACCTTTTGAAAAACCTGAAGCTTTGTAATGGTTAATTATGCTCACTAGAATGCATGATAAAAATTTCATAAAGTTTCGTAATCGTATGAGAAAGTTATGATCAAATTCGTATGAGGGGGGTTAAAGCGTCAACGTTGAAAGTTATGACTTTTCGGGTAACAATAAAGTTAACCGAGGACTAAACAAAGTGGGTAAATGTCTTAAAGCCCTTATAAGTCAATGTGGAGGGTTCAAAGTGCAAGAAATAAAGTCATAGCAAAGTTTCCAAGAGCCAAGGACCAAAGCATAAAAATCAGAAATTTAAGATTTGATCAGAAGGGGCCTTCTTGAGCACTATATAAGGCCACAAGGTTGCAACCAATTCTTCACACCTTCCTTCAACATTCCTGATCATATCTGGAGCTCCAAAGCAGGCTCAAGTGGTCACTAATCGTGCAAAGGACTTTAGTAAGTATGCTTAACCTTTCTTAGTTAAGTTTTTGCTTAGTTTTAGCTTAAAAGTCAAACCGTCGTAATTAACGGTTGACTTAGCGATTAATCACTAATGGTCCAGTGATTAGTCGAATTGAAAGTGATTATAAGTTGGTAATTATGTGGGCATTAAACCCTTAAAAGGGCACCCTCTGATTCCCACTCTAACTAAGTCAAATGTCGGGTCAAACTTGTTATTAAAAAGTCAACAGGATACTTATTTTCTAATTTATGCATAATTAGCAATGTAGAACACATACAACCTGTTTGATCATTAATATAACTTGGTAATTAGTGTAAGAACATGTCTAAACATGTTCAACCAGCAATTTTCTGTTTAGACCCGGTTCGGAACCGAAAGTCGCAAAGCTTTGACTTCAGTTCTGACCCGTTTTGGTATGTTTTAGAAATACCTTAGAGCTTTAATTGGACTAGGTTACATGCTAGTATAACCCTCTGTGATTATACACCTTGGTTCATTAGTTATCCAATTAATATGCATGTTTCCGTTAATTACTCATATGTTGACCATTATGCCCTTTTCAACTTAAAACGTGATTTTTGAAAATGTAAAAGTGTAGAAACCTTAGCTACTGAATTATAAACTTGCACCCAAAATTTGACATCAATTTGGGGTGTAGATTAAGAGTTATGCTCGTTAGCGTAATTAGAAAGCTTCTTTAGCGATTAAACGACATAATTAGCGTATAGCCTAATTAAACCTACTTTTTGATATCAAACTTATTACCCACTGATGTAATATATTATTTTGGGATTTTTGAAGATTTTTAATTAATTTAGGCTGAGCATAACTTATAGTCATAGGCTTAATCCGGTAATTGTCGGTTTTGCCCTTACGGGCTATAAAATGAGTTTTACATATCTAATTAACTCCAAACCTTTTGCTACTGATTACACATGATAAATAAATTATTTTAAGCCTTCTGGAATAATAAAAATATCAGCTTTATGTATAGAACCCGGAAAGGGCTTCTAATCGCCTTTATAAGCGTTTTTAACGCATAGTATGTACTAGAACTATTTTAAACATACAAGGGTTAATACCTACTGATATTTTGGGTAAATTATAATATTTTAACAGTAAGCAAAAGTTGTTTAACTCAGACTTCAGTTTTGAGCTTTACGGCTTATGTGAAATTACCAAAATGCCCCTACGGTGCATAGTTTGGTTATAATTGATAAATTTCACATATATACCTTACCCTACTGATATAACTTATTAAATTGAGTATTTTTTCTAATTACATTAGACCTGTAACTCAGATTAATACTTAAACTCTTTTACAACCTTGTAAATGACCAAACTACCCTTACGGGGCATAGTTTGTGTTTAAATTCGTTTCGGGCATAATAAAAGATATCTTACTGATGTCGCAACATATTTGAAGCATATTAACTTAGGAAACCTGTATATGGCTCTAATAATTACCCGTTACGCCTCTTGCGCGTTCGGTTCAGTTTATGTAACTAGTTTGCATAAATTAGCCGAAACGGGTCAAACCTTATCGGTTTTATCTCAAAATCCAGAATGTGTATGAATTACCCATATTAAGAAAGTCTTCAAACTTGTTGGGTCTAAATCACATTCTATTCCGGTCTTCGCTTAATCGTGCGTACGAACCGTATCTTCGAAACTAACCGGTCTAAGCTAAAGCTTAACTAAAGACCCGTTAGGATTCTAATAGGTTATTATAAACCTTCGTTCCAGATTAGGAGGACCAGTAAAAGCTACTTGCATTTGCTTATTGTGATTATTACTTTGCTCAGGTAAATACTTTTAACTTATTTCCCTATACGGGCTTGGGTTACGGTATATAAAATACCGCTTGGTCTGGCATCAAATCTTCCATCGTTTGTAGTTAGTTGAATAATTTGATCGGCCCGTTTAAATTGTTTTGTTTACTTAAAGCCTTTGGGGGGTAATGACCATGTCCCGGATAACCTTGGCATCATTTTACGAAATGGCCACGACCTAAGCGCGGAGTGTAGGCGTACACTCGTCAGTGCATAAAGAAATAATGTGGTGTGTCTATTGATCTTTAACCCGGCACGATCCGGGCTACTGAACGCATAAGGAACATGTAATTCTTTTACGAGATTATATATTTAAATAATTATCCCAAGTTATAAAATGTTTATGCCATGTGCATCCAAATCAATTTTTAATCATTTTTAAAATTAGTCAGTTGATTGTATTTACCAGTGTAAACTGACGTATTTTCCCAAAAAGATTAAATGCAGGTACTAAGCGTAATAGGCTGGATTCTCTCCTTAGCATCAATAAAGAGTCTCGCAAGCTTAAGATGCCTATCGTCTGTTGAACTACTGTTTCCTGTTTATTTCGATCCATCTGTGGATAAACTTTCAACTGTTTGTGATACACGATATTACAATATTTTATTCGGTTGAAATATATCTTTCAATTGCTTCCGCTGTGCATATTAAATATTGTGTTGCTTGACTATAATGTTGCCAACCACGTGACGATACCCCCCACCGGGCCCACCGGTGATACGTGGAATTCGGGGTGTGACAGGTTGGTATCAGAGCCAACGCTGAGTGAATTAAACACTAGCCTTTTGTGTTTAATCTCAGTTACACAATTGCACATTTCAAAAACTTTCGAGTCTAGACAAATATCATAGGACAAATTCTACTTTGTTTTGTTTTGTTTTGTCTTTTATTTTATATATTCTTGTCGTTATCTCATGTTGTATTGACAGGATTAATTATGCCGCCAAGATTCTTTCGTCGAAGAGGAAGAGGCAAGGGGCCAATCACCGCCCCCAATGACGACGAGGCAGGACCTTCGCACATGCGAGCTCCTAGCACCACTGCGAGTGCTGACCCTAGAGAAAACCGGAGGAACCTATTTGAACCAGCTAGACGATCTGTATCGCACAATGCGACACCTCCCATTCACAACTCATATGGGCCACGGTCGGAAAATGAGCCCGACAACCCTCAACCTTCTTACATACCTCTTTAGTGATCCCTATCGCATAATTCCTTTGGTAACCTCACACCTGTTTTTAGGGGCCGGTTTAACCCGGCAAATTACATACAAGAACCAGTGGGTTTTAACCCATTGGGGCCAGAGGATCATTACTCCGGCGATCATGCTGAGGATATGGACGAGGACACCGATCCCGTCGAACCCGCAACCGGAACTCCCAACCATCCCATCGAGGTCTCGGATGGTTCGTCTTTTCATGGATCACCCTACCATGGTCCGGATAGTTACCAGGCATGATTTAATCAACACGAGTGGTATTTTACACCCTCGCATCATTTGTCGCCTCACCAGCAGCAGCAGCAGTAGGATCCCTCTGAGGATTCACGATTCGTGGCAGTCACGCCACCGCCTCCACCCCCACCAGTTAGCCGGCACCTCCACAACCGCCGAGGCGTAGGAGAACCGGAGCACGTATGTCTGCACGAGGAGGGGACTTTCATTTTAGCTCTCCTCGACAATCAAGTGGCAGTCATTATCCGCCACTTCAAGAAGACCCACAAATGGGTGGACCTTCGAACCCAGTTGCACAGCAACCACCACCGATGGGTTTTGATAACCCGATTCCAGCATACACGGGTTCTATGATGTACAACCCGTTTGGGCCGCCGGTTCACACCAACTACAATTACGCTGAAGCCGACCCATACTTGGTAGCGTCCAATTACAACGCCTTTAATCCTAAAGGACCGTATGGAGCTCCTTGGGGAGCAGGATACCCAACCCAAGGGTACCAGATACCTGCCAGACCTATAATACGGACACAATCGCAACCGCCGCGGTTTCTCCCCCAGAACGGGAGGAAATTCTTCAGAGACTGGACCAGGTCGAGCGAGACTTTCACCAAGATCGCAGGGAGCGACAAACTTTCTTCCAGGGATTGACAAGCCTAATAAAAGGGAAGAGTAAGAAGGACCATTGAATACTTCCACTGTTGTTGTAATTTCCTTGTATCAGTTGAGCCCCTGCGTGGGCCTGTCTTGCTGTATTAGCCCCTGTGTGGGTATGTTTGTTTGTTTGTATGTTTGTTTGTTTTGACCCCTGCGTGGGTCTATCTTTCTGTTAACCCCTACGAGGGTGTGTTGTTTGTTTAAGTCCCTGCATTGACTAGTATTTCAATTTGACCCCTGCGTGGGTATGTTGCTTTGTTGAAAAGACCCGTTTAGGGCAATATGTAATCTTTTAATAATTAATGGAATGTTATGTTTATAAATTTCATTTTTGCTATTATCTCCATAAATATATTACATGAAATAAATAAATCAAAATCATTCCTTTTAATAATAATCTGCCTATTAAATATTGAATAAGAATCTTAAGAGTGAAACCTAGCCTGAGTGTCATTATAAAGACCTGGCCAAGATGGTAAGACCTGTTTAAAAAGATTCGTATCCCTGTTGAAATCTGAAAATATGTTAACACTCCTGGCAGACATGATTCATTAAAATCACACATGTCGTTCTTATATAAGGATTCTTCAAAAGATTCCTAACCCAACTTAATGATCTCTGAATCATGGGTTTAAATCATCAATTAAGATGATCATGTTTTGACCATACATTGGTAATATAGTGCCTACGGGCCTTGCTCATTTCTACATGAGCCAAAAGACATTGGTAGCTATGACTCCCTGTCCGAAAAAGGTAATGAACTATGTTCGAACCTTAAAAGCCTTGATTCTCTGAAATCATAGCTTATGATTTATAAATGTCCTTGTGACTAGGCCTTTTGTGCCACTAATAAAACTGTTATTGTTTTATAATTAGGATAAATTATAATATAAAATCCTAAATAAATATGATTCATAAATTAACCAAATATGGTCTTTGTTTACCATGGTTAATGAATTGCCATAAAAGACAATTCTATGATAAACTCCCAAATAAACTATTGTTATTTTCTTATGTAACAGTTTAAATTAAAATGGCTGACTCGGATGAGATTAATAGTCACCCAGTGGAGAATAATGATAACGCCCGAATTAATCTAACGGGTGCTGAACTGAAAGCGTTAGTAGACGACGCAGTTACAAAGGCCTTAGAGCGGCAGTACGAAGAATATAGTGGGACTCGAAGTAGGACCCTATCTACACCGCATTCGAAGCCACCTTCCAAGAAGGAAGAACCGAAGAAAGATGAGGATCGACTCTCCTCAAACCACCACAGTGCTCCATCTCAACAGATTGTACTAGATCAAGAACCACGTAGTAAGGGTTGCTCCTATAAATACTTTGTTTCATGCAAACCCAGAGATTTCATTGGGGAAAAAGGAGCCATTGACTGCATGACGTGGTTAGATGAGATGGATACAGTAGTGGATATCAGCGGGTGCGCTGAGAGGGATATAGTCAAGTTTGTGTCGCAATCTTTTAAAGGCGAGGCTTTAGCCTGGTGGAGATCACTGATTCAAGCCACTGGGAAGATCCCATTGTACAACATGTCATGGTAACAATTCGTTGCCCTCATCAGGGAGAATTACTGTCCTCAGCATGAGGTCGAGAAGATTGAGTCAGATTTTCTTTCGTTGGTAATGACCAATCTAGATTGCCAAGCTTACCTCACGAGTTTTAATACAATGTCGAGGTTGGTTCCGTATTTGGTGACCCCGGAACCCAAACGAATAGCTCGTTTCATTGGGGGTTTAGCCCCCGAGATAAAGGCAAGCGTGAAGGCCTCTCGGCCAGCTACTTTCAGATCTGTAGCTGACATATCTCTGTCCCTCACTCTGGACGCGGTCATACAAAGATTGCTGAGGAACAAAGATGCTGAGAAAAGAAAACGTGAAGATGATAATTCACGGAGGTCAAACAAGAAGCACCGAGGAAACGGTGACAACAAGAAGGGGTCTGAGTCAAGGAAAGATGGGCATCAGTCTGGTGATAAGCCCAAGTGAAATATTTGCAAGAAACAACACTTTGGAAAGTGCAGACTCGAATCGAACTCGCAAACTCTGTCAAGAACGTTTGCTTGCGGGATATGCAAGTCCAAGGAACACAAGACCTTGGATTGCAAAAAGCTGAAGGATGCAACGTGCTACAGTTGCAATGAGAAAGGGCACATTAAAACCAACTGCCCTAAATACGCCAAGAAGCCTGAAGAGGCCAAGAAGACCAATGCTAGGGTCTTTAGGATGGATGCGAAGGAGGCTGTGCAAGACGATAACGTGATCACAGGTACCTTTCTCATAAATGATATCTATGCAAGAGTACTTTTTGATTCAGGCGCTGATAAGTCTTTCGTAGATAATAAGTTTTGCAAATTGCTGAATTTACCTGTCAAAACCTTAAGTGTGAATTATGAGGTGGAGCTAGCAGATGGCACCATAGAAACCGTCTTAACTGTGTTAGATAGATGTGTTATATCCATTAAGAACCACTCTTTTCCTCTGTCCCTACTTCCCTTTAAGTTAGCCGGTTTTGACATAGTTTTGGGTATGGACTGGTTATCTCATAACCAGGCCCAGATTGTCTGCAATAAAAAGCAAGTAGTGATCAAAACTCCGTCTGGTGAATCACTTACCATTCAGGGAGATACCCGGTATGGACTGCCTGAGCAAGTGACTATGCTCAAGGCCTTCAAGTGTTTAAAGAAGGGTTGTGTCATCTACATGGCACAAGTGATTATTGATGAGCCTAAACCGAAGATGGAAGACATCCCCGTCATTTCGGAATACCCAGAAGTTTTTCCTGAAGAACTACCTGGTTTACCACCAGATAGGCAAGTGGAATTCAGAATTGACATCATCCCTGGGGCAGCACCAGTTGCTAGAGCACCTTACAGGTTAGCACCAACAGAAATGAAGGAATTGAGGACACAACTGGATGAATTGCTGGCTAAAGGATTCATTAAACCTAGTTCGTCTCCTTGGGGAGCACTAGTCTTGTTTGTCAAGAAGAAGGATGGATCGATGCGTCTGTGCATCGATTACCGTGAACTTAATAAGGTCACAATAAAGAATAGGTATCCTTTGCCCAGGATCGACGATTTGTTCGATCAATTGCAAGGGGCAAGTTATTTCTCGAAGATTGACTTGAGGTCAGGCTACCACCAACAGAAGGTTAGAGATGAAGACGTACATAAAACTGCATTTAGGACTCGTTATGGTCATTATGAGTTCCTAGTGATGCCTTTTGGGCTCACTAATGCACCGGCCGCGTTCATGGATCTCATGAATCGCGTTTACAAGCCGTACCTAGATAAATTCGTCATCGTTTTCATCGACGACATTCTCATCTACTCAAAGAACCAAGCTGACCATGAGAAACACCTTCACTGTATTCTTAAACTTCTACATCGTGAGAAACTCTACGCCAAATTTTCCAAGTGTGAATTTTGGCTTCGTGAAGTCCAATTTCTTGGACATGTGGTTAGCGAACGCGGAATCCAAGTAGATCCCGCTAAAGTTGAAGCTGTCATGAACTGGCAAGAGCCAAAGACGCCTACAGAGATTCGTAGCTTCTTGGGATTGGCAGGATATTACAGGCGTTTCAATGAAAATTTTTCAAGGATTGCTGCACCCTTAACTTCCTTGACTAAGAAGAAAGTAAAGTTCATTTGGGGCCCTAAGCAGCAAGAATCCTTTGATATCCTTAAACAGAAGTTGAGCAACGCTCCTGTACTGACATTTACTGAAGGTACTGAAGAATTCGTAGTTTACTGCGATGCATCACACACTGGCATGGGGTGTGTGCTTATGCAGAAAGGCAAGGTTATTGCCTATGCTTCAAGGTAGTTAAAGGTGCACGAAAAGAATTACACCACCCATGACTTTGAGTTGGGTGCTGTTGTATTTGCACTGAAGCTCTGGAGGCATTATTTATATGGAATCAAGTGTGTGATCTATTCTGATCACAAGAGCCTCCAGCATCTGTTTAATCAGAAGGATTTAAACATGAGGCAGCGCCGTTGGATGGAGACTTTAAATGATTATGATTGTGAAATCAGATATCATCCCGGCAAGGCGAATGTAGTTGTTGATGCCTTAAGCAGGAAGGAAAGGGTGAAACCCATCAGAATCAATGCCAAGAGCATTGAAATAAAGAACAGTTTGAATGAAAGGTTGTTAGCTGCACAGAAGGAAGCTGTGCTGGAAGCTAACTATCCTAATGAAAAGCTGGGAGTCACCGAAGAGCAATTATCTCAGGGCAAGGACGAAATCCTGAGGTTAAATGGAAGAATATGGGTTCCAGTTTATGGAGGACTTCGAGATGTTATCCTCCAGGAAGCCCACAGCTCTAAATATTCCATTCATCCTGGAGCTGATAAGATGTACCAAGATCTGAAGGCGAATTATTGGTGGATAGGCTTGAAGAAGTCTGTAGCCGCCTATGTAGCTAAATGCTTGACGTGCGCGCAAGTCAAAGCAGAACATCAGAAACCGTCAGGTTTGCTACAACAGCCTGAACTTCCTACTTGGAAGTGGGAAATGGTAACTATGGATTTTATCACCAAGTTACCCAAGACAAGGAAAGGAAATGATACGATATGGGTTATAGTTGATAGACTGACTAAGTTAGCACACTTCTTACCCATCAAGGAGACTTATAGCTCCGACATGTTAGCCCAACTGTATGTAGATAAGATTGTAGCTTTACATGGCATACCTGTGTCTATTATGTCCGACAGGGATACTAGATACACATCCCATTTTTGGAAAAGCTTCCAACAATCTTTGGGCACACGCTTAAATTTCAGTACGGCTTACCACCCTCAGACTGACGGACAGAGTGAGCGTACCATCCAGACATTGGAGGACATGCTATGTGCATGTGTAATTGATTTAGGTGGTAGTTGGGATAACCACCTACCATTGATTGAGTTCTCTTATAACAATAGCTACCATACCAGCATCAAGGCTGCGCCTTTCGAGGCTTTATACGATAGAAAGTGTAGAACGCCCGTTTGTTGGGCGGAAGTTGGAGATGTCCAATTATCAGGACCAGAGATAGTCTTTGAAATGACGGACAAGATTGTCCAGATTCGTGACCGTCTCAAAGCTGCCCGAGATAGGCAGAAGAGCTACGCAGATCCAAAGCGTAAAGCTATGAATTTTGAAATTGGTGACAAAGTGTTGCTTAAAGTATCACCCTGGAAGGGAGTGATGCGATTTGGTAAGAAAGGCAAGTTAAGCCCAAGATACATAGGACCGTTCGAAGTCATCGAACGTGTCGGATCAGTTGCCTATAAGTTAAACTTACCTGAAGAGCTCAGTGGTATTCATAATGTATTCCACATCTGCAATATGAAGAAGTGTTTCGCTGACGAATCACTGGTCATACCACATACAGATCTGCATATAGATGAGAGCTTAAAATTTGTGGAAAAACCATTGTCGATTGAAGATCGACAGGTTAAGAAGCTTCGAAGGAAGCATGTGCCTATTGTAAAGGTAAAATGGGATGCCCGTAGAGGTCCCGAGTACACGTGGGAGGTTGAGTCCACAATGAAAGAAAAGTACCCTCATTTGTTTCAGTAAATCTCGAGGTCAAGATTTATTTTAAGGGGGTGAGGATGTAACACCTCGAAAATTCATGTCCTGTAATGTGTTGACACGTGTCATATGATTGAACGTGCGAAAGAATGTTATAGAAGGATTAAAGTTGACAATCATGGAAAGTATGTGAATATACGAGTTCTAAATGTCAACAGTGAATAAATATATTGTACATTAACCCTGCATGATGCTCATACCTTCAAACGAATAAATCATGGATCATACAAAGCTAAATATGAAAGAAAGTGAGAGATTACAAACTACAGGGGTTAAATGTGTCAAGATGTTTAAGTTATACCTCTGAGTGACCTTTTGACAAACCCGAAGCTTTGTAACTGTTAATTATGCTCACTAGAATACATGATAAAAATTTCATAAAGTTTCTTAATCGTATGAGAAAGTTATGATCAAATTCGTATGAGGGGGGTTAAAGCGTCAACGTTGAAAGTTATGACTTTTCGGGTAACAATAAACTTAACTGAGGACTAAACAAAGTGGGTAAATGTCTTAAAGCCCTTATAAGTCAATGTGGAGGTTTCAAAGTGCAAGAAATAAAGTCGTAGCAAAGTTTCCAAGAGCCAAGGACCAAAGCATAAAAATCAGAAATTTAAGATTTGATCAGAAGGGGCCTCGCGCCACGCGAAGGCCCTGGGGGGGGGGGGGGCTACGCGTGCCGCGAAGGGCTGTCTGATCCGAATTCTTTGGGTTCTTGTCTGCCATGGCCATTTTAACCGACTTATAATCGATTTTCCACATCTTGCACGACCCCTAGGCAACCCCTAGACACTTAGGGACATCTGGAAGTGATCCATGGCCATGCTTAGACTTGTGTGTTAATGATCCATGAGTTCTTAAGCACTATATAAGGCCACAAGGTTGCAACCAATTCTTCACACCTTCCTTCAGCATTCCTGATCATTTCTGGAGCTCCAAAGCAGGCTCAAGTGGTCACTAATCGTGCAAAGGACTTTAGTAAGTATGCTTAACCTTTCTTAGTTAAGTTTTTGCTTAGTTTTAGCTTAAAAGTCAAACCGTCATAATTAACGGTTGACTTAGCGATTAATCACTAATGGTCCAGTGATTAGTCGAATTGAAAGTCGTTATAAGTTGGTAATTATGTGGGCATTAAACCCTTAAAAGGGCACCCTCTGATTCCCACTCTAACTAAGTCAAATGTCGGGTCAAACTTGTTATTAAAAAGTCAACAGGATACTTATTTTCTAATTTATGCATAATTAGCAATGTAGAACACACACAACCTGTTTGATCATTAATATAACTTGGTAATTAGTGTAAGAACATGTCTAAACATGTTCAACCCGATAATTTTCTGTTTAGACCCGGTTCGGAACCGAAAGTCGCAAAGCTTTGACTTCAGTTCTGACCCGTTTTGGTATCTTTTAGAAATACCTTAGAGCTTTAATTGGACTAGGTTACATGCTAGTATAACCCTCTGTGATTATACACCTTGGTTCATTAGTTATCTAATTAATATGCATGTTTCCGTTAATTACTCATATGTTGACCATTATGCCCTTTTCAACTTAAAACGTGATTTTTGAAAATGTAAAAGTGTAGAAACCTTAGCTACTGAATTATAAACTTGCACCCAAAATTTGACATCAATTTGGGGTGTAGATTAAGAGTTATGCTCGTTAGCGTAATTAGAAAGCTTCTTTAGCGATTAAACAAGTATTCAAACTTGTTGGATCTAAATCACATTCTATTCCGGTCTTCGCTTAATCGTGCGTACGAACCGTATCTTCGAAACTAACCGGTCTAAGCTAAAGCTTAACTAAAGACCCGTTAGGATTCTAATAGGTTATTATAAACCTCCGTTCCAGATTAGGAGGACCAGTAAAAGCTACTTTCATTTGCTTATTGTGATTATTCTTTGCTCAGGTAAATACTTTTAACTTATTTTCCCTATACGGGCTTGGGTTACGGTATATAAAATTCCGCTTGGTCGGGCATCAAATCTTCCATCGTTTGGTGGTTAATTGAATAATTTGATCGGCCCGTTTAAATTGTTTTGTTTACTTAAAGCCTTTGGGGGGTTAATGACCATGTCCCGGATATCCTTTGCATCATTTTACGAAATGGCCACGACCTAAGCGCGGAGTGTAGGCGTACACTCGTCAGTGCATAAAGAAATAATGTGGTGTGTCTATTGATCTTTAACCCGGCACGATCCGGGCTACTGAACGCATAAGGAACATGTAATTCTTTTACCAGATTATATATTTAAATAATTATCCCAAGTTATAAAATGTTTATGCCATGTGCATCCAAATCAATTTTTAATCATTTTTAAAATGAGTCAGTTGATTGTATTTACCAGTGTAAACTGACGTATTTTCCCAAAAATATTAAATGCAGGTACTAAGCGTAATAGGCTGGATTCTCTCCTTAGCATCAATAAAGAGTCTCGCAAGCTTAAGATGCCTATCGTCTGTTGAACTACTGTTTCCTGTTTATTTCGATCCATCTGTGGATAAACTTTCAACTGTTTGTGATACACGATATTACAATATTTTATTCGGTTGAAATATATCTTTCAATTGCTTCCGCTGTGCATATTAAATATTGTGTTGTTTGACTATAATGTTGCCAACCACGTCACGATACTCCCCACCGGGCCCACCGGTGACACGTGGAATTCGGGGTGTGAAATGCAGTCGCTGGTTGGGTTATTTCCTGAGGTACCTCCGCTGCTCTCGGAGCGAAGGGCCTCATACTGTGCGATGGCTTGTAAGATGCGCTCTTGTAATTCCGCCTATGTCGTCGGCAGAGGGTTGTTGGTATCGGTGTTCCCTAGAATCGACATCTTCTAAGAGGAAGATCGGATAGGTCAGTTCTCATTAAAGACACAAGCACATAAACATCTACTTAACGAATGAGACCTAGGGGGTGTGTATATATACGTATATAAGCAATCGTTATAACCATCAACCACATAACATCATAATTATAGCACAACTTGTAGGTGGGAACATATTTAATGAAAACATAACAAGTAAGCACATAGCATCATAGTTATAGCACAACATGCAGATCAACAACGTGCTTAGTGAGAACATAGCGACTGAGCTTTCATTAGTCATTTACCACAAAGTATTGTTATATGTTTAATGGGGAATGTGACGATTGGGCTTTCATTATTTTCCGACCACAATTACATTGTCTACAAGGTGTATCACATCAATAGGGACACAGGGTCACCCTACCCTTGCCCAATAAGTCTATCAGTGTGTCAGAATCACGTGGTCAAATGTAGCCTTCTAAAAGTCTCCACAATCTCGACTCATTAGTAGTGTTTTTCCCAAAAGTAATGCAATCCGCATAAAACCAAAAGCCAACTATACTGGTGTCTGAGGTGTGGGAGTGAAGAAAAGCAAACTGCTAACGTGAGCGAGCTCCTCCTCGAGCTTGTATACACAGCGAAGTAAATATCTGATCTGCTGCTTGATAGTAAAGAATCGAGCATCAAAATCTGGAAAGGTGTAGTAGCAGCAGGTGTGAGTGCAAAAGGAGACAGTGATGAAAGTATACTGGCATTGACAGGGTGGAGGACGTAATGTCAGCTCAAGCTCCAAAACTCTATAACTCAAAACCTCAAACTGTAGCTGAAGTAACAGGAGCAACTCATCCCGTGTGTAGCCTCCATAATGCGAAGAATAATAGGGGTCCGAAATCGGCATAGTGTATGGTAGGGACCATCGAAATGGTTCGTCCAGCGGTGAAGAAATGAACAGTACAGCCTGAAGGATTTGTGGAAAAGCTGCTGATACAAAAAGACCGTTATGCAGGTGCTGGCCAAAGGTACCTTCCCCTGGATGGGGTGCGGGTATGTCTTGAAAGAAAGCAATAGGCAAACCGGTGCGATGGACGTCGGACTCCACAGGAGGAAAGGAGCAACATCAGTGGGTGCGGGTGCAGGAACAAACATCTCAATAAAAAAAGAGAAGCCCATCAGGTGTAGGTACTGGGTCCGGTATAAAGGGGTGCAATGTCTGATAAACCAAAAGAAATAGGGTCATGATCAAGCAAGGGCTCAGGATCAGCAGGTGCAACATCAAGCTGACCTAAGCGGAACAGGAGCTGGCTCTGGGTCGCGTGAAGGTGTGGGATCTCGAGCAGTGTGATAGTGTAGTAGTCATAGCGGTGTCGTCGTCTGAGTCAATAGTAGAAAGTTACAATCCGGCCGTCTGTAAGGCTGTAGATGTCACAGGCTCAAAGGAGTCTGAAATCGAGTGCAAAAATGGAAGCAGAGGATACTTCAATGGCGGAAATCTTAGGAGGTAGAATAGCAATGACATCCTCAGCTATCTTTCCATCGCCCTGGGTGTCAATAGGAGGATCATCCACAAACAAATCAACGTCGTCATCAAACAAATTGTCAGAAGGCATATCCTCGGGAGGAATGACCACGAAAGGTACGGCGTTGAGGATCGGAGCCATGATGTGCTCGCCATCGGGGTGTCCAAATGATAAGGTGGTCACGGACTGGAAGAGGAATGATGAAATGATTCTTGTCAGGGAAACCATCAGCAAGGGTAAATCATCACCAAAATCTGGCAGCGCAGATGGTTGGAAGTCGTCCTCGTCCTCGGTCATCATATCAGGATCACTCTCAGTGTCTGACGCAAATATCCCCAGCGCAGGTGCAGTCTCATTATATGTGGCGGTGGCCGTAGGGTTATCAACGTCTGATAACCCGCTTTCTAAAGGAGGTGACCTGTGTGCCGGTACATAATAATCATAGCATGTATATCCATAGTAATTACTAACACTTAGTGTATTGCAAGCAAAGACAATTCATCACGTAATCATGTATTCGCATTATTCTTCATGAAACCTTCTATCCTTCCTAGTCTCCCAGACTAACCCCACCTAGTCTCCCAGACTAAACCAACCAGTCTCCCAGACTAAACTACCTAGCCTCCAAGACTAAACACCCAGTCTCTCAAACTGAAACACCTAGTCTCTCAGACTGAACTACCCAGTTTCTCAAACTAAACTCCCCAGTCTCTCAGACTGTCCCAACTAGTCTCTCAGACTACCCAGTCTCTCAGACTGCCCCAGCTAGTCTCTCAGACTAACTCCCCAGTCTCTCAGACTGAATTATAAGCATAAACTTTGAAATGTGTTTCGTGTCTTTTGTTTGTAAAAATGTTTGTTTCCTGGATCTGGGCGTTTCGTGTATGCAATGAAAACATGTTTGTAAAAACGTTTTCGTGAGAGCCCTAATGATCGTAGTCTAGACTCGAGAAAGAATCCTAGTTCGCTACGATCGAAGCTCTGATACCAAGCTGTCACACCCTGACTTTTGCGGAAGCGTGATTATGATGTGACTTTCTTAATATCATTGCATTCAATCATAACAACAGCTATATGATAAAACCATAGGTTTGTCATCCATTGAATAAGTTTAAAACATAACAACATTGTTTAAAAACGTAGACTTCAAATTCAAGTTTTACAACCATACCAAAATGTTTATGAGATCACTAAGGACTCATCGAAAGATATTAAATAGCACCAAGGGTTGGGAGACGTGTCTCGTCCAGGAATAAGACACACCGACCAAACCCAAAGACCATGGATGACATCTTTATTTCAAACGCAGCATAAAAACTTCCAACGCCCGCCAGATCCCCTTACTAGTTCCCTGAAATACATGTAGTTTGAAAACATCAACAAAAGTTGAGCAAGTTCACGTGTTTAGAATGTGTGCACGAATCATCCTTGAAAACCTTTGTATGTATGTATGTATGTATGTATGTATGTATATACTTGTAAACTGGTATGTAGCAACAAGGAAAAACAGATCAATTAATGTGTAGCTAATACATTAATATAAGTGACATGGCATAGGAAGCACTCAAACCTGTATATGTATTTCGTACCGGCCCTCCGGCGGAACGACATAGTCACCACATGCGGCCAACTCGCAGGCCCATGGGTGGGGCTCGCAACACCCAATAGATCTATCACTCATGCCCCTCGGTCCTTATACAAGGATTAATGGTCTTAAGTTAATCGCTTACCCTTTCACATGATCTAGCAGTAGATTCCTTAGCTAATCATACCATTTGTAATTGTTTGTAATCAGTATGTAACATGTATTTCACCCCCGAGAGTTGTAAAACCGAAAACAGTTAAGAGAAAAGGGGGACATGAACTCACAGTTTTGCGTTCCTTGTATCCGATGTAACTCAAAGCTTCCTCTAGAACGCACGACTACCTACATGCGTACTACGGTCCGTTAGACGAGCGGGTCGTGCCTTGTCTTAGTATTGATTAGTGCCTTTGAGTTACGTTTTAAGGTGTCTTCGTTATTTTTCCAAGTTATAATTACTTTGTTAAAATAATCATTATTTTAACTTAAATTATACTTATTTAGTTTTGGAATAATTGTTAAACAATATTTTGTAATAATATTTCTCAAGTATTTATACTCGTATTTCCTTCCCAAGGATGGGGGTATCTCATACATGTATTTTCGTATTCTTGTATTTGTATATCTCGCCATGTATTGGCGTCGTATTCAGGTGTGTACGTATTTACTTAATAAACATCCAATATATATTTCCAAAACAATATATTTTCAAGTCTCACTTTAGAAAATATATAACTCATTTTGTCCAAAAATAATGTATTTCGAGAAAATATATATTTTTCTCAAAAATACATATATCTTCCAAATATTCTAAGAAAATATATTTTTACTTCCCAAAAATAATATATTTTCTCCTTGTCGAAAATATGATATAACTTGGTAATATTTACAAAAATAATATTTTCATTTCTTGTATCCAAAATATTATTTACCAAAAATATATTTATAACGGTATTTTCTGGAATATTTTGTAAGTTACATTCTTGCGTTCGATTTCACATTGTTAAGTGTGTAACTTATATATTTATTCCTTGTGGTTTTTTGGTATTATTTTGGATTGTAATTTCTTGGTATTTGTTAAGTTATATTACTTTAAATCGTAAATTAATAATACTAATACACGAGGTATACAAATAATCACACACAATGTGTCTTTAATGTAAATATATATTCTAAATACATATTTATCCGTTTTTATTTATAAAAAGCAACCTCCAATGCTTGTATTTTTGTAACAAAATCTATGGCAAAGTTTATATTGAAAACCATAGTTAAAACACACTTGTAAATATTTGTTTAGAAAATATTTTTCTAAGTGTTTATATTTTTCGAAAATTTTGCTATAGTTTCCCCTAAAAATGGAGGTGTCCATGCTATCAAAGCATATCATTTTCTTTTGTAAAAATCATCACAATCACTCCACAATATAAACAAGACTTACCATATGCTTTAAATATGCAATTTACACTTTGTCATGAACTTGAATTTTTTTTTTTTTTTGTAAAAAGTTGTAGTAACTTAACATGTTATTTAGTAGGTTAAGTTACCCTCTAAAACATAGTTATTTGTTTAATAATCACATTCTCGAAAGATCTAGTCCTTTACAACTTACAAGATGATTTTTTCCAAAAACAATTCTTTTGTGTTTCTCTTGTTAATAACATGTTTCTATACTTGATTTACCACTAAAAATATGATTAGTTTCTTTAAAAATAATGATCCTGTAAATCTTGTAAATAACTTTTTTCTCTTGAACATATTATTTTTGAAGTCCTTTATTTTCAAGACTCTAACATGTATCACAAATCATCATACACTAAATCAAGTTTATTTTCAAGTTCATGTTTAACATAAAGGATGATTATTATAAATTTCTCAAGATCTATCCTTACACTTGCTAGATCATGTGTTTAATCATCATCTAGCAAGCTTCATATGGTGATCTACACCATAAACACAAGGAATCAACAAGCAAGTTCAATACATACACTAGAACAACTTGATCTTCATGTTTTAGAGCTTTATGTTAATGTTCATCTTTATGTTTTCTTGAGATTCTTTAGTTTAACAAGTTACTTCATACTTTAACCACTAAAATTATGAGTAAAAGCAAGATCAATGGAGCTTACTACTAGCACTATGGCTAGGGTAGAACAAGATGAAGATGATGACAAATGAAGTGGATAATAGCACTCCAAGAAGGTCCTTCAAGTTTCTTTGCTTCCCACCTTCTTAAATAAGCTTGAAACACCTTAGGATTGCCTTAGAATGTATGGAAAATTGCTAGAAAATGGTGGTTATGGAGGGGTGTATGTGGCCGTGAGTTATGAAGAAGGAGGAGAAGAAGATGTGTTGTGGAATATTGGGAATGAGAAGTAGTGGAGGTCTTATGGTTATAAATAATATCTTTCCAACATTTATTTGTCCATAGGTTAATATGTTCTTTAATCCTCCAACAAGATCTAAAAAAAATATCCTTGTGGGCCCCTTGTCTAACCGGTTATGTGGGGGGGGGGTGTCTAGTTGGGTTTCAATTTCTAGTTACACAATCTTGTTACTTGTTAAGTGTTTAATTTAGGGGTGTAAGTATGTTATATGTTTTAAGTAGTAATATGATGTTTAGTCTTCATAACTAGCTTGGTAACATTAAAACAATGCTTCTAGTAAGAATTTGATGTTTCGGGTAGTGTCCGGTTGTTCGGTTAGATACCGGTTCGTTAAAGCGTCAAACTATTCCGTTTAGTGTTCATTATGTTACCTTTTGTGACACTTTTAAGTCCCGACACTTAGGAAAGCATTCAGGACCATTTAGTCATATTTTTGCATGATATAAGCTTATTAAAATGCTGATTTTTGCTGATTTATGCAGAATTTTGCACTTTATGTGGGTTCTAGGCACTTTCCGGCACTTTAACTATCACCTAGAAAAGCAGTTTTGTGGTCCTTACTTCCCTACACACTACACTAGTGTGATACTTGGTTTCTGGCTGATACTGGGTCTCAAAACAACGTCTGTCTATGTACTGAACCCCGTCAGCATTTTTCTGAGTTATCCGCTAACTGTGCTTTGTGCATCATTTATGTCAATGAGGTTTTGCATGTAATAATGATGTGACCATATGCAATATGTAATGCACATGTAAGTATGATACAGTAATCAGAAGCAATTAATTGTAATTCAGCACAGTCATTACGCACTAATCATCATTTAATAATTGTACAGATGCATGCAAATTTGACAGTTGTCACACAATTCCTCGATATACTTTCTTCCTGAATTCACAGCTAATGACACTCGATCAACGATCAGTCTTAAAATTGTAGTGGGATCCTCACAGTTAGTTAAATGAATAATTCGTTAATCCTCAGCAAGGGTTACCGACTCTTGTTGGTTAGCTCGTTCGGTTCCTGGTAGTTGATGCTCATTTGAAAACCATCGTCCTTCTTCTTGACGAAAAGTACTGAAACTCCCTAGGGCAAAGAGCTTGCCTTATAAATCCCCAATCTGGCAACTTCTGAAGCTGCGTTGATGATTCTTGTATCTCAGGAAGTGCAAGTCGATAGGGTGCCTTGGCTACAGACGCGGCGCCTGGAACCAAATCTATGCAAAATTCGACTTGTTTTTGAGGAGACAATCCTGACAAGTCATTGGGGAAAACTTCAGGATGTTCTCTCATCACAGGGGTATCTTTGAGCTTAGGCTCTTCGGCTTCTTTGTCCACGACACGAGCCAATATGAAAAAGGCAACACATCCTTTGCGCGAAAACTTCCGTGTCTTAAACGAATGATAATCCGTAGGGGCGTATCCTGATTCATAAATCACGATCGTTTTCTTTGTTCGTCATCGGGATGCGGATAACAATCTCCGTTTGACTACTCGACAACCAATCCATCCCAATTACCACGTCGAAGCTTCCCTTTAGCTAGTTCCATCGAGTACGGGTTATCTAACTTATTTACTATTAAATCAAGTATACTCTGAAGCTAAAATTCGACAACAATATCAAATAGCACAGATGCATAACGTTGACTAGTATGGGACGTACCTGTAACCACATTTGGATCCTGGCGTGCTTCCCTAGCTTAGGTGTTGGACATTCTTCCACGATCTTGTTTAATCTCCCTTGGGCAATCCTTTCTAAAGTGCCCCACGTCGCCATAGTGAAAACACCCTTGACCTCTCTTTCCACGTCCAGTCTTATGCCAACACGTTTCCCTACAGTGCCCCACCTTGCCACAGTTACCACACTTTCCATCTTTACATCACCCGGTATGATGACGTCGCACTTGTCGCATTTAGGTAGTTTACCCATGTACTATTTTCCCTTTTTGGCCTTGTTGTTGTTATTCGCCTGAGTACCCTGCTTGAAGTTTGCGAACTTTCTCTTGTTATCTCCAGATGGCTTCACAGGAGTCTCCTTTTTCTCTTCAGAGATTGAAAATTCTCCTAGTCTAACCGCTTCTTCAGTGAGCGTCACACTTAAGTCGATAGCATCGGTGATTGTTGGAGGTTTAGATGTTGTCACCAGGCTTAGAATCTGAGGTGCCAATCCCCCGATGAAACGTTCGATCCTCTTAAATTCTAGTTCTACCATGTAGGGGACAGCACGAGATAGATCATGGAATCTCTGCACGTACTCAGCTATCTTTGGACCTTCCATCTTCAAGTTCCAGAACTCAGTTTCCAACTTCTGGATTTCTGCTCTCGAACAGTACTTCTTATGCATTAGTTCTTTCAGTTCGTCCCATGTCAAAGCATACGCAGCAGCCTCGCCCAACGTCTGAACCTGATGGTTCCACCATGACAGAGCCCCATATTGAAGCAGTCCGGAAATGTACGTGACCTGATGCTCTGGGGCGCATTTGCTCAACCGCAAAACAGAATCCGTCTTCTCAACCCAGCGCACGAAGGCTACGGCACCCCCCAGTGCCGTCGAAATCCTTGGCCTTGCAGCCCAAGAACTGCTTGTAGGTGCAGCCTGCGACATAAGCAACATCATTCACGTAAGGAATTAGCAAAGCACACTTGGAAATGTCCAAACGTTTTGTAATGTGTCTTAAGTGACTAAACACTACCGTTGGGTGGGTTATTTCCTGAGGTACCACCGCTGCGTTCGGAGCGAAGGGCCTCGTACTGTGCGATGGCCTGTGAGATGCGCTCTTGTAACTCTGCCTCTCTCGTCGGCAGGGGGTTATTGGTATCGGTGTTCCTTTGAATCGACATCTTCTAAGAAGAAGATTGGTTAGGTCAGGTCTTATTAAAGTCACAGGCACATAATCACCTATTTAATGAGTAAGACCTAGGAGGTGTATTTACATGTGTATATACGCAGTCGTTATAACAAGCAATCATATAACATCACAATTATAGCACAAACTTGTAGGTAGGAACATATTTAATGAGAACATAACAAGCAAGCACGTAGCATCACAATTATAGTACAATCATGCAAATCAACAACGTGCTTAGTGAGGACATGGCGACGGAGCTTTCATTATTTACCAACCACAATCACATTGTTTACAAAGTGCATTACATCAAAAGGGACACATGGTCACCCTACCCTTGTCCAATAAGTCTATCAGTGTATCAAAATCACGTGGTCGAAAGTGGTCTTCAAAAGTCTCTATAATCTCGGCTCATTAGTAGTGTCTTTACCCAAAAGTAATGCAATCCGCATAAAACCAAAAGCCAACTATACTGGTGTCTAAGGTGGAGGAGAGAAGAAAAGCAAACTGCTCACATGTGCGAGCTCCTTCTCGAGCTCGTATACACGGCGAAATAAGTAACTGATCTGCTGCTCGATAGTAAAGAAACGAGCATCAACACCTAGGGGAGGTGTAAGAGCAGCATGTGAGAGTGCAAAAGAGGACGGTGCTGAACGTGATGGATTAAAGTATACTGGCATAGACAGGGTGGAGGGCGTGATATCAGCACAAGCTCCAAAACTCTACGACTCAAAACCTCAAACTGTAGCTGAAGTAATAGGAGCAACTCATCCGTGTGTAGCCTCCATAATGTGAGGGATGGTAAGGGTCTGAAGTCAGCATAGTGTTTGGTAGGGACCATTGGAATGGCTCGTCCAGCGGTGAAGAAATGAACAGTGCAGCCTGAAGGATCTGTGGAAAAGCTGCTGATACAAAAGGGTTCGTTGCGCAGGTGCTGGCCAGAAGTACCTTCCTCTGAACGGGGTGCAGGTATGTCCTGAAAGAAAAACGATAGGCATGTTGGTGCGATGGACGTTGGTCTCTATAGGGGAAAGGAGCAACATCAGCGGGTGCAGGTGTAACAGTAAATGTCTCAACAAAAGGAAGATCCACAGGTGCAGGTACTGGGTCTGGTACAAGGGGTGCAATGTCTGGTAAACCAAAAGAAACATGGTCAGGATCAGGAATCGGCTCAAGATTAATAGGCGCATCATCAGGCTGACCCAAAAGGAACAGAAGCTATCTCAGGAGCAGGTTCTGGGTAGTGTGGAAGTGTGGGATCTCGAGCAGGTGATAGTGCGGCCGACATAGCGGCGTCGTTACCTAAAGAGTTGCAGTCTGGCCGTCTGTAAAGCTGCAGATGTCACAGACTCAAAGGAGTCTAAAATCGAGTGTAAAACAGAAGCAGAGGATGCTTCAATGGCAGGAATCTCAGGAGGTAAAATAGCAACAATGTTCTCAGCTATCTCTACATCACCCTGGGCGTCAACAGGAGGATCATCAACAAACAAATCAACGTCATCATCCAACAAATCATCAAAAGGCAGATCCTCGGGAGGAATGACCACAAGAGGTACGGTGTTGAGGATCGGAGTCATGATGTGCTCATCATCGGAATGACCAGTGATGAGGTGGTCATGGATCGAAACAAGAGTGACAAATGGATCCTCTTCAGGGGAGCCGTCAGCAAGGGTAAATCATCGCCAAGATCTGGTAGCGCGAATGGCTGGGAGTCGTTCTCGTCTTTGGTCAGCATGTCAGGGTCACTCTTAGTGTCTGACGTAAATATCTCTGGCGCAGGTGCAGTCTCATTATCTGTGGCGGTGTCCATAGGGACGTCAACATCTGACAACTCGCTCTCTGAAGAAGGTGACATGTGTGCTGGTACATAATAATCATAGCATGTATATCCATAGTAATCACTAACACTTAGTGTATTGGAAGCAAAGACAATTCATCATGTAATCATGTATTCACATTATTTTTCATGAAACTTTCTATGCTTCCTAGTCTCCCAGACTAAACCACCTAGTCTCCCAGACGGAACTCCCTAGTCTCTCAGACTAAACTTCCCAGTCTCCCAGACTGAATCATAAACATAAACTTTGAAATGTGTTTCGTGTCTTTTGTTTGTAAAAATGTTTGTTTCATGGATCTGGGCGTTTTGTGTACGAAATGAAAACATGTTTGTAAAAAAAATTTTGTGAGAGCCCTAATGATTGTAGTCTAGACTCGAGAAGGAATCCTAGTTCGCTACAATCGAAGCTCTGATACCAAACTGTCACACCCTGACTTTTGCGGAAGCGTGATTTGGTGTGACTTGCTTAATATCATTGCACTCAACCATAACAAACAACTATATGATAAATCCAAGATGTTCATTCATTGATTAAGTTTTAAAACATTACATCATCATTGTCTCGAAACATAGACTTAAAATCCGAGTTACAAACCATATAAAATGTTTAGAGTTCCATAAGGACTCATCAAAAGACTTTAGTTAAAACCAGGTTTTGAAAGATGTGTCCCATCCAGGATAAGACACTCTAACCAAACCCTAAGACACTGATGACATCTTTTATTCTCAACATGACTTGAAACTCCAACGCCCGCCAGATCCATACTTAGTTTCCTGAAATACATGTAGTTTGAAAACATCAACAAAAGTTAAGCGAGTTCATGTGTTTAGTAGGTATGCACGAATAAACCTTGAAAACCTTTGTAAGTATGTATGTATGTACTTGTAAACTGGTATGAAGCAACAAGGAAAAACAGATCAATTAATGTGTAGCTAATACATTAATATAAGTGACATGGTATAGGAAGAACTCAACCCTGTAAGCGTATTTCGTACCGGCCCCTCCGGCGGAACGACATAGTTACCACATGCGGCCAACTCGCAGGCCCATGGGTGGGGCTCGCAACACCCAATAGATCTATCACTCATGCCCCTCGGTCCTTATACAAGGATTAATGGTCTTAAGTTAATCGCCTACCCATTCACATGATCTAGCAGTTCATTCCTTAGCTAACCATACCGTTTGTAAATGTTTGTAAACAATTGTAACATGTATTTCACCCCTGAAGTTATAAAACTGAAAATAGTTAAAAGAAAAGGGGGAACATGAACTCACAGTTTTGCGTTCTTCGAATCCGCGTGTAACTCAAAGTTTCCCCTAGTGTACACGACTACCTACAATGTACTATGGTCTTATTAGACGAGCGAGTCGTGCCCTGACTTAGTATTATTTAGTGCCCTTGAGTTACGTTTCCAAGTGTCTTCATCATTATTCCAAGTTATATAATTATTTGTCAAAATAATAAATATTTTAACTTAAATTATATTTATTAAATTTTGGAATAATTGTTAAAACAATATATATCAACTTAATACTTCCCAAGTATTTATACTTGTATATTCTTCCCAAGGATGGGGTATCTTTCACTTGTATAGTCTTGCCATGTATTAGGTTCGTATTCCGGTGTGTGTTTATACGTACAAGGATACGTATTTTTATTGTATTCATTAAGTATTCTCATAGTTAATTAATTATTAAACTTTCCTTTATATTATCTTTAATAAATACCCAATATATATTTCCAAAATATATTTTAAGAAATACTACTTAGAAAAATTATTCATAATTTTTCTTTTGGCAAAAATATTTGTAGTTCCAAAATAATATATTTTCAAGTCTCACTTAGAAAATATTTATAAACTTACTTCCATTCAAAATAATTTATTTCAAGTTTACTCAAGAGAATATATATATCTTTCCCAAAAATAATATATCTTCTAATAATTCCAAAGAAAACTTATATTTTTATACTTGTCAAAAATATGATATACTCTTGAAGTAATGGTGAAAATCATATTTCATTCCTTTGTATCCAAAAAATTATTTACCAAAATATACTTTGTGAATATATTTTTCGGAATATTTTGTAAGTTACATTTCTTGTTCGGTTTCGCCAATATTTTTGTGTGTAACTTGTATGCTTATTTCTTGTGATTTTGATAATATTTTGGATTGTAATCCTCGGTATTTTGATGTGTTACATTATTACATGCCCAAAAATAACATAGCTATTACACAAAGTATACACATAATCACACATGTGTGTCTTCAATGTACATATATTCTAAATATATATTTATCCACTTTTATTTATAAAAACCAACCTCCAACACTTATATTTTTGTAACAAAAATTATGGAAAAGTTTATATGGAAAACTATTGGTAAAATACACTTGTGAATATTTGTTTAAAAATATTTTTCTAAGTGTTTATATTTTTAGAAAATTTTGCCATAGTTTCCCTTAAAAATGGAGGTTTCATGCTTTCCAGCATATCATTTTCTTTTGTAAAAATCATCACAAACAAATTACAATCATCAACAAACAACATTCACTTACCAATCTTGCCAAAATCATGCATATTCTACAACTTCATGAACTTGAAAGTTTGTAAAAATTTGTAGTAACTTGATAGTGTGTTTAGTAAGTTTAGTTATCCTTTAAAGTGTGGTTCTTTATATAAAAACATCATTTTTGTATGATCTAGATGTTTACAACTTGTAATAATATTTTTCAAAAATATTTCTTTATGTATTCTTCTTGTTACACAAGTATTTCTACACTTGTTTAACCACTAAAAATAAGATTTGTTTATGTAAGAACCAAGTTTTAGCATAACTTATATTTTTAACTTGGTTTCTTTAGAAATCCTCCATACATCTTTAGATCTATAAGTATTATTACTCACATTATTCATTATTTTTCAAGAAAACAATATATTCTTTCAAGTTCATGTCCCGCATGAGGATGATTTATAAATCTCTAACATTTTCATCCTCTCATCTTGCTAGATTATGTTTTTAATCATGATCTAGCAAGATCATATAATGATCTACATCATTTACACAAACCAACAATCATCAAGCATCATAACAACACTAAACAACATGATTTCTTTAAGATTTCTTATAGTTTTATGCTTATGTTCATGTTTCACCCTCAAGTTTCTTAGTGTTCTTCATGATTTTCAACATGTATCAGTCTTTAACCACTTGAAATAGATGTAAAATGGAAGGATTTGTGTTCTTACCACTAGCTCAAGGCTAGGGATGATCAATGTAAGAAATGTAGTGGATAAAAGCAATCGGTGAAGGTCCTTCATGCGCCAAGGCCTCCAAGCTTCCTAACTTAGCTTCTTACACCTCTAGACCACCAATGCATGGAAGAAGGTTGAAAATGGAGGTAGTGTGGTGGAGGTGTGTGCCCGTGAGCTAGTGGGTGAAGAAGAAGAAAATGGGTGTTGATTTATGGAATGAGAAATGACTAAAGTCTTATGGTTTATATAAACATTTATCCAATGTATAATGGTATAAGGCATCTTTGTGTAGCATATTCTAGACAAGATCTATTAAAATATTCAAGAAAATCCCAAGTGGGGGCCACTTGGGCCGGATTTTGATGGGGGGGGGGTAAAGTGTGAAATTTTGGAAGTTGGGGGTTTAATGTGCAAACTAGATGGTTTAAGTATGTTTAAGTGTGTTTAGGTGTTTTTATGATTTTTAAGGTGTTCTACCACCAATACTAGCTTAATATCATAAAAACATTACTTCTAGTAAAATTTTGATGTCCCGTTTATTGCCCGGTTGTTCGGTTCATTACAGTTCGTTAAAGTGCTGAAATGCGCAGTTTCACTAAGTATGAAGCACCCTTTTGTGGCAGTTTTAATTCCCGACACTTTGTAAGTTGTTTTGGACAACAAAACATAAATTTTGCATGATATTATTGTGTTAAATAGCTGGTTATAGCTGAATTGTGCTGATTTTCTGCAGAATTCTGCAGTTTATGTAAGTTTTAGGCACTTTCCAGCACTTAAACCATCTCTAGGAAGGCAGTTTTGTGATCCTTACCTTCCTACACAATATACTAGTGTAATACTTGGTTTCTGGCTCATTCTGTATTTCAATACAATGTCTGTCTATCTACTGAGTTCTGTCAGCATTTTTCTGATTTGCCGGGTAAATGTGCTTGCTGTGTTTCGTGCATCTTTTGAGTCAATATAGTTCTCATGCAATAATGACATGACTTTGAGCAATATATGATGCACATGTATGTATATGGTAGTAATCAGAAAGCAATTCAAGTCATAAATTGTAAATCAGCACAGTCATTAATCATTAATTATTGTCTAATTAATTGAACGGATGCATGCAAATTTGGCAGTTGTCACATTCTTTTATGATGAATCACATATGAGACATTAAATATCTTTCTGGTGAAAATGCTATTTCAAAAGAAAAGATTCCTTTTCTTATGAAAAAGGATTTCCTTTTTCCATTCTGATGAATTCTTTCCTAAAGGAAAGATTCCTTTTTCTGATGGATGCTTTTCCAAAAGAAAAAGATTTCTTTTTCTTTTTCTTATTGAAGCATTTTCATAGAAAGATATTATGTGTTAATAAGATATATAATCTTATTAACACAATTCTTTGACTTTGTAACTTATATACTCCATAATGTCCCGCTAACATTTTCAAGTCTTGTAACCTTGTCGTGATCTTTAATCAAAGAATTTATAAGCTTGATTTTTTTTCTTTCTCGGTCTTCATATTTAGTGCTTCTGGGACGGTTCGTCGGTCGGTTCGTGTTGACGGAATTATTTCTAAGTAACTTAAAGTATTTTTAACAACAAATACAATAAAGTTTCCTAACAGTCACCCCCTATTTGTTGTTGAAAATACAAACAATGCACTTATACTTAGAAATAACAAACGAACTTGCTGAAGATGTAGTCTTTCTTTTCTTCTTGTCACGTTATCATGTAGACACATTTTTAGTGATATTCGTTGACTATATCTTCATTGGCATGAAAGTTTATTTGGCAAACGTCTGACTTTTTATGGATGACCATCTGATTATATTTCATTTGTTGTTATAATTCTTCACCTCGATTTATAATTCCACCTAAATGTAAGCATTATATCTTGTATCCCCACCACATAGGATATAAGTGTCTTCTATCCAATATAGGATAAGTGTTTAGGCTGTCGATTGATGAGCCTTCAAAAAATAACGAATCATGCAAGCTAAAAAAATGATCTTGAACCGTCGAGGTTTTTTTTTTTGGTTCAGATTCTGATGAAAATCTAATGAAATATCAGAAAACCGAAAAAAAAAACATTTTTTTAACAGAATTTCTGATGTTTTCTGATAAATCTGATGAAATTTCTGATAAAATAGTCTGAAAATCTGATAAAGGTTTTTTTTAACAGAAAATCTGATGGAATCTGATAGATTCTGATGAAATTATCAGAAAATCTAATAATTTTTTTAAACAGAAAATCTGATGACATCATCATGAATTCTGATGACATCATCAGAAATCCTGATAACCTCATATCTGATGACATCATCAGAAATGCTGATAACCTCATCAGAAATCCTTTTATTTTCACCAGAAATTCTAATAAATTCACTAGAAAATCTTAGTAAACTCAATTTTTTTAAGATGAGAGGGAATAAGTAGAAAAAATATATTACTTACACATATTTTTCTGGTGGAAGTCTAAGTACTTGTTCTTTTCTTCAAGAAATTTTTGTGAAAACTTTTTAAAGAATAATAATAACCTGTATGTTTTCTAAAGTTTCACACAATTTTTTTTCTCCCTTTTTTTAATTATCATTCCTTTTTGAAGATTAACTAGCTTCAAAAAGATACAATTTTTCCAAGATCCCTTTCTAAAGTTTCACACAATTTTTTTTCTCACAGAATTTGGAGTTATTTCATCAGATAAGATACAAATAAACTTTATTTTATCAGAAACTTTCTTTTTAGATGTCAATTTTTTTTTGATAAACAAAAGTTCATTTATCTTTGGTTAACTCCCTTTTTTGTGTTTTTTTATATCATTTTTCTACACCTCTCTTTATACTAGAAAAAAAATACTAATAGAGATAATAATAATAATAATAATAATAATAGTAATGAAAATAACAGAAAAAAAAATTATAACTGTACTACATACTTTATTTTTTTTATTTAGATCTGCAATTTTTTTTAACCTTTGGCAGATCATAAATATAAGTCTCTCTTACAGGAGCAAGGGATCTTGGAAATAATTTATCTAATCTGCTTTGATATCAATTGTTGGTCCCCTTTGGCGGCCCTCTTCTAATGATGTAACTTTCTTCTCTCGTTGAGACGGGTGTTTGTGAAGTTTATAAACATTCAAAGAAAAAATAGAGACAGTGAGAGTGATATTTCTTCAATGATTAATTCTCATAAAATAAATGAATCATTCTATGAACATAAGAATTAATCTCTGTTTGGCGGAATCAAACAAAGAAGAATGGGTCGATCCGAGAATAAACTCGAATCTAAATGTCACCCCTGGGCCAAACCATGGGGTAAACTCACAAGAAAAACGCTATTGAAATATATTACTACACAAGACACACATAATTCCTTGGTAGGAATTATGTATTTATAGAGATTTTTCATACCGTATCTCAAATGTGATTGGTTGATAGGAAATTGGTATGTGTGCCCGTATATTATTCTAATATGGCTTATCTTCCTTTTTGAACCAACTTGCTCCTTTTCTTTTTCTGATGAATCACCTATGAGACATTAAATATCTTTCTGATGAAAATGCTATTTCAAAAGAAAAGATTCATTTTCTTATGAAAAAGGATTTCCCTTTTCCATTCTGATGAATTCTTTCCTAAAGGAAAGATTCCTTTTTCTGATGGATGCTTTTCCAAAAGAAAAAGATTTCTTTTTCTTTTTCTTATTGAAGCATTTTCATAGAAAGATATTATGTGTTAATAAGATATATTATCTTGTTAACGCAATTCTTTGACTTTGTATCTTGTATACTCCATAATGTCCCGCTAACATTTTGAAGTCTTGTAACCTTGTCGTGATCTTTAATCAAAGAATTTAGAAGCTTGATTTTTTTTCTTTCTCGGTCTTCATATTTAGTGCTTCTGGGACGGTTCGTCGGTCGGTTCGTGTTGATGGAATTATTTCTAAGTAACTTAAACTATTTTTAACAACAAATACAATAAAGTTTCCTAACAATGGACAATGAATTTTGCTTTCCTTTTTTTAGTTTGTATTGTGGGTGTTTTGTTGATAAGAAGACCAGCAAGGGCCTTTTGGGAAATAAGTCTGACTGGTTCTAGTAATGTGATAAGTGTGTAGCATCTTTTGTCACTTTTGTAATGGCAACAAATGTTTGGATAGGTAGATCAGTGGTTTGGGTTGTAACGCCCTGCGTTTCGAAAATTTTATCTTTTGGCAAGTCTAGTCCCTGTTATACTTAATTGATTCTTAACTATGATAAACTATGTGAAACTTTGACTCTATGTGAAACTTTTACGCTATGTGATACTCGACTCTTGTTATACTTGACTCTTGTGATACTTGATTCTTGTGATACTTTGAGTCTTGTGAAACTTGAATCTAGACTCTTTTGATACTTTGAAACTTGACTCTTGAAACTTGACACTTGTTAAGTTTTGATACTTGGTTAAACTAGAAACTTGATACTTATTGAACGAGAATCTTTGATTCTTTATTGAACGAGATACTTGATACTTTGATACTTATTAGAACCTAGCTTGAACGCAACTTGAAACACGGAAACTTTTGTGTTACTTATATAGTAGATACACACACAATAATATGCAACACAACGCTTAATCTAGCTCGCAAAACGAACCAAAGTTGGAAAACTAGCAAACGGGTCTCGGCTGTCCGAATGGACATCCGATCGGATGACCACTTGACCGGATAGCCATCCGATCCATTACGCACTCACACCGCCTTAGCTGTCCACATCAGCTATAAATAGGCCCATTGTGCTCTCATTTCACATTTTCACTATCTGTCATCCGACCACATGCACTCTCAGTCATTTTAAGCAAGATTCAAGGCAAATCATAAGTATTATTCTCTGATTCTTGTACAACCTTCATCATTCATCACTTCTACACATGATTCTTCATCAACATCACACAAACACTTCAATATTTTCACACAAATCGACTGATTTGGGGTCTCTTGGAGGTGGTTCCCGCTCAGAAGTTGGTACAAACTATTGTGGAGCACCATTTATTCAAGAATGACCCTAGATCTTAAGGATTTTAATAGTTTTTATACAAAATATAAAGGAAACTTGCACCAGATTTGACGAAGTTTCACCTGATTCCGGCTCGGATTTGATAAACATCATGTTTCACACTTGATTTGTGAGCTTTTCTTCAACTTTTGAACAAAACATGGGTGAAATCAAATTCAAACAGACTTTCGACTCGCTCCTTAGTCGAAATCCGATTTGAAGACTGAATTCCACCGAAAAAATGGACCAATTGACGTGTCCAAACATGAAACACCACCAGAAACATTTTCATTTCATTGCTAACATCAAGTACATTGTTTGAAATAGAATACATCGAGTTTGAAACAAAATGAATTACAACAATTATCGAATGACTAAACTAATAAACACGAATTAGAGGTTGGTGCGTTTCTAGGCATCCTACTAGATTCCGTGCATCATCATCATCATCATTAAAATCCTGCAATACGTTTTAAAGTATAGTTCAACACAAAAGTATTGACGAGTATACAAGTTTTAAGTACTAGCAAGTATGTATAAGAGTTTGAACAATCCACATGACAAAAATAGTTAACGAGATTAATGTAAACATGACATGCAATTATACAAGTCAATCCTCTGATTACCGCAAGTATTAAAGACTTAACATGACCACAAGACTACTGGTGGTGCCTTACTCCTATAACGCTATACATGTTAAGGGGAGGCTCGTACGAAGTTAATGACAAGTAAATCGCAAAAAAGAATCATCCAAGTGTACAAATCAAGTATCACGTATTTAAGCATGTATGATTGGATTGTTTGTGTTTGTGTTTGTGATTTAAGCATAAAGTATGATTTTGTGTGTTTAAATAGTATAACGTATTACACCCAAAAGTGTAAAAGGAAAAATGGGTCATGTATACTCACAAAAAAGCTTTCCGATTATCCGTGAGTGACGAGTTGTTTGAGAATGGGGAATTGAAGGTAAGGTCATACAAGTTTATGGAGGGGTTAGATTCGGGATTTAGAATTCAAGTACAAAAGTATGTATGCATAAAAGTATATCTAGTCTAAGTACTCATTTTGACACTAAGTTGTATGTGATTTCATGGGTCCTAGTTTGCCCATTAGAATCAACAACTAGAGACTTAGAATCATAGATAAGTTAGCCTAAGTTCGTGATGAATAATCATAAACCGATTCTCATCATAAATTCGGTCATGTTCATATATATACATATATTTGTATAGTTATAATAATAACAATAATCCTAAGCTAAGTCCATCAAGAGTATCATAAATTGCCATGTAAGTCAAGCATGGAGGATTAACCTCCTTGTATGAGTCACCAATGCACGAATCATCACAAGGATGATTCGGATGGTCATGAATGAAAAGAAAATATACAACTAAAGTAACATCTCTTCAAGTAGCCAAGTAAGATTAACCCGGGTGAGTCGTCCCAACATGGAAAGAGATAGCTAAGTGTTGGAGGCTAGACGGGGTTATGTTACTTTAAGACTAGCAAGCTACTTGGATTAGCAAAATAAAACATCAAGTGAGGTGTGGAACAAGTTAGGATAGCCAAAGCTTCCAAGGTTCACACTTGCATAAAAAACAAGTCTTGCCATATGAACTATGGTAGACTTGTATGACTCCAACACTTGTGGGTTGTCTTAAACCCTATCAAAACAGAAAGTTTAGAGGGTGTTTGCACCTCTAAACTCATAAGAATCAACCATACACAAGCTCACTAACCATAGGTTTGATTAGAAGCAAGGTAGGTACAAGATTGCATAAGAAATCATAAGTTTTATAAAGTTAACAAGATAATATTACAAAACAGAAAGTTTGGACCTCAAAATGGTGATGTTCTACCTTAGTTTATGTAGGATCGTTTGCACGACCAAAATGAGTCGTTCATAAGAGTTCTAATCAATACGAGAGGCGGAAACTAACGTATCGACTTAGAATCAGCTTGATATACACTTTAACTGTCTTGTTTATTGATATAACAATGTTTTACAGCCTGGAGACACTTCGGCAACACCTCGGCACCGGAATCAGATCGATACAAATGAAATGACAAGTCAGGTATTTATAGGAGGACCATTTCGTGTGGAATGGGAATGCCCATTTCGTGCGAAATGGCCACATCTCACATGATTCTCAATTTTCTCGATCTACGTGACTTGATCTTTCTAATCTATTACAAGACTTGATACAAGACGAAGTCGACAGACATATGCACCAACAGACTACCCCTTGGATGTCGACGAGTCTTCAGTACAAGTCTTCAGTATGTCGAGTCTTTAATCTTTATCAGTCTTCGTGCTCTTACAAAGTATCTGACAGTGTAAGCATCCTCAATCTCTATCTCTATTTTCTCTCTCTCTCTTCCAGAATCTCAACCTGTCTCTGTCTTCTTTTGATCAGATCTCTTGATTCCTTAAGTTCTTCAGCATCAGCAGCAAATCTCCCCCTTGGATGTTGATCTCTTACTCTTCAAACTCTGCAACATTAGCAGCTGGCATAACCATCAGGATTCGAAACTGGCTCTACTATCTTTAGACTCCCTTTTGCTAGCAGACTCCCCCTTAAGTTGTTCCAGGATCGTGATCTGACATAGCTCTCGATTTAGAATCGAAACCTGGCTCAAATTCTGCTCAGGATTTATGCGGAAAGTCTTCAGAAATCGAAACCTGGCTATCCTGCACAAACTCTACCTCAAAATAAATTTCACAAATTTAACAATTTGACAAATTTATATACCACAGGTAGATATTGTTCAAAATGATTTATCATTTAAAATCTCTGATGACCACATGTAGGAATAACATTCAAATTTGAACCATTTAATCATTTTAAAAATATTTTTCATTTCAACAGACTATCCCAACCTGTTGTTCATCATGTTTAGCACTTGGAATTTTGAAAATCAGCTTTCCAACATCAGTTGTCGAAAATAAGATGAAATAAAATCTTTTTGAACTTTTCAAAATTTATGCTAAAACACACCGAAAATCTTTTTGGATTTTTGTTTTTAATAAAAAGCAGTAAAGAAATATTTACAGACAATATTTTTGTGAGTTTGTGTAAGAGGATCACATCAGTTTTTGACAAAATCACTAGCACCGTTAAGCTTTAAACATTTTAAGTTCTAAACAATTCACTTAGATTGTCAGTATACTGATCCACTTAAATTTTCACACAAATTTCAACTGTTTCGAGATACGAGATTAGTGTTTTAAGGACTTAACTTATTCGCGTGTCCCACCTCAGAATATACTCCCGTATCCAGACTCCTATATTCAGTCTTACAGGTGAATGTACACTAATGATATCTGTAAGGGGTTAAATGCGAGACCATGAGAGCTCAGGCTATTGCTTCCGCAAAATCAGAGAGATGATGGTTCGCTTTTCGGTGGGTTCCCTTTAGAGAATCTTTTCTTTTCAACAGCACATGATTAGCATTTTTCAATGTTTCATCATTTTTTATGCTGAGGGCGAGCTTTAAGAATAAAGCAGTGCAAAGTATTATACGAGGACTAGGCTATTGCTCCCGCAAAATCAGAAGTCCAGGTATAATACCCCAGATATCACCACGCACAAAGACCTAGTATGTCAGAAATAGAAAGCCCTCCAAACAAGATTTCGGGGGTTACCCATATATCCGAGAGATGTTCCCCACGAAATAAGTAAGTATGATATTTAGGTTTATATCTCGAACACAATCTACTAAGCGTGCGAAAACCTACTGGCATATCATCAGTGAGACCGTTTATCACATTTTAACTTTCCAATTCTTTAGCGTACTGTGATAGTCTACTGATGTACTATCATTTCCTCTTTTTCACAACAAAACTCTTTTTCAATTTCATCATCTTTTTGACTTTTTCAAATTTTCTAATGTTTTTGGATTTTCTAAAAATTTCTTACTCCCCTTAAAATTCAAAACCATTTAAAGAAAATTTGACAAACCGATGTGAATTGCTTCAAATCGCTATCCACTTGGCATAAACAATCAGAACTCCCCCTGACAACAAACTATTTTCCCATTGAGATTTCAAAACACTTAAGTTTGTTTTAATCAAAATGGTTTTTCCGGAAAATTAGTTTTGTTGATATCACTTGTAAATTCGGGGTTTGATTCATCATTTTGTTTTCAAATTACCATTTGAATGAAAGTTAACTCAAGTTCAATTTAATGACCTTGATTAACCACTTGTATGTTCTCGAGTAGAACTTATTAACAACACTACTTGTAAAACGAAATATGACAATATTCAAGAATGATAATACCACTTGTAGGTCGAAATTTCACTTTCGTGAATTTTTCAAGAAAGATGCCGATTCCTGCTCCATGATTACCAACTTGGGAACTCCGGCAAGTCAGGATTTTACATATGGAATACAGACACCCAAGCCTGACCAGCTTTGGGTGTGACCTTCTCAGTTTCACTCGGGGTTTGAACATTCCTTTTTTCTTCATAAAAATCTTTTACCCCTTTGGCCCTTCCCTCGACCATTTTCCCAAAAATATTTTTCACTTTGTCATTAAAAGCCTTTTCGACATCAAATTCTTTCTTTTCAGAATAGAATTGATTCGAAATTTCCACTTTTCCAATTTTTTGTTTAAAATTTTCAGCCCTCAATGGTGGAAAGTTTACGTCATCCATTGATGGAACTGAATTTTCTCTGTTTACCTCAACTTGTAGCTCCTCTGACTTTGACGAGTCAGATTCATCGCCAGATTTAACATCTGATTTCTTAACAACCCACATTTGGTTGTCAAGATGCACCCTTCTTTTGTAAAACTTTTTCGAACATTCACCAACTTCATATGTTGAGTTTTTAAACACTTTGAATTTTTCAGTTGGTGGTTCAGTTTTATCAACAACTTTGTCTTTGAGTTTAGAAACAACTTCCTGTTTTGTGTTGGTTGCCGTTGGACAATTCCAGGCGATGTGACTAACTTCTTGACATCGGTAACAGGTTCTTGTCTCCTTTCTCTGATAAGCTCCATTCTTTTCAAACTTTTGTTTTTCTGCAAAGAAATCTCTGTTCGATTGTTTCCAAAATGAGCTCTTTTCTTCTTCTTCTTCTTCTTCTTCTTCAGAACTTGACCCTGAAACAAATACAGTTTTTGTTTTAGAAATTTTCTCATTTTTATGATTTTCAGGTGGAATAGAACCTAAGCCTTTCTTTTTGAAATTACTGTTCTGGTTTCCAAAAGAAACCAAACCATAACAGTAACTTTTTTTCTTGTTCAATCTCTATTGAACTCTTGAAGTGTACTTTTTAGGTTTTTCATTAAGATTTACATCTTTTATTTCAGAAATATTAATTTCTGTTAATTTGAAAACCTTTTTAATCTTTTCAATTTGAACACTTCTTATTGGAAATTCTTCATCAGAATATAATTTGTCAGAATCATTCAAAGTATATGCCACTTTGATTGGTTCATCATTCAAATTAGATTTTGATAACAGAAATTCTATATTGTAAACCCTTTTAACCGACGATTTTGGACTGTTGACCGACGAACTAGAACTTTCAGATTCGGACTTTGGCTCTGACTCCTCATCCTTATCCAACACCTGATCGACCACTTTCTTTATTAACTCAGACTCATGATCAGTGTCAGACGATGTGAATGTGACGTCATTGTTGTCTGGTAAATCATCAGTTGTTTCGGACTTCAATTTTATATTGACTGCCTTTTTGACTTGTTCCTCATTTGGTTTTCTGGGAGAATAACCTTCCCAGATCAGAGGCGGACACTTGTTATAATTTGCACTTTGTTTCTTACTAGTATCCTTCTCTTCCGACTTCTTGTCCTGGAAGGCTTCAAAACCTGCAACAGTTGGATAAATTCTATCAATCAAATAATCAAAACTTGAATAACTTTGCAGCAATCGTCTTATTCTTTTATTTTCTATCTTCTCTGTCTCCAACTCCTGCTTCAACTTTGCACACTCCTCAATATAGTGATTGATAGCTTTCTGCTTGGACATCATCACTGCATTCATCATGGTTAAGGCATCTTCTGTTTCTGAGTTTGTCTTTTGCAGACTATTCACCATTCTGTTCAACACATCATACAATTCTTTCACATACTTAACATCGAACAATAATTTTTCTTTCATCTTATCAAGCTCACTAAATTTCTCATCTTTCTCTTCACAATGTTTGCATGGTTCCAAACATTTTAGACAAGGTTTCATGATCTCAACAATTTTTTCAACTTCGATAATCTTTTCAACTTCGACTATCTTTTCAACTTCAACCACCTTTTCAACTTCAACCACCTTCTCAGCAATTTTGACTTCTTCACTCTGTTCAGACTTTTTTTCCTGAGCAACATTCTCGCATTTTACCTTTTTCTGATTCTTTGCTGCTCGTTTCTCCTTTAGCTTCTCCAATCTATCTGCAAAATAAAATTTAAAACTTTCAGGAGATAATTGAGTTTTTCCAATGTTTATTTGTATTTCTTCTTCATCACCACTGCTATCAGTTGATGATTGATCAAAGACTGTTGTCTTTTCTGAGCTTTCTTCTGAAGAGACAGACTCTCCATCTTGACTTTTCTCATTATTGACAAACACATCCATTCATTCCTTCATCAAATTTGGCTCTTGAATGATCTGTGCAATGAAAGCCCCAAACTTGGAATCAGCCGGAATGTATTTGTCCCAGCTAAAACCTTCTGCTACTTTTTCATCATCTTGATTCACCAGATAAGCTTTCTTCTTTCCATCTTCAATAGCACGTGATAATGACGATTGTTGAGCAACTTGTTGATATATTGCTTTCCGATAGTAGTCATTGTTCCCAAACGGATTCTGAGCTCCTCCTGCTTCTCGATTGGTACATTCCCTCTTGAAATGTCCTTTTTCCCTGCATCGAAAACAAGTAACTTTAGATTTATCAAAACCTAAAGTAGAAACATTAGCATCACGGAAGTCATCTCTTCCTATAATCAACTTAAATTTCTCAGCTCTCCTCAACACACTCGCTAAACACCACTTAATATCCATAAGCTTCATTTCCTCAGCATCGATCTGATCGTAATCCTCTTTTGTCAACATAGGATCTCCGATCCTTCCTACAACCAAACCCTCATATGATTCTAACACTGTAGCTAGTAATGCCATATGACCTTTAGCAACTTCTTCAGAGAAATTTTGACCGTTCTGGAGATGCAACGCGATGTTGCAGTGTAACACATGACCATTACTGTTGTTTGAGCTTTGGAACTGATGACTTGATGTTGAACCATTTGGATTAACACTCGTGTATGAAGAAAATCCATTGTTGCTGATTGGACTTTGATTAACTGATCCGGATGAATTTTATGCACTGACAGCGGTTTGGACCTTCGGACTTGCTTCAACATTCTGAACATTCCCTTTATAATACATCTTGATCTCTTGTTGACCACTAGGATTGTTCATTCTAGCAATCTTTTGTTGTTCAAGATCTTGTCCTTCAAGTTTTTCAATGAACTGAGAAATTGTCAACTTATCATATTCTCCAGTGTTCTTTAAGATCATCAGATATGTACCCCATTCTTTCTGAGGTAAAGCATCAGCTAATTTGTCAACCCATTCTTCTCGATCTTTGTTGATATCCAACAGTGACATTGATCGCAGTAAATGACAATATCTCTCAATGAGCTTCTTCGTAGATTCACCCTGCAAGCTAGTAAACAAATCAAATTCTTTCTTTAATAATGATTTCTTACTCCTGGTCATATCCGACTTCCCTCAAACTTAATTTGAAGAGCTTCCCAAATCGAACGTGAAGTACCATCGTGTTGAAGTAATATGAAGATGTCTTCTTTCACAGCTTGCTGAAGAAGACTAATCATCATTTTTCTGCTTTGTACATGTCTCTTTCTTTATCCGACAATTCAGAAATAGTTTTGATAACTCCCACATTTGTACAAGGTTTAACATACTTTTTCTCAATACACTCCCAAGACCTCAAATGATTTGCTTGAACCCAATTTTCGAACCGGTCTTTCCAACAATAGTATTCTTCAATGCCCATCAACTTTGGAGGTTTCTGTAACGTTCCTGTTTCATTTTCCATGTTCACGCTCTGAGCAATGGTAACAGGAGTACCCGGGGCAGTAGCAAACGCGTTGTAAAACTCTTCTTCCATGTTTCGGTATCAAAAAATCACAAACTCAGACTTTTCAAACGAAATGAGATATCAAACGAAATGGATTATCTTTCAAGCGAAAAGAACTTCTTCAAAAGAAATGGACCTTCTTTGTATGAAATGGATGCAATTCGTGCGAAATGGGACTACTGAGTCCAATCCGTGCGAAATGGAAGTAATTTCAAGCGAAATGACACTTTGATGCGGAATGAGTTCACTTCGTGCGAAATGGAATCTCAATTCATACGAAATGGTGCTGATGTCATCCAATCGGCTGGATTTTTGTCAAATAGATCAGATTTTAGGTCTAATTCTTTCAAGGATTTGATAAAACAGTGTTTCGCACGTTATATATGAGAAAATTAGCCCATTTTAACCGTGAAATCTTGTTTAATTTTGAAAAATATTGTAAAAGAAGGTGTAGAAGTCAGAATTTTGATGAAATCAGCTGAATTCAGTAAGAACTCTTCCTCCTGAGCTATGATACCACTTGTAGGATCGTTTGCACGACCAAAACGAGTTGTTTAGAAGAGTTCTAATCAATTCAAGAGGTGGAAACTAATGTATCGACTTAGAATCAGCTTGATATACACTATTACTGTCTTGTTTATTGATATAACAATGTTTTACAGCCTGGAGACACTTCGGCAACACCTCGGCATCGGAATCAGATCGATACAAATGAAATGACAAGTCACGTATTTATAGGAGGACCATTTCGTGTGGAATGGGAATGCCCATTTCGTGCAAAATGGACAATGTCCATTTCGTACGAAATGGCTCTTCCATTTCATGCGAAATGGCCACATCTCACATGATTCTCAATTTTCTCGAACTACGTGACTTGATCTTTCTAATCTATTACAAGACGAAGTCGACAGACATATGCACCAACAGTTTACCATGATAAACTTGTGGATACACTCCTAGAGGTGTTCCAAGCTTTATAATGGAAGAAAAGATGAAGAAAAGATAATAAAAAGTGAGAAAGGTGTTCACTTTGGTACTTAGAATAATCTGCCACGACTTGTATTTCCAGCTGAATTGAGAGCATGAGAGTGTACGTGAGTTGGGAAAGTGGAAATGGGAGATAGGAAGCTTGTTTATATAGTGGTGGATTAAGGTTGAGAGTTTAATGAGGTTTGAACGTGATTGGGGAAGACAAAGGTGGGAAAAATGGCCAATCCATGAAAGGAAAACAACATTCTGCGGATTAAGGGGTTTCATGGGCCGCGATAGATATGGCTTAGGGTATCGCGCCCCGTGGCGTCCCATTTTATCAGCCCCAAGTTTGATTTATTGCATTTTAGCCCCTGAACTTTGATATTCTTATTATTTTAAGCCATAGCTTACATTTTTAGCACATTTTCAAGTATGTAACATATATGCAACCATAATTTGAGTGTCGTGAATGCATGTATAAGTATTTGCAAGTATAAAGAGTATCGAAACACGTATTTAAATGACTGATTGTATGTATAACAAATAAGTATAAAGAATGAATTTCATTATGATCAATTCTCGGATTATAAGGCTGGAAATGAAATACCATTACAAAGAGAATAATTTTTTTCAAAAATAAAAATAGGATTACACTTTCCAAATAAGGAAAGTACGAAATGCGAAGCGTTACAAAAAGTGTTTTTCTTTTTTTATTTTTTATTTTCAGGATTAAAAGAGCTTAAACGTACAAAAGAAACAACTTAACGGCAAAAACCAGCATAAATACAGAAGACGGAAAGTTGATACACTATACCAACCCTCCAAGCTTCACTCTAAGAACAAAAACAAAAATCACGAAACCAAAGATGGGTCCGTGCCTGCCAGGCATGGGGATGTGCCCCACTCAAGATTCCCTGAAGGAAAAGATAAACAGAAGCCGACAAGGGACACGGGGCCGTGTCTCCTAGACATAGGACATGGTCAACTCTCAGATTTGCAAATTTGGGTTCGTACAGGAAGTACAAGGGCCACGGGGCCGTGTGAGCAAAAGGACTGACAAGTGCATTAAATGAAGAAAAAGAAGGAGAAGGGCACGGGGCCGTGCCTACCAGGCACGGGGCCGTGTGAACCTACTATTTCCAACTATAATTAGAGGTGCTTAGCTCACTTGCAACTCATCCCTTGGCAAACCATTTCTCTCACTTCCACCACCACAACACCATCATCTTCCACCACAATAGTTAGAGTTAGAGTGGGTAGTAGTCTCGGGATCCAAGATTGATAGTAAGAGATTTTGTCAAACTATGGCCATGTTTGGCTAATCTCCTACATCACTTGGTGAAAACAATATCTTTTTTTGTTAGGTATAACTAGTTGTTTATAGTGAAAGTGAATTTTATTCTATCATCTCTTCATGTTTCATTGATTCACTCATTCGTGTTTTTATGGTCTATATAAAGCGTGTTAACTGCCTGGAAGCGGGTTAGAAGGGTGGTTTGGGTAAAGTTCTTGCTTCATTCAGTGTACAGATCCCGCGAGGACTTTATTCAAGTTTAGCAGGACTTCCCTTAAGGCAGATAGCATCAAATCGGGGGAAGTAAGAATGGCTTGAATCCCTTATAAATAAACTACTATCAAAACTTTAAATCGCCCTTGCGGGACTGTATCTCTACTTACTCAGACCAATATGGCCGAGGGTAGCGTTGCCTCCAAAAGAGGGACATGCCATATTTTGCATTAATAACTTACTTAATTATCTTTCAATATTCCAGTCTTGCGGGACTTTATCCCTACTGACTAAGACCAATATGGCCGAGGGTAGCGTTGCCTCCAAAAGAGGGACATGCCACTATAACTAAGATAGTCTCTTAAAAAACATAGAGTGCGGAAATCATCAAAGGATAGATAAAAGATTAGTTGGAACCAAGTGATTCTTTCTTGTTTATATGTTTCTTTTATTATTTTAGTTCTTTCTTCATTTTTACGTGTTTAAAATCCTTTTCTCAAATTTGGGTCGATTAGACGTTGATGATAAACCGGTTTTAAAAGCTCTTGTGTCCTTGGACGACTTCGATATCTTACCATCACTATACTATGCCAACAATGGGTGCACTTGCCCTAACGTGTTGTAGAGTGTGATAGTGTTATATTTGTGTTTTATAAATTTAAAGCTTGATAAAAGAGTAAAAAGTACCTAAAAATATAGTGAAAATCCGTACACACTCGAAATCATGTCAGTGGTTGGTTTTGATGAAATAGTGGAAGTTCCAATAGATGTTTGAGGCTTGCCTAGTCCTGCAGGTTGCCTTCTTGTGTGGGCATCTGTTGAGGAGCCCAAGTTTTGTTTAGTCCTTTTTCTTTCTAGGATTTCTTGAACTGTCAGCATATCCTTAGCTTCAATTGTATCTCTCTCTCTCTCTTTTTTTCTTTTTCTAGAGCATCTGTTTTATCCTTTTTGGCTGTAGATGCGTCAATCTTCTTTTGAGCTCTTTTGACTTGAGGAGGAAGCTTTCTCATGCTATCATTCTCACCCTTTTTTCCTGATGTTTGAAGGTGATCTTTGATGGCTTTGATCTCTACTAGTGTATCTTTGTACCTTGCTTCAATCATTTTCCTGATCATCTCCATATGCATATTGTGAGTGCATCAACAAATTGCTTTTGAAGTTGGAGATAAGGTTGTGCATGGGACCATATCTTCTCTGCAAGTTCTATATTTGGTGGTGGAGGTCTAGAGTTGGCACGGAGGTCTTCAACATGTCATTGATTTCATCAACTGATGACTTTATCTTGGTTACGTCTCCGTCAAATCTTGGTATCTTAACCCATCATTTAAGTTAATAGGATCATCTGAGTTCCCACTAGAAGTGGTTGTACTTGGTTTTGAACCAAGTGCCCTTGTTATTAGTTTTGGGGACTTCCAACTGATAGAGAGTGTAGTATTGTAAACTCAACAGTTGTTACCTTTAAGGAGGTCTTAGCTATGTAACCACTGTCTAGCTGTGAAATTTTTGTCTCAACAGCTATAGTGGTTGTCTCACTTGAAAAACCACCAAGTGTCACTTGTGACACAAGGGGTGTACCCTCATTTTCTTGTGGGTGAGCAGCAATCTCTAGACTTGGCCTAGTCACATGTAGGGGCATACCCTTAGTGATTGGTGACAGAGAGAAACTGGTAGTATTTAAGCCACTTTTGTTAATTGCATCAAGCAATGGTTTCATTGTGGTAAGTATATCTGTGGGTGGAGGAGTAGAGAGAGAATCAGCCCTGGGAGCAGAACTTGAGTATAGACGTTCAGGTGAATCATCAAACTATGTATTTAGTTCCCATGTGCTTACAACACTATCCTTTTGTGAGGATATGTGAGGAGTTTGGATGGGTGAAGATGTTTACGTCTATTGTGAGGAAGTAACAACAGATGTTAGCTGTATTTGTGGTACACCAGGCTTCTCTGGCATCTCAACCTCCAAAGTTATCTTTTTGGCGTGTTTGGCTTTGCGGATTGGAATGGTTTTTTGTGCATTGTGGCCATCAGGAGCAGTGGGCTTTGTGACAGTGGTTGTAACCTCTGTTTGTAAAATATTTTCTTCCTCATCATTTTCTTGACCTTTGTTGGTCATCATGTGAGTATAACTTTCATTTGAAATACAATTTATTTGAAGGGTTTCACCCTGTTAAAAAAATATTTTGAGCTAAAACCTTTTATAGGTAAAAGCTAAGCAACTTTGGATACAAAATGAAGGCTTTAGTATTACCTTTCTTAATTGCTTTCACATTTGCCACCATGTCCATATACGGTGTTTGGGATAGCTTATAGTTTGCATTTTTCAAAAGAGTATATCCCAAATACTGAGTTTTCAGAGGAATTTTATTAAAAGCGGTGGTTTTTACTGATAAGCATATCAGGAAGGTATGTAAAAAGAATTTATTTTCTAGTGGAAAGTGTGGTTTCAAAAGTGTTGCTCCCTCCAGTTGTGCATCATACCCTCTTTTAATGAACTCATTTTGAAGATCATTTTTGGAGAAGGTATCCATACCTGCCTCATCGTTAAGGTTGAAAATTATGGAAATGGATTGTGGAGTGATCTAAATATCTACACCATCATCTTTTGAGATAATAGTGAAAGGGTTTTTATCTTGAAGTAGAACTTCTGAGTTTGCCAAAAACTTTTTCAGTGTTTCAACGTAGATGGATGCATCAGTACTCAAAATATTCTAATATTTTGATGATCGAATGATATCAATGATTGGATAGAAAGCATAGTTCTTTATCATTTTTTACCAGATATGGTAGATAGTTGTGTGAGGATTTGAGTGTAAGTTCCATTTTTGGAAGATTATGAATGATCGCAGATGAATGGGTAATGAAGATTTTTTTTGAGAATTTGTGGGTTTTCGAATTTTGAAAATGATAAGGGAAAACTCTATTTGAGTTAGGGTTTATATACGGTTTCTGAAAAAAGTGATGTTGATGTGGCCAAGGTCGGTTTGAAATATTCGACGTGGCAAGCATCTGTTTGTATTGTTGAAAGATTAGTTTACGAAGGTCTGTTACACTTGTAACCTCTGTTTTGAATATTTAAACCAATGTTATTTATCAATAGTGGTTGGTTTGGAAGACAACTGTTGGCTAGTCTGTTGACTTAGTCAATCAAATGATGTGAAACAGATGATAGAGAACAATGGTTACGTTAAACAACAATGGTTGACTCAAGCTAAATAGACTTTTGCACCACTAAAACAGCGGTTTGCGTTTTTGATGATTTATTAAGCAATCTTTTTAGTTAATTTAAAAAAAAAATTGAAATTTTGAAAACAAAATATTAATGTTTTTATTGTTGCAAGGTTTTTGAAGATTTTCAAAGGAACATGTTAATGTTTATTCAACATATGTTATGTGCGTGGGGCATCCACTGTTTGCATTTTTAAAGTGCAAACAGATGCACCTCTGTACATCAGTAATGGGTGAGTTTGAAAATGAATCCAAAGCCTTGCCAGCTTTGGTTTTGTTTTCATCCTTCTCAAAATAATCTCTTTGGGAATGGTCTTTTGTGAAGATTAGTTTTTGAAACATTTCCATCGGTTTCTATTGGCTTTCTGCAAATGCTTTGACACTTGTGTCAAAAATTTATGTGACCATTTTCAATGAGTTGATTATATCCATGAGGGTATCTGTTTACTTTTGGTTTTTGGAGCATTTTGACAAACTCATCATACTGACAAGGTATTATTTGATAAGATGGTTGCCCATACCCTCTTGGATATTTGTTTGATGGTGGTGCATTTGTGACTTCAACTTCCATGTGAACAGGGTTTTGATTCAAAGCTCTTGTTACAGATGTTTGAACAGACTCAAATTTCTTAGGAGTAACTTGTGATTTTCTTTTGGTAGAACCAGCTCCTTGACTAACAGATGCCATATCCTTGACCTAGTTTCTTTTTATATCACAGGGTTTAAGATAGAAGCATTGTTGAGTCACATGATTGTTTTTTCCATAGATGGTGCACTCAGGTTTTGACTCACAGATAATGTTTCCTCTGTTTATATCAGCTTTTAAATGAAAACAATTTTAGCGACATAGTTTTTCTTTTCAAAGAAATCACAGAACATATTTGTGACCTTATCTTTTTATTACATTTGTCTCTCTTTTCTGAAACAGGTGTTTGATCATCTGTTTGAGAGTTAGTAATAGGATTGATTTTTACCTTTGGTGCTTTGAGTCCATCAGGGTTTGTGAAATCAACTGGTTAGAAGTTTTCAAGAACATCACATTCATCAAACCAATTTAGTATAAATTCATATTTTTCTTTTTCAGATTTAGATGATGGCCCTTCTGGTTTTTCAAGAGTTATTGTTGGTGCATGCGTCTGTCGACTTCGTCTTGTATCGAGTCTTGCATTGTTCAGAGCACGAAGATCGAGAAAATGACAAGAAAGCTAATTCCGCTTCAAGGCTCTAATTCCGCTTGAAAAGGTCTCATGTAATTTCTCACGTAATTACAATCTAATTCCGTTTGAGTGATGTAATCTCGTTTCAATGTAATACCGTTTGAAGCATGTTTCAAACGGAATTAGGATGTCTATATATAGGAGTCAGTCCGTTACATTTGAAACGGAATTAGGGAAGAAGTTTACCGACTGCGAAGCTCTGTCAAAGTGTTTTCGTGCTGTAAATTGTTACCGGATCAATAAACGGAATTAGGGAAGAAGAAAATTGACTCGTTTCTTGTCATTTTCTGATTGTTTATGCCTAGTGGATGGCGAATTGAAGTGATTCGATATCAGTTGTCAATTTACTTGTACAGTTTGTTTTCAATTTTCCTTAAATGTGTTTGAATTTTAGGGGGAGTAAGAATTTCAGAAAATCCAAAAACATTTGAAAATTTGAAAATGTCAAAAACATGATAAAAACAAAAATGAGTTTTGTTGTAAAAAAGAGGAAATGATAGTACATCAGTAGACGATCACAGCATGCTAAAGAATTGGAAAGTCAAAATGATATAAACGGTCTTACTGGTGATATGCCAGTAGGTTTTTACACATTTAGTAGATTGTGACGAGATATAGACCTAAATTTCAAACTTGCTTATATCGTGGGGAACATCTCTCGGATATATGGGTAACCCCTGAAATCTTGTTTGAAAGGTCCCTCTTTCTGAGATACTAGGTCTTTATACTCAGTGATATCTGGGGTATTATCCCGAGACTTCTGATTTTGCGGAAGCAATGGCCTAGTCCCCGGAGAATACTTTCTGCTTGCTTGAAATATAGCGCCTCCCTCAGTACAAAAAATGATGAAACATTGCAAAATGCTAATCATGTGTTGTTGAAACAAAAGATCCTCTAAAGGGGACACACCAAAAGTCGAAGCCGTCATCTCTCTGCTGAACGGAAGTTCTGACCTGAGCTCTGACGGTCCTCGCAATTTAACCCTTTACAGATATCTTCTGTGGTATACTCACCTGTAAGACTGAATATTGGGATCTGGATACGGGAGTATATTCTGAGGTGGGACACGCGAATAAGTTTAAGTATCTAAGACATTAATCTCGTATCTCGAAACAGTTGAACTTTGTGTGAAAATTTAAGTGGATCAGTATATTGACAATCTAAGTGAATTGTTTAGAACTTAAAATGTTTAAAGCTTAACGGTGTTGGTGATTTGTCTCATAAACTGATATGATCCTCTTACACAAACTCACAAAAATATTGTCTGTAAATATTTCTTTACTGCATTTCATTCTATTCAAAATTCCAAAAAGATTTTAAGTGTGTTTTAGCATAAATTTTGAAAATTTCAAAAATATTTTCGACAACTGGTGTTGAAGAGCTAATTTTCAAAATTCCAAGTGATAAACATGATGACAACGTGTGAGCGGGAGTCTGTTTGAAACAAGAAAAGATTTTAAAAAGAAAAATGTTTTTCATACAAGTGGTTCATCAGAGATTAACATTGTAAAATCATTTATTGATTTGTGTAGACAATTGATAATCAAGAGCATAAATTTGTCAAATGTTATATTTGTGAAATTTATTATGAGGTAGAGGATGTGCAGGATAGTCTGGATTCTGAAACTTGGAATAGAGCCAGGTCATGATCCAAATCCTGTAAAAGCATGTCGAGAGGGGGAGTCTGTTGGTGCTGATGAAGAAAGAGAGTAATCAGACTGATAAAGACTGAAGACGTTGAAGACTCGACACTTAAGACTCGTCAACATTCGAGGGGGAGTCTGTTGGTGCATGCGTCTGTCGACTTCGTCTTGTATCGAGTCTTGCATTGTTCAGAGCACGAAGATCGAGAAAATGACAAGAAAGCTAATTCCGCTTCAAGGCTCTAATTCAGCTTGAAGAGGTCTCATGTAATTTCGCACGTAATTACAATGTAATTTCGTTTGAGTGATGTAATCTCGTTTCAATGTAATACCATTTGAAGCATGTTTCAAACGGAATTAGGATGTCTATATATAGGACTCAGTCCGTTTCATTTGAAACGGAATTAGGGAAGAAGTTTACCGACGGCGAAGCTCTGTCAAAGTGTTTTCGTGCTGTAAATTGTTACCGGATCAATAAACAAAACAGTTAAAGTGTATATCTTGCTGAATTACACACAATATGTCTGTTTCTGCCTTTCATATTGTGTAGAATGCCTCTAATCGACTCGTTTCGGGTCCGTACACGATCCTACAGTTATTTTCTTACCATTAGGGTCAGTGAGTATCACTTCTTTACCAACTGAGTTTGTTAGTATTACTTCAACCATTTGAGAGTTAATGTGATTGTTTTCTTTGGAACATTTGTTTTCTAGTTCATTGTAACCTATTCGTAATTTCACATTACTCTTTGTTTGTTGGTCGAGAAGCATTTCAAAACCAGCACATGATTCTACACATTTTTACAATTGATTTGGGTAGATTTAAGCTCCTTTTTTGCAACTTTGATATTTTCTATCATAGTTTGGAGCTAGTCTTTGATGATAGAGGCTTCATGTTTGAGACTGCCCTTCATGGTCCTTTTTAGTTAGTATAGTTTTAAAATCCACCTTCATGGCCCTTTTTAGTTAGTATAGCTTCATGTTTAAAGATGAAGAAGGAGAGAAGGAGTTGTTCGATCATTAACTTGAACCTTTTCCCTAAGATCTTTATTCATCTCTTTGATGTTTACAAATGCAATAATGCGCTTGTCTGAACACAGTTCTTTAAGAATATGAGGGGATACCTTAGCAGCAGCAGATAATACACAATCATGTTCACAATCTGTGGAACTTTTGGGGTCATCATCTTTCACTCTTTCTTCAGAGCCTTATTCACAAGCAGTTGTTTACACTAGGCTTCCTGCATCCTTATCATCAGCAGTTTGATCTTCAACAAACAGTCACTTTCTCTTTTGATTCACTTTCTTCTGCAACAGATTTAAGTACCCTAAAACAAAAATTCATAGATTCATCAGTAGTTTTTGCTAAAAAAGAAAATTTTTCATCTGTTAAGTTCTCAGGTAAACTACTTCAGTCAACAAAGCCTTGGATGAAGAAACTTTGTTGTTTGGCCTCTGCAGGTGCAGGGACAGGAGTAGTTGGAGGTGCTTGAACCTGTGTAACAGGCACTTGAACATGTTGGACTTGAGGAACTGGTGTCCGAACATCTTTCATAGGGACATGTCTTAATGCTCGTGCAAAATGTGTAATGTTCTGGACATTTGGTTCAAGGGCATTTTGGGAATTTTAATAAAAGTGTTGTTGATTTCTAGATTGAGGTCTTTTATTTGGATGGTTATTACAGGTGCAGTGTTGCTTGTTTGACTTCTACACTCTTTGAGTTATCCAACCCTACCCTTGACCTGCATGTAGTGCTGGATACTTCCTACCAGTTCTTTTGTAGAAATTGTTTGCTTTAAGACTGAGTAGGGCCACTTAATGCAAAATGTCCATTTCCACTAAGTCAGTGGGATCAATATGCTTCAAATCATCAAGAATAAAAGACAGATTTTTAGTACTTTGACTATCACCATTTGCTGTAAAAGCAAAGTATAAAGAGTATTGATGATTTACAACTCCTGATGATGATACATAGTCATTAGACACTTTTCTAGTTTCCTAGAGCTTTTTTTTCTTGATAAATTCTCTTTCAAATGTCAAGAGCTTACCATGAAGCTGAGTCAAGGTCATTTTCTTAAAATCTGGCATTGTGCTCATCACAATTGCTATTATATCCCACTTTTCAAGAAGTGATCTGAGAAACTTGTTACTTAAAGTAGAATTTGAAAATTCTTTGTTTACTAGTTTTAGTTCATGATGTATGTAAAATGCAACATATAAATTACATCAAATGAGGCATAAAACTAACCATTTTTTTAGTACTAATGTTGGAAAAAGTGTGCTTTTGTCTTCCTTTTGTATTTTCAGGGTTAAATGAGCATAAATGAACAAAAGAAGCAAAAATACAGCCAAATTTAACAATAATACAAGGAAAGGAATAAACGTGGCATGCCCGACCCCTTGACAGCATCTTCCCAAGCAAAAACAAGACATTAGAAGGCTGAACACGCCTCGTGCTCATTGAACACGGGGACGAGCCCAAGTGTCTGCAGAAAAGACAAAGTTGTAGAAGCTTCTATTTCCCAACACGGGGCCGTGGTCAATGCTAAGATTCGCAGAATCCAAGCAAATCTTGATAGTACAGATGCGCTTCTGCACACGGGGCCGTACCCAGCGGACACAGGGGCGTGGTCAACTAATGCAGACAAACTGCATTTAATGAAGAAAGAGAAGATGGGTGGACACGGGGCCGTGCCCAGCGGGCACGGGGCCGTGTCCGGGCTTCTGTGCAGGCTATAAATAGGGGTGCCTGGTTCACTTCAAAGGAATCCCTTGACAAACCACCTCTCTCCCACTTCAACCACACTCCACCACCATCACAACACCCACATCCACCACCATCATCCATCATAGAGTGTGTGTAGTAGTCTCGGGATCCAAGATTGATAGTAAGAGTTCTTGACAATCAAAGGCCATGTTTGCCTAAGTCTCTTACATCACTTGGTGAAGACAAGCATTTAGTGTAATACTTTTGTTTTTTAATCTTTTCGCACTTTTTATTTGGTTTTGTATTAATGACTTTAATAACTAGTTTCTTATGTTGAAGGTGAAACTTCCTTATCATTTGTCCGTGGTGTCTTGGCGTTATTTTACTGTATATATAAAAAAAAGATTTACACCATTCATATCTCCACGGTCTATATGGAGGTATGTTGGCTACCTGGTCGGGGGTTAAGGGAATGGTTTGGTAAGGTTCTTGCCTTGTTCAGTGTATAGATCCTGCAAGGACCTGGGTCAAGCTTAGTAGGACCTCCTTCAATGCTCACTGGTATTGGATGGCGGGGGTGCGAATATCTTGATCCCCTCATATGTAAACTACTATTAATACATTAACCCGGCTACTTGGGATTGTATCCCTGCTGACTCAAACCACTTAGCCGAGGGTAACGTCACTTTTAAAAGAGGGGCCTACCACATTACGCATTAATAACTTAATTAATTATCTTTCAATAATCCAACCCTTTAGGATTGTATCCTTGTTGACTCAAACTACCGGGTTGAGGGTAACGTCACCTTCAAAAGAGGGGCCCACTACCATAACTAAGATAATCTTTTAAAAAGTGCAAAAGTGCGGGAAACATCAAAGGTTACAATAAAGGCGAATCGGACCCAAGTGATTCATCTTGTTTATCTGTTTTATTTTAAGTTTTTATTTTCAGCATTTTTAGCTAGTTTTCATTTTCTTGTTTAAAACCTGTGTGACACCTGGGTCACTGCGACCATCAAACAAATACCAAACCAATGAAATATTGTATTTCATACTTGTGATTTGTATAAATATGTGTATCATTTGCACATATCAATTCTTGTTCGATTTCGGGCTTTAAATCGCTTTCTAGAAGGTTATACGCGCACTGATGCGTAAATATAACCCGTTTAATGCAACGAACACTCCGGAATAGTGAAATAGGCTTAACATACCTTAAATAACCTTTACATAACTTAGAAATAAGTTTTGAAGGCTTTGGTATGGCAAAATCGAGTTAAATCGCTTACAGGGACTAAATTTGACAAACTGCGAAAGTATGCCAATTTGAACTGTAACAGACATTCCGGAACATGACCATAAGTTAAACATACCATAAATATCCTTTACATAGCTTAGAAATAGGCTTTGAGGGGTTCGGTGTGCTAAAATAAACTTTTGGGTCATTCAGGGACTAAAAGCGTCAAAAAGTGCACAAGTTTGAACTTCATAACGTGAGCGTAATCACGATGGTCATAGTCCCTAGTGACTATACCTACTGATTACCACGTTATCTAGGCTCAGTGACGAGTCGTAGTTTCGGCCAAAATGTGCATTCGTGCGTATTTTGTAACCAAACTACTCTTGGGTATCAAAACCGTTTGTTTTGATACCAAACCTGTTTTCTAAACTTAGTTAAGCATGTTTTAACATGCTTAGCTCGTCACTTTTAGTTTAGTGCTTATATAGGGTCGTAAGGTAAGCGATCTAAACAATCGCTTATACTTTCGAACCCAACCCGTTTGGTCGATCATTAGGATCCGACCAAACACATTAGGTGACCATAGTATATAGGGAATAACCTTCCGAGGCTATACCTTATGGTCACTTCGTTTAAGTAGTTGTATGATAGGTAGTTTATATGCCTTAGGTAAATTACCATAATGCCCTTTTTACGCCAAAATTCGTTTTAAGCATATGTAACATAACTTTTGACATCTAAACTGACTGGACAACAATATTAGACATGTTAAGGCATATTTTACTTGTCATAGGACTAGTTAGGCAGTCCGAACGCGTTTTACGCGAACGACGCGTTAAAGTAGCACAAGCTACCTAAACGGGTTGTAATGGGTCGTAAGCACTTAGGTTAGGTTTCATTGTAGTATGTAGGCTTTGTTAAACCATATTACATGAGTTCTCATACTCGTTTGGTTTACGAACCCTCATTCTATCCGATCCTCCGATTTAGGTCCGGTATATTAATGTAGTTACCTATATTAGGTACCGTTTGATTCCGTGATCTTCTAGCATTGCTTGGTGGTTATCCTAGGACTATTGAGCAATCTCAAGTGAGTACATAGACCCCTCTTTTACTGTTTTCCATACTGTTTTGGGGTGAAACACATGTGCCTACTTGTTACTTTCATGCTTTCCTGTTTTCACATCATATACTTGCTATGTTCATTAGTACATTTATAGTACATGATTTCATTGTGTTTTATGCTATGTATGTCCATTGTGTGCATACTTAGTACATTTGTTATTCATCACTTGCTTACATTTTGGTATGACATTTGGTTTGTATAAATGGGACAATGTACATTCATTAACACCGATCATGCCGCTCGGTAGTAGGTAGTGGTACCATAGGACTTGACAACTCCCATTCCTGAAATCCCGGGTTTGTTTGGACGAAAGGAATGACCGAATCCGAATACATTTCTAGGTGGGCCTTAGACTTTGTGCTAGGGTTTATTCTACAGTCGCAAGGCTTGGATGTATGAATTTTTACAATACCGCATAGATGTTTATATCAGTATAGCATGCATTTGTTCCACAAAACATAACTTTGATTTAAACCATGTTTTACTTCAATACCTTGTTTTTGTGCATTTTTACATATGGATGAGTTGATATATTTCACTTACCATACATGATATTTTGGATACACATTTCATGATTTACATTAGACATAAACATTTTGACAATGATATACAAAATTCATGATTTACATTAGACATAGACATTAGACATGGTTTTCACACAAACATTTTGACATTTGATTATACATAAACATTTTACTTTGGTGGTTTGGTTTGAGTAAGTGACTTAAGTAACGAGGCGTGTGTAATATGATACAAGCACGGTGGATACGCCGCTGGTACTTCCTATATATAAGTGTTTGTATGGTATTACATATCGTAGCGTTATTTGAATCATTTCAATTTAGACACGTAACATTTTATACAAATAACATACTTTTCACAATACAGTGTTTTACAAACAACTTATCTAATACAAACTCATTTTACTTGGTTATTTACTTAACCATGTATTATTCTTTTATACATATATATCATTTGGTTTATTTATCACTTTTCAAATGATTTACAAGACAAAGCAAATTAAAAGGTTCATGACTAAACATTTTCTTAAACATAAGTCATGAATTCTATTTTCACAAAACCTATGTATCTCACAGGCATTTTTATGCTGACGTACCTATTTTCACATGTGTTTCAGGATATGATGCACAGGATTTATCAAGATACACTTAGGCGGGCTTGGGCCTTAGTGACAATAAAAGATGCAAGACTAGTTATATATGTTATATTTCTTTGATTGTCAAGACATTGTAACTCTTTTAATCAATAAAACAATATTTCAATTTCCATGTGTTATGAAACAATGATTCTGTTACAACACTCCCCGACGTTTCCGCCACGTTTTGTTGTTTTACGTGGTCGGGGTGTGACAGAAAAGTTGGTATCAGGGCTCATGGTTATAGGGAATTAGGTTATTAGTAATACTTTGACCTAGTCTATAACCTTCCTAGGACCCTAATGCGAGTTTACTTGCGTTTAGTCATAAAACAATACCGTCACCTATTCTTAGGTGATAACCACAACAAGAACATAAATTTCAAAACCGCTTTGAAAACTAATCATCTGTTCTAGGATGATTGATTACTAGGTTTTGAACCCTCTGTTATAAGGTTGTGAACCCCTTTTAATTTTCAAAACCTCGTCAAAGTTTGGGTCTTATAGTGTGAACACGTGCAATCTGGAAGAGTGGATGCCTGTACTCTGAGTTTTCTGTTTAAGGCTAGAGTGTTCCTACAAATCCACATAATCGGACTAGTCACTCTTACCTGGGAACTCTTGGGGTGAGTGTCCACTTATAGGCTAAAGTATGTCTTCGCGATACATTAATATGACCCGCTTACTTTGATTAGTCACCGTCTCATTTGTTTGCCTTAGGTAACAAACAAATGATCGCAATTTCTATGCGTTGTCATTTTGTTTTATTTGCCGATAACATTTCATTTGTTTCCTCCTATATCTTTCATTTCCTTCTAGAATGTCTCTTCCTCTCAGCAACGGTCAAATGTCCGAGCAAACAACCAAATTTGCCCAGCAAATAGGCGAAGTGATTCTGAAGACTGTGTATTTAGGCATTGCCATGTCTCGTCTCAACAATGAAGCCTCTCGTCTCAACAATGAAGTCACTCAAGAGCCACCAAAGGAAGCAGAAGTCAAGCCAGCACCAAAATCAAGGAAGCGAAAGGCTTCAAGGAAACCCGCAGCAGTTACACCTAATCAAGCGGGACCTAGCCAACTGACAGCACTACCAGCCAGAAAGCCATACAACGGAACTGCACCCTTGTGCAACCAATGTAGCCTTCATCATCAGGCTAGTGTAAAGTGCCGCAAATGCCAAATTTGTGGACTTATAGGTCATACGGCAAGGGTTTGCCCAACTACAGCAGTACCAAATCAAGCAGGACCCATCCGGGTGGCAACACAACCTGCTAAGAAGCAATACAAGGGAACGGCACCAATATGCGACAAATGGAATGGGCATCACCAAGCTCACTTACAGTGCCGTCTGTGTGTATCATGTGGACGAGTTGGTCACCTGGAAAGTGCTTGTCGACGTAACCCGAACCAAGGTGGTCCAAACCAACCACAAGCCAACTCTGCTCAAGCTCGTTTCTCACCAGGGTCTTGCTACAACTGTGGCGAGATGGGCCATTTCCTAAGGGATTGCCCAAAGCTTGCTAATGCAAATCCAACCCACGGATGAGCAGCTGGCTGACTAGAAGATGTTGATGTCTTATGCTTTTGTTCTTTTGTTTTCTTGTAATGTGAAACAATCTGTTTTGTTCATAAATAAATCGTTGATCACAAATTCTGATATACAAGTATAGTTACATGTGTGTATGGCATTTCCCTATAATACATACATTAAGGAACTGTGTTCCTTACAAACTACTCTTGTGAATATTTCCCATTCTTGTGTTTACTCATGATTCCCATAGAAAATTCTAAGTACTCGTTTCATTCTAAGATACGAAGTACAGAAAATAAAGTGACATTATGAGTAATCATGCTTCTGCACATCTGTGCCTTTGAATCCTTGGTTAGATAACTAAGGGTATTTTCAAATCTCATACCCATTACGTTTTGATTTTTCAACATACATAGTAAGAGTATTTCAAAAACAATCTTCATGATCTCAAAACATTTCATATAGTTTGAAAACAATTTTTTTTTTCAAATGCATTGTCTATGTTATTTCAAAAACATTGGCTATGTTTCAAAAACAACCTTCATGATTTCAAAATATCTCATATAGCCTGAAAACAATATTAATACAATATATTTTCTTATCAAGTGCATGATTTCAAAAGCATCATTCATGTTTTTCAAAAACCTTATACATAATTTCAAAATTCATCTCGCATGATTTTAAAACATTTTTTTACCTAATACACCTACTTTATGATTTCAAAAGTATTATAGATAAGGTTTCAAAAACATTAAACTCATTTTTTTTGAAGAAACCTCATGCATAGTTTTCCAAAAATATTCTCCTCATACATTGACTTAACCTTCAAATTTTGCTTCATATGTCACCTTGGCATATCTAGCATCTCAACTTCATAAGCATTTTTACTTCATGTTTTGACATAAACACATCCAGTGCAAGGTTTCAAAACATCTTCAACTTCTAAAATCCATATGGGATCTTTTTATCTTCACATTTAGACCCTTGTGGATGATTATCATTCAAATCAGAGTCCTTAATTGGATTCCTTGTGTACCTAAATTCGAACATTTCGGTTCCTTATAATCGAAATCGAAATTTTCTTTTAAAAATCTTTCTATCTTTATAGTTAGATTCTTGATAATGTTTAAAGTACCAAATGAAATCCACGAGATGGATTCCTAGTGTGCTTTAAATACATGTGCTCTGTTAGCAAAACAAATTAACAAATTAAAGATCTAGATAAACAATCTTTGTGGTTATATGACTATGTGTTTATGCATCTTGTGTTTTCTTTTATGCATTTTGTGTTTTTGTATACTCTGGATATTCGTTATCCAAATCCTCATAGAATCTTTCATATCTTCATATGAGGGATTCGTAGTAGGATATTCAAAAAGGTACTACCTTAAATCCTTAATGGGCTTCTATGTAATAGTTAAGACCCTTGGATTATATAGTACCACTCCATGATTCATAAGAGACCCTTTTAGGGGTCTAGTAAAAAAGATTGATTCAAAAATCTGGTTAAGAATGACATGTGATGATATAAGCTGAAAAGACTCCTTGGTTGTCTATTAAAATCATTTATTGATTTAATAAAAGGGACCCTATGGTGGTCTAGTCACACTCATCACAGGTTTGTTCATTTGGTTTTTCCCTACACATTATAAAATAGACTGCGTGAACTATGCAATGAATTGTCTAATTATGGACGCGTACATAATTATGAAATTTAGTGCACAGAAACCCAGTAAGATTTATTATGTGTAAGAATCGATAGTGACAACAATAACAAAATGAGAACGATGTAACAGAGGTACGGTGGACGCACCAATGACGCTTTATATACTTGTATATAAGTGTCCCTCTCACATTACAAACATGATGTTATTGTAAAGTTACTAGAAGTTGAAGAACTCTAACCAGTGTGGTTCTATCTTTTCAACTTCATGTTTTTTTTAAACTCTCACAAGTTTCCTCTAAATAAATTTCGGGACGAAATTTCCTAAAGTAGGGGAGACTGTGACACCTGGGTCACTGCGACCATCAAACAAATACCAAACCAATGACATATTGTATTTCATACTTGGGATTTGTACAAATATGTGTATCATTTGCACATATCAATTCTTGTTCGATTTCGGGCTTTAAATCGCTTTCTGGAAGGTTATACGCGCACTGATCCGTAAATATAACCCGTTTAATGCAACGAACACTCCGGAATAGTGAAATAGGCTTAACATACCTTAAATAACCTTTACATAACTTAGAAATAAGTTTTGAAGGCTTTGGTATGGCAAAATCGTGTTAAATCGCTTACAGGGACTAAATTTGACAAACTGCGAAAGTATGCCAATTTGAACTGTAACAGACATTCCGGAACATGACCATAAGTTAAACATACCATAAATATCCTTTACATAGCTGACAAATAGGCTTTGAGGGGTTCGGTGTGCTAAAATAAACTTTTGGGTCATTCAGGGACTAAAAGCGTCAAAAAGTGCACAAGTTTGCACTTTCGCGCATAACTTACGTTCTGAATACATCCGGATATCCAAAAATTTATGTAAGCACTAAAATATTTTATTTTAGTGTTTGGCATAAGAAAAATCCATTCGTCGCGCATTTTGGACCGCTTTTGCGTCCGTTACGACTTCCGTCGTAATTAACCGAACATCGTAACCGTACGGCCAAACGAACCGACATCCGAGATGTTTTCAAGCATATTTCACGTTCCCTATGTCTTAACATCATTGTGGGGCTTGAAATTGGGTTTGACGGGTGTTAGAAGTGCCGTTACGCAACGAAACAAGGTGCAGGGACCAAAAGTGTAATTCTGCCAAAGTTGATGGCTTACGGACCGTAAGCCATCACCCTTACGGTCCGTAAGCAGGGGCCAGATGCAGCAACTCGTTTTAACTGCTGTTAGCAGCCTTTCAACCCCCCAAAGGCCAATGCCACATGTCAATCTCTGGTGGTGGGAGCAAAATGAGTTACCATAACATTCCAACACATGTACGGATGAGATTCGATCACGTTATTCGATAAACGATCTTAATGGTTCGAAGAATCCTATAAATACCCATCCATCCCAACCCCAAAAACCCACAAATGTGATCTAAATTCTCTAAGTTGAAGCCATTGCTTCATACCAGAGCTACATGGATCAAGATTAGCTTTCGGGGACCCTTTGTAAGTGTTCCTTCGTTCTTTTATTGCTTTTCGAGTCCGAAAGTCAAACTTTGTTTGAATTTCTGCATTGACCAGTTTATGGTCAATGCGAAGTTCGTTTGAACTTCATAACGTGAGCGTAATCACGATGGTCATAGTCCCTAGTGACTATACCTACTGATTACCACGTTATCTAGGCTCAGTGACGAGTCGTAGTTTCGGCCAAAATGCGCATTCGTGCGTATTTTGTAACCAAACTACTCTTGGGTATCAAAACCGTTTGTTTTGATAACAAACCTGTTTTCTAAACTTTGTTAAGCATGTTTTAACATGCTTAGCTCGTCACTTTTAGTTTAGTGCTTATATAGGGTCGTAAGGTAAGCGATCTAAACAATCGCTTATACTTTCGAACCCGACCCGTTTGGTCGATCATTAGGATCCGACCAAACACATTAGGTGACCATAGTATATAGGGAATAACCTTCCGAGGTTATTCCTTATGGTCACTTCGTTTAAGTAGTTGTATGATATGTAGTTTATATGCCTTAGGTAAATTACCAAAATGCCATTTTTACGCCAAAATTCATTTTAAGCATATGTAACATACCTTTTGACATCTAAACTGATTGGACAACAATATTAGACATGTTAAGGAATATTTTACTTGTCATAGGACTAGTTAGGCAGTCCGAACGCGTTTTACGCGAACGACGCGTTAAAGTAGCATAAGCTACCTAAACGGGTCGTAATGGGTCGTAAGCACTTAGGTTAGGTTTCATTGTAGTATGTAGGCTTTGTTAAACCATATTACATGAGTTCTCATACTCGTTTGGTTTACGAACCCTCATTCTATCCGATCCTCCGATTTAGGTCCGGTATATTAATGTAGTTATATTAGGTACCGTTTGATTCCGTGATCTTCTAGCATTGCTTGGTGGTTATCCTAGGACTATTGAGCAATCTCAAGTGAGTACATAGACCCCTCTTTTACTGTTTTCCAAACTGTTTTGGGGTGAAACACATGTGCCTACTTGTTACTTTCATGCTTTCCTGTTTTCACATCATATACTTGCTATGTTCATTAGTACATTTATAGTACATGATTTCATTGTGTTTTATGCTATGTATGTCCATTGTGTGCATACTTAGTACATTTGTTATTCATCACTTGCTTACATTTTGGTATGACATTTGGTTTGTATAAATGGGACAATGTACATTCATTAACACCTATCATGCCGCTCGGTAGTAGGTAGTGGTACCATAGGACTTGACAACTCCCATTCCTGAAATCCCGGGTTTGTTTGGACGTAAGGAATGACCGAATCCGAATACATTTCTAGGTGGACCTTAGACTTTGTGCTAGGGTTTATTCTACAGTCGCAAGGCTTGGATGTATGAATTTTTACAATACCGCATAGATGTTTATATCAGTATAGCATGCATTTGTTCCACAAAACATAACTTTGATTTAAACCATGTTTTACTTCAATACCTTGTTTTTGTGCATTTTTACATATGGATGAGTTGATATATTTCACTTACCATACATGATATTTTGGATACACATTTCATGATTTACATTAGACATAAACATTTTGACATTGATATACAAAATTCATGATTTACATTAGACATAGACATTAGACATGGTTTTCACACAAACATTTTGACATTTGATTATACATAAACATTTTACTTTGGTGGTTTGGTTTGAGTAAGTGATTTAAGTAACGAGGCGTGTGTAATATGATACAAGCACGGTGGATACGCCGCTGGTACTTCCTATATATAAGTGTTTGTATGGTATTACATATCGTAGCGTTATTTGAATCATTTCAATTTAGACACATAACATTTTATACAAATAACATACTTTTCACAATACATTGTTTTACAAACAACTTATCTAATATAAACTCATTTTACTTGGTTATTTACTTAACCATGTATTATTCTTTTATACATATATATCATTTGGTTTATTTATCACTTTTCAAACGATTTACAAGACAAAGCAAATTACAAGGTTCATGACTAAACATTTTCTTAAACATAAGTCATGAATTCTATTTTCACAAAACCTATGTATCTCACAGGCATTTTTATGCTGACGTACCTATTTTCACATGTGTTTCAGGATATGATGCATAGGATTTATCAAGATACACTTAGGCGGGCTTGGGCCTTAGTGACAATAAAAGATGCAAGACTAGTTATATATGTTATATTTCTTTGATTGTCAAGACATTGTAACTCTTTTAATCAATAAAACAATATTTCAATTTCCATGTGTTATAAAACAATGATTCTGTTACAACACTCCCCGACGTTTCCGCCACGTTTTGTTGTTTTACGTGGTCGGGGTGTGACAACCTGTTTCTAAATTTTTGATTTGATTAGACGTTGAGGATAAACCGGTACTAAAAGCTCTTGTGTCCTTGGACGACCTCGGTATCTTACCAACGCTATACTACGCTCACGATGGGTGCACTTGCCCATATGTGTTTAGTGTTAGTAAAATATCATGTTTTATAAATTTAAAACTTGACTAAAGTGTTAAAAAGGGCTAAAAATATACTTAAATATATATCACACCTAACACACACCAAGTTTTTGGCGGCGTTGCCGGGGACACAAGGATTTTAAGAAAGTTAGGAATCAACGGCCTAATCGTTTTTCTTATTTTCTGTTTTTTTTTTGGATTTTTCTTAGATTTTCAGCTTCTGCAGAGCTCAGCACGGGTCGTGCCTGGTCGGACACGGGCCGTGCCCAGCATTGTTACTGGCAGTTTTTATTTTCCGAATTACAGAGAGCTGAAAACGGGGCCGTGTCGGTGCAACACGGGGCCGTGTCGGTGCAACATGGGGCCGTGTCGAGCTCCCCAATAATAGGGATCCGGAAAACAATTACTGTATCTCCGACCACGGGTCGTGTTCATCTGAGCACGGGGCCGTGGTGAAACTTCTGACCGACGTTCTTTTTGTTTTTATTGCAGGACTTGGAACCCAGGAACCACATCTGAACTTTCCACGCAGTGAATGAGCTCCAGTTCTAGTAGAGACATAAAAGAACCTCTAGACGAACCCGAACGCTTTCTAAGAAAAAGGCTTAAAGATAAAAACCAAGAGAAAGTTTCGGGGGACCTACTTCCAATGGCGGATCAACGTACCCTCATGGATTACCTACAAGCCACTGTAGGTAATCTTGGCGCCTCTATCAATGCACCGAACATCGAAGCTAACAACTTCGAACATCGGTCGCATTTGATACAAATGCTCCAAAACTCCGCAACCTTCCATGGGCTTGCGGACGAAGATCCCCATTTACATATTACTAACTTCTTGGAAATATGTGATACCTTTCGGATCAATGGAGCATCAAACGACGCCATCCGCCTCCGAATGTTTCCATTTTCGCTAAAAGACCGAGCTAAGGCTTGGCTTAATACCCTCCCAGTTGGTTCGGTAAACACCTGGGATGGACTAGCCCAAAAATTTCTATATAAGTATTTCCCTCCTGCTAAAACGGCTAAATTAATGACTGAATTTAATACATATTCACAAGAGGACGGGGAATCCTTATATGAAACTTGGGAAAGGTTCAAGGAGCTACTAAGAAAGTGTCCCCATCATGGTCTTGCGGTATGGCAACAAGTATCAGATGCTTGTTGCTTAAACGAAAGTTATGGGGATCATGATTGTTTTGAGACATCCTTATGATCATTGTGAAAACTGAGTACGTACAAAAACGTTTTTGAATTTGATGTTTTCAACTCTATAATTCGATACAACAAACAATTTGTTATCAATTTGTGAGCTGATCTTTTTGTATTAAACTAATTGTGAAATCAAGCTTAACTAGGTTTAAATAAGTTCGCCGCGTTGTGACGAATTTCTTTTGTTATTTAGTCTGTGTTTACATATGTTTTGAAATCACTATGAGCGTGTTGCGAACGGAACTACTGATAAGAATAAAAAGAACATTTAGAAAAAAAACACTAAAAGATAAACGAAAGAAAATCAACCAAAAAAGTTGTGTGGTAACGATGTTGTTCGTATGAAAGTGGTCAGAGATGAGCAAATTGTTCTTGGTACCGATACCAAATTTTCCGAACCGAAATATCTTAAGTACCAATTCGGTACCGACTTTTGGCGTTCCTGGTACCGGTTCACTACCATTTTTACCTTCATAGACCGGTACCGAAACCGGTATTTTTGGTATCAGTACCGATTCTGTATCGGTTGGCACCGAGCTCATCCCTACCCCTGAAACTAAAAAAAGAAAAAAATTAAAAGTAGAAGAAAATCAACAAAAAATTGTTGTACGATACCGTTGTTCGTACGGTAACCCTGATCTTGGATGAGCAAATGGTACCGGGTAGCAACACGGATTTTCCCGAACCAAAAGATTTCCAATATAAATTCAGCACCAACTTTTGGCGTTTTTTGTATTAGTGCCGGTTTTTACCTTCATGTACTGATACCGAACAGGACCGTACCGGTATTTTCGATACCAGTAATGGTTTGATACCGGTTGACACCAAGCTTATCCCAACCCCTGATATTAAAAAAAGATTAAAGTTAAAAAGTAAAGAAAATAACTATTATTATAATATTAAAATAATAAAAGTATTAAAAAACTATATATTATTATAATATTAAAATCACTATTCATTTCAATTCGTTTATTAATATATACTAGTATGACTAAATTATGATACCAATTGTTAGGAGATGAGTTTTCACTTGTGTGCTTTAGGTGAACAAATATGGATGAATAATATAACAATATGGAATTTCAGCGGAATTATATGAGCACGCAAAAGTAGAAAATTATATCAAAATTGTTTTATATTTATAATAAAAAGATTACAATTACAATAATGATTTTACAAACCCCATTCAGCCTGATCACTGACAAACTGTTCATACAAAAGGATGTCAAGTGATGTGATAAAATAGATCTTTAACAGGTGAGATCTATTTATACTAAGTACAAATACCTGTTCGCAATCAAGCTGAGGTCACCCTGATAATGGCGTCTGACATTCCTAATAGAAACGATTCCACAGATGTTAGAAACCACAGATGTTTGAAATATCTGATGGAATTTACAACTATTCTAATGTAGCTAACATTTGTTCTAAACTAACACTGTTACATTGAAAGGTATGTTCTTCACACCACTGTTGGCTTTATCCAAACATCTGTTCTGGCCTAAACAGATGTTTGGTCTTCTCAATTAGTGCTTTCTCTTCAATAGGTCTTAGACTGTAACACCCCGAAAACGGGTTTGGTAATTAAACCCCGTTAATACTAAAGAGCGGGTAAAATACCGTTAGTGGTAAAGATTAACCCGGAAATTTTTAGGATTAAACAAATAAGCCTAATAACTAATAAAAAGGAGAATAAATGGGTTGAGAAAACAAAGTTATAAGAAGCCCGAGTTAACGGGACTTAAAATAGAACGGGTTATAACTCCCTGAACCCACTGAATAACTAGGAATGATTAACCTAGTTAATTAAATTGTTTTAAAACAATAAAGAATGCATGAACTAGTGGTCTTTTTTTACAAAATTGAAACTAGGGGGACTAAAATGGGTAAAGGTGAAAGTCCTTTTAATAAAACTAAATTTTTAGACCAAAAACACACACAAGAAGGTGTGTCTGGTCGACATTTTCACAAGCCAAAAAGGGGTTCTTCTCTTGAACCCTAAACTATAAAGAATTGCTCAAATCAAAGGATAAATGAAGCTAAAATTGGGGCTTTTAGTAAAATCATGATCACCAAGCTTAGGGGATCACAAGGTATGTTGAATTTTGATGTTTAGTGATATTTCGAATTTGTGATAAACATGCATGAAAGAAATTCTTGTATGAATGTTGAATGTTATAGTGATATTGGTGTGAATACAAGTCTAGGAACAAACCCTAGATGCAAACTTGTAGAATTGTGCCATAAACTAGTGATTAATCAACTAACCAAGTATGAGCTAAATGGGTTTTGTTGATTTGATGAAATTGATGTTGTATTGGTGTTTATAAACATCATAATAACTCGTATGAATGAACTACTTGAACAAATTAGAGATTTTGTTAAGAGTTCAAAAGTGATTAGAAGTGGGTTTTGACACAAGAGTTAAACCCATGGTTATGATGGTCAAAGTGTATATGTGCATACAATGACTAAAATTACATGTTGATTTATGGTTACTTGAGGTATGAATTAGATAACATGTTTGTTGATCTGGCATCTCAAAAGATGATGCTCACTAAGTGGTTGATAATGTGCCTAAATCGAGTCATGTGAACTTGTTAGTGCATCCATATTTGTAAATTGGTGGTTTGAGTTTTAAAAGTCAAACTGACCTATGATAAAGTTCATTAAGAATAGTGGTAAAAGATTCATAAGGTGTGAAGGTCATGATCTTGAATGACTAATCTAACCACTTTGTGAATAATAATGATAGTTTGACTCTTGACAAGCTAGATGGAGGATCGGGAAAGAAGCAGGTTAAACGGATCGAGAACGCGGAAAAAGAGTATAACCGGATGCAAGGTAAGTAAAACTTACACCCTTTATGTAGGGCCCGTGTTTATTTTATAAACCATATATGCGACAAATGTAACAATCGAAGCTAAAAGGATACCCATGGCATAAGCCAAAATGGGCTAATTAAGTAAGAAAAAGGATCTAATGAAAGAAAAATCCGAAATGGGCCGGATGGGCAAATTGGTAATTAATAACCATGTTTTGCTACATATGTAAATGTTTGGTCATATAGGCCAAACGGGTCAAATGGTGGTGATAACACCATTTGACAATATCGATTAATGTTGTTGTCAAGTCTTATGTTAACAGGAGCGATTAGCAATTCGGATAATTGCATCACCATAGAATATGTGATCATTAAAGCGAGGTATAAATCGGGTCTATTTGTTGAACCGGGCCAGGTACGCATATATAGTCTTATAGTTAAAAGTGCAATGATTGGTCAAATATTTAGTGAAAGTCCTTCATCGCAAGTTGAAGGACTAAAATCGACCAAAAAGCCCTTGATGGGTCAACCGGGCAAACGACCCTTAGAGGTTGTTTAGAAACTTATATTATGACCTTGCAACCCTTAGATGCATATAAAAGTTGTAGGCATAAACTTTCTAGGGTTAAACGCCTTAAAGTGCGTCTTGCCGTAAAATGACACATCCGAGGGATAGAATTCAGAATAAGTATTTAAGTACGTTAAATCCACCACAATTATAATTGTGGTGGAAGATATTCAATATAAATGGGTGGTCTTACGTTGCATACAAGGAACAAGCGTAAATTAAGCTTAAACGTGCATAAATACCCTTAACGGGTCAAAATAAGATTTCTAAAAAAAAACGGGTAAAGAAGGCATAAGAACCCGTAATTTGAACCTTGAATACTAGTAAACCGGTATAACGTGATTTGCATGACATTTTAAAGGTAACCAACAAGTTTGTTTGATCAAAACACAAACGGGTCAAAATGTGTCAAAACTGAATTTCAAGCTGAGAGCTTGAAATCTAAAATTTTGTGATTTTAGATGACGGGGTTTTACTCCGTGAGATGGAGAATTAAATTACGGTCGCCTAAGAAAAAGAATCACGCGAATCGGATAAGTAGAACAAAAGTTATGGCAATTATAAGTTTTTAAGTTGGATAAAAATTGAGCTGGGCATCTGCAGCATCAGCCAAATGATCATTCTTTCAAAAATAGGGCTAGGTGTAGCGCGACGCCCCTTAGAGTACAGTGTCGCCCTAAATTACGAAAATTGTTGAATTTTGTTGTTTTGACCCATATGACTTGTTTGAACATGTTATTTAATTACCAAAGCTAACTTTTATGTTGATTTTGGTCATAGGTGAATGTCAAGGGATTCCCGGATGAAAATCAAGCTCAACGAAGAACCGAACACACGAGATTAAAGCTTCCGCACGGCGTTACGTCGTAACTTTTAAACGACGAACTCAATTACATTATGTTGTACTATTTTTAAACTGTAAAAGTTTTAGTAAACCCGTATTTTATATGTATGTGTATAACTTAATTATGCATTTAATTGTCGTTATTAGTACAAAAAATCTTTTATAACAGTAAGGGTGTTACAAAGACCTTAAAAAGATGTTCTTTCTTCTTCAACAGAGCTTTCAAGTCTTCAAACGGGTCTTTGCTAACTTCAAACAAATGTTCTTATTCGTGTTCAAGATTAACTATCTTTGGAGGAGTGTGCATCATTATCTATTTATTTCTTGATTTGATTAGCATGTTTTGGCTTTCAGAAATCATCTGTTTTTTTGTAGGTCCATCAATATTATAGAAACCGAAAAAAGTATATAATAAAGTCATGATATGCTCAAAAGCATATCGACACATGTTTACATATATTAAAAACCATAATGACGAATATAGGTACTGATGTATAGTAATAACGACCTTTTAAAATTATAGAACTTTATTTGACTAATTTTATCATCAAAATTGTTTTAATTTCGAATATTTATTCAATATTTATTTCACTTAATTCTATCTTCAAATAATATTTGAATTTCTAATATATGATACAACATGATTACTTAAATTATATAATTTAACAAATTATATAAGTTAACAAATTTAAAGAGTATGTACAGTAGTAATTCTTTTTCTTTTTAAAAATTTTCTTATAATATTTACTTTAATTAGCATTAATGTTTTATATTTTTATATCAGTCTTTTTAATTTAACCTATTTCTCTCTTTAACTCTTGGCCGACTCTTCTGATTATCTTTTTAAATAATGCACTGAACCTTCACTATACTAACTATTAATGCAAATAAACTTTATTCTCTCTAACCATTATTTCCTATAAATTTAAGTGAGTAGAGAATGTTCATTCCACTAACGAAATGAGCAAACGTTAAATTTTAGTATTTTTATGTTTCTCTAACAACTTGCTTTCGTTATCTTAAAATTAAAACTAAATACATGGTTAGTTTTTTCTCAACTTTTGGATACAAAATTTAACCAAAACATATTATATTTCAAATAAAACATTTTTATTAAAAACAAAACAAACTAAGTAGTTTTTTGTTTATCATAATACCGTATATCTGACAAGTTGATATAAAAATGTGTTCACCACCTTTCTTATAAGACACCCCGCTGCCAGAGCCGGCTCTAGCATAAGCCAAATGAGGCTAGGGCTTTAGGCCTCATAATTTACAGGGCCCCCAATTTTAATAGGCTACCAATCCTTTTATATGTTCCTAGAAAGATATTTCCGGCAACACTCACAGCCGCCGCAACCACCGGAGACTCACTGCCATTGGTTTGAACCACACTCGTCGCACCACCACCTCATGAAGCAACAAAGTCATCCCTTTGTTTGATATATTTGTCACTTCGTAAACAGGGCCGACCCTTGAGTAAGTATAGTGAAGTTAGGGCTTTGGGCATCCATCTTTGGTAATCTAAGCATCAGGGTTGTTTTGTATGTTTGTCAAATTCTCAATCAACCGATAATTTGCTAATTTATGTTACACAGTGTTAAAAGGTAAATTGATTTATTATTGGTGTTTGTTTGTGTTGAATTGATTCAGAAGGTTGCAGGGATGAACAATGACTAGAATTATTCTCAACTTCTGACCTTCTATTTCACTTTGATATTTATAAGTTATCAGAATAAATCATTGTTTTATTTTACTTCCATGGATTTGAAGGGACTCCTTTATTGTATCTTTCTGTGGATTGTAAATTCAATTTGTATTTAACTATGTTTACACAGTGGATTGTATAATATGCAGAATTCATTGAAACTAATCATGTTCATAAACATGTTTGGTTGGTAAGATACAGAAGGATATACAAGAAACACCTAAAGGAGACATTTTAACCATGCATTGGAGGGTATGGTGACATGTAAAATCTTATATGTTAAAACAATATTTGAGTGCTTGATCAAATTGGAAGAGACCTTGTAACTGTGAGTTTGCTTCTTCTATCAAAACTATATGATTTTTTATTCTATGTTAATTTGATTTTCGCTACCTACATTGACCTTGGTTGATAAAGCACGCAAAGTTTTCGATTCAATGTTTCCTATATTATTCATCACAGGTATGTTATCTATGTCGATTTGTAGACTCATCTAATTAAAGTTTTTAGGCAACATATTACTTTTGTATTTGCACCAAAACAACAACCACATCTTAGTTTATTAGTATAAGCAAAATAACAAACAAAGACAAAAAACGCCTCAATTTTGAAACTCGCTTTATGTAACACCCCGTGTTTCGAAAGTCAAATTCAAAGTCAAGATTGAAGTTAAAGGGAGACAAGATTGCCGATTGCGATCTGTCACTCCTTGCTCAAATCCTGTTTTGACTTCTTTGACTTGCATATAGTCTTTTATGCTTTACGTTAGTTGTATTATGTGGAGTGCTTATTAATAATCGAGGTTTATTCGATATTTATCGCATGTTTTATCGCTTTATCGCTGATCACAATCGCACTCGCAACTCGAATTACGCATTTTGGATATTGTTTTACGTGTGTGTGTGCCTTATGTGTTACTTGTGCATGTTTATTTATGTTTATGTTGTGGTGATTAATCAAAACGCAATCGAAACTCAATCGCAATCGAATCGCAAACGCTAAACGCAAGATTAATTAAGGATGATTGTATGTTAATATAGTAGTTCGGATTAAAATTAATTAGAATAAGGAACCCTATCGCATCGCAACGCTCAGCACGCGAATCGGAATCGCAACACCCATCGCGCCGTTCACTCCAATCGAGTGGCTAGCCGATCGAGCTGCCACCCGATCGAGTTGCCACTCGATCGAGGTATCACTCGATCGAGGTGCCACTCGATCGAGCAGTCACCCGATCGGGTTACCATCCGATCGACCAGCCCTCTCCTCCCCTTTCCTTTTATGGAAACCCTATAAATAACCCTGTCAATATCACAAACTTACCTTTTTCTGCACCTCTCGTCCGACCAGCGCTTCTTGCCACTTTTCTTCAGATTTCTCGCAATTCTTGTAAGTTTTCCACCTAAATCTTGTACTTTCTTAATCAACACGCACTCCTACACCTTTTTATCTTTTGAATCTTAACTTTTAACCGTGAAATAACGAGATTTGAGGTGTTCTAGGGTGATGTCATCATGGTGTTCTTATGAACTTCATGTTTTGGCATCAATCCCCCAAGAACAACTTAGATCTGAACGATTTCCAGACAAATAAACAAAGATCTTGCATAGATCTAAACATATTCATGGTGAAAAAGGATTGGAAGATGGTTTCTAGCTTTCTTTCAACTCTTTTATACTCAATGCACTCAAAACCGATAGGATCGGACCTTGTTCTAACCTTCTACTCCTTCTTGGTGATGCGTTAGTTCAAGATCTGAGTTCTACCAACGAGACAACCATTTTCGGGTTAAGTAAGAACAACCGTCTTGAACCTGTTAACTGGTTGAACTTGGGTGATTCCTGTTCAATCGGGTCACTTGTATCAAGACGGGGTTCTGTTGATTAGCACGTTGTCACACCGTCTCGATAAAACTATAAACCATCGAAAACAACCAAGTGTAAGACGATCAGGCCAACCAGGACGGAGTGCCGCCCGATCGGACTGCTGTCTGATCGAAATGTCACCCGATAGGGTTGCCACCCGATCGGCTTGCACCTTGGCCCCACACTTAACTTTCATTTCAAACTTCAAGAAGTTTTGAACACCGAACGGATTGCCGCCCGATCGGGTTGCCGCCCGATCGGGTTGCCACCCGATCGACCGACCATCCAATCATGGGATGTTTTGAAACTTCAATACTTGAACGATTTTCAAACTTGTTCAATACAAACGGATTGCCACCCGATCGGACTACAATCCGATCGAGTGACAAACTGCTGTGAACTTGTTCTCACTAAAGTGTCCAACCAATCGGATTGTCGTCCGATCAAATGGTCGTTCGATCGATCGACCTGAAAGGTAGAGATACTTCTATGTTTTTAAAATGCTACAACGAAAACTTCAAAAAAAAAACAAGCCATCATACGCAAACGCATCCTTCCCAAACGAAGAAACAATCCACTCGAAAGGTCACCCGATCGGATGACCATCCGAGCGGGTTTTCACCCGATCGACCAGCCACCCGATCGGACTGCCATCCGATCGGATTGCTGTTCGACCCACTGACACTTTGTTCCGTTTTACGCGCCGCTTATCGTTATGCTATCGTTCTGATCAGGCTAATTTCCGCTCTATGCTCACCTTTACACTATGTGTATTGACTTTTACTTTAACGTATGAGACAGGTGCATAGGATGTTTGTATGCTTGGCTTGCTGTGAAATCGAGGCTAGGAAAGGTTTAGAAACAAATAAACAAGTGTCTGTATTTGAAATCTTAGTTGTCAGAACAGAACAATTTGACTAGATCTTGTCTGTAATAATTATGTTATCTTTTATGACATGGTATGGGACATATTGCTTTAAATAATTGGTAATTATAGTTGTTTTGGAAACTTCTGGACAATCTGTTTCGCTCAGTGCCACGCCCCGATGTTTCCGCCATTGGTTGGGGTGTGACAGATTGGTATCAGAGCCATAACTATAGGGAATTAGGCAAGACTCGACCTAGTCCGGGTCGATGTCTTAGAAACGACCTAGTCTATAGTTAGGAACCAACAGACCGACTTGTGCATATCCTGCAGGGATTATGTACGAGCTTACCTGCTACTTCTCGCTATTCTAGCCTATGCTACACTATTGCTGCACTTTAATTCTCGAAAATGAACGAGCGATTAGATCGAGATTAGGTGTGAAAACCGCAAACTCTCGACTAAATTACTTGTTCAACCCGCATTTTTCCCACCAACAGGAGGCATTGTGCCGAATCAGGAGTGAAATCCATACTTTGGCGCATAAATCCTCTTTATTTTTATCAAAACCAGAATGAAGATTGCTAAGTCAGGGATGAAACCCGAACCTTGGCGACTTGTTCCAATTTCATTTTGGGTTTTACAAAACTCTCACCAAAGTCTGGACAGACTCCAACAACTCGAAGTCACGATATGACTGAAAGAATGCGTGCCGATCGCCCAAATTCGAGACGAGAGCACAGTCCCGAAAGCCAAAGTGTGTACCAAGAGTCTGTGAATAGTCGAACCACTTTGGTTAGTCGATGTCTAAACAGCCGCTGACAATCTATTCTCGATTTTTATGTGTTTCGATTCTGAGCCCGCAAACTGCTGACTCTGATACTCGTCAATTTTATGTGTTTATGTGTGTATTTACCTGTTTACATGTTTCAATTTTTGGTGATTTATTCGAATTTCGCTATTGTTAATCGACACACACGACTCGCACTGCTCACTTACCTCAAACCACTAACAAATCGCTACTACATGAGGAACGACCTTACGCCATGTTGCTTGCTATATTATTCGCTTATACTATACTACTCGATATGCTACTTGCGATCGCTATTCACGAACGCTCGCGGACTTTGAATGATAGGTTTCTATATTCTGACTGCCTCTTGCGATTACATGATTACATGCTTAGGTGCTTTCGTATCTCTTGTGATTATGTGCTTCTGTGATTCTGTGCCTTACGTGCTTATATGCTTCTGTGCTTATGTGAATCTGTGAGTATCTGCCTATGTGTGTTACGTGATTATACGTGTTCCTGAGCTTTAGTAGTAGTAGAGGTGTGAGGTGAGATTCGATTATATTGAGTTTGAGCCCTATGGCGATGTCTGTTGCAGACAATGTCGTCATCTGGATCCCGTAACCCACGAGTTACTCGTCAAGAAAAGAGGGATAAACGCCTTGATGCTCTCGTCGCTAAGCAAGTAGCAAAGGTAGTTCCTCAGATCTTGAGTGAACTATACGAGAATGTGAGCAAATCGTCTGAAGAATCCAGGACCGAAGCTCCTAAAGCTACACCCAAAGCTGCTTTCAGCTTCAAACAGTTCAAGGCATGCGGACCGAAAGAGTTCACTGGCGAAGAAGGCCCCACGGCCTTGTTTCAATGGTTCGACTCAATAGAAATCACCCTGCGACAGAGCAGATGTCCTGACAATCTCCGCACATTGAATGCTACCGGCGTTTTCCAGTCCCGCGCACTAGACTGGTGGACGGCCGAGAGGAACAAGCGTGGAAACGATGCAGCCTATGGTCTGTCATGGGATGAGTTGAAGAACATTATGCTCGAAGAGTTCTACCCTCACCATGAGCGCCAAAAGCTGGAGGATGAATTCTAGCATCTGAAGCAGAAAGATGGTGACAACGCTGCCCTGAATGCTCGCTTCAAGCAGCTCAGTATCATCTGCCCCGATCAAGTGAAGACTACTGACATGACAATCAAGAAGTACATACGTGCCCTTCCGGATTGTGTTGCAGATTTTGTGCATGCTTCAAAACCAGCAACAATCGAAGAAACTTACTTGCTTGCCACTATAATCAACGACAAGCGAGTAAAAGCTGGTTTTTGGGATAAAGCTACTAAGAGTCTGCACCAAGCTACCGCCGCACCAACTACTGACACCGCCACCGCATCGCAGTCATCAAAGTCCTCTCGTCACAAGAGGAAGAACAACAACAACAGCTCCAGCAACAAGAACTGTGCTGTCACAACCACTTCTGCTCCACTTCAAGCCGTACTGGCTCAGCAGCAGTCTCAGCACTGACCAGCACCAGTTACCTATGCACTGCCTGCAAAGCGTGCATACACTGGTCCCCACCCTGCGTGCCCGACATGTACTTATCATCACCCGGTGGGTATCGCCTGCCGATACTGCATGCACTGCAATATTTACTGCCACTTCACTGCTAATTGCCGTACTGGTCCTCGACAAGCACCAGCTCAAGCTACTGCTCATCAAGCTCTACTTCCTGCTCCTCAAGGCCAACAAGCGGCTCAGGCACCCGCGGTCAATGCCAGAGTCTGCTTCGCGTGTGGTGATCCCAACCACTTCGTGAACGTGTGCCCAAATAGGGTTGTGAAACAAGAGCCTCAGCAACAACAACAGCAACAGCAACAGCCTCAACAGCAACAGCAACAGCAACAAGCCGCCCGTGCCAGAACTTTCAACATCAATGCGCGCCAAGCCCAGGCTGACAACAATGTGGTCAATGGTACGTTCCTTGTGAATGGTATTTATGCTTCGTGTTTGTTTGATACTGGAGCCGATAACTGTTTTGTGTCGTCCGAATTCGAGAAGCTCCTTAACCGTAAGCGCTCTCATCTCCCCTCGACGTTCGATGTCGAAGTCGCCACCGGAAGGACCGTCACCGTCAATTATGTTCTTCGTGATTATACACTTGAGCTCAACAGTCACATCTTCCCAATCGACCTCATTCCAATGCAACTTGGAAGTTTTGACGTCATAGTAGGCATGGACTTTCTTCGTGAAAACCATGCTGAAGTTGTGTACTTCGATAAAATGATTCGATTCTCACTCGCAAATGGTGATGTATTATGTGTTTATGGCGAAACTGCTTCGAAAGGTCTTAAGCTCATGTCATGTGTCCAAGCTAGTAAGTATCTCCGCAAGGAATACAGAGCTTTCTTGGCTAAAATTGTAGTAGCGGAGAAGGAAAAGAAAGGAAAGACAGAAGTAAGCGATGTTCCCGTTGTGTGTGAATTTCTGAATGTGTTTCCTGATGATCTCCCAGGTTTACCGCCAAGTCGTGATATCGACTTTCATATCGACCTCATCCCTGGAGCAAACCCCACTGCTAGAGCTCCTTATCGACTCGCTCCGTCCGAAATGCGTGAACTCTCGAGTCAGCTCCAGGAACTGCTTGATAAAGTATTCATTCGCCCGACCTCTCCATGGGGCGCACCAGTCCTTTTCGTCAAAAAGAAGGATGGGTCGTTCAGGATGTGCATCGACTATCGGGAATTGAATAAATTGCCAATCAAGAACCGCTACCCCCTGCCTCGCATCGATGATTTGTTTGACCAGCTAAAAGGTGCTACATGTTTCTCGAAGATCGATCTACGATAAAGTTATCACCAGCTACGCATTCAAGAGGAAGATATACCCAAAACCGCTTTTCGCACCCGATACGGTCACTATGAGTTCGTTGTTATGCCTTTTGGTTTAAGCAATGCACCCGCGGTTTTCATGGATCTGATGAATCGCGTATGTAAACCATTTCTGGACTGCTTAGTCATCGTGTTCATCGATGATATCCTGATCTATTCCAAGTTGAAAGTCGAACACGCGCAACATCTACGTTTGGTTCTCGAGCTACTCCAGGGGAATCGACTCTATGCCAAGTTCTCCAAGTGCGAATTTCGGCTGGAGGAGGTTCAATTCCTTGGTCACATTGTCAATAGTCAAGGAATTCATGTCGATCCCGCGAAGATTGAAGCAGTTAAGAGTTGGGTTACGCCAAAGAACCCGTCTGAAGTCCGTTCTTTTCTCGGACTAGCGGGCTAATATCGTCGATTTATCGAAGGATTCTCTAAAATCGCTATGCCGCTTACCGCTCTCACGCATAAAGACAAACCTTTTGTTTGGGGAACCGAACAAGAGTCTGTTTTCCAATCCCTCAATCACATGCTTTGCAATGCTCCCGTTCTTACTTTACCCGACGGAAACGACGACTTTATTGTCTATTGTGATGCCTCGAACCTTGGTCTTGGTTGTGTCCTCATGCGACGGGACAAGGTCATTGCTTACGCATCTCGTCAGCTCAAAATCCACGAGAAGAACTATACAACCGATGATCTTGAGCTAGGCGCAGTTGTTTTTGCGTTAAAGATTTGGTGACACTACCTGTATGGTACCAAGTGTACGATCTTCACCAATCATAGGAGCCTACAACATATCTTTGACCAGAAGGAACTTAATATGCGTCAACGCTGATGGGTAGAACTTCTCAACGATTATGACTGTGAGATCCGTTATCACCCAGGCAAAGCAAATGTCGTTGCCGACGCCCTCAGCAGACGGAGCTATCTGATCAGCATTCGAAATATCCAAGCCCAATACGATCTCAAAACCCTCATCCGTGAAGCCCAGCATGCATGTTTTAATGAGCGCACTCTGAAGAATGAAAGAATCTACCACGATGGAGCCCAGCTTGTGAATAAGTCGAATGGGATATTCCACTTTCTGGACCGAATTTGGATCCCTAAGCGGACCAATTTGTGACAGATATTGATGGACGAAGCCCACAAATCTCGGTATTCTATTCATCCCGGTGCTGATAAAATGTACCAGGACCTTCGCTACAAGTACTGGTGGCCGGGCATGAAGAGGGATATCGCTCTCTACGTTGGAAGGTGCCTGACTTGCTCGAATGTTAAGGCCGAACATCAAAGACCCTGTGGCTTACTCGAACAACCCCCGATCCCTATGTGGAAGTGGGAAAGTATAGCTATGGACTTCATAACTAAACTTCCGTGCACGCCATCAAGTCACGACAGCATCTGGGTTGTCGTCGACCGTTTGACCAAATCTGCTCACCTTCTACCAATACGAGAAGACTACAAGGTAGAATGATTAGCCCGAATCTACACCGATAAGATCATTTGTCGACATGGGACGCCTCGCGACATCATCTCTGACCATGATGCTCGGTTTACCTCGCGTCTGTGGGAAACGTTTCAAGCGGCTCTCGGTACTATGCTTAATCTAAGTACCGCATTCCACCCTCAAACTGACCGTCAGACTGAGAGAACGATACGTACTCTTGAAGACATGCTCCGTTCGTGTGTCATAGATTTCTGTGGTAATTGGGACGCTTACCTGCCGTTAGTCAAATTCTCGTACAATAACAGTTATCATTCCAGCATCCAAATGCCACCGTTTGAGGCTTTATACGGAAGACGATGTCGATCGCCTATTGTATGGCACGAGATCGGGCACTCGCAATTAACCAGTCCTGAGCTATTGCAAGAAACAACTGACAAAGCCCTCCAAATTCGAGACAATCTGCTGAAAGCTTGGAGTCGTTAGAAAAGTTACGCCGATAGACGACGCAAGCCCCTTGAATTTGACGTCGGCGACTACGTACTCCTAAAGGTATCACCTTGGAAGGGTGTGGTCAGATTCGGCAAGAAAGGGAAACTAGCGCCTCGATATGTTGGACCTTTTAAGATTCTGGAAAGGATCGGAAAAGTCGCCTACAGACCCGAACTACCGGAGGAACTTAGCAACTAGGGGTGCTTAACGGGTCGGGTTCGCGGGTTGGTGGATTCAACCCGACACGAACCCGAAAAAAATACACGAACCCGAACACGACCCGAACCTGAAAAATCTACTAGACATACAACCCGAACACGACTCGATTTTTCACGGGTTAACCTGAACACGACCCGCTTGACCCGAAAATTTATTTTTTTAGTCTAAAATTTGAAAATATTACTTAAAACAGAATACAACATCATAATTAAAACTTACCACAAAATACATCCTTCAATAAGTTCTTTTGAACCAAATCATATGATATCAAAAGTTATAAATTACACAAAATACATTCTCCAAAATACTTAAAGTACCAAAAGATGATAAAACTTAAAAAAACAAATGAAGCTACTTTAACAAAATATAACATGTGATGGTTTTCAATCTTCACTTTCCATTACATCTTCACCACCATTATGTTGAGAAATAACATCTTCAATAATAGCATCCATTGATTCCTTTTCTTTTGTTGGCAAACCTATGAAAAAAAAATGCACTGATGTATTCAATAGTTTTGAATTAAAATAAACCACATTAATATAATTACATATATTTGCCACTGATGTATTCACATGTCTTTATTTTAAAATTACAACACATATTTAATTGCTACATAATGAACCATTTATATCATACACAGAACTAAACAGAGGTTTAAAAATACCTTTATTTTTTGAGTTTTCCTTCACTGTCTATCAGAAGATCCGAGACTGTAACCAAAATATGAATATTGTAAAATTGAGATTTGATCATCAATTAACCAACTACCACATATCAATATAAAGAGAGGACGATTGGATAGGATGATTATGTTAGGTATATGGATATCAATTAACCAAATCTGAATATTATGTGAGGTATCATCTGTTGCAAAATAACAATAGTCAACAAATCAAATAATTCTAGATGATATCTGATAAGAAAGTCATCCAGTTACCTGAATAGAGTCATAGAGAACGTTGCTGATTGATTGGAAGAGACACCAGGCAGATTGTCGTCTTCCCCTAAACCGTAGATGAATATCCAATCTTCCAAAAACAACGATTGTGCTTTGTATTCGTGAACATTATATAATGGACTTTTAGTGAAGGATTTAGAGGATTTAAGAATTGAGATTGGCGCTTAAAACACTTGACGGATCGTTTCATCTTCTACTTGGAATAAAGCAAATAAGCAAACATGCCGCCCTATATGCCCAATCAAATATGCGTTCATATTTTTAGAATAGAGTTTTAATTAAAAACAAATCCTCAACTATGTATATTGGCAGAATCTACCCTTAATAACTTTTTATATGTAAAATAATTGGGTCAACCAGCGAACCCGATGGGTGTAACCCGAACCTGACCTGTTTAGCTAAACGGGTTCGCGGGTTCTACCTGAAACTGACCCGAACCCGTTTAGGGTAAACCCAAACCTAAAAAAGTCGTGTTAGGTTCGTGTCGGGTTGTCGTGTCGTGTCAAAAATTCACGCCCCTATTAGGAAGGTTCACCCGACTTTCCATGTTTCGAACCTCCGAAAGTGCCTAGCTGAGCATGATTTAATTGTACCTCTTGATGATCTCCAAATAAACAAAACACTACACTTCGTGGAGAAGCCTGTCGAGATCATGGATCGCCAAACGAAGCAGCTCAGACGCTCGCGCATCCTCATTGTGAAAGTCCGATGGGAAGGTAAACGAGGCGCAGAGTTCACTTGGGAACTCGAAAGCGACATGAAGGAAAAGTATCCGCAATTGTTTGTTACAGCTTCGGCCTAATTTTGGGACGAAATTCCCTGAACTAGGGGAGGCTGTAACACCCCGTGTTTCGAAAGTGAAAGTCAAAGTCAAGATTGAAGTCAAAGGGAGACAAGATTGCTAATTGCGATCTGTCACTCCTTGCTCAAATCCTGTTTTGACTTCTTTGACTTGCATATAGTCTTTTATGCTTTACGTTAGTTGTATTATGTGGAGTGCTTATTAATAATCGAGGTTTATTCGATATTTATCGCATGTTTTATCGCTTTATCGCTGATCGCAATCGCACTCGCAACTCGAATTACGCATTGTGGATATTGTTTTACATGTGTATGTGCGTTATGTGTTTCTTGTGCATGTTTATTTATGTTTATGTTGTGGTGATTAATCGAAACGCAATCGAAACTCAATCGTAATCGAGTCGCAAACGCTAAACGCAAGATTAATTAAGGATGAATGTATGTTGATATAGTAGTTGGGATTAAAAGTAATTTGAATAAGGAACTCTATCGCATCGCAACGCTCAGCACACGAATCAGAATCGCAAAACCCATCGCGCCGTTCACTCCAATCGAGTGGCCAGCCGATCGAGCTGCCACTCGATCGAGTTGCCACTCAATCGAGGTGCCACTCGATCGAGCAGTCACCCGATCGGGTTACCACCCGATCGACCAGCCCTCTCCTCCCCTTTCCTTTTATGGAACCCCTATAAATACCCCAGTCAACATCACAAACTTACCTTTTTCTGCACCTCTCGTCCGACCAGCGCTTCTTGCCACTTTTCTTCAGATTTCTCGCAATTCTTGTAAGTTTTCCACCTAAATCTTGTACTTTCTTAATCAACACGCACTACTACACCTTTTTATCTTTTGAATCTTAACTTTTAACTGTGAAATCATGAGATTTGAGGTGTTCTAGGGTGATGTCATCATGGTGTTCTTATGAACATCATGTTTTGGCATCAATCCACCAAGAACAACTTAGATCTGAACGATTTCCACACAAATAAACAAAGACCCTGCATAGATCTGAACATATTCATGGTGAAAAAGGATTGGAAGATGGTTTCTAGCTTTCTTTCAACTCTTTTACACTCAATGCACTCAAAACCGATAGGATCGGACCTTGTTCTAACCTTCTACTCCTTCTTGGTGATGTTTTAGTTCAAGATCTGAGTTTTACTAACGAGACAACTGATTTCGGGTTAAGCAAGAACAACCGTCTTGAACCGGTTAACTAGTTGAACTTGGGTGATTCCTGTTCAATCGGGTCACTTGTATCAAGATGGGGTTCTGTTGATTAGCACATTGTCACACCGTCTCGATAAAACTACAAACCATCGAAAACAACCAAGTGTAAAACGATCAGGCCGACCAGGACGGAGTGCCGCCCGATCGAACTGTTGTCCGATCAGAATGTCACCCGATCGGCTTGCACCTTGGCCCCACACTTAACTTTCATTTCAAACTTCAAGGAGTTTTGAACACCGAACGGATTGCCGCCCGATCGGGTTGCCACCCGATCAACCGACCATCCAACCATGGGGTGTTTTGAAACTTCAATACTTGAACGATTTTCAAACTTTTTCAATACAAACGGATTGCCACCCGATCGGACTACAATCCGATCGAGTGACAAACTGGTGTGAACTTGTTCTCACTAAAGTGTTCAACCAATTGGATTGTCGTCCGATCAAACGGTCGTTCGATCGATCGACCTGAAAGGAAGAGATACTTCTATGTTTTAAAATGCTACAATGAAAACTTCAAAAAAAACAAGCCATCATACGTAAACACATCCTTCCCAAACGAAGAAACAATCCACTTGAAAGGTTACCCGATCGGATGACCATCCGAGCGGGTTGTCACCCGATTGACCAGCCACCCGATCGGACTGCCATCCGATCGGATTGCTGTTCGACCCACTGACACTTTGTTCCGTTTTACGCGCCGCTTATCGTTATGCTATCGTTCTGATCAGGCTAATTTCCGCTCTAAGCGCTCCCTTCAATCCATCAATCGTTGTGAGTATACTCGAACCCTTTTTGCTTTACGCACTTTTGGGTGTTACATACGTTACTTATATTAAATCACATCGAACACACTACGCAATACTATAACGCTAACCGGTACCGCATGTTATACGTGACTTAATGAATGCTTGTTTGTTATGTTTACACATGGAATGTTGTTTACCTGCCTTAGCAACGATAGTACTATAGTTTGGACTCAGCACCTGTTCACTCAGGGGTTGTTAAGGACGATTTGTTACATGGCTCACAGTGGTGAGTGTGTATTACGAACTGCCTTGGGCAATCAACCCACAGTCATTGGTATTGATAGGTTCATGTCGATAACTTACGTGCTTCATTTCACACTGTGTACGTGCTGGTTATGCGTAACGATTTCGAACTCTATATGCTATTATGAAACTTGTATGCTCACCTTTACACTATGTGTATTGACTTTTACTTTAATGTATGTGACAGGTGCTTAGGATGTTTATATGCTTAGCTTGCTGTGAAATCGAGGCTAGGAAAGGTCTAGAAACAAATAAATACGTGTCTGTATTTGAAATCTGAGTTGTCGGAAAAGAACAATTTGACTAGATCTTGTCTGTAATAATTATGTTATCTTTTATGACATGGTATGGGACTTGTTGCTTTAAATAATTGGTAATTATAGTTGTTATGGAAACTTTTGGACAATCTGTTTCGCTCAGTGCCACGCCCCGATGTTTCCGCCATCGGTTGGGGTGTGACACTTTAGGCCGTAAAAATGGTTGAGTCGGCCCTGCCCGCCGCGTAGCGCGGGTGTCTCCGCTAGTTTAACACATTTATGAAGCTTTAATACCACTTGGCTGTAAATGTCATTGTTATTAATTGTTAAGAAATAAATATTTCTGCACAAATATAAAACCTTCCTATTTAACACAATTACCTATATATTAAAAAGAGAACTCAATGAACAGTGAAATCGCTAGAGGATGAGTAAATGGTATCAGGTACCGGTACCTGTACCAAATTTACCAAACCTGGTGTATTTTCGATACCGTTTCGGTTTCGGTATTCACCGATTTTTACCCTCAAATACCGGTGTCGTACCAGTACCGACCGGTATCGAACCGTACCCTACCGTACCAGGTTTACCTATATATTTAAAAAGAGAACTGAATGAACAGTGAAATCGCTAGGGGATGAGTAAATGGTATCGGGTACCGGTACCTGTACCAAATTTACCAAACCGGGTGTATTTTTGGTACCGTTTCGGCTCTGGTATTCACTGGTTTTTACCCTCAAATACCGGTGTCATACCAGTACCGACCGGTAGCGTACCGTACCAGGTATATTCGGTACTGATATCCACTTTTGGGGATTTCGGTAACGGTAACTGAATGAACAGTGAAATCGCTTGGGGATGAGTAAATGGTATCGGATACCGGTACCTGTACCAAATTTACCAAACCGGGTGTATTTTCGGTACCGTTTCGGCTTCGGTATTCACCGGTTTTTACCCTCAAATACCGGTGTCGTACCAGTACCGATAGGTACCGAACCGTACCGTACCGTACCAGGTATATTCGGTACTAGTATCCACTTTTGGGGATTTCAGTAACGGTATTTTCGGTACCGGTTGGTACAGTGCTCATCAAATCCTGTAGCAACGTAGCAATGCAAGTAATTGCCCCGTTTAGATTACTTTTTATACACACAGTAAGTAAACTGTATTTCGTTTGAATGAGGTTTTATATACACAACAACTTATTTTGCTTTCTTTTTTGTCTTTTTCTGTAATGAATGAATTGTAGCATGTAAAATTAACTTGGATATTTAGATTATTGATTAGCAAATTGTATCAAATCCTGTAATCAAACCGGTATCGTATTGGTGCCAAATTTACTATACCAAATCATTTTCGGTACCAATTTGGTACCCACCTTTTGGCGTTTTCAGAATCGTTACTTTCGGTAGGACACCGGTCTAACATCTTACTTGTATTTATTGATTTTTACCTTCAAATACCATACCGTATTGTACCGAGCATTTTCGGTGCCGGTACCTAAATTCGATGATTGTCCGGATCGATACTTCAGTGCCGTTACCGGTACTGAGCTCATCCATATTTTAACGTGTTAGCACGTTAATAACTGAACCGAAAACAACCGAGTTTCCAACGTGTAGGACGTGTGTGTCCTATTATTATATATTAGGTTATTTAAAATCGCTTTTTTTTAGGACGGAGTGACTATCCTTACCACGTCATTTTTATTTATGTTTTGATATTCGATATCTGCTTGCCGTTGCTGACACGCGTTTTGCAGTCATTGGGTCCCCGCCGCAACGCGCGGGCGGAAAATCAACTAGTTCATATTATGTAATTTGGAAGCCACGTGAATTTAATCTTAAAACATATTTATGATAAGTATTTCAAGCACTTGAATACGAATGCCAATATTTATTAAGATCATCCATAGTGGGTTAGATCCCGGCGTTTTCCCCCCAAACACGCCCGGTCACCACCCTCGTCGGCGTTTTCCGGTGTAATTTCGCAATAAACCCCCCTCCGGCGTGATTTGAAACACGTTGATCTTAAAATTGCTTGGCCAATGAGATTATTCCATGTCAAATACAATTAATTTTTGTGTGTTTGATATGTTTGCAGAGAAAAGAAAGATGGGGGCTAGGGCTTCAAAATAAAAAAGAAGAGGAAAAGTGGGTATTCAGAATGAAGGAGAGGAAAAGTGTGTTTGATATGTTTGCAGAGAAAAGTGTGTTTGATCTTTAAATGAAGGCCCATTAACAATGTAATTAGAAGAAACTAGGGAGGTTCTCCCGCGCTTCGCGGCGGGTGCCGCTATCGTGCTAACCTGAATTGAAACCGTTTGAACAACATATCGGTACGATACCGACGCTCGTTGTAACAATCGAAAGGCAAAATCCAAAAGTAAAGTCGTTATATGCCCAAAAGGATATAGACGCATATTTTACATAAATCGAAAACAATAAAAATGAATATGAGCAATGTCTTCCGAAATGAATATCAGTATTCATTCCGATGGTGCCGATATCGGTATTGATGTTCGATTGGAATTGACGTAGTACCAATGGCAATACTCTCTATAGTTTATGATAATTAAAAAAACTCTATACTACCATCGAAGTTGTTCACACGGTATCAATTCAATCTGTCTTGGTAAAAGACAAATGATATAGGTTCAGTTCGTCAAGGTACCAGTATGGTATTCATACTCGCTATAGTTTATAATATAAAAAGATACTATATAGCACTATCCAAGTTTCGCATGGTATTTGTTCGGTTAATCACGGTAAAGAACAAATAAAAATCAATTATATTGATCCGTTTGATTTTGAACAAAGCTTTTAGCGGAACGAAGACAAAAATAAACATGTCGCATATGTTCTGAACTTTATAAAGTATTACATTGTATTATTAGAACAATGAAAAAAGTAATGTCAATTTATATATAAAAAACTAAATGTGAGTTAGGTTTGATAAAATGTACGTTTGTACTTCGATTACTTAAACTTTACCACTCACAACTCAATTTCAGGAAAAAAAATGTATCAATACATAGTAAGATTTAGACACGTCGTAACAACATAGTCAAAACTATATAAAATATCGTATCTTAATAGTTATAAAAACATACAAAATCAATTAAAAATATATTAATAAATTAATTAATTATTAAAAACAAACAGTATTAAAATAATTATAAAATACTATTCATGATCACTTTCCATTAATATATATAATAATAGCCCGTATTCGGTTTTTTATATTTTTTTTTTAGTTTTTTATATTTTTATTTTCAGTTTTTTTATTTTTTTTTGCATTGCAATTTTTTATTTCTTTTTTCGGTTTTTATTTTTGTTTAACAATGTAATTTTTTTATTTAATAACCGAGTAATGATTGGTTGGGGCATTATTCCACTACGCCCCTTTTGAAAAAAACGCTCAATAATGCCCCCTTACTGACCGAACTGTCACATGACAGAAAATGCCCAAGGATAAGAGCATTATTCCCTAAACCACTACACATGGTCTAAGGAGGTAGTAAACAAATTAAAATAGCATAGCCTTCGCATTAAATGAATATGGATGTTAGGCCACCTAGGTGGTCTCGTCCCTGTCACCTCACCCTCTATAGCGTCCCTTCCATCATTTCTTAGGCGTTGTAGGAACGCGGGGCGTCATGTATCAATTTGTTGTCTGTTTTGCGAGTTCAAAAAACATCCTTTGGAAAACGGTAATAATTAAAAAAATATTTTTATATTGGCAAATTGGATTTAAATAATCCCAATTTTCTTAATTTGGCCGATAATAGTCTCAACTCAGTTATTGCCGATAATAATCCGAACTGGTCCACTTTTGGCCGATAATAGTCCGCCATTAAAAATAGCTTAACGGAGTTAAGTTTTTTTCCGAATTACAAACCGATGTTTTAGGGATTTTGATCAGAACGAGGGTACGAGTCAATTTATGTAAAACTCATCTCGAAACAGTGTTTTAAAAAGCTTTATTTTAAACACCCGAATTGAATCACCGTTTTTGTCGTTTTTGCAATATTTCGAGGTAAATTTTGCATCATTCAACTAGAATCCTGATTCTAATCAAAAGCCCTAAAACAACGGTTTGTAATTCGGAGAAAAACTTAACTTCGTTAAACTATTTTTTAACACAGACTATTGTCGGCCATGATTACGTAAACATGTCTAGCGTTAAAAGTTAGCTTTAGCCATAAGAAGATAAAAAAATAATTAAATTTGTTACATGGTATATTAAAGGGTTAATTTAGATATGTATGTTTTAATCTAAATAATGGTAAAAATAATCACTTTTTGCATATGCTTAGTTACATCAGGTAAGAGTCTTTTTACCACACTTTAAGATTTTTTATGTTCAGATTGTGTGCATGAGCTGGAATTGTGCATTAGGTAGAACATGTCATGACTTATTAGTGTGTAGCTTCTGTTCTGATCTAACCATCCACGCCTAAATGTCAGTTATATGTCCAGCTATAGATAGACCTTATACTATTTATTACATTGATATGCTTGACTTAATTGTTAAATATACTTTTTAACTCAAATTTAAAGAACAATTTTTTTTTTAAATTCAGCCATATGCATATTTTTTCACAAGTTGCAATGAATTCTATTAATCTTCTTTCACTTGTAAGTAAGGCATAAAAGAACATGTTTTTTTTTAATTCAGCCATGCATATTTTTTCACAAGTTGAAATGAATTCTATTAATCTTCTTTCACTTGTAAATGAGGTATAAAGCAAACACTTGGATAAGTTATGAAGCACGGGGACAGCTATGAGCCTTTGGTACCTGTCCCGGGGACGGTTTGGAGACGAAAACGCCGTGAGGACGATTGGGGACGTTTCCAAAACGTATCTTGAAATCGGGGACGGTAGCCAAACGTTTCAGGGATGACAACCAAACGTTTCCTTTTATTTTTAGGGTTTTAAAAACTCTCAAATTCTAGGAAACCAAGAAGAAGAAGATGAAAAAGAAGAAGAAGATGAAGAAGATAGTGTTGTTCAACGTGTTTTGGACTTTAGGGTTTTATAACTTTATGTATTTTGACATTTAGCCCATCTATATTTCACTAGTTTCTATTTATTCCCTAAAACTTGTAAAAAAGTACACGAAAAGTGTAAAATTAGTTTGTGCGTTTTTTTTTTTTTTTTTTTTTGAACAGCAAATTTACACCCCCAAATATTACCCCTTACCAGGATCGAACCTGGGTATTCCCCAAAGTAGTCTTTGACTACTACCACTGGGCCACAGCCCAAGTGGCATTAGTTTGTGCGTTTTAACATTTAACTCTCTTTATTTTCACTAGTTTACATTTGGTCCTTAAGTTTATAAATTATTACACAAAAAGTATAAAACTAACATTATATGTATATATAAATTATAAATAGCTACTTTTTATATATATTTTTGTGTCGTACCTTTGCCGTACCATTGTTCATCAAGCCCCTAAGGTTATTATTATAAACCTGATTCCAATCCATTACTTTTGAGTTATTTTCAATAGTTATGTACTTGTTTTCACTGTTGCGTTACTTTCTAGGAAGCAAAAGCTACATCTTGTGTAGTTTTATAATGTTTTTCTTTTGTTTAGGTGTTCCTTAAATTTGTCTACTTGGCTCTAGGAACTAGTGCAACAACATTTTGCCCTAAGTTTATTCTTACACCAATTGAGTAGTTTTAGTGTTTCTAACAAAGAACCCATATTTGTTACTTCAATGTAGATGTGGTTTGCTGGATGGTGAATCAGATGTTCATACTTAAAAACAATATTGAGGCAAGAGTGGAGACATCATGGAACGTATGTCAGAATGTCATGTTTGGTGATATTGTCATTATTGAGGATGCTAAGGTATTGAAATCATCATATACTCAATAAATCTCATCAATAGAAAAGCTAAGGTAGAGTATGAGAAGGTAAGATGTAGACAACCTTACCTCTATCACGTAGGAATAGAGAGGCTGCTTCCAGTGAGACCCCCGGCTCGATGGTAGTTTTGCATCAAACATTGGACAGAAGGCACATAACATTCGGCAATTAAGACAAAGGTCAATTAGTGCATGTACTCCCTTGTCTTTCGGCTATCAACGCCACCACATGATTAACCATCCCGCTCTTTATTATTTTCACGAAATTAGTAAAATAACGTTAAAATTAGTGCATTTTTACTTTTCCCCCCCGAGCGCCCACACATATATACATTATATGCGCATACCGCATGCGGGCGTTATGCTAAGGTATTGAACCCACACGTTAATATCTGACTGCAATTTACTAGTATTTCAGAGTTTAAAAAGTAATAAATATTGATGCGTGTCGAGTGCGATATATTTTTATTGATATTTTAAGCTCATTTTACACATTAGTCAAGTTTTAAATTTATGAAACACGATATTCTAGTAACACTAACACACATTTTGGCAAGTGCACCCATCGTGAGCGTAGTATAGCGTTGGTAAGATACCGAGGTCGTCCAAGGACACAAAAGCTTTTAGTACCGGTTTATCCTCAACGTCTAATCAATCTAAATTTTTGATAAAAGGTTTTTAAATATGAAAATAAAAACAAAAAATGCAGAAATAAAAATAAAATAAAAACAGAAAGACAAGGTGAATCACTTGGATCCGACTCGCCTTTAATGTATCCTTTGATGATTTTTGCATTTTCGGACTTTTTAAGAGATTATTTTAGTTATAGTAGTAGGCCCCTCTTTTAAAGGTGATGTTACCCTCAACCCAGTGGTTTGAGTCAGCAAGGATACAATCCCAAAGGGTCGGAATATTGAAAGATAATTAATTAAGTTATTAATGCGAAAAGTGGTAGGCACCTCTTTTGAAGGTGACGTTACCCTCGGCTAAGTGGTTTGAGTCAGCAGGGATACAATCCCAAGTAGCCGATTTAATGTATTAATAGTAGTTTACATATGAGGGGACCAAGCTATTCGCACCCCCGCTATCCAATACCAGTGGGTATTGAAGGAGGTCCTAGTAAGCTTGACCCAGGTCCTTGCAGGATCTATACACTGAACAAGGCAAGAACCTTACTAAACCATTCCCTTAGCCCCCGACCAAGTAGCCAACATACCTCTATATAGACCGTAGAGATATGAATGGTGTAAATCTTTTACTTTATATAGAAAGTAAATTAATGTCAAGACACCACGGACAAATGATAAAGAAAATTCACCTTCAACATAAGAAACTAGTTACTAAAGTCATTAATACAAAACCAAATAAAAAGTACCGAAAGATTAAAAATCAAAAGTAATACATAAAAGACTTGTCTTCACCAAGTGATGTAACAGACTTAGCCAAACATTGCCTTTGATTGACAAGAACTCTTACGATCAATCTTGGATCCCGAGACTACTACACACTCTAAAGGTGGATGATGGATGATGGTGGTGGGTGTTGGTGGTGTAGTGGTAGTGGTAGTGGAGTGGTGGCAAAGTGGGAGAGTAGTGGTTTACCAAGGGATGCCTTTGAAGTGGGCTAAGCACCCCTATTTATAGCCTTAACAGAAGCCCGGCCACGGCCCCGTGTCCAGCGGACACGCCCCCGTGGCCATCCTTTTCTATTCTTTCATTAAATGTATTTGTCAGCATAAGGCTCCACACGGCTCGTGTTCAGTGGGCACGGCCCCGTGGGCAGAAGCGTATCTGTACTACCAAGATTTTGCAAGATTCTGCGTATCTTAGTGTTGACCACGCCTCGTGCTGAGCTGGGCACGCCCCCGTGGTGGGCGTAGAAGCTTTCACAGGTTTGTCTTTTCTGCAGGTGGCTGACCACGCCCCCGTGTCCAGTGGGCAGGCCCCGTGGTCAGTCTTCTGTTTCTTTGTTTTTTCTTTTTGCTTTTGGGATGCTACCGAGGGGACCGTCATGTCACGTTTATTCCTTTTCTTTGTATTTATGTTGGTTTTTGCTGTATATTTGTTCCTATTGCTCGTTTAAGCTCATTTGGTCCTGTAAATTCAAAAGGAAGACAAAAACACACTTTTTCCAACATTAGTACTAAAAAAAAGGTTAGTTTTATGCCTCATTTGATGTAATTTATATGTTGCATTTTGCACACATCAAATACCCCAACACTTGAATCTTTGCTTGTGCTCAAGCAAAACTCTTTAATATTTGGCTTACACACCCAAATGGAATAGGTAGAGGAGAAGTTTTGGGCTTGTCTTGAGTGTCGGGAATTCAAGATCTTTATTGGGTTTTATTTTTATTCTTTTACAATCCTATTCGTTATAATTTATTTAGAATATTTCATAAGAAAAATTACTTATTTGGGCATAACATGCTTCTTTAAAATTCCATTTATATACAAGTTCACATACCTCACGGGAGATCACTCAACACTCGGCCGAATATGTATTTTTTTGAAACACTCGAGACCGGCATGGAACTTACTTCTACCATATGCTTGCCAAGCAATCAAACCTCCTCCTTTTTAACTATAAACATTCGTAAATATCAAGGGGACTTTGGAAAGGGTTAGACTTGGGCTAACGGTAGGTGGTTTTGGTTAGTGGTTAGTAAAAAGGGCTAAAAGCGTAAAAAGCGTCGGTTGTCGTAAAACTTTTTGTTTTTGTGACTTTTATTCAAACTATGCATTTTCAAACAAAGTTTCTTTGAGGAACTTATTTGTTTATTGCTAGAATTACATTTTTTTTACGATAAAGAAACGTCATAAGATAACCGAACTTTTTCCTAAAATAAAGGGGTTGAAAAGAAAAAGGTTTTGGTAGGTAAAGGGTGTTTGTTTTGTGGGTTTTGAAATGAAAAGGTTTAGGCTTAAAGGGGTTAACTAGGGGGATTTTGGGTAGGTGATAAAAAATGAAAAAAATAATGGTGTTGAAAGGAAAATGAGTTAGTCCTAATGCCTCAATCATTTACTTACTTGGGTTTAAGTTGGTAAGGACTGGGAATGTATTGTCGTGGCAAGTTCTAGAGTCGTAAGAACCAAGCGGATATTCACACAAGAAACGAAAAATGAGCATTTAGTTTAAAGATATATGCTTGTATGCTCAATAAAGTCTCAAAACTCACTTGTTGTGGGAATGGGTTTATAATGTGATCAAGTATATATAATCAAATTTTAATTAGATTTGTCATGTCTTTTCATAATTTTCTTATGTTGGTTCTTTTTATCACGACGCTATCAGTTGTAAATTTGTAAAATATAACCTTTTTAGAACTTGTTATTCTCAAATTAAACCAAGACAAGTAAAAAAATGAAAATTTTTTGAAAAAAAATTTGGTGTGATTAGCGGTTACAATAGAGTTTTGTGTAAGGCTTGTTATTAGGACTTGCAAAATTCAAGGTTTTAGCATCCCCCCACATTTAAATTACATATTGTCTTCAATGTGTTCCAAAAATAAGTTTTTAGGTTGATTGAATGTGTAAAAAGGTGTTGAAAAACAAAATTTTATGTTACTGGGCGTCTGGCCATGACCCCGTGTTGGTACGGGCACGGCCCCGTGGTCAGATTGCCAGTACCAAAATTTAATAGAAGGCTAGGCACGGGGCGTGTTCAATGAGCACGGCCCCGTGTCTAGTTAACTGAACTGGGCAAATTTCTGCAGAGCCTTGGGCACGGGGCGTGTTTGGCTGAGCACGACCCCATGCTGAACTTGCTGTAATGCTGGAAAATTGTCGAGAGGCTTTGTTTTTGTGCATGGGGTGTGGTTTTAACGTTCCCTTGGTAACCTCCACCTTTTCGAGTGTTTTTAACCATTACAACATCATCCAAACACCATTCAATAATTTTAAATCATCATCCATTAAAAAGTAAGAGATACATAGTTCCTAAAAATTTAAAAAGTACATACTAAAAACTAAGGTAGATAAGTAGGTCCTAGAATGCAAGAAATTTTAAACCACAAAGAAGTTCTAACCTAGATGTTTTTATTATAAGAGCAACAAAATCCCAAAGATGAATCTTTCGGTTGAATAAGGCTTTTAGAACTTCTTTCCGGAGAGTGCCCCTCACACATTGTTAAGCCACTCCTCTATCTCTATGGGGAGAAGGAAAGCGGGCTCATTGTCTCCCTCATGTTGAGGAGGTGCGACTTCAACCGGAACCTCTTGTAAGGCATCTAGAGGAGGTTCTGGGGGGATGTCGTCCCATCCGGTGGGATTAATAACTTCTTGTGCCAAGTTCCAATCTTCTTGTGGGAAGATTGGTTCCATATGCGGCATTGCAAGAATGTTCAACCTTTGGTGCAAAAAGTTGATTTCTTGGAAGCTACTCTCTAGTCCCACCGTTAGATAGTTGATACGGTCAATTAGGACTTCCTCCACGGATGTCATCTCATCGAGTGCCTCTCTTAGCGCCATTACGTAACGCACAAGGGTTGCTTCTATCGCTGACCTTCTTTCCCTGCGACTGTTTCTCAAGTGAGCTGAAGAGGTTCCGCTATTCTGGCTCGACATTCTAAGAAAACAAGTCGAAAAGTTCAAAATAATAAAACAATAACTCCGGCCACGGCCCCGTGTTCGCTGAGCACGGCCCCGTGGCTACCATTCTGCAGATTTTTGAACTTAGGAATCTTATAGTTTTAAATTATTTTTCTGAACTTTGAGACATTTCTGGGCAAAAATAACTTAAAACAGTGTTATAAAACTTATTTTTGATAAGATTCCTTGGTTAAAAACCTGGCAAATATCACAATAAACCTTAAAAACATGGAAGTTTCAAGCTTTAATGGAGGTTTGAGGAGTTTTTGGAGAAGAAAGCAAGAGACAAAAGTGGTAAAGAAAAGATGGTTGTTGGGAACCTTCTTTGGAATATACCTTGTAGGGTATATGTGAAAATCCCAGCAGATCTTGGTCTTTGGAATGGGTCCAAATGTGCAGGAATCATGCTGACTTTATAGATAACGATAGCAGGCTGACCACGGCCCCGTGTCGGCTGGACACGGCCCCGTGGTCAGACATGACTCTGACACATTTTGTCCGTGTTCTGAACACGGGGCGTGTTGGAATGGACACAACCTCGTGGTCATTTTTTAGGCGGGCACGAGGCATGTTGATCTGGACACGACCCCGTGGCTAGAGAGTTTTATGAAGTTTCGTCTTATTTTAAGGAATTTGTCCGGATCGGGCAGTTTCTTACTGGACGGAACAACACTGAAGTGCCTAAGGTACCTTAATTTCCATTGCTTTAGACAAGAACGCAAGAGATTATCGGAAAGAGTAAAACCTAAGCTAAATACCGGTGGGTGAAACCGACCTTTATTCCCCTTATCCGGGCTCTCATTAAAGAAGGTATATGTTGAATCGCTCAGGTCTATGAATGCATCGGCGGAGACCGATGGAGAGTCCTTCACGACACAATCGACACAGGGACGACTATCGCTCATATCCTCAAAAGAGTTAGAGGTGCTTTCGGAAACTACGATGTTGTTAGAATCCGAATGCGTCTCCAATAATTCTCCTCGATTGTCGTCTTGTGATGGATAACTTGGTTCATCTCAAGCTCTTTTAATATTTGGAGAATGAATTCTTCAAGCTGACATAATTCTTCGAAAATTATGTCTTCTAAAAGAAATGGTTGAGGGAATTCGGGGGAGAGATATGGATCGTGTCACACCCCAACCGATGACGGAAACATCGGGGCATGGCACTGAGCGAAACAAATTGTCAAGATAAATTCCATAACGACTAAATTACCAAATAGTTAATATTATGTCCCATACCATAACCCATTAAGTAATCTAATTATTACAGACATAGATATTCTCAAAACAAAACATGTTCCGACAACTCAGATTCAAATAAATAAATTGTCTTTGTTTCTAGACTCCATCCTATTTGATTCCACAAAAGCAGATAAAGCACAGCATCCTAAGCACCTATCACATACGTTAAAATAGAGGTCAATACATATAGTGTAAAGGTGAGCATACAAGTTTAATAGTATTAGTAGAGTTCGAAATCGTTTACGCATAACCAGCATGTACAACGTATAATGTGAAGCATGTAAGTTATCGACAAAGATCCTATCAATACCAATGACTGCGATTTGACTGCGAGTAGATAGTGCGCATCACATGTTCACCACTGCGAACACGTGACGTATTGTCCTTAACAACCCCTGTCCACGACAGGTGCCGAGTCCAAACTATAGTACTATCGTTGCTAAGGCAGGTAAACAACAATCAATGTGTAAACATAACAAACAGGCATTCATCGAGTCATGTAGAACATGCATTAGTGGTCAGCGTATAAATAGTGTTTGCGTTGTGTGATTGATGTGATTTAGAATAAGTAACATATGTAACACCCAAAAGTGCATAAAACAAAAGGGGATCGAGTATACTCACAGATAACGTTTAACTTAAGAAACACTGCCTTGGATTGAAGGGAGCGCTTGAGAGATTAGCCTGAATAGTTAACGATAGCATAAACAATGAGCGGTGCGTAAAACGGTGTAAGAGATTAGCCTGAACAGTTAACGATACCTCAACATAAACATAACACGCACAAGTAACACACAAATAGCACGCACACGTAAAAGAATATCCAGAACACACAATTCGAGTTGCGATGCGGTAGCGATTAGCCTTAAGTCGATTATCGATTAAATATGCGATTAAATAGCGATTAAACCTCGATTATTAATAGATACTCCACATAATACAACTAAAGGGATTAAATATTATAATTCGATTACGAGTCAAAACAGTAGTTCAGCAAGGAGTGACAGATCGCAATTAGCAATCTTTTCTCCCTTTGACTTCAATCTTGACTTTGACTATGACTTTCGAAACACGGGGTGTTACAGCCTCCCCTACTTAAGGGAATTTAGTCACGAAATTAGGCTTTAGCCGTAACAAACAACTGCGGGTACTTCGCCTTCATGTCGCTTTCGAGTTCCCAGGTGAACTCTGCGCCTCGTTTGCCTTCCCATTGGACCTTCACAATGGGGATGCGTGAGCATCTGAGCACCTTGGTTTCTCATCCTACGATCTCGACAGGCTTTTCCATGAAGTGTAATGTTTCGTCCACTTGTAAATCCTCAAGAGGGACATGCAATTCCTAGTCGGCCAAGCACTTTCTGAGGTTCGAAACGTCGAAAGTCGGGTGGACGTTACTCAGATCTTCTGGTAGTTCGAGTCTGTAGGCCACTTTTTCAATCCTTTCCAGAATATTAAGGGGTCCAACATATCAAGTAGCGAGCTTTCCTTTCTTGCCTAATCTGATCACCCCCTTCCAACGTGCAAACTTTAGGAGTACGTGATCGCCAACGTCAAATTCAAGGGGCTTGCCGCGTCTATCAGCGTAACTTTTCTGTCGGCTCCGAGCTTTCAATAGATTGTATCGAATTTGGAGGATTTTGTCTGTCGTTTCTTGTAATAGCTCAGGACCGGTAATTTGCGCGTCTCCAATCTCGTGCCATACAATAGGCGATCGACATTTCCTTCCGTATAAAGCCTCAAATGGTGCCATTTGGATGCTAGAATGATAACTGTTATTGTACGAGAATTCAACCAAAGGTAAGTGCGCGTCCCAATTACCACCGAAATCTATGACACACGAACAGAGCATGTCCTCAAGGGTACGAATCGTTCTTTCAGTCTGACCATCGGTTTGGGGATGGAAAGTGGTACTTAGATTAAGAGTAGTACCGAGAGCAGATTGAAACGTTTCCCAAAGGCACGAGGTAAACGGACCATCGCGGTCTGAGATGATGTCACGAGGCATCCCGTGTCGACAAATGATCTCGTCGGTGTAGATTCGGGCTAATTTTTCCACCTTGAAGTCTTCTCGTATCGGCAGGAAGTGAGCTGACTTGGTCAAACGGTCAACCACAACCCAAATTCTATCATGACCAGATTGAGTACGCAGAAGTTTCGTTATGAAGTCCATAGCTATACTCTCCCATTTCCACATCCGGATCTTGGGTTGGACGAGTAAGCCAGAGGGTCTTTGATGCTCAGCCTTGACCTTGGAACAGGTCAGGCATTTCAAAACATATATTGCGATATCCTTCTGCATGCCCAGCCACCAGCACTTGTAGCGCATGTCCTGGTACATCTTGTCAGCACCGGGATGAATAGAATATCGAGATTTGTGGGCTTCGTCCATGAGAAGTTGTCACAAATTCGTACGCTTGGGAATCCAAATTCGATCCAATTAATGAAAGACACCATTCGATTTATTCTCGAGTTGGGCGCCATCGTTAAGAATCCTTTCCTTCTTCAAAGTTCGCTCGGTAAAACAAGCATGTTGCGCGTCACGGATAAGAGCTTCGAGATTAATCTGGGCTTGGGAATTACGGATGCTAAGCAAGTGTGACAACCCTCATGATTCCATGTATCCGTACAATTTATTAACGATAATTAAAGTGCTTGATGACTGTGCTGAATCACTTAACTGCTTTCTGGTTACTGTGTTATACTTACATGCGCTTGTTAACATACTAGTAGTATACAGAAAAGTTACTAAATAGTCCGGTATGCTTTCCTGAGTGTTGAAAATTAAAAATGTTACAAAAATATATATATATATATATATATATATATATATAGGACACTTTACGGATTAATTAAGCACTTTAACGGGACAGTATCAAACCGAACAACCGGACATTACCCGGAACACCAAAATAATGCTAGAAGCATTGTTTTTATTTTTCTAAGCTAGTTAGGGTCCCCGAACACCCTAACACACTATATATTACTTAACACACACAAACCACTAACTAAATACTTAATCTCCTAACTAGATCACTAACTAGAAAGTTGCATCACAACTAAACCAACCCCCCCCCCCTAACCGGTTGTGAAGTGGGACACACCCACTTGATTTTCTTGAATTGTTTTTTAATATTGTTAAGTACTTAAGAGACATATTAACTCATGGTTAATAAGATGTTGGAGTTCACTTATAAAAACACACTAGACTATACACATTATCATCATTCAACTCTCAACAACACACCAAAACTCTCCCTCTCTCCCTCTTGCTCGGCCGAGAGCTCCACCACCACCATCATCATCTTCAAGTTTCATTCAACCAATCTCTAGTAATCCAAAGGTGTTAAAGTGCATACAACTAAGCTCGGTGTGTTCGGAAGTTGAAGGACCACTCTCATCTTCTTTTATCCACCACATTTCTTCACTCGAACTCCCCTAGCCTTGAGCTAGTGGTAAGTCTCTTAGATCTACTCATTTTACATCCTATGAAGGTGGTTAAAATATGAATCATAATGTTAAATGTGAAGAACACCAAGAACCAAGAACTTGTAACCTTAACATAAGCTTAAAACCATGAGAAATCATGATGTTCATGTCTTGTGATGCTTGTTGATTGTTGCTTACACATATAGTTGATGTTCATATGGTCTTGCTAGATCATGATTAAAAACATGATCTAGCAAGATGAGAAATTAGACTTGTTGTAGGATGATAGATCATCCACAAAAAGGTCATGAACTTGAAAGAACAGTATGTTTTCTTGAAAAATAAAGATCAAAGTAGGATGATAAACATGTGGATCTAAAGATCTATGAGTGGTTATTCAAAAGGACCAAGTTAAAAATATGAGTTCCGTAAAATCTTGGATCTTACATAAACTAATCACATTTTTTATGGATAAACAAGTGTAGAAACACTTCTGTAATAAGAAAAGTTCATAAAGAAATATTTTTAGAAAATACGATTGGAAGTTGTAAACACTTAAACTCTTTAAAATAAAGTTTTTAAAGAAGTAATCACATTTCAAAAGGTAACAAGACTTACTAAGTATGCTAGTAAGTTACTACATATTTTTATAAATTTTCAAGTTCATGAGTTTATAGTTTATGCTTGTTTTTGGCAAGTTCGGTAAGTAGAGGATGTATATTGTTGATTAAGAATTGTTTGAATGAATTTTTGAAAAGAAGATGATATGTTAGTAAGCATGGACGCCTCTATTTACAAAGGAGACTCTGGCGAAATTTTCTAAAAACTCCAACACTTAGACAATATTTTTCTAAACAAGCGTAACAAGTATATTTTATAATTTATGTTTCGAATACAAACTTCGCCATAATTTTTGTAACAAATACAAAGTGTCGGAGGTTGATGTTTGTAAATAAAAATGGGTAAATATATATATTTAGAATATATATCTTATACTAGAACACTTGTGTGGATACTTGTTTATTTTGTGAGATAGTTATATTATTTTAGGGGAAAATAATGTAACTTAACAATATAACTTGACATTTGAATTGTGTGGTATGTGATAGAAGTAACGAGTAGATAAACCGTACATAGGATACGTGTTATGCATGAGAAACTGATTGTTATCTGTACCTCATTAGGACGTGCTTGATTTCCTGATTATTTGAGTAATTAATCTAACCGAGCAAACCAAGGTGAGTTCACACTCTTTCTAAGGCATGGGATTCCCGGTGGTTGGGAATGGATTAAAGAATTAAAACGGAATCAACATATCCACCTTAGGTAGGATATGTACGGCCATCCTCCTTGGGTAGGATGCCAATATTAATCCTGCGTATTCTCATTAGGTAGAATACGTACGTTCGTCCTCCTTGGGTAGGATAACAACCTTCAAACTTACTAGACAAAAACTCTATCATTAAGTCCCTCATTTTATATCGACTTAATCGCCGAGGCCGATGGCGAGCGGGACATTAGTTAATAGCGCTATTCGGTTTAACAAACCTCACACCGTGTCGTCCGAACGGGCGTGTACTAATGGACTATGGCAAACTGTCAATGATGATAGAACATTGGCGTAGGGCACAACAAAATTCGTTAGTAGTCGATATCATACGGTCTAGTAGTTCACATGGGGAAGCCCCCACTGATTATGGATATGGTTTGGGTAATAAAGAAGGAACTGGTTAATCATACTTTCAACTATGGGGTAACCCCCACGGCAAATAAGCCAACGAAAGACAAACCACGTTTTCGGAAACAACTTAAAACTAAACAATCAAACGTGAACTCACTCAACTTTGTTGTTGACTCGTTGTTACATGCCTTACAGGTCGCTAGATGCTTATGGAGCTTGCACGAGGAGGAGGTTGTTGTGGAATATGGATTTTTATGTTCTGTGCTAAACATTTAATCCTTATGAACTTATTAAACCTACGTTTTGGACTTTAAACTTATGAACTATGGAACTTATGTTTTACGTATTATGCTTTCGCTGTTAACTTAAGTTGGTTACCATTAGGTCACCAATTATATTGTGGTTGGCTTAAATTACTTATTTACGTTGTTCAATATGATTGGTGGCTCGATCCTGGTCATGTCACGCCTCCAAGCGGTGATACTCCGCATGGTGGATTTTGGGGGTGTGACAGATTGGTATCAGAGCCATTGGTTATAGTGAACTTGGTTTTAAAAAGGGAAAAGCTTTTTGATAAAAACCAGACTATAACCTGTACAGTGCTCAACGATCCACAACGACACTTCGCTCCACGTGCAAGACTCGACACAATAGGTGGTATGATTTATGTTATATTGTCGGTTAGACAGTTCACACTGTGCATTAATTAACATGATAATTGCTATTTGAACCTTGTGTGCTTGCTCTCTTCTGTCACTCCACACTTACACACCTTGCGACACCTTTCTTACGTGTGTTCCTTCGATGTGAAGATCATGAGTGGATGTCTCGACATGACCCAGGGTCAGCTGACGACCTTGATTAACGAACGGATTGCTGAAGCCTTAGCAACCCAATCAGGGAGTCAACCTATGCACACCCAATCACGCATAGGCACTTTCAAGGCGTTCTTGGAATGCAAACCTCCCACTTTCGATGCCACTGGAGGAGCAATCGACCTTCTACACTGGATCCGAAGAATCGAATATGCATTCGAAGAAAGTGAAAGCCCTGCCAGCAAACGAGTAGAGTATGCTACTGGCATATTGCAAGGGAAAGCGTATTCTTGGTGGAATGCACAAGTTCAGATGCTCGGGTTGGCAGACGCGAATGCCACCCTTTGGAGCGACTTCAAGGATTTGATTAAGGAAGAATTCAGCCACCTGGATGACATCCTGGAACTTGAAATAGAGTATTATGGTCTGAAGATGGAAGGATCGGAGATTGAGGCATACACAAAGAGGTCCAACGAATTGGCTGCCTTATGTCCTAACATGTCACAACCCATATCTAGACGAATCAAGCTGTACCTCAGAGGCTTAGTCCCGGAAATCCAAGGGTCTGTAATTGCGGCCAACCTTCCCACAATCCAGCAAGTCATTCGTTTGGCGCACCAACTCACCGATCAGGCGGTGGAAGAGGGCAAGTTGCCCAAGCGTAACTTTTCCAATGCAAATGCCCTTATTAGTAACAAGTATATTTGGGGTGACACCCAAGGTGAGGGTCCTAGCTCTATACAACAGGAACCGCACAGGAAACTAGTACAGCGGGGGCTGAAATACCAAAATCAGGGGGGATACCTAGGGAATAAACCGAGATGCCGCAAGTGCCAACGGCACCACAGCGGGGCATGTGCGGGATCGTGTTGCTAGCGGTGCAAGAAGATGGGACATATGGCTAGAGACTGCAGGAGCCCATATCCTACAAACCAAAACCAACGGCAACACCAGCAGGGTAATAAGGGATGTTACCAGTGCGGTGCTGAGGGTCACTTCAAGAGGAACTGTCCGCAGATAAGACAGAATCGTGACAACAGCGGCAACCAGGCCAATGGGAACAATAACGAAGACAATAAGGATAACCACAGGACTGGTGAGCATGAGTTCCTGAATGGACAAGAGGAAGAAAGAAACAACCCCAACGTTGTGGCGAGTAAGTTCCTACTAGACAATTTCCTTGTTTCTATTTTAGTTGATTCGAGTGCAAATGTTAGATATGTGTTCCTAAGAGTTAGTCAGGTGCTTAAGCGTACCCCATTACCCTTAAAACACGAAACATGTTGTAGAACTAGCTAATGGTGAAAGTCATAAGGGCACACACACAGTTAAGGGTTGTAACCTCGTCTTAGCTGGTCAGACATTCTCTATCGATCTTATTCCTATCGTACTTAGTAGCTTCGACGCTGTTATTAGGAAGGATTGATTATCTCACCATTAAGCGGAAATTCTTTGCAACGAGAAGATTGTCCGCATCCCTCGTTCTGGTGAGGAACCCCTCGTGATTCATGGCGACAAGAGTGGTGCTGTTGTGGGCATCATCTCTTTCCTTAAGGCCCAGAAGTGTTTGCGAAAGGGACACGCTGCTATTCTAGCCCTCGTTCCTGATACATCTTCGGAAGAAAGAAAGATAGAAGACATTCCTATTGTACGTGATTTTCCTGAGGTATTTCCTGAGGAATTACCTGGTCTTCCGCCTCATCGTCAAGTTGAGTTTCAAATCGAGCTAGCTCCTGGAGCAGCGCCCATAGCTCGAGCACCTTATCGTCTAGCCCCATCAGAACTTGAAGAACTGTCCACACAACTACAAGAGCTCTTGGAAAAGGGTTTCATACGTCCTAGCTCTTCGCCTTGGGGAGCTCCAGTGTTATTTGTGAAGAAGAAAGACGGTACCTTCAGAATGTGTATTGACTACCGCGAACTCAACAAGGTGACCGTGAAGAATCGTTATCCTCTTCCTCACATTGATGACTTGTTCGACCAGTTGCAAGGGTCGAGCTATTACTCTAAGATTGATTTGAGATCGGGATACCATCAGCTGAGTGTCCGGGAGGAGGACGTCTCCAAAACAGCATTCAGAACTCGTTACGGCCATTACGAGTTTCTGGTTATGCTCTTCGGATTGACGAATGCACCTGCAGTTTTCATGGATCTCATGAACTGAGTGTGCAAACCTTACCTGGATAAATTTGTCATAGTCTTCATCGACGACATCCTGATCTATTCAAAGAGTCAGGAAGAACACGAGCAACACCCGAGGCTTATTCTAGAACTTCTTCAAAAAGAGCAGTTGTACGCCAAATTTTCGAAATGTGACTTCTGACTTCGTGAAGTCCATTTTCTAGGCCATGTGGTAAACAAGGATGGAATTCATGTTGATCCATCCAAGGTTGACTCGATCAAGAACTGGCCTGCACCCCGTACACCAACAGAAATCCACCGATTCTTGGGTCTGGCGGGCTACTACAAAAGGTTCATCAAGGATTTCTCCAAGGTTGCACAACCTCTCACTTCACTGACTCAGAAGGGAGTCACCTATCATTGGGGTGATGCATAGGAATCCGCATTTAAGCACATGAAAGATATACTTTGTAGCGCGCCTATCCTCTCATTGCCTGAAGGCAAAGATGATTTTGTGGTTTATTGCGACGCTTCCATCCAAGGACTTGGTTGCGTGTTGATGCAACGTGACAAGGACATTGCCTACGCATCACACCAACTTAAGGTTCACGAAAGGAACTACATTGCGCACGACTTGGAATTGGGAGTAGTTGTTTTCGCACTTAAGATATGGAGACATTACCAGTACGGTACCAAGTGCACCATTTACACCGATCACAGGAGTCTCGAGCATATCTTTAAGCAAAAGGAGTTAAACATGCGACAACGCCGATGGGTCGAGCTCTTGAATGATTACGAGTGTGCGATCAAGTATCATCCGGGCAAAGCCAATGTTGTGGCCGACGCCCTCAGTCAAAAGGATACTATACCTAAGCGTGTACGTGCGCTACAACTTACCATCCACTCTAGCCTTCCCGCTCAAATAAGAGATGCTCAAGTTGAAGCGCTGAAAGCAGAGAACGTCAGGGCTGAGTCCTTGCGAGGGTCAAGGTAGTGGCTAGAACAAAAGGAAGACGGCACCTACTATGTTAACGTGCGCATCTGGGTTCCACTGTATGGAGACTTACGCGAGCTTGTGATGGATGAAGCACATAAGTCTCGTTATTTAGTACATCCTGGTTCGGATAAGATGTACCACGATCTCAAGGCTGCATATTGGTGGCCTGGTATGAAAGCCAACATAGAAACCTACGTCAGTAAATGCTTGACTTGTGCTAGGGTCAAGGTCGAATACCAGAAACCATCAGGCCCACTCCAACAACCAGAGATACCTAAATGGAAATGGGAACAAATTTTCATGGATTTCGTTACTGCTCTGCCTAGATCTCAACGCGGAAATGATACCATTTGGGTAATCGTGGATCGACTGACCAAGTCTGCACATTTTCTTGCAATCAAAGAAACGGATAAGTTTTCTACTCTAGCAGACATCTACCTAAAGGAAGTAGTATCAAGGCACGGAGTGCCAACCTCCATCATTTCTGATCGTGACGCGCATTTTACTTCTAAACTGTGGCAAGCTATGCACAAGTCTTTTGGCTCACGTTTAGACATGAGCACCGCTTATCACCCACAGACGGATGGGCAATCTGAACGCACCACCCAAACCCTTGAAGACATGCTTAGGGCATCTGTAATCGACTACGGTAATGGCTGGGAAAAACACCTCCCGTTAGTGGAGTTTTCGTATAACAACAGTTACCACACCAGCATCCAGGCCGCTCCGTTCGAGGCATTGTATGGACGGAAGTGCCGATCACCTCTTTGTTGGACAGAAGTTGGCGACAGTCAAATCACTGGCCCAGAACTCGTAGTAGATACAACCGAAAGGATTGCTCAGATACGACAACGAATGGCGGCAGCTCGGGATCGTCAGAAAAGCTATGCAGATAAGCGAAGGAAACCACTCGAGTTCCGGGTTGGGGATCAAGTGCCACTCAAAGTCTCACCTTGGAAAGGTGTATTTCATTTTGGCAAACGAGGCAAGCTCAATCCGCGTTATGTCGGACCGTTCGAAATCACTGAGAAAATTGGCAAAGTTGCTTACTGGCTGAATCTACCGACAGAACTCAGCGGAGTTCACAACGTATTCCACGTGTCAAATCTGAAGAAGTGTCTGTCAGACGAGACCCTCATAGTTCCTCTCAAGGAGCTCACTATCAACGACCAGCTGCGATTCGTCGAGGAACCAGTAGAGATTACTGATCGAGATGTTAAAATTCTCAAGCGCACCAGGATACCTCTCGTCCGAGTTCGTTGGGATTCCCGTCGTGGCCCAGAGTATACCTGGGAACGAGAAGACCAAATGAAACTCAAGTACCCCCAGCTGTTTAAGAAAAGTGCAACCACTACTGAGGCTGAAGCTACTACAGAATTTCGGGACGAAATTTCCAAACCAATGGGAGGATGATGTGACACCCCAGGAAAACCAGGAAACCAACGCAACTCAACTAGCTTCCTCAGTAACCACATGCTAAATTTCAGGACGAAATTCTCTTAACAGGGGGAGAATGTGACAACCCTCATGATTCCATGTATTCGTATAATTTATTAACGGTAATTAAAGTGCTTGATGACTGTGCTGAATCACTTAACTGCTTTCTGGTTACTATGTTATACTTACATGCGCTTGTTAACATACTAGTAGTATACATAAAAGTTACTAAATAGTCCGGTATGCTTTCCTGAGTGTTGAAAATTAAAAATGTTACAAATATATATATATATATATATATATATATATATATATATATATATAGGACACTTTACGGATTAATTAAGCACTTTAACGGGACAGTATCAAACCAAACAACCGGACATTACCCGGAACACCAAAATAATGCTAGAAGCATTGTTTTTATTTTTCTAAGCTAGTTAGGGTCCCCGAACACGCTAACACACTATATATTACTTAACACACACACTTAACACACACAAACCACTAACTAAATACTTAATCTCCTAACTAGATCACTAACTAGAAAGTTGCATCACAACTAAACCACCCCCCCATAACCGGTTGTGAAGTGGGACACACTCACTTGATTTTCTTGAATTGTTTATTGATATTGTTAAGTACTTAAGAGACATATTAACTCATGGTTAATAAGATGTTGGAGTTCACTTATAAAAACACACTAGACTATACACATTATCATCATTCAACTCTCAACAACACACCAAAACACTCCCTCTCTCCCTCTTGCTCGGCCGAGAGCTCAACCACCACCATCATCACCTTCAAGTTTCATTCAACCAATCTCTAGTGATCCAAAGGTGTTAAAGTGCATACAACTAAGCTCGGTGTGTTCGGAAGTTGAAGGACCACTCTCATCTTCTTTTATCCACCACATTTCTTCACTCGAACTCCCCTAGCCTTGAGCTAGTGGTAAGTCTCTTAGATCTACTCATTTTACATCCTATGAAGGTGGTTAAAATATGAATCATAATGTTAAATGTGAAGAACACCAAGAACCAAGAACTTGTAACCTTAACATAAGCTTAAAACCATGAGAAATCATGATGTTCATGTCTTGTGATGCTTGTTGATTGTTGCTTACACATATAGTTGATGTTCATATGGTCTTGCTAGATCATGATTAAAAACATGATCTAGCAAGATGAGAAAGTAGACTTGTTGTAGGATGATAGATCATCCACAAAAAGGTCATGAACTTGAAAGAACAGTATGTTTTCTTGAAAAATAAAGATCAAAGTAGGATGATAAACATGTGGATCTAAAGATCTATGAGTGGTTATTCAAAAGGACCAAGTTAAAAATATGAGTTCCGTAAAATCTTGGATCTTACATAAACTAATCATATTTTTGATGGATAAACAAGTGTAGAAACACTTGTGTAATAAGAAAAGTTCACAAAGAAATATTTTTAGAAAATACGATTGGAAGTTGTAAACACTTAAACTCTTTAAAAATAAAGTTTTTAAAGAAGTAATCACATTTCAAAAGGTAACAAGACTTACCAAGTATGCTAGTAAGTTACTACATATTTTTATAAATTTTCAAGTTCATGAGTTTATAGTTTATGCTTGTTTTTGGCAAGTTCGGTAAGTAGAGGATGTATATTGTTGATTAAGAATTGTTTGAATGAATTTTTGAAAAGAAAATGATATGCTAGTAAGCATGGACGCCTCCATTTACAAAGGAGACTCTGGCGAAATTTTCTAAAAACTCCAACACTTAGACAATATTTTTCTAAACAAGCGTAACAAGTATATTTTGTAATTTATGTTTCGAATACAAACTTCGCCATAACTTTTGTAACAAATACAAAGTGTCGGAGGTTGATGTTTGTAAATAAAAATGGGTAAATATATATATTTAGAATATATATCTTATACTAGAACACTTGTGTGGATACTTGTTTATTTTGTGAGATAGTTATATTATTTTAGGGGAAAATAATGTAACTTAACAATATAACTTGACATTTGAATTGTGTGGTATGTGATAGAAGTAACGAGTAGATAAACCGTACGTAGGATACGTGTTATACATGAGAAACTGATTGTTATCTGTACCTCATTAGGACGTGCTTGATTTCCTGATTATTTGAGTAATTAATCTAACTGAGCAAACCAAGGTGAGTTCACACTCTTTCTAAGGCATGGGATTCCCGGTGGTTGGGAATGGGTTAAAGAATTAAAACGGAATCTACATATCCACCTTAGGTAGGATATGTATGGCCATCCTCCTTGGGTAGGATGCCAATATTAATCCTGCGTATTCTCATTAGGTAGAATACTTACGTTCGTTCTCCTTGGGTATGACAACAACCGTAAAACTTACTAGACAAAAACTCTATCATTAAGTCCCTCATTTTATATCGACTTAATCACCGAGGCCGATGGCGAGCGGGTCATTAGTTAATAGCGCTATTAGGTTTAACAAACCTCACACCGTGTCGTCCGAACGGGCGTGTACTAATGGACTATGGCAAACTGTCAATGATGATAGAACATTGACGTAGGGCACAACAAAATTCGTTAGTAGTCGATATCATACGGTCTAGTAGTTCACATGGGGAAGCCCCCACTGATTATGGATATGGTTTGGGTAATAAAGAAGGAACTGGTTAATCATACTTTCAACTATGGGGTAACCTCCACGGCAAATAAGCCAACAAAAGACAAACCACGTTTTCGGAAACAACTTAAAACTAACCAACCAAACGTGAACTCACTAAACTTTGTTGTTGACTCGTTGTAACATGCCTTACAGGTCGCTAGATGCTTATGGAGCTTGCACGAGGAGGAGGTTGTTGTGGAATATGGATTGTTATGTTCCGTGCTAAACATTTAATCCTTATGAACTTATTAAACCTACGTTTTGGACTTTATACTTATGAACTATGGAACTTATGTTTTACGTATTACGCTTCCGCTGTTAACTTAAGTTGGTTACCTTTAGGTCACCAATTATATTGTGGTTGGCTTAAATTACTTATTTACGTTGTTCAATATGATTGGTGGCTCGATCCTGGTCATGTCACGCCTCCAAGCGGTGATACTCCGCATGGTGGATTTTGGGGGTGTGACAGCAAGTAACTTCGTCGACTGAGAGCGTCGACAACAACGTTTGCTTCGCCTGGATGGTAACATATCTCACAGTCATAATCGTTGAGCAGTTCTACCCACCGGAGTTGACGCATATTCAGTTCCTTCTGGTCAAAGATATGTTGTAGGCTCCTATGATCGGTGAAGATCGTACACTTGGTACCGTAAAGGTAGTGTCGCCAAATCTTTAACTCAAAAACAATTGCGCCAAGCTCGAGGTCATGTGTGGTGTAGTTCTTCTTGTGGATCTTGAGTTGTCGAGAAGCGTACGCAATAACCTTATCTCGTTGCATAAGAACGTAACCAAGATCAAGGTTCGAGGCATCGCCGTAGACTACGAAATTCTCGTTTCCGTCAGGCAGTGAGAGCACGGGATCATTGCAAAGCATAGCTTTGAGAGTTTGAAAGGCTTCCTTTTGTTTAGTTCCCCAAACAAAAGGTTTGTCCTTATGCGTAAGAGAAGTAAGCGGTACAACGATCTTAGAGAAACCTTCGATAAAACGGCGATAATAGCCCGCCAGTCCGAGAAAAGAATGGACCTCAGATGGATTCTTGGGTGTAACCCAACTCTTAACAGCTTCAATCTTCGCAGGGTCAACGTGGTTACCTTGACTATTGACAATGTGACCCAAGAATTGGACCTCCTCCAGCCAAAGTTCACACTTGGAGAACTTGGCATAAAGACGGTTTCCCTGGAGTAACTCAAGAACCCAACGTAAATGGTGTAAGTGTTTGGCTTTTGACCTGGAATACATCAGGATATCGTCGATGAATACGATTACGAAGCGATCAAGGAAGGGTTTACACACTCGATTCATTAGATCCATGAAAACTGCGGGGGCGTTGGTCAAACCAAAAGGCATGACAACGAACTCGTAATGACCATAGCGGGTTCGAAAAGCAGTTTTGGGAATATCCTCCTCTTGAATGCGTAACTGGTGGTAGCCTGAGCATAGATCGATCTTCGAGAAACACGTAGCACCTTGTAACTGATCAAATAAATCATCGATTCAAGCCAAGGGATAGCGATTCTTGATTGCCAACTTATTCAACTCCCTATAATCGATACACATCTGGAACGATCCGTCCTTCTTTTTGACGAAAAGGACAGGTGCGCCCCATGGAGAGGTGCTAGGGCGAATAAAGCCTTTATCTAGTAGTTCCTGGAGCTGACTCGAGAGTTCGCGCATTTCAGAAGGAGCGAGACGATACGGCGCTTTAGCAACAGGGTTTGCTCCAGGAATGAGGTCGATTCGGAAATCGATATCATGAGCGGGCGGTAAACCGGGTAGATCATCGGGGAAGACGTTGGGAAATTCACAAACAACGGGAACGTCTTTCACTTCTAGGTTTCCTTTCTTTTCCTTCTCCGCTACTACAATGTGTGCCAAGAAAGCTTGGTATTCCTTGCGGAGATACTTGCTAGCTTGAACACACGACATGAGTTTAAGACCTTTCGAAGGAGTTTCGCCATACACACAAAGTAGATCACCATTGGCGAGGGAGAAACGAATCATCTTATCGAAGCAAACAACTTTAGCACGGTTTTCGTGAAGAAAATCCATGCCTACTATGATGTCAAAACTACCGAGCTGCATCGGAATAAGGTCGATAGGGAAGAGGTGATTGTTGAGTTCGAGCGTACAATCACGTAGGACAGATTTGACGGTGACGGTTTTTCCGGTAGCAACTTCAACATCGAACGTCGAGGGGAGATGAGCGCTCTTATGATTGAGGAGCTTTTCAAATTCAAACAATACAAAACAATTATCTGCTCCAGTATCGGATAAACACGTAGCATATATACCATTCACAAGGAACGTACCATTGACCACATTGTTATCGGCTTGAGCCTGGCGAGCGTTAATGTTGAAAGCACGTCTGCGGGCAGATGGTTGTTGTTGCTGTTGCTGAGGCTGCTGCTGGGGTTGCTGCTGTTGTGGCTCTTGCTTGACCACTCGGTTCAGGCACATGATAGCGAAGTGGTTGGAATCACCACACTCATAGCAAGATCTAGCATTGATTGCAGGTGCAGGAGCCGCTTGATGGCCTTGAGGAGCAGTAAGTAGAGCTTGTTAAGCCGGAGCTTGACCTTGAACTGGAGCTGGGGTTTAACGTGGACCTGTACGGCAGTTGTCGATGAAGTGGCCATACATGTTGCAATGCACACAGTATCTACAAGCGATTCCCTCTGGGTGGTGATAGGTACAAGTAGGGCAAGCCGGGTGAGGACCAGTATATGCACGCTTTGTCGGCGGTGCATTGGTGACCGATGCCGCTACTTGGCGGTGTTGAGGTTGCTGTGGTGCTGGTACTGTTTGGAGCGGATCTGCAGTGATCGCACAGTTCTTGTTGCTGGAGCTGTTGTTGTTCTTTCTCTTGCGTCTCGAGAGCTTGGATGAATGAGGAGCGGCGGCGGTTTCAGCGGTTGAGGCAGTGGTAGCTTGATGCAGATTCTTGGGAGCTTTATCCCAGTAACCAGACTTGACTCGCTTGTCGTTGATCTCAGCAGCGAGTAGAAAACTTTCCTCAATTGTCGTCGTCTGTGTAGCTTGAACGAAATCAGCCACGCAATCCGGAAGAGCACGGATATACTTCTTGAGGGTGATTTCAGGCGTGGTAACTTGGCTAGGACAGATTATACTCAACTGCTTGAAGCGAGCAGTCAAACCAGCGTTATCTCCATCTTTCTGCTTGATATGCCAGAATTCGTCCTCCAGCTTTTGGCGCTCATGGGGAGGGCAGAACTCTTGCATCATTACGTCCTTCAACTCATCCCATGTTAGCCCGTAAGCTGCATCATTTCCGCGTTTGTTTCTCTCGGCCGTCCACCAATCCAGCGCTTGGGATTGGAAGACACCAGTTGCGTTCAGAGTACGGAGATTGTCAAGCCAGCCACTCTGGGGCAGGGTGACTTCGATAGAATCAAACCATTAAAACATGGTCGTAGGCCCATCTTCACCGGTAAACTCTTTCGGGCCACAGGCTTTGAACTGCTTGAAGCTGAAAACAGCTTTAGGAGCATCAGTCCTGGATTCTTTAGAAGATTTGCTAGAGTTTTCATTCAGCTCACTAACAATATGGGGGATAAATTTCGCCATTTGCTTTGCGACGAGGGTGGCGATGCGTTTGTCATCATGATCGTGGCGAGCTGAACGGGAATGGAATGATCTGAATGACGACATTGTCTGCAACAGACAGCGCCATAGGATTCAAAACGCTATTCGATTATTCCTAGTATAGTCTAGCGATTCACCATAAAGCTCAGGAACACGTAGCCACATAAACACATAATCACATAAGCACATAAACACGTAAACACATAATCACGTAGGGCACAAAAGCAGAAAATAGAAACCATACTATATGTTGCACGTATTCACCTATCCTTCACAGCACGTATAGCGATTAAGTATAGCGAGTGCGACTGGCGAGCAGCGATTGCGTATAATGACCAGTGATTTGTTAGCATTGTGTAGTGTGTTGTGTGTGGTAGGCGGAGCAAGAAGTGTTAAATCGAAACCATCAGTATCTCAATATGCTAATAAATATAAAATCCACATAAAACAACAAATCACAGAGTTGGCGCAAGCAAATCCAGAATCGAATCACATAAAATTCAAGTTGTCTCGGATGTGTGTAGACATGGACTACCCAAAGTGGTTCGACTATTCACAAGGACTTTAAGTGCACACTTTGGCCTTCGGGACTGTGCTCTCGCTTCAATTCGAGCGATCGGCACGCATCCTTCCGGTTACAGTGTTACCTCTAGTCGTTGGAGTCCGTCGAGACTTTGGTGAGAGTTTCGTAGAACCAAAATAAGATCGGGATAAGTCATCAAGGTTCGGGTTTCACCCCTGACTCAACAAGTTCATTCCTGTTTTTGATAAAAAAGAGAGGAAATTCTGCGTCGAAGTGCGGATTTCACTCCTGATTCAACGCAAATTCTCCTGTTTATGGATAAAAATGCGGGTCGAACAAGAGATTTGGTGGAGAGTTATCGGTTTTCACACCTAATCTCAATCCAAATTACTCGTTCATTTTCGAAAAATAGTGTGCAGTGGTTGTGTAGTGCAAGCGGGAATAGCGAGAAATAGCGAGTAAGCTCGTACAAAACCCCTACAGGGTGTGCACAAGTCAGTCTGTTTGTACTTAGACTATAGACTAGGTCGTTTCTAAGACATCGACCTGGACTAGGTCGAATCTTGCCTAATTCCCTATAGTTATGGCTCTGATACCAATCTGTCACACCCCAACCGATGACGGAAACATCGGGGCATGGCACTGAGCGAAACAGATGATCAAGAGAAATTCCAAAACGACTAAATTACCAAATAGTTAATATTATGTCCCATACCATAACCCATTAAGTAATCTAATTATTACAGACAGAGATATTCTCAAAATAAAACATGTTCCGACAACTCAGATTCAAATAAATAATTTGTCTTTGTTTCTAGACCCCATCCTACTTGATTCCACAAAAGCAGATAAAGCACAACATCCTAAGCACCTGTCATATACGTTAAAATAGAGGTCAATACACATAGTGTAAAGGTGAGCATAGAAGTTTAATAGTATTCGTAGAGTTCGAAATCATTTACGCATAACCAGCATGTACAACGTATAATGTGAAGCATGTAAGTTATTGACAAAGATCCTATCAATACCAAAGATTGCGATTGGACTGCGAGTAGCGAGTGCGCATCACATGTTCATCGCTGCAAACACGTGAAGTATTGTCCTTAACAACCCCTGTCCACGACAGGTGCCGAGTCCAAACTATAGTACTATCGTTGCTAAGGCAGGTAGACAGCAATCAATGTGTAAACATAACAAACATGCATTCATCGAGTCACGTATAACATGCATTAGTGGCCAGCGTATAAATAGCGTTTGCGTTGTGTGATCGATGTGACTTAGAATAAGTAACGTATGTAACACCCAAAAGTGCATAAAGCAAAAAGGGATTGAGTATACTCACAGATAGCATTTAACTTAATAAACACTGCCTTGGATTGAAGGGAGCGCTTGAGAGATTAGCCTGAACAGTTAACGATAGCATAAACGATGAGCAGCGCGTAAAACAGTGCAAGAGTGCCAGGTATCGGATGGTAATTTGATCGGATGGCAATCCGATCGGATGGCCAGTCGATCGGATGTCAATCCATTCGGATGGTCATCCGATCGGATGGCCATTCGATTGGATTGATATCTTGTTTGGAAAGGATGTGTTTGTGTATGATGGCTTTGATGTTTTCGTTGTAGCATTTAGAAAATGGAGAAGTATCTCTACCCTTCAGGTCGATCGATCGAACGGTCGTTCGATCGGGTAGCAATCCGATTGGAAGGACACTTAGTGAGAACAAGTTCACAGCAAGGTTGTCACACGATCGGATAGCAATCCGATCGGGTGGCAATCCGTTAGCTACAGATGATCTCTGAAAATTATAAAATGATTAAGTGTCGAAGTTCAAAATGTCACATGGTCGGATGGTCGTTCGATCGGATGGAAATCCGTTCGGCGTTAAGTCCTTTGAAAGTTGAAAATAAAGTTGATGTGTGGAACCAAGTGCAAGCTGATCGGGTGGCTGTCCGATCGGATGGCAATCCGATCGCAGGGCAATCCGTCCCAACGACCTGATCATCTTTGACACTTGATTGTTTTGAAAGTTTTGCAGTTTTGATCGAGACAGTGTGATAACGTGCTAGACAACAGAATCCCCTTTTTGACCCAAGTGATCCGACCGAACAGGAACCACCCTAGTCCGACCGGTTCACGGTTCGAGACGGTTGTTCATTTTTAACCCGTCATCAGTTGTCTCTTGGATAGAATTCTGATCTAGAACTAACCCATCACTAAGAAAGAGTAGAAGATCAGAACGAGCTCCGGTTCTAGCGGTTTTGAGTGCATTGAGTGTAAAAGAGTTGAAAGAAAGTTGAAAAACCTTCTCTCAATCCTTTTAACCATGAATATGTGCAGATCTATGTGAAAGCATTGATTATTCATGTGGAAATCCTTCAGATCTAAGTTGTTCTTGGTGGAATGAAACCAAACCTTGAAGTTCATAAGAACTCCATGATGATATCACCCTAGAACACCTCAAATCCGGTGATTTGACGGTTGAAAGTTAAGATTCAAAGGTGAAAAAGGTGAAGAAGTGTGTGTAGATCATAGAAGTACAAGATTTAGGTTGAAAACTCATAAGAATCGCGAGAAATAGAGTGAAATGAGAGCTTGAGTGCGGCTGGTTCGAGTGAGGAGCTGTCACATCACAAATGATGTGACATGAGGGTATTTATAGGGTTTCCCAAAGTGGAAAGTGATGAAGGGTCGGATTGGTCACTGATCGGATGGCAGTCCGATCGGGTGGCAACTCGATCGGGTGGTAACTCGATCGGGTGGCAGTCCGATCGGGTGACAATCCGATCGGATGACAATCCGATCGGATGGCAATCTGATCGGATGGCCCCTCAATCGGTTGGCCACTAGATCCAGGTGTCTGGCGCGATGAGTTTTGTCATTTCGATTCGCGTGTTGAGGGTTGCGATGCGATAGTATTACCCATTAGTTACACAATTAACCTAACTACTATATCTAACATACATTCACTATAATTAACTTGCGTTTAGCGTTTGCGATTTGATTGCGATGCGATAGAATTGCGATTGCGATTGCGATTTATACCTCAACATAAACATAACACGCACAAGTAACACATAAATAGCACACACACGTAAAATAATATCCAGAACACATAATTCAAGTTGCGATGCGGCGATTAGCGTTAAGTCGATTATCGATTAAATATGGGATTAAATAGCGATTAAACCTCGATTATTAATAGATACTCCGCATAATACAACTAAAGCGATTAAATAATATAATTTGATTACGAGTCAAAGAAGTCAAAACAGTAGTTGAGCAAAGAATGATAGATCGCAATTAGCAATCTTTTCTCCCTTTGACTTCAATATTGACTTTGACTTTGACTTTGACTTTCGAAACACGGGGTGTTACAGATCGTTTTTACTTTCGCCCATCTTAAGGTTACAGAGAAACGATGGGTCTAAATAGTGGGGAGTGTAATTTAGAAAGTAACATTCTAAATCTTTATGAGATCCACCACATATTTGACACCACACACCGTAAGAGGAGCAGAAGTAAAAATAATCAATATCACTCATGTTTGTGTCAGAAATTACCAACCGTCGGGATCTTACGGTTTTTTTTCAGTAACTGGGATTTGGACATGGGGGCGTGTTCAGTGGGCACAGCCCCGTGTTCAGCTATTGTCTGACTTAAAACAGGATTGCCAGTAACAAAGATTGGGCATGAGAGCGTGTTCAGTGGGCACGGCCCCGTGCTGAAGTCTGCACATGCTGAAAAATTAAGAAAAATCCTAAAAAATAAAAAAAAATAAGAAAAATGATTAGGCCGTTGTTTCGTAACTTTCTTAAAATCCTTGTGTCACCGGCAACGACGCCAAAAACTTGATGCGTGTCAAGTGCAATATATTTTTATTGATATTTTAAGCCCATTTTACACATTAGTCAAGTTTTAACTTTATAAAACACGATATTCTACTAACACTAAACACATACTTGGGCAAGTGCACCCATCGTGAGTGTAGTATAATGTTGGTAAGAAACCGAGGTCGTCCAAGGACACAAGAGCTTTTAGTACCGGTTTATCCTCAACGTCTAATCAATCTAAATTATTGATAAAAGGTTTTTAAATATGAAAATAAAAACTAAAAATGCAGAAATAAAAATAGATAGACAAGATGAATCACTTGGATCCGACTCGCCTTTAATGTATCCTTTGATTATTTTTGCACTTTCGGACTTTTTAAGAGATTATCTTAGTTATAGTAGTAGGCCCCTCTTTTGAAGGTGACGTTACCCTCAATCCAGTGGTTTGAGTCAGCAAGGATACAATCCCAAAGGGCCGGAATATTGAAAGATAATTAATTAAGTTATTAATGCGAAAAGTGGTAGGCCCCTCTTTTGAAGGTGACGTTACCCTCGGCTAAGTGGTTTGAGTCAGCAGGGATACAATCCCAAGTAGCCGGTTTAATGTATTAATAGTATTTAACATATGAGGGGATTAAGCTATTCGCACCACCGCCATCCAATACCAGTGGGTATTGAAGGAGGTCCTAGTAAGCTTGACCCAGGTCCTTGCAGGATCTATACACTGAACAAGGCAAGAACCTTACTAAACCATTCCCTTAACCCCCGACCAGGTAGCCAACATACCTCTATATAGACCGTAGAGATATGAATGGTGTAAATCTTTTACTTTATATAGACAGTAAAGTAATGCCAAGACACCACGGACAACTGATAAAGAAAATTCACCTTCAACATAAGAAACTAGTTATTAAAGTCATTAATACAAAACCAAATAAAAAGTACCGAAAGATTAAAAATCAAAAGTAATACATAAAAGACTTGTCTTCACCAAGTGATGTAACAGACTTAGCCAAACATGGCCTTTGATTGACAAGAACTCTTACGATCAATCTTGGATCCCGAAACTACTACACACTCTAAAGGTGGATGATGGATGATGGTGGTGGGTGTTGGTGGTGTAGTGGTAGTGGAGTGGTGGCAAAGTGGGAGAGTAGTGGTTTGCCAAGGGATGCATTTGAAGTGAGCCAAGCACCCCTATTTATAGCCTGAACAGAAGCCCGACCACGACCCCGTGTCCAGCGGACAGGCCCCCATGGCCATCCTTTTCTATTCTTTCATCAAATGCATTTGTCAGCATAGGGCTACACATGGCCTGTGTTCAATGGGCACGGCCCCGTGGGCAGAGCGTATCTGTACTACCAAGATTTTGCAAGATTCTGCGTATCTTAGCGTTGACCACGCCCCGTGCTGAGCTGGGCACGCCCCCGTGGTGGGCGTAGAAGCTTCCACAGGTTTGTCTCTCTGCAGGTGGCTGACCACGCTCCCGTGTCCAGTGGGCACAGCCCCGTGGTTAGTCTTCTATTTCTTTGTTTTTGCTTTTGGGATGCTGCCGAGGGGTTGGTCATGTCACGTTTATTCCTTTTCTTAGTATTTATGTTGGTTTCTGCTGTATATTTGTTCCTTTTGCTCATTTAAGCTCATTTGGTCCTGTAAATTCAAAAGGAAGACAAAAACACACTTTTTCCAGCATTAGTACTAAAAAGGGTTAGTTTTATGTCTCATTTGATGTAATTTATATGTTGCTTTTTTGCACACATCAAATATCCTGATCAAACAGGTTGGAAAGTTCTTACAAACCGACTTCGACATTTTTCGGAAGATTCACTGTTGCTTTTTCACAAGGGTGATTAGTCCTCTATGAAGGTGATGGTGTTTGGTTAAATGAAGGTTTTGAGGTCATTCAGATATTAGTTGATCGGCCAGGTGTATAGTATGCACTATGTTTTTTCAAGTGTTTGGCCATATTTTTGTTAAAATGTAAGAACACCAGTATTTTAATTTGAATGGTTGCTGTAGTGCATGCACCAATAATGGTTGCTATAGCGCATGCATCGATACTGAAGAAACGCCAAGTTAATCTGACGATTAACTTGTGGTTTGTGTCTTGTCCAAATAAGGTTAATCTTCTTCTGAGCTCGATGAACAACAACGTCGATCCTGCAAAACAATCAACACACCATGAAGTTCGTTACAAGGAGGAGAATAGGGGGGTTCTCCTTGTAACCACCCTCCAGTGTGAGAATAAGAACTTGCTTTGAGGATAAAAGTGTGTGTACTGTCACACCCCTTTCTAAGGCGGAAGCACGAGGTGTGATCCTGAAAGGTTCTCATTGCATACGAATGGTAAACATACTACATGATCATAAAACAAACTCCACAATGCCATTGGTAATTAATATCCAAAACAAAAGTTAAGTTTTAAGTTTACAACCCACATAAGATAATTGTTTGAAAAGTTTACAACTTCGTTTCAAAAACAAGTATCAAGGTTTTGATCATTATATCACCACAAGAGGTGGAATATAACAACCGAATCCTACAAAAGTGTCATTGGAGCCTCGACACAAAATAACTAGAAACATGAACAACATCCTTGAGCAAAGAGGGACCGCACGTACATCCACCTAGTTACCTGAAATACATGTAATTTTTGGAAAATCGTCAACAAAAGTTGGTGTGAATTCATGCAGTTTTGTGTAAAACATTTAAGTATTACTGTAAGAATCATGGTATGTAATTGTACTTGAAAAAGTATTCTGTAAATGTAAGGAAATCGAGATCGCTAATGGTTCGCGAGGCTATTAACATATGTAACGACATAGGAAACATCCAAACCATAGGCATTTTACTTGTCGATTCACGACTAGAGACACAAAAGCACTCTCGGTAAAAATGTGGCCAAGAGTGTGGCTACCTGAAACCCATTAGATCTAACCTTTTGTTCCGCGGTCTAGGACTGATGTTGATTAATGGTGCTTATGACACCCTATTCATGACATGATCTATAGTATCATTCCTTAGTTTTGTTTCTACATACCACAGTACATGTATTTTCCCCAAGTTTAGAAAATCAGAAAATGTTTAAAAGTGGGGACATGAACTCAGAGTGTTGCGTAACTCGCATCGTAAACGTTCACCGGCTATGTCGTGTAGGCGTCGCAACCTATAATTGTTCTATGTTTGTTAGTCACTAGACTTGTATCACACAAGTACAAGTCACCATCTTAAGTTTATGTATTTGTCTTTTGTATGTTCAACTCTTGTGAGGGTCGTGCCCTTGTTTGTCGGGTCTCGCCCGTTCGTCGTGTCTTTGCACTTTGAATTTGTATTGTTTATTTGTAAATATATATTTAACTCTCAAAATATATATTTGTTTACGTAGTCTTTGCCAACATAATAAGTGTTAAAAATAAACTATATTTTTAACTTGTCCATATATACTACTTATATTATTTTCCAAAAATAACTATAAGTATTTTGTTAAATAATACTCTCAATATTATTTTTGTGCAAATACTTGTGTATTTTACATTATTTGCCAAAAATCAATACTTTGATTTTTATTACTTTCCGGAATTATATTTCTTAAAAATTAATATATTTTTAAGACTTGTGTGAAATATATATATATTTTGTCATGCTTGTAAATATATATAATTATTTTTGTTATTCACCCGATTTTGTATAATTTTTACTACTTTGTAGTTGATATATATTTGTCCAAAAGTATATTTTAAGTCCATAATTGTCCTTAAATTGTTCAAGTCCGAAATTCGTTAATGAATATATTTATACAAATATATTTCTTTGTATTTGACCATATACTCTTCTTGTGAGGAATTTTGTATACTTGTATACTTAAGTATCCTTATGTATTTGTATGTATATTTTGGTATTTATACTCCTTGGGAGTATTTAGTGTATTTTTCAAGTTCCTAATACACTACTACATATAATACACATAATATACACTTAACACAAAATTTAGTAATCACTGAATATATATATTTTTCCTAAAAATATACATACTTAATATTAATTTTAACTTGAAGAAATCATCATTTCTTAACTTGAAATTTTATACAAAGTTAGGAAACCTTGATAAATATTTTTAGGTGAATTTTTGGGGAATAAGTTTCACCAAAACTTATATTTTTCTAAGTGTCAAAATTTTATAAAAATTTTGACATAGTTTCCCCTAAAAATGGAGGTTTTCCATGTTTTCAAAACATGTGTTTATTTTTTTTTATTACCAAAAACAATTTCCAACAATTTTCACAAGTAACATACACTAATTACTTCATGTAAAACATTACGATGAACTTGATTTTTTTGCTAAAAATGTGTAGTCTTTTAGATCTGCACTTTACATACAATGATTTTTCATAATCAAGTGTTCTTGTAAATTTTAAACAAACTTTTTATGAAACTTTAATTTACTAACCAAACCATCCATGAGTTTTAAGGTTTCAAAGTCTTGAAAATTATGTTCTAAAATCATTCTTATGCTCATTTAAAAGATCTTTATGTTTAAAACTATGTTTCATCATGGATCTTTCAAGATCCTTACTTATCATACTTGAAACTTTCATAAACAAGCTTCTTGATGAACCATTAACAAACCTTTCATGGCTTTTAGTTTCAAAAGTTAGTTTTACATACACTTTGTTACTTCAAGAACACAAGTTTTCAAAAATCATCTTTCAAGTTCACATAAGGGTTTCACAAGTTCATCTTTAAGTTTAACCATGGATCTTTCAAGATCCATGCTTAAACTTGTTAGATCTAAGCTTCTAACAAGCTTAACATAATAGATCTAAACATACACACAAGATCCAACAACTACAACTTCATCACATACACCAAATAACACTAAAATCACTTGTTTTCTTCATGATTATGTTAGAGCTTTACTTACTCATCTTTTAAAGTTTAGTTTCTTAGATGGTGTGACATGTATATAACATAAACATGAACTAAAATAGTGTTTGGAAGGCTTACAACTAGCTCTATTGTCTAGGGAAGTGTCACAAAAAGGATGAAGATGAAGAATGAAGTATATGAGAGGTTAAAAGCTCCTTAGCAAGGTCCTTGAACTTCTAGCACTTGTAGCTTCCTTAGATAGCCTCCATACACCTTTGTATATGCTTAGATTGCCTTGGAATGAATTGAAAATGGTGGATGTGTGTGTGTTGTGTGTTGTGGGTGAGCCGAGAACAAGGGGAGAAGAGAGGAGGAAAATGAAGTTGTGAAAGTGTTGAAATGGTCTTGTTTCATCAACCTTTGGTTTCTTATAACACCTTCCAACATCTAATTGTACAAGAGGTAAGATGTCTAATATCTTGGGCAAAATTAAAAATATTACAATGAAAAGTATGTGGGGCCATGTTTGGGCCGGTCACCAAGAAGGGGGGGGGGGTAAAATGCAAAATGTTGGAAGTTGGAGGTTATAAATGTAAACTAGAAGGTTTAACTTAGTTTAAGTGTGTTTAGGTGTTTTTATGATTTTTAAGGTTTTTTATCACCATAACTAGCTTAATATCATAAAAACAATGCTTCTAGTCTAATTTTGATGTTTTGGGTAGTGTCCGGTTATTCGTTCGGTTAACGGTTTGTTAAAGTGCTAAATTGCGCAGTTTTACTAGGTATGAAGCACCTTTTGTGACTGTTTTAATTCCCGACACTTTGTAAGTTATTATGGACACTAAAACATCAATTCTGCATAATATTTTGGTGTTAAAATGCTGTTTTTTGCTATTTTTCCGCTGCATTCTGCAGAATACAGCATTTAAAGTGAGTTTCGGGTGTCTTTTAGTGCGTATTTTAGTTTCCGGAAAGTGTATTTGTTAACCCGTGTATCCACACTTGGGTTTTAATGTGTTTTTGATGTTGGACCTACTCCTAGGCCCTAAATCTACTATCTGACTGCTTTCTGCAGAAATGCTAACACAGCATGTCTTACTGGTGAGTTTACTAGTCTTTCTGACGCAACGCTTAATGTAGTACACAATGCATTATTTGAAGTATAAAACATGCATGAATTCATATGTAAAAAAAGTAAGCACATAATGTTGACGTTTAAGAACATAATTGCAGATAATAAATAATTAATAAAATAGTACAGAAATTACCAGTTTTGTGTCAGTTGTCACATGTATTAAGTGAGAGAGCAAGGCAGTGATCGTTAAACCTGGAGGTGAAGTCCTCTATTTATAGCCGAGGTGATTTGTGATGGAGATGGGATGATGTGCCTAAGGTCGATAACAAGGAATATCCATTATGTCTCCTCTACCACGACCGTTAGTGATTCTAGGTGAGAGGGTAGTTGGCGCACGCTGAATGGATCCACGTGTCCTGACGGTTGTCCTTGTTGTCTGGTCTGTCATCAGCACCTAAGTGGAGATCATGGGGCACTGGTCAGCGCAAGCTGATTGGTGCCACATATGTGTCCTTGTGTACTTTTTGTCTCCTACACGATTATTCATCGTGCAGCATGATCAGATACAGCCAGTTGAGCACATGTGGTCCACTGCTCTGCCACTCGTACTTTTTGTACTTGCCTAACGTTTCCTTATGCTTCATGTCCCGCGCGACTTGGGTACTTCCATGCAGTCGGCACAAGTTCAAGGAAGCCAGGTCTTTTGTTAAAGGAACTAAGTGTCAGAAATGATTATATCTTGGTCCTGACCTCGCGAGCGACTTGGGACATACCCTTGTAGTCAGCGCAAGGTCGGGAAAGTCATCCTTTTGGCTTACTTTGGTTATGTTCTCGTGCATGACCTGAGTTTAACTCGTGTGGCCGTCGCAGGATTTGGGACCATACCCCTACAAGTCCCCCTAGTTAAGTGCTTCTTCCATGCGCGAGGCAAGTGGTTGGAGCTCTAGACTAGAAATAAAAGTTAAGTGTCTGCGCTTTGATCTGGAGTTCAGGAAATCAGCATGTGCACTAGAGAGTTGGCACGCGTGTTGTTGTCTTGCTTCTTATACGGCGCAGTTATCTAGCTTCCTACTGAAGTTATCTCTCTTTTTTGGGCGACAAAACCTCGAAATTTGAAAAAGAGTATTTTCTGACTGGTTGGTGGCGAAAGCGACGTGTGATGTGATCGCTGACACAGTGACGAGCATGTTGTCACTGTGTCAGGCGTATCGTCGTCTCGTGTCAGGATAGTGGGTTACACGCGCGTGTGGTAACCGTCACTCCGTATTTACCTCCTGACGTGTAAAACGCTGATTGGGCACGCGTTGCGAGTTGTTTGCACGACTACCTATCACGTTAAATGCGATGGGTAGAAATAGGAGAAGAGGGTGAACGATTCAACACGTTTTCATGAATTCTATCTCTCCGTTCCTTTGTATCTTCAAATATTCAAGGTTTTCTCTGAAGATCTTCAAGTGTTCTTCAATCTTTCCCATATCTCATCAATATTATCCTCTTAAATGGCTGCTCATGAAGAAGAGAATATGGAAGTGGAGTAGGTTGGTGGTGGCATGCCACCATTGAAGTGGGAGGAGGGGTTCTTCGAACAGATAGTTCGGGGTCATCAGTTTTCCGGCGAGTGGGAAGCATGCTATCTGGCCAAGGGCCAAACCGCCGCTGATGCGCCGCTGGGCTATATCACGTTATTTGCATATTTTTTTCGAGGATGGTAACTTACGGTTGTCGGCGACAAATTTCTTTGGTGAGATCCTATCCTTCTATCATTTTCACTTTTCCCAACTAAGCCCCTTAAGCATGGTTCGGATTCGACATTTTGAGTTTAATTGTCACTCACAAGGGGTCGAGCCTACTGTTGAAAGATTCCGGGCCTTCTATGAATCTCAAAACAACATTGGGTTTTACTCGTTTGCCATGCGTGGCTCGAAAAGGTTGCTCATCAATCCTCCGAAGAGCTATCATGATTGGAAGGGAAAATTCTTTTATATACGCAAGGAGGTGATTCCGGTTGCAATGGAATTCCGAGACCCGACGCCTATCCCGAAAGAGGATTTGAAGACACCCAAGGGCACAACTTGGTATGAGAAGCTATTATTGTTGCCTAACCTGGCATTTGGTGAACAAGTGCTCGTCGCCACTAGCATGAGCGATAAGTGGCACCAGCACGAACGTCCCGTTCTTCTCTTAGATGGCAAAGGTAACTCTATCCCTTCGGTGTTGCCTTTTCGTTCCCTTTATGAAATTTTTTCTAGTGATAACCTGTGAAGTTTCATCCTTGTCATTTACAGAAATTGATCTTTAACACCGGGCGTTCCCTGCTAATGCTGGTGTCATGGGCGTGCGGCCCTTACGCGATGATGAGGAGCTCTGGTATGAGGAAATTTGCGAGAACTTCATGTATTCCCCGACGGGAGTGTTCACTGCGCCGCACACCCCAACTGAAGGTGCGCATATACTGAACCCTAGGCCACGTAGGGCCACAACTCCTGCTGGAGAAGAAGTTGTACTGCTTTCCAGCAGGGAGTCTATAGCTTCTTCAGAACATGGGTTAAATTCACCCTCTTATGCCTTTGCAGGTAGTCGCGTGATTTGGGTGTCGACCCTGACTGCCAGAAGCCCACAAGGCCAAGTAAGAAAAAAGGGGCTACGGTTGCTAGAGGGTCGCACCCCAAGAACGTAGAGGCGAGTGTTGTAGCGTCTGATGCTGCTTCGCACAAAGGTACGACTCGCTCTCAACAACTTAGCTTAGATGATTTTATCATAGTAGCTGATTCCATGGAGGAATTATACTCTATAGGTGGGAAGTTTAAAACTAGCGGGGCAGCCGGCGCACGGAGTTTGGGTAGTGTGAGCTCCAAAGACCAGCCTTCTGGCGCGACTCTCACATCTACCCCTATTGAGGAAATGGAAGCTGACCCCTATCCCTGAGCTTGCACGAAAAAATGCCTCAAAGCGTCAGCGCGAGGAGTCAAAAATGAGTCCTGCGTCGGCGACTAAGAAGGTGATTTTACGCAAGCCAATCATAGAGAAAAAAACTGACCTTGGATCCTTAATGTCTGGGATCTCTCCTGGTAAGCGCTTTATAACTTTGTACCTTTAAACATTTCCCTATTCTTTGTGATGTCCTAATGTAGTATGCGTCTTGCAGAACCGAAGACAGCGTAACCAAGGTTCAGGATCATTCATTCAATGTCTGCACCCAAGCCACCTTCACCTCCTCCGAAGGTTGCAACAAAATAGGTGGAAGGAGCGCAAGAAAAGGCTGAGGGAAAGACTGTAGAGTTAGAGGTTGAGATTCTCACTGCTGCGACTCCGATCACAAAAGACGCCACTCCTTGTGGTGGTCCTAAGAAATCAGAAGGTATTTTCGAGTGAGTTGAGGTAGAGCAGACTAACAATGGAAGTTGAATAACCTGTTTATACGGCTGAGAAGTCTCCTCAAGAAGTGAGGGTGGAAGGTGACGTGGCCGATATACGCTCTCCGTCTGAGATGCGGCAGGCAGGTGCTGTTGGTCCGGGGGTGCTGGTGTAGGTGGTGAAAGTTTTAGCTCGTTTAGTGCTCAGCATAAAGAACCTTCACCAATCCGGCCAGAAGATACTTTGGGCGACCATTACTACCATTCTTATAATGACAGTCACGCCAACGAAATCCACGCCCCCGTATGGAAGCTAAAACAAGGTGATACTACTTCCAACTTCGCCACTTGCCGTGAGTGGTTCATGGGCACATTCCCTCCTGCTAAGGTTCTTCACGAAAAGCAGCGCAAACATGACCAACTGTACCAATCACATGTGGTTTCACATGCTAATCAATTGTCCACCGGCAATCAGATTATGTAGGAAAGGCGTACAATGCACCGCGAGCATGCAGAATGGGAAGCCGTCAGGAGCCGGTTGGCCGCCACTGCCAAATATTTCTAAATAGCTAAGGCTGATTTGGCTGATGAAAAGGATTAGTTCGAGGCTGAGGCGAGAAAAGAAGATTGGGGCATTCTGGGCCTCAAGAATAAGGATTTGAAGAACGCCAGCAGTGACGCGAGGTGTGTAAGAAAGATAACGACAAGATGTACCACACGCGCACTGAAATCACAAACCTAAAGGCGCAGGCTCAAGTTTCTGCTAAAACCATTGCGGACTTGAGTGCTCAAAATGAGGAGCTTGCCAAGTCAAAAGTTGATTTTGAAGAGAGGTATGAAGCAGCGAAGGTGCACTGTGAATGCACGGAGCAAAATCAGGTTCGTACTGCTTCTATCTGTGTTTAACAAGAAAATGAAATTCAGAGGCTATACACCCATTTAACTTCACAGGAAGAGTTGAGGCAACAACTTGTCTTTAAGGACAGAGACATGGCTGGCAAGGATGCTAAGATTGCAAAACTCCAGCGTTGCTTGTGCGAGTCACAAGAGAAGGTGGACTCTTTTGAAATTGATTTTGAAGCAGTAAATCAGAGGGCCGATGGTGCTGTGGAGGTGTGTGAAATCTCCCAAAAAGCCTTGAACGTTTCCCACAACAATTATTCTAAAATCCAATCGACCGTGGAGCCTTTGGTTAACAACTCAGAATGGTTGTAGCAATACGATATTGCGCATGTATGTGACTATTACTTAGCTTTTAGATGAATATTTTATCAACTGATGGGCTAACTCTATAGTTGTATAACAGGTTGCCAATGTTGTGTTAAACTCAACTGAACTTGACCAAACTGTGGTAGTGCTTACGGTAGCAGCGCGCCAGATGGGCCACCGCGAGGGATATACAAAGTGTGTGTCACATGTTGAAGCCGCGCTTAAAGTCAAGTGGGACAATAGACATTGTTCTACTAGCGCTGAGGTAGAGACGGTTTTCGCAAAATCTCAAGAAAGTTATAACCATCTTGCCTTGCCAATTATGGACTTAGTATCTGATGCGCTTCAACATGATGACTACGTTGCGCGCTTGAAGGCTATATTCGAGGTCCCTGGCGATGAAGATTTTGACATCGACCATGATGAAGATGAAGAGGGAGCTGGTGGAGCGACATGAGAGCCTATTATTTTGAAGTTTGTAAAAAAGGCGCTTATGCCTTGTCTTTTATTAGTTATCTTGTTTTTCGAACAAGCAAACATGTAATTCGTGCGCGTTATGCTTTTAATACAAAGTCACTTTTCTGCCATTTGATTATTATGTTACAATTATTGCATTGTGTTAGAAACTTTGTTTAGGTAGTGCGAATGAATGTAAGTGTGGCTCATGTTTGAATGGTGTAATCTGACTCCGCGCTGTGATCGCGGGAATCTTAGAGATTAACCAGTTCAGGAGCTCGTAATTTACTTGTTGTTTTTACATGAACTAAAAGTTGAACATGCATTTGTAACATGAATTAGACGTATGAAACAACAAGGGAAAATAATGTAAACAACACTTTTCATTAATAAACTTGTCAGGCTCGTGGCCATCGCTTACAAAAGGTTGTGTATTACATGTAGCACTTTCTCAGTTGTTGTGCATTCCATGTACGTGGAATAATGTGACCGTTCAAAGTTCGCAGCTTGTACGTACCTTTGCCCAGGGCTTCGTGGATTAGGTATGGCCTTCCCACTTAGGCGCGAGTTTCCCTAGGCGTTCGACATTGGTGGCCTCATTGTCACGAAAAACATAGTCGCTTGGATTGAACGTACAGATGTGCACCCGCGCATTGTAGTACTTCTCCTGTTTGGACTTATATTTTGCTTCCTTGATGGCCGCGTTCTCGCGCAGTTCTTTAAGTAAGTCCAAATCGAGTCGGCATTCCGCCTCATTATTAATTGCGTTGACACCCGTCATGCGTGGTGAGGGGAGACTGATCTCCGCCGAGATAACCGCTTTTGAGCCATAGACTAGGCTAAAAGGGGTTCGCCGTTACTAGTTTTAAGCATGGTGCGATGAGCCCAGAGTATGCTTGGGAGCTCATCGACCCACCCTCTTCGCTTGGTACCCAGACGGGCCTTGATCTCTTCCACAATGCCTTTGTTGACACTCTCTACCTGACCGCTGCCTTGAGGATGCACAACAGAAGAGAAGGCATGTTATATATGCAGCTCCTTAATCCAGCTGTGAAGGTCTTCTCAGTTAAATTCATGTCGTTGTCTGTCACGATGCACAAGGGTAAGCCAAACTGGAAAACGATGTGCTCCAAGCCAAACTGGAAAACGATGTGCTCCCATATGAATTTTTGCACAAATCATTGTAGAGGTTGACGCGAGTGCCTTGACTTTGACCCATTTTGCAAAGTAATCAACTACAACAATGATAAATTTGACCGCGCCGGGGGCCTCTGGAAATGGACCCACCATATCGATGCCCATTGTTGAAACGGCTATGCTGTGGATACTCGTATTAGGTCATTCTTTGGTCTGAGCGTCTTCGGCGCATGGCGCTAGCAGGAATCTCATTTGCGTAACTATTTTACAGCATCTAGATGCATGCCGGGCCAATAATATCCAGCGTTCATTATCTTGGCGACCACCATGCGTGGTCCTGCGTGGATTCCTCAAATGCCTTCCTGAATTTCGTGAATGAGGCAACTGGCATCTTGTGGGTCGACGTAACGCATTAGTGGACCCAAATATGATATTCGGTACAAAATTCCTCCGTCCATCTGGTAAAACAAAGCCGTGTGTTGAATTTTCCTTGCTTCTGCTTTGTTATCAGGGAGGATCCCCACTTGCAAGTATTGAATGATAGGTGTCATCCAAGAAGGTGAACCTAATTCGATGACATTGACCTGGCGCAAGGGAAGCTAACTTGCTTAGCACGTCCGCTGTGGAAGCTAACTTGCTTAGCACGTCCGCTGGCTTGTTTTCACTTCGGTTGATGTGCACAACCTTAAAAGATTGAAACTTTTGAATTAATTCTTTGGCCTGCTCAAGATAGAGTGCCATGATTTCGCCTTTTGGGTCGTACAAACCGTTGATATGCCACGCCACTAATAGGGAGTCAACGTGTGCTTGCAGATTCTTCACCCCTATCTTTATTGCCAGGCGCAACCTAGCTAAAAACGCTTCATACTCTGCTTCATTTTTTGTGTTCTTGATGTCCAGCCAGATAGCATACGTGAACTCATGCTTTCCCGGGCTAACTAAACTTAAACCTGCACCTGCGTCCTATTCGTTAGAGGATCCATCTGTCTATAACAACCATAGCTCTTCTGACGGCTTCCGCGCAGGGTTTTCAACTGTTTCACATTCGTGAACCTTGTCCATTGGGACCTCCGTGGCAAAGTCTGCGAGGATCTGCCCTTGAATTGCTGAACGTGCTTTATACACGATGTTATGACCACCCAACTCAATTGCCCATTTCGCGAGCCTTCCTGAAATTTTTGGTTTTCTCATAATTGTGATAATTTGTTAACATATTGATAACATGACCAGCAAAGTACTTGCGCAACCTTCTTAATGCGTGAACCAAAACCAGGACCAACTTCTCCATGATTGAGTATTGAGTTTCAAGATTGGTGAGCATCCTGCTAACATAATAGATTGGAGTTTGAGTCCCTCCCCTTTCCACTAATAGCACTGCACCCACTGCCTTATTAGAGGCCAACAAGTATAGGATGAGTGGTTCTTCTTCGCGCAGGGCGGTCAGGGTTGGGAGTTGGATCAAGCACTCCTTCATTTCCTTGAAAGCAGTTTCAGCCTCTATTATCCATTTGAACTCATTCTTTTTAACACAATTATGCAGCGTGCTTATGAAAGAAAAAAGATTTTGCGGTGTGATTGGACAGGAAACGGTTTAGTGTGGCCAGCCGGCCGGCTAACCGTTGCATTTCTTTGATGCTGCTAGGAGATGACATGCGCTATGGCTTATACCTTTTCTGGGTTGACTTCGAATCCACCCTTCGCGACAATAAATCCAAAGAATTTGCCTTCCTCTATTCCAAATGAGCATTTTCTCGGGTTGAGCTTCATGGTCAAGCTTCTCAAAGACTTGAAAGTCTTCTCTATGTCTTTCAACATCTGGCCCTCTTCGGGGCTCATAATGACCAGATCATCAATGTATACCTTGATATGCTTACCGATGTCATCACCAAAATTTTGGTCCACTAGACGTTGTTGATAAGTTGCGCCGACATTGCGCAGGATGAATGACATCTTGGTGTAATAAAAGATACCCAGCTCTGTGCGAAATGCGGTTTTAGCTTCATCTTTTAGGGCCATTTGCACTTGGTGGTAGCCCTTGTAACAATCAAGAAAACATTTCCATCTGAATGGCGCGAGAGAGTCGATCTTCTTGTCTATCTCCAAAAGAGAATAACAATCTTTGGGGCATGCTTTGTTAAGATCCTTGTAATCTACGCACATGCGCCATCCCCCGTTCGACTTCCTACCATGAATGGGTTTGCCACCCACGTTTGATACCGTACTTCGCGCAAATATCGGCCCTCAGCAACTTTGAAACCTTCTCATTCATCGCCTTAGTTTTTTCTGTCCCCAAGCTACGCTTCCTTTGCACAACCGGTTCCACAGATGGGAATGTGTTTAAACAGTGCTCGGTGATGTCGCTCTGGATGCCAGTCATGTCAGCTGGTGACCAGGAAAAGATATCCATGTTCTTGAAGAGTAGTTGCTCGAAATATGCTATGATGTTCTCAGACATTGCATGTCTGAGGGTCACTTTTTGTTCAGGGTACTTTCGGTTCAAAACCACTTCTTCGGCTCAGTGCGCGGAGTGTGCTTACTTGTCTTTGCTAGGCGTGCCTCATCGGCTGCCATTACCTCTTTTCTTGAATATATGATCGCCACTCTGGCATCTGTTGGAAAACCTATCGCAGAGTGTGTAGTGAACGTCACCATGCTCAGATGACCATGTGTTTCTCTACCAATCAAGACATCATGCTTTGAGTTGGCTGGCATGACCATGAAGTTTACCTCAGTTGTTCTTGAATGTTTCCCGTCGGTCAGCGTGACTGGGAAAGAGATTTGTCCGATAGGAAAGACTGTCTCGTTGTAGAAGCCGGTTAGAGGGTAATCGACCGGTTCTAGGCGCCCCTTATCCTTTGGATTGAACTGATTGAAACACTGTTCGTAAATGATATCAGTTGTGCTTCCTGGATATATGAAGATGTAATTGGTTTCATAGTGACCTAGGATTCCAGTAATTACAAAGGGACGCGTGGCGTGTGAACCCTCGCGAACTACTTGAAAATTACTTGCCCTGGCTTTTAGCGCTTCTCCGTAGTCCTCCGCTGACCATATGGGTTTCCAGTCTTTGGACTTTCTTTTGACCCCCTTCGTCTGTTCTTTGGATTTGTCTGGTTTCTTTGCGCACGTTCTTGACCAGGTGCCCTAGCTTTCCGCTTTTAAGGGCCTTCTCGATTTTAGTGCGCATGCTGATACAATCATCGGTCAGGTGGCTGTGTCTTTGTGAAAGTCACAATATAGGTTTGGGTCCTGGCCTTTTTTGTTTTTCATGGGTTGCGGAGCTTTGAAGTTGTGGTTCTCCGTCATAAGGACCTCCTTGGGGGGGTCTTAGATAACGGAGTCCAGTGCTTCTCCCGATTTTCATTCTTGATTGCCCTTTTGTACCCAATTCAATCGATTGTCGCGCGTGCGTCCTCCCCGTAGCGAGGCCTTTCATCATAACTGATGGACTGGTTTGACTTCCAGTAAGAGTTCTTGTTTTTTTGTTACGCCTGTTAGAGTCGTGCATATTGATCCTTGAGTACCGATCTTCCGAGTAATGACTGGATCTGCCCCCACTCAGTGACTTTTTCATTTGCACCACAATTTTGGTTGCCGCCATCAGCTTATCCCACTCTTCTGGGATCCATCTTTTCATGTGATAGTCCTGATTAGGCTATCACATTGTATTGCCTTCTTGAAATGAGCGTGCATGAGATCCTCACTACATTCCCTATTTCAAGACACTCCTTGTTAAAACGAGTGATGAATTCTTCCAAACCTTCGTTCTCGTGCTTCTAGATGTTCATCACTTCTAAGGTATCGCGCTTGTAACGCCTCTATAGGCTGAAGTGAGCGAGAAACTTTTCTTGAAAATCTGGCCAAAATTTCAGTCATCCTGCAGGGAGGCTATCGAACCATGCGCGAGCTGCCCCCGACTGCAATTTACTAGTATTTCGGAGTTTAAAAAGTAATAAATATCTTGATCAAACAGGTTAGAAAGTTCATACAAACCGACTTCAACTTTTTTCGAAGGATTCACTATTGCTTTTTCACTATGGTGATTAGTGCAAGGCACATGACCAAATTTAACCAAAAAATCTAACTGTGTTTGGGCTAAAGGACATAATGTGGAAGATTTTGGAACATTAAGGACAAAACTTGCCAACTTTTGCGCTAAAGGACAGCGCCTGCAATTTGGTGTAAACATAGAGGACAAAACTTGTAATTTACTCTTGATTAAATGAAGGTTTTGAGGTCATTTGGATATTAGTTGATCGGCTAGGTTTATAGTATGCACTACGGTTTTTCAAGTGTTATGTCGTATTTTGTTCAATTGTAAGAACAACAGTATTTTAATTTGAATGGTTGCTATAGTGCATGCACCAATAACGGTAGCTATAGCACGTGCACTGATACCGATCAAATTATCTCAGTGTCCCCGTCACAACACGCGAGCTGAATCCACTAGTTTAGTGATAATAGCTTGATACAGCTAGTTAGTTTAGTATTTTGTTTGAACAAGTTTTATAAACTATGAAAGTTATAATGTTATAAAACAGGTTTTATATATGAATTTGTTTGTTTTTTTTTATTTATGACTCGATTTATATTGTTTTGGTGAAAAAAAAAATAATTCCTTTTTTTATTATTTTTTGGGCGGTTGATTGTAGCCTAGAATCATCTAATTATTTCTGGGCGGTTTGGTTGTAGCTCAAAATAATACAAAATTGTTAAATTTTGACATGTTTTATTGGGCTGTATAAGGGTGAACGGGGTGCTCCCCACGTGGGGAGTATTCCCCACTTAGCCACAACCAATCAGGTTATTCCATGTCAACTCCCCTTTTAACTCTTCATTTTGCACTCAAACGTTGGCATCACTCCACTCACACAATTATTTTTTTATAAAAAAAGAAGAAAAAAATATGATTGGTGAAAAAAGGGTGGACCCACATTAACAACCAATCACCCCCCCCCCCCCTCTCTCTCACTCTCCTCTCTCTCAATCGGTGAGCACACACCGAGCTAAACACAAACCGCGCGGTAAAATTTTGTTGATGGCGGTGTACCCGCATGGCAAAGGCACTCCCCGCATGGGATCACCGAAGGTGCCCCGTGCACCCTAAGCTTTGTTTTAGGCGGGTTTATAACCGCCTAGATTAAGGAACCTGTTTTAGGCGAGTTTATAACCGCCTAGATTAAGGAACTTGTTTTTTCCTATAACCTTTGTTTGGGTGGTCATAAAACTGCCCATAACCCTTGTTTACCGCCTAAACAAACCATTTTTTGTAGCAATCAAATGTGGAATAGCATGGACCAATTACGAGAGAACGAAGAAAACGGTGTTTGGTTAGTAGAGGGAATCAAATTGTCAATTACATATGGCGTTCCATTCCCTGAAATCATTCCATCCAACCCCTGTTTTTTCCATTCCATACATCTTTCACCCTTCATTAACAAAACCACAACCCACCATCATCGCCACCACCCACCACCGCCACCCACCTTGGACGCCTACCGCCACCGCCGCCGCCCACTTCTGCCCTTGCCGTCACCCACCGCCACCCATCGCTGTCGTCACCCGCCACCACCCACTGCCGCATTCGCCACCCACCGCAGTTAGGGGTGAGCAGAAAACCAAAATAACCGAACCGTAACCGAAATAACCGAATAAACCCGGACCGAAAAAACCAAACTGAAACAAAAACAGACGGTTCGATTTTCGGATTTTTATTAACCGAAAATTTCAGTTCGGTTTTCGGATAACCTTTCTCAATAACCGAACCGATAAGTTATAATAGTATGCCAAATCCATATATTTTTATGTTTAAGTTTTAGTTGTTTAAGTGTTTAACCCATACTACTAAAAACTATTAATTTTATTATTGATTATTAAATATTTATAATAAGAAATTAACTTGTTTATTTTCATTAAAATGATTTATCCATTGTTTACAAGAAATAACAAAATTTAACATAAAAATTAAATGATTTTCAAAGTATTATAAAAAAACGTCTTAATAATAACTTTGCAGAAACATTAAAATAGATTAGAATGTTATGTTTATGTGAACGATATTAATTAAAAAGACTAAATATATTAACTTAAATAGAACCATTTAAGAAAGATTCTTAAACTTTGAATTACAATTTTAATTTTTGAATCTTATGTAGTTTGTTTCAAAAACCGAAACGTTACAAAAACCGAAATACCCGAAACCATAATACCGAAACCAATGGTTTTCAAAACCTGAAAATCGAACTTTCAGTTACGGTTTTGGTTTTACCCAAAAACCGAACTGAACCGTGCACACCCCTAACCGTCGTCACCCACCTCCGCTGCCACCAGCCACCACCTCCGCCACCACATCCGCCACCACCCACATCCGCCCTTGCCATCACCCGTCACTGTCACCGGCCACCATTGTCGTCGCCGCCACCCGTTACCATTGTTGTCGCCGCCACCACCACCACCTCTGACCACCGTTACCACTGCCACCTATCACCACCACCACTCACCACCGATTTTATTCCTTCGTCTTTTCTTGCTTACCAAACAAAACAAAATAATGATTCTTTTCCTTCTCACATGGTAATCAAATAAGACATAAAGTGATAAGATCCATTCCATTATCTCGTCCATTCCATTACCTTATTCAATTAATTCACGCATCCATTCCATTACACCATATCAAACAAACCCTTAGTATTGCTAGTAGTTAATAAGTAAATAAATCCATACCTAATAAATAACTTTTGTCATGTGACATACTCTTACTACTTTGAGCTCAAGACTTTTTTGCTTATTTATTTCATCCTTTTATATCTTATTATTGAATTTGAAAAGTTAACTAAAAGATGTAAATCATATCTTATTTCAAAATTTACTTTTATATTATCTAAATCTTCATCATTAACTATATAACTTCCATTTATTCAACACATATAACATACAAGTTTCTAACCTATTTTGGTTTTTATTGTTTAGCCAACAAATATTATACAAGCCCAACCCGGGAAAATCCATTGGCGAAAGGTCACCCCCACTCTGTGAACACATACAACGTTATTGACCAGGCCTACCAGCCATTTTAAGGAAAACCCATCGTCCGAAGGCCTACTATAATAAACCTCTGGCCCACCTTGAATATTGCATAAAGTAAAACTCCAAACCATGAAGATTAGGTTGGAAGGGAACAAGGTGTCTTCTCCCAAACCAATTATTCTAGAACTCATTGGCTTTAACCTATTCTCTTATCTAAACATTCCCATCAAGTAATCTAGTTATCAGTTCAATATAAAATTAGATAAATTAAACTACAGGGAAACAAAATGTTAGGTTTCATTACATTATTTTTAATTTAAAACATACAATTTATTAAATATATCTATAATTAAAACAAGGGTTAATCTATGTTAGGTTTCATTATATACTTTTTAATTCATTTTTTCAATTTAATTTTTTAAATATATGAAAATGATAGAAATAGAATATTTATTCATATGAATTTCAAAAAAAAAAAAAACAAACTCTTGGTTATGTATTTATCCTAATATCCTACACACACACATATGTATAGGGTAAGGTTCATTTGAGAACCATCCTTATTGCGAGAACCGCGGGAAACAATGTGAACACAAAATAAAATCTAAAAAAAAAAAAAGCACTCAATTTTTTTTTAATATTTAAAAAAAATCGCTATATTTCGTTACCAAAAAAAACTTTTTTTTTTTCGAGTAACATTTATCCATGCACATGTGCATATGTATCATTACTTCGACAAATTCTATAATACGTTATCAGTAATAGACAATTGCACTTTAATTTACAATATCATCCGTGATACACTACTTTTTACATTACCAATATTCAAAATGCATATGTGCATCATTAGGTATAATCATGATATAACGTGTTTTGGTACAAAAGTTTGTGATTTTGAATGGAGAAGTAGGCCAATATACATGTTTTTTTGTTAGTTATATCTAGTGGTTGATGATTTGGTTATAGTTGTCAATTTATGATGTAATATGTTGATTAGATTGTATAAATGGTGTTTATATACATGTAATAAAGTGAAAAATATTGGTAATGGTATTGTATTATAGATGGTAGGAGGTAATGATATTGTATTATGGATGGTAGGAGGTAATGGTAGTGTATTATGGATGGTATGATAAATGAAAGGGAAAGGGAAAGGGAAAGTGTATTCAAAGTAGTGTACCAAAACACTTTATTTCATATTGATACATATAGATGCACATGTGCATTTCTAATATTGGTAATGTAAAAAGTAGTGTATTACATATGGTAGTGTAAATGAAAGTGCAATTGTCTAATATTTGTAATGAATTACGAAATTTGTCAAAGAAATGACAAAAATGCACATGTGCAGGTTTGTGTATTATGGATGGAATGATAGATGAAAGAAAAAGTGTATTCAAAGTAGTGTACCAAAACACCTTATTTTATGTTGATACATATAGATTCACATGTGCATTTCTAATATTGTTAACGTAAAAAGTAATGTATTACACGTGCTAGTGTAAATGAAATTGCAATTGTCAAATATTTGTAATGACTTACGGAATTTGTCAAAGAAATGATACACATGCACATGTGCATAGATAACTGTTACTCGAAAAAAAATTTGAATTTTTTTTTATTATCAACGAAATATTGCGATTTTTCCAAAAAAAAATAGTAAAAAAAAATTGGGTGTTTTTTAGATTTTTAGGTATTACTGTTTATGTTCACACTGGTTCTCACAATAAAGTGTGGTTCCTAACGGATCCTTTTTCTCTCTCTCTCTCTCTCTATATATATATATATATATATATATAGGGCATGGATGTATAGAAAACTTATTTCTACTAAGAAAACCTAGGAAACCCAATCTATGACCATTGATCAAGATCATCCAATGGCTCATAAATTTTGAAGCCTTTTTTAATTAAATTTAATAGAAGGATGAAGTCAACAAAAGTACTTGAAGGGTATTTAAGTAAAATCAACCATAATTGTAGTACATTATATATATTATAATATTATGTGATTTGACATGCATTAAAGGAGGTGCACAAATACCTATAAGAACTAATCAAATACCCCCTCCTCATTTCAAACATTTCAAAATATTCAACCCAAATTCATCTCTTTCTCTCTCAAACAATCGATCATCCCAAAACCCACCGGAGAAGAAAAGGGGCACCGGAGAAGATGATCTGACCGGAGAAGATAAGGGGCACCGGAAAAAGGTGTTTTGACCGGAGAAGATGATCTGACCGGAGAAGAAGATGATCTGACCGGAGAAGATGATCTGACCGGAGAAGAAAAGGGGCACCGGAGAAGATGATCTGACCGGTAAAAGTTGCCGGAAATGGAAGAAAGCAAGAACTAAGTGCAGAAGCAAGTAAGTTTGGTTCGATTTTTTATCAGTAGGTGTTTTGATCGGTGATGATTTTTTCTTTTTTCCGATCGGTAGGTGTTTTGATCGGATAAATGTTGGGTTTTCTGTTTTTTCCGATGGGTAGGTGTTTTGGTCCGATCGGTGTGTGATTTGATCGGTGGTGATTTTTGTTTTGAATGAGACTAGAAAGTGTTAATGTTGGTTTTTATGTTTTTTTTTTCCAATCGGTAGGTGTTTTTTGGTCCGATCGATGGTGATTTTTGTTTTGGAATGCGACTAGGAAGTGTTAGTTATTTTGAGTAGAAATAGTCTCGGGTTATTTTTTTATTTTTTTTTTTGGATTGCCAACTTGCCAACTGCACGTTAAAACTATTGATTTGTAACATGTGTTAAACCCGTCTTGTTTACTGTCAAAAACATGTGTTAAACATGTCTTATATTTTTTTTATCAAAAACATATTAGGTAACATGTGTTAGACCTGCCTTGTTTTCTGTCAAAAACAAATTAGGTAAACCTCTGATATTAGGGTACAAGTCCAAGGGCTCAAAAACATATAAATATATTAGCGTAACATGTGTTAAACTTGTCTGATATTAGGGTACAAGTCAACGGACTAAAAAGCATATAAACATATTAGCGTAACATATGTTAAACCTTCTTATTAGGGTACCATGTGTTAAACCTCCCTGATTAGGTAAACATATTAGTGTAACATGTGTTAAACCTGTCTCATTTTTATCAAATGATGTAAACGTGTGTTAAACCTGTCTTATTACCATGTGTTAAACCTCTCCTATTAGGTAAACATGTTAGTGTAACATGTGTTACACCTGTCTTATTTTTATCAAATTATGTAACATGTGTTAAACCTGTATTATTTAACAAGTGTTAAACTTGTCTTATTTTTATAAAAATAGGTAACATATGTTAAACCTGACTTTATCTTAACATATGTAACAAGTGTTAATGAAATTAAGTAACATGTGTTAAACCTGTTTTATTTGCAGACGAAGAAACGGACGATGAATGGGATGAAGAAAGAGAAGAAACGGACGATGAATGGGATAAATTATGGCCATAACCCAAAAATACAATATGACCATTCTGGTCTTCTCTGTAATATGTTGGTGTCTGGATGTTAAATAATTATGGTGGGAAATGTATTTGGTTACCAGTTATCAGTTACATGTGTTATTAGTTAACATGTTTTATTCATTACTAATTGTAAGAAAAGTAGTAGACGAGCATTGGGTGGTCAACATATTGTTTCAATTGTAACCTTTGATACTAATTAACAAGTGTAACATGTGTTACACAGGATGAAGTAGAAAACAAGGTACATACCTTTAATGTTACTTGGAAACAATAAGCAATTCTAACATGTGTTACACATCTTACGTAAGTAAATGCAGTACATGGTGGAACATGTAAGTAACATGTGTTACATACGATGTAGTGAATAAAAAGAAGGCACATATATAGTGAATAGCATACATATACATGTAACATGAGTAACATGTGTTACATACGATGTAGTAAATAACATACGTATACATGTAACATGAGTATATGCACCACAAAGGCATACGCATGTTACATGTGTGTATGAAACACACTTGGCATATATAAAACACTTAGTATATGTAACATGTAACAGTCACTATTACATGAATGAACAACATGTTAACAAATGTAACAGTCACTATCCATTTCCGGTTGTTTTATCACCCTTTTGTGGTCATCATAACTATAAGATGTTTGTAACCTTAAAAGCCTTGGTAGGCTGCCACTTTTAATGATGTTAAGGGTTACAGTTAATGTTATATTACCCTTTTCTGACATTATGGTTTACGTTTAATGTAGTAGTTTACAACAACTTTTAATGATCTTATTGTTTATTTTTAATGATGTTATGTGTTACATGTAATGTTATATTATGTTTGATGTAATGGTTTGAAGAACTAGATCATACCCTACATTCAACAATACTCCTCTTTACGAGATGTAATACTTCTTCTGATTTTAAGAGAATCTCTTTATGTTAACATATGTAACACCTCTAGGGTTTTGGTTCCTGGAAGTTGTAATTAGCTACATATGTAGTAACAATGTTACACATGTTACTTACGGTAAGAGCGGCCCTTTATTGGACAAAACAGGGCTGCGTATATGTAACACATATTTGTAACATGTGTTACACTAGATGGTAACACATGTATAGCCATGTTGCACATGTTATATAGTTGTTACATGTGTTACACTAAATGGTAACACATGTATATATAGTTGTAACACATGTTATATAGTTTTAACATATGTTACACTAGATGGTAACACATGTTATATAGTTATAACATGTGTTACACTAGATGGTAACACATGTATAGCCATGTTGCACATGTTATATAGTTGTTACGCATGTTATACAGAACCTGTACCATTTGTAACAGTCACTATTACATGAATGAACAACATGTTGACAAATGTAACAGTCACTATCCATTTCCGGTTGTTTTATCACCCTTTTGTGGTCATCATAACTATATGATGTTTGTAACCTTAAAAGCCTTGGTAGGCTGCCACTTTTAATGATGTTAAGGGTTACAGTTAATGTTTTATTACCCTTTTCTGACATTATGGTTTACGTTTAATGTAGTAGTTTACAACAACTTTTAATGATGTTATTGTTTATTTTTAATGATGTTATGTGTTACATGTAATGTTATATTATGTTTGATGTAATGGTATGACCAACATCAAACAAAGGAATGTTAAGGGTTACAGTTAATGTTATATTACCCTTTTAACGTATGTAACACATGTGTACCAAAGTCATATGACCAACATTTTATCAGGTCATTCTTTGCTATTAGTTAGTTACCTCTCACATAGGTTACACATGTTGCGTCCAACACCAGTTACAAATGTTAATCAAAACAAAACTCACTTTTCATCATGGGTTGTTAGTAATTGCACACATTACAATCATACTTAAAAGGTAACAAAAATCTTTATAAAAACTTAAACATATAAAAATGATCCAAAACTATCATAAAGGTTACAAAAATATAGCTACGCTTTGAATCTTGATAACCATCTTTATCTTGAACATAAACATCCATTCACCTATGAACAAAACAAGTACATCAGTGTTAATCCCCTAAAGTTAAACTTATTAACACAAATGTAACTACAGGTATGTAACATGTGTTACGTGTTATACACGTGTAAAAATTTATTGTAACACATGTAACATGTGTTACCTCCTAGTATAACACACAATAACAGTTACTATTCAGATCAAAAGCCCAAACAAGCAACCAACCCAACAAAAAAACAGTTACTATTCAGATCAAAAGCCTCAAACAAGCAACCAAACCAAACACAACTTTTTACCACAAAAATGATTTTAACACAAAAATAAAAACCTGCAAATTACATAAATATTTACCCATTTTTAGAACCATTTTAACAAAAGAATCATGTTCATCTCTAAAACATCCATTACACAAAAACCTATAAACAACCATTTTAACTAAAACATCAAGTGTGAAATGATTTTTCAAAATAAAATACTCAAGAGATTGTTGTTTCTCTCTCTAAAATAGAAACTTTCTCTCTCTAAAAACACTTACCGAATCTAGAAACCGTGTGATGAACACGATGAAGATCTTCAAACTTGCTTCTCTCTATGTGTTCTTGGTGTTCTTGATGAATATGATGAAGATTGTTGTTTCTCACTCTAGAAATCAGCTTTCAACAAACATCAGCACACCCGATATGAAGATGACGACGTGAGATGAAGCATGAACACACCCGAAATCAGCTTTCAACAAGCATGAACACATCCGAAATAAACAAGATGAATATTGTTGTTTCTCTCTAAAAAACATTAGCTTTCTCTAAGAAAACTAAGAAAGAAAGAGATGCAAAGTTTTTGTATATTGTTGGTTTTAAAAAAAGTGATATGATGGTAATAAATGACTTGATGGGATGGGGGAGAAGGTGAAATGATGGCTTGAACAAATGACTATCTTGCCCTTTTAACATGTGTTTAAAGATATGATGTGGATCAATCTTGACCACACAATTCAGGTTTCCCAAGTTTTCTAGATTAAATGGGTTTTCCATAGATACTTACACTATATATATATATATATATAGAGAGAGAGAGAGAAAGTATAATGTACAAAAAGGCTTATCATACATTATCGTACGCGACAAACAAAAACAACGTGCGTGATTATTTTTTTTACCATCATAACGTGCGTAATTATACATCCCATGCGTGATTATCACCCCCATGCGTGATTATCACCAAAAAATGGATCCCATGCGTTATTTTGTGTCTTATGCGTGATTAGGGCAATGATCGGACGGTTAAGCGTGTCGCGTATTTTTGTACGATAAGCCTTTTTGTATGTTAACCTTTCCCTATATATATATATATATATATATATATATATATATATATATATATAGGGGGCCGCTAGAATGAGAACCACCCCGAGTTATGAGAACCGCGAGAACCACACCTTCCGGGCCGCCGTTGACCAAAATTTTTTTTTACAACTATATGTGTGTATTATAAACACATTCGTAAAAAAAATTTAAAAAAAAAGGCTGAGGGGGTAGTTTTTTACACCACAAGTTTGGTGTTTTAAATTTTTTTTTGTTTTTTTTACACCAAACTTGTGGTGTAAAAAACTACCCCCTCAGCCTTTTTTTAATTTTTTTTATTTTACGAATGTGTTTATAATACACACATCTAGTTGTAAAAAAAATATGGTCAACGGCGGCCCGGAAGGTGTGGTTCTCGCGGTTCTTATAACTCGGGGTGGTTCTCATTCTAGCGGTCCCCTATATATATATATACATATATATAGGGTAAGGTTATTGTAAAAAAGGTTAAAAGTGTGAGAAGTGTGAGAAATATTGTGGAGATGACATGTGTTCTCAATCTAAATTATTGTAAACAAGTAATTTTATCATTGATTTAATTAATTCAAAACCTTCCATAACCGCCACCTTATTTATAGGAACATGATTTTTAAAAGATCTTTATAAAAACACTACGAATAACACTGCAACCACCATTCAGCACGTATATAACACCATTCAATAATTATATAACACCATTCAATAAGTATATAACATCATTTTAAAGATCTCTATAAAAACAATACGAATAACACTGCAAAATCACCAATCAGCACATATATAACACCATTCAATAATTATATAACACCATTCAATAAGTATATAACACCATTCAATAATTACATAACACCACTCAATAAGTATATAACATCATTCAATAAGTATATAACACTATTAAAGACACTACCTCCATTTCTAGAATATGTTCTTAGTATAATGTTCATAGTATGGTTATTGTACATGGTGTTTTAAACCTACATGCTTAGTGTTTTACATCTGCATGCTAGTAGTTGTTCCAGATTCCATATGTTAAAACACCATGGTGTTTTAAAACCTACATTCCAGTAGATAAAAAAACACCACGCTTTCCAATATGTGTTTAAAACACAACGCTTTGAATCACAATACAATTAAAACACCACTGTATGAACATAGACAAAACATCATAGACTAAACATCGGATCAAAACATATTTTTTTCTCTATATAAGTATAGTAATATGGTACTCATATTAAAGATAAAAAAACGTTCGTTATTATGGTGTAATTTAAAAAAAATTACGTATAAAAAGTTATTGACGTTTAAAAAAGACGGGGGGAAGTAGCATGTGCATTAATGTTAGTTTCTTAATTTAAAAAAGTTAAATTTATCTGTATACCCTTAATCTAGAAAATTAATATATTTAATAGTAAACATTATTTACAATTTTGCCATTATGATCTCGACAATTAGATCAAAGATCTAATGGTTGAGATCATAATGGCAAAATTGTAAATAATGTTTACTATTAAACATATTAATTTTCTAGATTAAGGGTATACAAATAAATTGAACATTTTTAAATTAAGAAACTAACATTAATGCACATGCGATTTCCCCCGTCGTTTTTAAACGTCAATAACTTTTTATACGTAACTTTTTTTTTAAATTACACCATAATAACGAACGTTTTTTTATCTTTAATATGAGTATCATATTGTTATACTTATATAGAGAAAAAAATATGTTTCGATCAGATGTTTTGTCTATGTTCATACAGTGGTGTTTTAATTGTATTGTGATTCAAAGCGTGGTGTTTTAAACACATACTGAAAAGCGTGGTGTTTTTTTATCTACTGGAATGTAGGTTTTAAAACACCATGGTGTTTTAACATATGGAATCTGGAACATCTACTAGCATGCAGATGTAAAACACCATGCATGCAGGTTTAAAATACCATGTACAATAACCATACTATGAATATTATACTAAGAACACATTCTGGAAATGGAGATAGTGTCTTTCATAGTGTTATATACTTATTGAATGGTGTTATATAGTTATTGAATGATGTTATATACGTGCTGAATGGTGATTTTGCAGTGTTATTCGTAGTGTTTTTATAGAGATCTTTAAAATGGTGTTATATACTTATTGAATGGTGTTATATAATTATTGAATGGTGTTCTATACGTGTTGAATGGTGGTTACAGTGTTATTCGTAGTGTTTTTATAGAGATCTTTAAAAAAATCATGTTCCTATAAATAAGGTGGCAGTTATGGAAGGTTTTGAATTAATTGAATCAATGATAAAATTACTTGTTTACCCTTTTAAATTAATTTATATTGAGAACACATGTAATCTCTACAATATTTCTCACACTTCTCACACTTTTAATTTTTTTTACAATAACCTTACCCTATATATATATATATATGGGAGGGTTCATTGGGGAACACTAAAAAAGTAGGGAACGGGGGAACACTTTTAAAAATTATACTTAACATGTTAAAAAAAATATTTTTCTAAATTGTTTTCGGCGCTTTTTCTTATAAATACAAGTAGAAACATTTTTGATAAAAAAATCAAAAACTAAAAATATAAAAAAAAATGTTTAAAAAATAGTTATATCTTATAGAATTAACTTAAAATGTTAAAAATATTTTTTTTAAAAACTTTTTCAGCGCTTTTCTTTATAAAAAGGAGGAGAAACTAGTCGAGTAAAAAAAATTTCTAAAAAAAATATTTTTAGCCTTTTTTTAATATTTTTAGTTTTTGATTTTTTTTTATTAAAAATGCTTCTACAAGTATATATAAGGAGAAGCGCCGAAAAAGATGTTTAAAAATTTATTTTTAACATGTTAAGTTAAATTTTTAAGAGTGTTCCCCGGTTCCCCACTTTTTTAGTGTTCCCCAATGAACCTCACACTATATATATATATATATATATATAGCAACAGGATCAGGTGAGAACGCCTCAAAGTGTGAGAACGGTAAGAACAATTCTCAGCCACAAGATCTTAGTGGTTTGTGGCTTAGATTGATGCGGTGACAGTTTTGTAAATAATAGGTGCCTTGGAACTACCCGAATGGGTAAAATAGGAAGATCCAAGCAAATGTGCACATACTAATCGCATGCCATTTTCCTCTTTCATATTTAAACGACAATAACTTTTTTATACGTGATTATTTTTCAAAAAAAAAAAAAACCATAAAACTCAGTGTTTTTTTATCTTTCCAACGAGTATACTATTAATATATTTTTCGAAAAAAAATTAACTAGGTTTTATGGCGTTTTTCTGAATTGAGTGTTTTATGGCGTTTTAAACTAGGTATTTTCATGGCGTTTTTCTGAACTTGCTCTATAATAGCGTATCCCACATAATAACGCATGCCACATATTAGAGCATCTAGTACTAGAGCATCTATTAGAGCATCTGATTAGAGCATCTATTATCTGATTAGATCATCAAACAATAGAGCATCTGTTGCTGCTCTATTATGCATTGCTTGCACACTGAACTAGGTGTTTTAATGGCGTTTTAACTAGGTATTTTTATGGCGTTTTTCTGAACTGAGTGTTTTATGACGTTTTCAACGAAGTTTTTTCATGGCGTTTTTCTAAACTGGGTGTTTTATGGCGTTTTTAACTAGGAATTTTTCATGGCGTTTTTTTTTAATTGGGTGTTTTTATGACGTTTTATTTGAACAGCCAATTCATGTGAGTGTGTTTTTTGACAATATTACCCCTTAGTGTAATTTAGCATCAATGCCACATGTCAGCACCAAAATCGTTCTCACCGTTCTCTCTAAATCATGACGCTATATATATATATATATATATATATATATATATATATATATATATATATATATATATATATAGGGGAGGGTTCATTGGGGAACACTAAAAAAGTGGGGAACGGGGGAACACTTTTAAAAATTATACTTAACATGTTAAAAAAAATATTTTTCTAAATTTTTTTCGGCGCTTTTTCTTATAAATATAAGTAGAAACATTTTTGATAAAAAAATCAAAAACTAAAAATATAAAAAAATGTTTAAAAAACAGTTATATCTTATAGAATTAACTTAACATGTTAAAAATAATTTTTTTTAAAAACTTTTTCAGCGCTTTTCTTTATAAAAAGGAGGAGAAACTAGTCGAGTAAAAAAAAATTTCTAAAAAAAAATTTTTTAGCCTTTTTTTAATTGTTTTTTTAATATTTTTAGTTTTTGATTTTTTTATTAAAAACGCTTCTACAGGTATATATAAGGAGAAACGCCGAAAAAGATGTTTAAAAAAATTATTTTTAACATGTTAAGTTAAATTTTTAAGAGTGTTCCCCGGTTCCCCACTTTTTTAGTGTTCCCCAATGAACCTCACACTATATATATATATATATAAATATATATATATAGGGGATGGTTCAAATGAAAACCACTTTTAACGCGAAAACTCGAAAACTAACTAAAAAAAGCCTAAAAAACACACAAAAATTTTTTATTTTTTTTTTCAATTTTTTTAATAAAAATCGCTGGTTTTTATATATAAAAAAATTTCAAAAAAAAAAAAAAAATTTTGTGTAGTGCACATGTGTAATAATACACATGTGTAGTACAGATACACATGTGCACTACACAAAATTTTTTTTTTTTTTTTTTAAATTTTTTTTTGTATAAAAAAACCTGCGAAATTTGGTTTGCAAAAAAAAAAAAAAAAAAATTATGTTTTTTAGGCTTTTTTTAGTTAGTTTTCGAGTTTTCGCGTTAACTAGTGGTTTTCATTTGAACCTTCCCGTATATATATATATATATATATATAAATGGCCGAAACTTACACATAAAAGTTTCCCGTATATATATATATATATATAAAAGTCATGTGCGTGCTATATTAAATACATGTAACTTACACATATGCACATAAATGGCCGAAACTTAAAAACTTATGAAGAAATTAGTTTTTTTGGTATGGTGCGTTTTTCTTTTTATACCCTTCAACCACTAAGGGGTGTTTGGGGTTGAGTTTTGAAGGAGATTTTTAGATTATTGAGTTTTGAAATCGGAAATAATCAGTTTTGAGTGTTTGGGTAAAAAAAATTAAAAAATTGATTGTTTGCATTTAGAAAGTTACAAAACCAAGTTTTCCAAAAGCAGCTCCCCCCCCTGCTGCAACAAAACACTGTTTTCCACAAATTGATTATTTGCGTTTAGAAAAGGATTTTTGGGCTATTTTGCCAGTTTAGTCCAAAGATTTCATTGTTAACCTGTGGGTCCAAAAAGGTTTCACAGTTGCCATTTTAGTCCACTAGGTTAACTTCATCCATTTTTTCTGTTAACCAGAAGGCCATTTCAGTCATTTTATATGGCAGAATTGCCCTTTTAGTTAACAGAATTACATACAAAATGACCAAATTGGCCTTCTCGTTAACAGAAAAAATGGATGAAGTTAACCAAGTGGACTAAAATGGCAACTGTGAAACCTTTTTGGACCCACAGGTTAAAAATGAAACATTTGGACTAAACTGGCAAAATGGCACAAACCACAGGGACTAAAATGGCATTTAACTCTTTATTTTTTTAAAATATATAATTGCCAAACACTCAAATAGTTGATTATCTGATTATTGTGATATCAAGCAACATAATCAAATCCAAACACTATCTTTCAACATCACGTTTTGTTACAGTTAATTATCTGATTCTGATTATTTAAAACGCATAATCTATTTTCAAAACTCAACCACAAACACCTTAAATAAACCTCACAAAATTTCCAATTAATTAGATAACTGTCATTGACTGACTAATCAAACGATAATATGGAATTTTCAACTTCTCACCAAATATGAAGTTCTTAAAGCATCTCTACCTCCTCCCCCACACATATTGATTACCGTAGAACAAACTTTTTTAATCAATAATAGTATGACTGTACGTATTTTAGGGTAAATAATACTCGAATCAAGTTGGATGGATGTGCAATGTAATGAGTTACGCACACCGTTGCAATGCGGAATGATACTCGAATTTATCAGTGGGTCATATCTCAAAACTTGTGTACACCGTTATAATGGGTTGGAAGCATAATGCATTTAACACATTATAAAAAGTGAAATATATAAGAAAAGTTGAACTTGTAATGGGTTAGCCACACCATTATAACGATGTTAGACACATATTTTAAAACAATAGTGGTTCAAATTATATAAAAAATGCCGTTTATATGTAATATATCAAGACTAAGTTAAGTGGATAAATTCGGTAATTTATGTTTTTTCACGACAAATTTAGATTACTGACGGACCACTGGAGTATCATCGTGCCACCGGCGGAATCGTCGATCATATCCATTTCCATTAGGCAATAATGCCTATACATCAATTCAATAGTAAACCTAATAAATCTGTGAAAAACCCCATTGTGGGAATCGTACCCAGTATCTAATGGTCCCTAAGCCTTATCACACCCCTAAGTTGCCACTAGGCTATAATGCGATGCGATGGATGTAATTTATGTTTTTAGTTTAGAAAATCATAAGCATATTAAAGATAAAGGTATATGGTGATTAAGGCTTATGGACCATTATAGTCTAGTGACGTATTGGTGGTGAGATAAGGCTTAATAACCATTAGGTCATGGGTTTGATTCTCATAGAAAGGGTTTTTTTTCCTGATTTATTGGTTTTTTTCTAAATTGATATATTTGCATTATTGCCTAGTTGAGGCAACATCAATATAAATTATTAATCAAATTGACAGAAGCAAGCAATGGTTAGAAACCCTTGCCACACTTTCTATAAACATTCCTCTTTTTTATTTGATCTTTTTGATATATATAAATCCATATTAAACAAAAATACATTTGGGAATTTGGTTACGAATTCAAAACTTTGAGTTTTGCTTCTCCAAAAAATTGTAATGTATTATTTAACCATTTGATTATTACTAATCTTGAAAGTTAATGATGGAAGCTTGAAATATATAATATATGCAAAAAATGTAAAAAACTTATATCTATTTTCCTGAATATTGGTATAATTGAAGATTTTGAGTATTACTTCTTAGGGTTTGTATGGGGATTGTAGGCCATGTACTCCCATGTGATTGCATGTGCTGTGTCTTTCCTTCTTAACCCCACCACCTTCCCTCCTCTTCTCTTTTCAGAAAAAAACAAATAAATAAAGCCTTTAACTCCATTTCCATTCCTCTATTCTTTCAAGTTTCACCTCTTTCTTTCTTCACTTTCTGCTACACTTTTGTTGGATCCCTACAACACTGCTAGTGCATGCTCCATCTGCAAGAACCCAATTTTATTTTTCAGATTGCTGCCATGGATCTCCAGTTATAGAATCAAGATCAATTAGTTTAAAGAAAGGTACATTTACATTATAGATTTCTTGAAACTTTTGTTGTTTTAGCTTTTGCATGAACATGTTTGATGTCTCCATAGAGCTGTTCTTACTTGTTTTAATTTTCTTTTCTTTTCCAAACACATATTTTTATCTTTGGTATATGAAAAATTAGAGCTTTCTTGAATTGAATCTATTAATATTGAAAATCTTGAATCAGTTTGTATTATTCTTTGACTTAATTTGTTATAATGTAAAGCAAGAACTACAAAAGGTTGACTTATTTTTGCATGAATATAATGAAATTAGATATGGTTTATGATTGTTTTTCTTGAGGAGTGTTAATTACTATACTAATTAACAAAGAATACTAATCAACTGTTTTTCAATTTTTTTTTTGTTGGTGATAAAAGATGAATACTTCTAGCAAGCTTACTAAAGAATTTACCAAGAAATGGGTAAAGGGTCTTCAAATATGCTGCTCATCAAAAAAAGACATGGATGTCTTGGAGAGAAAGAAGAAAATAAAGCTTTGTGCAGACATTGCTTTGGCTTCAGCCAAAAATGCCACAACTTCATGGAGCATTGCTCTAATTTCGGAAGCTAAAAAGAACGACGAAAACGAGATTCTAGTTGATAACTTATTAGGGCCCGAGTCGCGGTTCAAGCAACAAAAGATTATTCGCCAAATGAATTCTTGCCATAAGAGGGTTAGAAGCAAGAAGATCTTGAAAAAGAGTTGTAGTATTAGCCAAAGAATGAAGAAGATGGGTCCTCCTAAATCGAATTTGGCTGCTTACATCGCGAAAAGATTGGTTAAGAAGAGAACCCAAGTGCTTCAAAGGCTTGTTCCGGGTGGAGAATCCATGGATGAATTTTCCCTCATCAAAGAAGCTTTAGACTACATCCTTTCACTTAGGGTACAAGTGGATGTGATGAGAAATCTCGCTAATGCGACCGAGGTTTTAAATCAAAGCAATTCGTCGAATGTATTCGACTAATATATACCTTCATTTCATTCTCTTTCTTTAAAACAGCAAGATGAAGAGATGAAACTATACTAGGACTCAAGTTCTTGAAACAAACCATGCATGTACAGGAGATCAATCTTGCATCTTTTGCTGTCAAAACCAGTGACAACCTCATGCTGGATATCAGGAAAAGGCTGTTTTTTTTTTTGTCTTGATTTCATATTCCCAGTTGAAAACAATAACAAAAAATTACTGGTTGTTTCATGGGTTGGTGGGTTTTTCTCTTGCTAGTTAGGATCAAGAATATAGTATGAATTTTCTTGATTTAGCTAGCACAGGCCTGTGTAACTTCATTTCATTATATTCTCAGGTTATTTGTGTTTGAGTTGTTTGGAAATATTGAATGTGAGGCTGAAAATTGAGACATGTGTTGGCATATTACATGATGTAGGGTCTTCAATAGTGTTAAAAAGAGTAATGGTAAATTTACTATTCACCAGGACCAGGTAATGCCTGTCAGGGATGAATGGCCACTAAATAACATTTGGATTATTAAATGCCTTTTCTAGGTGTCATATTTGGTAAATTCAATGCCAAATAATATCGCTCTCAAGTGTTACAATGCAAGTATATTTTTATATAATATAATAAAGTATTCTTAGTTGTTTCGATAAATTAGAAGGCATTAGAAGACGATTTTTTTTGGGTAATGATGTAAAGTCAAAAATTGCTTGAGTGTGTTAGGATAGGACCATTGGACCTATTGAAAAAGGGGGGTTAGGGCTGGGTTCTCTAAATGACATAAATACGAGTCTCCTTTTGAAGTGGTGGTGGAGACTTAAACATGAAAAAAAGTCACTATAGGGGAAAACTATAAGGGCAATTTATCTACACATTCATCATCCTGTCTACCAATTAGAGAAGGAATTCCGGGCACATGGAGCAATATCATTCGGGTTGGAAGGGATCTTGATAATTAAAATTTAAACTTTGGATCTTTGATGAATAGTGAAGTGGGAAATGGAAGAGAGGCTCGTTTTTGGTTGGATTGGTGGATTGGGGACGGTCCACTAAAAGACCGCTTCCTGGATCTCTTTGGGTTCGAAAGTTGCAAACAAGTCAATGTTAAAGATAGACCGGAAGCATGGGATTGGAGATTAAATCCAAACTCGAGTGGACTTTCAAGTCAATTACAACAATTAACAACCTGATACAAAGTACTTACTTGGAAAATCATTCAGACAAGTGGAAATGGACATTTAGCAGGGATGGGATATTTTCGGTAAATTCTACAAGGGCAGCATTATGTCGGTTTGCGGTGCCATATTGCCCATACGACTGGGTGAAATGGGCACAAAAAATAGTAAATATTTTCGGTTGGAGGGGAATGCAAGATCGGCTAGCAACAATGAAGGGTTTAAAGAGTAGATGTATACTATCAGGCTCTCCGATGTGCAAACTGTGTGGAGACGGTGAAGAGAATGCAGATCATTTATTTACCGAATGTTATGTGGCATCTATCATTTGGCATAAGGTAAGTCTTTGGTGCAAAGTTCAACCGATCTATGCTCTATGAAGGAACTTCTGCAACTACACAAAAACCTAGCGATCGACAAAATCAAAAGCAGGTATTTTCAAACGGTGATTTTGGCATCTTGTTGGACCATATGGAAAGCAAGAAACTAGTCAATTTCTAACGAGAAGAAAGCAAACATCGAGGGGATCTTCGACGAGATACAAGCTAATTCTTTCCTATGGATAAAAAGTCGGGCGAAGAAACATAATCTGGATTGGAGTAATTGGGTGAAATTCGAAAATTTATCTTGAATTTTTTTATAAAACTGTTTAAATTATAATAGGTGATTAAAATTGTGAGGTGGTTGGTTTAGTTGCTTACTAACCATTTTGTATTAGCAAAACTTTTGGGTGTTGAATAAAATGTCATTTGTTGTTCGAAAAAAAAAGTGTTTATATTTACATAAAAGCATATGATGAAATTTAGGATGATATATGTGAAACTTCAAACTTTTGAAAAGATTTATTACCAACAATTAAATTCACAAAAGAAATTACACTACACGCTAAAATAGTGTTGGTACAGTTTTCGTTCAACCTAGTTGCAAATTGGTGAAACATACCGGATATCATTGCTTTCTCGGTGAAAGACCTCCTCGATTTTAGTAAACATGTGAAGCTGGAAAAAACTAGAACTAAAGCGGTGCAAGTGATCGTACTTACGGTTTGTTGGAGGTTATGACGGGCACGTAACAGTCTGCTCTTCTATAACAAACCGGTGTGCATTGGAAAGCTTAATGATGAAATTCAAACCACGTCGTATCTTTGAATAAAAAACAGGTCAAAATTGAAAGATCTAGAGTGGGAAAATTGGTGCAACTTCAAACTATAGTCATTTTCATTATGTGAGGTTTCTATTTTAGTCTTTTGGTCTTTTGTATGAACCAGCCGCTCCTAGCACCTTGCTAGATCGGTTTTATTATGAATGAAAGTTGATTGTCGCCATTAAAAAAATAACATGATACCAACTAATTCCTAGAAAGGTTATATCTTCGTAATAAAACTTACCCAAGTATGTATTCAGTTGAGATTTTGGAAAATAGGTAACTAACTTTATTTTTGCACCTTAAACTATATTTCTTCTTCCAATTTTATACACTATCTAGAATCATGGCTTTTTCAGCACATTTCATCTTTTAGTCAGCACTTAGAGACACCTAGAGATTACCGGGTTTCAACTTTCAAGTCGATAAGTAGATTATAATGGTTATTGTTGGGTTTTGTGGAGGCATGGTTCAAGCTGAGGCAGCTAAAGCCAGTTACTATTATTAAGCCCAATTTACTTTTTTTGTTGGTTAAGTGAAGGAATTCTAAACACTAATTGTATCGTCTTCTACTTGTAATTCCTTGAGCACCTAATAATAAAAGAGAAAATATATTTGCAGTTGTGGACGCAGGTCAACTTAGACGGAACCATATTATATTATTGGGTTCATTTATGTTTTTGTAGTTTGATTATTGGTGTGTGTGGGGTGTTGAATCACTTCCCTAACAAGTGGTCTTAAAGAATCAGGCTCGTGATTACTATTCAATCCCCCCCTGTTCTTCGGTTTTCGATTGCACAAATCACATGTTTTTTTTTGGTAACCTAAGTTATAACCCTTGTTCATCGCTGGCAGGAGATCAAGAAAAAGGATGATTTTTTTTCTTTTGGTCGATTAGTGCCAGAATTGAAATTGAGATGGTAGCCCAGATCATCGATTGAAGGAACAATCACATAACGAATAAGAGGCCAATTTATTGTATTCGACCTAGGGTTTCTTGTATGAGATTGATTGCCTAGGTTTGTTGTCGATATCGATTTCCGGAGAGCCAAACTAATGTCGTCGAGTGTTTTAATCAGTAGCCAAAGATCTAAGATAATTGTTGAGGTCAAATCGCCAAGCAAGATAAGAAGTCAGTACCAAGATTTATCGTTGATTAGACCAGATGATTATTGAGAAGGCTGAGGTCGTGGCCGAGTATCAGAGGTGAGGTCAAGCCAAATTACCAATCATAAGTTAGTCATGACCAATCTAGTTGCTGTGATCAGGAGTAAATGGCCGAGATCGGGTGTTTTGTAGCTGAAATATTTAACCAACGTTAACTTTTAATTAAAAATTAGCTTTCACCGAGTGTTTTTTACCGAGAACAGTAGTGTGTGGCTGAGACTTGTACACCAAGATTAATCAGTTTTGATTATCAATACGTGATAGGATATAAGTCGAATTATTAACAATGCTTAGTAGAACAACCCTTAAGTTAAGACCTGAGTTGTTGTGTGTGTTGTTTTCTATCATATTTTGCTTTAGTCGTTTGTATTGGTAGAAGTCGGGAAGCTTCAGATTAAGAAGTTTAACGATAAGTATTTTGGTTGGTCAAGAATGCAGGTGGAAGCTTTACCATGTCAGAAAGATTTGGATGTTTATCAACAAGAAAAGGTTACACCAGCAAACTTGGAATCGTGAGACATGAAAGTCAAAGCAGTGATTACTCTTTCGTTATAGAAGAACATGGCCTTTAACATCATTTAGAAAACCACAACTAGTGGTAAATGTTGGCACTGTCCAACATGTATGAGATACCATCTACAACAAATAAGGTTTTCATGATACATGAGCTGGTGAACTCGAATATGTAATAAGGTAGCTCAATAACAAATCACATCAACAACTTGAATTCCATTTTGGCTAGACTACTGTTAGTGTGCATCAAGTTCAAGGATGAGTTTGGTGTGAAGAAATCGTCGAAAAGTTGCAGGAGAGCGCAAGGAACCGACGGTTCAGAGAAACTGTCCGTGTTGGATATGAAAGTGAAACTGCTGAGATAAAGGTTTTATCCCATCTGTAGGTTTGACACGGCCCTGTGCCTAATAGGCACGACCCCGTGTCTCTTTTTTTATTATTTATTTGATCGTTTCTCTGTTGCTTGATTCATCGGCTTGTTTAACCTAGCATGAGGACTTTTTGGCATGATCTTTTCGTGACAAACCTGCAAGATGGATTATTATAACAAAACAAATAAAAATATATACAGGTTGTTGTTATTCCCCCGTTACTTATCTATCTCTTGTAAGGTTATCTCCGTTTCTTCATCCTCGAGGAATCCTTCATAGAATTTAAGTCTTTGTCCATTTACTTTAAATGGTTCTACGTTTGGAGGCTTAATATCTATGGCAGCGTGAGAGTAGACTTTTGTGATGGTAATAGGTCCGAACCATTGAGACTTAAGTTTTCCTGGAAAAAGACGTAGCCTAGAGTTAAAAAGGAGTACTTGATCTCCTTCCCTGAATTTCTTAGGTCCGCTTATACATTTATCGTGTATTCTTTTTGAGAGTTCCTTATAGATTTCTAAGTAGGAACATGCTTTAATTCTTAGTTCATCTAACTCATTTAACTGGTGTAGGCGATCTTTTCCTTAAATCTCTTGGTCTAAGTTTACATTTTTAGTGCCCAATTTTCTCTGTGTTTAATTTCTACTGGGATGTGACAGTTTTTTCCATAGACTAGCTTATACGGTGTGGTACCTATTGGTCTTTTATAAGCTGTTTGAAATGCCCATAAAGCATCGTCTAATTTGTCTGCCCATTCTTTTCGATTTGGACCCACAGTTTTTTAAAAGATTCTTTTTAAACCTCGATTTGGTACTTCGCTTTGACCATTGCTTTGAGGATGATAAGCGGTCTAGAGACGGTGATATTCCCCATATTGTGTTAGAGTTTTTTCATTTGTAGATTGAAAAAGTGGGTTCCTCTATCACTTATTAGGGCTTTTGGAGTGCCAAAACGTGAGAATAGCTTTTTCAGGAATTTTACTACCACTCTTCCATCATTGGTGGGAAGAGCTCCGGCCTCGGCCCATTTAGAAACGTAGTCGACAACCACTAAGATGTATTTGTTTCCTCTCGATGGTGGGAATGGTCCCATAAAATCCAATCCCCAAATGTCGAAGATTGCACAAATATGGATGCTATTTTGTGGCATTTCGTTTCTTCTTGAGATGTTTCCTGCTCGCTGGCATGCATCACTTGTTTTGACCAATACATAAGCATCTTTTTGTGTTGTTGGCCAGTAAAATCCTGCATCGTACACCTTTCATGCGGTGCTGGCTATTCCATGATGTCCTCCACATGGTCCTTCGTGATAATGGCGAAGAATTTATCTTGCTTCATGACCATGGATGCATCATCGAATGAGTTGGTCTACATATATTTTGAAAAGATGCGGGTCTTCCCAAAAAATAGTGTTTTACATCAGCGAAGAATTTATTTTGTTGATGAGATGACCACCATTTGACGATAGTGCCGCTAGCTAAGTAGTTAGCATAATCTGCGTACCAAGGTTCTTTTTTATATTCTACCATTTCTAACGATTATGTGGGGAATTTTTCATTGATGAGTTCTTCTCGAGTTTCATCCAGAGCAGGGTCTTCAAGATGAGATAGGTGGTCAACAGCAGTGTTTTATGCTCTTCTTTTGTCTTTTATTTCTATGTCGAATTCTTGAAGGAGAAGAATCTATCTGATGAGACATGGTTTTGCATCTTGTTTTTTGAAAAGGTATCGGATGGCAGCATGGTCTGTGTAGACTATAGTTTTGGAGAGCCCAAGATAGGAACATAATTTATCAAATACAAAACTCTTTAGCTAGTAACTCTTTTTCAGTGGTCGTGTAATTTTCTTGAGCGTCATTAAGAGTTTTACTAGTGTAATATATGGGATGGAAGTGTTTTTCCTTTCTTTGTCCCAAGACTGCTCCTACTACAAAATCGCTTGCATCGCACATGATTTCAAATAGTAGTTTCCAGTCTAGTGCAATCATGATTGGTGCGTTGACTAGCATATCTTTAAGGGCAACAACTAGTGTCGTGCAATCTTTGTCAAAGATTAATGGGGCATGTTTTTCAAATAGCTTAGTCCGAGGTCGAGAGATTTTAGAAAAGTCTTTGATAAATCGCCTTTAGAATCCAGCATGTCCTAGGAAATTTCGGATGGCTCGAATGGATGATGGAGGAGGTAGTCTGGAAATAGTATCGATTTTTGCGTGATCAACTTCCATTCCTGCGTTGGAGATTTTGTGACCGAGGACTATTCCCTCAGTGACCATAAAATGACACTTTTCCCAATTAAGGGCAAGGTTAGTCTCCTCACATCTAGATAGCATTCGTTCAAGGTTATCGAGGCAATGGTTGAATGAGTCGTTGAAGATAGAGAAATCGTCCATGAAAACTTCCATGGTTTTTTCTATCATATCGTATAAAGTGGCCACCATGCATCGTTTGTATGTTGCAGGTGCGTTGCATAGACCAAATGGCATGCGTCGATATGCAAAAGTTCCGTAGGGACAAGTAAAAGTGGTTTTCTCTTGGTCTTCTGGAGCAATAGGAATTTGGAAGTACCCAGAGAATCCATCTAAAAAACAATAGAACTTGTGACCGGATAATCGCTATAACATTTGATCAATGAAGGGTAAAGGAAAATGGTCTTTTCTTGTGGCTTCACTGAGTCTCCTATAGTCGATGCAAACTCTCAATCCGGTGACGGTTCTTGTTGGTATGAGCTCGTTCTTTTCATTGGTGACAACCGTGATTCCTCCTTTTTTCGGTACTACTTGGACGGGACTTACCCATGGACTATCGAAAATAGGGTAGATAAGTCCGACGTCTAAGAGTTTGATGACTTCCTTTTTACTACTTCTTGTACGTTAGGATTAATCCTTCTTTGTGGTTGGATTACCGCTTTGTAATCGTCTTCCACTAGAATTTTGTGTGTGCACATCGAAGGACTAATTCCTTTGATGTCCATTAGTTTACATGCAATTGCCGTTTTACGTTTTTTAAGCAAATTAAGTAATTTTTCTTTTTATTGAGAAGTGAGATACGAGGAAATGATGACGAGAAGTTTACCTTTGTTATCTAAGAATGTGTATTCTAAGCCTTTTGAAAGTTCTTTGAGTTCATGAGAATGTGGGCCTTCTATGGACGGCTTAGTCTTTGGTTCGTCATCGCGGTCGATGGCCGAAACGGTTTGTTCGGTAGCGGCTTCCTCTTCAACGAATTGGTCATTTTGTTCCTCCATATCTGGTGGCTCAACTTCATCTTCAAACAAGGGGTCGTCATTGACGATTGGATATTTCATTGATTTATTTATGTTAAAATTTCGTTTGTCGGCCCCAAGTTTAGTGGGAAGATCATGATATTTTTGTTTAAGCAACGCTTGATTGGTTTTAATAAAAGGTTGTGCCAACACGAGGGGAGCATCATCTAAGACGATGAAGTCGGTTGGTACAATAGTTTGGTTTGTTTGAATGAGAATGTCTTCAATCACTCCCGTAGCATGTTTAGTTTTTCGATTAGCCAAGAGGATAGGAATTTTGATCGGAAGAAAATCACCAATACCTAATCTTTCGAATATGTGGCCAGGCATTATGTTAACGCAAAGATCTTTGTCTATTGAGATGTTACTAATATAGACATGTTACCGGTTTCATGTTTAATTCAATTTGTTCATCTTGTATTAGTGAGGTTTGATCTTTAGTTAAATTAACACTTGCTATTTCTTTGATGTTAGGATTAGTGGTTAAATTTTTTTAAAAACTTCACATGAGATGGAAACAAACTATGATTTTCAAGAGAAGGTAGTAGGATGTGCATTTCTTGGAGGTCTTGTTGTTCCTATTTGAAATTCCCCTTTAAAGACTTACCTTCCGAATGGCTTGGTTCGGGTCTCTCATCTTCATATGTTGAGTTTTCTTTGAGTGGTTCCTCTTTCATCGGCTCTTGAGATTTTACCTTTTCTAGGATTACCTCCTTGGTACAAATGGTCTCTTCTTTTGCACGAGATTGCTTGATCAAGAATTCTAAGTTCTTGAGACTTTGTATGAGGCTTTCGGCTTCAGGGATAATTGTGGGTGGTGTCTCATACATTTTAAACGTTGGAGTGTCTGAATCAAATCTTGATGTGGAAGCTTAAACCTTGGTTCCTCATATGTTGTGTATGAGGTTGATGGTTGAAAAATGTAACAATTTTGTAACGAATGGGATTCACCACATATGGTACAATATGGTGCCTCATAATCATCATAATGGTAGTATTCATAATCCAAGCAATGGATTACTACATGGGGTTCCCATGTAGTAATCCATTGCTTGGATAATATCCAAAAGATTACGGCTCTCGGGAATTAAAAAAAATTGTGAACACAGAAGGTTTACACGGCCCCGTGTTGTTTGGACACGGCCCCGTGCTTAGGACTGTGTTTTATTTGGTACTAGGCGTTTTTAACACGACCCCGTGTCAAATGAAACACGGCCCCATGGGAGCCTTCTGCGAAAATCTTTTGTTGCTTTTCAGTTACTGCAGATTAGACACAGCCCCGTGTTAACGTGGCACGACCCGTGTAAAGCTTCTGTAACCGAAATTTTTAGAAAAACGAAAAAGAATTTGGACAGAAAACTAAAGAAAATGACTAAACCGTTAATTTTATACTTTCTTAAAATCCTTGTATCCCCGGCAACGGCGCCATAAAATTTCACGTGAGCTAGGGTATGTATATTTTTTGATATATTTTTAAGTACTGTTTATCAAGTTTTAAATTTATAAAACACGATATGGTGCTATCACTCTCTACAACACGCTAAGTCAAGTGCACCCATCATTGGCATAGTATAGTGATAGTAAGATACCGAGGTCATCCACTGACACAAGAGCTTTTTATACTGGAATATCGTCAACGTAATCTAACCAACTTTTAAGAAAACGATTTATAAAAAGTAAAATAAAGCAGGAAACTAAAGAAATAAAAGAAACAAATAGACAAGATAGAATCACTTGGTTCCGACTCATCTTTTAATGTATCCTTTGATGATTTCCGCACTTTGGGTTTTTTTAAGAGATTATCTTAGTTATAGTGGCATGTCCCTCTTTTGGAGGCAACATTACCCTCAGCCATATTGGTCTGAGTCAGCAGGGATACGGTCCCTCAAGGCCGGAATATTGAAAGATAATTAAGTAAGTTATTAATACAAAATATGGCATGTCCCTTGTAACAACCCGACTTTTGAAAGTCAAGGTACAAGTCAAAGGAAGAAAAGATTGCTAATTGCGATCTGTCACTCCTTGTTTAATTATTGATTGTACTTCTCGACCTGTAATCGATACTCTAATTTAAGTTACTTTAGTTGTATTATGTGGAGTACGTGTTAATAAATCGCAGTTTAATCGCTAATCGACTTATCGCTAATCGCATCGCAACTCGAATGATAGGTTATGGATATTGTTTTTGTTGGGATTGAACCCTATCAGAGGAACAGAAAATTAAAGCCAAAACTGGGTCCGAGCAGTGGATCCAGAATAAGCAGATGTTATGTAGTCAAGTCTCTCCCTTTGAAAGTGGTTTCAACATCTGATGACCTCCAATCCACTGATCGGTACAACTGCTGACCTACAACTGCTGATCAAGTCAAAGACTAATGAAGACTAAAGCCCCTGCTGTTCAATCTACTGCTATGGGTCAAGCACTGCTAGATATATCAAGTGCTGTTGGGTTCACATCAGTGGAAGGATTCAGCAGTAGTTTAGTTTGTCTTTATGTAATGTATTGTAATAACAGTTGTTAGCATAGCAGTACTTGTATGGATCAGTTGTTAGAGTTTGCTAGGAGGTTAGATGTCACTTTCATGGTGACGTCAGCAAAGATGCCTCAGTGGTTTGTCCGTGCCTATAAATAGAACAGTACCCTGTACTGTTCTGTTAGCTCTTCACCATCTTTCTTCCTGTACGAACAAATCACTGTGAGCTCAGGCTGAGGGGGAGTTTGTTACATGCATGCATTGTAATTGAATCTTGTAATAAATTCAAGCATTCGGTTCTATGTTGAAAATGTGTGTTGAAAGCAATTCTCCTGTTTGATTGTGAAAAGTTTGTTACCATTTTATTCCGCTGCACTACTTGTTCATTGTCCATCTTAATTCAAACATAAAACACAATCAAAACCAAACTCAGATCCTAACAATTGGTATCAGAGCTTGGACAGTCAAATTTGATTTAACAATCATTTTGACATAAATAGTTCAGCTCACAATCGTTGATACTGATAGTTTGTTCATTTTGTTGAAAAACAGAGCAAGGTTTAATCACCATCAAAGTTGATTAATCAGTGCCTGTAAAACAACCAGGATGACGTCACAATCACAAGATGATAAGAATAACATCGGCTCTCTTTTCAAACCACCCATGCTTAAACGTAATGAATACAACATCTGGGAGAGAAGGATGGGTCACATCCTTGCTCAACAGAACACTGGATGTTGGAGATCTGTTGTTTTTGGACCCCATGTTCCTATGGTGCCAAGTGCTGAGGATACAAAGAAGTTCGAACCTAAAAAACCTAAAAACTATACTGAAACTGACTTTCAAAAGTTCGAACTCGATGCCAAAGCATTTAGCATCATAGAATCCGCATTATCAAATGAAATCTATGCTGGACTGTTACATTGTAACAGTGCCAAAGAGCTATGTGATGCACTAAAGGAACAGTTTGGGGGAACGAAATAAGTTATTGAAAATAATAGGGAAATTCTGAATCAGCAGTATGAAACCTTTTGTCACATCAAGGGTGAATCATTGACCCAACAGTTTGAGCGATTTAGTTGTCTCATTAGTGAGCTAAGACTTGTTAAAGTTACATTTCCTAATTCAACACAAAATAGCAGGTTTCTTAGATCACTACCTGAAAAATGGGATACAATTGCTTTTGTAACTAGAAATTCAGTTGAGTTCAAAGATCTGGCCCTGACCCAACTTCATGGTAGACTCCTGACCTATGAAAGGGAGTTAAACCCGAAAAAGAAGTTGCAAGAGTCTGGCAAAGTTGTTGATGATTATTCATTTGGCAACACAGCTCTTTTTGGTCAGGAAGAATCTGGTAGCAGTAGTAAGGATCAGAGCTTTGATCATTTTATTGATATAGCTACTGGTGGAATTTTAACAACTCTGATTCTCACTCTGCAAATTATGCTTTTACTGAAAATTATGAAAACCAGATGTCAGATAACTTGTGTTTTGAACTAAATGATTTGCAACACTTTGATCCCACTGACTTAGAAGAGATGGACATTTTGCATCAATTGGCTTTGCTTAGTGTAAGAACAAGCAAATTCTATAAAAGAACAGGGAGAAAATTCCCAGGGTTACATGGGAATTTAAGAGTGGGGTTGGATAAATCAAAAGTGAAGTGTTACAAGTGCAATAGGCTAGGTCATTTTGCTAGGGAATGTATGAGTCAAACCACTGGTCCAATAATAACTCATCCCAGCTCAAACCCTAGACCACAACATCAAAGCACTGTGCACTACACCCAATATACCCCTGCAGCACATGTTAACACTGCTCACTATGTTGCAACCCCTGTGCCTGTGCATTATGTTCAAACCACTGTTCCACAAATTCAGTATGTTCAAGCCCCTGTCCCTCAGGCACAAGTGCAACCTGTTGCACCTCAACAAGCTGCTCCAATAGTGGTACAACCAGATCAGCAAAGCTTTTTCACCCAAGGCTTTGTTGACTGGAGCAGCATGCCTGATGAGCTTGGTGATGAAAATTTTGCACTATATGCTTCTAATGATACTTTTAATGATGAATTTTGTTTGATGGCATTAGAGTCAATACCAGAAGGGGTAGAAACTGGAGGTGAACAGCTAAGTGTTGAAACAGTGGATGAAGTGGCTGAAGCAGTGGTTACTGCAGTTGCTGGTGAACTACTGCTGGGAGAAAATTCAGAAACCCTGATTGACCCACTGTCTGATCCCTGATCCAAAGATGACAAAGAAGAAAAGGAAGAGAAGAAAGCTGGTGAGAAAGAAGTTAGAGCTGATGAAGAAGGTGATCATCAATGTGATTGTGCCATGATGGCTGCTGCTAAGGTATCACCTCAAGTTCTTGAAAAACTGTGTTCAGAAAAGTGCATTATTGCATTTGCTAACATTAAAGAGGTAAATGAAAACCTTAGGGATAAAGTCTTAACTGATGAAGTCAAATTTGAAAAGTCATTAAAAGAACTTAAAAACAAATTGGCTGAAAAAGACAAAGAAATCAGTAGTCTCAAAGAAGAGCAGAGCATAACCAAGACTCAACTCCAAACTATGGTAGAAAAATACCAAGTTTGTAAAAAGGACTTGGAGCAGAGCTTTTTCACCCAAGGCTTTGTTGACTGAAGCAGAGCATGACCATTCAATCGAATGGTCATCCGTCCGGATGACCATCCGATCGGATGGCCAACCGATCGAACCGCCACTCGTTCGCACACCTACATCGACTTTCCCCTTTTGGCAATCTATAAATAGCCCTGTCACCTCACTGTTCATGATGTGACAGCTCTCTCATCCGACCAACACGTTCCAGCCCTCTTTTCTCTCGATTTCTCGCGATTCTTGTAAGTTTCTACTCCAAATCTTGTACTTCTTTGATCTTCACGCACTTCTTCATCTTTTTCACCATCAAACCTTCACTTTTAACCTTGAAATCGGCTGATTTGAGGTGTTCTAGGATGATGTCATCATGGGGTTCTTATGAACTTCAAGATTTGACATCATTCCACCAAGAACAACTCAGATCTAAAGGATTTCAACATGTTTAAACACTGATTTCGCATGAATCTAAACACTTTCGAGATTTAAAAGGATTGAAAGAGGTTTTCATAACTTTCTTTCAACTCTTTTACACTCATAACCGATAGAATCGGAGCTCATTCAGGCCTTCCACTCATTCTCTAGTGATATGTCAGCCTGAGATCTGATTCCTATCAACGAGATAACCGACTTAGCGGGTTGAACATGAACAACCGTCAAGAACAGTTAACTGGTCAGAATGGGGTGATTCCCGTCTGATCGGATAACTTGGACTTAAGGGATTTTCCGTTGCTTAACACGTTGTCATATCGTCTCGATCAAGCCGTAAACTTTCAAACTTGACGAATTTCAAAACGAGCAAGTCACCAAATGGACTGCCGTCCGATCGGATTACCATCCAATCGAACGACGATCCGATCGGATGACTCAAGGTCCCAAACACTTGAACTTTTTACAACTTTCAATACATATCAGCATCCAGCGAATGGCCATCCGATCGGATGACCATCCGGTCGAATGACCATCCTGCTGTGAACTTGTTCTCTAAGAAATATCTTACCTGGAACGGATCCCCATCCAACCGAACGGCCATCCGACCGGATGACCGTTCGATCGAACGACCTGAAGTGTAGAGATACTTCTCTGTTTTCAAAATGCTACAACGAAAACTTCAAGGTCACATCATACACAAACACATCCATCCCCAAACGAATGGCAAACCGACCAAATGGCCATCCGACCGGATGACCATCCGTTCGGATTGCCATCTGATCGGATGACCTTTCGTCACTGCGGCACTCGCACCGTTTAACATGCCACTCATCACTTATGCTATCGTTCTGTAATCAGGCTAATTCTCCAGCGCTCCCTTCAATCCAAGACGGTGTTTATTTATTAACGGCTATCTGTGAGTATACTCGATCCCTTTTTGCTTTAAGCACTTTTGGGTGTTACATACGTTACTTATATCAAATCACATCGATCACACAACGCAAACACTTTTATACGCTAACTGTCACTGCATGTTATACGTGTTACTCGATGAATGCTTGTATGTTATGTTTACACAGTGATTGTTGTCTGACACCTTAGCAACGATAGTACTATAGCTTGGACTCAGTACCTGTCGTGGACATGGGTTGTTAAGGGCTTTTCTTCACGTGTCACAGTGGTGATATGTGTTGCGCATTCTACAACTCGCAGTCACGTCTGTGCATATTTCATTATCGATAACCTACTTGCTTCACATTATACATGTTACATGCTGGTTATGCGTAAAGTCGCTTTCGCTACTATTATACTATTAAACTTGTATGCTCACCTTTACACTATGTGTATTGACCTCTATTTTGACGTATGTGGCAGGTGTTTAGGAAGTTTTGCTTGTTACTTGCTGGAATCAAGCTAGGATGGAGTCTAGAAACAAATCTAATAAAATCTGAGTTGTCGGAACAACGTTTGTTTTTTAGAACAATATCTGTAATAACTGTTTTTGTCTTATATGTTTATGGTATGGGATGTGAACGCTAAATATTTGGTAATATAATAGTTGTTATGGATTCTCTTGGACAATCTGTTTCGCTCAGTGCCGCACCCTGATGTTTCCGCCATCGGTTGGGGTGTGACAGATTGGTATCAGAGCCATAACTATAGGGAATTAGGCAAGACTCGACCTAGTCCAGGTCGATGTCTTAGAAACAACCTAGTCTATAGTCTAAGTACCAACATACCAACTTGTGCATACCCGGTAGGGGTTTTGCATGAGCTTACTTGATATCCTCGCTCGAATTCGCTGTACACTACACTCTTGCACGAACATCGCATACCACAGCCTCGCGCAAGATCAACCTTTCCTAAGGCTGGCCACACCCACAAACAGATGATCTGGTTGAGATTAGGTGTGAAAACCGCAAACTCTCGACCAAATCACCCGTTCGACACGCTATTTTTACTATCAACATGAGAATTTGCGTTGAATCAGGAATGAAATCCATACTTCGACGCAGTTCTCTCTATCTATCCCGTGATTCTATCACACGAACAGGAATGGAGTTGCTAAGTTAGGGGTGAAACCCGAACATTGATGACTCGTCCCACTCTCTATTTTGATTTTACAAAACTCTCACCAAAGTCTCGATGGATTCCAACGACTCGAGTTGTGTAAATACCCGAAATGATGCATGCCATTCACCGCATGTCGATGATAGAGCACAGTCTATAGGCTAAAGCGTATACTTGACGTCCTTGAGAATAGTCGAATCACTTTGGGTAGTCAACGTCTATCAAGCCAAGACAATCCCTTCTCGATTTTATGTGTTTCGATTCTGGAATTCGCCACCGCCGACTCTGAGATTTATCGATTTTATGTGAATTTTATGTGACTTTATGTGTTTATGTGTTTCGATTTTTGGTGATTTACTCGCTTTTCGCTGATTGCTTCGATCAACACACACAACTCGCACCACACATTTTCCTCAAAACGCCAACAAATCGAACGCTATACTACTCGCTACGCTACTCTATGTGTAATCGCTACTCGCTAATCGCACTCGCAACTCTCGATCGAAATCACAGCCTTGAATGATAGGTGAATACGTGCAATATATGTAGGTCAATACGTGCAAAATGTAGTTGAAGATGCGTTTATGTGGACTATGTGCTTCCATGCTTATGTGCTTACGTGCTTCTGTGAAATATGTGCCTACGTAATTTTGTGATTTGGGGTGTTCCTGAGCTTTATATAAAGTAGCTTTTGGTGTAATCGCTAGACTATACTAGGGTTAATCGAAATTGTGTCCGAGTCCAGTGACGATGTCTGTTGCAGACAATGTCGTCATTTGGATCACACACTGCTCGCTCCGCCGGATGAAACCATGAGGAAAAACGCATCGCTGCACTAGTCGCAAAGCAGATGGCGAAAGTCATTCCGCAAATTTTCAGCGAGCTGAACGAAAACGCTAGCAAGTCCTCTGAAGAATCTAGGACTGATTCTCCTAAAGCTACTTTTAGCTTCAAGCAGTTCAAAGCATGCGGTCCCAAAGAATTTACCGGAGAAGATGGGCCTACGGCCATGTTTCAATGGTTCGATCGAAGTCACCCTGTGCCAAAGCGGCTGTCCGGAAAACCTTCGCACTGTTAACGCCACCGACGACTTCCAATCCAGGGCTCTGGATTGGTGGACTGTGTGACAACCCTCACCAAACCAGGTATCCGTACGACTTAATTAATAATTAATTACTGCTTAATTACTGTGCTTGTTTGAAATTACTAATGAACTGCTACTTGATTACTGATACATGTACTTACTTGCATCATACCTTACTTACTGTCACTACATTATTTACATGCTGAACCTTAGTGACAAACATGATGCACAAAAGCACAGTAGCACAATGAACGGATAACCTATTGAACATGCTGATAGAGCCAGCATCAGGCAGACACTGCCTCTAAGGCCCGTAGGAGCCAGAAATATTTTACTACACTAGTGGTGAGTGTAGGGATACAAGGGTTGTAGAACTGCGTCTCTAGGAATAAGTACAATGACTGGATGTGCCTAAAACGTGCTCTAAGCACAAAACTCAGCAGTTTACATAATAATTCAGCTTTTAGCTAACTAATAAAGTGCCAAAACATGAGAACAATATTACTAGACACTTTCCAAAGTGTCAGAAATGAGTTGTGTCACTAAAAAGGGTATTAACGACACTTTAAAGCTTTGTTAAGCACTTTAACGGATTACCATCCAACCGAACAACCGGATTTTACCCGGAACACGAAAATATTGTCATTTTTATTGTTTATCTTTTTCTGAGCCAGTTAGGGTCCCTAAATACCCTAACACCCGTCATAACACACTACACACTAGTAAATGGTTTAACCTCCAACACTTTCTAACTATAACCTAAACACTTAGTTGGAATGGAACCATAGACCCCCCCCCCCCCTCTCCAACGAAACCGTCCCCAAGGGGACACCCTTGTACCATGTTGATTATTTTAATCAACCATGTCTAATATCTATTAGGCACATGATCCTATGGTTAATATCCTTAAGTGTTGTCTATAAGTAATGAGCTTAATCCAACATAACACACACTTAACATCACAACTCACACACACTCTCTCCCTCTCCTAGAGCTCTCGGCCGAACACACCCCACCCCCATCCACCATTTTCGATTTTTAATCATCACTTTCCAAGCTCATACAAGTGTTAAGGATCGCGTACAAGGAACCTTGGTGCAATCGGAAGACGAAGGACCTCACTCTATTGCTTTTATCCACGCATTTTTCGCTTAGATTCTTCCCTAGCCTCGAGCTAGTAGTAAGTTGTTTAAATCACCTTCTTGAACTATTTTAAAGTGGTTAATATGATTTGTAACGGTTAAAACTCGTAAACATACAAGATGACACACAAAAGTCTACTTAAAATGCTATAAATGTTGGTTAAAAGCTCATATGTTGTGTAAATCATGTAGTATTTGATTAGTGTGAGTATTTGGACCCGATCTATGTTGTGGTAGCTCGGATCATCAATTAACCCGGGTTGGTCATGATCATGGATCATGACATAAGGTTGTTTTGGAAGTAACAAGGGTTAAAGGATGAAACTCTACCACACACGAATCATGAACTTGTGTAAAAGCGGTTTTGCTTGTGAAATAGTGTTTAAAACTAGTAGATCTACGGATCTACAAGTGGTATTTTCAAAGGACCAAGTGTCAAGAGAAAACATGCTTTTAAAGGCGGATCTTACACCAACACGAATGGTATTTAGAACACACAAGTGTGTAAACACTTGTGTAACACAAGGTTTCGACAAAATAACTATTTTTGAAAAAGATGACAAGAAGTTGTAAAGACGGAACTTCCCTAAAAACGAGGTTTTTACAAAATCGGATTGTTTTATATAAAGATCCACTAAAAATGATGGAAAGATACAACATATTTTGGAAAAACCACAAGTTCATGTATTTTTGTGATTTACATCTATTTTGACTAGTTTGATGGTTTGAATAATGCTTATTGATGATTGAGAAAATTGTTGGTTTGATTTATAAAAGAAAATGATACGCTTGAAAGCGTGGCCACCTCCAGTTACAGAGGAAACTCTGGCGAAATATTTCTAAAAACCTAACACTTAGAATTATTTCACTATAGGTGTTAGAGATACTTGTCGACTTGTTTTCAAACTATGAATTTCGCCACGACTTTATTTACAAAATATCGGAGGTGGGATTTCACAAAATAAAACGTGATACATATATATATTTAGTATATATTTTTCACAACATCACTTGTATAGGTGTTTATGATTATTTTGTGAACTACGTAAATATTATTTTTAGGGTAAAAATAATATTACTAAGTATTATTTTGGGAAAATCACATGTATTAAAGTATAATATTTTTGAGAAGAATATTTATATTTTGAAGTTGGAAATAAAATATATTTTAAGTGAGACTTAATAATATATTTCGAAATTATACACACATGTATTAAATCCCCCATCCTTGGGAAGGAAAATGACTACCAAGTATACCGAATATAAACACGAAATAGTTGTCTAACTATTTCCCAAAAACTTAAACCTTAAAGCTAAGGCACGGCCGTCCGTCTAATAGAGTTAGTACGTGTAGGTCGTCATACAGCTGCTTGATTTGGAGGTATACCTGGTAGAGACGCACCACTGTGAGTTCATGTCCCCCCTTTTCTCTTAACTGTTTTCAGTTTTCTAAACTGCGGGGGTGAAATACATGTTACTTTGATTACAAGTACTTTATACATGGTATGGTTAGCGTAAGGAGGTTTACTACTTAGATCATGTGAGTGGGTAGGCAGAAACTGGAGGCCATTAATCCTCATTGTAGGACCGAGGGACGTAAGCGGTAGATCTATCTGGGTGTAGCGAGCCCAACCCCAGGCCCAACCAGAACGGACCTCGGGGTGACTTTGTACCCATCGCGAAATCTGCTAGGTTTGAGTCTTCCTACTTGCACTTCACACATATCAATGGCCTTGCAAACCATTGGTGATCTCTTTTTCCTTACTTGCTACATACCAGGATTTTTATACATATAAGGTTTATTTACTCACTTACACATGAACTCGCTCAACATTATTGTTGATTTTTCAACTTACATGTATTTCAGGGAATTAAAGATCTGGCGCGGTATGTTATGTTTTCCCGCTGCATATGGGTTCCGAGGTCATCCGGGTTTAGGAAATGTGACTTTTTCCTGGACGAGTCACAAATCTTAAACTGCGTTTTATTCATGTTGATGTTTATGTCTTTCAAAACAATGTTTTATGTTATGAGGTTGTAAGTCCCTAAGACAATGTTATGTTACTTCAGTTTTTAAAACTTAAATCTATGGATGATCTTGCATGGTTTTATTTCATATAGCTTTCTTATGGTTAAGCTATGGTATTAAGAAGTCACACCAAAATAACCACGCTTCCGCAAAGCCAGGGTGTGACAGACTGCCGAGAGAAACAAACGAGGGAATGATGCAGCCTATGGGCTAACGTGGGATGAGTTGAAGGACATCATGATGAAAGAGTTTTGCCCTCCCCACGAGCTCCAGAAGCTGGAGGACGAGTTCTGGCATATCAAACAGGATGGTGGCGACAACGCTGGTTTAACTGCTTGGGTCAAGTTACTAACCCCGAGATTACAATCAAGAAGTACATCCGTGCTCTGCCGGATTGTGTTGCTGACTTCGTTCAAGCTGCAAAGACGACAACTATCGAGGAAACCTATCTGCTCGCCGCCGAGATTAACGACAAGCGAGTTAGGGCTGGTTACTTTGTTAAAAGCACCAAGAGTTTTCACCAAGTTACCTCTGCTCCCACCGCTGAAACCGCTGCATCGCAATCTTCAAGGTCCTCACGCCGCAAGAGAAAGAACAGTAGCTCCAGTAACAAGAACTGTGCAGTTACTGCCGCTCCACTATAAGCCGTGCCTGCCCAACCGCAACCTCAAAACCGGCAAGTAGCGGCGCCTGTGGCCAATGCACCGCCAGCCAAACGTGCATACACTGGCCCACACCCGCTTTGCCCTACTTGTACTTATCATCACCCGGTTGGAATCGCATGCCGGTTTTGTGTTCACTGCAACCTGTACGGCTATTTCACCGCTAAGTGTCGTACCGGTCCTCGCCAACCCCAGTTCAAGCTCCTGCTCTACCAGCTCTGCAAGGCCAACAAGTAGCTCCTGCTCCCGCTGCTCATGAAAGAGCCAGCTTTGCGTGTGGTGATCCCAACCACTTCGCAAACGTTTGCCCAAACAGAGTGGTGAAGAAAGAGCCACAGCAGCAGTAGCAGCAACCAGCACCGCAACAACAACACCACCAGCAGCAGCAGGCAGCTCAGCAAGCAGCCAGCGGGCGAGTCTTCAACATCAAGGTCCGTCAGGCTCAGGCGGACAACAACGTGGTTAATGGTACGTTTCTCGTAAATGGTATATATGCTTCGTGTTTATTTGATACTGGAGTCGATAACTGTTTTGTATCGTTCGAATTCGAAAGGCTCCTAAACCGTAATAGCGTTAATCTCCCATCAACATTCGACGTAGAAGTTGCCACTGGAAGAACCGTCACTGTTAATTCCGTTCTGCGCGACTGTACTCTTGAACTCAACAGTCACGTTTTCGCGATCAATCTTATTCCGATGCAACTTGGTAGCTTTGATGTCATAGTAGGTATGGATTTCCTTCGGGAGAATCATGCTGAAATCATTTGCTTCGATAAAATGATTCGTTTTTCTCTCACGAATGGTGATCAATTATGTGTTTATGGCGAAGTCGCTTCAAAGAAGTTGCAGCTCATGTCGTGTGTCCAAGCTGGCAAGTATCTCCGCAAGGAATACCAAGCTTTCTTGGCATATATCGTAGTAGCGGAGGAAAAGGAAGTTAAGGCAATAGACAAGGTGCCTGTGGTTCATGATTTTCCTCGAGTATTTCCCAACGATTTACCTGGTTTACCTCCTACTCGTGATATCGATTTTCGAATCGACCTTATTCCTGGAGCAAATTATGTTGCTAGAGCGCCTTATCGTCTCACTCCTTCTGAAATGCGCGAACTCTTGAGTCAGCTCCAGGAACTACTTGATAAAGGCTTCATTCGCCCTAGCACCTCTCCTTGGGGGGCGCTTGTCCTTTTCGTAAAAAAGAAGGGCAGATCGTTCCGGATGTGCATCGACTACAGGGAATTGAATAAGCTGACTATCAAGAATCGTTATCCCTTGCCTCGAATCGAATCGATGATTTGTTTGATCACCCTATTGCATGCAAAGATCTACCATTTTGCACCATTTTAAGGCATTAAACACGTCATCAAGTATTCCCCAATCATCAAGACTTTAAATAAATTTTAGGACCTGCTTATAACTTATAAATATCATCAAAATATCTTCACATAATCAGATTTATAATCATCTTGCACATGCTCACACACATATCTAGCCACTAGCACACTTCTAGGGCACCACATAACAATCCCAAGCATCCAAACACATAAGACTTCAATCCATACATTTCGAGGAGTGTTTTTAAGGTAAAAATGTTATAAAATCATATTCAAGACCAAACATAAAACAATCCATACTTGCATTTTAGAATCTAACATAAAACCACAACATTTGCAAACTACAAGTACACATACGCACACATAACCCACTCTTCACACATATACTACCAAACCCTCAAAATCTTCTACTTAAACCATGTGTTTGCTTGTTTTAGTTGACTTCAAGAAAAACTCCAATAGTTTTTGTGAACAGTATCTCTTAAAGTAAGAGTTAAAAGCAAAAACAAGACAAATCTTAACGAAGGATCTTACCAAAATTTCACCAAAAAATATATTAACCTAAAAACTTGCATAGAGGCTCCCAAAAGGGTCGATCTTGACATGCACAAAAAGAAAACTCAAAAACAAACTCGTCAGATTTTGGCTGGATCTCTCATTGTAGTTGCTCTAGAGCTCAAACCACCCTGAATTAGCAAAAACTGACATTACCATATGAACCAGAACACCGAAATAATTGAAAAAGTGGGTTCTTTTACTGGAAAAAAAAACACGAGAAAAATCGCCGGAAAGTTCATCGGAAAAGTCGGCGGACTGCCGCCAGAGGTTGGCCGGATTTTCAGGAGAGAGAGGGGGGTAGAGAGAAGTGAGAGTGTAGAGAGAGAAAGTGAAGTGAGAATGAAAAAGAAATGAAGAGGAAGATGGTATTTATAGGTGATTCTTGGGCCATGGGCTTGAGCTTAGGTTTATTTAATTGAGTATGCTTATGGAATGGCTCATTGCCTAGTATCGCGTACACTACTCCGTTTCAGTCTGTACTCGTGCCAACAGTTTTGTTTTCGCTCGCAAATTTTATTGTAAATTATTTTATTACTTAAATAATTATTTTTAGACTCAAAATAATAATATTTTTTCGAGGTGGGATTAAACGTCGCGCCCACTAGCGTTGCACGTTGAAATCGCGTAAGTCGATTCGCTTGCGGATTTTTGCCGTATTAACGATAGAAAATTATTGTAAATTAGAAAAATACATTTTAAGGACAAATAAATATTTCAAAAATATTTACTATGACTGATTTAGCGTATTCTGATATTTTAGTACGGTGTCGCTTCCTTCCACATCTGTATTCTGATACATTTTAAAAGAGAGTTGCTAGTCTTATGAAGACTTAATGACTTAAAACCAAGCGTAAAATACATCAACACATTTAAATCATGATTAAATTATGCTCGGGAATTAACCTGATTTTCCTGGTTGTCACATATAGTATGTTAAATGACGGACCACTCAAAAACCATTGGTGGGCGCGCGGTCATAGTTACAAAAATCTAGATCGTTTACGATAAAAGTTTTGTTAATTGTTCTCGTTCGTATGTTTCTTTTATTCTTTACATTTTGGTTGATTTGAAAGAATAAAATGTATATTTGTGTGAATATGGTCCATCTTATTTTATTCTTTACATTTTGTTTCTTTTATTCTTTTTTTTTCTCTTGCAAGTCTTATTGTATTTTCTTACTATTGTTAACGAGTTTTACAGGTCCACATTACCCCCCCCCCCCCACTTTCTAGTCGTCAATTCCTTTTCTTCAATATGATTCTTCTTTTTCTTCATTTTTTTTGTGGTTTGACCGCTTCTCCTTCAACGATATATCTAGTTTGGTCGATTCTTCTTCAAGGATGTTTCTCGTCTGATCATTTGTCGTTTAATAAGGTTCGATGTTTCTTGAGTGGTATTCGATGTTTCTAGTATGCTTAATGGATTTTGATTGAAGTTTCACATTCATCTCATATTCACTTTGGTATTGGAGGAATAATTTCAATTCCTTGACATTCCAATTGTAAAAGAATCAAACTAGGTATTGGGTGTCATGGGCATCTTAGATGGACTTATTAATTAATATTGTTACTTGAACTAATGTTCTCGAGCGAGTTCATATCGACTCAACCTCAAGTTACACGAATCCGTATTGGCTTTAGTTTTTTCAAGCAACTTTCAAACGAGGTACTGACTATTTAAACAGTCAGCGAGTCATATATGTAGTTTGTGAATAAAAAAAAAGGATCAAACCTGGAATATTAACATACTTCAATGGTTTTTGTAATTTAGTCTAAATATTCCAAATACTTCTAAATATGTTTAAATAAAAAATATGGTTGTTAACACTCTATAATCAGTCATGTATACCCTTTTTACAGAACGGACTCGATAGACATTGTTGAATCATCATCATCATCGTCATCATCATCATTATCATACTAAGTAAATCCCACCAATAGCAAAGCTAAGGTAGGGTCTGAGGAGGGTAAGATGTAGACAACCTTACCACTACCCCGTAGGAATAGAGAGACTGCTTCCAGTGAGACCCCCGACTAGATAGTAGTTTTGCATCAAGCCTTGGACATAACACATAACACTCAGCAATTGAGACAACTGCCGATTAGTGCATGTACCCCCTTGTCTTTCGGTTATCAACGCGCCACTACATTATTTTCATGAAATTAGTAAAATAACGTTAAAATTAGTTATCACATTGTTGAATGTGATAACTATTTATTTATAGATAAGTTAATCAAGGTTATTGATCAAATTATCTAGAAAAGGAAAAGAGGGAAATGGGTTGATCAAGTTAAACCACATACTTAATATATACAACTTTTTATACCATTTTATTTGAATATTTAGGCTATTATGTGTGTTTTTTTTAACGGCTAATTTCTTTAATCCTCTGTCATCTGTGGGACTTTGAACCCAAGACCTCCCCCTTTCCATCTAGGTGTTTTAAAGGCTTTGCCTTTGCCAAAGGACCACCACCCCATTGGTAGGCTATTATGTGTTACCCGTCCGTGAACAACGCAAACTAAGACTATAATAAATGAAACTGATTGACCAGAACCGCAATATGGACATACAATGTAGTGAGACCATCTATGTAATTAATTCTAATAGTTCATGCCAAACATAATCAAGGTATTCATTTATTTACAACATGGACACCGATTAGCACACCAACCGACCCGAACCTTTTCTTGACCCAAATCAACACGAAACCGTTCTATCATGTTTAACGTGATCCAAACACCTTCTTCCTATAGCGCTCAAAAACAAGATTACAAACCAATTCCCTAAACTGTGTTTGTGTATAAATTAATTCTATTAATTCTACAAAATTTAAATAAATTAGACTCCAAAATTTGAACTTTTACAAAGATTATACCAGAAAATCATCAGGTCATCGTAAAGTGAAGATTAAGGGCCATTACTTCAAAGCATACACGACGACTGATGCTTGGAGATCCCGATCCACCTTGAAATGAGCATGAAAGAATCTTTTTGTCTGGCAATCATAACCCAAATTTAGTAAAATTAACAAAAGAAGATTGTATATCGCGAGTCTTAAAAGTTGAAGGAGAAAAGCGTACCTCTTCATATGAATGGGATGAAAGGAAATCTTTAAGATGTTTTTCTTCACTGTTGAATAGTATGATATGACTTGGTTGAGACCAATTTTTGGCAAATTCAGATGTGAAACCAATCGGGTCCGTCATGAACTGGTCAGACTCATCAAGATTTCCCTTCACTTCGCTGATAATGGGTTACAAAAATAGATTTGTAATTAGTAGATATAGCAATTTCAACCCGTTATCTTATGAGTTATCAACGAGTTGATTTGGGTTTAAAAAGGTAAAAAGAAAAAGCTCAAAGATGTCAAAAGTAGCCCAACGCAACTTCAAAAATAGATTTTAAAAACAATATATTATTTCTGTAATAATGTTTAACTGTTAACAAAGAAAATCTAAAATTCTGGACGAAGTTCTTTTTGGTGAATCCAACCTATTCGACCCATACAAAAAAGTACATGTTACCAACCCGACCCACTCGATCCACTAGATATGAAAGTTTATGCAACATATTGTTGATTGTGTGATACCTCGGTGAACAATCCAAAAAACGCATAGGAAGATTTTGATGAAAGGTTGAATAGTATGGAGTAGCATGACATGGCGTCAAAAATAGAACGCTTTTCACATTCCCTTGATGGGCTTCTTTCGCTAGATAATTCATCACATCCTCAGTTCCTCGCTAGTTATTATTTCAGTGCAAGAATTAATAAAAATAATAATAATATAGAACACTGAAAACACTTTCATGTAAAGATGACAGCTTTGAAGTACCTGATGAACCATACTCATGTAAAGAGCCATGGGAAGATTCGTGACCACCAAGAAAATAACCGCTGATTGTATCTTCCAAGAGGATTTAGTTCGAGTTCTTGTAGATTTGTTCTTTTTATTAGAAGAATATTGTCGGCTTAACAAGGCTAACGAATAACCGGAGAAAGATAAAGCTATTGGAAGCACGGGGAGGACAAACCTGTTGACCATACTTGCTAATAAGTCAATTTGCGCATGTTTTATCCCAAAGGGGTCAAATTAAAACTTAGCTAAAAATAAAACGGGTTAAATCGACTATTAAACGGGTTGAAAGTCGATCAAGATGTATTCTTGATGCATACAACCTCCTAAGGAGCTTTATTCAAACATTTAAATTATTTTTTGCACTTGCATTTAACTAGTGATTTCACCCGCCGTACGTTGCGGCGGCGTCGAAAACGTAAAGTAACTCGAGTTTATACTGTCTAATAGAAACATATCATATTTAACCCAACTCGTTTCCGAACAAACTTTACGTCAAAACGTAGACCAACTAAAAACGTGCATAAAAATAAGCACGAAACGTATTATATATATATATGGAACCCATTAAGTCTAACCACCATCCAAATTGATATCCACCGTCGGATCATGCTGAGATGAAATCTCAGCCGTTTAAACTCACAAAAATAACCGCTCTAATGGCGGTTCAGGGCGGTTATTGACAGTTTTCCTGCTGGTGGTTTTGCTCCCAAATTTTCTGCCCATGATCTCCACTTCTCAGGTTTTCTCCTTATTTTAAGACCCATTATCTCTAAAACAACTCCTACAATCAGTTGAGATGATCTATTGCTATATAATGCAACAGTTTTAAAGAGGTTTTCTGGAATGTTGAGGCGTAAATTATAGAGCAGTTTACACACCATGTGCACTTTTAATGGAGACGTACTTATCTATGTGCACTTTTAACCAGACGGGTTATTTCAGATTTTTATTTTAATTTTTTTTTTTTTGAATGGCTTCTATTTTAATTAGAATCACATTGAAGTATTGAACTAGACTATTTATTTTATGTTTTTACTTTAAATCTTCAATTAGAAACACATTTTTTAACAGGAACCATATTCTGTTTGTAATATACTTTTATTGCTAACTTACAGGTTTATGAGGCTACAGCTTTTCGGCTTAACAAACGGCATGATAGAGGGGTGATTACATTTGATAAAAACATTGAAGCAGTGAACATCAATGGATCACTTTCTGAACCAGACTAATGATGAAGTTCACATATTCATAATTCAAATATTGTTGATATTAAAGTATATTGATATATTCTGATGTACTTTATACTTTATGCAGGTCTGCCATTATTATTGCTAATGAATATGCATCTAGACTTACTCGCTATTTATATTGAGGTTAATTTTTTTAGTTCTTACTTTGCCTACCATTTTGTAGATACATGTTCAGTTAAAAAATTTATATTTTTTTAGTTCTTACCTTGCCTACCATTTTGTAGATATATCTACATTTAAAATACGGATGCAATGTTCCTCATCATTGCCTTCCATGAATCTATGTTTGGTTGATTACTTATTCTTTAGATCTTATTTTCATTTTAGGCGTTTGACTACAGACAAATGGATTAAACGACAAGCCCTGTAAGTAGATGATGTATTTGGTAACATTGAGTTAATGTGATACATGATGATGCAGAAACCGAGACACATATGCTGGAGAGTATTTTGCAGACAAAATGCATGGTTTTGGTGTTTAGCATTTTGCAAATGGTCATCGGTATGAGGGTGCTTGGCATGAAGGAAGGAGACAAGGGTTTGGTATGCATACTTTCAGAAACGTAGAGACTCAATCGGGTCATTGGGTTAACGGGGTTCTCACTGTTTCAACCTCTCAAGATTCACCGCTTTCTAAAGCGTCTTCTTTTGTTTCTCATGTCAAAGTCCTTAAAGCAGTCCAGGTAAATATGATCACTGCCTTGCTTATGAACATGTCGATTTGAGTTGTATTTACTTTTGATGCATTCAATGTCCGAAATCATTTTTGTAATCATATTATTGCATTAATTATTTAAAAAAGACAAAAAAATGTACAAAAAAGTGGCTGTGAACTGTGGCTGGACCCGACTGAGCTTTAATCTCATCCGTTTAAACTCACGAAAATAACCTCTCTTGTGGCGGTTTTCGGAGGTTATGGTCGGTTTTTCAGGTGCTGGTTACCTCCACGTTTTCCTGCCCATGATCTCCACAAAGCTCCTACAAAGTTGGGTAGTGCTCCCACTTCTTCAAATGTTCAACCCTATTTGCTACCCTTCTTCCAATGCAGATTTAAAAAACTTGCAGCGATCAAACACAAATCATTCTAAGATCAGTAGTTTGACACTCATTAATCGACTAATCTACATGGAAACATATGAAGAAGACGCTTCAAGAATTGTGGCATTTCAGCTGCAATTCAACAAGCCGGTAGCCTCAAAGGTCGGGACATCTTTTTTTCGTCTGCACTCTAAAACAATCACTAAATTTTTTTGTTTTTTTGAGGAAAGAAGAGGGTAATTGAGCGCTACGAAAGGGGTGACTGGTCAACGACAAAAACGAAGGCGGGTGCAGCAACGTGGATCGATTTTGTCTTTAGGGTCTTGCTAAGTTTCCTATCCTCTTGCACTCTTTTTTTTTTTTTTGATACTCAACTCTTGAATTCACTTTTTGATTGTCGCCTTCATGATCACGGTTGATCGTTTCAGATTATTGATTCAAATTGAACTCACTAACCAATCGATTATTTGTGAAATGTGTGCATTGTCATGTTTATGTAAGGAGCTTGATGAAATGCTTAATTGGTTTTTGCCTTTGTGATAGTGTTGAGGGATGACTGTAACATCAAAGTTATATGGAAAGAATGCAAATCAACTTCTATAAGAATTCGTGAACAATGAATCAGGGAAACTCATAGTTTTAGTGTAAATGAAGTGAAAAACTAGTGTTTTATTTACTTTTTAAATTGTAGGAAGTTTAATTTTTTAATGGTTAATTTTGTTGTAGATAACCTGTTTGCTCAAGTCACCGGAGAGTGTGAAGGTATTTCTTCATTTATTTCCCCATTTTTACATACAATTATTTATGTTCTGTTTTAAAGTGTGACAATAAGATGCAAGAAGATTTCTACTATGGTTGCACAACATGCAGGAGTTGATATTTTAACAACTAATACGATGTACATGGTATGCAACTTTATTTAGTTTTTTTTTCTGATACCTTCATATTTTGTTACTTTATATGACATTAGTTGGCTTGTGCCTACTAAAGCTATTAGATCAGAACGTGGTGCAAAATTTACCCCCATCAATCCTTAAAGCCCAAAGTTCTGGACTGAAAGTTACTGGATGGTGAGTAATGATTTATATGGATCAAGTTAATTTGCTTTCTTTTTATGTATACATATTAACGGGTTAATTAATTAAATAGGTTTAAGAGCCGGGTGATAGAGTATAAGGCAGAAATTGAAGCAGAAGCTTATGACACAACCAAGGTACTTACTTTGGAAATTTGATTGGCACTTAAGAAAGTCTTCAAATTAGCTCATGTGAATTTCAGAGGTAAACACCGAAATGTGGGTGATGGAAAAGAAAGTAGAAAATGAAGCAGAAGCGTTGAAGTAGGTGTGGAGGCTTGAGAACCTTAAAGATACTTTCATGGAAGGCAATGATGAGAAACGTGTTTGTAAACTAATGCCTCCTAACGGGTCGGTTGAGTATTTAACTTTGAATGAAAAGAATGATTTAACCAGCATCATGACATGGTTTTTAGAAGGAAAGGAAATTTTAGATGGTTATAACTTTTTCAAAAAGGAGATGGAATAGAAGAAAAGGATAAGCACTCCCAAACACACTCAATACAGATTATCTTTGTTTGTTACGTTGTTAGCGTAACCCGTCCACCGGACGGGCATTAAACTAGTTATACTTGACCAGACTCATTTCCGGAAAAAAAAACGAGTCTGAACATAGACCAACTTGAATCTATACCGACACGTAAAGTAACTCGAATTTATACCCTTTAATGACAACATATTACATTTGACCCGATGCATTTCCGAACAAAATTTACGGCAAAACGTAGACCAGCTAAAAATGTACATATAAAATTGCACGAAAAGGTATTACATTTGACCTGACTCATTTTCGTAAAAAAATTGTCGAAACATAAACTAACTTGAATTTACACCGACACGTACATAAAAATAAGCACGTAAAACACGAGGGGTTAAAAATGACATTGTTCAAAGTTTTTAGAAAGTTGAGGGGGTGTAAGTGTTAATTTTGAAAGTTGAGGGGTAAGATACATAAAATACCAAAAAAAAAAACAAAAAAAAAACACGGTTACTGTAGCTAATCCCATGCCCTTTATTATGTATAATAATGTGTTAACACCCAACCCCAACCCGACCCGGATTTTTTCAACACGGGCACGTTTTGACCCACCCATTTTGCCACCTTTAAAAAACAGTACTAAAACATAGAGGTGTCGATATACCTGAATTCTTTGTGCCCTAAAATACTATAAAGCCCTATAACCCACAATATGAGGCCCGAAAGCTTCCATTGTTTAGACTGCACGACACCAACCGCCATGAAAGGTAAAAAGGTCAATATCATGACAATAAATCCCTGAGTGAAGTACCAATGCCATGGATGAGTTCCATAATAATCACCTCCAGAGGAAAGAAAATTGAACTTCAAAAAATTAAGAGGCACGAAAACCCATGAACCGTACATCAAACGGTCCAGTAGGAACGTCAGTCCAAGCACAATTGACCTGATAATAAAGCATGCTATTAATCTTACAGTTTTGGTTATGAATGTGTTGACCCGGATTATGTTTTATCGCTAACGGGTAAAAAACATAACATAAAAAAATTATCTGAAAAGGGAAACGAGTCGCAAGTCGTCTAAAGTGATTTTTAATGCATTAAACCTAGCAAAATATTTTTTTATTAATAAAATTCACTTTTTTAGAAAATATAGTGTTTGTAACCATACCTGACGCACTAATTATCTAAAGTATTAGACAAAATGTAATAGTATATTAATATAGAGTTAGGAGTGTAACATTGTGGTCAATGTAAACCACATCTAATGTAACCCTAATCACAACTTCTAATACAACACAATTCTCTAATTTAACTTAAAGTAAAATGTCATTTTCGTCCGTGAGGTTTGGCCAGTTTTGCAACTTTCGTCCAAAGGTTTGTTTTTATGCATATGGATCCAAAAGGTTTGAAATCTTGCCATTTTCATCCGGCTCGTTAACTCCATCCATTTTTCTCCGTTTTCTCAGGGGTATTTCTGTCTTTTTTTCTAACTTAATGGGCAATTCGGTCTTTTTTACTTTATGTAAAAAGACCGAATACCCCTGAAAAGGACCGAATTGTCCTTTAAGTTAACAAAAAAGACAGAATACCCTGACTTAACAAAGAAAAATGGATGGAGTTAACGAGTAGGATGAAAATGGCAAGATTTCAAACCTTTTGGATCCATATGCATAAAAACAGACCTTTGGACGAAAGTCGCAAAACTGGCCAAACCTCACGGACGAAAATGACATTTTACTCTCAATTATCTATAAATATGGTCGCTTTTTTTGGGTCAACCTGACTCGACACGTTTTGACTAGGGCTGCAAACGAACCAAACGTTCGGCGAACAGTTCGTGAAATGTTCGGCGGGAAGTTCGTTTGTGTTCGTTCGTTTATTAAACAAACGAACACAAACAAGAAATTTCGTTCGATTAGATAAATGAACAAACATGAACAAAGGGCGCGCTCGTTCATTTATGTTCGTTAACGTTCGGTAACGTGTTCGTTTGTGTTTGATAGCTCATTAGTGTTTTTAGCTTTTGTATTTTACTTGAATCCTTCAAAATTCCGACAAATAAAATATTTAATAAGTGTCAATGTATTATATATTTTGTTCAAGAAACGTTTGTTTGTGTTCGTTTGTTACCATTTGTGTTCATGAACATTAGTTTGTGCTCATTTGTGTTCATCGTCGTTCGTTTTCATTCGTTGCCTAAAATTAACAAACAAACACAAACGAACACGTTCATTTCCTTAACAAACAAACACGAACATAAAATCTCGTTCGGTAAGCGTTCATGAACAGTTCGTGAACACATATATTTCTTAACAAACAAACACGAACAAGGACTTGTTCGTGTTTGTTCGGTTCGTTTGCAGCCCTAGTTTTGACCTATGTTTAAACTTTTAGTGCGAACCCATTTTGACCCGTTACCCAACCCCGCCTGGCCCGTTCATGTTGTCAAGTCTACTTATACACCATAGTTAGCAAATAAGACATACCCAATAGGCAAGACTTGAAGAAAAATGAATTTCAGTCTATCGCGAGACACAATAAGCTCCATGAGACCGACATAAACCCCATATTATAGCACTTGTGGGCCGAATGGCACATGCTATGGCAGCAGTAACCAGGGCCCAGGTTCTAGAAGCTTCCGGGCTGTTGCTTGAATTGACCCTCAGACAGGGCCAGTAGTAGAGACTAAGAACCGTAAGAACGGTTTCTAAACTGTTGGATAAAGTGCGTGTTATACAGTAGAACATAAACCAGTTGGTTAACTGTGCAAAGAGCTGAAATAGAATTAAGTTTAACATAAAAGAAATATGATATCCATATGAAGTATTAAATTTTCGTTACTATTGTTTGAATGCTCGATATCAATAGATCATATTATTAAATAAATTGAAAACCCTCCAGATAAAAAAGAGAGCTGTTAAGAAACACTATGGTCTATGGACAGTTGATACAAAACACTTTTTTTGTTATATATCTTAAATTGTTCATATATAATATAAACAATAAATATGGTTATATAAACTATATTATTACAATACTAGTAAAATATTATTATTTGAGAAAAGAGATTTATGAGTCTGTATCCATCAACATACGTTTTGTGTAACTTTCAAACAGTTTGACTCGAATCTTTTCAGCTAAATTACCTATTTGACCCGCTTCAGATATGAATTAACCCAAATTGACGTCAAAATAAAGAGCATGACACATAAGGATACAGCCCACATGGCAACATGGCCACCATACAGGACATAAGAGAGTTTGAACATGTAAAGATCACCAAAAGCAGACAACATAGATTGCAATAGTCTTGGAGCCTTTATCTGCATAAACATTTTTTAATAATAGTTGCATAAACAAAACTTACAGAAGAATAAAACGTAAATTCTTTTTCTTAATAAGACGAGAACATAATGATAGAGGTCGCAGTTCCAGCCCATTTACTAGAGAACAGATTAAGTTGCTTACCTTTTATCTATTACGGGCCACATTAAAAAAAGTTAGCTTAAAGAGGAATGGATCTATGCAGTTAATATATCACCGATGTATCGGTTATCGGTCCCCATGTCAAATATCGGTACCGATATTATCGGCGATATTGGACCGATATATCACCGATTTTCCCAATATCAGTACCTTTCTTCTTAGTTCTAACCATTCGTCTTTCTTCTTATTGCTGCTATTAGTGTTTTAAGTCTTAATAAGTTCCTACTTGCTACAATTGTTAGTGTTTTGCAAGCTGCAAAAAGGTTAATTTGTTAATGGTAGGAGAGCATACTGAATTGTTAAGTGTTTAATTGCTATTATATATAAATTCAGCATGATATTATAACCACCAATATCCCACCACCGCGATAACCGATATCTCAAATATCAGTCCTTGACCAATATCCGATTTTTTTACCGCATTAACAGCATAGGAACGGATCAAACAGGTTGAAAGCTGCCTAAAGGGTAGCGTTAATGCATATAATCTTCTAAATCGCTTTTTTTCAACTAATTAGATTTTGTTTTTATGATACAGATTTGTAATCATATTTAGCATATCCACAATCTGGAAAAAAAAATGTGTGGGTTGATTGTTGACACGTGCCCAAACCTCCAGAACCACCCATTTGCCGTCTCTAATCTGCTTACAAACCTCAAGACACGATCAACAATAAGAATCTTACCATGAAGAGTGGAGTCATCAAGATGTAAAACGGAAAGAACTTTATAAGAACCGCAAATAACATTGGATGCAAATAGCTACGTATTCCTTTTGTCCACTCCCATGTTAAATGTCCCATATCTGCCAATTTAAAATAAACTTAAATCCCTTTATATTATATATATATACATATATATATATATATACATATATATATATATACATATAGGGTAGGGATCCTAAGAGAAGTCCACCCTATTTGAGAAACTTGAGAAGCAATCTGGACCACACATTTTACCTAAGCAAAAAATACAAAAAAAAAGGTGAAAAAAATGCAAAAAAATTTTTTTTTTTTTTTTTTTTGAAAAATCGCTGCTTTTTCTTTAAGAATTAAAAAATTTTTTTTTTTTTTTTTTTTAAAAAAAAAATTTTTTTTTTGGATTTATACACATGTGTATATTGTTAATCTTTTAACTATACATATATGTATATTGTCAATTATACATATATGTATATACATGTTTAAAATTGAAAAAATGTGTATATTGTTAATCTTAAACCATAAACACTAAAGCTAAACCCTAAAGCTAAACCCTAAACTCTAAACCCTAAAGCTAAACCCTAAAGCTAAACCCTAATGCTAAACCCTAAAGCTAAACCCTAATTCTAAACCCTAAAGCTAAACCCTAATGCTAAACCCAAAAGCTAAAACTAAACACTAAAGCTAAACCCTTAATGCTAAACCCTAATACAAACCCTAAAGATAAAGTTAAACCCAAAAGTTAAAGCTAAACCCAAAAGCTAAACCCTAATGCTAAACCCAAAAGCTAAACCCTAATGCTAAACCCTAAATACTATTGCTAAACCCTAATACTAAACCCTAATGTTAAACCCTAAAACTAAACCCTAAACCATAAAGCTAAACCCTAAACCCTAATGCTAAACCCTAAATACTAATGCTAAACCCTAAATAACACTTATTTTTCAATTTTAAACATGTATATACATATATGTATAATTGACAATATACATATATGTATAGTTAAAAAGATTAACAATATACATATGTGTATAAATCCAAAAAAAAAATTTTTTTTTAAAAAAAAAAAAAAAAATTTTTTTAATTCTTAAAGAAAAAGCAGCGATTTTTCAAAAAAAAAAAAAAAAAAAAAAAAAAAAAAAAAAATTTTTTGCATTTTTTCACCTTTTTTTTGCATTTTTTTGCTTAGGGAAAATGTGTGGTCCAGAATGCTTCTCAAGTTTCTCATTTAGCCTACTACTTCTCACATGATCCTTATCCTATACATATATATATATATATATATATATATATATATTAATAAGCAATAACTAAACACATATTCAGTTAAATGAAACAAATAAATATACCCAAAGGTAATTCGATGTGCAACTTCAAGCGCTTGCCAATGCTCGTCTGGGTTGAAATATGTTTGCACAAATAAAGAATTTGTCATTCTGAATATTAAACAAATTATAAAGATTTTCGTGGATGATGGAAATTGACTGGCTCGCTGTTTACTATCTTCTTGAAATGATTTAAGATCTGATACTTCATCTTCATGCGCTGATGCGGAAGCATTTGTTCGCTTTCTCATTACTGAATTGATGACACCAAAGAGTAATATCGATTAGATGTAAGACGTGCATGATATAAATTACAGTTTCAGCACTTGCTAATACAGTCTTGTTGTAGCCTAGATAATATTTTGTCATAAAACTTACATCAATGCCTAAACTGTTGGTTTAAAAAAGTGATCAATTTGAACTTTCATTTTTTCATGGAAAGGAATAGTATAATAACAAAATATGAGATTTTAATATTTTATAACTTAAATCGTATAATCACACATTGCATACCACAAGATCCAAATCCGAACACAATTCTTAAAAAATTTTAAACGAGATTTATCACAGATGACATACCACAAGTCCCTTAATCTAAAATTTTGATTTAATGGAAGAATATACCCGAAAGTAATGTGATTCAATACTATACAAAATGTTTTATGAAAACATATAACTAGGTATGCGAACATGCTTCGGGTGATATTCATCCATTGCTAAATTCAAACAGTAATTCCTAATAGAAGATATACATATGTAAACAATATAGACAATCCTTGATGAAACCATTGAACAAGAATATATATGCTCATATATCTCCATAATAAAGAAGAATGTAACATTTAATAAAACTAAAAAAAACATGGCAATCATATATGGATAAACCCTGATAATACTAATACCACACAAAGCCTATAATCAAATCTAAGGTCTCAAATGACATTAATCATAAGCATATAACAAGAACACACTCTCTCACTATTCAAACTTCAAAGGTTAAAGCTTCAAGTTATGATTGCAGTAGGATGTCAATGGGAGTGTGCTTGCACCACAAATACATATAAGAATACTCTATTTTGGTCAACTTGCATTCTCTCAGGACTTTCATCGAACACCTTGAAGGCACAAAATCTAGGCAACTTATACACATATAATAATCAAGAATCTTATCATTCTACTTCGAAAAATCAAGTTACTCACAAGCTAAAATCAAGATGCTTGATATCAAAACCAACAAAAATCGAATCACGATGTGGGTTTTCAAGAAAAATGCGATTTAGTAAAAAAAGTAGAACGATAATCAGATTGCACTGTAATAAAGTAGTGATTGTACTGTAACCCAATTTGATCCGTACCTGTAACAAGCTAGAACGATAATCAGATTGCACTTTACTTGTTTTCTTTACAATCTAACAGTTGGAGGAAAATGCAAGCTTCCGTTTATGTTCGATCAAGATACTCTCGGAATATGGGCCCAAATTGGCTTCTTCTTAGTGGGCCTACTGAAATTTGAAACCCAATAAAAATGAAACGAAAAAAATTTAATCATAATTACAAGTAGAGGTGGGAAAAAAAAAAAAAAAAAAAAAACGGGTTAATTAACCGTAATCGATTGTTAACTGGAATTGCAACCGGTTGTTATTGTTAAACGGTCAAACATTAACTGGTTAATAACCAGCTAGAGATATTTAGTATAGCAAGCGGTTATTAACCAGTTTTTTTAACCGGTGGACCGATTAACCGAAAAAAAAAACCAAAAAAATCAAAAAAAGGAAAAACAAACCCAGTTAATTAACCGAAAAAAATTGGTTATTAACCGAACTGGTTAAAGTGATTAACCGGACCAGTTAAAGCAATAACCGGTTAGGCAATGAATAACAGAGGGACCTGAAATGTAATTATTAGGTGGTACAGGGGTTGTTGTTAACAAGTCCGATTGTACTTGAACAACTAGTCGTTAAGGCCAGGCGTATGGTATACCACCCCTGTCCACCTCAGCTCCGATAGCGCCCCTTGGCGCCCCTCCCCCATTTCCTAAGCGCCATTGATAGTCCGCCAACATGGTAGCGAGCGCCAACGGCTCGAATTTGGTGGTCCCCATTCACTTTACCGTTGACAACGGTATTTTATAAAAAAATTAACTTTTAATTTTAAAATCTCACAATATATATATATATATATCCTACCTATTTTACTCAAACCATATCTATTCTCTACAAATTTTCTCATACTCCCACAATGTTTCTCAATAATCAAAACGCGTGGGACCCCAACAATCCGTTTTGGGGTAGTTTAGCAAACAACGAACAAGAAGAACGATACCGAAAAGACCCGCGAACGGATAAGATTAGGTATATCCGATGCCACCTACCACCCCAACCTCCCCTCATCCGACAACGCCACCACCACTTCCCGGATTTTTTGGATACTATTCGGCACCACCATTTTTTCCCCAAACCCAAAACATACCCGAAACCCAACCCACATCCTCAAAAGTTAGACGATCGAGAAGGCACCGTAAGAAGGGATAGAATGTCGAACGTGCTCCTAAAATGATCAAGAGGTGGACGCCTACCGAAGAACATGCATTGTCACAAGCATGGCTCGATGTGTCGGGGGATCCGATTGTTTGCAATTTTTTTCTCCATTAACTTTTTATAAATATTTTTTTTTTATTTTGTTGCTACTAAATTTTTTTCAAATAATAGCAACCGACTAAGATATAGTCGTCTTTTGGAGGCGTATACTTGAGAAGTTTTCCACCGCAATGGGTAGTGGTGAATATCGTATGCCTGATTCGTTTTCGGGCAAGTCGGCCACAATGCGCACCAAGATTAACAACTTCAACAACATACACAATATCCTCGTCAACGATCACACAAGAAGAAACAGTTCAAGCGACGTGGACATCATGACCGTCGCCCACAACGAATATAGAATGTATCATGGCCATCCTTTTATGATGATACCTTCATGGGAGCTTCTACGCAAATCTCCTAAGTGACATTTTGTACCACTGTTTGACCCAACGGCCCAAAGGTCAAAACGGTCCAAATCAACAATGACTAGCGAAGCATCCAAGTCCGGTGCTCGTAATACTATTAACTTAAACGACGAGTTGGATGAATTGAATTTTGAGGAACCACAAAAGCAGCCACGACCAAAAGGTAGGGATAGAAGCAAGGAGCAGCACAAGCACGAGATACCTCCTCTTCAACGCCATCGAATGGCCTATCAAGGTTGGACGGGTTCGACGATAGACTGAATCGACTTCTCTCGATCAAGGAAAAGGAGCATGAACTTAGAATGGAGAAACAAATCAAGAAAGATATGAAGTTTCACGAGAAAGATTTTTCCAACCTACCAGAGGAGGACCGAGTCATTTTAGAGGCTCATAAGACAAAAATCCGAGCAAAATATATGTAGTTTTTTAGTAGGGTTTTATTTTTATTGTTAAGTAGGTTGTTTTTAAAGTAACTTTATAGTCTTTTTATTTTTAAGTAGTTTGTAATCTTTTAATTATTTTATTGAAATTATGTTTTTTTAATTTTGTTGTAAATAAAAATGGTATATGAATTAAAAATATATATAATAAAAAACAAATAATTAGGTAATCATTATAGGGGCTTTAAACCATTGCATGCAAGTTAAATGGAGGGACTTTAAAGCCACCTATGTGACACGGAGCCTACGTGGCGCTAATGTGGTGTGATAAAGCCTTTAGGGACTTTACACCACACCCACCAGCCTAACAAGACCGAATGTACTCGAACAACTAGTCGATGAATGAGACTAGCGGCGATTGATTTTGAGATAATTTTCTCCTCCTTTATGGTTTTATTTCTTATCTAAAATTTATCGTAATAATCTTAATGGCTAGGGTTGTAAACGAACCGAACGTTCAACGAACAATTCATGAACCTTTCGACGGGAAGTTTGTTTATGTTCTTTCGGTCAGTTAATGAATGAACATGAACAAGATATTCAGTTCGATTAACTAAATGAATGAATACGAACAAAGGTCTCATCTGTTCGATTGCGTTTGTGAACCTTCGATAATATGTTCGTTTACGTTCGTTCATGCTCGTTGGTTTACGTTCGTGTTCATTTGCTTATGTTAATTTGTTAAATGTTTTAATGTTTTTTAATATTTTACTTTCCCTCTTAAGTTTTATTTCCTTCCCTTTTTACTCCCCCCCCCCCCCCCCCCCCTAAATATTAGTTAATAACTATATTAAAAAAAAACAGGAAAAACGTAAACCCTTATCTAAACATATGAAGAAGTTGGACACTAAGGTGGTGTTTGTTTTTCTAATAAAGATCTTCGCTAGCTCTTATGTCTGCGTCGTGCAAACCACACGCAGACATTGACATCTGCAGCTTGTTTGTTTTTCCGAAGACGTTTCATTAAAAAACGTCCACGCGAGCTCTTCTTGGTGCAGACTTGGCCCAACCACTTTTAAGATCTTCTAAGGTCTAAAGAGGGTTAAACACCACCACCCACCACCACCGTCTACCAGCACCACCCACCGTCCACGTCCACCACCCACCGTCCACGTCCACCACCCACCACCATCGTCCACCACCACCACCCACCACCACCAATTTATTTTAGAAGATACGCTAGAAAACAAACAACATTGTTCTTGCAGACTGCAGAGGTTTGGTCCACCTCTTCTTCTACAGATGTCTGTAGATGTAGTCCGCAATCTGTGAGTGCAGTATGTCTATCACTTCCGTGAATCACGTATCATAGCTTAGTCAGATGAGACAAGACTGGTGCTTAACAGAGTAAAAGAAAAAGTTAGTGTATGTTATAGCCGGTTCGTACGAAGGGGAAGTTTATAGTCGGTTCGTATGAAGGGCCGGTTCGTACGAACCGAGGCCGTTCGTAACCAGCTTCGTACGAAGCCACTCCGTCTATATATACTAGTGTTGGGTCTTGTTTGTTGGAATCTTTGAGCATTAGAGAGGCGAAGCTCTGCTCGTTTGTTTTTGTGGTTGTAAACTATTATACCAGTAATAGAAAACAACTTATAATTACTTCTTTGTGTCTGATCCACACACGTACTTGGATTCGCACAAGATACGTGTTCTACGCATTCAACGGTCAAGGAATCGATCCTCGGAGTGAATCTACAAGTGGTATCAGAGTGAGTGATTGTTTGCACGGATTGAAGACACGAAGATTAATTCAAGCAGATTCATCTTCATCAGAGCTGATTTCATCTTCTTCTACATATTTTTTTGAACTTTAAACTGAGATTCACAACGTTTTCACGGTTAAAAACATCTGATTTTTGAATATTTTTGTGCGAAAACTATGTTTGAATAACCCTAAAAATTTTCAATACTAAATTCAACCTAAATTATGTTCAAAATTGTGAAAAATCATGATGAACAGGCTGTGTTCGAGCTGAGGTGTTAGTACGAACCCACGTAGCTTCATACGAACCCAGAAAAGTTGTTACGAACCCGGAGTTTGCACTTTCGTACGAACCGGGGTAGTTTCGTACGAACCATGTGTATAATCAAAACTGTTTTTGTGCATTCGTACGAACCCAGGTTGCTTAGCTTCGTACGAACAGGGGTTTGAGAATTAACTTATTTTCAGTGCTGCTTCATACGAACCCACCATTCACCTTCATACGAACAGAATATTTGTGTTTGTTTAATTTTTAAGTTTGATCAAGTGTTTGATTGTGTGTTTGCAGGTAATCATGGCTGAAGAATTTTACAACGAGTTTTATAACGCGTTCACTTCCGAGTCATCCAAAACAACAACAGTTGCACCGAAAAGCATTTCGAAAGCTATAACCTGATAATATAAAACATGAAAACTTTTATGGAACTCATTCAAAACCACAAAAACTGGGCAAAAGCGTATGCTCATGAGAGTTGGTTTTGTATGGAATTTGGATATCATAGTCCAATAAATGATAAAATTGAAGAAATTCCGCTTTCAAGTTTAGGACAAGAAGATAAACTGAAATTTTCTTATGAACAAAGAATGATTGATTAGTTTCATGCCAAACATAATCAAGGTATTCATTTATTTACAACATGGGCATCGATTAGCACACCAACCGACCCGAACCTTTTCTTGACCCAAATAAACACGAAACCGTTCTATCATGTTTAACGTGATCCAAACACGCTCAAAAACAAGATTACAAACCAATTCCCTAAACTGTGTATGTGTATAAATTAATTCTATTAATTCTACAAAATTTAAATAAATTAGACTCCAAAATTTGAACTTTTACAAAGATTATACCAGAAAATCATCAGGTCATCGTAAAGTGAAGATTAAGGGCCATTACTTCAAAGCATACACGACGACTGATGCTTGAAGATCCCGATCCACCTTGAAAAGAGCATGAAAGAATCTTTTTGTCTGGCAATCATAACCCAAAATTTAGTAAAATTAACAAAAGAAGATTGTATATCGCGAGCCTTAAAGTTCAAGGAGAAACGCGTACCTCTTCATATGAATGGGATGAAAGGAAATCTTTAAGATGTTTTTCTTCACTGTTGAATAGTATGATATGACTTGGTTGAGACCAATTTTTGGCAAATTCAGATGTGAAACCAATCGGGTCTGTCATGAACCGGTCAGACTCATCAAGATTTCCCTTCACTTCGCTGATAATGGGTTACAAAAAAAGATTTGTAATTAGTAGATATAGCAATTTCAACCCGTTATCTTATGAGTTATGAACGAGTTGATTTGGGTTTAAAAAAGTAAAAAGAAAAAGGTCAAAGATGTCAAAAGTAGCCCAAAGCAACTTAAAAAATAGATTTATTAAAAAAAATTATTTCTGTAATAATGTTTGTTAACAAAGAAAATCTAAAATTCTGGACGAAGTTCTTTTTGGTGAATCTAACCTATTCGACCCATACAAAAAGTACATGTTACCAACCCGACCCACTCGATCCACTAGATATGAAAGTTTATGCAACATATTGTTGATTGTGTAATACCTCGGTGAACAATCCAAAAAACGCATAGGAAGATTTTGATGCAAGGTTGAATAGTATGGAGTAGCATGACATGGCGTCAAAAATAGAACGCTTTTCACATTCCCTTGATGGGCTTCTTTCGCTAGATAATTCATCACATCCTCAGTTCCTCTCTAGTTATTATTTCAGGGCGAGAATTAATAAAAATAATAATAATATAGAACACCGAAAACACTTTCATGTAAAGATGACAACTTTGAAGTACCTGATGAACCATACTCATGTAAAGAGCCATGGGAAGATTCGTGACCACCAAGAAAATAACCGCCGCTTCTATCTTCCAAGAGGATTTAGTTCGAGTTCTTGTAGATTTGTTCTTTTTATTAGAAGAATATTGTCGGCTAAACATGGCTAACGAATAACCGGAGAAAGATAAAGCTATTGGAAGCACAGGGAGGACAAACCTGTTGACCATACTTGCTAATAAGTCAATTTGCGCATGTTTTATCCTAAACGGGTCAAATTAAAACTTAGCTAAAAATAAAATGGGTCAAATCGACTAGTAAACGGGTTGAAAGTCGATCAAAATGTATTCTTGATGCATACAACCTCCTAAGGAGCTTTATTCAAACATTTAAATTATTTTTTGCAGCAGTATAATTTTCTGCACTTGCATTTAACTAGTGATTTCACCCGCCGTGCGTTGCAGCAGCGTCAAAAACGTAAAGTAACTCGAATTTTTACTGTCTAATGAAAACATATCATATTTGACCCAACTCGTTTCCGAAAAAACTTTACGTCAAAACGTAGACCAACTGAAAACGTGCATAAAAATTAGCACGAAACGTATTATACTTGACCCGACTCATTTCCGGAAAAAAAACCCTGAGTCTAAACGTAAACCAACTTGAATCTATACCGACACGTAAAGTAACTCGAATTTATACCCTTTAATGACAACATATTACATTTGACCCGATGCATTTCCGAACAAAATTTACGGCAAAACGTAGACCAGCTGAAAATGTACATATAAAATTGCACGAAAAGGTATTACATTTGACCTGACTCATTTCCGTAAAAAATTGTCGAAACATAAACTAACTTGAATTTACACCGACACGTACATAAAAATAAGCACGTAAAACACGAGGGGTTAAAAATGACATTGTTCAAAGTTTTTAGAAAGTTGAGGGGGTGTAAGTGTTAATTTTGAAAGTTGAGGGGTAAGATACATAAAATACCAAAAACAAAAAACAAAAAAAACACGGTTACTGTAGCTAATCCCATGCCCTTTATTATGTATAATAATGTGTTAACACCCAACCCGACCTGGATTTTTTCAACACGGGCACGTTTTGACCCACCCATTTTGCCACCTTTAAAAAACAGTACTAAAACATAGAGGTGTCGATATACCTGAATTCTTTGTGCCCTAAAATACTATAAAGCCCTATAACCCACAATATGAGGCCCGAAAGCTTCCATTGTTTAGACTGCACGACACCAACCGCCATGAAAGGTAAAAAGGTAAATATCATGACAATAAATCCCTGAGTGAAGTACCAATGCCATGGATGAGTTCCATAATAATCACCTCCAGAGGAAAGAAAATTGAACTTCAAAAAATTAAGAGGCACGAAAACCCATGAACCGTACATCAAACGGTCCAGTAGGAACGTCAGTCCAAGCACAATTGACCTGATAATAAAGCATGCTATTAATCTTACAGTTTTGGTTATGAATGTGTTGACCCGGATTATGTTTTATCGCTAACGGGTAAAATACATAACATAAAAAAATTATCTGAAAAGGGAAACGAGTCGCAAGTCGTCTAAAGTGATTTTTAATGCATTAAACCTGCAAAATATTTTTTTATTAATAAAATTCACTTTTTTAGAAAATATAGTGTTTGTAACCATACCTGATGCACTAATTATCTAAAGTATTAGACATAATGCATTAAGCCCCGCTTGCGGTATGCGCATATAATGTATATGTGTGTGTGCCATCGGGGGGCAAAAGTGAAAGTGCACTAATTTTAACGTTATTTTACTAATTTCGTGAAAATAACGTTAAAAGTTGAGGACGGTTAATCATGCATCATGTGGTGGCGTTGATAGCTGAAAGACAAAAGGGTACATGCACTAATCAGTCTTTGTCCCGATTGCTGAGTGTTATGTGCCTTATGTCCAAGGCTTGATGCAAAACTACTATCGAGCCGGGGGTCTCACTGGAAGCAGCCTCTCTATTTTACGGGGTAGAGGTAAGGCTGTCTACATCTTACCCTCCTCAGACCCTACCTTTGCTTTGCTATTGGTGGGATATACTGAGTATGATGATGATGATGATTAGACAAAATGTAATAGTATATTAATATAGGGTTAGGAGTGTAACATTGTGGTCAATGTAAACCACATCTAATGTAACCCTAATCACAACTTCTAATACAACACAATTCTCTGATTTAACTTAAAGTAAAATGTCATTTTCGTCAGTGAGGTTTGGCCAGTTTTGCAACTTTCGTCCAAAGGTTTGTTTTTATGCATATGGATCCAAAAGGTTTGAAATCTTGCCATTTTCATCCGGCTCGTTAACTCCATCCATTTTTCTCCGTTTTGTCAGGGGTATTTCTGTCTTTTTTTTCTAACTTAATGGGCAATTCGGTCTTTTTCACTTTATGTAAAAAGACCGAATACCCCTGAAAAGGACCGAATTGTCCTTTAAGTTAACAAAAAAGACAGAATACCCTGACTTAACAAAGAAAAATGGATGGAGTTAACGAGTCGGATGAAAATGGCAAGATTTCAAACCTTTTGGATCCATATGCATAAAAACAAACCTTTGGACGAAAGTCGCAAAATTGGCCAAACCTCACGGACGAAAATGACATTTTACTCTCAATTATCTATAAACATGGTCGCTTTTTTTGGGTCAACCTGACTCGACACGTTTTGACCTATGTTTAAACTTTTAGTGCGAACCCATTTTGACCCGTTACCCAACCCCGCCTGGCCCGTTCATGTTGTCAAGTCTACTTATACACCATAGTTAGCAAATAAGACATACCCAATAGGCAAGACTTGAAGAAAAATGAATTTCAGTCTATCGCGAGACACAATAAGCTCCATGAGACCGACATAAACCCATATTATAGCACTTGTGGGCCGAATGGCACATGCTATGGCAGCAGTAACCAAGGCCCAGGTTCTAGAAGCTTCCGGGCTATTGCTTGAATTGACCCTCAGACAGGGCCAGTAGTAGAGACTAAGAACCGTAAGAACGGTTTCTAAACTGTTGGATAAAGTGCGTGTTATACAGTAGAACATAAACCAGTTGGTTAACTGTGCAAAGAGCTGAAATAGAATTAAGTTTAACATAAAAGAAATATGATATCCATATGAAGTATTAAAATTTTCGTTACTATTGTTGAAATGCTCGATATCAATATATCATTGTTATATATATTGAAAACCCTCAGATAAAAAAGAGAACTGTTAAGAAACACTATGGTCTATGGACAGTTGATACAAAACACTTTTTTTGTTATATATCTTAAATTGTTCATATATAATATAAACAATAAATATGGTTATATAAACTATATTATTACAATACTAGTAAAATATTATTATTTGAGAAAAGAGATTTATGAGTCTGTATCCATCAACATACGTTTTGTGTAACTTTCAAACAGTTTGACTCGAATCTTTTCAGCTAAATTACCTATTTGACCCGTTTCAGATATGAATTAACCCAAATTGACGTCAAAATAAAGAGCATGACACATAAGGATACAGCCCACATGGCAACATGGCCACCATACAGGACATGAGAGAGTTTGAACATGTAAAGATCACCAAAAGCAGACAACATAGATTGCAATAGTCTTGGAGCCTTTATCTGCATAAACATTTTTTAATAATAGTTGCATAAACAAAACTTACAGAAGAATAAAACATAAATTTTTTTCTTAATAAGACGAGAACATAATGATAGAGGTCGCAGTTCCAGCCCATTTACTAATAGAACAGATTAAGTTGCTTACGTTTTATCTCTTACGGGCCATATTAAAAAACGTTAGCTTAAAGAGGAACGGATCTATGCAGTTAATATATCACTGAGATATCGGTTATAAGTCCCCATGTCAAATATCAGTAACGATATTATCGACGATATTGGACCGATATATCACCGATTTCCCCGATATCAGTACCTTTCTTCTTAGTTCTACCATTCGTCTTTCTTCTTATTGCTGCTATTAGTGTTTTAAGTCTTAATTGTTAGATGTTAGTGTTTTAAGTCTTAATAAGTTCCTATTTGCTACAATTGTTAGTGTTTTGCAAGTTGCAAAAGGTTATTTTGTTAATGGTAGGAGAGTATACTGAATTGTTAAGTGTTAAACTGCTATATATATAAATTCTGCATGATATTAAAACCGCCGATACCCCACCGCGATAACCGATATCTCAAATATCGGTCCTTGACCAATATCCGATTTTTTTTACCGTATTAACTGCATAGAAACGGATCGAACGGGTTGAAAGCATAGGTATTAAAGGCGCGAAGCGCACTCTAGGCGCATAGACTCCGATTAGGGCCTAGGTGATAGGCGCAAAAAAAGCGTGGGCCCAAGAAAAAAAAGCGCACTTAAATAAAAAAATTAAAAAGTTTATTAAGGGAATAAAGTACTCAAAACCAAAAAGATAATGTTCATACTAGCACTTAAAAAGTCTCCGCTAACAAAATACTTAAAACCAAAATGTTCATAGCACTTAAAAAGTATCAGATAACAAAATACTTAAAACCAAAATGCTCAAACTCGAAAACAAAAGGTGCACTAAAGTAATAATGAGTAAAACTTGAAAGCCAAAAGAACTGAATAATCTTGATAACACGAACTGAATAATCTTGATAACACGAACTGAATCATTTTGATAATTCAAACTGAATAATTTGATAATTCGAACTGAAAATGTGATAATAAACTGATATCATTTGTTTAAACTTAAAGCTCTATAAATACTGCAGAAAAAGTGGAAATTACCAATTAAAAAAATAAAAAACATAAATCATTAATTACGCATGGGAAGAAGTAAGCTGCGCTATTATTACCTGGGAACTATAAGCGCAGTAAATGCGAATCGACCAGAAAAAGCGCCTAGGCGCCAAAAGCGCTCGCTTTTGATAACTCTGGTTGAAAGTTGCCTAAAGGGTAGCGTTAATGCATATAGTCTTCTAAATTGCTTTATTCAACTAATTCGATTTTGTTTTTATGATACAGATTTGTAATCATATTTAGCATATCCAATATCTGGAAAAAAAATATGTGGGTTGACATGTACCCAAACCTCCAGAACCACCCATTTTGCCATCTCTAATCTACTTACAAACCTCAAGACACGATCAACAATAAAAATCTTACCATGAAGAGTGGAGTATCAAGATGTAAAACGGAAAGAACTTTATAAAGAACTGCAAATAACATTGGATGCAAATAGCTACGTATTCCTTTTGTCCACTCCCATGTTAAATGTCCATATCTGCCAGTTTAAAATAAAGTTAAATCCCTATATATATACTAACAAGCAATAACTAAACACATATTCAGTTAAGTGAAACAAATAAATTTACCCAAAGGTAATTCGATGTGCAACTTCAAGCGCTTGCCAATGCTCGTCTGGGTTGAAATATGTTTGCACAAATAAAGAATTTGTCATTCTGAATATTAAACACATTGTAAAGATTTTCGTGGATGATGGAAATTGACTGGCCCGTTGTTTACTATCTTCTTGAAATGATTTAAGATTTGATGCTTCATCTTCATGTGCCGATACGGAAGCATTTGTTCGCTTTCTCATTACTGAATTGATGACACCAAAAAGTAATATCGATTAGATGTAAAACGTGCATGATACCACAAGATCCAAATCCGAACGCAATTCTTAAAATTTTCTAAATGAGATTTATCACAGATGACATACCACAAGTCCCTTAATCTAAAATTGTGATTTAATGGAAGATGTACCCGAAAGTAATGTGATTCAATACTAAAATAATTGAAGATATCAAAATGTCATATGAAAACATATAACTAGGTATGCGAACAAGCTTCGGGTGATATTCATCCATTGCTAAAGTCAAACAATAATTCCTAATAGAAGATACACATATGTAAACAATATAGACAATCCTTGATGAAACCATTGAACAAGAATATATATGCACATATATCTCCATAATAAAGACGAATGTAACATTTTATCAAACTAAAAAAAACATGGCAATCATACATGGATAAACCCTGATAATACCACACTAAGCCTATAATCAAATCTAAGGTCTCAAATGACATTAATCATAAGCATATAACAAGAACACACTCTCTCACTATTCAAACTTCAAAGGTTAAAGCTTCAAGTTATGATTGCAGTAGGATGTCAATGGGAGTGTGCTTGCACCACAAATACATATAAGAATACTCTATTTTGGTCAACTTGCATTCTCTCAGGACTTTCATCGAACACCTTGAAGGCACAAAATCTAGGCAACTTATACACATATAATAATCAAGAATCTTATCATTCTACTTCGAAAAATCAAGTTACTCACAAGCTAAAATCAAGATGCTTGATATCAAAACCAACAAAAATCGAATCACGATGTGGGTTTTCAAGAAAAATGCGATTTAGTAAAAAAAGTAGAACGATAATCAGATTGCACTGTAATAAAGTAGTGATTGTACTGTAACCCAATTTGATCCGTACCTGTAACAAGCTAGAACGATAATCAGATTGCACTTTACTTGTTTTCTTTACAATCTAACAGTTGGAGGAAAATGCAAGCTTCCGTTTATGTTCGATCAAGATACTCTCGGAATATGGGCCCAAATTGGCTTCTTCTTAGTGGGCCTACTGAAATTTGAAACCCAATAAAAATGAAACGAAAAAAATTTAATCATAATTACAAGTAGAGGTGGGAAAAAAAAAAAAAAAAAAAAAAACGGGTTAATTAACCGTAATCGATTGTTAACTGGAATTGCAACCGGTTGTTATTGTTAAACGGTCAAACATTAACTGGTTAATAACCAGCTAGAGATATTTAGTATAGCAAGCGGTTATTAACCAGTTTTTTTAACCGGTGGACCGATTAACCGAAAAAAAAAAACCAAAAAAATCAAAAAAAGGAAAAACAAACCCAGTTAATTAACCGAAAAAAATTGGTTATTAACCGAACTGGTTAAAGTGATTAACCGGACCAGTTAAAGCAATAACCGGTTAGGCAATGAATAACAGAGGGACCTGAAATGTAATTATTAGGTGGTACAGGGGTTGTTGTTAACAAGTCCGATTGTACTTGAACAACTAGTCGTTAAGGCCAGGCGTATGGTATACCACCCCTGTCCACCTCAGCTCCGATAGCGCCCCTTGGCGCCCCTCCCCCATTTCCTAAGCGCCATTGATAGTCCGCCAACATGGTAGCGAGCGCCAACGGCTCGAATTTGGTGGTCCCCATTCACTTTACCGTTGACAACGGTATTTTATAAAAAAATTAACTTTTAATTTTAAAATCTCACAATATATATATATATATCCTACCTATTTTACTCAAACCATATCTATTCTCTACAAATTTTCTCATACTCCCACAATGTTTCTCAATAATCAAAACGCGTGGGACCCCAACAATCCGTTTTGGGGTAGTTTAGCAAACAACGAACAAGAAGAACGATACCGAAAAGACCCGCGAACGGATAAGATTAGGTATATCCGATGCCACCTACCACCCCAACCTCCCCTCATCCGACAACGCCACCACCACTTCCCGGATTTTTTGGATACTATTCGGCACCACCATTTTTTCCCCAAACCCAAAACATACCCGAAACCCAACCCACATCCTCAAAAGTTAGACGATCGAGAAGGCACCGTAAGAAGGGATAGAATGTCGAACGTGCTCCTAAAATGATCAAGAGGTGGACGCCTACCGAAGAACATGCATTGTCACAAGCATGGCTCGATGTGTCGGGGGATCCGATTGTTTGCAATTTTTTTCTCCATTAACTTTTTATAAATATTTTTTTTTTATTTTGTTGCTACTAAATTTTTTTCAAATAATAGCAACCGACTAAGATATAGTCGTCTTTTGGAGGCGTATACTTGAGAAGTTTTCCACCGCAATGGGTAGTGGTGAATATCGTATGCCTGATTCGTTTTCGGGCAAGTCGGCCACAATGCGCACCAAGATTAACAACTTCAACAACATACACAATATCCTCGTCAACGATCACACAAGAAGAAACAGTTCAAGCGACGTGGACATCATGACCGTCGCCCACAACGAATATAGAATGTATCATGGCCATCCTTTTATGATGATACCTTCATGGGAGCTTCTACGCAAATCTCCTAAGTGACATTTTGTACCACTGTTTGACCCAACGGCCCAAAGGTCAAAACGGTCCAAATCAACAATGACTAGCGAAGCATCCAAGTCCGGTGCTCGTAATACTATTAACTTAAACGACGAGTTGGATGAATTGAATTTTGAGGAACCACAAAAGCAGCCACGACCAAAAGGTAGGGATAGAAGCAAGGAGCAGCACAAGCACGAGATACCTCCTCTTCAACGCCATCGAATGGCCTATCAAGGTTGGACGGGTTCGACGATAGACTGAATCGACTTCTCTCGATCAAGGAAAAGGAGCATGAACTTAGAATGGAGAAACAAATCAAGAAAGATATGAAGTTTCACGAGAAAGATTTTTCCAACCTACCAGAGGAGGACCGAGTCATTTTAGAGGCTCATAAGACAAAAATCCGAGCAAAATATATGTAGTTTTTTAGTAGGGTTTTATTTTTATTGTTAAGTAGGTTGTTTTTAAAGTAACTTTATAGTCTTTTTATTTTTAAGTAGTTTGTAATCTTTTAATTATTTTATTGAAATTATGTTTTTTTAATTTTGTTGTAAATAAAAATGGTATATGAATTAAAAATATATATAATAAAAAACAAATAATTAGGTAATCATTATAGGGGCTTTAAACCATTGCATGCAAGTTAAATGGAGGGACTTTAAAGCCACCTATGTGACACGGAGCCTACGTGGCGCTAATGTGGTGTGATAAAGCCTTTAGGGACTTTACACCACACCCACCAGCCTAACAAGACCGAATGTACTCGAACAACTAGTCGATGAATGAGACTAGCGGCGATTGATTTTGAGATAATTTTCTCCTCCTTTATGGTTTTATTTCTTATCTAAAATTTATCGTAATAATCTTAATGGCTAGGGTTGTAAACGAACCGAACGTTCAACGAACAATTCATGAACCTTTCGACGGGAAGTTTGTTTATGTTCTTTCGGTCAGTTAATGAATGAACATGAACAAGATATTCAGTTCGATTAACTAAATGAATGAATACGAACAAAGGTCTCATCTGTTCGATTGCGTTTGTGAACCTTCGATAATATGTTCGTTTACGTTCGTTCATGCTCGTTGGTTTACGTTCGTGTTCATTTGCTTATGTTAATTTGTTAAATGTTTTAATGTTTTTTAATATTTTACTTTCCCTCTTAAGTTTTATTTCCTTCCCTTTTTACTCCCCCCCCCCCCCCCCCCCTAAATATTAGTTAATAACTATATTAAAAAAAACAGGAAAAACGTAAACCCTTATCTAAACATATGAAAAAGTTGGACACTAAGGTGGTGTTTGTTTTTCTAATAAAGATCTTCGCTAGCTCTTATGTCTGCGTCGTGCAAACCACACGCAGACATTGACATCTGCAGCTTGTTTGTTTTTCCGAAGACGTTTCATTAAAAAACGTCCACGCGAGCTCTTCTTGGTGTAGACTTGGCCCAACCACTTTTAAGATCTTCTAAGGTCTAAAGAGGGTTAAACACCACCACCCACCACCACCGTCTACCAGCACCACCCACCGTCCACGTCCACCACCCACCGTCCACGTCCACCACCCACCACCATCGTCCACCACCACCACCCACCACCACCAATTTATTTTAGAAGATACGCTAAAAAACAAACAACATTGTTCTTGCAGACTGCAGAGGTTTGGTCCACCTCTTCTTCTACAGATGTCTGTAGATGTAGTCCGTAATCTGTGAGTGCAGTATGTCTATCACTTCCGTGAATCACGTATCATAGCTTAGTCAGATGAGACAAGACTGGTGCTTAACAGAGTAAAAGAAAAAGTTAGTGTATGTTATAGCCGGTTCGTACGAAGGGGAAGTTTATAGTCGGTTCGTATGAAGGGCCGGTTCGTACGAACCGAGGCCGTTCGTAACCAACTTCGTACGAAGCCACTCCGTCTATATATACTAGTGTTGGGTCTTGTTTGTTGGAATCTTTGAGCATTAGAGAGGCGAAGCTCTGCTCGTTTGTTTTTGTGGTTGTAAACTATTATACCAGTAATAGAAAACAACTTATAATTACTTCTTTGTGTCTGATCCACACACGTACTTGGATTCGCACAAGATACGTGTTCTACGCATTCAACGGTCAAGGAATCGATCCTCGGAGTGAATCTACAAGTGGTATCAGAGTGAGTGATTGTTTGCACGGATTGAAGACACGAAGATTAATTCAAGCAGATTCATCTTCATCAGAGCTGATTTCATCTTCTTCTACATATTTTTTTGAACTTTAAACTGAGATTCACAACGTTTTCACGGTTAAAAACATCTGATTTTTGAATATTTTTGTGCGAAAACTATGTTTGAATAACCCTAAAAATTTTCAATACTAAATTCAACCTAAATTATGTTCAAAATTGTGAAAAATCATGATGAACAGGCTGTGTTCGAGCTGAGGTGTTAGTACGAACCCACGTAGCTTCATACGAACCCAGAAAAGTTGTTACGAACCCGGAGTTTGCACTTTCGTACGAACCGGGGTAGTTTCGTACGAACCATGTGTATAATCAAAACTGTTTTTGTGCATTCGTACGAACCCAGGTTGCTTAGCTTCGTACGAACAGGGGTTTGAGAATTAACTTATTTTCAGTGCTGCTTCATACGAACCCACCATTCACCTTCATACGAACAGAATATTTGTGTTTGTTTAATTTTTAAGTTTGATCAAGTGTTTGATTGTGTGTTTGCAGGTAATCATGGCTGAAGAATTTTACAACGAGTTTTATAACGCGTTCACTTCCGAGTCATCCAAAACAACAACAGTTGCACCGAAAAGCATTTCGAAAGCTATAACCTGATAATATAAAACATGAAAACTTTTATGGAACTCATTCAAAACCACAAAAACTGGGCAAAAGCGTATGCTCATGAGAGTTGGTTTTGTATGGAATTTGGATATCATAGTCCAATAAACGATAAAATTGAAGAAATTCCGCTTTCAAGTTTAGGACAAGAAGATAAACTGAAATTTTCTTATGAACAAAGAATGATTGCATTAATTCAACAGTCGATCAGAGATGATATCTTTGCATTACTTAATCATGAGGGTTCATCAAAGTCTATGTGGGAAAAGTTACGTGTGAAAGTTGAAGGAGGAAAGCAAATTAAAAAGAACAAAATATCATTGTTAAAGAAAGAATTTGATTTGTTTGATTGTATAAAGGGTGAAACTGTAAGGAAAATGATTGAAAGATTTTGCCATCTTAAAATTGAACTTGAAAGATTTGGGATTACAAAAACCAGAGAAGAAATTATTGACAAAGTGACTGAAGCTTTACCACGCGCAGATCAATGGCAGACATTTGTCATAATTTTGAAAAATGATTCAAAGTTTGATGAGATTACCCTGGATACATTGACTGAGAAGCTTGAAAGCCATGAACTGGAGTTACAAAAACAGAACAAAATGAGCAGTTCTACCTATCAGCAAAATGTGGGTCTTTATTACAGAGGAAGCTTACCTTCAACCAATCAATCATCAAAGATTGGTACTGCTTTTAGTGTTGAAAAGTCAATGGATTCACCGAAAGGTAGTTCGTCAAGTTATGATCCAGGCTATCACTCTTCTTCGACATCATCAAACACAGCAGACCCTGATGAGATTCATTGCAACATTGCTTTGAAACTGAAAAATTCTCCGAAGATGAGTATCCAAGCTGCCAAACAACAGATGAGTTTCTTAGCATCGATTCTGGAGTCATACGAGAGTCTGGTGGCGAGGAGAATTAGAAACCCTAAAATGAAAAAAGAAGACTATGACCAGATAGACCCGGAAGAGATGGAACTCATTGACATCAGATGGTGTTTAGCTAGTGGCATTAGAAGAGCGCAACATTTTATGGAGATAACAGGCAGGCAATGTCTTGATGGTTCAAACACAAAACTGGGGTTTGATAAATCGAAAGTCACATGTTTCAAATGTAAACAGAAGGGGCATTTTAAGAGAGAGTGCGTGAATCGAGAAGTGAATAATCATGTTAATCCATTCCATGACGACTACTACAAGAAGACCATTTATCATCAAAACAGTGAACAATTGTCAAAGCCGGTTCAAAAGAAGATTACTGAAGGATCATCTAGAGAAAGGAAGCAAGCCTTGTTTACAATTCATGATGATTTAGGGTTTAACTGGAGCAAGTATCTAAAGGAAGAAAAGTTTGCAATGGTGGCTGAAGTGAAAACAAAAGAAGAAATTCTTCAAGAGAAAATGATCAGAGAAAGACATTTTGCAGATTATAGAACAGAAGAAATGCAAAAAGAGTACGATGAAGCTAGGAGAATGGGTCAATGGGATAAGAAGAGAGAATGCTGCATTAATCATAAAGGAGATCCGGTTGTTGATTCAAGCAAAGTGGTTTACAATGATGTACTTGCAGTTATTCCTCTGTCCGGAGAATATTATTCAAAGAAAGAAACAGATAAATATTATCTCAAAAAGCTAGATAAAATCATCAGAGATGTGATGACAGTTAGCTTGAAGAAGAGAGATAAAGAAAGAATGAAGAAAAGTGTTGAGAATTTGGTGGATGAGTTGAAGAAAACTGTAGAGGAAGGCAGTGGTGAACAGAAGGATGAAGGGGTGAAGAGAGAAGAAACAGCTGGTGAAGAAAGTCAGAGTATGGCTGATGAAAAGCTGATGAAACCAGCAGAAGAAGTTGTAGTTGAAAAACAACAGAAGAAGATCAGAAGCAGATGGCAGAAGAAGCCGAGGTGCCAAAAACTGAGGTACTAACTCAAACTGAATCTTCTGAAATGTTAAATAAAACTGATCATAAAACTGGTGAACAGTGCAAGAAATGGATGGAAACATTCAGTGCTTGTACTGAAAAGGATGAAAAAATCAGAACCAGAGATATGGAATTTTCTAAAATTGAAAGAGTTTTCAAAGATAAATGCAAAGAAATGTTTGGAAATGAAAAGGTTTTGAAAGATAATGATGAAAAGCTGACAAAAAAATGTAAAATTTTTGAAAAAGAAAATGAGATTTTGATACAAAAGTGTTTAACAATGATAAAAGAATGTTTACAAAAAGAAAATGTGGTTCAAGAAATGAAAAAAGAATATGATTCAATAAAATTAGCATATCATATTACAAAAGAATCATATGAGGCGGTGAAAAGCCAAATGAAACTTGTTCAATCTAGATTGTCACAATGTTCTGAAACGTCACAAACGCTTAAACAACAGTATGAAATAAAACAACAAGTTGTAAATTCATATATTGAAGAAGTTGTTGAGCTTAAACGTAAAATGGCTGATTTAGAACAAGATATAACAAGTTGCATAGTTATCATGCTTCATCATATGTTCTTGAACATATTTTTAATATAAAACCGGATGATAAAGATTCTGAAAGAAACAAGAAAGGAATTGGTTTAGAATATCATCAGGTTCCACCAACATTTGAGAAAATGTTTACATTCTATGATGACGAGAAGGTGGAAAAAGCTTTCAACATGGTTGATCAATTGCTAGAAAATATTGACATATTCCAAATCTGATGATACTGGTGATTCAGGGTGGTAGGTAAGGTCGTTGAAAGTGTTTTGAAAGTGGATACTATCAAAACAGATATGTCCGAATCACATGATGAAAATGAGGAAATTTTTCATGAAAGTAATCTTAAAAATTCAAAATCTGAGAAAGATGCGAATGATGATCCAACGGGTTTGGCATATATACCATGATTGGATTGGAAAAATTATTCTCAGATGATGAGTTTTTTCGATTCATAATGTGTTGTTGAACAAGATCGATAAAGTGTTCAAACTAATAGAAATTGAAAAAGCTAAAATTGAAAATTTTGCTAGTAAAAGCAAGAAAACTTTTTATAACAAACCTGGTTACTGGTGTGTGTAAGGTGTGTTATGATTTTATTGATATTTTAAGACCATTTTACACATTAGTCAAGTTTTAAATTTATAAAACACGATATTCTACTAACACTAAACACACACATGGGCAAGTGCACCCATCGTGAGCGTAGTATAGCGTTGGTAAGATACCGAGGTCGTCCAAGGACACAAGACCTTTTAATACCGGTTTATGTCACGACCTCCGTCCTGGTTTTACCCGATCCAGGAGCCCCGGGGCAGAAACTCGTGGTATTTATTATTTGAGTTGACTGTGGAAGTTTTACAGGATCTTTTAAAATTGAAAATGCCCGATTATTTTAATTCATAATTTGGGATAAACCCCATAAGTTACAATAGTGGAAGTTTACTAGGAAATTCCCTGTTTTACAAAACATGTTTATTTATTTTACTGAGAAGCTTTATTAGTGCTCCGTAGCACTTTTTCTTGATTCACAGTAGGTCACCTGAAACATGTTTGAAAAATATTTTATCAGCGGGGAAATACTGGCGAGTCACTTAATTTGATAAAACGACACATAGTTATAAATTACAGCATAAGAGCGATTACAATGGCTACTATCTTATTTTTATCTGGCGCCGTGTCACCTTCTGGTGACGATGGTCATACCACTATTGGGTCCTCTCACCCAAGTAGTGATGATTATCACTGTTAGGTTAATGAACCTAACCGTGAGAAATTAGTAATGTGCACAATACCCCACTAGCCAGTGATTCAAGATAACCACGACTTAATCCCTGTAATTATAACTTTTGAAAATGATTAGAGTATTGTAAAACATTATTAATAAAAAGAGAATGACTCACATTGCAAGTTTAAACGGGCAGAGTTTAGCCTACTGATAAGCCTTGTAACCTAAATTAAATGACAATGCACACGAACTAGGTCAGTAACTTAATACAACATTTACGATAACTCACGAGATTAAAACCCTCACGACGAATGACAAAGTATAGCCCTAGTTTGGACAGCACTTAAACATCCATCGGATTGGTTTCAATCAGTCGGACATTATATCATAGCAGTGATCGAGTTAATATCCTGTATCGTAGCAGCGTCGTGACCCCTAAATACTTGTTTTCGAGCAGAATATGTGTGTTTTGATTGAGAATTTCGAACACAGAAGCAAGTCCCATGTCCAGGCAATTTATAGCTGAAAAACGAGTTTTACGCGGCCCGCGAGAACCACCTAGTCTACGACTAGGGCATCCGTGTCACTGGTAGGTCTGTCACGTGGCCTGTATCGCTTATCCGGTCAATCTTGAGTTGACGCGGCCCGCGTAAACTCCTCTTTTGGTTTACGCGGCCCGCCTGAAACCCAAAAATCTTGTTTTCTAGGTTTTTCATGCACATTAGGGTTTCAGGGGTCCAGGTTTTCACTTACGGGTCGTTTTGGGGCATTTTTGCAAGTCCTTACATCCTCCCCACCTTATTTAAAATCTCGTCCTCGAGATTTACTGGAATAAATGAGGATACTTTCGCTTTATTTCTGATTCCAGCTCCCAAGTGTACTCCGGTCCTCTCTTTGAATCCCACTTAACTTTGACCAGTTCTAGTCGTTTGTGTTTGAGGAACTTGACCTTTCTGTCTTCTATCTGAAGTGGTTTCTCAACAAATTTTAGCTTTTCATTCACCTCTATATCCTGAAGAGGTACTAACAGGGATTCGTCAGATAAACATTTCTTGAGGTTGGATACATGAAATACGCCATGTACCCCGGCTAACTCTTCTGGTAGTTGTAAGAGATAGGCAACTGGTCCTATTCGCTGGATTATTGGGAATGGTCCTACATATCTTGGACTTAGCTTTCCTTTCTTACCGAACCGAACTACTCATTTCCAAGGAGAGACTTTCAAGAGTACCCTATCTCCCACTTGAAATTCTAGTGGCTTGCGTCGATTGTCTGCATAACTTTTCTGGCGATCTCGAGCCGTTTTCAGTCTTTCCTTTATTTGAGTGATCTTGTCGGTGGTTTCTTGTACGATTTCAGGACCTGATAATTGACTTTCTCCTATTTCGGCCCAACAAACTGGAGTTCTACACTTACGTCCGTATAGTGCTTCGAATGGGGCAGCTTCGATGCTTGAATGATAACTATTGTTATAGGAGAATTCAATTAAAGGTAAATGGTTGTCCCAATTTCCTCCAAAATCTATCACACATGCCCTGAGCATGTCTTCCAGAGTTTGGATCGTCCTTTCACTTTGTCCATCTGTTTGGGGATGGTTTGCAGTGCTTAAATTTAGTCGGGTTCCCATTGCTTCCTGGAAACTGGGCCAGAAATGGGAAGTGAAACGACTATCCCTATCCGATACAATAGAGAGTGGGACTCCATGTAAGGATACTACCTCATCTACATACAACTTTGCCAACCTTTCCATGCTAAAGGTTTTTTTTCATGGGTAGAAAATGAGCTGATTTGGTTAATCGATCCACAATTACCCAAATCGCGTCATTACCTTTTCTGGTTTTGGGCAACTTAGTAACAAAATCCATAGTTATAAGTTCCCATTTCCATACATGCATTTCTAATTGTTGTAGTAGACCTGAGGGTTTCTTGTGTTCTGCCTTAACTTGTGAACAAGTAAGACACTTAGAAACATATCTAGCTATGTCGTTTTTCATTCCTATCCACCAGAAGTTATTCCTTAAATCTTGGTACATTTTATTGTTACCAGGATGCATGGTATACCTAGATTTATGGGCTTCCTCTAAAATCTTATTTCTTAACTCTCCTTGCTTAGGTACCCAAATCCTTTTCTTGTGGAATCTCCAAATTCCATCAGCCCATTGTTCCAAGTCTTTTATTCTTCCTTTCATTCTTTCAGCATCATCTTTGATTGCTGTTTCCTGAATATTCTTCAGTTGTTCCATTAAGTCTAATTGTAGACCTAATCTAAGAGCACGAACTCGCTTTTGCTTTTCATGATACTTACGACTTAAGGCATCAGCAACTACGTTTGCTTTTCCTTCATGATATTGAATATCACAGTCGTATTCACTTAGGATTTCCATCCATCTCCTTTGCCTTATGTTCAACTCTTTTTGCCCAAATATGTATCTTAAGCTCTTATGGTCTGTATAGACAGTAAACTTACTTCCGTACAGATAATGTCTTCAAATCTTAAGGGCAAAAATTATGGCTCCTAATTCTAATTCATGCGTCGTATAGTTCTCCTCGTGCTTCTTCAATTGCCTTGAGGCATACGCAATTACCTTTTTGCGTTGCATTAGCACACATCCTAATCCTAACTTAGAAGCATCACAATAAACTTCAAAGTCTTATGTTCCTTCTGGTAAGGCAAGAATTGGGGCATTCGTTAACCTTTGCTTTAAAACCTTAAAGGCCTCTTCTTGCCTAGATCCCCAATCAAACTTTACTGCTTTATAGGTTAGCTTAGTTAATGGCACAACTATTTTGGAAAAATCCTTAATGAATCGTCTATAGTATCCAGCTAATCCTAGAAAACTTCTAACTTCCATAGCTGACTGCGGGATCTTCCATTTGGTGATTGCTTCTATTTTGGAGGGATCTACGTGAATACCTTCATGATTCACCATGTGTCCTAAAAATTGCACTTCCTGTAGCCAAAATTCACATTTTGAGAATTTGGCATAAAGCTTTTCTTTTCTTAACAAAGTTAAGAGTGCATGTAAGTGTTCATAATGCTCGTCCTAACTTTTGGAATAAATGAGTATATCGTCGATGAAGACAATTATAAATTTATCCAAATACGGTTTACATATTCTATTCATCATGTCCATGAATGTTGCAGGGGCATTGGTTAGTCCAAAGGGCATGACTGTAAACTCGTAATGACCATACCTAGTTCTGAAAGCAGTTTTAGGTATGTCCTCTTCTTGTACTTTCAACTGATTGTATCCGGAGCGTAAATCTATCTTAGAAAAGTATCTAGCTCCTTGAAGTTGATCGAAAAGATCATCAATCCTAGGTAATGGGTATCGATTCTTAATTGTAACCTTATTCAATTCCCTATAATCGACACACATTCGCATCGAACCATCTTTCTTTTTCACAAACAACACGGGCGCTCCCCACGCGGATGAACTGGGTTGTATAAATCCTTTGCTTAATAATTCATCTAACTGCTTTTTCAATTCTAGCATTTCGGTGGGTGCTAACCGATAAGGTGCCTTGGCTATCGGTGTAGTTCCCGGAATTAGATGAATTCTAAATTCTACTTCCATATTGGGTGGTAATCCAGGTAGTTCTTCAGGGAATACATCCGAGTATTCTGATACTACAGGAATTTCCTTAAGTTCCTTACCTTTAGTGTTAATGATTACCGAAATCATATACACTATTTCTTGTTTTCTTGAATAACTGGCCATCTTCATTACTGAAATGAATTTCAGTGGCTTACGTGGCTTATCTCCTGTAATCACCACTACTTCTCCTGTGGGGGTATGAATTTCTATGGAATTTTTATCACAGAGAATTCGAGCATGGTTGGATACTAACCAATCCATTCCTAACACAATATCAAATCCAGCTAAATTCATAGGTAACAGGTTTGCAGAAAATTTATGGCCTAAGAGTTCTATCTTTCCTTCTCGCAGAACTTTATCTATGTTAATAGAATTCCCATCTGCCGTTTCTACCGTAAAAATTTGCCTAAGTTTGGTTAAGGGTAGGTTAAGAGCTTGGCAGAATGAAGTATTTATAAAACTTTGGTTTGCACCAGAGTCAAATAATACTTTTGCATAAACATCATGAACTAGGAACGTACCAGCTATCACATCTGGAATGAGTTCCGCTTCTTGGGTAGTCACCTGGAATGCTCTTGCATTCTTCTTGGTAGCTCCGTCTGCAGGTTTGGCTTTATTGTCAGCTGGTTTGACCAGTTTCGGGCTGTCTGGCCTAAAATGTCCAGCTTCTCCACAGTTGTAGCAGATTGTTGATTTCCTCCTCCTACAATCTTCCTCTTGATGCCCTGGAATTTTGCAGAAATTGCAATACCCTTTGCATTTTCCGAAATGCTTTCTTTTACAGGTACCGCAGAATGGAGCAGTGGAAGATTGCCCCGTTCCCTTTTTCTTGAAATTACTACTGTTACCCATACGGAATCCTTGGATAATCTTTTAGGCCACTTTCTTTTTCCGGTTTTCTTCTCTTGTGCGTACCAGCCCGTCAGTTAGGGTGTTGGCTAACTCCACAGCATCGTCAATAGTGCGGGGTCTCGCAGCTTTAACGATATCACGAATCTCGCCAATCAAACCCCAAATATAGCGAGAAATAAGTACCGGTTCTGGCGAAGCCAGGGTTGGTACCACTCTAGCATACTCGAAGAATGTCGAAGTATACCCTCGACAGTCTACATCCACCATCCGGTGGTTCAAGAATTTATTCGCCATTTGCTCTTTATCATATTCGGGATAGAATTTTCTTTCCACCAGACTTTTAAATTCTTCCCAATTCATGGCATAAGCCACATCACTTCCCTTGGCTTGTAGTACCGTATTCCACCATTCTAGCGCTCCCTCTTTAAAAAGGTGCGACACATACATGACCTTGTCTTCCTCGGCGCATTTACTTATTTTAATTACTGCTTCAGTTTTCTCTGACCAACGCAGTGCAGCCGACGCCCCCTCGTTGCCTGCAAATTCAGCCGGTTTACAGGCAAGAAATTCCTTGTAAGTGCAACCAAGCGTTGCAGCTTTCATTTTCTTAAGGAATGGGGCTTGTATCCCATCATTATCGTTATTATTATTGTTGTCGCCTCCATTTACACTATTACTGAAATTGTTGCCGTGAGTACGTTTTCTGGGAATAATTGGTTGAGGTTTAACTGGATTTCGGGCAGCAGCAAGGATGGCTGGAATAGCATTGGCTATTCCTTGAGCAACGATATTCTCTATATCTTGCCTATTCAGAAATTGATCTTCATGGTTTTGTTCAGATTGGTTAACTTCGTTAACTGGTTCATTACTAGCGTGTTCCATCTGGTAATTAATTTATATAAGTGATTAGCACAAAATAAATAATAACCAAACATAATAAAACATTCGCACTTAATCACGTCAACACGAATAGCCAAAATTGTCGATTTTTCGACTTCCATATTTTATATATTTTAATATGCGTCCGTACACACCAGTTATGTTGCACAAGTTTTATTTATTTTATTTTTTACATAATTATATTTTTATTATTATATTATTATTAAACACACATTACCACAACCGCATACGATCCCGTCAGCTGGCATTTCAGAAACGACGTTCCCTCTCGTAGTATTTCCAGGATATCCTCTCCCCTACTTCCCGGATTCTATTTCTTGCGTCCACTAGCTCCTCGCCATAGTGGCGGAGTTCAGCTAAGTTTTCTGAGCTCATAGGTGGGTGTAGTGGAGGCTCAGGGTCAAATTGGGGGAAAAAGGTATTAGGGTTTTTCAGGAGATTCTGAAACAGCCAGTCAGTGGTCCACCATTCTTCCAACACTCCTAGAGGTCGGGAGTTAACAAGGGGATCTGGAATAGCAGGTTCCAGATTGACTGGAAGTTGGGCTTCAGCTGGGTAATTGAAGAGAGTCTCATCGGCAGGTCCGATGAGGTCACTATTTGCTAGTTGGCGGTCCAGCTCCTCCCATGGTGGCATCTCTTGGGCTTGCCTTGAACTTTCTCCGATCTCTATTCCTTTGCCTTTATCTTTGGGATCCTCAGTCTTTATAACTTTTTGTGTTGCTGGCCTCTTCCTACACACACGCCTCCAGCCTACAAGTCTTCTTATTTTCTTCGGTTTAGGTTTTTCCTGAGGTTGGGCTTGGAATACCATGGGCTCTTCAATGTCAGCCTGATAGCCAGTGAAGGTATTGGTGGTATCCATTTCTGAGCTATGGATATAAAAGTTTTGAAGTGCTTCTGATAGTTCATTCATGTTGTTAGCATACATGAAGAAACACACAAAATTCTAAGTCAAAATTAATTTTTTCACAGAATCACAGAATGGCAATCAGGAAATTAAGTATTTCTAAATACTTAATTAGCTTAAATCAGTGGCTCTGATACCACCTTTTTCTGTCACGGCCCCCATCCCGGTTTTACCCGATCCAGGAGCCCCGGGGCAGAAACTCATGGTATTTATTATTTGAGTTGACAGCGGAAGTTTTACAGGATCTTTTAAACTTGAAAATGCCGATTATTTTATTTCATAATTTGGGATAAACCCCGTAAGTTACAATAGAGGAATTTTACTAGGAAATTCCCTGTTTTACAAAACATGTTTATTTATTTTACTGAGCCACCACTTCAAGCTTTATTAGTGCTCCGTAGCACTTTTTCTTGATTCAAAGTAGGTCACCTGAAACATGTTTGAAAAATATTTTATCAGCGGGGAAATACTGGCGAGTCACTCAATTTGATAAAACGACACATAGTTATAAATAACAGCATAAGAACGACTACAATGGCTACTATCTTATTTTTATCTGGTGCCGTGTCACCTCCTGGTGACGATGGTCATACCACTATTGGGTCCTTTCACCCAAGTAGTGATGATTATCACTGTTATGTTAATGAACCTAACCGTGAGAAATTAGTAATGTGCACAATACCCCACTAGCCAGTGATTCAAGATAACCACGACTTAATCCCTATAATTATAACTTTTGAAAATGATTGGAGTATTGTAAAACATTATTAATAAAAAGAGAATGAGTCACATTGCAAGTTTAAACGGGCAGAGTTTAGCCTACTGATAAGCCTTGAACCTAAATTAAATGATAATGCACACGAACTAGGTCAGTAACTTAATACAACATTTACGATAACTCACGAGATTAAAACCCTCACGACGAATGACAAAGTATAGCCCTAGTTTGGGCAGCTCTTAAACATCCATCGGATTGGTTTCAATCAATCGGACATTATATCGTAGTAGTGATCAAGTTAATACCCTGTATCGTAGCAGCGTCGTGACCCCTAAATACTTGTTTTCGAGCAGAATATGTGTGTTTTGATTGAGAATTTCGAACACAGAAGCAAGTCCCATGTCCAGGTAATTTATAGCTGAAAAACGAGTTTTACGCGGCCCGCGTAAGCCTTAACAGGCTTTTACGCGGCCCGCGAGAACCACCTAGTCTACGACTAGGGCATCCGTGTCACTGGTAGGTCTGCCACGTGGCCTGTATTGCTTATCCGGTCAATCTTGAGTTGACGCGGCCCGCGTAAACTCCTCTTTTGGTTTAAGCGGCCCGCCTGAAACCCAAAAATCTTGTTTTCTTGGTTTTTCATGCACATTAGGGTTTCAGGGGTCCAGGTTTTCACTTACGGGTCGTTTTGGGGCATTTTTGCAACTCCTTACAGTTTTTCCTCAACGTCTAATCAAACAAAATTTTTTTAGAAAAGGTTTTAAAAATAAAAACTAAAAATGCTGAAAATAAAAATAAACACAAAATAGATAGACAAGATGAATCACTTGGATCCGACTCGACTTTAATGTATCCTTTGATGATTTCTGCACTTTTGCACTTTTTTTAGAGATTATCTTAGTTATAGTAGTAGGCCCCTCTTTTGAAGGTGACCTTACCCTCAACCCAGTGGTTTGAGTCAGCAAGGATACAATCCCAAAGGGTCAGAATATTGGAAGATAATTAATTAAGTTATTAATGCGAAAAGTGGTAGGCCCCTCTTTTGAAGGTGACGTTACCCTCGGCTAAGTGGTTTGAGTCAGCAGGGACACACTCCCAAGTAGCCGGTTTAATGTATTAATAGTAGTTTACATATGAGGGGATCAAGCCATTCGCACCCCCGCCATCCAATACAAGTGAGTATTGAAGGAGGTCCTAGTAAGCTTGACCCAGGTCCTTGCAGGATCTATACACTGAACAAGGCAAGAACCTTACTAAACCATTCCCTTAACCCCAGACCAGGTAGCCAACATATCTCTATATAGACCGAGAGATATGAATGGTGAAAATCTTTTACTTTATATAGTGTAACACCCCGAAAACGGGTTTGGTAATCAAACTCCGTTAATACTAAAAGACGGGTAAAGTACCGTTAGTAGTAAAAATAACCAGGTAAATATTTGGATTTAAATAAGAAATCCTAATATTAAATACAAGCGAATCAAAGTTTTAAGGAATTGAATTTAAAAGAGCCCGAGTTAACGGGACTTAAAATAAAACGGGTCATAAGTCCCGGGACCCACCAATGTAGGATCGCGTGCTAACCCGAATGAGTCAATTGGAGGCGTTCTAATCCGTTTCAGGTGCGGAATAACAAGAAACGAACACGAAAAACAGCTTGTTCTATAAAATCTTGCCTTGTATATTGATTTCACATTGATTACAAGTCAATCGGCACTTCGGCAGCAATTCGGTACCGGAAACAAGACATCTCTACCTGATTTCGCTCATGGGTGCCTATATATAGGCCTGAGATTTCGCTCTAAGGGACATGTGTCCATATGAGCAAAACCTCATATGTTCACATAAGCGAAACCCCATGACCAAATAAGCGAAATCATCATGTTATGACCATATGATCGAAATCAGCTCACTAAACACCATACACTTCCTATTTTCTCGTAAAACGTGCCCTAATCTAACAATCTAAGACTAAGACTCGATACAAGACGAAGTCGACAGACGTATGCACCAACAGACTCCCCCTCAGATGTTGACGAGTCTTAAGTGTAGAGTCTTCGCATCTTCAGTCTTGATCAGTCTTCGGGCATCCAGAATCTGTATCTATCTCTTGCATCTTCAAATACTTCCTCTAACAAACTCCCCCTCAAAACATGCTGGGATTAAAGTCTGACTTTTACAGCATTAGAATGGTAACCTGTCTTTACATAGCCCACAGTTGTTGAAACCAGACTCTTATTCAGCTCAAGAAATCCTGCACTTTCTCTACCCAAAACATAAGATTCACAAGAATAAGACATTTAACAAATTATCAAATTTCATGCATCAACACAAACTCCTCTACAATCAAAATACAATCAGATATTAACATTGATCATTTAACAAATTTCTTTTTATCTAAAAACTTTCCAAACAAATTTTCCCAAACCTGTTCATCATGTTTAGCACTCGGAATTTTGAAAATCAGTTCTTCAATATCAGTTGTCAAAAATCTTTTTGAATTTTCAAAAATTTATGCTAAAACACATCGAAAATCTTTTTGGATTTTTAATATAACAGAAATGAAATGCAGTAAAGAAATATTTACATACAATATTTTTGTGAGTTTGTGTAAGAGGATCATATCAGTTTTGAGACAAATCACCAGTACCGTTGAGCTTAGTTACACATTAAGAATTAAACAATTCACTTAGATTGCCGATATACTGATCCACTTAAATTCTCACACAAATTTCAACTGATTCAGGATATGAGTTAGATTTTTTATGGACTTAAACTCATTCATGTGTCCCACCTCTTGAATATACTCCCGTATCCAGATCCCAATATTCAGTCTTACAGGTGAGTATACCACAGATGATATCTGTAAGAGGTTAATAACTTATGAAGAATCATGAGAGCTCAGGTCAGAACTACCGTTCAGCAGAGAGATCATGACTCGACTTTTGGGTGTGTCCCCTTTAGAGGATCTTTTGAATTACAACAGCAATGACTATCAATTTTATTGTTTCATCAATTTGCTGAGGGCTGCGCTATATTTCAAGCATGCGAAAAGTATTATACGAGGACTAGGTCAGAAATTTCTTTCAGCAGAAGTCCCGGTATAATACCCCAGATATCACTGAGCATAAAGACCTAGTATCTCAGAAATAGGGACCTTTCAAACGAGATTTCAGGGGTTACCTATATATCCAAGTAGTGTTCCCCACAAAATAAGCAAGTTTGAATTTAAGTTTATATCCTGAAAAAGTTTACTAAATGTATGAAAACCTATCGGCATATCATCAGTGAGACTGTTTAACACTATTTAAACATTACATTTCTTTAGCATACTGTGACCGTCTACTGATGTACTATCATTTCCTCTTTTTTACAACAAAACTCATTTTTGATTTTATCATGTTTTTGTCTTTTTCAAATTTTCAAATGTTTTTGGATTTTCTGAAATTTTCTACTCCCCCTAAAATGCAAACACATTTTAGGAAATTTGAAAATAAACTATACAGAAAAAGACAACTGATATCAAATCACCTCAATTCACCATCCACTAGGCACAAACAATCAGAACTCCCCCTTACACAAAACTATTTTCTCATTATGATTTCAAAACACTTAAGTTTGTTTTAATCAAAATGATTTTTCCGGAAAATAAGTTTTGTTGATTTTACCACTTGTAAAATTAGGAGTTTGGTTCATCATATCGTCCATTCAATCTCTTGTATCAGGATTACATCAAGTTCAAACTAATAACCTTGATTAATCACTTTGTACCTCTTGTAAAAATATTCACAACATTCAAGCCTATGTAGGAATAAACCTCTACACAAGCCATTTTACCAATCAAGATACCGATTCCTGCTTCGCCCTTACCAACCTGGAAGCTCCGGTAAGTCACACTTTTCCTGTAAAAATTTAACTATTTTTAAGATTCAATCACACAATCAATTACTAAGAAAGATGCCGATTCCTGATCCGCAATTGATCTCCGGCAAGTCAGGTGTTTTAATCAAACATAACATCTACCCAAGCCTGACCAGCCTTGGGTGATTTTGGAACACATCTGTCCCACCAACACTTTGATTTATAAAACTCTTTAGCACCTTTAACCTTTCTATCAACCATCTTCCCAAAAATGTGCTTGACTTTACTGTTGAAAGCTTTCTCAACATCAAATTCTCCCTTATCGACGTAGAATTGATTTGAGATCTCTACCTTTCCCACTTTCTTCATCAAATTTTCCTTTGATAATGAAGGAAAATTTTCATCATTCATCTCTGGAACGGAATTCTCAACTCTTTTCTCAACTGATGACTCCTCTGATTTTATGGAATCAGATTCATTGTCAGAACTACTTTCTGTTTTAACAACCCACATTGGTTTGTTCAAATCACCTCTTCTTTTGTAAAAACGTTTTGAACTTTCACCATTTTCAGAACTTGAATTTTCAAACAAATTACCATTTTCACCAATTGTTCTTTTCTATCAACACCAATCTTTTTCAAATTTGAGTTAGAAGAAACTACCTGTTTTTGGTAATTGGTCTTGGGACAATTCCAAGCTATGTGACCAATTTCTTGACATTTGAAACAGGTTCTTCTGTCAACTCTTTCAGCAAACTCTCACATTCTTCTTCACTTCAGCAAGAAACTCTTGATTTGACTGCTTCCAGAATGGTTTCTTCTGTTCATCCTTTGAGCTTCCTCCTGAAACAAATTTTGTTTTTGGCTTATAAGTTTTCTGATTTTTTTAATTTTCTGACGAACTAAAACCAAGACCTTTCTTTTTGAGATTACCATTATGGTTTGGTTTCTTTTGGAAATTATAACCACAACCGTAACCCATTTTCTTGTTTACTATTTGTTGAATCCTTGAAGTGTAAGGTTTAGGTTTTGCCAAAAGATTTAAATCTTTTATTTCAGAAATATTAATTTCTGTTAATTTGAAAACCTTTTTGATCATTTCAGTTTTAACACTTCTTATTGGGAATTCTTCATCAGAAAATAATTTGTCTGAATTATTCAAGGTATAAGCAACCTTAAACATTTCATCATTCAAATTATTCTTTGATAACAAGAATTCTTTATTATAAACCCTTTTAACCGATGAACTCGGACTCTTCTCAGATGAACTCACACTATCTGATTTAGACTCCAACTTTGACTCTTCATCCATATCCAACACCTGATCGATAACTCTCTTAACTAACTCAGACTCATGATCAGTGTCAGACGCTGTGAATGTAACATCAATATTGTCTGGTAATTCATCAGTTATTTTAGACTTTAATTTGATATTTAAGGCCTTGTCTACTTGTTCCTCATTTGGTTTCCTGGGGGAATAACTTTCAAAGATAGGAGGCGGACATCTGTTATACTTGACACTTTTTGTCTTACCAGTATCCTCTTCTTTTTCTTTCTTCTTGAATGCTTCAAGACCTGCAACCGTAGGATAAACCCGATCAATCAAATAATCACATGGAGTATAACTCAAAAGTAATCGGTTAATCCTTTCACTCTCAATTTTCTCAAGTTCCAGCTCCTTCTTCAGCTTAGCACAATCTTCGATGTAGTCATTAATGACACTTTGTTTTGTCATCAAAGTTGCACTCATCTTGTCATTTGCTTTTTCAAATTCTGAATTCGTTCTTTTCAAACTGTCAACTGTCCTGTTCAATACATCGTATGACTCATTCACATATTTCACATCAGACAGTAAATCTTCTCTAAATCAGCAATCTTTTTATCTTTTTCTTCACAAACTTTGCAAGACTCTGAACATTTCTCACAAGGCTTCGTGACTTCAACTACCTTCTCAATTATCTTTTCAACTTCGACAGTCTTTTCAACTTCAAAAATCTTTTCGACAATCTTTTCTACTTCGACAGTCTTTTCAACTTCAACAATCTTTTTGACAATCTTTTCTACTTCGACCACTAATTCAACTTCAACTATTTTCTCAACTTCCACAAGTTTCTCGACTTCGACAATTTTCTCCACTACTTTCTCTACTTCAACAATCCTCTCTATTGCAATCTCAGCAGTTGCTTCATCTTTTGTTTTAACAGCTTCAAAGATCAACTTTGCCTTTTCATCAGCGAGTAGCTTTGCTGCTTCTAGCTCTCTCTACAATCGAGCAATCTTCTTCTGATTCAGCATCTCAACTTTATCTGCATAGAAAAAATTAAAACTGTCAGGATCAATGCTTTTTCGACATTTGTTAAGATACTCTTCCTCATTATCTGTATCAACATCACTTCCAAGATTTGGAAATAATGGAATCCTTTTCTGATAATCCTCATTTTGATCCAAAATCCTGGTAACAAGTGCCAAGTCAGGATTAGTACCACTAGGTATATACTGGTCCCAGCTAAATCCCTGTGCAACAACCTCATCACTTTGATCTAATATTCCAAAATAAGCTTTCCTATTAGCTTCTTCAATCATTTTCCCATGAGCAGTTTGCGGTTCCTTTTGTTGGGATTGTTGACCGATCTGATGAAAGATTGATTTCTGATAATAATTGCTCTTTTCTTGACTTCCAGTTGACTCTTGGTTTTTACACTCCCGTTTAAAGTGACCTTTTCCTTTACATCGAAAACAAGTAACCTTTGACTTGTCAAAACCAAGTGGAGAAGTAGCCATCCCTCTAAATTCATCTCTTCCTGTAATCTGTTGAAAATTTTCAGCTCTCCTGCAGGCACTAGCTAAACACCACTTCACATCCATCAGCTCAAGCTCTTCTGCATCAATTTGGTCGTAATCTTCCTTTGTGAGCATCGGATTACCAATTCTTCCAGCAATCAAACTTTCATACGACTCTAGCATGGCGACAAGAGATGCCATGTGTTGCTTTGCCACCTCAGGAGATAGATTCTGACCATTCTGAATAGTTAAAGTAACATTGCACTGCAAATTATTCAGATTTTGCTTTTGAGAACTAGGTGTGTTGCTGTTTGGATCAAAGCTTGAGAATGATGAAGTATATCCACCACTTTGAGTTGTAGTACTCGCATTTGGACTTGCAGAACCATCAGCACTGAATGCAGTACTAATCTTTGGACTTTAACTTGGAGTGGTCTCAAACTTGTTCCCCCTGTAATACAGACTGACATCTTGCTTGGCATTTGGATTTGTCATGATAGCAGTCTTTTGAATATCCAGCTCCTGTTCCTCAATCTTTTGGATAAACTATGCCATGTTCATACTTTCAGTCTTCCTTATGAGTTTCACAATCATCAGATAAGTTCCCCACTTCTGTTGGGGTAAGGCTTCTGCTAATTTATCAACCCACTCATCATCATCTTTCTGAATATCCAATCTTCCTATTTCTAGAACCAGATGACAGTATCTATCTATTGTCTATTTCGTGGTTTCATGATCAAATGCAGTAAACATGTCAAACGATTTCTTCAATAACGCCTTTTTGTTTTTGATCATATCAGCACTCCCTCTGAATTTCTGAATTAATGCCTCCCAGATTGATCTAGCAGTTCCGTTATGTTGGAGTAGGACAAAGATATCTTCTTTAACTGCTTGCTGTAAAATGCTAATCATCATTTTTTCACTAGTATATTTCAACTTATCAGCTTCTGTAAAATCATTGAAACCCTTTTCCAACCCACGCTCATTCTTTGGTCTCTCATAATCTTTCAGCAGTGAACACCAAGCATCGAATCTGTAGGCTTGAACCCAATTCTCAAATCGATTTTTCCAACCCTGAAAATCCTCAATATACATTAACTTTGGTGGTTTCTGATGAGTACCCGTCTCATTCTCACTGTATATAGTCTTAGCAGTAGTGACAGGTGCAACCGGTGTCGCAAAAGCATTGTAAAACTCTTCGGCCATGATTTGATAACACGTTTTTCAATATCAGTGACTTATGAGCGAAATAGCAGGTTGGAATGATATCACAGGTAATCTGGAGCGAAAACAGGAGTCTTGTGTGTCCCTATAAGCGAAATATGGTAATTGGTGACACAAAAGCGAAACCCCTTATGTCCTTAAAAGCGAAACCTCAAATGTGCACTTGGAGCGAAACCTCTCAATTATATGATATAAGAGCGAAATATGATGATCAAATGAGCGAAACTACACAATGTTCGAATAAGCGAAACCTATTCGGAGGTTAATTTGATCCATTTTTCCTTTGAATTTAGGTTCGAAACTTTCCAGGGTTTGTTAATGTCCAATTATCTATGATCTGTGAAATTTTGGTCCGATTCTAACCGTGAAATCTTCTCGAACTGATGAAAGAAGGTGTAGAAGTTAGAAATAGAGATGAAAACAAGCTGATATATGCAGAACTCCTCATCCTGAGCTCTGATACCACTTGTAGGATCGCGTGCTGACCCGAATGAGTCAATTGGAGGCGTTCTAATCCATTTCAGGTGCAAAATAACAAGAAACGAACACGAAAAACAGCTTGTTCTATAAAATCTTGCCTTGTATATTGATTTCACACTGATTACAAGTCAATCGGCACTTCGGCAGCAATTCGGTAGCGGAAACAAGACATCTCTACCTGATTTCGCTCATGGGTGCCTATATATAGGCCTGAGATTTCGCTCTAAGGGACATGTGTCCATATGAGCGAAACCTCATATGTTCACATAAGCGAAACCCCATGACCAAATAAGCGAAATCATCATGTTATGACCATATGATCGAAATCAGCTCACTAAACACCATACACTTCCTATTTTCTTGTAAAACGTGCCCTAATCTAACAATCTAAGACTAAGACTCGATACAAGACGAAGTCGACAGATGTATGCACCAACAACCAAGTAACTAGGAATATTAACCTAGTTAGTTAGTGTCTTGACATAATAGAGCAAATGTGGTTAAAATACCCTTTAAATAACTTGGTAAAATATAGGGACCAAAGGTGACAAACTTGAAACAAGTTTGTATTAAATAAAACATTCAAACACCAAAACACACACTCTAAGTGTGTGTTCTGGTCGAAAATTACAGAGGAGCCAGGGAACTCCATGCTCAAACCCTAACTAGCAAAAATCAAGCAATTGAGAAGCCAAATCGACTCCAAATCGAAATCTAAGTTTAGATTAGTGATCACCTCAGTGAAAGGATCACAAGGTATGTCAAATTTCATCTCCTAGTTACATCTCGAAATTTTGATGAAACATATGAAATCGAAATTGATGGTTGCATGTTGGTTATTTTGATGAAATAGGAATGATATAATGTCTAGGAGTAAAACCCTAGTCAATCACATGTTGAAATCATGCTTATTTCTTGTGAATTCACAATCACCATTGAAGGTGATAAGTGGGTGTTGTAGGAACATGTTAAACACTAGAATTTTAATTGTTGTTCTAGTGTAATTTGAGTTCTAGGAAGTAAATTCAGATTTTGTTAATGTGAAAATTGATGTAAACATGCTTAGTTGATGTTAACCATGGCTAAATGACAAGTATTGAGCTTGATAATAAATTGTGAGAAATCATGCCCGCAAGGTGTTTGTTAAAATGCCTAAGTGAATGTTTATATGTTGAAATTACGAATGAAACGCGTAATTGCTTTGTTTGACTAATTACGTGAAATAAGGGTTAAAACGGGTTCTAATCATAATGTTGATTTAACTTAATTATGCCTATTGTATGATTTAAGATAGTTGACCTATAAAAGTCAAACTAACCAATGATAAAGTCGAATAGTGGTTTCGACATAGAAAATACGTAAGGTGGAATAGTCGTGAATTGAAATGACTAATCTAATCACCTTGTGAATGATGATAGTTTGTCGCCTAACGAGCTAGGTGGAGGCTTGGGAAAGAAGCGGTCAAACGAATCAAGCACGAGAAGAAAGCGTATTCGGATGCGAGATAAGTAGAGCTTACGCCCCTTTACATTATTTGCAAAGTTACTTAATTTCAAGTATTGATATGAATGCTACTAAGTGGTTGGTATATGATATTCCGACATGATTCAATGAGAGTCGGAATGAGGGAAAATGGTAAGAAATCATGAATTATAGTAAAAAGGGGTAAAATGGTAAATTAGTCATGTAATGACGAATAAATAAAAACGGTTTTAAGTAAAACAAGTTCAAAGGAAAACCGGGATAGGTTTAAAGGGGTGAAATGGTAATTAAATACCATCTCATACGGACAAATGGTCAATTAGACTAAATGGGTCAAATGGTGTGGTGAACACCATTTGACAATTACATTTGACAAATCGCTTGTTGAGTTTTGTAATCACAGGAAATAACATAAGCATGCGTTGCTTTAACTAGAAAGATTTAAAGCAAAAGTTATGTAAACAGGTCAATACCTTGACCCGAGCCAGGTACGCATAAATAAGCTTTTAGTTAAACATATAATTTATGGTCAAATATTTAACGAAAGTCCTTCGTCGTAAAGTGAGGGACTAAAGTGGACCAAAACACCCTTGAAGGGTATATTGGGTAAACGACCCATAGGGGTTGTTTAGGAACTTGCATCAAGATCATGGAATCATTAGATATGAATAAAAGTTACAGGAATACATATTCATGGGTCAAATGCATAAAAATGGTCATTTGCGTAAAATGACCAATTGATGGGTAAATTTTGGGATAATAGGTTAGTTATGCTAAATCCATCATAAAAATAGTTGTGGTGAAAGATCATTTGATAAATATTGCGAAAATAAGATGCTAGAAATAAACGAGTATGAATTATGCGGAAAAGTACTTAAATACCCTTAACGGGTCAAAATATGCATTTAAGTACAAACGGGTTTAAGAATATACATAAACTCGTGAATTGAACCTAATATGATAGACAAGATTGAAATTATAAGATTCATGTGAATTTGGGATCAAACAAACATGTTTGTTTGATAAACGCATGAACGGGTCAAAACTTTGTAAAAAGGTATTAAGTCGAAGACTTAAAGGTCTGAAATTTTGTTATGCCGGATGTTGGATTTCAACTTCATAAGATGAAGAATTAAATTACGGACGCGTAGGAAAAAGAATCGAGTAAAACGGATAAAAAACGAGAGAGTTATGCTCGTTTCCGTGAAACCGGGTCATGCTGGGTATGTACAGCAACATAAAAGAAACATTCTGCCAAAAGGGGGCTAGGTGGGGCGTCTAGCCCCTAGGCGTGACGCCTAGCCCCCCTGAACATGAAAAACGTTTAATTTTGTTTGTTTGACCCATATAACTTGTTTAAACTTGTTATTTAACTATCAAAACTAACTTTTAAGTTGGTTTTGATCATAGGTGATTGCCAAGAGTGTCCGGATGAAGATCAAGCTCGAAGAAGAACCGAACACGATTAAGTTAAAAGCTTCCGCGCGGCGTTTCGTTGTATCTTTTAAACGACGAATTCAATTACATTAAGTTGTTCTTTTTTTTTTAAATTGTAAAAGTTTTAGTAAACTCGTATTGACATACTTACGTGTAATCGTAAAAACATGCATTTTTACGAAACTTATATAAAATATTGTATTAAACAAGCAAGGGTGTTAGATATAGATAGTAAAGTAATGCCAAGAAACCACGGACAAATGATAAAGAAGTTTCACCTTCAACATAAGAAACTAGTTATTAAAATCATTAATACAAAACCAAATAAAATGTGCGAAAAGATTAAAAATCAAAAGTAATACATCAAATGCTTGTCTTCACCAAGTGATGTAAGAGACTTAGCCAAACATGGCCTTTGATTGCCAAGAACTCTTACTATTAATCTTGGATCCCGAGACTACTACACACACTCTAAGATGGATGATGGATGAAGGTGGTGGATGTGGGTGTTGTAGTGGTGGTGGAGTGGTGGCAAAGTGGGAGAGAGGTGGTTTGCCAAGGGATGCCTTTGAAGAGAACCAAGCACCCCTATTTATAGCTTGAACAGAAGCCTAGCCACGGCCCCGTGTCTGCTGGACACGCCCCCGTGGCCATCCCTTTTCTCTTCCTTCATTAATTACATTTATCTGCATTGGGCTCCACACGGCCTCGTGTGCAGAAGCGTATCTGTATTATCAAGATTTGCAAGATTCTGCAATTCTTAGCGTTGACCACGCCCCGTGCTGAGCTGGGCATGCCCCCGTGGTGGGCATAGAAGCTTCCACAGCTTTGTCCATTTCTGCAGACATCTGACCACGCCCCCGTGTCTAGTGGGCACCGGCCGTGGTCAGCCCTCTGTTTCTTGTTTTTTCTCTTGGAGATGCTGTCGAGGGGTTGAGCATGCCATGTTTATTCCTTTTCTTTGTATTTATGTTAGTTTTTGCTGCATATTTGTTCATTTTGTTCGTTTAAGGTCATTTGGTCCTAAAAAAAGGAAGACAAAAGCACACTTTTTCCAACATTAGTACTAAAAAAAGAGTTAGTTTTATGCCTCATTTGATGTAATTTATATGTTGCATTCTACACACATCAAATACCCCCACACTTGAATCTTTGCTTGTCCTCAAGCAAAACTCTTTATTATGTGGCTTACACACCCAAATAGAATGGGTAGAAGAGAAGTTTTGGGCTTGTCTTGAGTGTCGGGAATCCAAGATCTTTATTGGGTTTTATTTTTATGCTATTTATAATCCTATTCATTATGATTTATTTAGAATGTTTCATAAGAGAAATTACTTATTTGGGTATAACATGCCTCTTTAAAATTCCATTTATATACAAGTTCACATACCTCACGGGAGATCACTCAACACTCGGCCGAAGATGTATTTTTATGAATTACTCGAGACCGGCATGGAACTTACTTCTACCATATGCTTGCCAAGCAATCAATCCTCCTCTTCTTTAACTATAAACCTTTGTAAATATCAAGAGGACTTGGGAAAGGGTTAGGCTTGGGCTAAAGGTAGGTGGTTTTGGGTTAGTGGTTAGTAGAAAAGGCTAAAAGCGTTAAAAACGTCGGTTGTCGTAAAACTTTTTGTTTTTGTGACTTTTATTCAAACTAAGCATTTTCAAACAAAGTTTCTTTGAGGAACTTGTTTGTTTATTGCTATACTTTATTTTTTTTATAAAGAAACGTCATAAGAAAACCGAGCTTTTTACTAAAATAAAAGGTTGAAAAGAAAAGGTTTTGGTGGGTAAAGGGTGTTTGTTTTGTGGGTTTAGAAATGAAAAGGTTTAGGCTCAAAGGGGTTAACTAGGGGGATTTTGGGTAAGTGATAAAGAAAATGAAAAATAATGGTGTTGAAAAGAAAATGGGTTAGTCCTAATGCCTCCATCATTTACTTACTTGGGTTTAAGTTGGTAAGGACCGGGAATGTATCGTCATGGCAAGTTCTAGAGTTGTAAGAACCAAGCAGCTATTCACACAAGAAACGAAAAATGAGCATTTAGTTTAAAGATGTATGCTTGTATATTCAATAAAGGTTCAAAACTCACTTATTGTGGGAATGGGTTTATAATGTGATCAAGTATATATAATCAAATTTTAACTAAATTTGTCATGTCGTTTCATAATTTTCTTATGTTGATTCTTTTTATCACGACGCTATCGGTTGTAAATTTGTAAAAATATAACCTTTTTAGAACTTGTTACTCCCAAATTAAACCAAGACAAGTAAAAAATGATTTTTTTTGAAAACATTTGGGGTGATTAGCGGTTCCAATAGAGTTTTGTGTAAGGCTTGTTATTAGGACTTGCAAAATTCAAGGTTTTAGCATCCCCCCACACTTAAATTACACATTGTCCTCAATGTGTCCCAAAAATAAGTTTTTAGGTTGATTGAATGTGTAAAAAGGTGTTTAAAAACAAGGTTTGGTGTTACTAGGAACCTGGCCACGACCATGTGCTGAGTGAGCACGACCCCGTGGTTAGAGTGCTAGTAACAGTAACTTACAGAGGGTGGCCACAGGGGCGTGCCTGGTGGACACGACCCCATGGCAGGCAGTTTTCAGACAACAGCAGGTACAGGGTAGTGGACACGGGGGCATGCTGGCTGAGCACGGCCCCATGGTGACAGTCTGCAATCAATGAAAACAAGTTTTTGTCTTTCGGTTTGGGTTTCCGGGCTTATGTAGCACTAATACTTAGTGCCTCTAAGCTTCCTGGGTACCTGTTTTGCTTAAATACCACACCACACAACGAATAACAACCATCCTAAACATACCAACGTTAATCATCCACATCACACAAACTAAAAATAAAATGCAGAAAAAAGTAAATTGTTCAAACTTTGGCACGCAGGCCAGTTAATTGTTCGTGGGATAAAGGGTTAACCTGGTAGAAGCTGCATCCATGTCACACCACCTTCAAAACCTCCGCATTAATCCATGTCTTCGTCTTCATCGATTCCTCCTCGATACACCATGTGCTCCCGGATGTGGCTGATGTCATCTTGCTTGTCGGAGATGTTCCTCTCGATTACTCCGACCCTGGTGTAGGTGTTGCTGGCCATGTTGTAGGTGTTGCGGGTGCATAAGAGGTTTTCCTGCAAAAGATCATGTAAGCTTTGAAAGTTAGGAAAACCATCCCCTTGGGACGAGGATGAACCCGACTGGCCATGAAACTGAGGAGGAGGACGGATTGGGTTGGCGTGAGGAACGAGAGCCTCCTGTGGGTTCCAAATATGCCCCTGAACTGTTTGGAAGCGGTCCATTCCGTCACCCTCCTCGTTGATGATTCCCATTGAGCGGCATATAACGAGATTCACTTTGCCCAACCATGGACCCTTACGGAAAGATTTTGGCATTCTTTGAACAAAATTCTTGTAAAGGCGGTAGATCCATCCTCCGAAGAAGATGGGTGTCGGGGCAATGGCTAGTTTGTTCAGGTGCATGTTTCGGAGGAGCAGGTGTGGGACATCAAGATGGACATGGTTGTGGATGCAGTATAAGACCGTCAGATCCCTTAGGTTGACAACACCGGTATTGTTACGCCTTTGACTGAGGGAGTTGCTAAGGACCCTATGAATGTAGCGGTAGAGAGGGTCCCGCAACTGAGAGGTCTTGGTTTGGCTTGGATTATATGGTCCTTCCCCGATTTGAGACCATGCCGTCTGACGCATTTTGAGTGAGAGCTCACGGAGACCACCCGTGTTTTCTTCTTCTCCGGCATCCTTTTCGGAAAACAAACCAATGATTGCCCCAAACTGTGCAATAGAGATTTAAAGTATTTCCCCAGCACAGCGGAATTCAACCCCCTCCCCATCAAACGGCTCCGCTTTAGCTTTGAATGCGAATGTGCTATAAAACTCCAGGTTATATTCGTGGACCGAATGGAGTCTAGTGCAGAGGGCCGCCCTTAGTGGACCCGTGACTAGGTTGTTGAAACGATCTAGCTGCCCCACAACTTCCAGGGTCTCAAGGCATACTTGTCTAGGATTTTCCTCGGGCCTTGTCTTGAGAACATCAAATCGGGCTTGATAGTTCCATTCATTCTGATTGAAGCTTGTGAATTTTCTGGCCATCTAAATAAAAACACAAAACAATTAGCCCGAAACAACAAATTTACGAAGAAAACTGAAAGCAACGAGCTGAACACGGCCCCGTTGCCACTGGCCACGCCCCGTGTTTGGCTGTATTTTGCTGGCCACGCCCCCGTGTTCACTGAGCACGACCCCGTGCTCAGGCGTCTGTTTCCCAAAAATCTCATTTTTCGACCTGCTTTCGAAAACTTGAAAATTTTTGATTGAGTAGGGGCGGTTTTCCTCGAAAATGAAACCCTAAGTGCCGTTTTTTCGAAATCAAACTGTTTACCCCTTCAATTTCATCTTTTTCGGTTTAAAAACAAGGGTTTGAGGTTTTTGTTCAAAATTGGGCAAATCCACAAACAACTTCAGTTGATTTACTTCCTATAACATGCAACTATACTAATACTAACAGATCTAAGCAAAAATTTGAGGTTTGATTCGGTTCAAGTTCAAGAACCCTAGATTTTTCCCCAAATTTTTGATGTTAAACTACATGCAAATCATTAAACTAACTAACTATGATGATAGAATCATACCTTGAGGATGTTGAATGGTGGAAGAACGTGAAAATCTGCAGAGATTTGTGGAGGATCCAGAGAGTTTTCGGGGAAACGGGTCGTGTTGAAATGAAAATGAGAAGACAAAAGGGGTTTTATCCCTGATAGTAGCCGACCACGGCCCGGTGTCAAGCGGACACGGGCCCATGGGCGGGTAAAAACTAATTTTTTTAGTGCACGTGTGAGGGACCTGTTTCCCAAAACTCGGTTTTAGAAATCTTACCGATTTTTGAAGCTTTCCCGACGTCCATTACCTACAAGATATGATGTTGGTTCACAAACCGTCATTCATTCTTCGGCCGCTTGTAGCGATATTTCTTCCTCTTCATCCTCAATTAATCCTTAATAAAGCTTTAGCCGTTGGCCATTGACTTTGAATGGAATTCCGTTTCGAGATTTTATTTCAATTGCACCGTGTGAAAAATTTGGGTAATAGAAAAAGGTCCTGACCACCTAGACTTTAATTTACCGGGAAATAATCGAAGTCGTGAGTTAAACAATAGAACTTGATCTCCTACCCGAAATTCATTAGGTTTAATGTGTTTATCATGCAAATTTTTCATTCTTTCCTTATAAATTTCGGAGTTAGAGTATGCGTGATTCCTTAATTCGTCTAAATCATTTAATTGACAAAATCGATTTTTACCGGCAATTTCTATGTCTAAGTTTACGTTTTTTATTGCCTAGTAGGCTTTGTGTGCCATTTCCACTGGTAAATGAAAACTTTTTCCATAGATAAGCTTATATGGGGTGGTACCTATTGTTGTTTTATATGCAGTTCGAAAAGCCCTTAAAGCGTCGTCTACTTTATCGGCCAATTCCTTTTTATTTAATCCTACGGTTTTTTCAAGTATTTTTTCAAACCTCGATTAGTCACTTCGGCTTTTCCATTTGTTTGAGGGTGATATGCGGTTGAGATCCGGTGATAGACCCCATATATTGTTAAAAAAATTTCAAGTTGATGGTTACAAAAATGGGTACCCTTCTTGTGACATCCGACCTTTTAGGCCGTACCGTACAACTGTAACACGTGTTGTGAATAGGTAACAGGGCTGTATTTGACTGATTATGATGTTTATATATGGTATTTAATGAGTTGGCAAATTTAAACTTTGGCAAAAATTATGTTGGCAACGATAAAATTAACGCTTATCGCGTAACGGTTAAAATGCGAAACGAACGTCGGTGACCACCCGATCAGTGTTAAAATCCTAAAAATAGTCTGTTATGATTTGAATAATAATTTTAATCCTATTCATGAGGAAAAATAAATTAAAACGCTAAGAAACTCTATTTCTCGAGTTTAAGCGCATACCGCGCGATGCAGCGCGTATACCGATAAAATACCGTCAACACAACCTGTCATGGCAACTGATAATCATTTTAGTAATAACTTAATGAGTTTATTAATTTATAATAATAAAAATAAATAAAAACGCATAAATCCCTATTTTTGCGAATTTAAGCGCGTACCGCGCAACACAGCGTGCATACTGCCAAATACCGGCAACGTAGTCAGTCCAGGCAAACAAAATATTGTTCAGTAATATTTTGGTAAGTTTATTTTTATAGAGTGTTAAAAATAATTTAAAACGCGTTAAAACGGGTTAAAACGCTAGATAAAATACCCGGTATCCAGTAAAATACCTGTTTTTAATCTATATTACATATAAATGTGTATGTATATATGATGGATGAGTGTGCATGGGAGGTGGCGGACATAGAGATGTCTTCTCATCTCCCTCTTGACACATGTTAACAATTAAAGGATTCAAGACAAGGACTAATCATTTACAATCTTATAAAATCTTCCATAATCTTACAATACCCAAGAATTCAAAATCAAGAACACTCCTGTTTCTCTCTCTTGAAACTCACAGCCAACACCCTCTTTTCCCTTTCATTTTTGAAAATTCCCAAGCATTTATTCAAGATTCAAGTCCAATCCAAGTTAGTTTCAAGCACTTTTGATGATTCAAAGGTGATTTGAAGGTGTTTCAAGCAAGAACCAAGCCCCAAAACATCAAAATCTTGTCAAAACTCACAAATAATCTTGAAGGTATAAAATGTCTTTTTAAATCATACACTTGATATTTGGTGATGTTCATGATGTTGGAAGGTTTCTCTTGATTCTTGGAATGTTTCACAAATTTGAAATTTAAAAATAAATGGGTTTTTAAACAAAATAAAAATGGAAGTGTATATATATGTGTGTGGCCGTAAATATATATGTATACATGTTAGAGGTTGTGTTTTGATTTTTGTTAAATCTTGATTGATGTGATTATTGAAAGATTAATGCACGCATGATCAAGGAATGATTTTTATGAAAGTTCTATGATTAAAGATGGTCATGAAAAGTGGAATATTTGATGTTTATATGCACATGTGTCTGGTGGCGTGTATGTATATATGTATACACATGCATATGGGTTTTTGATCATATGTTCATAAATAGAGAGAATCTTACATTTAGGTTAAGTGATTAGATGATGATATAGGAAGAAGATGATGTTCTTGAATGTTTGAACATGATTTAAATGCATGATGGATATGATTTAGTTCATGTATGCTAATGATGATATGAAATTGGTGCATTAGATGCACATATTTGGACATGCATGTTGAAATATGATCAAGAAAAGATGGATAGAACATGATTTGACAAAAATAGATTTTAATCAGATTCTAAACACTAAAATATGATTATTTAGAAGTGTTTAATGATATATAACTTTGTCATAATGTTTGCTAGATTTACATGTTGTACTTGGTGCATTAAAATTTGTAAAATACGTGAAATCGCATGATTTATGTGACTTACAAAAAAACTGCACTAATCTGATTATAACCACTATTTTAATCAGTAAATAAAATGTATTGAATTAAAATATCAAGTCATTTCGAATTGGGATGGTTATAGTAACGTTTAACGCAAAACTATGCGTTAAAACGTTCAAAAATCGGCTTTTCGAGTGATTTTTGTAAAACTGATTTAGATCAGTAAATAAACTAATGTTTTTAGTTTAAAAATAAGTATTTTAACTAATTTTAAGTTTAGTTGGTGCTTGGTTGGTCATACGTGACTTCCGACGCCCGAAAACGTTACCGAATCGCTAAAATACGCATTTTTCAACGTACACTAATATGGGTAAAATTTGGGTAAACCTTATGTGTTAAAATGTGTTATGAGATTTAAACATGAGAATGTGAAATTATGTTAAGTTTTAACATGATATTGGAAGTTTAGACTTTGCATGTATGTTTGTGCGTTACGTACGGTAGAAACGGTAAAAATCGCGTTAAATGTGTAATTTGTATGTCGAGCATAAAATTTGATACATATGAGATGTTTTATGTATATTTGCTCTAAAAATGACAAAATAGATAAGTTAACGTGCCAACGTAATCTAAAATGAAAACTTTTCGAGAAAAATCTCAATGTTATGTGAAAATTCTAAGAAACAGAGAAACTTAGGATTTTTGTGATATATATGGATTTATAAATCGTTCCTACATATAATAGAACGTGTAGAAATCAAACTGTGGGATTGCTCTATTTAAAAATACGCACCCAAAGGTGAGTGTCACTAAACCCCTCTTTTTACTGTTTTATATATATTTTGGGGGTAGAACACGTCATTAAAAGGGTTTAATAATGTTTTAAAAATAAAACATACCTTTTAATATAAAATATATATTTTCGTTGAAAATATATGAAATTTGATAAGTCATACATTTCGAAGTAAAACGTTTTTGATGAATGAATATTGAAAGTACGGTATTTCCTAAGCGAAACATGACCGTACAGTTGGGGACGAATTCTTGACTGGGTCTCATATGATGGAGAGTAAGGGGAATTCGTACAACGTCGTGTATTAAATTGTCATATTAGTAGGATATATATATATATTGTACGTGAGGCAGACATCATATTGTTCTCAAAGAGAGAACCCTGCGCCTATGATGTCGTTTAATCTTTTAAGTATTGCACACGATGAATTGTTGGTAGATCTATCGGGTTGACAACCCCGTTGTGACCGGTCGTCCCGTGTCAAGTCAAACAACGAATTAATATTCTGTTTATTGTCTAGCTTTGATTATCCCTGCATGGTTAATATATGGTTCGTATCATCTAGCTAACATACGAGTCTGAAAGTTGACACAATAATTTAATATAGAAAACCTGGGCAATATATATATTACAGTTGTCGGATTGATGAACTGACAGAAGGCCCATGGATTTTATTAAGGAAGTAAAATGGACTTTCTAAAATTTATATGGATGTTTTCAAATAAACACCTAATCAGAAAGTTTTCCTTGGAATAAAAATTGTTTGTATGTGAATATGTGAACTCACCTTCCTTTGTGTTGAGACTTGATTTTAACGTGTTCTACAGGTACTTGAGTTTGGCTTCGGGAATTAGGGCGTATCTTGTGGTTGTTGATGCATGTTTTATCACTTATAATGTTGGACTGATTTTTAAACTTTCTGGGACAATGTAATAAGATCCATAAGGAACAAAGGATAACTTTATTTTTTCATGGTTATGTCATGTTTTGAGACGCTAAGTTTAAAATCTACGTTTTAAATGAAGTAATAATGTCCAACGCTAAAATGCATCAAACATCAAGATAGAAATGGGCACCAGCTTCCGTCACCACTACGTTTTATATTCCGCTGCGACGTTTTTTGGGTGTGACAGAAGTTGGTATCAGAGCCAATGGTTGTTAGCGAACTAGATGTTTTCGGAGGAAAACACTAGACTTCAACCGAAGAATTTTGAGATTTAAAGTCCAAAATTCTCGAAGCCAAGATTTTTTAATAAATGTGGAAATTTTATCATGTATGAAAACCCTTATATGTTTATCTGCATACGTGATTTTTTGTTTATTTAGGCCTTATGTGTTACTATTCACGTTGATCACACACTTACTTTGTACGGTTACGATATGTCATGTCTCGGCCTATAGAGCTATCAGTAGTCCTGCTCACTGGTACTGTCGAGCCTACACTTGAGATTCTTTCGCCAGTCGTTATAGAATCGTCTATTCCGCTATTCGAGTCGCGTGTTTTGCTACACCTCTTTTAGTCTACACTCGCCGTAGGAAGAGGACTCGACCCATTAGAGAGATCGCATTCGACTTCGAGAGCTGAGACAACGTCCGCTTTAAAGAGGCAAAAAGGAGTTTGGGTCAATCACTATCACTGTGATCGTCAGTTCGCCACGTCACGCGGAGGCATGGAGACGATGAAGGACTTAGAGGGGCAGATGGACTGTTATGATGAGTTAGAAGAGCTTGTTAGGAAGATGTTGGACTTCCAGGGATTGAAGCGTTAGTTGTTGTTTATTTTTGTTGTTTGTTTTGTATGTATCATTTGATAAACCCTAATTATGGCTTGCATGCCAAATTTTCAGATATTTAGGAAGAAATTTCATATAGGCTTGTTGAGGGTGTTGATGTAGACATGCCAAATTTTGATTAGACTTCGTACTAAAAACAAGCTTTGTAATTTCTGGTATAAATATTGAATGGGTTTCTTTTGGTTTAAAAATTTTCTCATTATTACGTGGATATTATACATGCACAATGTTTGGTCCACTAACATATAATGATTGAATTATTTTTTGTTATCGTCTTATTTGATTATTATTGTTGTAAATAATAAAAACAACGAAATGCCGCCAAAAGTGAGACAGGGTTCTGGACTACCTACCACACCAGAAAAGTTGGCACAACTCATAACCCAACACGTTAATACTGCCATGGAACAGCGCGATGCTAACCAAAATAATGGCCAGGAACGTGGAGTGATGCTCATGGGCATGGTTTTGGTGGGACACAGATCGGAAACCCTTCAGGTGATGTAATGATCGTAAAGTTTTAGTAGTTCCTGTGTTATGATATAATCGAAGCATAATTCTGATTTTTCATTAACTTTGTGAACAGTACATAGACACATAAAACAACCAGGGCTGTAACCCAAGATCATTTGCTGGTACCCTATGTAATGACGTGGCAACGGTATGCGTGATGTCGAGCTGTCACATCGGGTCGACCATTCAAATAATTCCGCATTCCGAACCTAGATCTGGGGATTCGCGAAAGCGAAAGTCTGAGAGTTCGAAGAAGGCGTATGTAGCCAGTTCTAACCGTTCTAGGAAAGGATAATGCCAGGGATGGCAGGAGTAGTTTTGATAAGAAGACTCACGAGGATGAGCGGAGAAAGTGCGCTAGATGTGGTCAGACTGGACATATGACTCGCGAGTGCTATGCTAAGAGTACATTGGAGGGAGGTACACTCGAGGGATGCTACATGTGTGGTGAGCAAGGACACTACAACAGAAACTGCCCGAAACCGAAAGGACAGGATGCTAAGGGCAAAGCCATTGAGACGAGTGCTGGGAAGGTACGAGACGATCTTGCTGTTGTTACCAGTATGTTTCGAGTCAAAAACCAATCTATGTTCATACTTTTAATACCAAAGCTGACTTGAGTTTTGTTCGAAAAACTTTGAGCCATTTTTGTGTTCACCTACATGTAAGCTGAGTATAAAGTGCCCGATAGAACTAGCAATTGGTAAGTTGATGAAAACTAATGAGGTCACTCGCAGTTGTAGTATTTAGTTAGGTGATCGAAGTTCTAGTGTTGGTTTATTTTCCAGTAGAGTTGGGGAGCCTTGACGAAGATGTGAGAATGGATTGATTATCCAAGAGTGAAGTGGGGACTATTGCTTGAAGAAGCTAGATGGGATATCTCGCCCTGATGACGGTAGAGAAGTGATAGTTGTTTGCGGAGAAAGATCAAGTGTTGAGTGTCGAGTGTTGATGGTTGAGAGTTGTCAGTTTTGTAAGGATGCCCAAGTAGTTGCAAAAAGGACTATCCTGCGTTCTTAGTTAACGTGGTGGATGCGAAAGCCGAATGTAGGAATACCAGAGAGATTCCTATTGTTCGGAATTATCCTGAAGTTTTCCTAAAAAGACTTACCTGGATTTCCCCCTGCGAGACAGATCGAATTTCAGATCGATCTAGCACCCGGTGCTGCACCCGTTTGCAAAATCTCCTAATAGATTAAGCACCATCTGAGATGATAGAAATGTCAAATCAGCTTCAAGAGCTGCTAGACAAGGGTTTCATTCGATCAAGCTTTTCGCTTTAAGGTGCATCTGTTTTGTTGTGAGAAGGAAGGATGGATCCTTCAAGATGTGTGTTGATTTCACAGAGCTGAACAAGTTGACTATCAAGAATCGGTACCCTTTTACCGAGGATTGACGATTTCTTCGATCAAGCCACAAGGATCCAACTACTACACGAAGATCGATCTATGATCAGGATATTATCAGTTGAAGGTTGCTGACGAAGATATTCCGGGGACTTCTTTTCAAACGTGATATGGCCATTATAAGATTATTAGTCATGCTTTTTTTTTGACTAAATTAATGCACCATTTATATTCATGGATCTCGTGAACAGGGTATGGAAACCCTAATCGGATGAATTCATGATAATATTCATCGACGACATACTTGCCTATGTGCGAACCAAGGAGAATCATAAGTAACGTTTGAAGTTAACTATGGAGTTGGTCAATGATGAGGAGCGCCAAAGACCCGTCGGGAGTATGACGATCCATATGACTTGCTGGGTACTACCGGAGACTTATTAAGAATTTCCCTAAATTAGTGCAGCCTTCGACACTAATAACCCTAAAAGGAAAAAGGGAAATTGATTGGACAGCAAGATAGTAGGAAGCTTTTCGGACCCTTGAAAGAAAACTTGGGAGCGTGGATGATGGACTCCGAAGGAAGTTAAGATACTCACATGCCCTTGGCAGAGTTAACTTACAATAATAATTGACACGCTAGTATTCAGGTTGCTCCATTTGAAACCTTGCATGGATGGAAGTGTTGATCACCATTATGTTGAGCGAACAAGACAAAGGATAATTAACCAGACCTTAGTATATCTAGGAAACCACCAACAGGATTTTCCTGGATCGAGGGAAGGTTAAAAGTTGCCAATTGATCAACAGAAGGATTACATGGACAATTGAAGGAACAATTGCAATTCCAGATTGAAGATTTAGTTCTGTTAAAGGAGTTATCTTGTGAAAGATGTTATTAGGTCTAGCAAAGAGAAGAAAAGCTGAGCCACATGGACTTGGTCCTTTCAAGAGCCCATCTTGAGTTAGACCAGTCGCTTATAGGCTCAAGCTACCATAAGGATGGAGTAGTGTACATGATGTATTGTTTGGGTTCAGTTGAGAAAGTGTATAATGAATAATACACTAATTTTGTTTTTGTAGAGATTTATTTAGGAGATAAACGGAGGTTTATCGAAGTATCGTAGAAGCAGTACGTATAGTTAGAAGAGTTACGCTGATAACTGGAGAGGTGATTACAGTATTCTAGTCGTGTATGCGATTTATTGATTTGGCGATTTGTAGATATCTGAAATGAATGCAAGAAGGAAGGAAGACGAGTTTATGAGATTTGATTCTTTCGGGAGCCCATCTCGAGTTGGATCAATCGGGTGTAAACTCAGACTATCTTAGGTACGGGGTAATGTAGGATCGGATTGCGACCTGAATGAGTCGTTCGGAAGAGCTATAGTCCGTTTCAGAGGCGGAAACTAAGAAACGGATGTAAAAACAGCTTGAATATCACTTTAAACGTCTTGTGTATTGATTTAACGGCAAATACAATAACAAGGAATACCGGCAGCACCTCGGTATCAAATCTGGAATCCTTACAAATGAATAGCTCTCATGCCTATTTATAGTGTTCCTGGTTTATCTTGAAAACACACATGTCAGCTTCAAGAGAAACCTTTCAAGAGAAACCTACAAGTTCCACTTTCAAGAGAAACCTACATATATGACTTTATGCACGAACAGAACCGCAACAAGTCCAAGACTCGATATAAGACGAAGATGACAGATGAATGCACCAACAGACTCCCCCTCAGATGTTGACGAGTCTTAAGTGTCGAGTCTTCGCATCTTCAGTCTTTATCAGTCTTCGATCTTCCTCTGAAGTATTTGTCATTGCAAGAATCCTCATTCTCTATCTTTATCTTCAACAAATTCCTCTCTCTCAAATGTTGAATATCATGGTGTCTTCAGACTTCCCCTCTCAATCTGCTGGGATCGTAGTCTGGAATTCATAAGATCATAACCTGGCTTTCATCCTGCTCTGGATTGAAACCTGGCTAACCTGCAAAAACTCTACCCAAAAATAAATTTTCTGATAGCCATTTGTGGATAAGATTTTCAAATCAAATTTACCACTTGTAGGAATAACGTTTTTATAGCAAAAACTTTTCTCATTTCATTTCAACAATCTTCAAACACTTTCACCCAAACCATTTGTTCATCATGTTTAGCACTCGGAATTTTGAAAATCAGCTTTCCAAAATCAGTTGTCGAAAATCTTTTTGGATTTTTCAAAATTTATGCTAAAACACACTAAAATCTTTTTGGATTTTTTGAAAGTAAAAAAAACACCATTTGTAGAAACAAGAAAATGCAGAAATGAAATATTTACAGACAATATTTTTGTGAGTTCGTGCAAGAGGATCATATCAGTTTTTTTAGACAAATTACCAACACCGTTAAGCTTCATTTCATTTTAAGTTCTAAACGATTCACATTGATTGACGATATTGTTGTCCACTTAAACTCAATCTAAAAACTTTCAATCTGCTTACCGATACTTTAAGGTATATTAAGATAGCACTAAGTTCTTATGGACCCCACGATCTCAGCATATCCCCTCATCATGCAATACACTGACTCAAGTAATGCCTTTAAACTTTTATCAACTGTGATTTGTGCGAAAAACAAAGCAGAATGTTTAAACATTAACAATCAGGTCGATACTTCCGTATACGCAGAGAAAGTCCAGTGTTTAAACAAAATAAGAAAAATAAAACAAGTTGAAGTTGTTTAGGCTTTAACCACCAGGTCGATACTTCCGTATATGCAGAGGAGGTCCAAAGCTTAAACGAAACACCAAAGAAAATAAAGCAGAACGTTTAGGCAACAACATCCAGGTCGATACTCACGTATACGCAGAGGATGTCCGATGCTTAAACAAAATAAAGAAATAAAACAAGTTTAAATCTTTGCAAAATGAAATGCACAATCACAATGACTTTTCAGCAAAGTTGTGAAAGTTCACAAACTTAACCAGTTTTATGTCTTTCGACAATCAGCTATTACTGAGTAGGCACACAGTCAAGAAGGACAAAACTAAGTACTATGCTTTCGACCATGTTTCCCACTAGAACTAGGCTTTTTCATTAAGTTTGTATCGTTATCGCAAATCTACTAGTCTAGCTGAGCCTACCGTCACATCATTAGTGAGGCCGTTTATCACATTTTAACTTTCCATTTATTTAGCGTGTTGTAACATTCCACTGATGTACTATCATTTCCTCTTTTATGCAACAAAAACTCATTTTTCATTTTATCATGTTTTTGGATTTTTCAAATTTTCTAATGTTTTTGGATTTTAAAAAAAAAATACTCCCCTTAAAATACAAATACATCTAAAGAAAATTTAATACAAACTGTACAAGAACATGACAACTGATATCGAATTGCCTCAATTCGCCATCCACTTGGCATAAACAATCAGAACTCCCCCTCACAACAAACTATTTTCCCATTATGATCTCAAAACACTTAAGTTTGTTTTAATCAAAATGGTTTTTCCGGAAAATTAGTTTTGTTGATTTTACCATTTGTAAATTCGGGGAAAACTCATCACATTGTTTTTTTTAAACACTTGTAGGAAATCAGATACAACTTAATGTCCCTGATTTACCATTTCTAAGATCAAAAAAATCAAATATTTTCAACCAATCATCATCTGTTGGTTGAATTCTCAAGATGCCGATTCCTACTCCACACTTACCAACCTGGGAGTTCCGGCAAGTCCTGCAAAACTTCTCAAAAACACATTATACCAACATGATAAAGAATGATGCCGATTCATGATCCACGATTACCAACTTGGGTTCTCCGGCAAGTCAGGTTTTTACTGTTTGAAAAATATATCCACCCAAGCCTGACTTTCCTTGGGTAACAACATTTTCTTCTTCATCTTTTCTTTCAAGAGACTTGTGAACACGTATTTTAGAAGCATAAAATTCTTTGACACTTTTGGCCTTACCATTGACCATTTTGCCAAAAATATGTTTCACAGTTCCATTGAAAGCCTTATCAACATCAAATTTCTTCTTATCAGAATAAAATTGATTTGATATTTCAACTTTTCCAACTTTCTTCATAAAATTTTCAGCACACAACGGTGGAAAATTTTCATCGTTCATAGTTGGAACTGATTTTTCAACCTTTTTCTCAACACGTGGCTCCTCTGATTTTGTGGAATCAGATTCATCACCAGAATTATTACCTGAACCTTTCACAACCCATTTTTTATTTTTTACATTTTTTTTCCTTTCAAAACACTCTTTGAACATTCTCCCTTCTCAAAGGTTGAATTTTCAAAGCCAGTAAATGGTTTGGTTGTAAGTTCAGTTTTCTCCACAACTTTCTCTTTCAATTTACCAGATACTTCCTGTTTTGGTTTGAATGTTTTCGGACAATTCCTAGCAACATGACCAGCAATCTTGCACTGAAAACAGGTTCTGGTTTCTATCTTCTTTGGAACAGCATTTTTCTTCCACTCTTCTTGCTTCTTGGCAAGGAATTCATGATTCGTCTGTTTTCTGAATGCTTGTTCTTTCTCATCATCTAAAGATTTTCCTGAAACAAACACAGTTTTTGGTTTAGAAAATTTTTCATTTTTATAATTTTTCGGTGGTACAAAACCTAATCCTTTCTTTTTGTAATTACGATTATGATTTGGTTTCTTTTGGAAACTGTAACCACAATTGTAACCCATTTTCTTGTTAATTCTTTGTTGTTCTCTTGAAGTGTATTGTTTAGGTTTTCCGATAAGATTTAAATCTTTTATTTCAGAAATATTAATTTCTGTAATTTTGAAAACCTTTTGAATCATTTCAAATCTAACACTTCTTATTGGAAAACTCTCATCAGAATATAATTTGTCAGAACCTTTCAAAGTATATGCTACTTTGACTGATTCATCATTCAAATTAGATTTCGATAGCAAAAATTGTTTGTCATAAACCCGTTTGTCCTTTTTGATTGTAGACTTTGACGCATCAGACTCAGACTTTGACTCAGGTTTGGACTCCATGTTTGACTACTCACTGTCATCTTTATCTAACACCTGATCGACCACACTTTTTATCAACTTTGACTCATGATCAGTGTCGGACGACGTATACGTGACATCAATATTTTCTGGCAAGTTATCCGATGGCCCAGACTCCCATTGTAAGTTTATTGCCTTTTCGGCTCTTTCGGAATTTGGATTTCGAGGTAAAAATCCATTTTCGACCGGGGTGGACATTTGTTATAGACAACACTTGATTTCTCACCAGAAATCTTCACTTCATCATCTTTTCTTGTCTCTGACTTCTTTCCTTCTGAAGTCTTCACTTCTTCAAAAGTCTTCAAATTCTCTACAACCGGATAAATCCTGTCAACAACAAAAGTAGAACATGAGTAACTTTCTAATAACTTGTTGACTCTTTCAGTTTCTATCTTTTGTGTTGCCAACTTCAACTCTAGATCAGCACATTTCTTTATGTGAAAGTTGACATCATCAAGTTGTCTCAGGTACGCTTTCTTCAGCGTATTCATTGCCACAACTTGTTCACCGTTTGAATCAGTATACTTGTTAATTTCTCTGTTCATTGTATCATAGGATTCTTTCAATCTGTTTATATTGTGCAGCAACTCATTGTTCTGTTTGATTAAAGAATCACAATTCATGCACTTTTCCGAAACTTTGACAGGTTCAGCTTCAATTTTGACTTCAAATTCAGGAACCTCTTTGACTGTTCGGTTTGATTGTAAAAATTCAGCTCTTCTCTTTTTCTCAGCTTTAGCTTCAGCTTTTAATCTCTCTTCCTCTTCTTCATCTTCTTCAAGCTTTCTTCTTCTTGCTTCAGCAGCTTCCATGACTTTTCTGCACTTTTCAGCACATTTCAAATCATAAGCATTTGCAATGAAAGCATTAACATTTGAAGTGTTTTTGGACATCTCTTTGGCCATAAATTCTTGATCTGGGCAAAAATTGTCCCAACTGAAACTTTCAGCCAGTTTTTCATCATCTTGTTCTGCCAAACACACTTTGCTGTTTGTTGGAACATATTTATCCCAACTGAATCCACCACCCTTTCCCATACAAGCTTTCTTTGAATCTTTAATCTCCATCATTCCATGTGCAGTTTGTGCCTGATGCAGTGCTGGTGGTGTAATTTGATGATAAATCGCCTTTTTGTGATAATCGTTGTTTCCAAAAGGATTCTGGGCTCCAGTAGCTTCACGATTCTTGCACTCTCTCTTAAAATGCCCCTTTTCCCTGCAACGAAAACATGTAACTTTAGATTTATCAAAGCCTAAATTTGAAACACTTGCATCAAGAAAATCATTTCTTCCCGTAATTTGTTTAAACTTCTCAGCTCTTCTCATTACACTGGCCATGCACCATTTAATATCCATCAATTCCATTTCCTCAGCATCGATTTGATCGTAATCCTCTTTCGTGAGCATTGGATTACCGATCTTTCCGGCCACAAAACTACTATAAGACTCTAGAACCATTCCCAACAAAGACATTTGATTTTTGGCAACTTCTTCAGAATAATCTTGATCACTTTCAAGATTTAATACAATATTGTATTGAAGTTTTCTTCCATTCTTTGTTGCAGAAATGTTTGGATCGAATGATGAAAATCTAGTGCTGCTTGATCCCTGGGATGATTTCTTTTCTGAAGAATCTTTTGCACTGTAAGCAGTTTCGACTTTTGGAGAAAAATTTGACTTTTCGTTGACACCACCTTTGTAATACAAGCTGATATCTTGTTCTCCATCGTAATTCTTCATCCTGGCAATCTTCCTCTGCTCCATCTCTTGAGCTTCCAGGTGTTTGATGAAGTCTCCCAATGTCATATTTTTATAATCTTTTCTGTTGGATCTCAGCATCATCAGAAACGTTCCCCAAGTTTCATGAGGTAGTGCATCTGCAAGTTTTTCAATCAATTCATCAGTATCCTTTTTAATACCAAGTTTTGTCATATTTCTCACCAAATTACAATATCTATCAATTATTTGTTTGGTGTTTTCAGATTTTAAACCACGAAACAGATCAAACTCTTTCTTCATGAGAGACATTTTGTTTTTGAGCATATAATCACTTCCAACAAATTTTGCTTCCAATTCTGTCCAGATTGAATAAGCAGTTCTCATCCCTATATTTCTTTTTATCTTCAGTACTCATTTGTCTAATTGTTTGCTGAACATTATTCGTTGTGGGTCTAACATATGGTTCTTCAGTGTGTTCCCAAGCATCCAAATGATAAGCTTCAACCCAATTTCCAAACCGTTCAGACCATGCGTTGTAATCATCAATATCCATGAGTTTGGGTGGTTTCTGAGATGTCCCCGTTTCATTCTCAAGCAATGTACTCTGAGTAATTGATATTGGACTAGCAAAAGCGTTATAAAACTCGTTCTCCATGTTTCGTTTTTCAAAATTCACAAACAAACTGTTTCAAACGAACTGGTTCTCCTTGTGAAATATCTCGGTATTTTCAAGCTAAACCTCAATTTATTTTCAAGCTAAACCTCAATGGCATGTTCAAGAGAAACCTGATGGAATGTTCAAGAGAAACCTGATGTTCAAGAGAAACCTGATGTTCAAGAGAAACCTGATGGGATTTTCAAGAGAAAGCCAGATTCAAGAGGAAGCCGACGTATTTTCAAGAGAAAGCCTGATGATGTCAGCAAATGTCGAACGAATTTCAAGAGAAACCACCGAAAAAATAAAGTTTTAGATCGATTTTAATGATGAAACTTTCCAGGATTCGTTAAAACATGATTGCGCAAAATATGTGTGAATTTGAGCCGATTTTAACCATGAAAATTTTTTTAATTTTGAAAAGAATGGTGTAGAAATCAGAAAAAGTGACGAAAACAGGCTGTTTTGGCAAGATCTCTTCCTCCTGAGCTCTGATACCACATGTAGGATCGGATTGCGACCTGAATGAGTCGTTCGGAAGAACTCTAGTCCGTTTCAGAGGCGGAAACTAAGAAACGGATGTAAAAACAGCTTGAATATCACTTTAAACGTCTTGTGTATTGATTTAACGACAAATACAATCACAAGGAATACGCAGCACCTCGGTATCAAATCTGGAATCCTTACAAATGAATAGCTCTCATGCCTATTTATAGTGTTCCTGGTTTCTCTTGAAAACACACATGTCAGCTTCAAGAGAAACCTTTCAAGAGAAACCTACAAGTTCCACTTTCAAGAGAAACCTACATATATGACTTTATGCACGAACAGAACCGCAACAAGTCCAAGACTCGATATAAGACGAAGACGACAGATGAATGCACCAACAGGTAATGTATATGTAAATATACGTATGTAGAACCCGAATTGGTGAAACTTTGACTTAATATTCTTGATTAAGTGCTTGCAAATGTTAAACCATGGAAAGGGTGGAGTGCGTTGAGACGTGAGATTAGGAATCGAGGGTGCGTGTAATATAGGTCTACGAAGATTCTTTGTAAGAATCAAAGTTTCTCGAGGAAACTATAAGACTATATTCATTAAACCTGTTTTTACAGTTTCCACCCAGTGCAAAAAAAAAAAAAACCTGTAAAGTAAAATTTCGGGGACGAAATTTCCTAAACAGGGGGAGACTGTGACACCCGGCTTTTCAGGTCGTACAGTACAACTGTAACACGTGTTTTGAATAGGTAACAGGGCTGTATTTGACTGATTATGATGTTTATATATGGTATTTAATGAGTTGGCAAATTTAAACTTTGGCAAAAATTATGTTGGCAACGATAAAATTAACGCTTATCGCGTAACGGTTAAAATGCGAAACGAACGTCGGTGACCACCCGATCAGTGTTAAAATCCTAAAAATAGTCTGTTATGATTTGAATAATAATTTTAATCCTATTCATGAGGAAAAATAAATTAAAACGCTAAGAAACTCTATTTCTCGAGTTTAAGCGCATACCGCGCGATGCAGCGCGTATACCGATAAAATACCGTCAACACAACCTGTCATGGCAACTGATAATCATTTTAGTAATAACTTAATGAGTTTATTAATTTATAATAATAAAAATAAATAAAAACGCATAAATCCCTATTTTTGCGAATTTAAGCGCGTACCGCGCAACACAGCGTGCATACTGCCAAATACCGGCAACGTAGTCAGTCCAGGCAAACAAAATATTGTTCAGTAATATTTTGGTAAGTTTATTTTTATAGAGTGTTAAAAATAATTTAAAACGCGTTAAAACGGGTTAAAACGCTAGATAAAATACCCGGTATCCAGTAAAATACCTGTTTTTAATCTATATTACATATAAATGTGTATGTATATATGATGGATGAGTGTGCATGGGAGGTGGCGGACATAGAGATGTCTTCTCATCTCCCTCTTGACACATGTTAACAATTAAAGGATTCAAGACAAGGACTAATCATTTACAATCTTATAAAATCTTCCATAATCTTACAATACCCAAGAATTCAAAATCAAGAACACTCCTGTTTCTCTCTCTTGAAACTCACAGCCAACACCCTCTTTTCCCTTTCATTTTTGAAAATTCCCAAGCATTTATTCAAGATTCAAGTCCAATCCAAGTTAGTTTCAAGCACTTTTGATGATTCAAAGGTGATTTGAAGGTGTTTCAAGCAAGAACCAAGCCCCAAAACATCAAAATCTTGTCAAAACTCACAAATAATCTTGAAGGTATAAAATGTCTTTTTAAATCATACACTTGATATTTGGTGATGTTCATGATGTTGGAAGGTTTCTCTTGATTCTTGGAATGTTTCACAAATTTGAAATTTAAAAATAAATGGGTTTTTAAACAAAATAAAAATGGAAGTGTATATATATGTGTGTGGCCGTAAATATATATGTATACATGTTAGAGGTTGTGTTTTGATTTTTGTTAAATCTTGATTGATGTGATTATTGAAAGATTAATGCACGCATGATCAAGGAATGATTTTTATGAAAGTTCTATGATTAAAGATGGTCATGAAAAGTGGAATATTTGATGTTTATATGCACATGTGTCTGGTGGCGTGTATGTATATATGTATACACATGCATATGGGTTTTTGATCATATGTTCATAAATAGAGAGAATCTTACATTTAGGTTAAGTGATTAGATGATGATATAGGAAGAAGATGATGTTCTTGAATGTTTGAACATGATTTAAATGCATGATGGATATGATTTAGTTCATGTATGCTAATGATGATATGAAATTGGTGCATTAGATGCACATATTTGGACATGCATGTTGAAATATGATCAAGAAAAGATGGATAGAACATGATTTGACAAAAATAGATTTTAATCAGATTCTAAACACTAAAATATGATTATTTAGAAGTGTTTAATGATATATAACTTTGTCATAATGTTTGCTAGATTTACATGTTGTACTTGGTGCATTAAAAGTTGTAAAATACGTGAAATCGCATGATTTATGTGACTTACACAAAAACTGCACTAATCTGATTATAACCACTATTTTAATCAGTAAATAAAATGTATTGAATTAAAATATCAAGTCATTTCGAATTGGGATGGTTATAGTTACGTTTAACGCAAAACTATGCGTTAAAACGTTCAAAAATCGGCTTTTCGAGTGATTTTTGTAAAACTGATTTAGATCAGTAAATAAACTAATGTTTTTAGTTTAAAAATAAGTATTTTAACTAATTTTAAGTTTACTTGGTGTTTGGTTGGTCATACGTGACTTCCGACGCCCGAAAACGTTACCGAATCGCTAAAATACGCATTTTTCAACGTACACTAATATGGGTAAAATTTGGGTAAACCTTATGTGTTAAAATGTGTTATGATATTTAAACATGAGAATGTGAAATTATGTTAAGTTTTAACATGATATTGGAAGTTTAGACTTTGCATGTATGTTTGTGCGTTACGTACGGTAGAAACGGAAAAAATCGCGTTAAATGTGTAATTTGTATGTCGAGCATAAAATTTGATACATATGAGATGTTTTATGTATATTTGCGCTAAAAATGAGAAATAGATAAGTTAACAAGATTTCGCGTGTTTCGGTGTTAAATTATGTGAACGTTTATGTATATATATTACGACGCACAAATCGTAGATATATTACGTATAAACGGAAGAGTTAACGGATTTACACAATAATGGTCACCAATAAAATCGTTCAAGTCGCAAAATCATAAAATATATATATATGGACTCGTATATATATTAACGTGCCAACGTAATCTAAAATGAAAACTTTTCGAGAAAATCTCAAAGTTATGTGAAAATTCTAAGAAACAGAGAAACTTAGGATTTTTGTGATATATATGGATTTATAAATCGTTCCTACATATAATAGGACGTGTAGAAATCAAACAGTGGGATTGCGCTATTTAAAAATACGCACCCAAAGGTGAGTGTCACTAAACCTCTCTTTTTACTGTTTTATATATATTTTGGGGTTAGAACACGTCATTAAAAGGGTTTAATAATGTTTTCTAAATAAAACATACCTTTTAATATAAAATATAAATATCCATTGAAAATATATGAAATTTGATAAGTCATACGTTTCGAAGTAAAACGTTTTTGATGAATGAATATTGAAAGTACGGTATTTCCTAAGCGAAACATGACCGTACAGTTGGGGACGAATTCTTGACTGGGTCTCATATGATGGAGAGTAAGGGGAATTCGTACAACGTCATGTATTAAATTGTCATATTAGTAGGATATATATATTGTACGTGAGGCAGACATCATATTGTTCTCAAAGAGAGAACCTTGCGCCTATGATGTCGTTTAATCATTTAAGTATTGCACGCGGTGAATTGTTGGTAGATCTATCGGGTTGACAACCCCGTCTTGACCGGTCGCCCCGTGTCAAGTCAAAGGACGAATTAATATTCTGTTTATTGTCTAGCTTTAATTATCCCTGCATGGTTAATATATAGTTCGTTTCGTCTAGCTAACATACGAGTCTGAAAGTTGACGAAATAATTTAATATACAAAACCTGGGCAATATATATATATATATTACAGTTGTCGGAATTATGAACCAACGGAAGGCCCATGGATTTTTTTAAGGAAGTAAAATTGACTTTCTAAAATTTATATGGATGTTTTCAAATAAACACCTAATCAGAAAGTTTTCATTGGAATAAAAAATGTTTGTAAGTGAATATGTGAACTCACATTCCTTTGTGTTGACACTTGATTTTAACATGTTCTATAGATACTTGAGTTTGGCTTCCGGAATTATGGCGTATCTTGTGGTTGTTGATGCATGTTTTATCACTTATAATGTTGGACTGATTTTTAAACTTTCTGGGACAATGTAATAAGATCCATAAGGAACAAAGGATAACTTTATTTTGTCATGGTTATGTCATGTTTTGAGACGCTAAGTTTAAAATCTACGTTTTAAATTAAGTAATAATGTCCAACGCTATAATGAATCAAACATCAAGATATAAATGTGCACCAGCTTCCGTCACCACTACGTTTTATATTCCGCTGTGACGTTTTTGGGGTGTGACACTTATCACTTATTAATGCTTTTGGTGTTCCAAAACGAGAAAATAATCGTTTCAGGAATCTTACCACAACCCTTCCATCATTTGTTGGAAGAGCTTCGGCTTCGACCCATTTAGACAAGTAATCCATTGCCACAAGTATATATTTGTTTCCTTTTGACGGTGGGAAAGGTCCCATAAAGTCGAGTCCCCACACATAAAAAATTTCACAAACAAGAATGTCATTTTGTGGCATTTCGTTTTTGGAAGAAACATTACCTGATCGTTGGCATGAATCACATGTCTTGATAAGACTTTGGGCGTCTTTGTAAATGGTTGGCCAATAACATCCTGAATCAAATACCTTTCGTGCGGTACTAGCATCACCATGATGTCCTCCGTATGGACCTTCATGACAATGGCGGAGAATTCTTGTTGCTTCACCACCATGTACGCATCGTCGGATAAGTTGGTCGGCACATATTTTGAAAAGATAAGGATCTTCCCAAAAATAATGCTTTACATCCGCAAATAATTTTTTTCTTTGATGATGTGACCATCCTTTTGCGACTATTCCACTAGCTAAGTAGTCGGCGTACCATGGCTCTCCTCGGTACTCCACCATTTCTAAGGACTCCGTTGGGAATTTTTCATTGATTAGCTCGTCCCTAGTTGCCTCCAAAGCTGGATCTTCCAAGCGGGATAGATGATCTGCAGCGGTGTTTTTTGCTCCTCTTTTGTCTTTTACTTCAATGTCGAACTCTTGGAGGAGTAGAATCCATCTGATTAAACGTGGTTTGGCATCCTGTTTCTCAAAGAGATAACGAATGGCTGCATGGTCTGTATAAACTATCGTTTTAGAAAGAGCAAGATAAGAACGAAATTTATCAAAAGCAAATACTATGGCTAGTAATTCATTTTCAGTTGTGGTGTAATTTTCTTGTGCATCGTTAAGCGTTTTACTAGCGTAATATATTGGGTGAAAATGCTTATCTTTTCTTTGTCCCAAGACGGCTCCAACTGCCAAGTCACTGGCATCACACATGATTTCGAAAGGTAATTTCCAATCAAGCGCTATCATGATAGGTGCATTGACTAGCATTTCTTTTAGTGTTAAAAATGCTTGGTTGCAATCCTTGTCAAAGATGAATGGCGCATCTTTTTCAAGTAATTTTGTTAAAGGTCTTGAGATTTTAGAAAAGTCTTTGATAAATCGTCTATAAAATCTGGCATGTCCTAGGAAACTTTTGATGGCTCCAACGGAGGATGGGGGTGGTAATCGAGAAATAGTGTCTATTTTAGCCCGATCAACCTCCATTCCTTCGCATGAAATTTTATGACTGAGTACTATTCCCTCCGTTACCATGAAATGACATTTTTCCCAATTAAGGGCGAGGTTAGTTTCCTCACATTGGGACAACATTCGTTCAAGGTTATCGAGGCATTGGTCATATGAATCTCCAAAGATAGAAAAGTCGTCCATGAAGACTTCCATAGTCTTTTCTATCATATCATGGAAGATGGCCACCATGCAACGTTGAAAAGTTGCGGGGGCATTACATAGACCAAAAGGCATGCGTCGATAAGAAAAAGTTCCATAGGGACATGTGAATGTTGTCTTTTCTTGGTCTTCGGGTGCTATCGGTATTTGAAAGTAACCTGAAAAACCATCTAAGAAACAATAAAATTTGTGACCGGATAATCTTTCTAACATTTGATCAATAAAGGGTAAGGGGAAATGATCTTACCTTGTTGCCTCATTTAATCGACGATAATCTATACACACTCTCCATTCGGTGACAGTTCTTGTTGGTATTAATTCATTTTTCTTGTTAGTGACCACCGTCATACCTCCTTTCTTAGGAACTACTTGGACGGGACTTACCCAAGGGCTATCATAAATTGGGTAAACGAGTCTGGCGTCAAGTAATTTGATGAGTTCATTTTTAACCACTTATTGGACGTTTGGATTTACTCTACGTTGTGGTTGTATTACTGATTTATAGTCATCATTCATTAAAATTTTGTGCATGCACATGGAAGGGCTTATTCCTTTAATATCTACAAGCTTCCAAGTGATCGCGTTTTTGTGTTTTTTCAAATGAGTGATTAATTTTTCTTTTTCTACACTAGTTAATTTGGACGAAATAATTACAGGTAACTTACCATCCTTGTCGAGAAAAGCATATTCCAAACCTTTTGGGAGTTCTTTGAGCTCAAGTGGTGGGTCTTTAGGACACTCCTTATTTGGTTGCTCATGTTGGTCAAGAACCAAAAAGGTTTGTTCAATGGCGACCTCTTCTTCAACAAAGTGGTCGATTTCTTCTTTCGTATCAGGTGGTTCATCTTCATCTTCAATTAGGGGGTCATCATTGCCAATTGGATATTTCATTGAACGCTCAAGATCGACACTTCTTTTGAATGCCCCTAGTTGAATGGGTATATTGTTTTGCTTCCGATTTTTCAAAGCTTCGTGGGTTTTCACAAAAGGTCACCCTAACACTAGCGGTGCGTCATCAAGGATGACGAAGTCGGTTGGGACTACCTTTTTCGTTGTTTAGTTCATGTGTCGGTTTTTCACTTACTTGTTCTTCCATTTTGACCTCTTCAACTATCACCTCTTTAGTACAAATTACCTCTTCCCTTGCACGGGATTCCTCTTCCCTTGCGTGGGCTTCTTTATATAGCGCTTGATAGTTTTAAGGTGTTCTATTATCTTTTCGGCTACGGGGGAGATAGTTGGTGGTTCGTCAAAGCGATCGGAATAAATATCCCCACTGCTTGAGTTTAGAAGTTCGATCCTTGGTTCCTCATAATACTCATATGAGGTAGATGGTTCATACCATTGTTCCTCATTGTAAGTATATGATGGATAAGGGTCGTAACTTGGTTCTTCATAATACTCATATAAGGTGGGTTGTTCACGCCATGGTTCCTCATATTAAGCATATGAAGGAGACGGCTCATAACTTGGTTCCTTAAAGTATGAGTATGATGGCTCATACCTTGGTTCATCAAGATGTGAGTATGAGGGAGGAGGTTCATACCTTGGCTCTTCATAGTATGTGTATGAAGTGGTTGGCTCGTACCTGGGCTCCTCATAGTATATATACGAAGGGGATGGTTCAAAGAGGTCACAATATTGTACCGAATGAGGATTACCACAAATGGTACAATACTCTTCTTCATAATCATCCTCCTCATAGTGGTAATTGTAACCTCCTGAGTATTGATCCATAAGAATCACTCAGCAGACCACAATAGAGTCTCGGGACCAGAAAACAAAAATAAAAACGGAAACAGAGGCTCACCACAGCCCCGTGTTCAATGAGCACGTCCCCGTGGTCGGATTCTGTATCTGGGTGTTTTGAAAAATGTGACTGGTTTGGTTCAGCACGGGGGCGTGTTCAATGAGCACAACCCCGTGTTCAGACTCTGTATCTGGGAGTTTGTTAATTTTTATGCAGCACGGGGGCGTGTTCAGTGAGCACGACCCCGTGTTCAGACTACTATAATGAAAAAATTGAAGAAAAATGTAGTAATGTGCGCACAGTTTTAAAAAGGTTTTGAAAACTGATTAGGCCGTTGATTTTAAGCTTTCTTAAAATCCTTGTGTCCCCGGAAACGGCGCCAAAAACTTCGTGTGTAAGGTGTGTTATGATTTTATTGATATTTTAAGCCCATTTTACACATTAGTCAAGTTTTAAATTTATAAAACACAATATTCAACTAATACTAAACACACACATGGGCAAGTGCACCCATTGTGAGCGTAGTATAGCGTTGATAAGATACCGAGTTCGTCCAAGGACACAAAAGCTTTTAATACCAGTTTATCCTCAACGTCTAATCAAATTAAAATTTTTGAGAAAAGGTTTTAAACATAAAAACTAAAAATGTTGAAAATAAAAATAAAAATAAAACAGATAGACAAGATGAATCACTTGGATCCGACTCGCCTTTAATGTAACCTTTGATGATTTCCGCCCTTTTGCACTTTTTAAGAGATTATCTTAGTTATAGTAGTAGGCCCCTCTTTTGAAGGTGACGTTACCCTCAACCTAGTGGTTTGAGTCAGCAAGGATACAATCCCAAAGGGTCGGAATATTGGAAGATAATTAATTAAGTTATTAATACGAAAAGTGGTAGGCCCCTCTTTTGAAGGTGACGTTACCCTCGGCTAAGTGGTTTGAGTCAGCAGTGATACAATCCCAAGTAGCCGGTTTAAGGTATCAATAGAAGTTTACATATGAGGGGATCAAGCCATTCGCACCCACGCCATCCAATACCAGTGGGTATTGAAGGAGGTCCTAGTAAGCTTGACCCAGGTCCTTGCAGGATCTATGCACTGAACAAGGCAAGAACCTTACTAAACCATTCCCTTAACCCCCGACCAGGTAGCCAACATATCTCTATATAGACCGTAGAGATATGAATGGTGAAAATCTTTTACTTTATATAGATAGTAAAGTAATGCCAAGACACCACGGACAAATGATAAAGAAGTTTCACCTTCAACATAAGAAACTAGTTATTAAAGTCATTAATACAAAACCAAATTAAAAGTGCGAAAAGATTAAAAATCAAAAGTAATACATTAAATGCTTGTCTTCACCAAGTGATGTAAGAGACTTAGCCAAACATGGCCTTTGATTGACAAGAACACTTACTATCAATCTTGGATCCCGAGACTACTATACACACTCTAAGGTGGATGATGGATGATGGTGGTGGATGTGGGTGTTGTAGTGGTGGTGGAGTGGTGGCAAAGTGGGAGAGAGGTGGTTTGCCAAGGGATGCCTTTGAAGAGAACCAAGCACCCCTATTTATAGCCTGAACAGAAGCCCGGCCACGGCCCCGTGTCTGCTGGACACGCCCTCGTGGCCATCCCTTTTCTCTTCCTTCATTAATTACATTTGTTTGCATTGGGCTCTACACGGCCCCATGTTTGCTGGGCACGATCCCGTGTGCAAAAGCGTATCTGTACTATCAAGATTTACAAGATTCTACAAATCTTAGCGTTGACCACGCCCCGTGTTGAGCTGGCCACCCCCCCCATGGTGGGCATAGAAGCTTCTGCAACTTTGTCCATTTCTGCAGACATCTGACCACGCCCCCGTGTCCAGTGGGCAAGGGCCGTGGTCAGCCCTCTGTTTCTTGTTTTTGCTCTTGGAGATGCTGTCGAGGGGTCGGCCATGCCACATTTATTCCTTTTCTTTGTATTTATGTTAGTTTTTGCTGCATATTTGTTCATTTTGTTCGTTTAAGCTCATTTGGTCCTGAAAATACAAAAGGAAGACAAAAGCACACTTTTTCCAACATTAGTACTAAAAAGGATTAGTTTTATGCCTCATTTGATGTAATTTATATGTTGCATTTTACACACATCAGTTACAAAAAGAAAAACATGAAGGCTAGGTTGGGTTATAAAAAGAAACAAAACTAAAAGAAAGGTTTAGAAAAGTCAAATCATCAGAAAAAGACAAACTTCGTTCATGGAATAAGTTTTGAAGAAGAGAAAGAACTCCAATTTAGACGACAGTCTAATGAAGAGTTCTATGCTCAGAAAAAACAACAACAAGTTAAAGATGTTTCAAAGAAAACATGCTTTAAATGTGATCAAATTGGACATGTTGGTCGCAAATGTCTAAATCTGAAGCCTGTTGATGTTGTAAAGAAAAAGAAGGTTGAGGTTGAGAAACAGATGTCAACCAAGTTTGAGTCAAAACAAACTTGGAAACCTAAGCCAAACACCCAATTTAGAGCCGAAACAGATTTGGAAACAACACTACAAGAAACGGGTACCTTTATCGGCGACAGGTGTCGCCGCTAATAGTCCTTTTTGTCGCCGCTATTGGGTTTTAGCGGCGACACGTCGCCACTACAATGTCTCCGGTATAGGCCGGCCGCTATTGAACAAAATGTCGCCGCTAATACCGTCGTCGCCGCTAATGCCTCTGCCGGAGTATTGCCGGAAAGTTCGCCGGAGACGGATTTCCAGATTTCAAACATAAAAATCATCACTGATTGTTTATACTCGAAAATTAACTTAAACACAATAACAAAAAAATGATTAATTTCTTATTAAGATCCATTTACAGTACATGGTTTTTACAATTACAAAATAAGTGAACGGAGCTATAAACAAACACTACATAACTCTACAAAAACTACAACGGCGGAGCTTGATGGTGGCGGATGACGGCGGAGCTTAATGGTGGCGGATGACGGTGGAAGGTGGTGGCGGATGACGGCGGAGGTTGATGGTGGCGGATGACGGCGGAGGTTGATGGTGGCGGATGACGGCAGAGCTTGATGGTGGCGGTTGGCGACAGAAGGCATGGTTGTTGCTTGGTGGTAAATGATGGAGTTTGGTGAACATGAAGGTTGAAATGGGTGTTTGAGATGGGTGTGTGAGGATAAGAGATGTGTGTGTGTTTCTTTGAGCAGGAGATGATGGTAGCCATTGGATCAGATTTTAATCAATGGTCAGCAACAAATCTTGAAGAAGCACACGGATCAACCCTTTAGCGGCGATGACAATTACGGAAACAAAGAGCCTTTAGCGGTGACGCGTGTTTCTTTGAGCAGGAGATGATGGTAGCCATTAGATCAGTTTTTAATCAATGGTCAGCAGCAAATCTTGAAGAAGCACAAGGATCGAGCCTTTAGCGGCGAAGGCAATAGCGGCGACGACAATAGCGGCGACAAAGAGCCTTTAGCGGCGACGCGTGTCCAAGTCGCCGCTATTACTCTTGTCGCCGCTAAAGATACCCTTTTCTTGTAGTGAAAAAGGTTGATTTAACAAAATCAAAACAAACTTGGAAGCCAAAAACATCTAAGTTTGAAGCAAAACAAATCTGGAAACCTAAAGTTGATTTGTCACAACGAAATGTTCAAAATGATTCAAGATTTTATCAAAGGGATGTTTCAAAACCAAATTACGCATGTTATATACATAGTCACGCACATTATAAAAAAAATAAGGAATAACACGCGTCTCAATATCCTGCTCGCGTACGCATTGCACGATAAAAACTATTGTATTCTGAACTCTCTCTTTCTCTCTCTCTCTCTCTCTCTATATATATATATATATATATATATATATTCGAAATGGGTGTTAGTGAAAAAAAACTTAATTGAATATTATTTTAAAAATATTTATCAAAATAATGTAACTCGGATATTTATATTTTTTTTAACCAACATATAATACTTGTTTAATAATCTCTTAATCAAATACTTCTTTTTAACTATTATATTTTTATTTATTAAAATAAAAGTAATGTCAAATGCAAACTAAAGAATTACGTCCGTAAATTTAGAAATATAAACGAAAAAAAATCTAAGACAACATTTAAATTTAAAAATTAAAATAAATTGTTACAGTTACCACAGGTTGAAAAAATAATTATAAAGTTTTATAGATTTTGGTTATTGTCATAATCTATTGACAATTTGTAGTTATTCCTTTTCAATCCGTGTGTCGAATCACAGTTGGGTTGAATATTAGGAACTTGACTACGTATATACTAATGAGTAAACTACAATTTTCATCCTTGACCTAAGGGGTCGGTGTCATGCTGAGTCCTTATTTCCAAAATCTTGTCTACTGAGTCGTCTGTCTTGCCGAAGCGCTACACGTTGCGTCCCTGAAACTAACTTCTGTTAGTTTGATCCATTTTGACCGTTTGTAACAAGGATAAAACTGTAATTTCGACCTTCAAAATCCCCAATATATGTCTTCTCCTGTTGCGACCCCCAAACCCTTTCTTATTCGTAAAAGTAGACCCTGTACAAAGTTCAATTCTCAGTCGTCGATGAGTCATGGTTGAAGTCCATTGTAGCTGATGGATATGTATTAACGATTTCGAGGTGATGGGGATCACGTTGATCTTGATGATTTATACTGTATGTTTTTTTTGTGTTTAATGACAAATATTTTGATGCAAATTGTCCTTCAAAATCACTTAATACTTATTTGTAAAGGTTCACAGCCGATTAATCATCGCTCTGTACACTTAAGGTTTATCATGTGGTTGAGTTTTCAGATTATCCTGGAAGGGAGTATCTAAATGGTAAGATAACATATGTTGATAATCTCAATCCTGAAGGATTGAATTTTGATGTGTTGGGCCAAATCATGAAGGATATTGAATACGATATTGATGATGTGTTTTATTACTTTACCAAGAATTCACATGTTTGTTTGGATTTTGGATATAGGCAGTTGAGTATCCATGGTGATTTAGCCCATTTGTGTGATCTATCTAGTAAAGGTTATAAGGTTATTGACCTATATGTTAAAATTGGTTATTCCAATGTAATGATGCATTCGTTAGACAATGTTGACATATCACAAAATCAAGTTCCCATTGAAGCAAGTCCTTGTAAGACAGTTTCCCCATCTAGCATTGTGACAGTTCAAAAATGCCAAATTTGTAGAAAGTCAATGTTTTTCCTCTGCAAGAAATCCATTTCAGGGGGGCTCAGAGCCTCTTGAACCAGTGGATGAGAGTGAGTGTGATGAAGACGATGTTGACTTTGTTTCTAAAGCTGATCCTGATAACATAGTGAGTGATTTTGAAGTAGATATGGTGGAGTTTAGGGCGCATGTTGTAATTGACCTTGAAGAAGTCAATGACACAGTTGAGGATGCAAGAAATATGAATATTGATTTTAACCTTATGCAGGAAGACATAACCAGTGATGTAGATCATTTCAGTGACAACGATGACAGTACAACAGTTTTGGAATGGGTTGCTAAGAAAATAAGGAAACAGAAAAGAAAATTTGGTGAACATAGTGACTTATTGCTGCCCTTTTACGTTGGTAAGGTTGATTGCAGATAAGCAAAAACTTAATCAAATGGTTAAGGATTATGCTGTTAGGATGTAACACCCCGCGTTTCGAAAGTCAAATTCAAAGTCAAGATTAAAGTCAAAGGAAGACAAGATTGCTAATTGCGATCTGTCACTCCTTGCTCAACTCATGTTTTGACTTCTTTGACTTATTTTTAATCTATTTATGTTATCGCGTTAGTTGTATTATGTGGAGTACTTGTTAATAATCGAGGTTTAATCGCATATTAATTGCATGTTTAATCAATTTATCGCTTATCGCTATCGCATTCGTAACTCAAATTATGTGTTCTGGATATTGTTTTGCGTGTGTGTGCTATTATGTGTTACATGTGCATGTTATGTTTACGTTGAGGTGTTAATCACAATCGCAATTCTATCGCATCGCAATCAAATCAGGAACGCTAAACACACGTTAATTATAGTGATTGCATGTTAGATATAGTAGTTGGGATTAAAAGTAATTTAATAGGTAACTCAATCGCGTCGCTCGCTCGAATCGCATCGCAAAGCTCTACACTCGAATCGAAACGACAAAACTCATCGCGCCGGACTCATGGATCGAGTGGCCAACTAACCGAGTGGCCATCCGATCGGGTTGACATCCGATCGGGTTGCCACCCGATCGGGTTGCCACCCGATCGGACTGACACCCGATCGACCAGCCTTTTCCCCACTTTCCTTTTTAGGAAACCCTATAAATACCCCCCACATGTCACATTACTTGATGTGATAGCTCCTCACTCGATCCAGCCGCACTTCAGCCTCATTTCTCTCGATTTCTCTCGATTCTTGTAAGTTTCCAACCTAAATCTTGTACTTTCTTGATCTACACGCACTCCTACACCTTTTTATCTTTTGAATCTTAACTTTTAACCGTGAAATCACCGGATTTGAGGTGTTCTTGGGTGATGTCATCATGGAGTTCCTATGAACTTCAATGTTTGGCTTCATTCCACCAAGAACAACTTAGATCTGAAGGATTTACACAACATTTATCAATAATATCACTTAGATCTACACGAATTCATGGATAAAAGGATTGAGAGAAGGTTATCCAACTTTCTTTCAACTCTTTTACACTCAATGCACTCAAACCCGATAGAATCGGAGGTTGTTCTGATCTTCTACTCATTCTTAGTGATGCATTAGTTCCAGATCTGAATTCTATCCGGGAGAATATTGATTTCGGGTTTGAACATGAACCACCGACTCGAACTGTGAACCGGTCGGACTAGGGTGATTCCTGTTCGGTCGGGTCACTTGGGCCGAGATAAGGGTTCTGATGTTCAAGTAAGATATCAAAATGTCTCGTTCAAAGCTTCAACACTTCAAACAGAAACAAGTGTTAGGACGATCAGACCGTCAGAACGGATTGCCGTCTGATCGGATTGCCATCCGATTGACCGGCCATCCTAACGGATTGCACATTGGTTCCATACTTAAACTATTTTTCAAACTATTCAAAGGATCTGAACGTTGAAATGGATTACCACCCGATCGGATTGCCATCCGATCGAGTGACCGTCCGATTGTGTGACGTTTGGGACTTAGAATACTTAAACAATTTTCAACATGTTCAGTACATACGGATTGCCACCCGATCGGATAGTCATCCGATCGAGTGACCGTCCTGCTGTAAACTTATTCTCAAACTGAGAAGTCTCGCCAATTGGATTGCTGCCCGATCGAACGACCGTTCGATCGACCGACCTGAAATGTAGAGATACTTCTCTATTTTTAAAATGCTACAACGAAAACTTCAAAAGGCAAACCATCATACACAAGCACATCCTCACCAAACGAGGTGACAATCCAATCGAATGGCCATCCGATCGGATTGCCATCCGATCGGATTACCATCCGATCCTTGGTACACCTTCACTGTTTTACGTGCCGACTTTCGCTTATGCTATCATTAACTGTTCAGGCTAATTCCGCTCTAGCGCTCCCTTCAACCCATTAACTCTACTGCTGTGAGTATACTCGAACCCTTTTTGCTTTATGCACTTTTGGGTGTTACATACGTTACTTATTCTAAATCACATCGAACACACTATGCAATACTTTAACGCTAACCGCTACCGCATGTATACGTGACTCGATGAATGCTTGTTTGTTATGTTTACACATAGATTGTTGTCTACCTGCCTTAGCAACGATAGTACTATAGTTTGGACTCGGCACCTGTTCATTCAGGGGTTGTTAAGGACTATTAATCACATGATTCGCAGTGGTGAATATGTGTTACGAACTGCCTTGCGAAGTCAACCCGCAGTCATTGGTATTGATAGGATCATGTCGATAACTTACGTGCTTCACATCACACGTTGTACGTGCTGGTTATGCGTAAACGATTTCGAACTCTATTATGCTATTATTAAACTTGTATGCTCACCTTTACACTATGTGTATTGACTTTTACTTTAACGTATGTGGCAGGTGCTTAAGATGCTAGGACACCTTGTTTGCTGTGTGATGAAATTGAGGCTAGGAAAGAGTCTAGAAACAAATAAACAAACTATCTTATTTGAAATCTGAGTTGTCGGATTAGAATTTGTTTATGAGATAATTATTTGTAATAACTATTTTATTTAGATATGTTATGGTATGGGACATGACGTTTTAACTATCTGGTAATTAATAGTTGTTATGGATACTCATGGACAATCTGTTTCACTCAGTGCGCGCCCCGATGTTTCCGCCATCGGTTGGGGTGTGACAGATTGGTATCAGAGCCACGTACACTACACGCTTGCGCGAACACCGCATACTACAGTTCCGCGTAAGATCAGCCTTTCCTAAGGTTGATTACACACACAAACGAATTATCTGGTTAAGATTAGGTGTGAAAACCGCAAACTCTCGACCAGATTACTCGTTCGAATTGCTATTCTTACTATAAAACAAGAGAATTTGCGTTGAATTAGGAGTGAAATCCACACTTCGACGCAAAACTCCTTATCTACCTCGTGGTTTACCACACAAAACAGGAATGTAGTCAATAAGTTAGGGGTGAAACCCGAACCTTGATGACTCGTTCCACTCCCTAATGTGGTTTTACAAAACTCTCACCAAAGTCTCGACGGACTCCAACGACTTGAAGTCACACCAAACTGGAAGGATGTGTGCCATTCACCCAAATTCGAGGCATGAGCGCAGTCCCGAAGGCCAAAGTGGGCACCTATAGTCCTTGTGAATAGTCGAATCACTTTGTATAGTCGACGTATATCTAGCCGAAGACAATCTACTCTCGATTTCTATGTGTTTCGATTCTGAGCCCGCAACTGCTGACTCTGATATTTGTCGATTTTATATGGAATTTATGTGTTTATTGTAATTATACGTTTCGATTTTGGTGGTTTATTCATTTTCGCTGTTTATTTCGATCGACACGCACCACTCACACTACACATCTACTTCAATACGCCCACAAATCGTTGGTCATCATTCGCAATCACTGCTCGATACTCGCAATCGCTATATTTAATCGCCATACGCGCTGTGAAGGATAAGGAATACGTGCAACATATAGTTAGGTTTCTGTATTCTGACTGCCTCATGTGCTTCTGTGCCTTACGTGCTTAAGTGTTTCCGTGCTCTACGTGATTATGTGCTTAAGTGTTTATGTGCCTATGTGATTATGTGCTTATGTGGATACGTGTTCCTGAGCTTCATGGTAATCGCTGGACTATACTAGGAATAACCGAAATTTGTATTGAGTCTTGTGGCGATGTCTGTTGCGGACAATGTCGTCATCTGGATCTCGCGCTACTCAAGCTGCTCGCCGAAAGCAAGCAGATAAACGCCTCGACGCTATGGTTGCTAAGTAAATGGCGAAAGTTGTTCCTCAAATCGTTAATGAACTGTATGAAAATGTGAGCAAATCTTCTGAAGAGTCCAGGACTGAAACCCCTAAGACTAGAGATGAGCATTAAGTACCTGGTACCGAACCGGTACCGAACCGAACCGGTACCAGGTATATTCGGTACTGGTACCGGTTCCTATTTTACTCGTTTTTCGGTACCGGTACCGGTATTTTTGGGTAAAACACTAGTAAAGTACCGAAAGTACCGGTACCGGTACCGAACTGGTGTATTCGGTACCGGTACCGGTACCACTTTTCAACGTTCGGTACCGGACCGGTACCGAGCTCATCCCTACCTAAGACTGCTTTTAGCTTCAAGCAGTTTAAAGCTTGCAGACCGAAAGAATTTACTGGCGAAGATGGTCCTACAGCCTTATTCCAATGGTTTGATTCGATCGAAGTTACCCTGCTCCAGAGTGGCTGTCCGGACGATCTCCGCACTCTGAATGATACTGGCGTCTTCCAATCCCGAGCGCTAGATTGGTGGACGGCTGAGAGAAACAAACGCGGAAACGATGCAGCTTATGGTCTGACATGGGATGAGTTGAAGGACGTCATGTTGGAAGAGTTCTGCCCTCCCCACGAGCGCCAAAAGTTGGAGGACGAATTCTGGCATATCAAGCAGAAGGATGGTGACAATGCTGCTTTAACTGCTCGCTTCAAGCAGCATAGCATAATCTGTCTTGATCAAGTCAAGACTCCAGATGTAGCAATCAAGAAGTATATTCGAGCTCTGCCAGATTATGTCACGGATTTTGTGCAAGCTTCAAAACCAGCAACAATTGAGGAAACTTACCTGCTTGCCGCTGAAATAAATGACAAGCGAGTCAAGTCTGGCTACTAGGGTAAAGCCGCCAAGAATCTACATCAAGCTACCACCGCACCAACCGCTGAAACCACCGCCACTCCGCAGTCTTCAAAGGCCTCTCGGCGCAAGAGGAAGAACAACAACAACTCCAGCAACAAGAACTGTGCTGTAACCACTACTGCCCCACTCCAAGCTATACTAGCTCAACAACAAACTCAACACCGCTAGGTCGCGGCACCGGTAACCCAAGCACCGCCGGCAAAGCGTGCTTATACTGGTCCTCACCCTGTCTGCCCGACTTGCACCTATCACCACCCAGTGGGAATCGCCTGCAGATTTTGTGTACACTGCAACATGTACATTTCACCGCCAACTGCTGTACAGGTCCTCGACAAGCACCACCTCCAGCTACTGCTCATCAAGCTCTACTTCCTGCTCCTCAAGGGCAACAAGCAGCTCCTGCACCCGCGGTTAATGCTAGAGTCTGCTTTGCGTGTGGTGATCCCAACCACTTCGCAAACATATGCCCCAATCGGGTTGTGAAGCAAGAGCAACAACAGCAGCAGCCCCAGCAGCAGCCTCAGCAACAACAGCAACAAGCCGCTCGTGCTCGAACTTTCAACATTAATGTGCGCCAGGCTCAGGCTGACAACAACGTGGTCAATGGTACGTTCCTTGTGAATGGTATTTATGCTTCGTGTTTGTTTGATATTGGAGCCGATAACTGTTTTGTATCATTTGAGTTCAAAATGCTTCTTAATCGCAAGCGCGCCCATCTCCCCTCGACGTTCGATGTTGAAGTTGCCACCGAAAGAACCGTCGCCGTCAACTCTGTTCTTCGTGATTGTACTCTCGAACTGAACAATCACATCTTTCCTATCGACCTTATTCCGATGCAGCTCGGTAGTTTTGACGTCATAATAGGCATGGACTTTCTTCGTGAAAACCATGCTGAATTTGTTTGCTTCGATAAGATGATTCGATTCTCGCTCACTAATGGTGATCAATTGTGTGTGTATGGTGAAACTCTCTCGAAGGACCTCAAGCTCATGTCATGCATCCAAGCTAGCAAGTATCTCCGCAAGGAATACAGGGCTTTCTTGGCTAATATTGTAATAGCGGAGAATGAAAAGAAAAGAAAGACTGAAGTGAAAGACATTCTTGTTGTTTGCGAATTCCCTAACGTTTTTCCTGAAGATCTCCTAGGTCTACCTCCGAGTCGTGATATCGACTTTCGCATAGACCTCATTCCTGGAGCAAACCCTGTTGCAAGAGCTCCTTACCGACTCGCTCCGTCCGAAATGCGGGAACTCTCGAGCCAGCTCCAGGAATTGCTTGACAAAGGCTTCATTCGCACTAGCACCTCTCCTTGGGGCGCACCAGTCCTTTTCGTCAAAAAGAAGGATGGGTCGTTCCGGATGTGCATCGACTATCGGGAATTGAATAAGCTGACGATCAAGAATCGTTACCCTCTGCCTCGCATCGATGATTTGTTTGACCAGTTACAAGGTGCTACGTGTTTCTCCAAGATCGATCTACGTTCAGGCTATCACTAGTTACACATACAAGAGGAGGACATTCCCAAAACTGCTTTTCACACCCGATACGGCCACTACGAGTTCGTTGTTATGCCTTTTGGTTTAACCAACACACCCGCGGTTTTTATCGATCTGATGAATCGCGTGTGTAAACCTTTTCTCAACCGCTTCGTCATCGTGTTCATCGATGATATCCTGATCTATTCCAAGTCGAAAGCCGAACACGCGCAACATCTACGTTTGGTTCTCGAGCTACTCCGGGGGAATCGACTCTATGCCAAGTTCTCCAAGTGTGAATTCTGGCTAGAGGAGGTTCAATTCCTCGGTCACATTGTTAATAGTCAAGGTATTCACGTCGACCCCGTGAAGATCGAAGCTGTTAAGAGTTGGGTTATGCCCAAGAACCCGTCTGAAGTCCATTCTTTTCTCGGACTAGCGGGCTATTATCGCCGATTTATCGAAGGGTTCTCTAAAATCGTTGTGCCGCTCACCTCTCTCATGCAAAAAGACAAGCCTTTCATCTGGGGAACTGGACAAGAGACTGCCTTTCAAACCCTCAAGTACATGCTTTGCAATGCTCCTGTTCTCACTTTACCCGACGGAAATGATGACTTCATTGTCTATTGTGATGCCTCGAACCTTGGCCTTGGTTGTGTTCTCATGCAACGTGACAAGGTTATTGCCTACGCATCTCGTCAGCTCAAGATACATGAGAGGAACTATACAACCTACGACCTCGAGCTAGGCGCAGTTGTTTTTGCGTTAAAGATTTGGCGACACTACCTTTATGGTACCAAGTGTACGATCTTCACCGATCATAGGAGCCTACAACATATCTTTGACCAGAAAGAACTAACTATGCGTCAACGCCGGTGGGTGGAACTTCTCAACGATTATGACTGTGAGATTCGTTATCATCCTGGAAAAGCAAATGTCGTTGCCGAAGCTCTCAGCTGACAGAGTTATTTGCACAGCGCCCGTAATATTCAAGGCCAATATGATCTTGAAACCCTCATCCGCGAAGCCCAACATGCCTGCTTTAATGAACACACTTTGAAGAAGGAAAAGATTCTCAACGATGGAGCCCAGCTAGAAAATAAATCGAATGGGATATTCCATTATCTGGACCGAATTTGGATCCCTAAGCGAACCAATTTACGACAGATTTTGATGGACGAAGCCCACAAATCCCGTTATTCTATTCATCCCGGTGCCGACAAGATGTACCAGGACCTGCGCTACAAGTACTGGTGGCCGGGCATGAAGAGAGATATCGCCATCTATGTTTCGAAATGCCTGACTTGCTCGAAGGTCAAGGCTGAGCCAATACGGGAAGACTACAAGTTAGAAAAATTAGCCCGAATCTACACCAAAGAGATCATTTGTCGACATGGGATGCCTCGCGACATCATTTCTGACCGCGATGCTCGGTTTACCTCGCATTGTTGGGAAACATTTCAATCTGCTCTCAGTATGGTGCTTAATCTAAGTACTGCATTCCATCCCCAAACCGACGGTCAGACTGAAAGAATGATTCGTACCCTTGAAGACATGCTCCGTTTGTGTGTCATAGATTTCGGTGGTAATTGGGACGCATACTTACCTTTGGTCGAATTCTCGTACAATAACAGTTATCATTCCAGCATTCAAATGGCACCATTTGAGGCATTGTATGGAAGAAGATGTCGATCGCCTATTGTATGGCACGAGATCGGGCACTCGCAATTAACCGGTCCTGAGCTATTGCAAGAAACGACTGACAAAATCCTCTAAATTCGAGACAATCTACTGAAAGCTCGGATTTGTCAGAAAAGTTACGCCGATAGATGACGCAAGCCCCTCGAATTTGACGTTGGCGACCATGTACTCCTAAAGGTGGCACCTTGGAAGAGTGTGGTCAGATTCGGCAAGAGAGGAAAGCTCATGCCTCGATACGTGGGACCCTTTAAGATCCTGGAAAGGATCGAAAAAGTGGCTTACAGACTCGAACTACCAGAGGAACTTAACAACGTCCACCCGACTTTCCACATTTTGAACCTCAGAAAATTCCTGGCTGAGCATGATTTACATGTACCCCTCGAGGATCTCCAAGTAAACGAAACACTACACTTCGTGGAAAGGCCTGTCGAAATCATGGACGGCCAAACCAAGCATCTCCGACGCTCGCGCATTCCCATTGTGAAGGTCCGGTGGGAAGGGCAAACGAGGCGCAGAGTTCACTTGGGAACTCGAAAGCGACATGAAGGCGAAGTACCCGCAGTTGTTTGTTACAGCATCGGCCTAATTTCGGGGCGAAATTCCCTTAAGAAGGGGAAGCTGTAACACCCCGTGTTTCGAAAGTCAAAGTCAAAGTCAAGATTGAAGTCAAAGGAAGACAAGATTCCTAATTGCGATCTGTCACCCCTTGCTCAACTCTTGTTTTGACTTCTTTGACTTATAGTTAATCTATTTATGTTATCGCGTTAGTTGTATTATGTGGAGTACTTTTTAATAATCGAGGTTTAATCGCATATTAATCGCATGTTTAATCAATTTATCGCTTATCGCTATCGCATTCGCAACTCGAATTATGTGTTCGGGATATTGTTTTGCGTGTGTGTGCTATTATGTGTTACTTGTGCATGTTATGTTTACGTTGAGGTGTTAATCGCAATCGGAATTCTATCGCATCGCAATCGAATCAGGAACTCTAAATGCAAGTTAATTATAGTGATTGTATATTAGATATAGTAGTTGGGATTAAAAGTAATTTAATAGGTAACTCTATCGCGTCGCTCGCTCGAATCGCATCGCCAAGCTCTACACTCGAATCGAAATGACAAAACTCATCGCGCCAGACTCATGGATCGAGTGGCCAACCGACCGAGTGGCCATCCGATCGGATTGCCACCCGATCGGGTTGCCATTCGATTGAGTTGGCACCCCAATCAGGTTGCCACCCGATCGGACTACCACCCGATCGACCAGCCTTATCCCCACTTTCCTTTTTAGGGAACCCTATAAATACCCCCCATGCCACATCACTTGATGTGACAGCTCCTCACTCGATCCAGCCGCACTTCACCCCCATTTCTCTCGATTCTTGTAAGTTTCCAACCTAAATCTTGTACTTTCTTGATCTACACGCACTCCTACACCTTTCTATCTTTTGAATCTTAACTTTTAACCGTGAAATCACCGGATTTGAGGTGTTCTAGGGTGATGTCATCATGGAGTTCTTATGAACTTCAATGTTTGGCTTCATTCCACTAAGAACAACACAGATCTGAAGGATTTCCACAACATTTATCAATAATATCACTTAGTACTACACGAATTCATGGATAAAAGGATTGAGAGAAGTTTTCCAACTTTCTTTTAACTCTTTTACACTCAATGCACTCAAACCCGATAGAATCGGAGCTTGTTATGATCTTCTACTCATTCTTAGTGATGCATTAGTTCCAGATCCGAATTCTATCCGGGAGAGATATTGATTTCGGGTTTGAACATGAACTACCGACTCGAACCGTGAACCGGTCGGACTAGGGTGATTCCTGTTCGGTCGGGTCACTTGGGCCGAGATAAGGGTTCTGATGTTCAAGCAAGATATCAAAACGTCTCGTTCAAAGCTTAAACACTTCAAACAGAAACAAGTGTTAGGACGATCAGACCGTCGGAACGGATTGCCGTCTGATCAGATTGCCATCCGATCGACCGGCCATCCGATCGGATTGCACATTGGTTCCATACTTAAACTATTTTTCAAACTATTCAAAGGATCTGAACGTTGAAATGGATTACCACTCGATCGGATTGTCATCCGATCGAGTGACCGTCTGATTGTGTGACGTTTGGGACTTAGAATACTTAAACAATTTTCAACATGTTCAGTACATACAGATTGCCACCCGATCGGATAGTCATCCGATTGAGTGACCGTCCTGCTGTGAACTTGTTCTCAAACTGAGAAGTCTCGCCAATCGGATTGATGCCCGATCGAACGACCTTTCGATCGACCGACTTGAAAGGTAGAGATACTTCTCTATTTTTAAAATGCTACAATGAAAACTTCAAAAGGCAAACGATCATACACAAGCACATCCTCACCAAACGAGGTGACAATCCAATTGGATTACCATCCGATCCTTGGTACACCTTCACTGTTTTACGCGCCGACTTTCGCTTATGCTATCATTAACTGTTCAGGCTAATTCCGCTCTAGCGCTCCCTTCAACCCATTAACTCTACCGCTGTGAGTATACTCGAACCCTTTTTGCTTTATGCACTTTTGGGTGTTACATACGTTACTTATTCTAAATCACATCGAACACACTAGGCAATACTTTAACGCTAACCGCTACCGCATGTTATACGTGACTCGATGAATGCTTGTTTGTTATGTTTACACATAGATTGCTGTCTATCTGCCTTAGCAACGATAGTACTATAGTTTGGACTCAGCACCTGTTCACTCAGGGGCTGTTAAGGACTATTAATCACATGATTCGCAGTGGTGAATATGTGTTACGAACTGCCTTGCGCAGTCAACCCGCAGTCATTGGTATTGATAGGATCATGTCGATAACTTACGTGCTTCACATCACACGTTGTACGTGCTGGTTATACGTAAACGATTTCGAACTCTATTATGCTATTATCAAACTTGTATGCTCACCTTTACACTATGTGTATTGACTTTTACTTTAACGTATGTGGCAGGTGCTTACGATGCTAGGACGCCTTGTTTGCTGTGTGATGAAATCGAGGCTAGGAAAGAGTCTAGAAACAAATAAACAAACTATCTTATTTGAAATCCGAGTTGTCGGATCAGAATTTGTTTATGAGATAATTATTTGTAATAACTGTTTTATTTAGATATGTTATGGTATGGGACATGACGTTTTAACTATCTGGTAATTAATAGTTGTTATGGATACTCATGGACAATCTGTTTTGCTCGGTGTTGCGCCCCAATGTTTCCGCCATCGGTTGGGGTGTGACATAGGAGCAGGAGGCAATTTTACATACTGAAAAATGAGCATTTAAGTTACATGACTGTGTGTTTGGGTACAAATCTAAGTTCAGTTTTAGGTGCACTAGGTTAAGGGAAAAATGGGATTACATGAGTCTATGGTTAAGACATGATAAAAGGCACATGAAACCCACTTGCCTCTTCGCAGTTCAGATCTTAAGGAAAACAAGGGCAAACTTTTGGTGTGTGAAAACCATTCATGGCCAACACCACTGCCTAACCACAAGGAAACCAGGATTGTACACCATGAGTGCTTTGGCCAAGGAGATCTAGCCGATGATAGATTAGAACCTAGAGATGCCTATGGTAGCTATTCAAGACACAATTACAAAGAATCATCAGATTAATGTTTCAGTTTGGAAGGTGTTTAGGACCAAGAGGATTGCTACAACACAAATAGTTAGAGACTATATGGAACAATATAGTTTACTATGGTCTTACTATGAAGAACTTCTCAAAGCAAACCCTGGCAGTACAATCAAGATTGATACTAAGCCATGTTCTGACTCTAGTAGCCCTACCAGACAGTTTAGAAGATGTTATTTTATTTTTATTTTTTTGCAGAAATGATGACACATTTCAAGGAAATTGGAAGAGAAAACCTGGGTCTAGATGGTTATTTCATACATAGTCCATTTCCTGGACAGATTCTTACAATTGTTCGGATTGATGGTAACAATAGTATTTATCCAGTAGCTTATGCTTTAGTTGAGGCTCGAATTTAAAATCTTGGGAATGGTTTTTGGGGTTGCTAAGGGACGATTTTGACTTACCTATTTACGCCAAGTTCACTTTCATTTCAGACAGGCAAAGAGTAACATGAGTATGGTTTTTAATCTAGCAATGTTGGTTTGATGTTAATAGTTCCTTTAATGTTATGTAGGGTCTTGTGCCAGCTTTGTCAAAGGTTTTCCCTCGTGCAGAACACCGCTACTATTTAAGACATATACATGAAAACATGAAGAAACAATAGCGTGGTGACTTGTATAAAAACATGTTATGGGGAGTGGCATGTAAGACCTCTATGCCTTATTGGGAAAATGCGATGGACAAGGTGAGAAAAGCTAAACCTCAGTTGTATGAATGGATGAAACTGATCCTACTAAACAGTTAGTGTCGTGCTCACTTCACTAGGAGGGCTAAGTGTGACATTTTGTTGAAGAACATCTGTGAGGTGTTCAACATGTAGTTAATTGGAGCATGAGAGAAACCTATAATTGCCTGCTTGGAGTTTATAAGAGTTTACATGACCAAACTAATCGTCAACGTTAAGAAAATTATAGCAAAAGCTATTGGTCCACTTACTCCACATGCTACAAATGTGTTCAACAAGATAAATAACAAAGCGTCACAAAATGGTTGATGCCAAGCATTACCAGGCTAACAATACAAGATCTTAGTGTGTGGTTGACGTGAAGGAGAAAACATGTACTTTCAGGAAATGAGATCTGTCAGGATTGCCATGTAAGCATGTAGTTGTTGCTATAGGGGACATGTCGAGAAATGATATTAGGGCCGGTCTTCCAAAAGAGTGGGTGTTAGAAGTGTATTGGCTAGATACTTGGAATAAGGTTTATGAGAATGTCATTAAACCAATCCCAGGGCCTGACAACCGGACACCCTCTCGATGTCCAACAAAACTGACTCCTTCAAAACATCATAAACATAAACAGGTTACTTTAATGGCACTAGCAACAATTTTATAAAAGTATACTTATTTAAATGCATTTTTTTAGGTTGGTAGGCCTAATAAGAAAAGAAGAAAGGCATTTGGTGAGGCTAAAGTTGAAGCAGATTTTACAACTGGCAGGAAGATGATCTGTAAAGGCACCACCTCCGCATGTGGCAAATGTGGTAACCAAGGTCACAACATGAGAAGCTGTAAGGGAGAAGGCGGGAACGATGGTCATTAGTCACATAATGCTACACAGGGTGCACCTGTGGCAAGTTAGACTCATTAGTGCAGTGCAGATGGTTTCATGATGTGGGTTAAGGTTGTTAAGATAATTTGATGTTGGATGTATGAATGTTAACTTGCTTGTAACTTTGGAGACAATTTACTCTTGTGTGGTTTAAGACATTTTCTATATGAAAACATGTAGGCATTTTGACTTTAGATGGTTTGACTACTTTATGTATGCGTATGTTTTAAGCTGGTTAATTGGTTCTACAATTAATTATGCATGCAGTTAGCTTGAATATTAAATGTGAAACAGGAAAACGGATTGCAAGCAAGGTTTTGACCATAGCTGGTCAGCAAACAAGTAGAGTGCAGGAACAACATATGCATACGTAAAACTATGCATATCATTATAATTCAGCTTCATTCATGTCAAAGTCAAAGTACATACAATGGATCTAGTCAAACAATACAAACAACTTGCAATAAACTACAACCAGTTTACAAATTTATTTCCAATGAGCATCGTCATTTGACCATTCGGAATCAGATGAACGCTCCCCTGGATACAGGTCAAACTACCAATCATCCTATGGTTCACTTGTGTAGTCATGCCATGGCTAATACTTCCGGGACATTGTCCTCCGGTTCCATCTTCTAGTGTTTGTTACGGATAACATCCTTTTCCTTTCCAACATTTACATCCTCTGCTTTCAGCACTTCTATGGCACACAGTTAACATTACAATCACATAGATCAACTACAAGTTACTAAGTTTCTCATCCTATTACATCATGCTACTTAAATACACAGTAAACAAACAATGCCCAACTGAACATCAACAAAATCTTCAAAACCATAACCTCCTTAGCTTTTTTCATTGCCCTTTCGTCTTTCATTTTGATCAACCACAACAATGTGGGGATTACATTGTCACACACAGGACGAGTGACTTTATCATCCCATCGTTTGAATCCACATCCTCCCAACTATTAACCTAAACAAGTTAATTTATCACTTTCCAAATCGAAACCATTAACACCGTTCTTACAAAAAAAAAAAAACTCAAAACCAAATCAAACATTAACCCAATACGAATTTAGATAAAGGATAACTTACACACCATAAGTAGCGACAACCAGGATTAGTTGTACTCCCCGAGTACTTGTAGCAAGTAGAGGCACCACATGAACATATTGTGTCTGACGGCTCAGTCTGACGAGTTTCCTTTTTCGACGAAGTGGCGCCTGAGTTATGCGACGTTGATCTTTATGACATTGTTGAAGTGGAGGTGGAGATCGATCTCGTTGGTTGATCTTTCTTGATTCCCAGTAGCTTTAAAGAAGAACAACGCCAGAATAGAGAAGAACTGGATTTCTAGGGCTTTTAATTCAGATTAAACTTTGTTAACAGGGGCAATTTCGACATTTCACACAAAATAAACGGTCAAAATGGTTAGTCTTAGGGACGCAACGTGTAGCGCTTCTGTATAAGACAAGGGACTCAACATGCATAATTTTGAAAATGGGGATTCAGCATGACACCGGCCCCTTAGGCCACACGGGGTGGCATCGTTATTTACCGTGATAAATTTCTATCACTCGTGGAACACCGCCTCGCCCAATTCCATAACGAGTGATAGAGTATCACTCGTTATATATATAACGCGTTGAAAAACTTTGGTGATGAATGTGTATCTTGTACATTGTGCATTAATACTTGTACATTGGAATCCCATCACTAGTGATACCACCCCCCTACATTTCTATCACTAGTGATAGAATATTGGGTGATGACATGGCATGATTTGATTGGATAGTGGGAGTGATAGAAACTATCACTAGTGAACCACCCCTCCTCCCCTTAGTTAGGGACGCAAATTGCGGTTTACTCTATACTAATATAACAATCAACTTTGTCACGTAATTAATATCTATTATTCTCTCAATCTCAGTTTTACAAAACTAATATGAAGAAGACGAACTCATAAAAGCATGATTTGTAGAGTTTATTTAATCCACTTACATCAAACTAATTGCAAACTACTTAAATAGTTGGTTAAAATTGATTTGTTTTAGACTTAAATAGTTGGTTAAAATTGATATGTTTTAGAATTGATTTGTTTTAGATATCATATCATACCGGATGATTATAATTGTTAAGTTATAAAAGAGTGATAGACTTTATTTAGCAGGAAAAAGAGCGATAGAGACACGCAACTACCAATAAGTAAGGCGTACAAACTAAAGGGTGATTATAATTGTTAGAATTGATTCTAACTTTATTCGACATAATCAGTGACGGACCCAGGATTTTTGGATAATGGGGTCCCATTTTTCCGGTGTTCAAATTTTTTGGATCGGTCGTTGTTTGGGTCGGGTTAAGAAACATAATAGAAAACAATATCATAACTAAATTACAAGTTTCATTTACTACACATTCAGCTAAATATAGGTGAGAAAAATTTGAAATAGAAAAAAAAATAGAGTGATTAATTTAAAATCAGGTTTAAAAAAAAACACAAAAAAACAAAACAAACATGTATCAAACCTGGGACCTTTTGTGTGTAAACAAGTGGTTTTACCACTGCACCAGGCTCACTCTCATTATTATTATGGAGTCCAACTAAATTATTTTATGGGGTACATAGAAAATTTTATATACTGCTTCTACTACTTTTTAAAAAAAAGATTGGTGTCCGGGGACCCCGTTCCGCTTAACGTGGCTCCGCCCCTGGACATAATACATTTAGTTGCATTTGATATAAGTTGGTTTTTTTAAAAGAACTACAATAGGTGTGTTAAAAAATTAAAATGAAATAATGGGTTTAATAAAGAAAAACGAAAATAAAAGTAAAGTATAATATGTTAATTGATTGAATAAAAAACAAGTATCATGTGTATAACGTGTAAAAAACAAAAATTCAGTTAAGTGGATGATTGTAAATACATTTAAGACAACACTATTTTAGTAAAAAAAAGAAAAAATTCTTAGAACACTTCTTTAAAGAAAGAAAATCTCGCCTAGGTCATCTGGCTATATGTTGTTTGTGAATGAAATCGAAAAAAAACCACTTCTCCTTGAGCTCCCAATCCATATGCTTGATGTTATAAATTAGTGCAATTACGCCTTCTCAATAACCTTCTTCTCTCAAACCCATAATGAGGCAAACCCATGAAGAAGCATGTGGATCATGAACCTTGTATTACCCATTGTTTCCTATATACCATTGATCGTGGTTTCGTAAAACATTGTTTTAGAAAGAGATTCCAGCGACCTACGTTGTTTTATAGCGCAACATGACTAATCTAAATTTTTCATAGAAAAAAGAGAACATGGAGTAGCCTAAAGTCCTTAAATAAAGGTAGATCAGCAGACTTAACCTACTAATCTAAGGAACTTAACACTTCAAAGGGGAACTAGGATCTTCGATAACCAATCTGGCCAATAGCTCTCCTAGCCGAGATATAAGCTATGTGATTTTTGAATACACATACAAGGGTTTGGTTTTTCTCTATAAAATTATTTCAACTCAAACTTGGCTTGTTAATATATACATATACATAAAAGATACAATAAATAGCAAACTTAGTTCAACTCAAACTTGGCTTATTAATATATACATATACATAAAAGATACAATAAATAGCAAACTTAGAATTATCAAATGAAAAGAGCACATTTAATCCTTCTTCCTGTAAGAGAAGTTATTCAATTTGAGGCTATCCATCAATAAATGCATTGCCCTTCCTCTCCATTTTTGAAATCTGATTCTCTGGATGCAAAATTTATTTCTACTACCGTACTCCACTTTGATAGTTCATCTCTCTCTCTCTCTCTCTCTCTCTCTCTCTCTCTCACACACACACACACACACAGAGACACAGACTGGGCTGTAGAGCTCCATCCAAACACTCAACTCAAAAATCTTGACAAGATCTTTGGTAGATTCTTCAAAAAAGATGATTAAGAGATGAGGATCTTTTAGTTTTCACAAAATTCAGAAAAAAATATGGATGGGAAAATGTTTGTTTCTAACTATGAAAGACCTTACAGCTTTTACACTCAGCCACCTCTCCCACCACCACCACCGCCACCACAAACTCCGGCCACCACCAGCCGCCAATCACATGGGTTCAATCTGAACTACAAGGTGAGTCCAAGTGTTCTAATCATCATCATAATTCTTGCGATCATCTTGTTCCTTTCTGGGTTGATTCATTTTCTTGTTAGATACCTTATGAGGCCCAATGATAGAGATCCAGATGAGTATGATAATGTGACTGCACTTCAAGGCCAGTTACAACAACTGTTTCATCTCCATGACTCAGGTGTTGACCAGTCTTTCATTGACACATTGCCTGTTTTCAGTTACAAATCTATTACTGGTGTGAAAAATCCTTTTGATTGTGCTGTGTGTTTGTGTGAGTTTAAAGGTGAAGATAAGCTCAGGTTATTGCCAAAGTGTAGTCATGCTTTTCATATGGATTGTATTGATACATGGTTATTGTCTCACTCCACTTGTCCTCTTTGTAGAGGTAGTTTGCTTTCTGATTTTACTCCAAATAATACTTGTTCACCAATTGTGCTTGTTCTTGAATCTGGGAGTGTTGAGACTTCTAGAGAAAGTGTTAGTTCTGATCAACCAAATAGTTCATCAATCCAAAGAGTGAATTCCCATTTGAGTAATAAAGATTTTGAAGTTGATAAGGGTGAAGTGGTGAAAGAAGATGATGATAAGGAGAAAGTTGTTACTATTAAGCTTGGGAAGTTCAAGAATGTGGATGGTGGTGGTGGTGGTGAGGGTAGTAGTGAGCAAACAATTGATGGGAGGAGGTGTTTTTCAATGGGATCTTTTGAGTATGTAATGAATGAGAATTCAAATTTACAAGTACCAATTAGGACCCAAATGAAGAAACAAGCAAGCAAGAAGTCTTTTCTACCAATCACTCCATCTCACCGGCCTGCAATGTCCGAATGTGGTGGTGATTCTAGGATAGATTTCAAAGGAATTGAAGTTCTTGGTGGTGGTAGCAGCGGAGGTGGTGGTGGAAATGGGAAGAGCAAGAGGGAGAGTTTTTCGGTGTCCAAGATTTGGGTTAGAGGGAAGAAACAAAAGGCGAACTCAACAATAGGTGCTGCGATCGGGAGGTCATCAAGAGGGTCTTTCTCATTCCGTTTTGATGGATCGAAGGAACATATAAGGGCTAGTTCTGAAATGGATATTGGAAGGTGGGATGATGATCAAGAAATGCAAATGCGTCAATGGTTGGATCCACCACAACTAGAAGCATCAAATCCGCCATCTTTTGCAAGGAGGAGTTTATTTTGGCTTATGGGTTGGCAACAAATCAAGGTGGTTCATTCATCGTCCTCAACAAATGTTTAATAGTCTCCTCCCTCTACATGTACCTTTTTGATATGCATATGGATTTTCCCCAACTTTAGAGGAGATTAGATTATGATTAAAAAGAAAAGAAGCATAAAGAAATTATGACAAATTCATCTCAATACACATTTACTGTTTACATATACATGCAACCTGATAGATCGGTTTCCTTAGATTTCTTCTAGAGTAGAAAATTAGTGTCTTTTTGTTATAGCAAATGCCCTATGCAAACATAGCTTTGGTTAAGGAGTGAACTGAGTTAAGAAAGATGTAGCTCGAGTTTAAAGTTAAACGAGCCAGATTGACTCTAATAAAGAGTATTAGGGTATCAAGAAAATACTATGGGAAAAAATAGCGTGTGTGTACGTATATATCTCTCTCTAAGACTATCATACTGTTAATTGTAATAATTATGCATTTAAGATTTGTTGTGTATACTTTATGAGAATATAACGTACGAACCAAACGTAAATTTTATTTAAGGGAGGATACTTATGTTCCACCAACCCTTGCCCCACAACGCCCCACTTTACTAAATGATTACCATTAATCTTAAGATTTTCAAAGTAGAAGATGGGGACTAAATAAAGTTACAATAGAATTTATGGAATTTAATTTGATATGTGAGTCTTGTTACATTAAGTTGTATAGGGCCCTAGAGTTATTATGGTAGAAACTTGAGAGTTGATATTATTACAATAAGTTTTCATATGATATTTATCTATTTATTTATTTGTGTTTCTTTACAATAAACGTAATATGATATTTATGGTATATGAGTAATGTTATCACTTATTGTTGCGGTTTTATTATGATAGAATTTAAGAGGAACGTTTGTTGTCAGTGCCGTATCCGAGAAATCTCGAAACGTTTTGGGCCTGGAGCCACTAAAAATAAATAGGGCCCATATAATTCAAACACAATAATCATATATAAAAAAACTCTAATATGACACTAATTGTTAAAACAATCATCAAAATAAAAGTATTGTACCAAAATGATCTAAATTTACCTACTTAAGCGAATCGTGCGGCCCTCCTAGCGTTTCTGGAAGCAAAGCTTTCAATCAAGTCTTCGTAATCCATAGTCTCTAATATGTCGTTTTCAATAGATATCATTGCTAAGCCATTGAGTCTTTCTTGAGACATACTCGATGGTAAGTATGTCTTCCACATTAGCATTCACATTATCATTATTATTAATTTCGTCTTTCTCAACATTAGAACTTTGTGGTTCTTTTTTAAAGAACTTGCGTATTGCCCCTTCTTGAGACAAACGTATAAAACCGACCAAGAATTCATACAAAATTGAACCAACCTGTAACCTGCACTTCGTTTATTGCTCAGGTCGGACACTCAGACGTGATTCGTGTGCGCTGCACGCTGGTACCCGATTTGAATCGTTGGATTTTGATCGTTGGGTCTTTGGCTTGTGTTGTGTTGTGTGTGCGCTGCTTGTTATACAATGACGCTTCGTTCCCTTTTCCCGCTCATCATATCGTTCAGTATTCACAATTCACAATTCAAGGGAAAATTATAATTAGGTTAAAACAACAAAGACCCAAAAACAAACGTATAGTATATGGATTTTTTTTTTTAAACTCTGGGCCCTCAAGAGCTTTGGGCCTGGATTAGCAGCCCTACCTGCCCCTACTTATCACCGGGTCTATTTGTTGTCATATTCTTAAATTTTCCTTTATTTTGGTCTCGATGTGTGCAAAAAACCAAATTAACTACCCCATAACTGAAATAATCAAACTAAATAAAAAACCAGTGGATCGGTTGATTGTTTTTTAAGAAAACCGAAAGTAGCGGGACAGTCATGGTTATCAAGGTTTCCATACTCATCATAACCCAAGCGAACCAACATGTAAAAAAATATTTGTCGGATTTTGGACTATTAACCATTTTTTCAATATTTGATGTTTGAGTAAATTATTTTTTGAGTCCATGTGTTTTAGTGGTTTTAACCAATTAAGTCCAAAATTAAAAAGTTTAACCCCTGAGTACCTAATCACAAATTTTATAACCTCTTCAATACAATTTTTTAACATCGTTAGAATTTTTTTGTTAACTTGTTAAACGACCAAATTACCCCTATAATTAAAAAAATAAAAAAACTAATTTATATATATTATCCACCCACATACACAAGATTTCTCTCTATATTTCTCCTTCTCTCTTATATCTCTCTTTCTCCCTAATCTCTCTCTCTCTCTCTCTCTCTTTCTTTAAAATAATTGCATCTCTCATCTCTTTCTCATTTCTTTTTTTCTCTCTCTCTAAACCACCTTCATCGCCCAACCACCACACCTCCCCATCAATTCCATACCACCACCACCACACCTCCTGTCACACCCCAACCGATGACGGAAACATCGGGGCGTGACACTGAGCGAAACAGATTGTCCAGGAGAAATCCATAACAACTAAATTACCAGATATTTAAATATTATGTCCCATACCATAACATACCAAAGCAAATAGTTATTACAGACTAAATATCTCAAAGACAAATATGATGTTCCGACAACTCAGATTTAAATTGTTTTGTTTCTAGACTCTCACTCCTACTTGATTCCACAAAAGCAGGTAAATCATAGCATCCTAGACACCTATCACATACGTTAAAATAGAGGTCAATACACATAGTGTAAATGTGAGCATACAAGTTTGATACTAGGATAGAGTTCGAAATCGTTTACGCATAACCAGCATGTAACATGTAGCAAAGTGAAGGCTACTAGGTTATCGACAATGAAATATGCAAGACGTGACTGCGAGTTGTAGAATGCGCAACACATATCCCCACTGGGACACGTGAAGTAAAGCCCTTAACAACCCCTGTCCACGACAGGTGCTGAGTCCAAACTATAGTACTATCGTTGCTAAGGTGTCAGGCAACAATCACTGTGTTAACATAACATACAAGCATTCATCGAATAACACGTAGCATGCAATAACGGTCAGCGTATAAATAGTGTTTGCGTTGTGTGTCAATTATGATTTGAATAAGTAACGTATGTAACACCCAAAAGTGCGTCAAGAAAAAAGGGTTCGAATATACTCACATATTGTGTTTAAGTAAATAAACACTCTCTTGGATTGAAGGGAGCGCTGAGAGATTTATAACAACCCTCCAAAATAATTTCGACACCCTAAAAATATTTAAAATATCCCAATACGTCCTAAAATACATCCCGTATATAAAAACTGGCCCCGAATACCTTTATTTTTATTAAATTTAACTAAAAATCAGATTTTTAGGGCTGTGGCGGGCCGCGAAGACCTAGCCCTGGTCTTACGCGGGCCGCGAGCAAGTGAACAAGAGGCAAAGCCCGGTGCCGCCACGTGTCGAGTGCGTGTCGAGGCTATTGGCCGAGTCAGCCAAGCTAGGGCCTACCCTACTGCCCTCGCGGGGCGCGACAAGGTGTCGAATAGACACTATAAATAGATGGCTTCGGCTGTTCAGTTGAAATCGTTCACAACAGCTTTCTCTCTCAAATTTCTATAGTGTAGAAGCTATACCCGGGCATAATACCCCCCTAAATAACGAAGTTCTGCCTCGTTGTAAGTATCATAACCCCCGGTTACGTATTAGATACGCTGCCCGATTGATCTAGGGTTCCGTAACAGCTGTCGAGGTTCTGCCCGACGTAGTCGTTGGAATGCCGTCTCGGGGAGGGTATTACTAATGTAAATATTGGGTTATTATACTAACGCGTGTGCATTGTATAATTAATAGATAATCACCAGGAAATCACAAAGGAAAATCCTAAGATAACAATGTGAGTAATCTACTTTTTGCAAACTGTTTTTACAAAACCTCTCCCACCACTACCACCACCAACTCCGGCCACTACCAGCCGCCAATCACACGTGTTCAATCTGAACTACAAGGTGAGTCCAAGTGTTCTACTCATCATAATAATTCTTGCTATCATCTTCTTCCTTTCTGGGTTGATTCATCTTCTTGTTAGATACCTTATGAGGCCCATTGATAGAGATCCAGATGAGTTTGATAATGTGACTTCACTTCAAGGACAGTTACAACAACTGATTCATCTCCATTACTCAGGTGTTGACCAGTCTTTCATTGACACATTGCCTGTTTTCAGTTACAAATCTATCACTGGTGTGAAAGAACCTTTTTATTGTGCTGTGTGTTTGTGTGAGTTTAGAGGTGAAGATAAGCTTAGGTTATTGCCAAAGTGTAGCCATGCTTTTCATATGGATTGTATTGATACATGGTTATTGTCTCACTCCACTTGTCCTCTTTGTAGAGGTAGTTTGCTTTTTAATTTTACTCCAAATAATACTTGTTCAACAATTGTGCTTGTTCTTGAATCTGGGAGTGTTGAGACTTCTAGAGAAAGTGTTAGTTCTGATCAACCAAATAGTTAATCAATCCAAAGAGTGAATTCCCATTTGAGTAATAAAGATTTTGAAGTTGATAAGGGTGAAGTGGTGAAAGAAGATGATGATAAGGAGAAAGTTGTTACTATTAAGCTTGGGAAGTACAAGAATGTGGATGGTGGTGGTGAGGGTAGTAGTGAGCAAACAATTGATGTGAGGAGATGTTTTTCAATGCGGTCTTTTGAGTATCTAATGAATGAGAATTCAAATTTACAAGTACCAATTAGGACCCAAATGAAGAAACAAGCAAGCAAGAAGTCTTTTCTACCAATCACTCCATCTCACCGCCCAGCAATGTCCGAATATGGTGGTGATTCTAGGATAGATTTCAAAGGAATTGAAGTTCTTGATGGTGGTAGCAGCGGAGGTGGTGGTGGAAATGGGAAGAGCAAGAGGGAGAGTTTTTCGGTGTCCAAGATTTGGGTTAGAGGGAAGAAACGAAAGGCGAACTCAACAATAGGTGCTGCGATCGGGAGGTCATCAAGAGGGTCTTTCTCATTCCGTTTTGATGGATCGAAGGAACATATAAGGGCTAGTTCTGAAATGGATATTGGAAGGTGGGATGATGATCAAGAAATGCAAATGCGTCAATGGTTGGATCCACCATAACTAGAAGCATCAAATCCGCCATCTTTTTCAAGGAGGAGTTTATTTTGGCTTATGGGTTGGTAACAAATCAAGGTGGTTCATTCATCGTCCTCAACAAATGTTTAATAGTCTCCTCCCTCTACATGTACCTTTTTTATATGCATATGGATTTTCCCAAACTTTAGAGGAGATTAGATTATGATTAAAAAGAAAAGAAGCATAAAGAAATTATGACAAATTCATCTCAATACACATTTACTTTTTACATATACATGCAACCTGATAGATCGGTTTCCTTAGATTTCTTCTAGAGTAGAAAATTGGTGTCTTTTTATTATAGCAAATGCCCTATGCAAACAGAGCGTTGGTTAAGGAGTGAAGTAAGTTAAGAAAGATGTAGCTCGAGTTTAAAGTTAAACGAGCCAGTTTGACTCTAATTAGGGTATCATGAAAATACTATAGGAAAAAATAATGTGTGTGTACGTATATATCTCTCTCTAAGAGTAAGTCCCTAGTTCGTTTTTTTACAAAAAGTCCCAGCGGAAGTTCATGCCATAAAATTTCTTTCATTATAACTGTCTTAACTTACTTAAAATTTCATTTTAACACAACTTTTTCACATGAAGTCATAAATCGACTCATTTGCAATTAAAAACATAACATGGGTTTTCTATATTACATACACCAACTTTCCCGTACAACCTGTCTTGTGACTCGGTCCTCGATCTCTATTCCTTGATGATTCCTCGTGACTCGTACTACCTGCGCTCACCACATAAAATTCATAACATTAGTACGCATTATAAACATACAAGATTTATTCACGTTTAATTTTCGTTCCGTTAACTCTTTACATCCCAGCTTTCCATCTGATCATACAATCCGCGGTGAGACTTCTTTGCTATTCCTGCGTTACACTTCATTTACCAGGCACGCTATTATTATTGTCAATACTCAATTCCAATGATTACATTCGTGCATATTTTCATACATACTTATATATATGCATACGTTCACACATAACTACTTACATACATACGTACCTACATATATACATACGTGCCTAAATACGTGCATACCTACATACATACATACATACATGTCTACATACATACCTATTACATGCCCTCACACAAACCTACATACATGCATACATTCGTACATACTCACTTGCGTACATATACATACTACCTACATACACACCTACATACATACATACATTCATACATACATTCATATCTTCACATATGCCTACATACGTGCATACGCTTATATATATACCTACTTGCATACATCCAAACATACTTTCATTCATACATACAACTTATATTTATACATACATACATACATACATACCTTCATACGTATCTACACTTCCTAAAACAAGGAAAAATTAGTCATTCTTAGCTTATACGCGTTTAAAAACGGTCCAGACGGGTTCGCATTCCATATATTAATAAAATAACAATTTTTCAAGATCCAGGAGTTCGTGGCGTCACGCGATGGCCTAGGGACCTTGCCGTCGCGTCGCGCCACCCCCTCATATGATCAGAATCCTCGCAGCTGATGCTGCATATTCCCAGCGTGACTAAATTTTACGGAAACGAGCATAACTTTCTCGTTTTTGATCCGTTTTACCCGATTCTTTTTCCTATGTGATCGTAATTAAATTCTCCATCACATGGAGTAAAAATCCAATATTTGGACTACCAAAATTTATGACTTTTAAGCCTTCGGCTTATTGCCCTTTTTCCATATTTTGACCCGTTCATGCATTTATCCTCATAACTTGTTTGTTTGACCATAAATTCTTATAAACCTAATGATATCAATGACGTCTATCATAAAAGATTAAATTCTCGGATGTCTTGCATTCTCTAAACTCATTTTCACTCAAAAGCTTACTTTGACCCGTTAAGGGTATTTGCGTATTTCAATGCATTTGATTCTCAAAAACATACTTTTCGCTTCCATACTTATCCAAATTATTCACTTGATCATTTAACTTGTTTCTAAACATCTTTTAAAGGTCGTTTGCCCGATATACCCACCAAGGGCATTTTAGTCAACTTTAGCCCCATCATTTACGATGAAGGACTTCAACACATATTTAACCAAATCCTACGATTTAACTATGACTCTATTCCCACATACATGGCTCGGGTCAAAGCTATGACCCGTTTAAATACTTCATTAACTAAGTTGCTAATTAATAGCAACGCAAATCCTTTCGTTAACTCGTAATCAAAATTACCATGATACCCCTTTACCCCATTTTAACCATCAAGCACAGTTCTTACCATAGACCCATGTTCCGACCCGTATCAATACTTATCGAAACATCGTACCTTATATATAAACTTGTCATATTCATAATTTATACATTGAATAGGTATTATATAAGGAGGGTGTAAGCTTAACTTACCTAGCGTCCGAATATGCTTCCCGTGCGCATTAGTCCCGTTTGACCCGCTTCTTTCCCAAGCTTCCATGTCGCTTATTAAGCATCAACTATCATATATCATTCTCAAGATAGTTAGCTTATTCATCATTCATCAAAACCTTTTCATCATACGGATCTTGTATTAAGTTTATCATTTAACCTTAAAACATGCTAATCCATCATTTCTTATCCAATTCTTTAAACATTCACACATACATAAACGATTTCAAACATCAATAATATAAACATATTATCATTTTCATCATATCATCAAAACCGGCTTCATAATTATTTTGCTAATCACTTACAAGTGATCTAATCTTAAGTTCTTCATAATTTCTTCATGCTTTTGATGTATGTACTACCTCCTAAGCATAGTGTACAACTAGTTCATGCATATCCTTCTAATCTCATGCATAATTCATCAATTTCCTCCTTCTAATCAACATGAATCATACATGCATAAACATCAAACATACTAGTATCACATTTCTTTCAATTCCTCTAACAAGAATCCATCATACAAATCAAAATACATCAATATTAAGCAAGAATTGGACGTGGGTGATCATTCAAGTCGTCATCATCACCATAATCAACGGGTTTCATCTCTAAACATCAAATTAACCTAAACGAAGCACAATCCATGTGCTATATGATGATTCTAACACATACTCATTCTTAATTTCATAAAATTTCGTCAATTACAACATAACCCACTTCGTGAAAGATCACCAATCTAACTTTTAAGACATACCTTATGATCCCATTGAGAAGGTGATCATTAATCCATACTCGGTTATGGATTTAGACTTGATTTACCCTTCCAATTTGATGATCTTCATGCTTAGGGTTTTAGAGCTCTCATGGAGCTTCCTGGCTCTTCTCGAACACACATACGTGTGTGTGTTTATGTGTGTTGTTCATAAATAAAATTTAACTTTCATTTTGCCCCATTTTAGCCCCTAAAGTTTTCCACTAAATAATATTGGCAAAACTCTTGTCTTTTAATACTTTTAACCACACACTTAACTAGGTTAAATAGCCTAGTTATTTATTTCATGCTAAGTCATATAGGAACATACGACAATTATAAACATTCGGGTTTTGGGGTGTTACAAGTCTACCCCCCTTAAACAAGGTTTCGTCCCCGAAACCTTTCTCACTTCTGTTTACACATACACGTATCTATGTTTGACTTCACGGTCACATCATAATTATAAGCAATCATCCTATCTCAATTCATAAGTATTTATGCAATTGACTTCTTCCTAACAAATCTATACTTTCCATACCATACTTCCACGTAACCTTCTCATTTCCTTGACCGGTTAGTAACAGTTCAACGTACATATATATTCTACCCTATAATAATGCTTACTTTCATATGATCCGTTTATAACCGGTCTAATACCTTCATCTCATCCTTTAAGATCACATTCTATACATATATTACATAATATTTAATTTTGTTTCGTTATCGCAACGAAGTTACTATTTCATAGTCGTGCATTCGTGCTTAACTCCAAAGTTAACATCGTTATACGTTCTCTATAGTTATTTGTACTATGCGTACCTTTACGTTACCTTTGAATCATTTCATTCATTTCACATTATTATCGCTTTCACTTCATGCATTACTTAATTTACATAAGTAAATGTGCCGTACTAGTTCATCACACGAGAGTTTAATCAATATGCAAAACTTCCACTCAAAACTTTTGAGATTTACTTTTTAATGGCATAATTTTCTTCTTATGTTGACTATTAGAAATCAACATTCCATACTATACCATACCCATTCCGTCATTCATTTCGTAGGTTGTTTTCAATTTACCAATTCATACTTATTCGACATAAGTTAAACTTTTACTAACCTCATCTCATTTCAGCAATCCACGATCCGTGATCCAGATTGACCCGCATTCTTCCTGAACACTAGCTGTACCAGGCTAGATTTCATTTATCCACATAAGGTGTCCCCACTTGTACACATCCTTCCACCAATTCGATTGGTTTCATTGCGTCAAGATTTCTAGCATTATCATCAACCATTTAGCGGTTAGCACACTTCATTCAAACGTTCATTCTACTAGGTGTTTACTCACCTATAATTCTCCTACAATTTCTTACGTACACGCTATAACGTGTCACACATTTCATTTCTCACATGCAATTCTTTCATCTGGTTACTTATTTCGTCATCTTTTGCAGTTTGACCTTTTAAGGTTAAACTGACTTTTCTTACTTATCATAGATGCATTGAGGTACACATTCGTACTTCTTCTCATTCATGCTTACTTACAAAGACATTCATTACATCATTTCGGTAATCTCGACAAAACTTACCCTTCTTGTTCATACTTAAATCATTGTCCGGGTCATAGCCCGTCGTTTATTATGACTCCTAAGAGTCGATTACTAACACATCTAACACATCACTGGTTCAAAACTTCTTTCTCTCGTTTTAAAATTTAGGTTTGCGTGCCAATTACAATCATTCTTTCATTCAGTTACTTTATATTTACTCATATGACTCGTTTGACGCGACCAAGGTCAAACTATCGGCATATTCTGATATGGGCTAATTTCATCCTTTTTATTTTTTTAAATCCGTTGAGCGGTTCCAAACGTACCATTCATACCTTTTCTTCCTTCTATGATTTGAATCCATCTAACGGATTTCAAACACCTCATTCACATCTTTCATTCCTTACATGTGTTGAATCCGTCTCGCGGATTCAGACATATCATTTCTACATTTCATTTCCTTGAATCCGTTTTACGGATTCAAACATTCCATTCATGCCTTTCATTCCTTGAATCCGTCTCGTGGATTCAAACAGGTCATTCATACTTCATTACTTTCATGCTTCGAATCCGTCTCGCCGATTCTAACATATCATTCGTACTTTCATTCCTGAAAGTCTTACGTTTCTCTTCACCCTCACGTCCACCTACTACCTAATTCTTACGGGCATACCTGTGGCAATTATCACGGTCTCACGAACGTCATATGTTTCTTGTGTACTGGCCAGGTACACAATCCACATACTAGTTTCGTGTCTTCGTGTAATCGCCACCTTATGTCCGAAGAATTAAGTTTCGGCACGTGTGTCATTTTCAAAACTTCATTGCCATATCACTATTATATTTCCTTTAAAATTTTCTTTCACTCGCTTAATTATACCACTTCATACGCCCACACGTTAAATTTACGCACCTGTGGTCCATTTGTCTTATCACTTGCCTTGATGCCGGTTCTAGACCGCATTCCCGGATCATCCTTTCCAAGCAGTTATGCTTACCTTACACATAATATAACCGTTAGTTTCCTCATATGAATGCATACATACACGTTTTCATTCCATTTCTACCTTTAGATCTTGATCGAGTCCTGGATTGTACGGGTTCCTTATCACAAGAGCACACAGGTTTGAGTTCAAGTACCTATACTCTCGTACTTTGACAAAAAGTCGCAGCGGAAGTTCATGCCATGAAATTTCTTTCATTATAACTGTCTTGACTTACTTAAAATTTCATTTTAACACAACTTTTTCACATGAAGTCATAAATCGACTCATTTGCAATTAAAAACATAACATGGGTTTTCTATATTACATACACCAACTTTCCCGTACAACCTGTCTTGTGACTCGGTCCTCGATCTCTATTCCTTGATGATTCCTCGTGACTCGTACTACCTGCGCTCACCACATAAAATTCATAACATTAGTACGCATTATAAACATACAAGATTTATTCACGTTTAATTTTCGTTCCGTTAACTCTTTACATCCCAGCTTTCCATCTGATAATACAATCCGCGGTGAGACTTCTTTGCTATTCCTGGGTTACACTTCATTTACCAGGCACGCTATTATTATTGTCAATACTCAATTTGAATGATTACATTCGTGCATATTTTCATACATACTTATATATATGCATACGTTCACACATAACTAACTACATACATACGTACCTACATATATACATACATGCCTAGATACGTGCATACCAACATACATACATACATGTCTACATACATACATACCTATTACATGCCCTCACACAAACCTACATACATGCATACATTCGTAGATACTCACTTGCGTACATATACATACTACCTACATACACACCTACATAGATACATTCATACATACATTTATATCTTCACATATGCCTACATACGTGCATACGCTTATATATATACCTACTTGCATACATCCAAACATACTTTCATTCATACATACAACTTATATTCATACATACATACATACCTTCATACGTATCTACACTTCCTAAAACAAGGAATAAATTAGTCATTCTTAGCTTATACGCGTTTAAAAACGGTCCAGACGGGTTCGCATTGCATATATTAATAAAATAACAATTTTTCAAGATCCAGGAGTTCGTGGCGTCGCGCGACGGCCTAGGGCCCTTGCCGTCGCGTCGCGCCACCCCCTCATATGATCAGAATCCTCGCAGCTGATGCTGCATATTCCCAGCGTGACTAAATTTTACGGAAACGAGCATAACTTTCTCGTTTTTGATCCGTTTTACCCGATTATTTTTCCTAGGTGATCGTAATTAAATTCTCCATCACATGGAGTAAAAATCCAATATTTGGACTACCAAAATTTATGACTTTTAAGCCTTCGGCTTATTACCCTTTTTCCATATTTTGACCCGTTCATGCATTTATCCACATAACTTGTTTGTTTGACCATAACTTCTTATAAACCTAATGATATCAATGACATCTATCATAAAAGATTAAATTCTTGGATGTCTTGCATTCTCTAAACTCATTTTCACTCAAACGCTTACTTTGACCCGTTAAGGGTATTTGCGTATTTCAATGCATTTGATTCTCAAAAACATACTTTTCGCTTCCATACTTATCCTAATTATTCACTTGATCATTTAACTTGTTTCTAAACATCTTCTAAAGGTCGTTTGCCCGATATACCCACCAAGGGCATTTTAGTAAACTTTAGCCCCATCATTTACGACGAAGGACTTCAACACATATTTAACCAAATCCCACGATGTAACTATGACTCTAATCACACATATATGGCTCGGGTCAAAGCTATGACCCGTTTAAATACTTCATTAACTAAGTTTCTAATTAATAGCAACGCAAATCCTTTCGTTAACTCGTAATCAAAATTACCATGATACCCCTTTACCCCATTTTAACCATCAAGCACAGTTCTTACCATAGACCCATGTTCCGACCCGTATCAATACTTATCGGAACATCGTACCTTATATATAAACTTGTCATATTCAGAATTTATACATTGAATAGGTATTATATAAGGAGGGTGTAAGCTTAACTTACCTAGCGTCCGAATATGCTTCTCGTGCGCATTAGTCCCGTTTGACCCGCTTCTTTCCCAAGCTTCCATGTCGCTTATTAAGCATCAGCTATCATATATCATTCTCAAGATAGTTAGCTTATTCATCATTCATCAAAACCTTTTCATCATACGGATCTTGTATTAAGTTTATCATTTAACCTTAAAACATGCTAATCCATCATTTCTTATCCAATTCTTTAAACATTCACACATACATAAACGATTTCAAACATCAATAATATAAACATATTATCATTTTCATCATATCATCAAAACCCGCTTCATAATTATTTTGCTAATCACTTACAAGTGATCTAATCTTAAGTTCTTCATAATTTCTTCATGCTTTGGATGTATGTACTACCTCCTAAACATAGTTTACAACTAGTTCAAGCATATCCTTCTAATCTCATACATAATTCATCAATTTCCTCCTTCTATTCAACATGAATCATACATGCATAAACATCAAACATACTAGTATCCCATTTCTTTCAATTCCTCTAACAAGAATCCATCATACAAATCAAAATACATCAATATTAAGCAAGAATTGGACATGGGTGATCATTCAAGTCGTCATCATCACCATAATCAACGGGTTTCATCTCTAAACATCAAATTAACCTAAACCAAGCACAATCCATGTGCTATATGATGATTCTAACACATACTCATTCTTAATTTCATACAATTTCGTCAATTACAACATAACCCACTTCGTGAAAAATCACCAATCTAACTTTTAAGACATACCTTATGATCCCATTGAGAAGGTGATCATTAATCCATACTCGGTTATGGATTTAGACTTCATTTACCCTTCCAACTTGATGATCTTCATGCTTAGGGTTTTAGAGCTCTCATGGAGCTTCCTGGCTCTTCTCGAACACACATACGTGTGTGTGTTTATGTGTGTTTTTCTTAAATAAAATTTAACTTTCATTTTGACCCATTTTAGCCCCTAAAGTTTTCCACTAAATAATATTGGCAAAACTCTTGTCTTTTAATACTTTTAACCACACACTTAACTAGGTTAAATAACCTAGTTATTTATTTCATGCTAAGTCATATAGGAACATACGACAATTATAAACATTCGGGTTTTGGGGTGTTACACTAAGACTATCATACTGTTGATTAATTGTAATAATTATGAATATGAATTTAAGATTTGTTGTGTATACTGATGTGTGCAAAATGCACCATATAAATTACATCAGTTGTGGCATAAAACTAACCCTTTTTTAGTACTAATGTTGGAAAAAGTGTGCTTTTGTCTTCCTTTTGTATTTTTAGGATTTAATGAGCTCAAATTAACAAAAGAAGCAAAAAGACATCAAAATCTAACATAAATACAAGAAAAGGAACAAGACGTCACATGCCCGACCCCACAACAGCATCTTCTCAGGCAAAACAAGATAACAGAAGACTGAACACGCCCCGTGCTCAGCCAGCACGGGGGCGTGACCAAGTGTCAGCAGAAAAGACAAAGTGGTAGAAGCTTCTATTGCCCACCACGGGGCCGTGCTCAGCGGACACGGGGCCGTGGTCAACTATAAGATTCGCACAATCCAGGCAAATCTTCATAGTACAAAGATTCTTCTTCACACGGGGTCGTGCTCAGCGGACACGGGGGCGTGGTCAACTAATAAGACAAAGCTGCATTAAATGAAGAAAGAGAGGATGTGGACACGGGGCCGTGGCCACTGGATACGGGGCCGTGCCCGAGCTTCTGTTCAGCCTATAAATAGGAGTGCTTGTCTCAAAGCTCAAACCATCCCCTGGCACACCACCTCTCTCACACTTCACCCATCACCCATCACCCACTACCACCATAACACCATCATCCACCACCATCATCCATTGTCCATCATAGAGTGTGTAAGTCGTCTCGGGATCCAAGATTGATCGTAAGAGTTCTTGACAATCAAGACCATGTTTGCCTAAGTCTCTTACATCACTTGGTGAAGACAAAGTGTCTAGTGTAATACTTTTTATTTTTAATCTTTTCGCACTTTTTACTTGGTTTTGTATTAATGACTTTAATAACTAGTTTCTTATGTTGAAGGTGATCTTTCCTTATCGTTTGTCCGTGGTGTCTTGGCATTATTTTACTGTCTATATAAAATAAAAGATTTTCACCATTCATATCTCCACGATCTATATGGAGGTATGTTGGCTACCTGGTCGGGGGTTAAGGGAGCGGTTTGGTAAAGGTCTTGCCATTGTTCGGCGTTTAGAGGTCCTGCAATGGACCTGCGTCAAATTTAGTAGGACCTCCTTCAATACTTAACGGTATTGGATTGCGGGGGTCCAAACTCTTTGATCCCCTCATAAGTTAACTACTATTAATACTATAACCCGGCTATTTAGGACTGTATCCCCGCTGACTCAGACTACTTAGTCGAGGGTAACGTCACCTCCAAAAGAGGGGCCTACCATAATTTGCATTAATAACTTAATTAATTATCTTTCAATAATCCACCCTTTTAGGATTGTATCCTTGCTGACTCAAACTACTGGGTGAGGGTAACGTCACCTTCAAAAGAGGGGCCTACTACAATAACTAAGATAATCTCTTAAAAAGTGCAAAAGTGCGGAAATAATCAAAGGTTACACTAGATACGAGTCGGAACCAAGTGATTCATCTTGTCTATCTGTTTTCTTTTTATTTTTATTTTCAGCATTTTAGTTAGTTTTTATTTTTCTTAGTTTAAAACATTTTTCTAAACTTTTTGATTTGATTAGACGTTGAGGATAAACCGGTACTAAAAGCTCTTGTGTCCTTGGACGACCTCGGTATCTTACCAACACTATACTACGCTCACGATGGGTGCACTTGACCATATGTGTGTCTAGTGTTAGTAAATATCGTGTTTTATAAATTTAAAACTTGACTAAAAAAAGTGTTAAAGGGGCTTAAAATATACACCTAATAAATATAACACTTCACACGCATCAAGTTTTTGGGGCCGTTGCCGGGGACACAAGGATTTTAAGAAAGCTTAAAATCGACGGCCTAATCAGTTTTTCAAAACCTTTTTAAAACGCGCGCACATTTTTCTGCATTTTAGTTTAGTTTTGCATTTACAGTAACCTGTACATGGGGCCGTGTTCACTGAACACGGGGCCGTGCTGCACATTTTCATAAAAACACCTAGTAACAGAAGCTTGAACACGGGCCGTGCTCACTGAACACGCCCCGTGCTCAACTAAATCAGTAAATTTAATTAAAACGCCCAGATACAGATTCTGAACACGGGGCCGTGTCCACTGAACACGGGGCCGTGTCCATCCTCTGTTTCCGTTTTTATTTTTGGTTTCTGATCTTGAGACTTGGTTGTGGTCTGCTGAGTGATTCTTATGGATCAATACTCAGGAGGTTACAACTACACCTATGAGGAGGATGATTATAGGAGTAATTATTGCACTAATTGTCATAACACACACTCGGTTCAAAATAGTCACTCATATCAACCATCCAATTCATACACCTACTATGAGGAGCCCAGGTACGAGCCATCGACTTCATACACATCCTATGAAGACCAAAGGTATGAACCTCCTCCCTCATACTCATATTTTGAGGAACTAAGGTATGAGCCTTCATACTCATACTTTGAGGAACCAAGATATGAGCCACCACCTTCGTATGCTTACTATGAGGAACCATGGCGTGAACAACCCACCTCATATGAGTATTATGAAGAACAAAATTACGACCCTTATCCATCATCTGCTTACCATGAAGAACAATGGTGTGAACCATCTACTTCACATGAGTATTATGAGGAAGAAAGGATCGAACAACCGGATTCGAGCTTTGAAAATCCTGATTCTTTTTCTATAACCGAAGTGACCGATAGGATATTAGAACACCTTAGAGTTATCGATCGCTATATAAAAGAATCTCGCGCAAGGGAAGAGGAGTCCCACGCAAGAGAAGAATTAAAAAAAGAAGAGATAACTGAAAATGTAAAAATGGAAGAACAAATAAGTGAAGAACCGACACATGAGTTAAACAACGAAAAAGGTGAGTCCAACAACGCTAAAATTCAAGAAGAGTCTAATTTTGAAGAAATTAATCTCTTGTCACCTTCTTTTGAAAATCATTGTTTAGTACCCACTCATGCTAAGTTTTTAAAAGAGTTAAACACTAACACTAAAATTGACGAAACGGTAAGTGTTAAGTTAACTAATGATCAAACTTCGCTAATAAAAGAAGACCCATTTGAAATTAACATTACACCGGTTCCATATTTCTTTCAAAATTCGTTTATTAGTAACGTTACAATCGATAAAGATCTTTGTGTTAACATAATGCCTAACTATATTTTCGAAAAATTAAGTATTAGTGATTTTTCTCCACTTCAAATACCCATTTTTCTATCCAATCGAAAAATAATAAAATCAATCGGTATAGTTGAGGATGTATTGGTTCAAACGAATCAAATGGTAATCCCAACCGACTTTGTCATCCTCGATGACGCTCCTCTAGTGTTGGGACGACCATTTGTAAAAACTCACGAACCTTTGAAAAACCGGAAGTACAATAATCTACCTCTTCAATTAGGGGCATTTAAAAGAAGTGTCGATCTTGAGCGGTCAATGAAATATCCATTCGGCAATAATGACCCCCTAATTGAAGATGAAGATGAACCACCCGATACAAGTGAAGAGATTGACCACTTTGTTGAAGAAGAGGTCGCCATAGAACAAACTTTTAAAGTTCTTGATCGAAATGAGCAACCAAATAAGGAGTCTCCTAAAGACCCACCACTTGAGCTCAAAGAACTTCAAAAAGGTTTGGAATATGCTTTTCTAGACAAAGAGGGTAATTCACCTGTAATTATTTCGTCTAAATTAGATAGCTTAGAAAAAGAAAAATTAATTAGTCTTTTGGAAAAACACAAAAACGCAATAGCTTGGAAACTTGTAGACATAAAAGGAATTAGTCCTTCCATGTGTACACACAAAATTTTGATGAACGATGACTACAAATCGGTAATACAACCACAACGTCGAGTAAATCCAAATATTCAAGAAGTGGTTAAAAACGAAGTCATCAAATTACTTGACGCCGGACTTATCTATCCTATCTCCGATAGTCCTTGGGTGAGTCCCGTCCAAGTAGTTCCAAAGAAAGGAGGTATGACGGTAATAACTAACGAAAAAAATGAATTGATACCAACAAGAACCGTCACAGGATGGAGAGTATGTATAGATTATAGACGATTAAATGAAGCTACAAGAAAAGATCACTTTCCTTTACCCTTCATTGATCAAATGTTAGAAAGATTATCCGGTCATAAATTTTACTGTTTCTTGGATGGTTTTTCAGGTTACTTTCAAATCCTGATAGCACCCGAAGACCAAGAAAAGACAACCTTCACATGTCCCTATGGAACTTTTGCTTATCGACGCATGCCATTTGGTCTATGTAATGCCCCCGCAACATTCCAATGTTGCATGGTAGCCATCTTCCATGATATGATAGAAAAGACAATGGAAGTCTTCATGGACGACTTTTCTATCTTTGAGGATTCATACGACCAATGCCTCGACAACCTTGAACGAATGCTATCCCGATGTGAGGAAACTAACCTCGCCCTTAATTGGGAAAAATGCCATTTCATGGTAACAGAGGGAATAGTACTCGGTCACAAGATCTCAAGCGAAGGAATGGAGGTGGATCGAGCCAAAATAGATACCATTTCTAGATTACCACCTCCATCCTCCGTAAGAGCTATCAGAAGTTTCCTAGGGCATGCCGGATTTTATAGGCAGTTTATCAAAGACTTTTCTAAAATCTCAAGGCCTCTAACAAAATTAATTGAAAAAGATGCTCCTTTCATCTTTGACAAGGATTGCAATCAAGCATTTCTAACCTTAAAGGAAATGTTAGTCAATGCACCTATCATGATAGCACCTGATTGGAAATTTCCTTTCGAAATCATGTGTGATGCCAGTGACTTTGCAGTTGGAGCTGTCTTGGGACAAAGAAAAGAAAAGCATTTTCACCCAATTTATTATGCTAGTAAAACACTAAATGATGCACAAGAAAATTACACAACAACTGAAAAAGAATTACTAGCTGTGGTATTTGCTTTTGATAAATTTCGTTCTTATCTTGTTCTTTCTAAAACTATAGTCTATACAGATCATGCAGCCATTCGATATCTCTTCAAAAAGCAGGACGCAAAACCACGTTTGATTCAGTGGATTATACTCCTCCAAGAATTTGACATTGAAATCAAAGACAAAAGAGGAGCAGAAAACACCGCTGCAGATCATCTTTCGCGCCTAGAAGACCCAGCTTTGAAGGCAACCAGGGACGAGCAAATCAACGAAAAATTCCCAACTGAGTCCCTGGAAATGGTGGAATATAAGGAAGAACCAAGGTACGCCGACTATGCTAACTACCTAGCTAGCGGTATAGTCACAAAAGGCTGGCCACATCATCAAAGAAAAAAATTCTTTGCCAATGTGAAACACTATTTTTAGGAAGATCCATATCTTTTCAAAATGTGTGCCGACCAACTCGTCCGACGATGCGTACATGGTAGCGAAGCACGAAGAATTCTCCGCCATTGTCATGAAGGTCCATACGGAGGGCATCATGGTGCCGCTAGTACCGCACGAAAGGTATTTGATTCAGGATTTTATTGGCCAACCATTTACAAAGACACCCAAAGTCTTGTCAAGACATGTGATGCTTGCCAAAGAACAGGTAATATTTCTTCCAAAAACGAAATGCCACAAAATGGCATTCTTGTTTGTGAAATTTTTGATGTATGGGGACTCGACTTTATGGGACCTTTCCCACCATCAAAAGGAAACAAATATATACTTGTGGCAGTAGACTACTTGTCTAAATGGGCCGAGGCCGAGGCACTTCCAACAAATGATGGAAGAGTCGTGGTAAGATTTCTGAAAAAATTATTCTCTCGTTTTGGCACACCTAAAGCATTAATAAGTGATAGAGGTACCCATTTTTGCAATCATCAACTTGAAATTTTTTTAACAAGTTATGGGGTCTATCATCGGGTCTCAACAGCATATCACCCTCAAACAAACGGACAAGCCGAAGTGACTAATAGAGGTTTAAAATGAATACTTGAAAAAACCGTATGGTTAAATAAAAAGGAATGGGCAGATAAATTAGATGATGCTTTATGGGCTTTTCGAACTGCTTATAAAACAACAATAGGTACAACCCCATATAAGCTAGTCTATGGAAAAAGTTGTCACTTACCGGTAGAAATTGCACACAAGGCCTACTGGGCAATCAAAAATGTAAACCTAGATTTAGAATTTGCTGGTAAAAATCGATTTTGTCAATTAAATGAACTAGACGAGCTAAGGAATTAGGCATACTCAAACTCTGAAATTTATAAGGAAAGAATGAAAAATTTGCATGACAAACATATTAAACCTAATGAATTTCGGGTAGGAGATCTAGTTCTTTTGTTTAATTCACGACTTCGACTGTTTCCTGGTAAATTAAAGTCTAGGTGGTCAGGACCTTTTTCCATCACCCATATTTTCCCACACGGTGCAGTAGAAATTAAATCTCGAAATGGGCCTCCATTCAAAGTCAATGGCCAACGGCTGAAACTCTATCAAGGATTCATTGAGGATGAAGAAGAAGTGATCTCGCTTCAAACGGTGGAAGAATGAAAACATCAACATCATACCTGGTAAGTTACGAACGATTGGGACGACATCTAAAGCGGTAAGTTTCTAACCAAGGCTTATGGGAAACAAGGGCACTCACACGAGCACTAAAATTTTTTTTTTTTAAAACTTTGCTCGGCACGAGGCCGTGTCCGCTGGACACGGGGCCGTGTCCGCGCTGCAGTCGGGATATATCCCTTTTTTTCACAACAGTTACAACATTCCACACGCCCCGTTTCCCCGAAAAAGCTCTGGTTTCAGGTGATTTTTCGCAGATTTTCGACGTCTCCTATCAATCTAACAACATCAAGGTATGATTCTTTCACTTTTAGTAGTTAGATTAGTTGCATGTAGTTAAAACACCAAAAATTTGGGGAAAAAATCTAGGGTTCTTGAAGTTCATCTGGATCGAACCTCAAATTTTTGTTTAGATCTGTTTGCATTTAGTTAGATTAGTGTTAAGGGAAGTAAATACACTTGTATTGTTCATAGATTCGCCCGATTTCTCACAAAAAACCCCAAACCCTTGTTCTTGAACCGAAAAAGATAAAATTGAATGGGTGAACGGGTTATTTTGGGAAAAACGGCACTTAGGGTTTCATTTTCGGGGGAAACCACATCTAAAGGACCAAAAATTTTCAAGTTTTTGAAACCGGGACGAAAAATGGAATTTTTGTGTAACAGACGCCTGGACACGGGGCCGTGTCCGCTGAACACGGGGTCGTGTCCAGCCCACTGTTTGCAGTTTTGTCCGGAAATACTTCTGTTTCGTGCTAACTTTTGGTGTATTCTTTCAGATGGCTAGGAAATTCACAAGATTTAACGCCAATGAGCTCAATGCTAGGGCTAGATTCGAGATACTTCAAACAAGGCCGGAGGAATACCCGAGGCAAGCATGCACGGAACTGTTAACTATGGTAAATCAAATCGACCGTTTCAACAACATTGTCACGGGACCACTCAGAGTCGCTTTAACAACTCGACTCCGTTCCGTCCACGAATGCACTCTGGAATTCTATAGCACCTTCACATTCAACTCGAGGTGCGACCCGTTCGACTATGATGGGGTAGCATTCCGATGTGGCGGAACTAAGTATTCGATCTCTATGGCATAATTTGGATCGATTGTCGGGTTGTATGCGGAAGAGGATGCAGGCAACGAGGAAAATACTGGAGGGATGCGAGAGATAGGTGAAAACGAACGCCAAGCCATTTGGGCTCAGATTGGTGAAGGGTACTACAATCCGAGCAGCACTAAGAGTACGAAGCTGAGGGATCCGCTCTACAGATACATCCATAGGCTCCTCGGCTACTCTCTTAGCCAAAGGCATGATAGTAGTGGCGTCGTTGGGTTAACATGCATCATTACCGCCTTGCTAGTGCACCAACCCCTATCTTCTTTGGGGGATGGGTGTACCGTCTCTTCAGGCACTTCACCCGCATACCTAGGTCATTTGAGAGGAGCCCATGGTCGGGTAGGGTAGATATACACATCTGGCGCTCAATGAACCTAATTTACGAAGCTGAAGACGGGACGGTAAGCTTTAAAAGGATGCAAGGTCATGCATGGAACCCGCAAGAAGCACTTGTCCTTCACGCTCCACAACATCATCAGTATCAGTATCAACCCCAAGGTGATCCGGGCCAATCCTCCTCCTGAGGCGGTTTTCCTAATTTCCAAAGTTTGCATGATTTGTTGCAGGAAAACCTTATGTGCACCAGGAACACCTACAATATGGCGAGCAACACGTACAACCGGGTTGGGGCGATCGAGAGAAACATATCCGACATCCAAGATGATATTGGATATATCCGGGACCACATTGCAGACCATGGAGGGGATGATGATGATGATGATGAGGACATGGAGTAGGCGGGAAGAGCGGAGGAAGAAGCGGTTGTTTGATGGTTCCCCAGGTTAACCCTTTTCTAATCTTGAACAATTGATGGCCTGCGTGCCAAGTGTTGAACAATTTACTTTCCTTAACTTCTTTTATTTTCTGCATTTATTTTTCTTTTAACTTTGACATGGATGTTGAATTTGGTAAAAGTAGGATGTTTGCTATGGTATGGTATGGTGTTTATTGATTAAGCAGGTACATACAAGGCTTCGAGTACTAAGCATTAGTACTACTGAAGCCGAGACTAGAAAATCGAAGAAAGAAACCTGTTTTTCAACCTTGCAGATTGTCCACACGGGGCCGTGTCCAGCCGACACGCCCCCGTGCCCACTCCCCTGAACCTGCTGTTTGTTTTAATTCTGCAGACCTTGACAGACACGGGGTCGTGTTCAACCAACACGCCCCCGTGTTCACCTTCTGTAAGTTTTCGTTACTGGCACCCAAGCACGGGGTCGTGTCCAATCAACACGGGGTCGTGCCCAGGTAACCAGTAACACAAAATTTTTGCTTTTTACACATTTTTACACATTCAATCAACCTAAAAAGTTATTTTTGGGACACATTGAGGACAATGTGTAATTTAAGTGTGGGGGGGATGCTAAAACCTTGAATCTTGCAAGTCCTAAATACAAGCCTTACACAAAACTCTATTGGAACCGCTAATCACCCCAAATTTTTTTCAAAAATTTTTCAATTTTTTTACTTGTCTAGGTTTAACTCGGGAAATTCAAGTTACAAAAAGGTTATATTTTTACGAATTTACAACCGATAGCGTCGTGATAAAAAGAACCAACATAAGAAAATTATGAAAAGGCATGACAAGCTTAGTTAAAATTTAATTATATATACTTGATCACATAAAAACCCATTCTCACAAAAGTGAGTTTTGAGCCTTTATTGAGCATACAATTACATATCTTTAAACTAAATGCTCATTTTTCGTTTCTTATCTGAATAGACGCTTGGTTCTCACGACTCTAGAACTTGCCATGATGATACATTCCCGGTCCTTACCAACTTAAACCCGAGTAAGTAAATGATGGAGGCATTAGGACTAACCCTTTTTATTTCTACACCATTATTTTTCTTTTTTTTACCACCTACCCAAAAATCCCCTTAGTTAGCCCCTTTGAGCCTAAACCTTTTCATTTCATAACCCAAACCAAACACCCTTTTACCCACCAAAACTTTTTTTCATTTTTTACCTTTTGTTTTAGTAACTAGCTTGGTTTCTCATATGACTTTCAAAAAAAAAAAAATGTGTGTTGATGATGAAGCAAAAGAAAATAAACAAACAAGTTCATCAAAAATAACTTTGTTTGAATAATAGCTTCATCAAAATAAAAGTGAAAAAAAATAAAAAGTCTTACGAAAACCGACGCTTGTTACGCTTTTCGCTTTTTTTTCTACTAACCACTAACCCAACCACCTACCTTTAACCCAAGCCTAACCCTTCACCCACAAAGTCCTCTTGATATTTACAAAGGTATATAAGTTAAAAAGGAGGAGGATTGATTGCTTGGCAAGCCTATGGTAGGAGTAAATTCCATGCCGCTCTCGAGTGATGTACAAAAATACATTTTCGGCCGAGTGTTGAGTGATCCCCGTGAGGTATGTGAACTTGTATATAAATAAAATTTTACAAAGGCATGTTATGCCCTAATAAGTAATTTATCTTATGAAAAGTTTTAAATAAATCATGACGAATAGGATTGTAAATAAATAAAAATAAAACTAAATAAAGAATCTTAGAAATCCCGACACTCTATGACAAGCCCAAAAAAAACCTTCTTCTTTACCCATTCCATTTGGGAGTGTAATAGCCACATATTAAAGAGTTTTGCTTGAGGACAAGCAAAGATTCAAGTGTGGGGGTATTTGATGTGTGCAAAATGCAACATATAAATTACATCAATTGTGGCATAAAACTAACCCTTTTTTAGTACTAATGTTGGAAAAAGTGTGCTTTTGTCTTCCTTTTGTATTTTCAGGATTAAATGAGCTCAAATTAACAAAAGAAGCAAAAAAGACATCAAAATCTGACATAAATACAAGAAAAGGAACAAGACGTGACATGCCCGACCCCACAACAGCATCTTCTCAAGCAAAACAAGATAACAGAACACTGAATACGCCCCGTGCTCAGCCAGCACGGGTGCGTGCCCAAGTGTCAGCAGAAAAGACAAAGTGGTAGAAGCTTCTATTGCCCACCACGGGGCCGTGCTCAGCGGACACGGGGCCATGGTCAACTATAAGATTCGCACAATCCAGGCAAATCTTCATAGTACAAAGATTCTTCTGCACACGGGGTCGTGCTCAGCGGACACGGGGGCGTGGTCAACTAATAAGACAAAGCTGCATTAAATGAAGAAAGAGAGGATGTGGACACGGGGCCGTGCCCGAGCTTCTGTTCAGCCTATAAATAGGAGTGCTTGGCTCAAAGCTCAAACCATCCCTTGGCACACCACCTCTCTCACACTTCACCCATCACCCACCACCACCATAACACCATTATCCACCACCATCATCCATTGTCCATCATAGAGTGTGTGAGTCATCTCGGGATCCAAGATTGATCGTAAGAGTTCTTGACAATCAAGGCCATGTTTGCCTAAGTCTCTTACATCACTTGGTGAAGACAAAGTGTCTAGTGTAATACTTTTTATTTTTAATCTTTTCGCACTTTTTACTTTGTTTTGTATTAATGACTTTAATAACTAGTTTCTTATGTTGAAGGTGATCTTTCCTTATCGTTTGTCCGTGGTGTCTTGGCATTATTTTACTGTCTATATAAAATAAAAGATTTTCACCATTCATATCTCCACGGTCTATATAGAGGTATGTTGGCTACCTGGTCGGGGGTTAAGGGAACGGTTTGGTAAAGGTCTTGCCATTGTTCAGCGTTTAGAGGTCCTGCAATGGACCTGGGTCAAATTTAGTAGGACCTCCTTCAATACTTAACGGTATTGGATGGCGGGGGTCCAAACTCTTTGATCCCCTCATAAGTTAACTACTATTAATACTATAACCCGGCTATTTAGCACTGTATCCCTGCTGACTCAGACTACTTAGTCGAGGGTAACGTCACCTCCAAAAGAGGGGCCTACCATAATTTGCATTAATAACTTAATTAATTATCTTTCAATAATCCACCCTTTTAGGATTGTATCCTTGCTGACTCAAACTACTGGGGTGAGGGTAACGTCACCTTCAAAAGAGGGCCCTACTACAATAACTAAGATAATCTCTTAAAAAGTGCAAAAGTGCGGAAATAATCAAAGGTTACACTAGATACGAGTCGGAACCAAGTGATTCATCTTGTCTATATGTTTTCTTTTTATTTTTATTTTCAGCATTTTAGTTAGTTTTTATTTTTCTTAGTTTAAAACATTTTTCTAAACTTTTTGATTTGATTAGACGTTGAGGATAAACCTGTACTAAAAGCTCTTGTGTCCTTGGACGACCTCGGTATCTTACCAACATTATACTACGCTCACGATGGGTGCACTTGCCCATATGTGTGTCTAGTGTTAGTAAATATCGTGTTTTATAAATTTAAAACTTGACTAAAAAAAAGTGTTAAAGGGGCTTAAAATATACACCTAATATATATAACACTTCACACGCATCAATACTTTATGAGAATATAATGTAAGAACAAATTAACTTAAATATTATTTAAGGGAGGACACTTATGTTCCACCAACCCTTACCCCACAACGCCCCACTTCACTAAATGATTACCATTAATCTTAAGATTTTCAAAGTAGAAGATGGAGACTGAATAAAGTTACAATAGAATTTATGGAATTTAATTTGATATGTGAGTCTTGTTACATTAAGTTGTATAGGGCCCTAGAGTTATTATGGTAGAAACTTGAGAGTTGATATTATTACAGTAAGTTTTCGTATGATATTTATCTATTTATTTATTTATTTATTTATTTGTGTTTCTTTACAATAAACTTAATATGATATTTAGGGTATATGAGTAACGTTATCACTTGTTGTTGAGGTTTTATTATGATAGAATTTAAGAGGAACGTTTGTTGTCATATTCTTAAATTTTCCTTTATTTTTGTCTCTGTGGTGTGCAAAAAACCAAATTAACTACCCCATAACTGAGATAATCAAACTAAATTAAAAACCGGTGGATCGGTAAATTGTTTTTTAATAAAACCGAAAGTAGCGGGTCAGTCATGATTATCAAGGTTTCCATACTCGTCATAACCAAAGCGAACCAACATGTAAAAAAATATTTGTCGGATTTTGGACTATTAACCATTTTTTCAATATTTGATGTTTGAGTAAATTATTTTTTAAGTCCATTTGTTTTAGTGGTTTTAACCAATTGGGTTAAAATTTAAAAAGTTTAACCCCCTGAGTACCTAATCACAAATTTTATAACCTTTTCATTACAATTTTTTAACATCATTAGAATTTTTTTTGTTAACTTGTTAAACAACCAAATTACCCCTACAATTAAAAAAAAAAAAAAAAAACTAATTTATATATATTATCCACCCACATACACAACATAGATTTCTCTCTATATTTCTCCTTCTCTATTATATCTCTCTTTTTCCCTTATCTCTCTCTCTCTCTCTATTTCTTTAAAAAAAATTGCATCTCTCATCTCTTTCTCATATCTTTTTTTCTCTCTGTCTAAACCACCTTCATCCCCCAACCACCACACCTCTCCATCAATACCATACCATACCACCACCACACCTCCACCGTCACCACCACTACACCTGCACCGTTACAACCACACCACCCACCACTGTTGCACCTCCACCGTCACCACCACACCACCCACCACCGATGTACCTCCACCGTCACTCTCTCTAGTCCTTCTTCGACGAAGGAATCGAAAGAAACAAATGGCTCCAACACAAAATCTATCCACAAAAAGACACCGATGACGAGGTATTGTTTGGATTATAGAATGTGTTGGTTAGAAATTATGTTTGATTTAGGGTTTGTGTTGGGTTTTGTTTGTTTTTATTTTTGTTGAAATTGATGCAGGAAGTGGTTAACAGTCTAGGTTCGGATATGTGTATTTGCTTTAGATTCGTGATTTTGGGGGTGGTGCGGTAGTGGGGATGGTGGTGGTGAGGTGGGACTGTGGTGCGATGGTGATGGTGGTTGTCACACCCCAACCGATGGCGGAAACATCGAGGTGAGACGTAATAGATTGCTCAAAGACAAATAACACTAAATTTGCGATAATAAATTAAAATCCAAAATTTTATTTCATTTCACTAAATCAAGAATTACGTTGTTCATGAAAATGGAAAGTACAAAAATTGGTATTTCAAAAGTAACAATATTAAAATGCATAAATTATAACTAGTTGATTATCTAATCCATCCTAAGTCTTTTTCTGCGAAATCATCAACAACTATTTCCTGCAACATGTATAAAATATCCGTCAACACAAATTATGTCGGTGAGCATACTAGTTTGTCTAATAGCATAAGTATTAATAAAATCTTAAATCCACATGTTAATTGTATACTAAGTCATATAATCATACTAGCATGCAAGACTAAATATCAACCTAAAGTTTCCACTAGCTTAACTTTATCACCGAAGTGCATAAGACTATAAAGATTGAATACTTAAAAAAGACCCAGCAAATAAGGCAGTGTGTTAATTCTATGGTGCTATACATGTTAAGGGAGTCTTTTTAAAGTTAATGATAGGTAACATGTATAAGATTTCTCCTAGTATGTATAAACAAGTAGCATAAAAAGTAAGCATGTTCAAGGATTGAGTGTCTTCATAAGATTGATTGTATGTGTGATTGTGATTTTAATACGGATACATGCTGTAACCTAAATAGTGTTTAAAGGGTAAAATGGATCAAGTATGAACTCATGGTTTGCGAAGATTTCCACAAAATGCGAGTGAACGGTTTTGAAGGATGGAGTGACCAAAGTTTACCCTAAAATGGTAAACAAAAGTGTATGAGTATGAGGATTTTAGGATTGGAATATAAATGAAAAACTTATACGTATGAAAATACATAAAACATATATTGCCTAGATACTTATTTAGACACTAATTTTAGTTTGTGTTTTTCATGAGTGTTACACCCATTAGAAGTCCAAAATAAGGAGTCTAAAGCTATGATAATTTCCACCTTAACACATAACATTCAACCACGGTTTTGGTTGATATTATGGTTCGGTTTTTGGAAGTATTATATATGTATATTATTAAGTATATTATAGTCATTTATTAGAGGTAGGGTAATCCACTAACCTTAAGATATTCACCATTGCACAAAATCACCATATCGATGATTCGGATGGTCATAAATACAACTATGAAGAACATAACTAAACTATCTATTTGCTATGTAACCAAGTAAGGTATCACTTAGATGAGTACTTCCAACATTGCAAGATTAGAGGCTTGGTGTAGGAAGACCAAAACTCACTACTATTTTGGTTCTTGGACTTTCTACCCAAAATGGAAGAATTTGAAGATTAGAAAGTGTTTGAGAGTGATTCAGAAGTGGTGAAAGTGTTTAGAAGGTGTTAGGGTTGGTATTTATAAGTGGGATAAGTGGTTGGGGTTTTAAATGAGCTGGTTGGGTTTTAAATGAGTAGGTTGAGAGTTGCGAGGAGAGAAATTTCATTTTTGATCCTTGTGGTTGTTTTGTTGGTTATATGGTGTTCAAAACACATAGTTAAGCATGTTTTTGGGTGTTTTAGGTGTATGCAAGCATGTGTAATATTAAATTACGTATGAAGAATATTTCAATTAAAATATTATCTCGATGTATGGCTCGGTTTTGAATTAAAACACGTATTTGTGAAACGTTTACATATTATGCCAGTATTATTAAACAAGGATGATATAAAATGTAGTTTTCATTATGATCAATTCTTGAATTACAAAGGATTGAAGATAGAATCTGAATTAAAAATAAAATGGAAGAAGCTTGAGAAATACAAAACATTACAGTCTCCCTTACTTGAGGAAATTTTGTCTCGAAATTTATTTAAGAGTTGGCTTCTAGGGAAAAGGTAAAAGATGGTATGTTAGTGGATGGATACGAGTGGTAACTAGTTTGTTTATTTTACTAGGGGGGAGATTGCCGTCTAGTTACTATAAGGTATTACGTGCAAGCGTATAATAGAAAGCAAGTTAAATGTGACATACAAAAATCGACTAACGAATATTTTGGCGATGATTCATTGAGGTGTGGATTGATTAAACCATTTGGTTGGCTAAGTATATGGTGCAAATAAATAGATGAGTTTGTAAAATTAATCTTTTAAAAAAAATGGATTAAGGTCTTATCCAAAAGTACGTGGAAAAAAGGTTGTAAAAATGCCATGTGCATGTTTATGCGGTGGTAATGTGACTGAATTTAAAAAATAGGTGAACAAAAATGAATGTTTGGGTGTCGCAGCCCCGACCCCACCCTAGGAGCAATTTTAATGTTATATAAGGAGTATTTTGTTTAAGTACACTATAGGAGAAAAAGAAGGGATGTGAGATGATTAATAAGGGTTATGAAGTGAGAGACACAAGAGCAAATTTTTAGGAAGTGGAAATATTAAATTTTTAAGAAAACATCAAAAACAGTGATTTTTAGGTGGTTTTCAAGAACCCCTCAAAAGGGTAGTTGTTAAGCGGTTCGTAGCTTTTAGGCCCTTTTTAATCAAAGATTTAAAATTGTTTTTTTTTTTTTTTTTTTTTTTTTGCTTAAAAATCATTATTTCTAATAGTTACTGCCTATCTGTCTTTTTGAATGATTTAATCACTTTTATGAAAATATTATAAATACTCAGTAGTAAATTAGTCAACATTATTAATACTTTTAATATTTGACAAGGTCTAGGTTCATTGTTTTCAAGGCATAGTATGCTCAATGTTTCAGCCTGAATGGTATATGGCATGTCTTCTTATAGACCAATCAAAAGGGAGTGGTCCATGTATGTGTTTTATAAGTTGTTCCGAAGGACCAAAGTGCATCATCTAGTTTGTTTGACAAGTCTGTACGGTTATATCCTACAATTCTTTCCAATATGCTTTTTATAACCCGATTAGTAACTTCCACTTGCCATTCATTTGAGGATTGTAGGAGGTTGCTAATATATGGGTGAACCATATCATCGCAAAACCTTCTCCATTTGAGTGTTACAAAAATGGGGATGCCAAAATGTGGGAACAACTTCTTCAAGAATCTCATTACATCCCGGGCACGTTAGTAGGTTAGACTTGAGCCTTTGCCTACATTCACACATAATCAACTGCCACTAGGATGTATTTATATCCGTAGATGGCGAAAATAGCCCAAAAATTCAATGGCCCCTTTGTCGAAGATTTCGCATACCTTGGTGCCAGTTCAAGGCACCTCATTGCGAGATGAGATGTTACCAAACCTTTGATAGGCATTACATATCTTCACAAACTCATAAGTGTCATTGAAGATGGGTAACCAATAGAATCCAGAGTCAAACACCTTCTTGGCTATATAACTAGTTCTATTATGTCCACTTTTTGGTCCTTGGTGATAGTGTCAAAGAATTTAGTTCGTTTCTCTTACATGCATAAATCTTCGTATAATCTAATTTACACCAATACAGAATAGATAAGGGTCATCCCAAATGCATTGCTTGGAATTCTCACAGAATTTCTTTCTTTGTTGAAATGCCACTCCTTTTTGTAACACTCCACTTGCTAGAAAATTTTCCATATCAGCGAATTAAGGGACTTCTTCCTCTTGAGCTGCAATTCGCATAAGGTATTTATGTCAGAAATCATCACTGATCTTAGATTCTTCTAATTTCTATATCTTTGGGTTTCCAAGGGGTGATAGATGATCCATTACAACATTTCAGTCCCCCTTCTTATCGTTAAGTTGGATGTCTAATTTTTGTACGACTATGAGCTTTGGTTTTGTGTCTACTTATTGAATAGATATATGTGTGCAACGTGATTAGTATACACAATGGTTTCGAATGCACTAGATATGAATAGAATTTGTAATACAAAGACCACCGCAAAGAGCTCCTTTTTAGTGGTTGTATAATTATATTGGCAATCATTTAGAGCTTAGCTTACATAGTTTATTAGATGGAAATGTTTATCCTTCCAAGTTCAAGGAATGCCTTGCAACGCACATCAACTCAAAGGAGAGTGTCCAATCTAGGCCTACCATAATCGGGGAAATTCACCACTGTATCTTTTCGGCCCTCTTTTGAGACTAGGTATGGAACATCCTTTTCGAGGATTTGTGTCATAGCACTGGCGATTTTAAAGAGGTCATCGATGAACATGCAATATAAACTCGCATGACCTCAAAAACATTGAATTACTTTGACTAGATATCGCATTTAGTTAATGCTAGCACCAAGGTCTGCCAATGGTTCTTACAGATAACCTACCGGTTAAACATGGGATAGTGAATCTTCCTGAGTTAGTCATCTTTTTGTGTAGTTAGTTCTGCAAGATTTCTTAACATTCCTCTATTAGGATCACAGTGGAGAGTTCTTTCAGTTTCTCTTAATTAGGAAGGAGTTCTTTGAGAAATTTTACGTACTTTGGCATTTGGGATAAGGCTTCTAGAAGTGGCAGGTTTACATGGACTTGCTTTGTTTTTTGGTATTTAACAGGGGCGCCCTATGTGACTTGGGATGCTTTGTTAGCAAACATTTGAAAATTAAAAAAACATACTTTATTTCCTCCAATGAACCCACTAGTGCCATCCGCTATGTTATCATTGCTAATCCTCTCAAGAGTACACTGTCACACCCCAACCGATGGCGGAAACATCGGGGCATGGCACTGAGCGAAACAGATTATCCAGAAGTTTCCATAACAACTATAATTACCAATTATTTAAAGCAACACGTCCCATACCATGTCATAAAAGATAATACAATTATTACAGAAAAGATATAGTCAAATTGTTCTGTTCCGACAACTCAGATTTTTATTACAGACAATTGTTTATCGTTGACCTAGGTCTTTCCTAGCCTCGATTTCACAACAAAGTAAGCAAATAAGCATCCTAAGCACCTGTCACATACGTTAAAATAAAGGTCAATGCACATAGTGTAAAGGTGAGCATACAAGTTTAATAGATATAATAGAGTTCGAAATCGATTACGCATAACCAGCACGTACACAGTGTAAAATGAGGCATGTTAGTTATCGACATGAACCTATCGATACCAATGACTGCGGGTTGACTGCCCAAGGCAGTTCGCGATACACACTCACCACTGTGAGCCATGTAACTAATTGTCCTTAACAACCCCTGAGTGAACAGGTGCTGAGTCCAAACTATAGTACTATCGTTGCTAAGGCAGGTAGACAGCATTCCATGTGTAAACATAACAAACAAGCATTCATTAAGTCACGTATAACATGCGGTAATTGGTTAGCGATTAAAGTATTGCGTAGTGTGTTTGATGTGATTTAGGATATGTAACGTATGTAACACCCAAAAGTGCGTAAAGCAAAAAGGGATCGAGTATACTCACAGCGATTGGTGGATTGAAGGGAGCGCTAGAGAGTAAGGTTAGCCTGAACAGGTCGATAGCATAACAATGACCGATGCGTAAGACGAAACAAGCGTTAGTGGGTCGGGCGACAGCTCGATCGGATGGTAGTCCGATCGAATAGCCGGTCGTCCGAGTATTAGTCCGCTTGGATGGTCATCTAATCGGATGACCTTTCGAGTGGATTGTTTCTTCCTTTGTGAAGGATGTGTTTATGTATGATGGTTTGACTTTTATAGTTTTCGTTGTAGCATTTTGAAACATAGAAGTATCACTACCTTTCAGGTCGATCGATCGATCGGACGTTCGATCGGACGACAACCCGATCGGTTGGGATACTTCAGTGAGAACAAGTTCACAGTAGTTTGTCACTCGATCGGATGGTAGTCCGATCGGGTGACAACCTTTGTGCATTGAACATATTGAAAATTGGTTTAAGTATTGAAGTTCCAAAACATCACATAGTCGAATGGTCGGTCGATCGGGTGGTAACTCGATCGGATGGCTATTCGTTCGGTGTTCCAAAACTTCTTGAAGTTTGATTTGAAATCTAAACGTGGGGCCAAGGTGCAAGTCGATCGGGTGACAACCAGATCAGATGACAATCCAATCGGACGGTAGTCCGATGGGACGGCATTCCGTCCTGGTCGTTCCGTTCGTCTTACACTTGGTTCTTTTGATTGTTTGTCGATTTATCGAGATGTTTTGATAACGTGTTAAGCAACAGAAACCTCGTCAATACTTGGTACTCCTGATCGGACATGAATCACCCCAAATCCATCCAGTTAACTGTTCGAGACGGTGTTCCATGTTTAACCTGAATTCGGTATTCTCGTGGATAGAATTCAGATCTTGAACCAACACAACCACAAGAATGAGTAGGAAGTCGGTACAAGCTCTGATTCGATCGGTTTTGAATGCATTGAGTGTAAAAGAGTTGAAAGAAAGTTGGAAAACCATCTTTCAATCCTTTTTATTGTGAATATGTTTAGATCTATGAAAGATCTTTGTTTGTTTATGTGGAAATCGTTTAGATCTAAGTTGTTCTCGGTGGATTAAGGCCAAAACATGAAGTTCCCAAGAACACCATGATGACATCATCCTAGAACACCTCAAATCTAGTGATTTCTCGGTTAAAAGTTAAGATTTAAAAGATAGAAAGGTGTAGAATCAAGTGTAGATCAAAGAAGTACAAGATTTAGGTTGAAATCTTACCGGAATATCGAGAAATCGAAGGGAAAATGAGATTGGAGCACTGGTCGGACAGGAGAGTGCCAAAAGTGGTAAGTTTGATGGTGATAGGGGGTATTTATAGGGTTTCCTAAAGTGGAAAGGGCTGGAGAGGGGCTGATCGATCGGGTGGCAGCCTGATCGATCAGATGGCCGATTGAGCGGCAGCTCGATCGAACGGCTGGTCACTTGGTCGATCAGTCGCTTGGTTCGAGTGTTTGATGCGACGAGTTTTGACGTTTCGTTTGCGATTGCGATCGTTGCGATGCAATAGAGTTTCCTATTCAAATTACTTTTAATCCCAACTACTATATCAACATACAATCATCCTTAATTGACTTGCGTTTAGCGTTTGCGATTCGATTGCGATTTGAGTTTCGATTACGTTTCGATTATTCACCACACACAACATAATTAAACATGCACAAGTAACATATAAGGCACACACACATATAAAACAATATCCAGAACGCGTAATTCGAGTTGCGAGTGCGATTGCGATAGCGATAAAACGATAAAATAAGCGATAATTATCGAATAAACCTCGATTATTAATAAGTACTCCACATAATCCAACTAACGTAAAACATAAAATAGACTAACTACAAGTCAAAGAAGTCAAAACATGAGTTGAGCAAAGAGTGACAGATCGCAATTAGCAATCTTGTCTTCCTTTGACTTCAATCTTGACTTTGACTTTGACTTTCGAAACACGGGGTGTTACATACACCATAGCTTAAAGCCACTTGCTTTCTGGATTTCCCTGTTAGCAGCCATCACCTTTTGGCTTAACCAATGACTCGCCACTTGTAATATTTTTCCTTTTCTTTTTAAACCGTCCCCAATCTTCAGCCCTGTGAGATCCTTAGTAATTATCTTATGAGATTACTCTTCCTGCAATCATTCTATTCGCAATGGATTGTTAAGAAACATGCATTCTTCAAGAATCTTTTCGTGTTTCGCTCCCATCTCCTTTAAATTGTGCTCTCGTACCGTTGTTGCATAGGGGTATTCCCAAGGATCATGGAGAGTAACAAGATTTCATGATCAAGTTTAACAATCATGATAAATATTTTAAACACAAACAAAATAACCAAACTAATGTTGTATTTCAACTTCAAAATACAAAACCGAATATTCACATACTAGTAAGAAACCCGCGCGATGTTGCGGTCACGCGATAATTTGCAATGCGATACTTGGTTTTATTAGTTTATCAATCCTTTTGTGATATATTGTATTGTATTTCTGTTAAATTTCTATTCGTATAATAGTTTACAAAAGTTTATGATAGTTATTGTTTTATTTTTTTTAAGTTTTCAAGTTAATAGCGTCGGTGCAATGTATTTATGTTACAAGCTTTACGCATCTCAATTAAATTATAATTTAACATTAAATGTTTCCATTTATATGACCACATGTCCACATCTATAAAAAGGTTTGGTTAGTTTGTGGATTATTATAAAGTGTTTTCTTGTGATATTATTTTCTGATGTTAAGTAGCCACTAAAATCCATGAAGTTGATTAATCTGGTTTTATATGCACATTCTTTTGCAATCGACTTCATAATTTTGAAGTGGATCTTCTGCTATAGTGAAATGTAATAACCGAAGCCGAGCCCGATTAAACTCAATGCAGTTTCTCTTGTACACAACCATTGCTAGACCTTGTGGGGGGCGAATACTAAATTAAGATTTGCATTAAAATTCTAACCGGTCCTCAACTCGATTATAGTGAAAGCAAGACCTTTCCAAGAGTATAAAAAATAGACCATTGCAAAAATTCAAACGTACAAGCAGACATGCCGATGCATAAACTAAGATTTGCATGCACAAAATATGTAAAAATAATTTCACAAGACATAAATGAAAATGATTTTTTTGCAGAAATAGGTGACTTGAGATGGAAAAGAGTGCCATTAGGTGGTCAACAAATTTGTTTTCATATCTAGGTAAGTAGTTGTTCAAAACAGCGACCTTCAAGCTCATTTCTGCAAAAGTTCTGGACTTTCTGCAAAAAGCTGCAGATGGTTCTGAAAGAGGCTGTTTCATTCAGCGATCTTCATTAAGGTCGCTGTTTGATAGTCCCATCTTCCTTAAGGTCACTGTATGATAGTCCCATCTTAATGAGGTCGCTGTTTCATGAAACAAACTTCCAGAAAATCTCTGTTTGATATAGAAATGTTATAAAAGGTTGCTGAATGATATAGAAATGTTATTCAAGGTCGCCATTTGATAAAGAATTCTTATACAAAGTCGTCTTTTATAGAATAAAAAGGTAGAATATTACTGATTTCACAACTTAAAAAAAACGTATGACAAGTAAAAATAAAGGGGGTAGTGAAAATTTAGCACAAACCTTAAATTAATTTAATGATCTAAGTGGGAAATATTTGGATGTAGTTTGTTAATGATCTAGCTAACCCTTTGATGGTAGATGGATAAGGCAACTGTGTTAGAAGATGCAGCTAATTACATCCAAGAACTTCAAAATCGTGTGAAGGAACTTGAGGGATCATCCGGCACAATGAGAAATAACATGCAAGACTCGGCTATAACTGGTAAGAGATCTAGGCTTAGTAATAGTGCTGATGATGGCTCGTGTTCATATGAAGCAAACTTTGAAGAGAGTAGCAGCTCTTGCAATCCGGAGATAGAAGTGCGTACATCCGAATGCAGTCTACTTGTAGAAATCTACAGCCGGAAAAACGGCATATCATTAGTGAAAGTGCTAAGCGAGTTGCAAAAAGTTGGTTTATCTGTTAACAGTTGTAGCACCCTGCCATTTGCTGATACCACTCTTCTTGTTACCAGTATTGCTCAGGTTAACATCCATCTTGAATTCTTGGAATTATCTAATGGGTTCTTTGATAAAAAAAAAATATAAAGTCCGTACAGGAACATGGTTCTAGTAGTCCTGATTAATTTTTTCTCGATTTCTACAGAAGAATGATGACTTCGTTATGACATCTCCGGATCTTGTGAAGAACCTGCAACTAGTTGTTTAAATCACTAACTGAAGCAGAACTCGAAGTTCAATATTTCCATGCATCTATTTTATGAAGAAAGTAGGATGATTCAGCGACTTTTATGAAGGATGTGATATGAAACAGCGACTTTTATATGGTAGTGATATGAAACAGCGACTTTTATATGGTAGTGACATGAACCAGCGACTTTCAGCAAGGTTGTTGAATGAAACAGCGACTTTCAGCAAGGTTGTGCAGCTTTTGCAGAACATCTGACTTTTTGCAGAAATGAGCTTGAAGGTCGCTGTTTTGAACCGCTACTTACCTAGATATGAAAAAAAATTTGTTGACCACCTAATGCCACTCTTTTCCATCTCAAGTCACCTATTTCTGCAAAAAAATTCAATGAAAATTTAAAAATGAAACCGGTTCTCGCACGGTACCTCGGCGGCGACAACAATTTACAATGGTACTTGTTTTTAACCATTATGTAGAAACAAAGGGTATGGTATGGAGCAAACATGTCAAATGAGTTGAACACTTGCAAGGTTTCATTTATCACACTAATCATATATGCTACAAAACCCCTGACCCATTGTGATAATTTTAGATAAATCGATATATGCTTTTTTTGCAAGTAGATTAGGTACAAATCTAGGAGAAAAGTTGCTCACAGTACCAAACGATCTCACACTTGAATCATTTTATAAGTAATTGTATAAACACAGTGAAACCAATAAAAGTCAGTCTCAAAAGTATTGATTTTGATTCTCGCTAAGGATCAACAAGAAATCATCCATATCTGTTGTTGATGAAGTTGTATAACCACTGGACTTACCCAGCCTAGATCCAGTTCCCATGGCTCGACCCATGGTACAAAAGTCCTCCAATTAAGGAGCATCTAAGTATTGTAAATAGGAAACAATAATATAGTATGAATTCCGGACATTGTTTATATAGGAGTACAATCACACACGTACTTAGAGGTGTATGCGAGCTTGGAGCCTGTTTATAAATCAGCTCAAGCTTGAGCTTTGGATACTGAGCGAGCCTATGCGAGCCTATGATATACAAAGTCTAACCTTTCGAACATAAATGATTTTCGACCTCTCCTAAACCATTTCAAAAGGTTAGACTTTATATATCATATTTGAAAATTCATTTAGTTTCAAAATTCAAAGAAAAATTACAAAAAAATGATGACAGCTCAACCCAACCCATTGGAACTATAGACTGTTACATCTTTTTTTAGTTTATCCCATTTGGACCCATATGATAAGCTGTCACCAAAAAAAAAAAAAAAAAACAAATTCATTACCAAATGCTTAAATTGTAGAAGTCATATTATTCAGATGAGGAACTAATTAAAAAGGATCAAATTAAAAATCAGTTTTAATCGACTCAAGCTACAAGATTACCTGTGCATATGCATTTCCTTTGGTATATTCAGTTACTCCATAATTGTTGGGATTAATAGTAAGAGTTGTAGTTGTATTGGATGAAGTTGCAAGGGTTCTTTTCAGACGTGAAACTGACCACCATTGATCCACATAAATCACGAAAATAGCAACCTGTAGCGAGACGCTACACCCTTTTCTTTTTTTTTTCTTTTCCACCACGAATTTTAAACTGACGTAACTTTTTCATATTGTAATTATATATTTAAAGAAATTACAGCAAATTAAAGAGAAATTACACGAAAATTGCCATTTGGTGTAATTTTTTTTAAAAATACTATGGTTTGAAAAAAGTTATGTCCGTTTAAAAAATCGTGCTAGAAAAATAAAAGGAAAAGGCTAGAGAGACCCTACAGCAGCTATAGAATGTTAGGGCTTTTTTTTTTCTTTTTCACCACAATTTTTAAACGATTATAACATTTTTCATACCATAATATTTTCAAAAAAATTACACCAAACTAAATAAATGCAAAAGTCCAAGGTAAATCAAGTAAAAGGGGTTTCGATAAGGGATAAAAAAAATAATTATCCAAGTTAAATTTGCTAACAGCTGTGATTGTGAGTGTGGGTTGAGGCCGGCGACAGACGCGGTGATGTAGGCAGTGCAGATTACAGAAATGGGAAAAGTAACCAGTAATTGTGAACGATTTTATAGAAGAGAATGATGGTGGCGATTGTATGCACCAATTCAGGGTCCTTGACTTTGATAACAAATATAAACGCTTAAGTGTGTGTGAGACCTGTTGGTAAGGGGGACGGCCAAGGGCCGGCGAGGCACGGCGCCGCCCCGGAACACCGCCCCCTTGGCCCCTCCCCGTCTTCAGCGGCTCCCTGCAGCCGTTCTCGACGTCCCCCTCCATCACACACATACCTATACATACATACATACATATATATATATATATATATATTTAGCCCCATCCCCCACCCCCTTGGTCCATCCCCTTTAGGCCCATCCTCACACCCGCTTACGTGGCGGGTGACGTGGCTGCCCATCCTCCCCACACCATACCTTCAAGTCTGATAGTGTAATTGTGTGATAGTATTGATTATTCTTAATTTGGGTATATAAAAGAGCGGTTATATACTATAACTCATATTCAAAAGGGTCGTATTATTGGCACACCTTCGGGGATTAAATCGACACCCTCAATACGCATCGTATAGGCCTATACGATGCGTATTGAGGTGGGTTCAAACTTCTATGTCTGCCAAAGGCTGCCATTGTCCCCTACCAAAAAAGTAATACGCATCGTATAGGCCTATACGATGCGTATTGAGGGTGTCGATTTAATTTTTTAATTTTTGCAAGGTAGCTTCCTGTCACGCGGTAGCTTTCCATCACGCGAACGAAAAAGCAGCACTTTGGACATTTTTTGGTCTTCAAACATCTAGGAAACATTATTTGAGAATACCCCCTGAATTTATCAAAGCTTTTGCGTACTGATTATTTTAGTTGGTTTCGCGATTATGTTTTTCAACAGGGATGTAATGCAATGATTCCTCTCAATTGAATAGACCGACACTTGCTTCATACGACTCACTTGAATCGTCTCGGATGTAATAACAGTACGTTTAGCATCAGTGCCTGTTTAAATTGCAGAAAGCAAAGGATAACAGCTTCGGTTTCATCGGCTGCATTCGGAACAGGAGAGTTGAAAAAACTGCAATTGGAATTGATCGTGGAACAACACACTCTTGTTACCATATGACACATGATAAAAGCGCTTCTCTAGACAATCTGGGATTATGTTTCGCAAATTGGGGACCACATATTTGCTTCAAGATTTACGTCTGATGTCCAAGTTTCCCATAGTCACAAACGATTACGGTTTGTATTTCGCATAGCCACCGTTTCGGTAGTAAAAAAAGGTTACGGTTTGCAGATTCAATCTTCATTGCTTCATTAAAATTAATAAGGCGGTCTCTTTGCTTCATCCACTAGAACTATTTGTGTATGCATTCTGTTGGTACTGAACAACAGAATCAAGTTCTCAAAACAAGGATCGTTCTAATAGATTAAAGAGAATAAACCCTCGTTCCAACCAATTGTGGGTTAATAGATTCCGAAGCTGTTGTTTCAGTTATTACTGTTGATCCACAAAATCCAACAAATTGTGTCTAATGCAAGGATCTTCTAATGCGGTGTGTACGTTAAATACCGTTCACCGCTTTTTTAGTTGCTTCTCTTGTTAAGTTTCTGAACCAACCGAAATCCACAAATTCCAACAGTTTCTCCGTCGCTAACAGATAATAAACGGATTGTTGGACTTCTTGCTCCAAATGCAACTGTGAATATTGAATGTGCAAACTGAAACATCTTGACACGATATAATTGCAACACTGTTTGTTGGGTTTCCAATGCTCACACAGGGTGATAAACAATGTTGATACGAACACATGTGTTTTGAAATAGGCTTTGTTCTTCGTCCACTAGAACTATTTGTGTATGCATTCTTTTGGTAGTTAAAGCGCTAATGAGGCGCTATTAGAAGAAGTACCCAAACACTCCCTCTCTCTCCTCAGCTATACAACTATACAACCGATTCCTCTGGGTTTCTTAAATCGGATTTTCACTTAGGGTTTTTATTATTTGATCAGTGGGTTAACTTTGACTTATAAAACCCACTAGCAAAATAAGCGCTTTTATCTTGTTAGGGAAAGGAAAAATGGTTGATGATGTTTTTCAGTATTCGGATTTTGTTGGTTTGTTTCCAGCTAGGGTTTAGAATGGTATCTTTGCTTCATCCACTAGAACTATTTGTGTATGCATTCTTTGCTATAACAGGATGGATGTGACACACATAGATAGAGAAATATCTGATTGTTTCAGATTGTTATGAATGCACACAACGAATTTGACAACTGTGACAGCTTATTAAAAGTATAAATCACCTCCAATCATTTCCTAGTCAAATCACACACTATAAAGTTTAAACTTATCGTGTGTTGCAGTTTGGAAAGATGACCGAATAGAGATTTGAATTACAAACTGTGGAGAACTTGTTTGCGTTATCCATCAACATAAGCTAAAATGCTCTAAAATTAACAAGGCGGTCTCTTTGTTGCGTACTGATTATTGAAAAGATTTGTTGAAATCGAAGAAAAGAGTAAAAAAAATGAATTGAGGCATACATTAGGAACAAGAAGTCCAACAATTCGTTCATTATCTGTTGTTGTCTAAAACAATATGAATGCACGCAACGAATTTGACAACTGTGGAGCGTTGGGTATATTCGAAACCAACTAAAATAGGTTGGGTATATTCGAAACCAACTAAAATACGTTAAAATACGCTAAAATTACGTTACAATACGTTAAAATACGTTAAAATACGCTAAAATACGCTAAAATACGTTAAAATACGCTAAAATACGTTAAAATACGTTAAAATACGCTAAAATACCCTAAAATATGTTAAAATACCCTAAAATACATTAAAATACGTTAAAATACTCAAAAATACGTTAAAATACGCTAACTTACGTTACAATACGTTAAAATACGCTAAAATACGTAAAAATACCCTAAATAGGTTAAAATAAGCTAAAATACGTTAGAATACGCTCAAATACGTCAAAAATACGATTAAGTACGCAACAATATGTTAGAATACGTCAAAATACGCAAAAATACGTCAAAGTACGCGACTAACGATATTTACACACACGTATATATATAACAAGGCACTATGGAGTCCAAGTGGATTTCAAACAAAACTGTACGTAATCATTGAATACGATATTCGCACGCAACCGAACGGCACCGAAACGACTTATGTTGAAGGTATACGTCATAAAACGACAAAATATGCGAAATTTCGGCAAAAAACGAGACGTATACGCGTCGAACCGAGGGAAACACGATAAAACTAAATTTGAAATAATGCCCAATACGATCGTATAGGCCTATGTCGATCGTATATCAGCTTAATACGCATCGTATAGGCCTATACGATGCGTATTAAACTTTGAATTTTCTTAAAAATACCCCTGAATTTATAAAAAAAACAGGGGTATTTCAGTAAATTCATCGTTCAATATGCATCATATAGGCCTATACGATGCGTATTGAACTATAAATTTCTCAAAAATGTTTTTCAAATCAAGGGTTCCATCATTACAACCACTTGTTTTCAACGGGGATATAATGCAATGATTCCTCTCAATTGAATAGACAGACACTTGCTTCATAGGACTCACTTGAATCGTCTCGGAAGTACTGAACAACAGAAATAACAGCTTCGGTTTCATCAGCTGCATCGTTTACCGTCGAATGCATCCTTATTTTTGTAAATCGCACATACAAGCATGCCTTGAACGAGTCTAGAACACTCTAATCCTCAACCGGCTTTGAAACCAGACGGAATCTACGAAGAAACTGTTCGATTTCACGGTGACTGGAGAAATTAGCGACGAAGAAACTGTTCGACACAGAAATTGTTCGACTTCACGGTGAGTGGAGAAATTACAAGTTTTCAAAAAAATTTCATTCTGCTGTGAACTTGTTCTCTATGAAATGTCTCACTTAACAAGAGAAGTAACTAAAAAAGCGGTGAACGGTATTTAACGTACACACCGCATTCGAAGATCCTTGCATTAGACACAATTTGTTGGAATTTGTGGATTTCGGTTGGTTCAGATCTCTATTCGGTCATCTTTTCTCACAATATGGATCTCTATTCGGTCATCAAACAGGCATGCCTTGAAGTACTGAATCAAAAGAAATAACTGAAATAACATCTTCAGAATCTATTAACCCACAATTTGTTGGAATTTGTAGACAGACACTTGCTTCATAGGACTCACTTGAATCGTCTCGGAAGTACTGAACACCAGAAGGATGAGATATCTGCAGTTAGCTCGAAGAAGTTTCTCTCAATCAGTTGGTCCAATAGATTCTCCCTTTTAACAATGTCCTGTTAATTGTTGGAAATTTATGGATTTCGGTTGATTCAGACAGACACAATTTGTTTTCAACAGGGATGTAATGCAATGATTCTTCTCAATTGAATAGACAGACACTTGCTTCATAGGACTCGCTTGAATTGTCTCGGAAGTACGGAACAACAGAAGGATGAGATATCGGTAGTTACGAGATTCTTCGAGAATTAGAAAAGAAGAAAATATGGAACGACAAGGGTAGTATGAGTCCGAGTCCATTGTGGTTCGAGTTAGGTTTGTATTTCCCAGAGCCACCATTTCCGTAGTAAAAAAACGGTTGCGGTTTTCCACATTCAATCTTCATTGCTTCATTATAATTAATAATGCGGTCTCGATTGAAGATGTAATTGCAAGACTGTTTGTCATGCTTCCAATGCTCACGCAGGGTGATAAACAACGTTGATATTGAACGGATTATTGAACCAAGAAAGTCATTGGACTGTCGCAGATGAAGTCAAATGTAATCAAACTTGGACATTAGACGTAAATCTTGAAGAAACGGAACATAATCCCAGATTGTCTAAAGAAGCGCTTTTATCATGTGTGATCCAGAGGTCGGTCTTGGGTGGGCATAAAATCCGTGGGCCCGATTGAACGGATTATTGAACCAAGAAAGTCATTGGACTGCCACATATGAAGTCAAATGTGATCAAACTTGGACATCAGACGTAAATCTTGAAGAAACGGAACATAATCCCAGATTGTCTAAAGAAGCGCTTTTATCATGTGTGATACAGAGGTCGGTCTCGGGTGGGCATAATATCCGTGGGCCCTGATGCGTGTGAAGTGTCGTATATTTTAAATGTATATTTTAAGCCCTTTAACACTTTTTAGCCAAGTTTTGAATTTATAAAACACGATATTTACTAACACTAAACACACATATGGGCAAGTGCACCCATCGTGAGCGTAGTATAGTGTTGGTAAGATACCGAGGTCGTCCAATGACACAAGAGCTTTTAGTAACGGTTTAATCTCAAGGTCTAATCAAATCAAAAGTTTAGAAAAATGTTTTAAACTAGAAAAACAAAACTAACTAAAATGCTGAAAAATAAAATAAAAATAAAAACAGATAGACAAGATGAATCACTTGGATCCGACTCGTGTTTAGTGTAACCTTTGATTATTTCCGCACTTTTGCATTTTTAAGAGATTATCTTAGTTATTGTAGTAGGCACCTCTTCTAAAGGTGACGTTACCCTCGGCTAAGTAGTCTGAGTCAGCAGGGATACAGTCCTAAGTAGTCGGGTTAAAGTATTAATAGTAGTTTACATATGAGGGGATCAAGGAGTTCGGACCCCCGCCATCCAATACTAGTGTGTATTGAAAGAGGTCCTACTAAAGTTAACCTAGGTCCTTGCAGGATCTATACACTAAACAAGGAAAGACTCTTACCAAACCGTTCCCTTAACCCCGACCAGGTAGCCAACATACCTCCATATAGACCGCGGAGATATGAATGGTGAAAATCTATTATTTTATATAGACAGTAAAATAATGTCAAGACACCACGGACAAACGATAAGGAAGACTCACCTTCAACATAAGAAACTAGTTATTAAAGTCATTAATACATAACCAAATAAAAAGTGCGAAAAGATTAAAAATAAAAAGTATTACACTAGACACTTGTCTTCACCAAGTGATGTAAGAGACTTAGGCAAACATGGCCTTTGATTGTCAAGAACTCTTACGATCAATCTTGGATCACGAGACTACTCACACACTCTATGATGGATGATGGTGGTGGATGATGGTGTTGTGGTGGTGGTGGAGTGTGGGTGAAGTGTGAGAGATGTGGTTTGCCAAGGGATGGTTTGCAAATGAGCCAAGCACCCCTATTTATATCCTGCACAGAAGCCCGGACACGGCCCCGTGTCCACCCATATTCTCTTCCTTCATTAAATGCAGTTTGTCTGCATTAGTTGACCACGTCCCCCGTGTCCGCTAGGCATGACCCCGTGTGCAGAAGCGTATCTGTACTATCAAGATTTCCTCAGATTTTGAGATTCTTAGTGTTGACCACGGCCCCGTGTCCACTGGGCACGCCCCGGTGGTGGGTGATAGAAGCTTCTACAACTTTGTCTTTTCTGCAGACAGTTGGGCACGCCCCCGTGCTCATTGGGCACGGGGCATGTTCAGCCTTCTATTCTCTTGTTTTGATTGGGAAGATGCTGTCGAGGGGTCGGGCATTCCACGTTTATCCCTTTTCTTGTATTTATGTTAGATTTAGCTGCCTTTTTGCTTCTTTTGTTCATTTGAGCTCATTTAATCCTGAAAATACAAAAGGAAGACAAAAACACACTTTTTCCAACATTAGTACTAAAAAAGGGTTAGTTTAATGCCACATTTGATGTAATTTATATGTTGCATTTTGCACACATCAAATACCCCCACACTTGAATCTTTCCTTGTCCTCAAGCAAAACTCTTTATAATGTGGCTTTACACTCCCAAATGGAATGGGTAGAAGAGAAGGTTTTGGCTTGTCATAGAGTGTCGGGATTTCAAAGATTCTTTATTAAGTTTTATTTTTATTTATTTACAATCCTATTCGTCATGATTTATTTAAAACATTACATAAGATAAATTACTTATTAGGGCATAACATGCCTCTTTAAAATTACATTTATATACAAGTTTACATACCTCACGGGGGATCACTCAACACTCTGCCGAAGGTGTATTTTTGTGAAAACTCTCGAGAGCGGCATGGAACTTACTTCTACCATAAGCTTGCCAAGCAATCAATCCTCTTCCTTTTTAACTATATACCTTTGTAAATATCAAGAGGACTTTGGGGGAAGGGTTAGGCTTGGGTTAAAGGTAGGTGGTTGGGTTAGTGGTTAGTAGAAAAGGGCGAAAGGCGTAAAAAGCGTCGGTTCTCGTAAGACTTTTTATTTTTGTAACTTTTTATTTTGATGAAGCAATTCTTCAAACAAAGTTCTTCTTGATAAACTTGTTTGTTTATTTCTTTTGGCTTCATCATCATTTTTTTTTCAACATACGAAAGTCATAAGAAAAAATGAGCTTTGTTACTAAAATAATGGGTTTAAAATGAAAAAAGGTTTTGGTGGGTAAAAAGGGTGTTTGTTTTGGGTTAAGAAATGAAAAGGTTTAGGCTCAAAGGGGTTAACTAGGGGGATTTTGGGTAGGTGGTAAAAAAAAAAAAAATTAATGGTGTAGAAATAAAAAGGGTTAGTCATAATCCCTCCATCATTTACTTACTCGGGTTTAAGTTGGTAAGGACCGGGAATGTATCGTCGTGGCAAGTTCTAGAGTCGTAAGAACCAAGTGGCTATTCACACAAGAAACGAAAAATGAGCATTTAGTTTAAAGATGTGTATTTGTATGCTCAATAAAGGCTCAAAACTCACTTTTTGTGGGAATGGGTTTTTTTATGTGATCAAGTATATATAATCAAATTTTAACTAGATTTGTCATGCCGTTTCATAATTTTCTTATGTTGGTTCTTTTTATCACGACGCTATCGATTGTAAATTTGTAAAAATATCACCTTTTTAGAATTTGAAATTCCCAAATTAAACCTAGATAAGTAAAGAAAAATGAAAAATTTTTGAAAAAAATTGGGGTGTTTAGCGGTTCCAATAGAGTTTTGTGTAAGACTTGTAATTAGGACTTGCAAAATTCTAGGTTTTAACATCCCCCCCCCCCCCCCCCACTTAAATTACACAATGTCCTCAATGTGTCCCAAAAAAAAGTTTTAGGTTGATTGAATGTGTAAAAAGTTGTGAAAAAGCAAAAATTTATGTTACTGGGCGTCTGGACACGGCCCCGTGGTGTCCGGGCACGGCCCAGTGTTCAGATTGCCAGTAACAGAAAAGAAAGTAAAGTAACAGAAGGCTGGACACGGGGGCGTGTTCAGTGAGCACACCCCGTGTCCAGATACCTGAACTGGGCAATTTCCTGCAGATGGTTGAGCACGGGGCGTGTTGGCTGAGCACGGCCCCGTGCTGAACTTGCTGTAATGAAGAAAAATCGGCGGGAGGCTCTGTTTTTGTGCATGGGGTGCTGGTGCAAGTTTCCCTTGGTATCTTTCACCATTCCAAGTGTGTTTTTCCCATTACATCATCATCCAAACACCAAATTAATTAAAACAATCATTCATGAAAACTATTACATAAGGTCCTAGAGAATTTAAAGACAAGGCAGAAAAATAAAAACTAAAGGTCCTAAGATAGATGGGTCAAATGGTACATAAAATCATCCGAAGGAGTTCTACTTTAATAAGAATCAAAATTACGGAAATAGCTTTCCGGTATTTAAAAGCCTCGTAGAACTTTTAGACCGAGGGGTATTCCCTAGATGTGGTTAAAGCCATTCTTCTATCTCTCTTGGGAGGAAGAAGTCGGGCTCATTTTCCTCAACATCTTGCGTAGGGGGAGTGACACCAACCGGAACTCCTTGTAGTATGTCTCGAGGGGGCTCCAGGTGTATGGTGTACCATTCGGCCGGTATGAAGACTTCTGGTACCACATTCCATGCCCTTTGGGTGATAATTGGCACCAAAGGAGGAGAAGCGAGAATGTTCAACCTTTGGTGCAAAAGGTTGACCTCTCGAAGACATCCCTCTAGTCCCACCATCAAGTGATTGATACGGTCGACCAATGCTTCTTCCACTCCCGTCATTTCATCAATAGCTTCTCTTAAAGCGTAAATGTAGTTTACAAGAGAGTCTTCAACCGTTGATGACCTTCTCCCTTGTCGGTTGTTTCTGGAGTGCGATGAAGATGTTCCGCTAGTTCTGCTCGCCATTCTGAGGAAACATACCGAAAAGAGTTCAATTTTATGGAGACAGTACCTCGGACACGGCCCCGTGCTCAATGAGCAAGGCCCCGTGTTCAGATGTCTGCAGATTTTTGGAACAAGGAATCTTGGATTTTTAATTTGTTTTCATGATTTTTAAAACGTTTTTATGCAGAAACAACTTAAAACATTGTTGTAGAACTTATTTTTAACAAGATTTCTTGAATAAAAATCTAACAAACATCTCAATAAAGCTTGGAATTATGGAGATTTCAAGCTCTAATGGAGATATTAAGGAAAAATTGAAGAAGAAGGTAATGGATAAAAGTGGAAAAGACAAGATGGTAGTTGGGAACCTTCTTCAGAATATACCTAGGATGGTATGTGTGAAGATCCACCAGATATTTGTCTTTGGAGTGGTCCAAATGTGCAGGAATTTTGCTGCATTTATAGAAAATGACAGCACGCTGCACACGGCCCCGTGTCGGCTGGACACGGCCCCGTGTGCAGGCAAGATCCTGACACATTTTGTCCGTATTCTGACAGGAAATTAGACGGGAATCTTTGGGTGGACACGGGGGCGTGCTGACCAGGACACGGCCCCGTGTCTAGAGGCTGTTTATGGAGTTTCTTCTATTTTTAAGGAACTTATCCGGATCGGGTGGTTCCTTACTGGATGGAACAACCCCAAAGTGCCTGAGATACCTTAATTGCTCTAGACTAAGACGAGAACGCAAGAGGTTGTCGGTGAGGGTGATTCCTATGCTAAATGTAGGTGGACAAGTCCAACCCTTTCCCTGGCTCTTGTTAAAGAAGGGGTATGCCGAATCGCTCAGGTCTATGTATTCACCGAACAAAGTCGATGGGGAGTCCTTCACGGCACAATCGACACAGGGACGACTATCGCTCAAGTCTTCGCTAGAGTTAGAGGTGATTTCGGGAACAACGAAGTTGTTTTTATTCGAATGTGATCCCAATAATTCTTCTTGGGTATCTTCTTGAGGTGAATTGATGGAATCCATTTCAAGTTCCTTTACCCAATTAAGAACTAAATCCTCCATTTGAAATAATTCGTCAAGAAGCATTTCTCCTAGAAGATTCGATTGGGAGCATTCGAGAGAGAGATAGAGATTATTTTTACTTTCGCCCCTCTTAAGTCTACAGGAAAAAAATGGGTCTATATAATGGGGCTTATAATTTAGAAAATAACATTCTAAATCTTTATGAGCGCCACCACATATTTGACACCACGTACCATAAGAGTTCCGAAAGTAAAAAATATCAGTATCACTCATGGTTGTGTAAGAAATTACCAACCGTCGGGATCTTACGGTTCTGTTTTCAGTAACTGAAACTTGGGCACGGGGCGTGTTGAGTGGGCACGGCCCCGTGTTCAGCTTACTGTCTGACTTAAAACAGGATTGCCAGTACCAAAGATTGGGCACGGGGGCGTGTTCAGCGGGCACGCCCCGTGCCGAGTTCTGTAGAAGCTAGAAAAATTAAGAAAATCCTTAAAAAATAGAAAACTAAGAAAAAACGATTAGGCCGTTGATTCCTAACTTTCTTAAAATCCTTGTGTCCCCGGCAACGGCGCCAAAAACTTGATGCATGTGAAGTGTCGTATATTTTTAATGTATATTTTAAGCCCTTTAACACTTTTTAGCCAAGTTTTAAATTTATAAAACACGATATTTACTAACACTAAACACACATATGGGCAAGTGCACCCATCGTGAGCATAGTATAGTGTTGGTAAGATACCGAGGTCGTCCAAGGACACAAGAGCTTTTAGTACCGGTTTATCCTCAACGTCTAATCAAATCAAAAGTTTAGAGAAAGGTTTCAAACTAGAAAAATAAAACTAACTAAAATGCTGAAAAATAAAATAAAAATAAAAACAGATAGACAAGATGAATCACTTGGATCCGACTCGTGTTTAGTGTAACCTTTGATTATTTCCGCACTTTTGCATTTTTAAGAGATTATCTTAGTTATTGTAGTAGGCCCCTCTTCTGAAGGTGACGTTACCCTCAACCCAGTAGTTTGAGTCAGCAAGGATACAATCCTAAAGGGTTGGATTATTGAAAGATAATTAATTAAGTTATTAATGCATATTGTGGTAGGCCCCTCTTCTTGAGGTGACGTCCTAAGTAGCAAAGTAGTCTGAGTCAGCAGGGATACAGTCCTAAGTAGCCGGGTTAAAGTATTAATAGTAGTTTACATATGAGGGGATCAAGGAGTTCGTACCCCGGCCATCCAATACCAGTGGGTATTGAAGGAGGTCCTAATAAAGTTGACCCAGGTCCTTGTAGGATCTATACACTGAACAAGGCAAGACTCTTACCAAACCGTTCCCTTAACCCCCGACCAGGTAGCCAACATACCTCCATATAGACCGTGGAGATATGAATTGTGAAATTCTTTTATTTTATATAGACAGTAAAATAATGACAAGACACCACGGACAAACGATAAGGAAGACTCACCTTCAATATAAGAAACTAGTTATTAAAGTCATTAATACATAACCAAATAAAAAGTGTGAAAAGAATAAAAATAAAAAGTATTACACTAGACACTTGTATTCACCAAGTGATGTAAGAGACTTAGGCAAACATGGCCTTTGATTGTCAAGAACTCTTACGATCAATCTTGGATCCCGAGACTACTCAAACACTCTATGATGGATGATGGATACTGGTGGTGGATGATGGTGTTGTGGTGGTGGTGGAGTGTGGGTGAAGTGTGAGAGAGGTGGTTTGCCAAGGGATGGTTTGCAAATGAGCCAAGCACCCCTATTTATAGCCTGCTCAGAAGCCCGGACACGGCCCCGTGTCCATTGGGCACAGCCCCGTGTCCACCCATCTTCTCTTCCTTCATTAAATGCAGTTTGTCTGCATTAGTTGACCACGCCCCCCGTGTCCGCTAGGCACGAACCCGTGTGCAGAAGCGTATCTGTACTATCAAGATTTTCTCAGATTCAGCGAATCTTAGAGTTGACCACGGCCCCGTGTCCGCTGGGCACGCCCCCGTGGTGGGTGATAGAAGCTTCTACAGCTTTGTCTTTTCTGCAGACACTAGGGCAAGCCCCCGTGCTCATTGGGCACGGGGCGTGTTCAGCCTTCTGTTCTCTTGTTTTGCTTGGGAAAATGCTGTCGAGGGATCGGGTATGCCACGTTTATCCATTTTCTTGTATTTATGTTAGATTTAGCTGTCTTTTTGCTTCTTTTGTTCATTTGAGCTCATTTAATCCTGAAAATACAAAAGGAAGACAAAAACACACTTTTTCCAACATTAGTACTAAAAAAGGGTTAGTTTAATGCCACATTTGATGTAATTTATATGTTGCATTTTGCACACATCAGGCCCTATTGTCGGATTATTGAACCAAGAAAGTCATTGGACTGCCGCATATGAAGTCAAATGTGATCAAACTTGGACATCAGACGTAAATCTTGAAGAAACGGAACATAATCCCATATTGTCCAAAGAAGCGCTTTTATCATGTGTGATCCAGAGGTCGGTCTCGGGTGGGCATAAGATCCGTGGGCCCTATTGTCAGATCTGTGACTCCATGGAAGATGTGATTAAGGTAAGCGTGCCGTATCATGTGTCATAAAATGGAACATAATCCCAGATTGTCTAAAGAAGCACTTTTATCGTGAATGTTTCGAATCATCATAGAAGACGTATCGAGGGTGAGTTGTGGTTGATTTATAGGAGGAGGTTATGAAACAAATATATGTTTACGCGAATTTAAAGGACAATACTGACAGAGGTGCTGGTCTTTTCTCCCACTGTGCAAACTTGAAAAATCTCACCATAACACATCTAATATGACACATGATAAAAGCGCTTATTTAGACAATCTGGGATTATGTTCCGCAAATTGGGAACCACATATTCGTGTGTAAAAGCTTGGAAAGATGAACGAATAGAGAACTGTATATACACCCTTATTATTTGTTTACCACATGACACATGATAAAAGCGCTTCTTTAGACAATCTGGAATTATGTTCCGCAAATTGTGAACCACATTGTAGACTGATGGGCTTGAATGGTTCTAATAATACTTGAAAATGGAAATAATCGTGTCAAGATCTTTATCTATCATATCATCGACCAACTGCTCGAAATCCCTTTCGTTTCTCGGGTTCGCATTCGACACAACACAACAAAAAATAAATTCAAAAAAAATGTGGGCTGATACGCATCGTATAGGCCTATACGATGCGTATCAAGCCCGCCGTCAGACATAACCTGCACTTGTCAGTCTGCCATGTTTTTTTACTTTAATTCAATACGCATCGTATAGGCCTATACGATGCGTATTGAATTGAAAAAATGTGTAGATAGACAGGGGGTGCCATTAGAAAACCCCATTCACAAAATACTATCTCTAACATTCATTAATTACATTGTGTCTATTGGTGCCCCCCTCTCTCTCCTTTATTACATTGGTTTTTTAATTAAACTAGTTGATTTTCCGCCCACGCGTTGCGGCGGGGATCTAATGCCTGCAAAACGCGTGTCGGAAACGGCAAGCAGATACCGAATATCAAAACATAAATAAAAATGACGTGGTAACAATAGTCACTTCGTCCTAAAAAAGCGATTTTAAATAATCTAATATATAATAATAGGACCCACACGTCCTACACGTTAGAAATTCGGTTGTTTTCAGTTTAGTTATTACGGTGCTAACACATTAAAATATGGATGAGCTCGGTGCCGGTAACGGCACCGAAGGTACCGATCCGGAAAATCATCGAAATTAGGTACCAGCACCGAAAATGCTCGGTAAGATACGGTATGGTATTTGAAGGTGAAAATCAGTAAATACATGTATATATGGTGCTAGACCGGTGTCGAACCGAAAGTAACGATTCTGAAAACGCCAAAAGGTGGGTACCAAATTGATACCGAAAATGATTGGTGTAGTAAATTTGGTACTGATACGATACCGGTTTGATTACAGGATTTGATATGATTTGCTCATAAATAATCTAAATATCCAAGTTAATTTTACATGCTACAATTCATTCATTATAGAAAAAGCCAAAAAAGAAAACAAAATAAGTTGTTGTGTATATAAAACCTCATTCAAACGAAATACAGTTTACTTACAGTGTGTATGAAAAGTATTCTAAACGGTGCAATTACTTGCGTTGCTACGTTGCTACAGGATTTGATGAACTCGGTACCAACCGGTACCGAAAATATCGTTACCGAAAATACCGTTACCGGAAATCCCCAAAAGTGGGTAGCGGTACCGAATCACCTGGTATAGTACGGTACGGTTCGGTACCGGTTGGTACTGGTACGGTACCAGTATTTGCGGGTAAAAACCGGTGAATACCGGTACCAAACGGATACCGAAAATGTCAAAAGTAGGTACCGATTTGGTATCAAAAATATACCCGGTTAGGTAAATTTGATACCAATACCGGTACCCGATAGCATTTACTCATCCCCTTATGATGTTACTGTTCATTCTATTATAATTTTAATATATAGGTTAATTGGGTAGTCCCTCACAGGCCAGCCCAAGCACAAGTCAAATCAGGCTTGGGCCTTGGGCCACCAAAATTATAGTGCCTTCATTTAAAAAAAAATTATGTTATATGTATTGGGCTTGTGTTTGTGTGCGATTAGAGATGAAAATTGAAAGGTCATGAAGGCCGCTGCAAAGGTAAAGGCGTATAGATTAAGGGGCTGTTTGGCTAAGCTTATTTTAGTGACTTATTTACTTATTTACTTTTTGAAAAGTTAAAAGGTGTTTGGGTTAGTTTATTATGTGAGAGGAATAAGTAAATAAGTCATTCCATTATGACTTATTTGCTTTTCAAATAAGCAAATAAGTAAATAAGTAAAAAAAATAAGCTTAGCCAAACAGCCCCTAAGTCGAAATTTGTGAAAACCCAGATCAAAGAAGTGGTTTTTGATCTTTCTGGTGATTTAAATGAAGGGATCAAGAGGATTAGTGAGGCAATTGATGGGTTAGATATTGGGATTTTGATAATTAATGCAGAGGTTTCGTATCCTTATGCTAGGTTTTTTCATGAAGTGGATGATGAGTTGTTGACTAATTTGATTAAAGTCAACGTTGAGGGGACTACTAGAGTGACACAAGCTGTGTTGCCTCCTATGGTGAAGAGGAAGAAAGGTGCCATTGTGAATATTGGATCTGGTGCTGCTATTGTTATTCCTTCTGATCCTCTTTATGTTGTTTATGCTGCTACTAAAGCGTAATTTTTTTTTTATTAGTATAAAGTTTTGATTTTGAAATTTGGGTCATGGATCTTGATTAGTGCTGATTGGTGGTGTTGATTTGTTTAGGTATGTTGATCAGTTTTCAAGGTGTCTTTATGTTGAGTACAAGAATAGTGGCATTGATGTGCAGTGTCAAGTGTCAGGTACATTGTTGAATGTTTTACTTCATAGAAATTTTATTAATTAGTACACTAAGTTGGATGAACCGTTGTTATTGTTTTACATTTTTTCACAAAACTGTTGATTAAAAAAAGCGGTTCAAAAGGTCACTAAAACTTGTTGATCTCATCAGTATTTTCGTCGAAACCTACCAAACCGAACCATGAACACCCATGTTTTTCTCAAATTGTTTTTCACTAAAACTGGTTGAGCCGGCCCTGGTCCTTCACACCCATCCACACCCTTGGGTAGTCCCCAAAGGGATGATCCTTCACCCAATATGATGTGGCGACTACGTGGCGGATAATCCCCAAAGGGACTACCCAAACCACACCCCATGGTCTAATAGTCTAGCTTAAAATCCAACATATATAACTTTACCTCGAATGCGGAATGCCACGTTATAAGCCAGTTCATGCAGTCGTTCTGTGCTATAATCCCAATGTTGGTACAAGAGATAACAAACAACGAAATATAGGTAGAGAATCTATTCAAGGGTTGCTCTTTTATTAAATCGTGAATGAAAATTGGCAACAAATACATAGGATTGTTTAAATATGTAAAATACTTACAAACTAACTCCTTATTTCCAAAATGACTCGAACAATCTTTAAGACTTGGTGAAACTAGCGCGATTTAGTTCAACTAAGCATTGGAGTTTAAATTACTATCAATGGTCGTTTCCAGCCATTTTCGACGCCTCGTCTTCCCTACGACCGCGACAACGCTCGTCACATCAATGGTAAGTTCAACATCGAAAACCAAGATGTCATCCTTTCTATGGTTAGCAGTTAACAGGAGCTCAATTAAGAATCCTATTCTTAGAAGCCTGTTTTCTTTGACTAGATAATCCTTTGTTGGTAAATGAATTTAAGAAGCATGACATCTTGTTAGCCTCTAATGCAGGTCATTCCATCTAAAGGAAAGCTTTTATGTGCATCTCCTAGCCAGAAAACCAAACTAAAGTAGTGTTCTACATATCAAGATGGATGTGGTGACGAAAGTTCTAATCTTGATTAGCATGAAGGTATGTCTGACCTCAGTTGCCAATGCCATTTCTGGCGAAGCAATATTATACAGGCCACCTTATGCTCGTAAGTAATTTCCAACGAGTGATACTCATTTGTTTTGTAATGTACGGTTACTGAAACTATATCTTCATTAACTTAAGCCTTTAATTAATTATTTCTAGCATCAAGATGTTTCGGTCCAAAAGATGTAGGTGTCATGGTTGCAAGAGCGCACGGCAGCTTGTTCGCCTATGGAAAAGCCTGTGGATGGAAGTACCGAGTTCGTTGCACAAGTGGAACAAACAAAGCCATCCCCAATGCATGCACTGGAAACACTGTTGATGTTACAATTGTAGATCGGTGCGAGACATGTGGGGCGGATGTACTTGAGCTTTCGCAGGAGGCTTTTGCACAGATTGCACGTCCGGAGCTCGGGAAAGTGGATGTTGAATATGCACAGTACGTGTTACTATTTTTGAACTCGTTTCGCTCTTGAAGTTTACATTTTCGTATGTTATGTTACTAATTGGGATTTTTTTTTTGTTTTGGTTTCAGGATATGATGAGAGAAAATATGAACATCAAGTTACCAAATAAAAGCGCATATCCTGTTATAAGAGCATATGAATAAGTGTGACAGGATATGTAGATTGTATTATCGTTATAAAAGTTTAACTGGTTAATAAAATTGTTACATTTACTTTTCATAATTCATTTTTCTAAAACCTGTTCAGTTTTTAGAGATATGAATTATAAAAAGTACACTTCTAATACAAATCACCTTGTTTCTTTTTTTTTTCTTTCCTTCAAAAAGTTCAATTAACTAGAAATAAGTCCGGAATAGTCAGGAATTATCACTACTAGATATAAGAGTACCACCTGACATTCAATTAACTTAAAAAGTTTTATAGTTGGGAAGGACAGATTGTATATATTATCATGATAAATACAGATTATTGGAAAGCGTTCATAACCGGAACACGACCCTTATAAGAAATCAAACAAATACGGTACACATGTTATAGTGGATGGTATATCTAAAGAGTTGGATAGCTTCAGACTTTGATGCCTTGAACTAATGAACTTCACAGTTTTTGGTACATAAAGACAACAATATATACTTCACATTGTAATACCCAAATTTTGGTTTCAAGTTTTTTATTATATCCATTAGAAAGTGGTTTCTATTGTTATATTGGTGTATCCATTAAGGTGATCAAACTTGATTTCATGAGTATTTTCTTAGAACTTCTGCTTATATTTTTTCAGCAGAATCCACCTCAATCCTTACCTTGACTGTGTTTTAAAATTACCCTGCAACAACCCCTTTGTTGCCAAGAACAATATAAGGGACATTTTTTAGAACATAAAATAACTATTATCCTAGTCTTATAAATAGGTCAGAAAGTTTTATATGCAAGTTACAGTTACAAAGCTTATTATTCCCTATAAACCAACTTCCTAGGATTTTGGTCATATAGTTAGAGTTCCAATTCTGGTAACTCGTTGCAAGTAATAGGCCTTCCTCTCCATTATATTATCTCTAAATAATTCTCGTCTAAGTGAATCCGTATTACCACTTTGTGGGGTGGTAGAGGCTTTGTGCCTTTTTGGGAGAGAGCAGTGTTCAAATCCTGGTATAGAGTAGAATTGATGTAATTTAGTAGGGGTGTTTATGTAATCTTTGTCGTTAAAAAAAAGTGAATCGGTATATCCTTTTGACCATATATCTCTATGACAAAAAAGTGAATCGGTATATCCTTTTGACCATATGTCTCTATGACATTATCTTTAATTCGTTATATGATCCTTTTGTAAGTGGACCCCATATATTATCCTTTTGACCTTATATAATCAATAGAAGCCCAGACTAGCGAGTAATTATGTTAGAGCATTCTCATCCAATCCATCAAATTATACATGCATTCCACTAAAAAACAACTCTTATATCAATATGTTTTCACTAAAAACAAATACTTTTTCTCTCTCCTTTTCAATTAAATAATCGGTTTGAAGGGTCCAGCCTTGGGGAGTTTTTAAATAATCAATTATACATGCATGGAAGGGGAGTTTTTAAAGCTCTCGACATCATCGGTTCGGAGGGTCCAGCCTTGGGGCTACGGCTTAATATTAGAAAAACTGAATTATTTTGGCCGACATGTAACGGGGTGAAGGTCCGGCCAGGGCTTTTCCCCAGTGAGATTGGGAGGCCGGAGAAAGGTGTCAAACTGCTAGGAGGGGCAGTCAGCCGTGATTCTGGTTTTATTAGTGGTCTAGCGGCTAAGAGGGCAACGCGCGCTGTTGACATTATGGGGCACCTTCCCTTGTTGCGGGATCCTCAAAGCGAACTTCTTTTGCTTAGATCTTGTATGGGGGTTGCAAAGTTGCTTTTCGGTTTGCGAACTTGCCAGCCCCCTTTGTGGATGATGCTGTTTCATGTTTTGATAAAGGTCTTCGGGAGGCAATAGAAGACATTGTCGTATGTGGGGGTCCTTTTTTTGGTGAACTACAGTGGCGGATCGCGACTTTGCCAATGCGGCTTGGTGGGTTGGGCCTTCTCTCGGCCCGGGATGTGGCAGCCTATGCCTTTGTGGCTTCCAGGTCTCAATCTTGGGAGTTGCAGGACCACATATTACGTAACAGCGGGGTTGCTAACATTGATCCGGATTATGCCAGCGCCTTGGAACGCTTGCATGAATCTCTCCCTGACTTTGATCTCGGCGGTTTCTCTAACAAGGACACCGCCCCCAAAAAGCCGCAGAAAACTTTGGCGAATGCCCTTTGTTGTCGAATCGCACAAAGTCTGGGAGAAGATTTTCATTTGTCCCCCCGCCAGAAAGCCGTCATTGATTGCCTACAGAGGCCTCACGCTCAAGATTTCTTAACTGTTATTCCTATTGAAGGTCTGGGTCAACGTATGTCAGCGGTGGAGTACCGGTCAATCCTTAAGTACCGTTTGATGATCCCCATGTTCCCGAATGATGAAACTTGCCCAGTCTGCCGTAAAGCATGCCTGGATAAATACGGGGAGCATGCGTTACACTGTAGAGAGTTGTCGGGGTTTAAGTATCGCCATGACTTTGTTCGAGACGCGTTAATGGATATTCTCAGACGAGCAGGGATCTCGGCAAAGAAAGAGGCACCGGTGAATTTTCTTACAGACCCGTCGGAGGGGAGATCCACTCTACGCCCGGCTGACGTGCTAGTTTTTGGTTGGGAGGGCGGGAAAATGGGTTTGTGGCGGGTCAAGCAGTACTGAAAGCAGAGTCGAAGAAGGTGGAAAAGCACGCGAAAGCTTGTGAGGATAATCAGCATGCCTTTGTCCCCCTAGCGTTTGACACGTTTGGCTCTTTGGCGCCAGAGGCAGTTCGTTTCTTGTCCAGAGTTCAGCGTGTAGTCCACAGCAACTTTTCGACCCCTCAGGGGCGAGGCTTTGTTTTTAGTAGATTAGAGTTTTCTATTCAGAAAGGGATGGCGGGCGCAGTTTGTTGCTCGTCTACCTGCTATTCTTATGTAATTTGCCCTGATGATTGGAATGAAAACTAGCTTGTTAAAAAAAAAAAAATTAAATAATATTATCATCACATTTTTCTCTTTCCTTCACTCACAACCACTTTTAATATATATTAAAAAAATTATACTGGGTGAACAGTGTCCCCCCAAATATACAGATAAACAGTAACATTTTCTCTCTCCTCCACTCACAACCACTTTTTTTACCCTTTACAATATAAAAACTCACCCTCACAAGTTTTGATGGATTGGATGAGAATGCTCTTAACGTATAGTATCTTCAACGCAAATATAGAGAATTTCCACATATGTTAACTTACTGTCAATGGTTTAACAACCCAATTATTAATATTTACAATTATAATAATTAAATTACCATTATATATTGTAAACCATGGGTAGACAAGTGGGTTTGGGATCTCATTAACTAAGAGTAGTGAGGTGATGGTAAGTAATATGGTTTACTCAAGAAATCCTTTCATTGAAAGTTAAAAACTAATTAAGCAATAAAAATATCTGGTAACTAATTACCACAATAGGCTTTCGGGCGGCGAGTTTCCTCCGGAATGGTGAAGGCCGAGTCACTTGTTGCGTTTGTGAGCGTGGATGGACTTTTGCTAGGGGTGCAAACGAGCCGAGCCGAACCCGAGCTCGACTAGGCTCGAGCTCGAGCTCGTTTATCATATGAAAGCTCGAGCTCGAGCTCGGCTCGATTCGAGCTTTATTTCTAAAGCTTGAACTCGACTCGAAGGTAATTTTTCAAGCTTGAGCTCGGCTCGGGCTCGACTCGTTTAGTATTTATTAATAAATTTGTATTAATTATATTTATTGTTATACATATATAATTAAGTTATTTTTTTATATTTATATAAATGGTAATTATTATTATATAAATATATGTTTAATATATTAATAAAAAATATATAAATAGAAAGCTCGTTTAGGCTCGCGAGCCAGCTCGAGCTCGATAAGCGAATCTCGGGCTCGGGCTCGTTTGCTAAACGAGCTTGTTTGCACCCCAGTCTTCTGCCATCGGGTTCACTCACGTGATCCAGCTTTGTTGATTGAATATATATATATATATATATATATATATATATATATATATATATATATATATGCGCTAATTATAATGAAGATACTCACCCCAGTTGAAGAAACCTAGGAAACTCACTTGTGTGGATAGGAGAAAGCCACGTCAATTCAATGATCAGCTATAAAAGTTGTTAAGTAAAGGTAGTATTGGAAATTCACAGTGGACAATTTAAGAGTGATAAGGTGGTTAAACTCCACGTCAATTCAATGATCAGCTATAAAAGTTGTGAAGTAAGTGTAGTATTGGAAGTTCAAAGTGGACAATTTAAGAGTGATAAGGTGGTTCCTGCAAAAGTCTCTTTTGCATCTATCCTTATCCATTTAATGCATGCATAGTATTCTTCTTTTGTCCTTATTTCTTTAAACATCTGATACAAGCTTTTATTTGAATATCCTTCTTCTTCGAGACACCATTCTTTCTTTCTCTATTAACCAGATCTCTCTTCTTCAACACACCTTCCACATTTTTTTTGAAAAACAATTTCTGCAACAAAGAATCAGAGTTGAAGATGTCATATAGAACGACCAAAATCACAAGATACAGATCGAATAACTGATTGTCCAGATCCACGGTGTCTTTCCCTGTCTCTCTTCACAAGATCCAGATTCAGCATCTTGAAGAAAATCGCACATGAATATGAATATGAATATGAATATGAAGATGATGATGATGATGATGAATAAGATACGAAGATGACGATGAATCAGATATGGATCTTATTATTTTTTTTAAATTCTTTTATGTTTTTTTTATCTAAAATTACACATTTTTGTAAGTTTTTTTAGTTGAATAAGGTATTTAAGGTATAAAATGTGTAAAAATGTGTTATTTATGACTTTCAGATCTAAACAAATCAAAACAGTTGGATTTAAGTTCTTGTTAGATTACTGATATTACTTGTAGTTATTTTCTTGGTATAATCATGAAACATAGTGGGTTTTTTTTTTTTACGTTACTATAGTTACATAAAAATAGGGTGGGGTTGTGTTTGTTGGTGTTACACATGTGACCTATAATGTGTAAAGTCTGTTTGTTTTTTTATTATTGATTTTATCATTTTTTTTTTGTAAAATTTGTTTCATATTTGAACAAATCGAAATATTTTGATCCAAGTTCTTGTTTATTGGATTAATATCGAAGTTACTTTCTTGTTTCTTGTTATTATTTGTAGTTCTTTTCTTGATATAATCATGGAACAGAGTTAATTTTGTTGTTACATAACAAGCAAGGTGAGTTTTTGTATAATAAAATAGAGTAAATTATTATTATTAATAACTGATAATAGGGAAAGGAAATGAACAGTGATAAAAAAATATTATGTGGCGTATTATTGTGCACGTGTTTCACTCTCCTTTCTTCCCATCTTCTCAAAAGAGACATACAGGCACAAAGAGAAAAGGGAGAAAGACAGAGGCGGAAGACAATAGAGAGAGCCGGAGCCGGTGAATCTCCGGCAACCGACCCCACGCGTGCTCGCCTCACACCCACAGAGACGAAGTCGTCGAGTCTAGGGTTTCCCGGCTAGGGTTCCGAGCAAGTTCTCGCAATTTCCGGTTAGCCTTTTTCTCTTTTCTCTTGCATGTTGGCTATTTGGTTAGATCGGTTGTCCATGAGCCTTAATCTGACGAGTCATGCTGATCTGATGAGTAGGTTACCTCCGGTGAGGTTCCGGCGAAGATTTCGGTACCGCTCGGATTGGGTTAGTCTGTGTTGTTCGCTATCACACTTCACCATCAGACTCGGTCTTGTCCGGTGAGTTTATTTGGTTTGCTCTTTGTTTTCATGTGGTGCTTTGTTTTGGCTTTTGGTTGAAGCAAGAAATTGAATTGTGATCTGGTGTGAAAGTTTTTTTATAAATCGTATTGAGTTAAAAAGAAATTGAATTGTGATCTTGTGGGTTTAAGTTTCTGGATACATAATATTGGGTTAATGACATTTGAACCCTAGAAACATATATCATAAGTTGAGTTTGAATCTTAGAAACACGGTTTGATTTAAACTTTTCAAGACTCGTGTATGTGTTAATAGCACATGAATTGAGCTTGGTTTAATTCAGTATATATATTTTTGAGCTATCATGTTTTAAATTGATGTTGCTTAATGTAGTGTATTAATTCTAATGTTTAACTATTAGAGATTTTGAACTTGAATTGAGCTCTAATTTTTTTCAAACCTGTGTTTTAGTTTCATGTAGATAGCACACTCCACCATCAAACTACCATTCAATAATGAAGTAAATATGCAGTGAATCTTTATTACTGAAAGATAAGCTATAAAGTGTCATGTAGATGTCTGAGACTGTGAAGTGTGTCAAGAGACGCCTCAGCGCGAGGCGAAGCACACATCGGTTCAGGTGAGGCTAGGTGTAGGGCTGCAGAAATTAATTTAGAGCATTCTACTTGATAAGATTACAAAGCATCAAAGTTATGAAAATCAAATCTACCAACAATTTAAAAGATAAAATAAAACCCTATATAAATTTTGGGCAACTGAGCTTTCTGATACAGGGTGTGAACAAGTGTAGCATGCTTTCTACAAAAAGAAAGGTATCATAAAACATTGACTCGTCAAGATTAACTGCTTTTGAAATCCGAATTTTTTGTATTTTTGTATTTCCAAAAGAAGAGATCGAGTGGCTATAATAAAACTGAACAACTTCTGTTTATTTTTTGGCCAGGTCAGCAGGCGAAGCGGGTTTTGGTGATCATATAGGTATGGCTCTGGAGTAGGGTTTGTTGGTGAAAAAGGCAGTCGACCGGCGCACTGTTGTTGTTCAGGTCGAGATTGAACTGTGTCTACATGTTTGCTCTATGTACAGGTTTTGTATATAACACACGTACAGTGGGGTTATGGATTTCGTGAAAGCCACACATGAGAGTGACACAAGAGTATGTTTTATGTTATCTTCCTTTCAACTCATTATTAATTATACTGTATAACATCGGTCTATTAGTATTATTATTTTTTCTTTGGTGCTCGCTTCTGAAGCTAGAAGAAAACATAAAACCAGGGGCAACACAACTTCTGCAGGTTATTTGAACTTTTCTTTCTTTCTTTGTTTTTCTTTTTTTACTATAAATATTAAAATGTATTATTGTGAGTGCACAAAATTTTCCTACATTTGTGTCGCAGTGAATCATATCCATAATTAAAATTTTCCAGGTCTATTTGGAAGTCAAGCTGCCAAAACAATTAGAACTATAGATACAACGATTAACTGCAAATTTATACGAAAAAAGTGGCAATTTGGCCCATTTTCACATGGCTGGGTCGATTTAGGTTATATGTGTAATTTCTACATTTTTAACGGGTAATAAATTTGAAAGAGAATTACGTATAGAAAGGTGTTTTCAGTAGGGTAATAAACCATGGTTAACATTTCACATTATGATAAAAGGGGGCATATATTAATATATATTGTTAATCAACAGGTGGTGAAGTTGAATCCATTGAGTTAGAATCTGGACTCAGGTTTGTGCCTGAAGGCTTAGATATCAACTCCAACTCCGAAAGGTTAGTGAGCAGTATCTAATGCATAATGGATAAGTAAATCGAGTCGCATATTTTGGAATGGGTCAAAAGTGACCAGAAGTGTATATATTTAATTCTTACAACCTATTATATGTCTTAATTCATATATTTGGATTAGTAATTAATTATGTTCAATACATTTTATATTTATATGATTCAAGAATAAAAAGGAAAAAGTGGATGTGTGGACCCACCCAAGCAATTTGATTTGTTTTGACCCGTATTTAAAAGTTATTCGTTATTACCAGAAACCATTCCAACCCAGTACCCAACCAGGCGACCAGCCCATTTTAACAACCTCATATATTATGTTTATGATTAAATTGTTCAGGTCCAACAAGAATAGAGTTTTCTCATTGACTAGAAAAGGTGGGAGTGACCTTCAGACAGGGGCAGAGGAGTTGCCAGCCAATCATGAATTGGCATAACTTTCTGAACATGAATCGTCACCTGAACTGATGTATACTCCTACTTATGACCTCTTATGTCTCTTTATTCATACACAGATTGATTAATGTTATAGTAATTTGGTTTTCTTCATCATATTCGATACATTTTTTATATGTATGACTCAAAAAAAGGAAAAGGAGAATGTTTATTGGGCCACCCTACTAATTTGCTTTGACCCGTATTAAAAGATATCCGCTATTACTAAAAACCAAACCATTGTGACCCAATATCCAAGTAGTCCGTTTTAACCACCTCTTATGGTATATTCTTATAGGTTTTAATTGTCCGGATCCAACAAGAAGAGAATTTTCTTATTGACTAGAAAAAGTGGGGATAGACTTGGACCAACAGTGGCAGAGTTCACTGGTCCCAGTTTCAAGTTGACTCGACTTTCTAAAAAAGAATTGTCAGCTGAATGTAATGGTTCATCATTTGGTTAATTACTTTTTCGTTATATATTGCACTTAGAATTGCACCAGCCGTTTATGTTTCTTTACCATTAGACTGAAAGGTTTACTTTTTATTTCTAACAGATGGGTCAAATGGGTAAAAGTTATTTCTAGCAGACTGGTATGTTTAATTCACCATCGAGATGTCCGCGTTTGAGGTTTGATCAGAGGTATCTCTATTCAGACTGTTCAAAATCTACATAAAACTATAAAGAAGTCAACGATGATATTCTTGATTGAATTGCAGCAGTCGACTTGATAGAAACGCATTGGAGGATGGGGTTACACCAACACTGAACAAACTCACAAGTCTTGGCGAGTTGTGGGTAAAAATTTGTATTCTTTTACAAACATATTTGACTTTGATTATTACTCGAGCTTTGATATTTTGCTCTTCTTATCATGTCATGATCAGCATTATGGAATTTGGATCACTTAAAAGGAGGCTACCAAAAACCTTATTCAATCTATCTGGAATTCCACAAGTGTAAGAACAACAAAAACCATCTGTAGATGATCAACTCGAAATGCCGATGTGGAGGCAATGGAAGGTATACAAGTGAAGGTATTAGTGACACGAAGAAAACTAGGTGTCCGGACGCATGAAGCAAATGGAAATGAAAAAAAAAACTTTTGTGATCTATGTATGGAAGACTGTATATATTAAAACCTATGTATTTGTCTTAAACGTCCAGTTGAAACATATACATCCCTTTGTATCAACTTCATTAGTGTAAAAGGATCAACTTCATTGGTGCAAGTAAATTTTAAACCGAGAACGATTCGGTTTAGCGCGCCGCAACGCGCGCAAGATATAACACTAGTTTATATAACATTTTATGTCATATGTGTATTTAAAATTTTAATTTTGTATCTTTTTCTTAGTTGATTTATTTTGCTGTTTATGGTGGATTCAAATGGCACAAAAAAAAAAGCAAAGTAGATATGGTTATTGTTTATTTTGGTGTTTATGTGTTTATCCTTGGTGTTAATAGCTAGAAACATACTTGATTTTGATTATTTGAGTTATGAATCTTCAAGATCTGGTCTTTTTTTATTGGTACACTACGTAACAGGGTGTTAGAAATGTAACAATTAAATCAAAAATGCTGGTTACTTTTTTTTGTGTTACAGAAAATAAAGTGCATTGTTAAACTTTTTCAGATTATTGTGAAAATAAAGTGCGTTGTTACACTAATTTTCTTCATAGTATTGTAAAAATAAAGTGTCTGTTACGGAAAACAAAGTGTGTTGTTACATTTTTTGTGTTACAAAAACAAAGTGGGTTTTACATAATTGACGTAAAATTGATCATGTAAAAATTTATGTTAACATTTTTATGTAATATTTTATGTTACAAAAATAAAGTGTGTCATTACAAATATGGCGTAAATCGAGCATGTAAAAATGTATATTACATTTTTATGTAATAAAAGCAAACAAGATCTGATGTATATCAAAAAAATGAAAAAAAAAGTACTATATGAAAAGTAAAAGTATGGGAGAGAGTATAAAAAGTCAAAAAAACAAAAAAAATACAGAATACCCTTCTTGATGGATGTCGCCTGATGGGTACAAATTACCATATTTAAACAATAACCAGAAGGCTGTCCATTACTATAATACCCTTATGTTCCTTTTAGCAACTATCAGGTTTTTTAATATGTAAAAATGAGATATTTGGTCATGATAAAAAGAGAGCCGTAGATCTAATTTAATCAATTGTTAAAACATAGTTTTCATAGTTTACAGTGTACTTCCATATCACTAGCTATTTATCAAAAAGTAAGAAATTTATCAGGACAAGAGTTTAATGTTACATATATCAAAAAGCAAGAAATTATGTTACATTATTATGATCACTCAAAATAGTAAGAATTTTATCCACACTACATTCGACTACTCCTGAGTTGCTATGTTTTTCAATTCGTTTATGTAACATAATATATCTTCATTTTTTTTGTAACAAGCATTGTGCTAAAAAATAAAGCATGTTACAGTACGCTTTTTTGTTGTAACAAATTTTGCGCTAAAAAAAGTAAGAAATTTTTCTCAAGCGAATACATGTCACAGTATATAGCAAAAAATGTAACATCACATTTTTTTGTTTTTAAGAAATGAAAAAAATGTACAAAAAGTAGTTAGTTGTAACATAATATATCTTCATTTTTTTGTAACAAGCCTTGTGCTAAAAATAAAGCCTTATTGCTTTTTTGTGTTACAGAAATAATGTCCGTTACAGAAAATAAAGTGTACTGTTACACTTTTTTAGATTGTTGTAAAAATAAAGTGTGTTGTTACATTTTTTCCAGGTTATTGTAAAAATAAAGTGACTGTTACAGAAACAAAGTGTGTTGTTACATCTTTTTTGTATTAGAAATGTGACAATCGAAGCAAAAATGCATGTTACATTTTTTGTGTTACAAAAAAAGTGGTTGTTACATATGTGATGTAAAATTGATCATGTAAAAATTATATGTTACGTTTCTATATAACATTTGATCATGTAAAAGTTATATGTTACGTTTCTATGTAATATTTTATGTTACAGAAATAAAGTGCGTTATTACAAATGTGACGTAAATTGATAATTAAAAAATGTATGTTACATTTTTAAATAATACCAATACAAATGATATAGGTAACAATTTTTGTGTCAGTTACATCTAAATATAAAAAAAGAAACAAAACATGTGATGTATATAAAAAATGAAAAAGAAGGAATTACATCAAAAGTAAAAGTATGGAAAAGAGTATAAAAGACATTAGTTTTGATGTAACATAATTTTTTGAATTAACTTATTTTTTAGTACCCCACCCAACACCCACATCCATTACCATTTATAGCAAATTATTTCTTTTTTTGTGTTGATATCCATTTACCCTTTATAGCAAATTATTTCTTTTTTTTTTTTGATACAAAGTGTTTTTTTAATATCCTAGAACCATTTATTTTTACGTGGGTATTTTTATATATAAAAAATGTTAACAAAAACATTTTAGTTTTTTAATATCATGTTACACTTATAACGCACATAGTTTATGTAACATATTTTCACAAAAGACTTTTCAACAAATTCTATAGTATAAGTTTTTTTTTGACAGTTTGTACACTGGGAATGCCAAAAAAATAGTCGTCATTATGTTTGATGTAGGGGTTCGGTTTTTTTTTATTTTTAACAAAAAATACTTTTTGATGTGACAATCTATTCTAGTGATAGATGTGTACTAGGGGACATATGTTTGTACTTTACTTTATACATTAGCACCTTTTTTTTATTAATCCGATGTTACTAGTCATCGTGTTTGATGGGTTTTTTACTCGAGACCATTGACTTTTAAATTTAAATCAATGGTTGGATTTGGTCCTTTATTTTTATACTATTTTTTTTTTAACATTTATGTTAATCTAATAGAGACAATGTTACACGATCAAAATACAACAACACCATCTAACATATTATAGACTATTTTGATTATGGTACATAAATTGTAGAACTTTTTTATGTTAGATACATACACTACAAGAAAACTGGGTTTTTAGTACGCGCAAAAGCGTTCTAAAATGCTATTTTATAGGACCTTTCATTTAATAGGACCAACGGCAAAAGCGTTTCATGTAAAGGGGTCGTAATAAGTCCCGGAACTAAAAAAGCGTCCTAACATCTCAAATAAGATTATGAAACCAATTTTATGGTCGCATAATATGTCTTTGAACAACCAAAATAGTGTACTCATAAAAACATATTAGGACACTTTTACGATGTTCTAACATTTGCTTACATACTTTTAATCTTTTGATACACTTACAAGCGTCCTTAGAAATTAATTGATAGGACTCTTATGATGTAACATTATAACTAATTTAGTACCAAGAAAAAGGTCCTAATATACCAAATAAGATTATGAAACCAATTTTATGGTCGCATGATATGTCTATAGACAACTTGAATAGCGTCCTAAAAAGAACATATTAGGACACTTTTACAATGTTCTAATATGTGATTACCTACTTTTAATCTTTTGATACACATACAAGCGTCCTTAAAAATTAATTTATAGAACCCTTATGATGTAACGTTATAGCTACCTTAATATCAAGAAAATGGTCCTAATATCCCAAATAAGATTATAAAATCAATTTTATAAACAGACCATCAACATATAACATCGTAATAGTTATTGTATAACATCAACTAATGAAAGAAATAAAACTTCATTATATTTCAAATAAGCATGTTCATAACAAAAACGCTAACCATTAATAAGTTATAACATTATCTAACATAAAGTCTTAACATTTAACAAAGAAATTAAAAGCAATTAAAGAAATAAGAAACATAAAATCTTGAGTCATCATGCGTCCTCAATCCTCATGGACTACCTACAAATAAACCATCCATGTATAAGCATTAAGTTCCATGATATTAAAATTATTTGTATCACAAGTTTAACAAATACATAACCGAGATGAATGGACAGGGCCATGCGATGGATGCACCAATAGAATCTTGAATTGTAGAAAATAAACCATACGGTCTTACCAAGTTTCCATCTTTTTTATTGGTACTTGAACGTTTACCTCACACCATTCTGGTCCAATCTTTGTACCACCAACTAAGATCATTTGGGTCCAAGCTCTTGACCCTTCCTCTTGCTACAGTCTCGGTAGAGTTTAGAATGTTTTTGAGGAAAACTTCATCTCCGACCTAGATTTTAATTTTCAACGAATATTTATTAAACTCTAGTCATAATAGTGCAAAAAATCATTTTACAAAAAAATTAATAAAGTTTTACACTAGCAGGCTAACATTTTTATAGAAAAACTAAGGAAAATTGGTTATTAATAATCCCACGTTTACAAACAAGAATAGCCACCACCACCACACTACACACTAATCCTTTGTAGTGGAACTTTTAGTTGTTAGATGTTATTCATGATGAAAAACTAATAGGATAAAGATGAAGAAGATTACTATTGTGGTCATTTAATAGGCGCTAACATTTAGTACCCCAAAAAGCACGAGCCTTTGTCCATGTGTAGACACATTAAAATAGAGTTCCAGTTGATACCTAACAATGTGTTTAACCCCCTAGAAATTGGAAGTTAAGTAGTTTACCTCTTACAATGGTGTGAACTCCTGAAAAGGTGAAATCTCAGCTCTAAAAAAATCACCAATGCTGGGCGGCCGACGAGTGTGAGGGACGAGATGGGTCAGGCCGTCAGGGTTCACTGAGGTTAGGCTACTGGCTGCGTTTCTGATTGTGGAACCCTAAAATGTGTTTAAATGATTTGAACTAAAAAAAAGGGTTTAAAAGCACTTTTAAACAAATAAAAAAAAGGCAAGAGAAGGGAACCGGACCTGCGCCGCTGTGGATATAAATCTAAGTTTTATCCGCTGGAACATGATTCTGTAGTCTTTATGGGTTCACTTTAGTTTTTTGCATATAACTTCTATTAAAGTTTCGAAACGCAATGGGTTCCTAGGAACCCATAAGAAACTATGTTGGTCCGCCCCTGCTTCTAATAACTTATATAGAAAGATAAGCTAATGGTATACCTTGATATCAGATACTGCTATTTACAACACACAATCCAAGTTGGTTATTCATTAATCTCTGAAGTGAAGGCAAAGATAACCCATCTGTTATAAAAGTATAAAACAATGAACTTGTGAAAAAATGCAATCAAGACTATGCAAAATCGACCCCAATAAAACTGGTTTCTAGCACGCCCACAAGAAAAAAAACACTTTAAAAAACTACACACAAAACATCATAATCATTTATGTGAAAATGACACAAGTTTTAAATTCCCCAGGTCCATTTTTATACATAGCATTTTAGCTTGATTCCACTTTTATATAGCGCTTCCAATAATAAAGCAGTTTTCATTTACTTTTGGTTAAAAAAACCAAACCAGTGGGAAAGCCAAGATGTCCACCAAAGTATGCTTTATCATTTTATATTTAATATATTTTCTTTTACACTGCCAAAAGATTGCAAAATATGCCATTTGATGATATATAGAGTCTTGACCCAAACAAATTAAGCCTGATTCATATAATCTTAATGTTAATTAAGCTACATCACACAATTACATAGTTGGCTAGCGAACACAGAATAAAACTGGCCCCTAACAATATACTAAAACAAAAGCTATCAATTAACCTATTCAGGCAACCAACACATAATTTCACATACATAAAAACAATCTTAAGTTGATGTTACCTGAAGCTTCTCATGTTAATCAGTAAAAAGGAGTTTTAATTGACGTGTATTCTTGCAACGTTGATTTGCTATCCCAATAAATACAGAGTGAAAGACGAAGCGAATAGATCTACAATCTACAACCGCCGAAGACTAGAACAAAACCAAACACACGCCTTACACCACACCAAAAGAGAACTCCCCAAACTAAAGCAAATAAAATGAATTTCTACATAGCAACAGAATGGAATGGAATAGCAAAGTTAACCTAATTTTGTGTGATCCGTACCTTTTCCTCGCGTTTGCAGTAGTCGTCTCTGGCTTTGACTTGAAGAGTCTTTTCATGCCGACATGACGGCACTGGCACAACGATTGGAAGGAAGGCCTTGCTCTATGGTGGATCTTGGGTTTCAACAAGAAGGGTCGTTAGTTTCAATTTTGGGGGTAGGTTTCAAAAGATAAAGAAGTTTGGGTTTATTTGGAGGAATTTTGGGTTGAGCGTGAAGAAATTTTAGTCGGAGGGACTACCAAACAGCCCCTAGCCCCTTAGATATTTGTGGTGTTTGTTTTTTCAGAGGTAAAACGTCTGCAGTCTGCGGACCACATCTGCAGACATCTGCAGCTGAAAAGGTGGTCCAAACCTCTACAGTCTACAAAAAGAAGACTGTTTGTTTTTTAACTTTTGCAAACGTTTATCAACAAGATTCAAAGCGACAAAACAATAACAACAACACGATTCAAAGTTTTTAACTCACGTAATCGATTCATCATAACACATGTTAATTATTCCTAACTTCAAACTTTTAACAACAACACGATTCAAAGTGACAAAACAATTATTCCTAACTGCAAATTTTTAACAACACCATACTTTCTCACTGGATGAATATTATAAAGCAAGGGGCAACAATCCTATTTCCAACTAGAAATACCAGCTCTATCTAAACAACATATACAAATAGCAGCTCTATCTTTGTGCAAAAAAAAAACACAAACAAACAGCAGATCTAGGGTTAGAATCCGTACCAGATGTCTTGAGTGAGCGTTTGAAGATGAATCACTCTGTGAAATTGGAGCTGGGATGGTTAGGTTTTTAACCGAGCACAGCTATGTGAACAGAGGTGGAGATGGAGATCGATGTGGTGGCTTCGACGGTGGTCCGGTGGGTTCGACGGAGATACGCTGGCTTCGACGGTGCCTTCGACGGTTGTAAGGTCGCTTCGATGGTAAACGAGGGGGCAACGGAGGTGGAGGTCGACGTGGGGGCCGGCGGAGGAGGTGGAGCTCGACGTGGGCGGCGGCGGAGGTGGAGATGCGGCTGGAGAAGGTGGAGGTTCGCTGGAGAAGGAAGCTAGGGTTTGAAGAATGTGTTTTGAAGATGTTTGAAGAGGTAAGGCCATGTCTTCCCGAGGAAGTGCTTCAGCAGACATTTTTTAATGAATTCTCTTCTAAAAAACAAACAGGCTGCAGCTCCAACATCTGCGCGTGGTCTGCGTGGGGCAGACAAAAGAGGTTTTGAAGTGCTTTTCGACAAAAACAAACACCACCTTAGTGATTCGCATATGTTATTATAATTACCAAAAGATTATTATAATAAATATATTATAGTTAGCAGTAGACATTTTTTGGTTGTATATTATGATCGAGTGAATTTCAAATTTTGTCCTTTATCTTTGTAGTGAATTTCAGGCGGTGTCCTTTATCTTTTAAATTGACGAGTCCTGTACTTAATGTTTTAAAATCTTGCACGTTATGTCCTTTAGCCCTAACCCAGTTAGATTTTTCTGTTAAATCTGATCATGTGACTTTCAAATGAGGGTATTATTGTCATTTATCTTTTCATGGACTAGTTGTGTAAATAAATTAAATACCTAACTATTAAAAAAATAAAAAATAAAAAATTAGATAACTTCACATTGAAACACACACAAGATGCAAGAAATACACACTTTCTGTAATCCCTTTGTTAGTATTTCGTACTTTAAATCCCAAATTGGAACAACTAATCCATAATTAAACCCCCAAAATCATCCCCAACACCCAAATTCCAATTCAATTTCACCCCAAATCACCCAATTTCTAGAGAGAGAACTAACCTGACACCACCAATCATCACCAATCTACAATTAAACAAAACCCCACATGCCGGAGACCAACAGCGGCTCAGTCACACCACCGACTCCGCAACGGCGAGTTCCTGTTCCACCGAGTGCTCTGCCACGGCAATCATCGTTCGAAACCCTGTTCACCGGCGGACAAATACCAAAGTTTAGTCCGGGACCCATGACTCTTGTTTCGAATTACTTCTCCGATCAATACCCAGATGCTGATTGCCTGTCATTTTCGCAGCTTCTCGCAGGAGCTATGGCTTCCCCTGTTTCTAAAATTTCACCGGCGAGTATTGTTGAGGGGTTGAAACAGACGGGTGAGAAGAAATCAGGGGTTTTAGCAAAATCGACCGGTGAAATCAGTTATTTGATGTTGTTTCCCTATTTTTTTGAATTAGATACTGATTTTGGTGGCAATGGCAGTGATATGAGGTGGATGGTGGTGGTGAATTTAGGGGTGCAAACGAGCCGAGCTACTCGTGAGCTACTCGAGCTCGGCTCGAAAAAAAGCTCGAACGAGCCGAGCTTAAATGAGCTCGAGCTCGAGCCCGAGCCTAAAAACAAGCTCATTTAGTAAACGAGCCCGAGCCCGAGCTTCACTTATCGAGCTCGAGCCGGCTCGCGAGCCTAAACAAGCTTTCTGTTTATATATATATTTTTAATATATTAAACATATATTTATATAATAATAATTACCATTTATATAAATATAAAAAATAACTAAATCATATGTATAATAATAATTATAATCAATATAAACTAATTAATAAATACTAAACGAGTCGAGCCCGAGCCGAGCTCGAGCTTGAAAAATTACCTTCGAGCCGAGCTCGAGCTTTAGAAATAAAGCTCGAATCAAGCCGAGCTCGAGCTCCAGCTTTCATATGTTAAACGAGCTCGAGCTCGAGCCTAGTCGAGCTCGGGCTCGGCTCGGCTCGTTTGCACCCCTAGTGGTGATGTTAGATGGTGGATGTTGGTGGTAAATGGGAGAGAAAGAGGTGTGAGAAATATATCTATTTTTTATTTTTTATTTTTTTAATGGTTAGGTATTTAATTATTTACACAACTAGTCCCTAAAAAGTGAAATGACAATAATACCCTCATTTGCAAGTCAAATGATCAGATTTAACAGAAAAATGTAACTGAGTTAGGGTTAAAGAACATAACGTGTAATATTTTAAAACATTAAGTACAATACTCGTCAATTTGAAACATAAAGAACACCGCCTGAAATTCACTATAAAAATAGAGGACAAAATTTGAAATTCACTCTGTTATGATTACCAAAATATTGTAATATCTCCCTCCTAATTTTCCCTCCGATTAATACTTCCCTCCTAAAAACTCTAAATTTTTCCACTTTCCCTCTAAAATTAAATTTGAAGTCCATCACTAAAAGTTTTGTAAGGGAACATTATGAGAAACGTAAATTACGTACAAACAAATTGATGAGGAATTCAATCTAATTAAAAAATGAAGTTAAATAATGCTAATAAAATAAAACCATAAAGCATTTGTAAAACAAAAAATGTAGATTACGACAACTTTTTTAGAGTATTACCAGTTCTTCTGCATTTCATAAAAGCAAGAAAGGAAGGATGTTTTTGAGAGTCCGGTTAAATTTAAGTAAACCAAAAATGAGTATGAAATTAATAGTTTTTTAGCCCAATGTTTCCTATGTTTACATCTCTTCCAAAATAAAAAACTCGGGCTCGAGTCTTGCTCGTCATTAAAATTCATACTATTTTTTAATATTAGCAGCTCCTTTGTTTCTAATTTTTAGGTATCTTTACATTAATCCTATCATTTATTTTATTTAAAAAAAATATTATTTATATATATCATCAAAGCAATAACGAAAGATTTTTATTATTTATAAATCAAAACCTTTTATACTATTTTGTCTCTTTCATTGAATTACATAACATTTTAAAAAAAGAGTCGCGTTTAAGTTGTAACAATGCGACCTTTCTAATAAAAGTTGCAAATTTAATAAAATTTGCAACCGTATAAGAAAACAAGTTGCAATTATTAGTAAAATTGGTAACTTTTAAATAAAAGGTTGCAATTTCAATAAAACTTTGCAACTTTTTTATGAAAAGGTTGCATTAGATGTTCTAATGCAGCCTTTAAGTTGAACGAAGTTGCATTAGAGTCAAATGCAACACAACTGAAAAAGGTTGCATCTAAAAGTTTGCATTAGCCTCATTTTCTAGTAGTGTACGGTGTATTATAATAACACCACAATGATTAAGCGTCCTATAAAGTTTAAAGTAATAAGACCCAAGTGTCAAGTGTCCTATTAAGTTAAGTTCTATATGACTTCGACTACAAAGGATCCTATAACACTGAACATTTATGACTTAAATAAAACGTGTCCTATTAAGTTATGTTATAATAGGACCCCAGATGATCAAGTGTCCTCATACAGTATCACATAATGAGACACTAACAATTAAATGTCTTATAAAGTACTTTATTAGGATCTGCATTTTAAGTGTCCTATTATAATAGGACCCCAAAAAATCACCCATCCTATTAAATAGTTTTTTAGGACACCGGTTTAGTAGAGTATATTATAAAAGGACCCAAAAAGTTCATTAGTCCTATTAAATAGTTTTTTAGGACCCTCTTTTACAAGCATCCCATAGAAAAGGTCCTAAAAAGCCATTTTTGTTGTAGTGATATTACTAATTATTGACTTACTTTTTTTATGTTTGTAACAATGTTCATCTTTTTTGTTAAAAATATTGTATATCAAAATAATATATCTTATGTCTTAACGGTTGTCACGTTTTTTATCTTCTTTTTGTAACATGTTACACACCCATACTTATTTTTAATACTTTTTTTTTTGTAGGGAATGAAGAGGGCATTGCATTTTATGTTTATCACACCACCGATGAGACGAAATTTTGGTGCCCATAAGATCCCCTTGGTTTAAAACATGTTCTTCTCAGTAATAGGATTTATCAGATTCACTTATTGCCATCAATACATGTTACAAAAATAGATTGTCATATACACATGTAACAAAACCAAAAAAAAATAAAGGTTACATACATAATAATTTAATCGAATTTGTATCCATCTTTTTTGAAGGAGTTCCTCTTTTTTATCTGCTTATGCATTAAATGCATTAGTATACTTTTTACATAGAATATTGAAAAGTAGTTGGTATATCATATGTGAAGCAAAAAATAAGTGTAATGATGAATATTGAAACGTAGACATCTTTTAGGTTTTTGATTGATGTAGTTGAGCCGTGTGTACTCTTTACATGTATTCCCAAGAGACTATCTTCCCAAACTACCCTTGTTGTAACTTTATTCAGATTTCAAGTACAACTAATCAATTTATCATTGTTCTAATGCTCCTAGCCGTAGATCAAACACAATCAAGGGTTATGATGCAGTTTTCAAGGTTTTCTCAACTCAAGTGGGTTTTCAATTTATCATTGCCCAATATATATATAGTGGATGGTTCAAATGAGAAATTTGTTTTTGTAAAAATAAAAAAGAAGAAATATCAACAAATAAGAATCCTTAATTTTACTTTATTTAATTTTTGTATTTAATATTAGTGTAAGGGTATATTGGTAAAGTCAGATAGATCATTAATTGGTAGTCTTCCTTTTTAATAGCTAAGTATATTAAATATGTAACTTATTTTAAAAAAAAAAAATATTTTTTCAAAGAAGAAAATAAATTGATTTAAAGTGTAGGATAAATTACGAGTTGTGTATGGTGAATTACGAGCTGTGTAGGAAAATTTCAATATATGCAAGATAATTTCAAAACGTGTATGATAAATTTTTATATGTGTAGGAAAAAATTTAAGTGTAGATGATGATAGTCGTTATGACTAATTAATTAGTCAAATATAATAATAAATGAGATGAGAGGAAAAAAATTAAGTGTAGAAATATATATATATATATATATATATATATGTGTGTGTGTGTGTGTGTGTGGTGGGATTCCAGAGTGAAAACTTGTATATTTGCGAACTAATTTAACAAATACTGGCTATTGATTTACACACATGTATTGCTAAGATTGCATCATCAAATCGTGAAATATACTAGTGTATTTCATCTTCAAATCCTGGCCATTGATTTACACATGTGTAAGGCCATGATTAGTTCGCTTAGTTCGCAAATACACTAGTTTTCATTCTTAAACCTAATCCTATGTGTGTGTGTGTGTGTGTGTGTGTATATATAGGGACATGATTTAGAGAAAACGGTGAAAAGTGTGAGAACGGTGAGAACGGTTATGGATCGTCAGATTAAAACAATCTATGGACTAGATTGGCGCGGTGACATTTTCGTAAATAACATCACTTTTATTAGTGTGGCACGCTTCATTAAGGGTAAAAAGGGTAAAACACCCTTTCTTATATAAAACGCCAAGTAAATACAAAACGCCAATTTTATCACTGCGTAGCTTTTTTTCTTTGTTTTAGTTAAGTTCTTAGCCTACAAAACGCCATAAAACATAAAAACTCCATAATATATAACGCTAAGCCTTACATCCGGATAATTGTTAATTGCATTTATTGTTATAAATAATATCCCGCCTAAACTACGCGCCAAAAAAATCCTATAAATAGAAACGTCTCACCACCTTGGTTTATCACACCAAACACAATGGTTCCTAAAAATCACTCATTCTAAAACGCCAAAATTTGAGAGAAATCAACGATGGCAAACATCTTTCCTTTCCTTTGATACTCAGTAATGTTCTGCATGAAGTTTCGCTGAATGGTTTCTTTGGTGAGGGGAGTAAGATTTTGCTGCATGAGATGGACACATTTCAAGAAAAAGAGACTGATGACACCGATATGTCATTTTGTCTTCTTTGTTCTTGAAGAAGGTTTGGATGAGGAGAAGAGACCGATACCAGGGTAAATGCCATTTTGGACTCCATGGTGGCAATGAAGATTATGAGCAAATAACATCCACCCACACGGAGTCGATCTATGTCTCCAACATCCACAAAGACACTATAACACACGAACAAAGAAAATAAACCGTGCCAAACCCAAAACGCCATTTATTTGTGACAGTTCTTGTAGTTTCAAAAAGAAGAAAGTGACTGATGATAGTGACGATTTGGATCATAAATTGCTTCTATTTGTTTTTTTTTAATTTTCTTTTTCTATTGTTTGTTATGTAATTTTCAACTAAGAACAAAACAATACATTAATTCTCTACTAAAGAAAATATAATAAAACGCCATAAAGGAAAATGCTTGTGAAACGTTATCATCCCATAAAACGCCCCATGAACTACCAAACTATAATAAATTTACTTTGGACAACTACTATTATAATGTGGAAAGAGAATAAAACAAAAGTGTCATCTTTATCTAAACGCCATCGAAAAACAAAACACCATAATTACAGCAGTAAAGATGGGACGTGTTACACTCGTAAACAGATGAAATCTGAAAACACAGTAACTGCAAAACAGTTAAATGAAGCGACGGAAATATAATTACTAACATTTATTATATTCAAAGCCAAACACTTGGGGAGTTGAATTTACTTATATTTTTCAAAACGCCATAATTACTTGTCACTGCGCGTGAAATAAAAGTCATTATAAAAGTTGAACATGAGAACACACCTTAACACGCCAAAAAAACATTGTCTAAAACACCACATATTGTCCAAAACACAAAAAACTTAAAAAATGGCTAAGGTTGTTGCATGGAGGTTTGAAAGGTCGGAGAGACGTTTCATCCTAAAGTTCTCTGATAGGAGAAGGGGAAAGGCCAGGACAATCAAAGCCATACTTGGTATGGATGAAGGGGTTCAGGGGATATTCTGGCCCTTGGGGTTCCAATGGCCAACGATTGTGAAAGAACTCGAACGGTAATAAGAAAATTGAAGAGAAAATTTTCGGCAGATGATGATGATGATGATATTGACGATACTCCTCTACCAACACTTAGCAGTTGGGTAGTGCATGAAGAAACAGGAACGTTTGAAGTGACTTATCGACATGGGGTGCAATATTCATTGCCGATGGAGGAAATGTTGAAGACAGAGAGGCTATTTCTCCTCGAACAACTCTGTGATTTAGCACATTTGAACGATGCAAGATCCAGGGTTGTAATGATATTCAAGAATAGGCTGCAGCAAAGAAGAGACGAGGTGATGGCGTTATACGCCAATCTAAAATTTGATGATGATGAATCTGAAGAAAGTGATGAACAAAGCGATGGGTACATCTCTGATGTAATCCCACCAACAGAAGACTATTAGTTTATTTTGATTTCGTATTATTGTATTCTTATAAAATATTAATTAATGGTAATCAATTATTAAACAAACGCCACGAACGCCAAGAAAATGACCTGGGAAACGCCATAACGAGACGAAAGAATTAATTCAACGAGACGAAATCGGGGTAAAACAGTAAAACGCTAAGTAATTAATAATTCTAGTTAACGCCAAAATTATCTTGGACGCCAAAAATGAAGCAACATGTCACACACGGAATCGGGAAAAAAGAAGAATATTGAAAAGACAAAAAAAACCCCTGAGACCCTGATCATATTCCGCGCCACGAGTTGGGCCAGGATGCGTTCTCACCGTTCTCACACTTTAGGGCGGTTTCTCCTGATCCCGTACCTACCTATATATATATATAGGGGATGGATCATGAGAAAACTAGTTTTAATAAGAAAACTAAAAAACAACCATTGATCAAACAAGATCAACGGCTGATATAATTCAACATATAAATCACGGACATTTAGCTTTAATTTATACACGGGAGGGTAGTTTGGGTAATATACAATTAAAAAATTAGACCGCCTATCCTCACCAACATTCGTTCATACTTGAGAAAAAAAAGGAACAGAAGACTATTAGTTTATTTTGATTTCGTATTATTGTAATCTTATAAAATATTAATTAATGGTAATCAATTATTAAACAAACGCCACGAACGCCAAGAAAATGACCTGGGAAACGCCATAACGAGACGAAAGAATTAATTCAACGAGACGAAATCGGGGTAAAACAGTAAAACGCTAAGTAATTAATAATTCTAGTTAACGCCAAAATTATCTTGGACGCCAAAAATGAAGCAACATGTCACACACGGAATCGGGAAAAAAGAAGAATATTGAAAAGACAAAAAAAAACCCCTGAGACCCTGATCATATTCCGCGCCACGAGTTGGGCCAGGATGCGTTCTCACCGTTCTCACACTTTAGGGCGGTTTCTCCTGATCCCGTACCTACCTATATATATATATAGGGGATGGATCATGAGAAAACTAGTTTTAATAAGAAAACTAAAAAACTAAAAAACAACCATTGATCAAACAAGATCAACGGCTGATATAATTCAACATATAAATCACGGACATTTAGCTTTAATTTATACACGGGAGGGTAGTTTGGGTAATATACAATTAAAAAATTAGACCGCCTATCCTCACCAACATTCGTTCATACTTGAGAAAAAAAAGGAATTCTCCATCTCTATCGGCGACATCCTAGGGTTTTGTACAAACGGAGATCGCTGCACAATCGATCCATCAAATCGGTAAAAATATCGAAGATCTACCAGGTACGAACTCGTATCACGTTAATTTGCCTAAAAATCATCACACATTTTGATGTATCGCTCACACAACACATCGATTATAAATATGTTCACACCGGTCACTGTAAGTATATACAAAATTAATAAAATCGTCACACATTTCATGTTTAAATCGTTAATTGTGGATGATAATTGACGTTTGTCATCTGTAATATACTGATATTAATTTAGACACATATAATCGCCCAAATATGTGATATATGTGTGAGATTCATGACTATAATGTTGAATGATAGTTAGGATGCGTGAAATGTGTCTCACATGTGTGATACTCGTGTATACGGTTCACATGTGTAGTATACTGTTGAATGATATTTAGGATGCGTGTAATGTGTATCACATATGTGATACTCGTGTATACGGTTCACATGTGCAATATAATGTTGACTGATAGTTAGGATGCGCGTAACGTGCCACACATGTATGATACTAATGTATATGTTTCACATGTGCAAATATAATGTTAAATGATAGTTATGATGCATGTAATGTGTCTCACATGTGTAATACTCGTGTATACGGTTCACATGTGCAATATAATGTTTACTGATAGTTAGGATGCGCGTAACGTGTCACACATGTATGATACTCATGTATATGGTTCACATGTGCAAATATAATGTTAAATGATAGTTATGATGCATGTAATGTGTTTCACATGTGTAATACTCGTGTATACGGTTCACATGTGTATTACAATGTTGAATGATATTTAGGATGCGTGTAATGTGTATCACATATGTGATACTCTTGTATACAGTTCACACGTGCAATATAATGTTGAATGATAGTTATGATGCGTGTAACGTGTCACACATGTATGATACTCGTATATATGGTTCACACGTGCAATATAATGTTAAATGATATTTAGGATGCGTGTAATGTGTCACACGTGTGGTACTCGTGTATACGGTTCACATGTGTAATACAATATTGAATGATAGTTAGGATGCGTGTAATGTGTCTCACATGTGTGATACTCGTGTATACGGTTCACATGTGCAGTACAATGTTAAATTAAATTTCGGATGTGTGTAATATGCCTCACATGTGCGATACTCATTTATACGGTTCACGTGTGCAATACAAGTGAAATATATATACATATATATTCGTATGATACGATGGCCATGTGTAATATAAATGATAAATACATTATTGATATACGATGATTATATGAGTTTTAATTATGAATCGTATACACCACTTGTGTATTATGGTCACACATATAATTGTAGTATATTACACATATGTTATATTCATGATATGTTCCATTTAGCAGCCAAGGCGAGAAAAAGAACAAAAAAAAATGATGGCGAACCTCAAAAAGGATGAAAGTACCGACAATATCGAAACCAAACAATCAAAACCAGGTATTACTAAAAAAAAAATTAATATTCTATTCTTAACATTACTGCCATTAATATTCATTTATTTATTTGTTCATTCGTTTATTCAGTAATTATGGTTACTCTTTATTTTATTTATTTATTTGTTTATTTTAATATGACAAACAACATCACAGTTCGCAAGAAAGTCAGATTTGTGTTTAAATCGAACAACAAAAAAAAGATGATGTTCAAAACAACGAAATTAAGGACATGCACAACAATATCAATGATGAAAACAATAACAAAGAAAACGAAGCTGTAAACAACAACAACAATGATAAAACTCGGGACACCAAAAGTAAAGATGTGAACGACGAAGAATTTGGTAAGTTATGATACATAACAATAAAAAGAAATACATATGTTCACTTGGAAGCATTACATACCGTTCTAACGCACACACACATTCATATACACATATACATCGTGTTATTTGTTTATTTATTTATTATTTATTTATTTAGTTATTTATTTATTTATTTATTTATTTATTTATTTTTATAAAACAGCCAACAATACGAATCAGTCATTGGCAAATAAAAGGAAAAGGCCGAAAGCATCTGACACGGCCGATACTGTTACAGGTATGTAATTAATACGCAAATACACATCATTAAGTGTATATGTATTGCACACGTGCACCACGTGTATGATATATGATAATGATATATGTACCAAACTGTTATGTAATTGTATTGTACTGTATTTACGTGTGAGTTAAATGCATTTTTTAGTGAACACATGCACCACAATTATGGTTGTTAAGCGTTAACATGTGATTGTGTGTTCTACGTATTGTATTACACGTATGCTATTGAATATGCATGTAATGCACATGTGCATCATAAATGTAATGTGATACGTGCAATGTAAGTGAACACCAATAATATAACATATAACTGTACTGAAATGTATATATGTGTGAATAAACTAAACTCATATTTGTTAAACACATTGATATGGTCAAAGGGTTAAAACAATAAAAAAACATGGACTTAAATGGATATTTTGTGAAACGCCTGTACTAAAGTTGTAATTGTAGTTAATAGTTAGTCAGTTAGTTGGTCACGAATTACTGCCAACAAACTGTTAACAATGAATAGCAAACTAGAGTGGATTCATCCTTGATTTTTGTGTTACCCTATATATATCTGTCCTATATGTTACCGTGTGATTATATGTTGTATGTGTTATATTACACATGTGATTGAATTTGCATCCAATGCACACGTGCACCATTAATGTAACGTCATAACGTCTGATGTTTTGCAGGTGTGCATATTAAAGCCAGAAAAACAAGGAAACGCTCAAATGCACCTGATGCTAAAAATGACAACCCAGTAAACGAAGGATCTGTTACCGTAAAACTGAGGTCGAGGAAGTCGATACGCTCGAAAACAGCTGACGATGAACACAAAGACGCAAAAAACACACCCAAGGGTAAAAAATGAAGGTTACAGACGGTAGTAATTGGTGTTCGATACGAACACGTGTATCTCCGAGACAACTGAGTATAGCGATAAAGGGTATGACAGATAAACAGAAAGAACCTGTTAGAAGCCTAGGTTTTGGTAAACTTCTATCAATCCAAAATGACGGCATACCTGGGAGGTTGGGCCATTACGTAGTTGACAATCTTGACACGGACAATATGGAGATCAATGCAGGATGTGTTAAGATTAAGATTGATGGGGATGCAATCCACAACCTTCTGGGGATAAGAAACAATGGTATATGTCTGGAAACATTCCAATACAAGAAAATTTTTGTTGGGATTACAAAGGAATGGAGAAACATGTACAAGGGAAGTTACGTTACACCATCAGCCATATCAAAAAACATAGAGGAGAACGGTGATGATGATGGAATAATGTTCAAACTTAATTTTTTGACATTATTCATGAGCACATTCGTTGAAATTCAAGACCAAGGAAAGTGAGATCTTAATTTCCTACATCATATGACGGATGAGATAAACCTAGAACATGTTGATTGGTGTACATACATCGTCATTTCGATCAAGAAATGCAAAAAGACATGGAGAAGGTTTGACAACAATTGTTTCTTCACAGGCGGGTTAACAATCCTAACGGTATGTATTACATGTTTTATATACGCACACGTGTGTGTGTAACTGTAATTCACAAATTACTTTTGTTATTATTATAACGAGCACGTGTGCATGCTAATTAGAATTCACGTGTAATATGACATGTATTACACATGTGATATGTATTGTGTTTATAGTTAACATGTAATATAAAAAAATGTGCTTGCAATTCACTTGTAATTTATGTGCATTTGTAATTCACACATGTGATTCACATATGTATCAACTTATAAATATGTTCTAAATGTTTTATGTCACACAAGTTAACAACTGTTGTACGTTGATCGAACGAATGTCCCTCCAATAAATGTTGATCGACATATGAGCCCGCTCGAATTCTGGACAATCGAAAAGTTGCGAAAGAGGGAGAGAATCGAATTGAAAAATGGAGGTTTTGGCATGGGCGAGTCAAGAGATCAATACGTTTATCCAAAAAACGACACATCTGTACATGTCACCGAAAACAATTTGAACGAGATAACGCTTTATGATGACACGAGTAATCCAGCTGATTTGACGTTACGTTATTGCATACATTTATCCAAACCTGTATTATATATATATACTCCACACGTGCTACATACTTATCATGTAATATCAACAGGGACATGTTACAAAACTGGACACTCTGGTCGATCGCATCATGAGGGATAAAAAAATATTAGAAAAAGCGTTGTGTGATGCATGTTTGGCTTTCCCGGATGTACCTGAGATACAAAACTGCATACAAAAATACAAAACAATATACAAAGAAGTGATTGATATCAATGAACATGTAACGCAAACTGGATGGACACAGTTTTTTGAAGAAAATATTGGAGAAATCATTGCAAAAATGAACAAAGTTGAACATGTGCAACAGAAGAAAGAACGTGACAGCTCAATGCCAACCTTTGATCTCGGCATTAGTTCACAAGAGTCTGGGAGCATATCGGGTGAAATAAACTTAAAAACTGCTGATCATCAACAAAGCGCATCTATTAATCAGCCGGTAGACATCAATGAAAAACTGAACGATGACGAACAAATGATATGGTCATATATGTGGGCAATCGCCCATGAAAAAAATGATGGAGAAAAACGACAAACGACTCAAAAAAATAATGCAACGAAAAAGAAAACGAGAGCAATGTCAGAAGAAGATGCAAAAGCAGAACAAAAACAAATGGAAAAGGAACTGAAGGCAGCAAAAATAGAAGCAGAAAAGAAAGAAGTCGAAAGACTGTTCTTGTACGTTTTATTACATTTATGAGTTATGAAGTTTGCAAACTATTATTATGATTCACATGTGTAACTGATGTGAACGTATGCATACAGGAAAGATATTTTCGCAACTACATACGGACTAGAAACAAGAGCGTTCCTGTTAGCACACCTTATTCCAGGCAAGCAGCTGTACACATGTGCTATAGACTGTTGGGCGGGTGTTTTGAATCACCAAGAAGGTTTGAAAAATAAGGATGGACCTAAACGTTTGTTTTGTTACACGTCGACAATTGTAAGTATTATATAATAAACTAATGTTTACCATTACTATTAAATATATTCAAACGTGTTATGTTTGTTGTTTTGTTTTATTTTATTATTATTATTATTTTTTTAAATAAAAAAAACAGAATGGATGGATGCTAAACAACAAGCGTACTGTGGAGGCAAGGACAGCAGCATTCAAAAAGAACTTGTTAATAGTGCTCGAAGGTAACCCCGACAGACTTGATCTGAAATCATATGATGTAGTTGTGATTCCTGTACTGGAAAGTCACCACTATTACCTAGTATGCTTTGACTTGAGGGAGCCTTCAATTGAAGTGATAGACAATATACATCCAAAATTTGCTTGGGTATCGTTGAAAGACGGTAACAGCTTCACGACAAAGGGCACACCAAACAAGATTGTAAGTTATTAACTATAATGACAGTTACAGTAAATAGCGATACACATATGCACTATTTGAATGTGGATGTTGATATCACCTAACATACATTTTATTATTGGCAGAAACATATCGTATGTGCGTACATGCGTAGTGTCAAACACCCGAGTGCACAAGAATTATCAAGTGTAACAATATCAAAGAAAGAAATTGGCTGGGCAACAAGAGACAACTTCACTGACTACGGGATATTCTCCATGCGATATATGGAGTTATACTATGGAAAGAACAAACCGTTTGAATGCGGATTCAACAACAGGGAATCAATGCAACAAAGTCAGATAAACAACCTCAGGATGAAATATTGTGCAAGAATTCTGCTTTCTGATGAAAACGTGTTCAAAGATAATGTTATAGCGGATTCAAGGAATGAAGCGAACATGGCCAAACAAAATGAATTGAACGGTGCAACGGATAAAGGATAGATGGAAAATCAAACACGCATGTGAAACACTGTCATTTTGCTATTGCTTTTGACTATTATCTCGTATTGATACAATCTTTAGATGTTATGATTGATACAGTATTATTAGTATAACATGATTGTGAAAGACATATTATGCTTTATGCACGTTTAAATTGTAGCATCTATATTGGATACAAATGTTTATCATTGTTGACAGTTGTATGCATTTCACATGTGTAATGTTTTAGCAAACAGTATCATACAAAGGAAAAAATCAATAGCACACGTGAAATACAACTACATAACTATATAAAAAAACGAATGTATCATGACTTGGATTGTTATGAATAATTTTAATTGTAATATGATAACAATATCATATAAAATATCAATATAAAATGATTGTGAACAAATCCATCAGACGTGTAATATAAGGTCAAATTCGACGTTAACATAAAACAAGTAATGCATACATGTAGTATAATATCATATTGAATATAACGTCAAAATATGTAACACCATGTATGCTTATGTAACACAAAATCAAGTTTAAACATGTAACACAATCCATAAAAAAATGTTATCACAAACAGGATGCATGTGTAATACTAGAAAAAAAAAATCCATAATCCCACGAAATTTATTCGATGCACATGTGTAATATAATAGTCACAGTGCTTATTATGTAAAACAAGTCTCAATATTGTATAAACCAAATCACTCATCAAGAAGGTCGGACGAACGTATGGTGGATCTTCTAGTGGATCTTCTAGTGGCCCGAGTACAAATGCGAGACGATGGTCCAACAGATGTATCACCGTTATACGAATCAATGGCACCAACATGACATGAATCTTCTGGAACAGAAACATTACCAGCTTTAGCAGCTTTCGCAGCAGCAGCCGCGGCTTCTTTGGCAGCACGAACTTTTTCACAATTACGTGAGTCATGATCATTAACGTATTTCTTGCATTTCCCACACAGCCTAGTAGTTTTAGCACTATTAACAACAGCCTTTTCCCCGGGACCAATGAGTCGATGGTTGGTACCGCACCCTTTGTTTCGGATGCCTTGTGGCGGATTTATCGAGACTTCCATATCTTCAGGCTGTTTGAGAAGGTCACTAATCACAATTGATGCTTTGTTACACGCCGGTTCGGTCGGGAATTCACGAAACACACGATTCCTAATTTCTTTAATTTCCCCAGATAACTCAGAAAGTTTACCAATATAACGCCTTAAACGATCAGTACACTCAATGACCAAATCAAAAATCTCATTCCGGATTACAGATTCTGCGTCTGTATCAGCAGAATACCTGTTCGACATTCTAAAAACCCTCATTGGGAGTATGTCTCTTTTCCATCTACCAGGTTGATACTGAATGGGAATTTCATCAACCTGGTTGTATCTATACACACAAAAGGTATGCCTACACAAATAGCCAAGGCGTGTATAACCCATACACGAGCATGAAACCTGTAGGATCGGTTTGTGACCCAAACGAGTCGTTCAGAAGAGATTTTATCAGTTTCAGATGCAGAAAATAAGAAACTGACTTTGAAACAGCTTGGTTATCACTTTAAACACTGATTTGATTGATATAATAGCAATTACAATCAGTCTTCACACCGGCAGCACCTCGGTATGGAATATAAAAATCGTTACAAATGAATAGAACACTAACCTATTTATAGACTCCTAGGTTTCGCTTGAAGACACACAAGTCAACTCAAGCGAAACACCTACTTTCACTTTCAAGCGAAACTTCTAAAAACCAATTCAAGGGAATCCTACATATTTGACTTTCAAGTGGACAGACTATACATTCTTGTTTCATGCACATTTGTTGAACTGATGATGTCATAGTTGTGATGTCATCCTTGATGTCATACATGTGATGTCATCATTCTTAAAGATGACTTCATGCTCATTCAGATCCGCAATGCAACTGAGACTCGATATAAGATGAAGACGACATATGTATGCACCAACAGACTCCCCCTCAGATGTTGACGAGTCTTAAATGTCAAGTCTGCACAATCTTCAGTCTTTATCAGTCTTTGAACTTCGAAATATCTCACAGTGTAAGCATCCTCAACCTTTATCTCCTTCTCCTCTACAGCATCAACAGACTCCCCACGAACAATCTCTACTCGGATGTCTTCAGACTCCCCCTTTCGATATACTAGGATCGCAGTCCGGAATTAGTTATCACCTTGAGATCAAATCCTGGCTTTAAATCTGTTTAAGCTCATCATCTACACAATTCTCATCAAAACATAAGTTTTTACTTAAATCAATAAGAAAAACTTATTAGAAATAGTTCCATCAAGTTCAAATTAATGACCCTGATTAACTAATCTCAACTTCTTTCTCAAATCAAAAATTTTCAATTCAATACACACACTCCCAAACCAGTTCATCATGTTCAGCACTCGGAATTTTGAAAATCAGCTCTTCAACATCAGTTGTCGAAAATCTTTTTGTATTTTTTCAAAATTTATGCTAAAACACTCAGAAAATCTTTTTGGATTTTGAGATATTAAGAAATGCAGTAAAGAAATATTTACATACAATATTTTTGAGAGCTTGTGTAAGAGGATCATATCAGTTTTTGAGACAAATCACTAGCACCGTTAAGCTTTAAACATTTTAAGTTCTAAACGATTCACATAGATTGACGATATTGTTGTCCACTTAAACTCAATCTAAAAACTTTCGACATGCTTACCGATACGTTAAGATATATTAATATTGCACTAAATTCTTATGGACCCCACGATCTTAGCATATCCCCTCATCATGCAATACACTAACTCAAGTAATGCCTTTAAACTTTGATCAATTGTGATTTGTGCAAAAACAAAGCAGAATGTTTAAACATTAACAATCAGGTCGATACTTCCGTATACGCAGAGAAAGTCCAATGTTTAAACAAAATAAGAAAATAAAAATAAGTTGAAATTATTTAGGCTTTAACCACCAGATCGATACTTCCGTATACGCAGAGGTGATCCAAAGCTTAAACGAAACACCAAAAAAAATAAAGCAGAACGTTTAGGCAATAACATCCAGGTCGATACTCACGTATACGCAGAGGATATCCAATGCTTAAACAAAAATAAAGAAATAAAACAAGTTTAAATCTTCGCAAAATGAAATGCACAATCACAGCGATTTTTCAGCAAAGTTTGTGAAAATTCACAGACTTAACCGGTTTTATGTCTTTCGACAATCAGCTATTACTGAGTAGGCACACAATCAAGAAGGACAAAACTAAGTGCTATGCTTTCAATCATGTTTCCCACTAGAACTAGGCTTTTTTATTTTAGGTTTGTATCGTTATCGCAAATCTACTAGTCTAGCTGAGCCTATCGTCACATCTTTAGTGAGATCGCTTATCACATTTTATCTCTCCATTTCTTTAGCATGCTGTGATAGTCTAACTGATCAACTATCATTTCCTCTTTTTCACAACAAAACTCATTTTTCATTTTCAATGTTTTTGGCATTTTCAAATTTTTTAATTTTTTTTTTAAATTTTTACTCCCTCTAAAATCAAAATATGTTTCACTTTTGATTTTCTGGGAAAATTTGAAAACAAGCTATACAAAAAATGTGACAACATGATGAGAATCACTTCAATTCTCCATTCACTTAGCTTAAACAATCAGAACTCCCCCTCCCCCTGACAACAAAACATTTTCCCATAGTGACCTCAAAACACTTAAGTTTTTTTTAATCAAAATGGTTTTTCCGAAAAATTAGTTTTGTAAGTCATTTCTCAAACATGGGGATCATTCATCACCTTGTTTTCTTTAACCACTTGTCAAAACTAACATTTTTTAAGATCAATCCACAAACATCACTTGTAGAAAATCAAGTACAATTTAATGTCCCTGATTTACCACTTTTAAGTAGAAATATCACATTCGTGAATTTCTCAAGAAATATGCCGATTCATGTTCCACAATTACCAACCTGGGAACTCCGGCAAGTCAGGTTTTTCATTTAAACAGATTCACCGAAGCCTGACGGTCCTTGGGTGATTTTGAATTCTTGTTCAACAATGGTGGAAAATTTACATCATCCATTGTTAGACCAAAATTCTCAGATTTTACCTCAACAGATGGCTCTTCTGGCTTTACCACACCAGATTCATCGCCTGATCTTGGCTTGTCTGACTTTGAAGAGTCAGATTCATCGCCAACAACTGGCTCCTTTGTTTCCGGAGAAACAAATTCATCACCAGCAAATTTCTTTTTCATCTTTCTCTCTTTCGTCCTCAGATTTGTATCTGATGAATCCGTTTTGCTTGATTTGTCATTCTTTGGCGAGCAAGACGATTTATCAGAACTTTTATCTGTTTTACTAGTTGTATCCGAGGACAAAATCCTTTCGAGATACTCTCTCGCTTTCTTCCTCTTCTTCCTCAGTCTGTCTTTTTGCCCCTGTGAAAGCTTCACTTTCTTTTCTTGAACTTTAGGTTCTTGAACCTTCTGTTCTTTGGGCTTGACATTGACAGGTTTCTTCACCTGCTTCTGAGATTCAGCCCTCGATCTTTTCATTGATCTCATTGAGCAATCTCTAGCAATATGGCCAATTATGTTGCAGTTAAAGCATCTTCTTGACTCAAACCTCCAACTCTGGCAGTTAACAGCAATGTGTCCTTGATAGCCGCATCTGTAACACACTCTGTTATCGTACCAATCACCATTTTTAGTCCAAACATTTAGATCAAAGCACTGTTTGGCTTGGTGATAATCTTTCCTCCTCTTGTTTGCTGGATTTGGCTTTTGAGCACTGTGGTCCGACCTGCACCACTTATTGCCAACAATTTTTGAGTTTTTAATTTTTACTTTTTGTAATTTTTTATTGCGATTGGATGATTGATCTGATGAACTTTTATTTTCTTTTTGAACATTTTTCAAAATTTTCTCCTTTTGTTTTTGTTCCACTTTCTTCTTCAAAGGTTTTTGCTTAGAGCATTCACTACGTCAAAAGTGACCTACGGCCACACTTTTTCAAAAACTGCCTTGTCACACTTTCAAATAAATGTGTGGCTAAAGGTCATTAATGACATTGCAAAACCTTTTAGCCTACTTTTAGCCACTCATTGTATTTATTCATGTGACCATTATACAACAATTCAAAACTTTTAGCCACACTTAAAGAAAAAAATGTGACATTTACTAGCCACACTCGAAAAGTGTGGCCAAATGTGACCAACCGCCATGGTATTTGTTTAATTTTTTTATTCATGTGACCAAAACATATTTTTCCGAAACCTTTAGCCACGCCTTTACATAAAAATGTGACATTTTTTTGCCACAGTCGAAAAGCATGGCAAAATATGACCTAATTGTCATAGTATTTTTTTAATAATGTGGCTAAATGATAATACATACGGTCACTTACGAATTTGTGTGACCGAAAAGTATTAGTTATTAGCCACTTATAAGTTTGTATAAGTTTACATGTGTGGCTATAGTTATCAATAATGATGGTAAAACAAAAAACGTGACTGTAAATTGTCTATCACCACACTTAAATACTTTATGTGACCATAGTTAGTTACACAGAAACTCCATCCTTTTCACTCATCCTTCCGCTCCCGTGCCTTTGTCTGCAATCAGGTAACTCTCTCCTATGGTATATCATGAAGATGCGCTTCTCATGTCGTCCTGTTTTCAGACACGGTCTCCTCTCTTCTTTTCCAATTGACTTTCTCATCTAAATCTGTAACCCTAATTCAATTTCTTCACCTCAAACCCCAACAAAAAACCCTAAATTCCGAAATTTATTATCAGAACTCAACCCTCTGATTTTATTATCTGTAAGATCATCCTTATTTCGATCGATTCGCATTGAATCCAGTTTAAACAAAGAGTTAAGGTGTTCGATTGTTTGAATCATGGAAGTTTGGGGTTTTTTCTATACTGAAATTGATGGAACAGCTGCTACAACGAAGTCGGATGCTTATGTTAGCAATTCGTATTCGGTTGTGCGTGATGAGAATGGGATGTGAAGCTTTGATTGTCCAGCTATTGGGAAATAGTTTGCTACTGAAGAAATTTCAGCACAGGTATTATATACCAGTAGTTGATAACTAATTAGGTTAGAATATTAAATTTCAATACACGAAATAGTTTGCTGCTAAAGAAAAGTCATCTAGATGATCATCTCCGATGTATATGTTGTAATTGTCTGCCCTTTGCCCGTTTGGGTCGAGGGTGTTGTTTGAGCACAGGTATTATATACCAGTAGTTGATAACTAATTAGTTTAGAATATTAAATTTCAACACACGAAATAGTTTGCTGCAAAAGAAAAGTCATCTAGATGATCATCTCCGATGTAAATACCCGATGTATATGCTGTAATTGTCTGCCCTTTGCCCGTTTGGGTCGGGGGTGTTGTTTGTTGTTTGGCCTTTTGCCCGTTTGGGTCGGAGGGTTGTCCTTAATGAAGTTTAATTTTCAAAAAAAAAAAAAAAAAAAGATGATCATCTCCGGTCAATGTTTCTGTAAGCATAGACTTTTTTTCTACAAAGGGTCAACAATTACAGCCTCAAGTTACCAGATTCCTACATTGTCAGGAGAGGTCTCCTAATGTGAGTTCCAGGAAGTAATATTGACTTTATAGGGAAAGACCAACTGCTTATCAGTCTGTCCGTCTGCAGAGATGTGGTAATGTTTTTAAGTGCACATTATATTGGAACCTGAATAGGAACAAATCAATGGAACAAAGACCGATTCGGTCTAAAACGCTTTAATTTGGTGATTTCTGACTTTCTGTTCATCGTTAGTGTGATCTCAACATAATGCATAATACTTGGATTGTTTATTTATCATGTCTAGCATTCAAAACTTAAAATAGAGATTAAATGTACAATATTCTCTTAAAATAAGAAGATTAATAATCTAAAAAATGTCCAGCTTCATCATCTGATTGATTTCACGGTTGATTTTGTATTTGGCCTAAGTTGTTTTGACAATCTTTCCCTAATCTCATTGTAGCTAATTGGATTCAGTTTTCATACTTAATCTGATTAAAATATCCTTTTACTTGTTTGTACAAGGTTGTTTTTCCAAGCTTTGAGGAGCGTTATTTGTCAACGGTACTATTTGATTATGTGATGAATGAAGTAGAAAACTTGCCACTCGAGTGAGCCGTTGACCACAAGGCAGGGTTGTAAGTGGTGGAAAAGAACATGTTTCGTAATATTAAAGAAAATGTACTTGATTATCAACTGAATCAATCTTTGTTGAACAATTTTAAGAGTATTTGATTATTGGTCAAGAATTGGTTTCTAACTAACATGAGCCCCTGCCACTTCTTTAATACTAGATGGCCATGATGATAGTTAAATGTTAACGATGATATAGCTCACTGCAACAAAATTTAGTTTGATATTAGACTAATGGTTGACATGTTATGATGTTTTTTATGAAGGTACCATATAGGAGCTTTCCATGCTATGAAGAATGGGATTCTTACATCCAATTCCGCTGGAAACGATGGGCCTACACCAGGATCGATTTCTAATCTGTCACCTTGGTCGTTATCGGTTGCGGCCAGCAGTATTGACCGAAAGATTCTAACTAAGATTGTGTTGGGAAACAATAAGATTTACGAGGTGAGAAATTATTATTAGAGTTGATTGATCGGATCTGGAAACGACGGGGTGTAAAGTTGATTGATTTTCAAAATAGAGTTTAAAGTTAATCCCGCCTTTTAACCACAAGGTGTAAAACTACAGTTTACTCTTATGATTATTATCTTTTGATTTTGAGTTATCTTGTTTGGATTCTTAACTACTCTAAATGTATATGTACAGGGACCTACGGTAAACACATTCGATGGTGCGATTCATCCGATAGTTTATGGTGCTTCAGTGCCTAATACGAAGAAAGGATTTACGTCAGATGATTCTCGGTAATGAACAGATATTTTCCAAAAAAAATCAACTTATGGTGACAATATCCTTTTGGAATGATGTTACCAATACAATGTATCTAGAATTACTTAAAGCGACAACAAAATCTAATTGTTACCAGCAAAATTACAAATATTGCGCGCTAAATTCACTAGACCCCGCTTTGGTACAAAATAAAATTGTCGTATGCGAGAGTTTTGATGGACCTGATAGTGCGAAACTATCAGGTGCAAGTGGTGTTGTGGTCGAAGGTGACTTTGGCTATGAAGATACTGCCTTTAGTTTCTCTCTACCAACAACATATTTAGGTAGCAAAGATGGGGATGCTATTCTAAGTTACATAAACTCTACCACGTAAGTATTGCTTACTTTCGCCCTATGTACATTCATCTATGGACAAATTACAAGTTTTTTGTGATCGTGTTTGATATAGAAAACCAACTGCAAACATCCTAAAAAGTCACGAACCTTTCGACAAAGCGGCCCCAACTGTGGTTTCCTTCTCGTCAAGAGGCCCGAATCAAATCACACTAGATGTCCTCAAGGTACATGAGTTAACATATGGGTCTCTTTTATATTATGTAAAAAGAAACATAATATATACAAGATTGTTGTTACTAGTTTATAAGTTTAATTTTGCTGTAGCCTGATATAACCGCACCTGGAGTGGACATTATAGCGGCATGGTCAGAGGGTACAACCGTCACTGGAGAAGAGGTAGACACACGTGTTGTCCCGTTTAATATTATCTCCGGGACTTCCATGTCTTGCCCTCACGCCTCTGGAGCCGCTGCTTACGTTAAATCATTCCACCCGACTTGGTCCCCCGCTGCCATAAAGTCAGCCCTTATGACTACAGCTGCACCAATGAGTCCAACTAAAAACACTGATGCTGAATTTGCTTACGGCTCTGGCCATATTGATCCGTCAAAGGCCGTCGACCCAGGTTTGGTATATGACGCCGGGGAACAAGATTACATGTCATTTTTATGTGGGCAAGGTTATAACACTACTGCTTTAAAAATAGTTACTGGTGATGCAAGCGCTTGTTCGACGGCCACTAATGCAACTGTATGGGAACTAAACTATCCATCTTTTGCTCTCTCGGCTCACCAATCGGGTAGCATTAGCCGAACCTTTAAGAGGACGGTTACTAATGTGGGTGCAGCGGATTCTTCTTACCATAATTAATGTCTGTTCTTATGTATGATATCGAGTGTATGTGCAATGAAATTTGTCAATGGTATGAACTATGTGATCTATGAAGATGATAAGGTTGAAAATTGAAACTGACCCTGTTGTTTGTTTGACCATTCTATGTCGGTTTTCCTTTGTTTATTACGAGTTTGAGCAGTATAATTAGAGCACACTAAATGGAAAATATTATATTTTAATCAATTTATGTTATTTAGAGACTAAACTAATTGATTTATATGATTATGGTATTTTAGGGTAAACAATGTTCAAGAATAAACAATAATATGACACCCATATTATTAAATGAGCTTGTTTTTTAGTCTCAAGCTCGGGTTGTAATATTATCATTACAATCCAATCATTCCGACAGACAACTGTAGGTAGAGGTTCTAATATTATCATTCAAAACATTACAATTCAGCGTTTTTACATATTATTCACTAAATAAAAAGCAAAGAAAATGACTCATGTAATGATAACCATGACATGGTTCAATCGGCATTACGTAAAACTATACCGTTACAGTCGGTTCTGTAATAATCATCGCGGGATTCATTACCCATGTCAAGTGGATCTACACGTGGCAATATATTATCATTGTGAGGAAAAATTACAGTACTAAATTCCTCATCAACGTCGTCATACGAATCTCTATAGTTTTTGGGAGGTGTCATAAAGACAATAGACATTTTTTTATCCAGCTGGTCTTTAACATAAAACACCTGTCGTGCTTGTGAGGCCAATATGAACGGATCATCCTTGTGGCCTAATCTGTTAAGTTCAACCAACGTGTAACCAAGAGTATCTTGTTTGACCCCATTTCTATTTTCAACCCAGTCGCACAAGAAAAGAGGAATTCTTTTAATATGATAATCTAGTACCCAGATCTCTCGTAATACCCCATAATAGAAGTTTTTTCTGTAGGTTACTACTTCTTTAGAAATGTGCATGTCAGTTGCCTCTACACCAACCCCACTGTTTTGGTAAACTCCACCGTCACGAGATTTTGTACGAAATGTATAGCCATTGATTTGATATACATCGTATTTTAATACGTTGCTGTGTGCTCCATTTGAAATCCACTTTACGGTTTCTGATATACTTTCTGTGGAAACCGCTAACTCTTTTTCAACCTAAATTTCATTACTAGGATGAGATTCACCTTGCACAAACTACAATAAAGGAAAAACTAATATTATGCTAAAATTTAAATTACCTTGTTACGTAACCAGTGACCAAACGTTGTGTTATGCTCTTTCTCCAGCCACGCTTGTGGTTTACCACCATGTCGGTTTTTCAAAAAGGTCATGTGTTGTCTACAAGTACATAAATTAGTATCATATTTGATAGATTCTAATGTAAAAAAATAACATGTTTGTTATACTTACTCAATATAAGGCACAATTTCGGGCGTATTTTGCAATACATAGAAATGTGCTTTCAAGGAGAGTTCCGGAGAAACCAGAACTGGTTTACCGGCTGACAAAGGATTTCCTTCCCCGTTATCATTTTCAGATGTCTTATACTTATATGGTGGAATGCCAATAGTCTTCATGTTTTTTTGGTATTCGCTGAAAAACTCAATTGTTTCTTCTGCAATATTCTCCTCAGCAATGCATCCTTCTGGATAAGTTTTGTTTCGCACATGCCCTTTAATAACCTTCATGCACCTTTCAAAGGGATACATCCACCGAAAGCATATTGGCCCGCATAATTTTACCTCCCTAGTAAGGTGCACAGTTAAATGAATCATAATATCGAAAAAGGATGGGGGAAAATATTTCTCGAGCAGACACAGTGTCACACAAAGCTCTTCTTGCAACTTATCTAGTTCTTCTACCTTGATTTCTTTGCTACATATTGATTTGAAAAAAAAGCAAAACCTGATAATAGCATATCTTGTGGGTTCCGGCATGATAGACCTTATTGCAATGGGCAAAAACTGTTGCATAAGCATATGATAATCATGTGATTTAAGTCCCACAAGTTTCCTATCCTTTCGATTCACCAAACTAGAAAAATTAGAACAATACCCTTGTGGAACCCTTAAGTTGTATAATGTTTCACAAAACTTGTCTTTTTCATCTTTCGTTAATGTGTAACATGCTGCAGGAAGTATTGTTTTGTTGCCTTGTGTTTTAGCCTGCAACTCTTGTTTTAACCCAAAATGCGCCAGATCCAATCGAGCATTCAATCCATCTTTCGTCTTTCCTGGAACGTTTAGCAATGTTCCGACAATACTCTCAGCCACATTCTTTTCAATGTGCATGAAATCAATACAATGTTGGACACAATTATACCGCCAATACCTAAGTCGTCGATACCATATGTTGAATTTCTTCCAATAGGTCGGTTCTTTATGTCCGGAATTTGAACTATCACCCTCTTTTGATGTGTTCCTTTTTCTCTTAATTGTCTTCCCCCCTCTTCCAGTAGAAGTTTCTAGGATTCCTGATACTTTATCCTTAAATCCTTTCCCCCATATATTCTTAACGTATTTAACCTCGTTGAATATTTCTTCCCCGGTCATAGGATTTGCAGTAGTTCCCCATTCTTGTTTTCCATTGAACGCTTTCGTTTGCTTTCTGAAAGGATGGTTATATGGTAGATATCTTCTGTGACCAGCATAACTCTGCTTGTGATGCATTTAGGTTCAAGATCCCAACATATTTGAGCAACCCCTCCATTTCATTCGATTTACATTGTAGGCAGCCACATACTGAATTTCATTGTAGTACTTACTAATTATACTGAATTTCATTGTAGTACTCATTGTAACAGTGTTTAAGTACGCAAAAGGATCACATAATGTGGTGGCTGTGGACGAGGGAGGCTATTATGGATGCGATGTATCCCCATACGATGCAAAGGTGTACACAAGTGGAAATGACCAAATTACCCTTGTGAAGGGTTCTAACAGCTTCATTTGCAGTTTCTCTGATCACATTGCAGCGAAACACTCCTATTGCAGCGAACATTAGAGCAAAGAGCTTTTAGCTTTAGTTGTATCAGGTGCAAGTTGTATCAGGTGCAGAGCTTTTAGCTTTAGTTGTATCAGGTGCAAGCGAACATTAGAGCAAAGAGCTTTTAGCTTTAGTTGTATCAGGCCGCAGAGCTTTTAGCTTTAGTTGTATCAGGTGCAAGTGAGCTCGATTGAAACACTCCTATTGCAGCGAACATTAGAGCAAAGAATACCCTAAACACATTTTCGAAATTTGTATTTCCGGCTTCAACAAACCGCGCTCCAGCGTAGAAACTGGCTGCATACATACAATAAACTAAAAATAACGTAACCCCGAACCCGATCCCGCTGATTAAACCTTGTTTAATCCCGGTTTTCTTCGGCCGCTCACATTTTTGTCTATAAAGCTCCATGACTCTCTCTTCTGCGCAAAAAGACGCTACTGTCCTTATACTCCCGACTGCATCATTCGCCACCTGACTTGCTTCCTCGTACATATATTTAGCACTACTAAACCCTTTCAAGTATTGCATCTGAACATACGCGTTAACACTCATTATCGGAACCAGTGCAAGAATTACGAAAGCTAACTGCCAGCAAGCCGCAAAAGCGATTACTAAACCGGCAGCCGTAGACGATGCGTCTTGGACAATTTGAGCAAGCGCGTCACCGATCAACCCACGAACATTGGCGGCATCCGCCGACAGCCGTGCACCGATAGCACCGCTAGAGTTTCTGGCTTGTCGAACCAACCGACCTCCATGTTCACTACTTTTTCGAAGCATAATGATCTGATCCTTTTCATAAGTTTAGATCCGGCAACAGCAAACAGATAAGACCTCCCTGGATAAATGCCACTACTCCCAGGATTACAAAAGCATCCATTTTTTTACATTAACAAACGGATCCGTTTCGCTGATTATTTGTTCAAGGTTTGTTTGATCGAAATCAGCGATAAGGGATCGACGCGTACCGTTTCGACCCGTACCGTTCGTTCCTTGCAAAGGGCCGGTTCTTTAAAGAAGAACCCCCTTTTTGACAGATTTTTGAAATATTTACAACTTTGGTCCCTGAAGTTTCAGTTTTTACAAAAATAGTCCCTGTTGTTTCTAAAAGTTGCATAAACAGTCCCTATACTTTCATAAAATGTACATAATTGGTCCCTGATGTTTCGGAAGTTCACACAAATGGTCCCTGTACTGTTCAGTTAAATATCCTAACTGAGTTAATGTTTAAAGAAGAAATCTTTATACGAAAGTTAACCCGGTTAGACCATTCAGTTAAAATAGTTTCAATAATGACCATATGAACCCTAGACTTTTTAAAACAATTTATATATATTTATTTCTTTTATAAATTAAGTTTCAAAAATGACAATTTAGTCCCTGGACTTGTACTTTCAAATAATTACGGTTTCAGTCCTTGAAATTAAAAAGTAATAGATTTCAAGTAGGTTTCAAAGAATGTCAAATAGGTCCCTCAACTAGTAATTTCACAAGTAGTCACAATGATGGCCAATGATAGTTAGTTGAGCTTAATAAAGGTCAATTAGGGCTAACGAAGGCTATTTAGGGTTGTTAAGCTCAATGATGGCCAATTACGCCCAATGACGGTCAATTAGACCCAACGATGGTCAGTTAGGGTTGTTGAGCTCAATGATTGTCAATTAGGCCCAATGACGGTCAATTAGACCCAACGATGGTAAACTAGGTTCAATAAAGGTCAGTTAGAGTTGTTAAGGCTCAGTGATGGCCAACTAAGCCCAGTGGTGATCAAATAGACCCAACGATGCTCATTTAGGCCAAATGATGGTTAATTACGGTTTTTAAGCTCAATGACGGCCCATTAGGCCCAATGAAAGTCAACTAGGTCTAATGATTGTCAGTTAGCTTCAATGATAGTTAGTTGAGCTTAATAAAGGTCAATTAGGGCTAACGAAGGCTATTTAGGGTTGTTAAGCTCAATGATGGCCAATTACGCCCAATGACGGTCAATTAGACCCAACGATGGTCAGTTAGGGTTGTTGAGCTCAATGATTATCAATTAGGCCCAATGACGGTCAATTAGACCCAATGATGGTAAACTAGGTTCAATGAAGGTCAGTTAGAGTTGTTAAGGCTCAGTGATGGCCAACTAAGCCCAGTGGTGATCAAATAGACCCAACGATGCTCATTTAGGCCAAATGATGGTTAATTACGGTTTTTAAGCTCAATGACGGCCCATTAGGCCCAATGAAAGTCAACAAGGTCTAATGATTGTCAGTTAGCTTCAATGATAGTTAGTTGAGCTTAATAAAGGTCAATTAGGGCTAACGAAGGCTATTTAGGGTTGTTAAGCTCAATGATGGCCAATTACGCCCAATGACGGTCAATTAGACCCAACGATGGTTAGTTAGGGTTGTTGAGCTCAATGATTATCAATTAGGCCCAATGACGGTCAATTAGACCCAACGATGGTAAACTAGGTTCAATGAAGGTCAGTTAGAGTTGTTAAGGCTCAGTGATGGCCAATTAAGCCCAGTGGTGATCAAATAGACCCAACGATGTTCATTTAGGCCAAATGATGGTTAATTACGGTTTTTAAGCTCAATGACGGCCCATTAGGCCCAATGAAAGTCAACTAGGTCTGATGATTGTCAGTTAGCTTCAATGATAGTTACTTGAGCTTAATAAAGGTCAATTAGGCCTAATGAAACGAGCCGAGCCTTATCGAGCCCGAGTCGAGCTTGAGCCTCAAAACAAAGCTCGTTTGTTTATCGAGCCCGACCTCGAGCTCTCATAAGTCAATCGAGCTCGGGCTCGGCTCGACTCGTTTGCACCCCTAAGTATGGGTATGAATTTCGGACACGACCCGAAAAACAACATGAACCATAGGAAAATTGACCAATAGGGACTAAATTAGTATGATCATTATTAAATAATTACGATTAGGTCTATTATTTAGGGGTGCTAAACGGGTTGTGTTCGCGGGTTGGCAGGTTCAACCCGACCCGAACCCGAAAATCGTATCATACATATGAACCCGAACATGACTCGTTTAACCCGATTTTTTTAATTTTTTTTCTGAATTTAATATATTAAAATTAAAATTTACTTAAAAAACATAAATGCATATAATAATATCATATCTAAAAATATAATTTTAATTTTCGTTTCCCACCACTTCCCAAAAAATTCTAATTTCCCTCTCTTTCTCTTGTGTATCCAACCTAAAACATGTTCATTTTTAGTTTTCCCCCTATTTTCCTTTAACCCTAAATGGATTCCCCTCCCAAAATTCATACCCAGATCTCGTACTGATACCCGTCTTCTGTTTTTGTTTAACCATCTTCTTGTTTTGGCATTACGATAAAGAGAGAAAGAAACCAGACACGAAGCATCTCCTTTGAATCCATCTAAACACACCGAAAATCACTCGCACCCCCCAACAAACCCTAAATTCATCTACAAGAAACCTATTCGGAACAATATTCACACACCTCAAACGTCAAATTTCACTACTTCACCTCTGTTTTCTGGATTAATTCATCTTCTTCATCACTTCTGTAAGTGTTCGCAGCTCTCGCTGTTCTCAATTTGCTCCTTTTTTGTTGATTTTCAGTTTCGAGTGTCGTTAATGGTTACATGAGCTGATTAAACCGTGTAATTTGTGTTTTTAGTTGAAGAATTATTGTTTTTGAACCTGAATTTGTTCTAATTTTGACTAATTTCTCTTGTTGTATATTCAGTTTCGATTTATTTGATTTTTGTTGATTTTCTGTTTATTTTCGGTTTCTAGCGTGTTTAATGGTTACATGAGCAGATTGAACCGTGTAATTTATGTATTTAGTTGAATAATTGTTGCTGTTGGACCTGAAATTGTTCTAATTTTGACTAATTTCTCTTGTTGTGGTTTAAATCTCGATTTATTTGAATTTGCATACTTGCCTACTTACTGTGTTTAATTTTATAGTTTTGCAACTGTTTTAGGTTCGTTACTATAAATTTGTCAGAAAAGTTGTGTTGACTTTGTTCATTTGCTGTTCAATTTCAGTTTTAAGAGTGTTTAATAGTTACATAAGCATCTCCTGAAACTATCCCATCGGGTCGGAACGGGTTCGGGTCGGAACGGGTTCGGGTCAGAACGGGTTAAACTCATTTCTGGAAAATTTATTCATTCTCTTTATTGTATATAATAACAACTTTTGTCAAACTCATTTCTAGCATCATGGAAGTTGAAGAAGAAATCATGGAAGTTGAAGAAGAAAGCGATTTCTCGGATAGGGATTTGACAGGTGAATCTGAAAGCGATTTCTCGGATATGGATTTGACAGCACACAAAACAAAAACACCAAAGAGGGGGTTGACCAGGTTACCAAAAATGCGAACAGCATTTACAAACTCGGGTGGAAAAAAACACAAAGTTACATTTGATGAATTGAAGAAGTTTTCTGGGGAATATAGATCAGAATTTTCAAGTTTTTTGGGAGACCTAGTAAGAGAATATGTCGGATTTAGGTTTTTAGCATGGAAAACAGTGCCAACAGAAGTAAAGGATAAATTGTGGGAGGAAATAACGGTTAATTCTTTTCTCTTAATTATAAATGTATTTTTACATTTTCATGTGACTAACATACAACTTGTATTATATATTGCAGCGTTTTTATGACATTGATGCATGTCGTAGGCGTTTTGTAATGACTCGGCTTGGTGAACTGCTTCGAAATTTTAGAAGAAAAGTGTATGCGGGATACATAGTACCTAACTTAGGTAAACCAAAGAAACTTGCACGAATTCCTAAGAGGTATCGTTCAATGGTGGAGCAAACAGACTGGGACAAGTTTGTAACATATACACAATCAGACGAGTTTAAGGTTTTAATCTTTTATTCTAATGTTCATCATTATTTTATTTTAAATATAATTTTAAACTCTAATGAAATAATTACAAATTTTGTTGTAAGGATGTGTCAAATAAGAGAAAAACAACACGATCAAAAAACGTTTATGATCATCACTTGGGACGAGGAGGGTATGCTTATCTAAGAGACAAACTGGTAACTTCATTTCTTCAATTAAAGTTTGTTTTTTTTTTGTGCTTATAATGATTTTTTGTTTGTATGTCTGATGTGTGTGTCCGTTTTTTTTGTTGTATATATTACAAGGTACAAAATAACGAACTTTCAGTTGATGAGATCCCCTCTCGTGCTTTAATGTGGAGGAAAGCAAGGGAAAACAAAAACGGAGAATACAAGAATGTTGATGTAAAAGACATAGCTAATAAAATAGTAAGTTCAACTTTAAACTTTTTTGGTTTATTTTTAATTACTATAATACATGTTTATTTGTTAACAATTTCTACAGATTGACACTGAAACGCAAATTAAAGATGGATCCGTGAACCTTGATCCGGGCACGGATGCACTCACATTAGTATTTGGCAAAGAAAAAGGTGGGTATTTAAAAGGTGTTGGTTATGGAGTGACTTCTAGTAGATATTGGCAGAGTCCTCGAACAAAAGGATCATCAAAAGAACGAATTGCACAACTGGAGTTTCAACTACATAACGAGAGACTTGAGCGTGGGAAAAAAGATGAACAAATTAAGACCCTTTCGATGCAGATGGCAGAAACAAATAACACACTTAATCAAGTTTTAGCTCATCTGGCTGCACAAGGACAAACATTACAAATATGTTCATTATCTGCAGACAAAATGTCACAAACACAAGTAAGTGACTTATTTTATTAGCAAATTAATACCTTAATAGTTTTCAAATGTGAACCATTGTTAGCTACCATAAATAGCAATCTATTTATATAAATTTACCATGTGCATTACAATTTTAGAAATTTTCCCTGTTTTATCGAATCGTATTATCTGTATTGCTTCCTTGTTACATTTTGTAGGTAAATTCTTTGGATAAACATGACGGATCAAAGCATAAGGCCAATGCTACCGCATCTAAAATAGTGCAAAAAGAAATGGCACCAACGGTAAGTATGATAATTTCATTATTTTTTTTTTATAATTTCCCATGTAATTATTGATATTTCATAACACACTTATTTGAATTGTAGGTAAAATCTATGAACAATAGTACTGGATCAAATGACAATACTAATGTTACCACATCTAACATATCAAGTAAAGTAGTGCAAACAGAAGTCACTTCTCATGCTAACACTTCTAAAATGGTGCAAAAAGAAATGATAACGGTAAGTGTTTGACAATTTCGTATTTTTTATAGTTTTTATGTGTGATTTTTGATTTTCTATAACTTAATTAATTCAATGTTTTTAGGAAAATGTGAAAACTAGAAAAAAAAGATATTTTGTCTACGCAAGAGACTTCACTTCTTGGGACATCATCGCAGTTGGAATCACAAGAAAATATACATAATACACATTCAACAAATGTCCTAGAGGTATGTGTTACGAAATACATATTTATATTGATTTTAACCTTAAGATGTTAATATAAAATATTTTTTTTGTAGATCAAGTGTACTCTATATACTATAAATATGAACAACTGTGTGGCTTATGGTACAATTCATTTGTCAACGGGAAAACAAAGCATTCATGGAGTTCCACTACAAGATAATTGCTATAGAGTTTCTATTGATAAAGTTGTAAAAGAAGCAGCATTTTTACCGGTAGAATCATGTGAGGTCAAAACAGTTGGGGATGCACTAAATACTTTTGTTGCTTGGCCAAAATACCTTGTCAAAACTAGCGAAAAGGTTTGTTCTTTATTAATATATGATTAATTACTCTAGCTATTGATATTTGTTTTCATGCTTTTTGCTTCAGATACCAAATCTATCAAGCATTCAAACACAAAACTCTACAACTCAAGTCGCTAAAAAGCAAAAGAGATGTTTTACAACGCTAGATGGCATCAAAAAACAGGGAGCAAGAAGAACAAGAAAAACACTTTAAACTAGTACTTATTTTATGTTTACAATCATTTCCTTTTGCAACATTTGTAGATAGTTTTTTATTAGAAGTTTAGTTTTTGGTATTATCGTGCACAGATTTTGGTTTATTAATTTTAATATTATTTGGTTTTAGGTTTTCTCATGTTTATTATTGTTTTTTATTATTTGGATATACATGTGTGGCTAAATGTTAGCCATAAGCCACACTTAAAAGCACAAAAGTTCATGTGGCTTTACATAAACATTAGCCACACCATTGTCATTTTATCTTTTTGTGTCACAAAATCATAGTAAACGTTATGTAAAAACAAGTTATATGTGACCAAAGATTAAACAATAGTCACATAGTAAAATTACAAATTTTCATGTGGCTTTACATAATTACTAGTCACATCATCGTCACTTTGTTTATTTTGCCGTGACGAAATGTTAGCAATTGTCATGGGTAAAAAAGATTATGTGTGACCAAAGGTTAGACAATAGTCACATTTAAAATTACAAAATTTCATGTGGCTTTACTTGATCATTAGTCACACCATCGCCATTGTGTTTATTTTGGTGTGACGAAATATTAGCAAACGCCATGGGTAAAAATTATTATGTGTGACTAAAGATTACACAATAGGCACACATAGAAAGAAAAAAAAATTCATGTGGCTTTACATAACTTTTAGCCACACCATCCTTATTTTGATTTTTTATGTGACAGCATGATAGCATCTGTAATGCACAAAATGAATTTGTGTGGCCAAAGGTTAGATGATAGCCACACATAAAATCATAAAGTTTTATGTGGCTTTACATAATCATTAGCCACATTATCCTTACTTTATGTGACGAAATGATAGCAAATGTCATGAGAAAGTAAATTATAAGTGACCAAATGTTAGCCATTGCCACACTTAAAACCACAAAACTTCATGTAGCTTTACATAAACATTAGCCACGCTATCATCACTTTATTACTTTTGTGTGACGGAATAATAACATATGTCATGTGAAAAAAAAAATGTGTGACCAAAGGTTAAACAATAGTCACACTTAAAATTACAAAATTTTATGTGTGACTAAAGGTTAGACAATAGTCACATATAAAATTACAAAGTTGTTTTTAGTGTCTAGAAATATTTTTTAGCCACAGTTATAGTAAACAGATGTGACTAAATAATAAAACGGTCACACTTACAGTGAGTTCATGTGGCCATTCCAAACATTTAGTCTTACTTAATAAATGGAATGCTTAATTACAACAACTCTTTTTGCCACATTTTTTTTAATTGATGTGGCTAAAACAAACTTTTAAGTGACTATATAATAGAAACAACTACATTTACAATAAATTCATGTGGCTGTTGTTACCCTTTAGCCACACTTATTGTACATAATGTCTGATTTCCAGCAAGAGATAGTGGTACCCTTTAGCCACACTTTAAAGTTGCTACGGCCACTAAACGTGCATGTGGCCGTATGATACCTATGATGACTGGACCTTTGGTCACACTTGAGTTGAAAAAAAAAAGTGTGACAAAAGGCGTATGGTCACTCTTTTTTTCTGTGGCCGTAAGCCTTTTTTGGCGTAGTGATTCTCCCTTTTCAGTTGATTGTAGAACAGTTTATTGAAACTTTTCTTTTAACTTCAAAAACAAATTCTTTTTTTTAATTTTTTCGTTTTCATCATCAGATTTTTCATCGCAATCTTCAACTATGACTTTATCATAGTTTGTGACATCGTCACTTATTGGAACTGAATTAACAGGTTTTGGGCAGGGAATAGCTGAAGTATTCACAAAAACCTTCAACTTTTCTTCCCATTCCCTGATTTTACCTTCTAACTCTTTGATTTTCTTTTGAGCACATTTAGCTTATTTTTCAAGTCGAATAATCGTCTGAAGATGAGAATTTATCATTTTTTGCTTTTCAATGTTATTCTTACTAAAAACAGATCTCCCATCTTCAAGATTTTTTTATTTGACTTTGAAATTCTTTTTCAATTTTTGATTTTTCATTTCCAAAACTTTTAAATTTATCTTCAAAATTTTTTTCATTTTCTTTCAACTTCTTGTTTTCTGATGTCAAACTGTTCAAGTCATTTAACAGTTTAACATTTTCAGATTTTTGCTTCTCACAAATTTCCTACAAAATAAAAATATGTTTAACATCAGTTTGCTTCTCATCCTTCAACTTTTTGACTTCCAATGTCAAACTTTCCACATCTTTCAAGAGTTTGCCATTGTCAGCTTCAAGTTTATCACATTTAGAGCACACTGATGCAGAACTTGGAGATTCATACTTCACAAATTCTTCATTTTTTGGAACTTCCTTTGTTCTTATCTTGAATGATGCTGCACAAAAAAATTTAACGAAATTAAGAGGATTCGCATTCTCATCAATATAACAACCCCTCTTGTTATCGTATTTCATAACATATTTTGCCCTAACACATTCAACAATCCTTTTGTTCATTTTGTCAATCACATCTAAACTCATATCCACCAAATGTGTTTCCAAGACTTTTATCAATTCTTTCCTTTTCTTTTCACTTTCATAATCATGAGTTTTAAGTTTGCTGATGAATCCTTTTAGATGTAATTTTGAAAAATTTGAATCCTTTCTTAAATTTTTCAAACATTCACTCCATTCAATAGGTAATGCATTTGCAAACTTTGCTATTTTTTTAAGCATCTGTCAAGAATATCTCATGATCTTTTAGATAACCAAGTAAAACATTATATCGGTTTACTAGATCATCCAAGGTTTCATTTTTCAAACACACAAAATATTTAAACCTTTTGACCCAAGCATCCTTTTTCACATCTCTATAACTATCGTCTATAAACCCTCGATTCCAATTGTTAAATCTTTCAAAATAATAATTTTCATTCTCATCAAACATCTTGTCCAAAACAATCTGTTCAAACACTTAAATCTGATTGGGCCTTCACTGTTTGGGTCGATGATAATGAAACTTTGGCCTTTGATCGATGAATATAACAAGCCGACAACACACTTCACTTTGCCGACAACATCAGCTTTTACTTAAATCTGATTGGACCCCAATGTATGTAGTGGACTGATGTAATATAACTTGGAGTCACGTGAACTTATATTACTTCTACACCTGGGATTTCACATTGGATGTATCAAATGACTAACAAAGTTGATAAAATCGGTATAGTGGGCTGACACTTATGCATGGGCCGACAACAAATAGTATCGAGATGATATGATTGGGCCGATTATATTTAGTGGACTGTCACCTTTTTTTATTTTATGTTCACATGCATTCCAATATCACAATTAAAGCATCACATGGATCAGACACAAACACTTAGTAGACGACAACAATGCATGTCAGACAATCACTCTTCACAATTTGATCTTTAGCCAACAACAAACAAAAGATTGCACTAAAAATGGGTGGCCAACAAACTTTATCTTTGAATCACATGCAAGACTTGAACAAAGCACTCATGCTACCAACTTACACACCTTTACCAACTTTCACATGCAAACCGACAAAACGTGAGGACAATTTTCGAGAGTCACATACAAGCTGACACACACATGTGATTTCTTTTCCCAACCTACTGACAACTTCGATTAAAATATCATACAACACGATGCACTATCAAGCAATGTCGTTTTCAAGTGATCAGACCTTAGTGTAGGTTCAAGCGAAAGATCAATGTATTTTCAAGCGAGAGGCCATATTCAAGCGAAAGGTCAATATAGTTTCAAGCGAAAGATGATGACATCAGCAAAATCGAACAAATTTCAAGCGAAACTACAATTTGAACCAATTTTAAGCCGATTTTAACGCTGAAACTTTCCAGGATTTGTTAATACATGATTACGCACAAGATGTGTAAATTTGAGCCGATTTTAACCGTGAAAAATTTTTAATTTTGAAAAAAATGGTGTAGAAATCAGAAAAAGTGACGAAAACAGGCTGTTTTGGCAAGATCTCTTCCTCCTGAGCTCTGATACCACTTGTAGGATCGGTTTGTGACCCAAACGAGTCGTTCAGAAGAGATTTTATCAGTTTCAGATGTGGAAAATAAGAAACTGACTTTGAAACAGCTTGGTTATCACTTTAAACACTGATTTGATTGATATAATAGCAATTACAATCAGTCTTCACACCGGCAGCACCTCGGTATGGAATCTGAAAATCGTTACAAATGAATAGAACACTACCCTATTTATAGACTCCTAGGTTTCGCTTGAAGACACACAAGTCAACTCAAGCGAAACACCTACTTTCACTTTCAAGCGAAACTTCTAAAAACCAATTCAAGAGAATCCTACATATTTGACTTTCAAGTGGACAGACTATACATTCTTGTTTCATGCACATTTGTTGAACTGATGATGTCATAGTTGTGATGTCATCCTTGATGGCATACATGTGATGTCATTATTCTTAAAGATGACTTCATGCTCGTTCAGATCCGCAATGCAACTGAGACTCGATATAAGACGAAGACGACAGATGTATGCACCAACAAAACCGATCTATCACGTGTATCAAAACTGACCTGCATCACATGTGTATAGGTTACAAATGTTAAAAAACATAACTTTGAAAATTATAATGAACATATGTAATACAACCGTATAATAAGCCAAATTACCTCAAATTCATTCATATCTTTGTACTGTCTGTTAGTATGAACAATGGTATAAATTTTTACCCCATCAAGTTCTGGTGTTTTCGAAGCAATATAGCAGAATGTCATGCCTCTATATATCTCTTTTTGCACCTCCAAAAACAGCGTATGTGTATATAATTCCGAGGCATGTCTTTCAATATGCACGTTCTTCGGCATTGATGGTGCTATTGTATTACTTTCGAACTCCATTCTGCGTTGAATGTACCGTTGCCCATCAATTGCTGTGTCGAAACACATCAAGAATTGCACGAGCGTGTTTGTTCCCCTAGAATTTGTTTTAAACAGGGAATTCGAACTCTCACAACTTGAGGTGGTTTTCATTAGACAACACATGTGCACGTCCCTAAAATAACACGGAACCCACTGATCCCTAATCTCATACATCTCGTTCTGCCAATTGTTTTCTTTCAAGTGTAACCCTTCCGTAAGGAAATTCCATCGTTCTTCAAATTCTTCACGTGTGATAAACAAATTCCACACAAGCTTGTGTATAGCAGCTCTCAGGTCTATATTTTCCAATACATCACTTGCAATCTGAATATAAAAAATCACAAACATAAATGAATGACATGAAAGTATACAACTATTACACGTATGTATATGAATGTGTGTAAAAATAATATCATACCTTTGCAGGAATTTTCCTAACAATATGCCACATACACAGTTGGTGAATAGACTTATTGAATACACCAGAAACTGCTTGTTTCATCGCAGCATCCTGATCGGTCAACACCAACGTTGGTTGCTTATTGTTATGAGCTTTAAGGAATGTGGTAAGCAACCACGTGTAAGAACCAATTGTTTCATCATATAATAGCCCAGCACCAAAGGTGACACACTTTTTATGGTGATCGACACCGGTAAACGGAACAAATATCATGTTATACCTTCAAAACAACATAAAACAATGAATTTAGTGTAATATGACAAACATAACATTAGTAATACATTCATTAGTAAAATGAAATTTTTATTACATAGATGTAATGCACCAAAACAATGTAACTGATTGTAACCACAGTGTTCGTATGATTTATGCAACATAATAAAGATAGAAAAATTACTGATTCGTATGATATGTTGCATCAAAACCTAACACATCTCCTAAGGCTTCGTAATTGCATTTGAATACGTCATCAGCCCAGAACAATGATCTCAACTCGCCGTCAACCACCACACATTCAAAAAAGAAATTTGGCTGGTTTATCATACGGGCTTTTAACGTATCAACCACCATTTGTGCATCCTTCTTGCCGATAAAAGACCGTATATCTCTAGTGAAATTTTTGAATTCTACTACAGCTCCTTGTACGTTATGGTGCCCACCCTTTAACGAAGCTCGAATCTTATGCGCGACATTAGGGCCAATTTCGTTCAAGCTTAGTTTGTGAATGAACCTCTGGTCATCATAACTAAGTTTCCTCCTTTTTCTGGTAAAGTCTAGATCGTCTTTGTCAACCAGTCCATGATTATGAGCTTCAATAAAACCATAAATGGAAAATTGTGTAGTGCCTGGGATAGCTTTAAGCTTTATCCGCGCCCTACAGTCAGTAACTTTGTAGCTGCTACTTCAAGACACTTTAAAAGCACTAGGGTCCATCGATTCAAGTTGTGTTTGCTTAGGTTTACTGGATCTGGTACATTGCATATACCTATGTGTAACAATAGTTCCTTTTTTTCATGGCACCCAAACGTACAGAAAAACCATACCTCTCAGCATAATACTTGTACATTTTCTCAACGTCGCTCCATGTGTCAAAAGCCATTCCGATAGTAGGTGCATATTCAGGAGACACCAAAGGTTTCCATAACTTTGTTCCATCAGTTGTTATGTTATATCTCCTTCAATATGAACACGAAAATTACAGTCAAATCAAGAAAAAACATTGCACGTATGCATTATATTAATATATTTAAAATATGGACATATACTTACATACAACACACACACAACATGTAAACATACATACATACATACGTACAATAAAAGAACAACATATTAATATTGAAAATACAAACATGTTAACAATTAATGATATATACACTTCACATCGTAATACAAACACGTGTACACATGTGTAATACACATTTTTTTTAATAAATAAATAATTTACCTAATTGATCGACGTCATACAAACGTAATGGACGGACATTATGACTGCCATAACTTGAATTGTTAACATCAGGTGAATCATCGATACGTTCGTGTCCGTCATCATCGTTATCACCTGACCTAGAACCGAATAATGCGTCATCAATAATGGCACCAGTGTTTGTAGAACTGCTAGATGAAGCCATATCTGAACGATTTAACAACAATATCAATTAAACAACAATCAAACATGTCTGAATTCCGATTATGAACAATATGTGATAAAATAAACATGAAATCCGATTACCTACGATTGTTAAACACGAATTTGGATGAGAAACAGCTTGAATTCGGTATGAGATTCGTTATATGTATGAGTAATTGATACAATTATGGAATTGATTGATATAATATTCGAGAATTGTTGAACACGAAACCTACAGAAAACAAAATCAAAACTGTGTGTGTGGTTATGAATTGGGCGAAACGTAAAGCGTGGAATTGTGTTTGTTGACAAAAATACCCCTATGTTTAATAGTTTTTTGGTTTTCTCATTTATATATAGTTTTCTCATGATTAGGGCTGTCCAAACTGCTCGACGATCGAAGATCGCTCGACGATCGCTCGAAAAATGATCGAAAAATGCTCGCTCGATTCCCGCTCAGTTTGTAAATGAGCCGATCAGATCGGTTCGATTCAAATTCAATCCGAGCATGAGCAAGGCTCCGCTCGCTCGACGATCGCTCGGTTTCGCTCGAATTATTTTTATTAATAATTAATATATATATATATATATTATATATTTTATAGATTAAAAACCCAAAAAATATAATAGCCTAAAATAATTAAAAGCCCAAATAATATTAGCCCATATTTAGTATAAAAATCTAACCCTAAATCTATTTCCTATAACAATTCACTCATTCAGTCGCCGCTCTCAAGTCTCAACTGCTCAGTGTCTCCGTCGACTCTCAGTCTCCTTTTCCAACTCAATTCATCATCGGCTCAAGTGTCTCCGACTCAATTCATCGGACAATCATCGGCTCAAGTGTCTCCTAAAAGGTTAGTCGCTCCTGTTTCAGTTCCTGCAACATATCGTTAAATATATGTATCCATTCATTCTTCAATAATCGTTAAATATCTGTTTCTGTTCGCTCCAGTCTTTATTCGTCGCCTCGTCGGACTTGTTTCAGGCTTCAATCGGTATGTTTTTTTGTTAATTAATCGTTTCAGGCTTCAATCGGTATGTTTTTTTGTTAATTAATCGTCGGACTTGTTTCAGGCTTCAATCGGTATGTCTTTATTCGTCGCCTAGTCGGACTTGTTTCAGGCCTCGTCGCCTCGAAGATCGATCGAAGATCGCTCGAAAAATTCAATCCGAGCATGAGCATCACTTTTGCGATCGGTTTTACAAATTTGATCCGCTCGGATCGGATCGGTTATAATTCAATCCGAGCATGAGCATACCCTCGATCGGATCGGATCGGATCGTGAACACCCCTACTCATGATTCTATCCCTATATATATATATATATATATATGTATGTATGTATGTATGTATGTATGTATGGGATTCACTTTAATTAAGAACCATCACGAGTTGTGAGAACAATGAGAATCCTACTTCACGCACGAGTTGGGCCACCATTTTTTGTACAAAAGTAGATGAGGATGTCATAAACACATTTATAAAAGAAAAAAAGACAAAAATAATTGTCGAGTCGGTACTAGTAGCAGCAGTTGACAATTTGCAAGTTTAACACGAGATGTATGTGGTTTTGTAAGTGGCGTGTGGTTGTTAGGTTGAAAGAGGTGTGGGGGAATTTGGAGTTAGCTTACAAGGGTTAAAATTAGGGGTATTTTTTTTAATTTGCTGAAGTTGGATTTTTCGGTTTTTTTTTTTTTTCTATTTGTTTAGTTGTGTATGACCATGGTTTTTGATTAATTCGTGTATCATCTGATGGTGGTTGGTGTGAACACCCAGGTAGGGTAAATCTTTCCAAAATCGTACACACCAAATGACCAATGATGCTACACACTTTACACTTTACACTTTACTTTGATATTTAACATGTTTGTCACAAATGCGTTACAAATTGTGACGCATTTGTGACGCATTTGTGACGGAATATTGAAGTTTTAAAATTGAAACCAGTTAATGGGTTTTCGTTGGAAATGTGTTGAAAAGCAGTCAAAATTTGCAACGCTTTTTTTCGTCCGAAAATCCCATAGCAAACTGCCACTTTTCTTGTAGTGTTATATCTTGCAATGGTTCCTTCATACATCCCACAAATCCGTCCGTTTAGATGGACATCTTGAGTGGCTGCTTGATTTAGTCTGCTGGTTATAAGATTCATGTGGTTCATAACAAAGTCACATACAAAGAATCTCTACCAGACTACCAGTCATTTCCACAAGTTCCTCATCAAATTCCATCCCAATTACTTTGGTGACCGACATTGCATGTTATCATGGTCTAGTGGTATGGTAATTACATTTGTGATAAATTGGTTTGGGTTTAGATCTTTGAATGTGCAAGTTGATAGACGGTTTTTATGTAAAATAAATTATTGTTATAAAAAAAGATAATAATAACATTTTTTTCTTGGATAAACTCAATCGATAAAATAAGGGTGGATGGCCTCCATTGATTTCCATACCAGTTTCTTTCATACCACCACTGTCTTCTCTACCACCTGCCATCATTATTACTCCGTATTCTTTGACTTGATAAACGTTTCCTACTTATTTAAATTCAAGAAGCATGACATCTTGGTAGCCTCCAATCCATCTATAAAAAGAAAGTTTTATGTGCTTCTTCTCACCAAAAAAATAAGTACTTGAACCAGCTAGAAATAAACATACTACATGTCAAAGATGGGTGTGGTGACCAAAGCTCTAGTCTTGATTAACATGATGGTTTGTCTCACCTCAGTTGCTTATGCAGCTTATGCCCTTTCTGGCCAAGCGATCGTATCCAACCCGCCTTATGTTCGTAAGTAATTTTTTCATTATAATTTTTTGTATTAGTAGATGGTCGTGTAGCCAACTCACCAAGTTGATTGATTTGATTTAACAGAAAATTTGATATATCAATTATAACTTGTACTTGTTAAATTTTCTTTTTTTTTCATTCTAAATACACTTTGTTTAATTCTTTTTCTTCAAATTTCAGAATTAAAAAAACAGAAATGTGTAGTTACAAAAAAATTAAAAGAACACGAGTTATTTCAGAAAATTAAGTTTATTTATCGAATGAATTATTGAAAAAGAAAAAGAATAATCAAATTAAGTGTGTTGGTACATATCCTAAACTATATCCAAGTTAATTTGATCTTTATATTGGTCATTTCTAGCATCAACATGTTATGGTTCAACCGATCAAGGTGTCATGATTGCAAAAGTGCATATCAGCATGTTTGCCAATGGAAAAGCCTGTGGAAGGAGGTACCGAGTTCGTTGCCTAAGTGGAACAAACAAAGCCATCCGCAATGCATGCACCGGAAACACAGTTGATGTTAAGGTTATAGGTAGTTGCGTGATATGCGGCCAGAATGAACTTGTACTCTCTCAAGAGGCGTTTGCGAAGATTGCCGTTCTTGCTCTTGGGAGGGTAAACGTTAACTATGAACAGTATGTACTAACTATCATTGACATCATTTATGTTCTTAAAGTTTTTACAATTTCACTTGTCATCTTACTAATTGGCATTTTTTTGTGGTGATTTCAGGATCTGATGATACAAAATATGGATATAGAGATAGCAAATAAAGGCGCATATCGTGTTACGCGATTTAGTACCAAGAAGTAAAAGGGCATATGAATAAGGGAAACATGATAGGTTGTATTATCGTGTGATAATAATCAAAGTAATAAAATGGTTGCATTTGGTAATTGTATGATTGTGTTTTGCGTTCAGTTTTAATGATCTATTTTTGGGAAAAAGTTGAGTTTAAAAATTTTAAATGTGCGCTTTTTTTTTTTTTTTAATGTGCGCTTTTGATACAGGTTTTTTCTTTATTCAAAATGTTTGACCTTCTTGGTAAAATTGTGGAAGATATTCCAAAAAAGAAAACAATAAGTTGGTTACAAGTGACAAGTCCTAAATTGTATTTCGCTTTATATTCACACAACCCTTCCTACTATATCTTTTTGTACACGCATAGAAGTATATAAAGAAAAATAAAGTAAAAAAGAATATGAAAATAAAATTTATAGGTGTGAGAATAGCACAAACCTTATATTCCAACTATGAGAAATAGTTGCATTTATTTATCTTCTTACACATGATAACAAAAATTGTTCCTTTTTTAATTTTTTGATAATACTTTATTTATTATTTAATAAATCTTTTCTTTATTTTTAACTAAAAAAATTAAATACAGTAGTGCTAATCATTTTTTGTTAGCATTTTGACATAAATTTAACTAAAAAACAAACTTATATTCAAAATAAACTATTTTTGGTATTGTAAAATATATCAGGTACATGCACCATGGTATCAATACGACCTAGCAACATTAATATAGTGTAGGTATTCATTGTTATGGTTTCGTGTGTCAATAATGTTTAATATATCATTGAATTTGATTATTCTCTTAAGGGGAAGGGCTCCCAAGGATAGTACCCTTGCCCCGACCAATCAAAACCTAACAAAATTCTTAGAAATTACCATTAAGTCACAAAACACTGTCGGCACTTTACCCCTGCAATAAATCACACTCTTTTACCCTACCCAGCAATCACACACTCAACTTTAAGAGATGTACCCCACCTAAATCAACCCCACTCCTACCCTTGCACGGGTACTCCTTGTGGCATTTCCAAGCTGCACGCGGTAGTTGTAAGGGTGGCGGAGGTGTTCTTGTTCTTGTGCCAGGTTGAACTCGGGGAGGGTACCCGCATGGGTGCCCCGTCCCCCTAATACCTTAATCTTAGTGCATGTTTTTGTTTAATATATTTATTAAATTATAATATAATTTTATTAAAATAGAGTTATATTAAAAGAGTTAAAGTTTGATTTCATCTTGAAGGTTTGCTCAATGTTAACTACTTGAATCCAAATTCCAATATTTTAGCATACTTTAACATACAATGGTATGGCCTCATGTTTCTAATCTTTTTCCTTCAAAAGGGTCAAAAAAAAAAAAAAAAAAAAAGATAGAAACGACAGGCCCCAATATGTTAAAATTTTGTATTTTGGACTTAAATAATTAACCTCGGCAAACTTTAGGGACGAAATTCGAACTTAATCTATTCAAAAAGAGTAGTTTCTATTGAACTGAACTAATACCGGTTTATCAAGAACGGTATCGGTACCAGTATTTATTTTTATGGTTTTTGGTTTTTCGATGAGTCACTTTCGGTATTTTACCTTTTTATTGCACTACTAATAACGATTAGTACTGTACCCACATAATCAGTACGACGTTCAATTTGTGGTATTACTCATATTTTGTATTTTTAGTACTAGCATCATGTCGAAGAGGGCCCCTCATTTGGGATGTCAGCTTCATGATCATGGGAATCTAACTTGAACAAGACTTCATGCAAAACATCTTACTTTGATATTAACCCACAAAAATTTATGCACGGACAAACCAGATCCATCCCCTGCCCATTTATACGTTTTTTTTTTGCGTATCTAGGTGGTTTGCAAAAGAAAGACTGAAACTAGGTGACTTGAGAAAATGAGAGCGAAACTAGCTAGGTAGTCTGCTACTTCATCTAAAGGACTTCACACCATTTTCGATTTGTTTCATCTGAAAACTACCCTGCCATATTTCCTAAACTTGTGAAATGCGCTACTTCATCTAGTGGATTTATAACCAAGTCCCCTAGCCCATGTAGCGGACTTATCAAGTCCGTTGCATAGATGGAAGGACATTTAAGTCCGCTACATTAAATAGAGGATGTGTTTTTCTTTCTTTTTTTTTCCGGAATGCATGTGTTGCTTTGCAGTCATTAGGTTGGATGCTTTTCAGGTTTCTTTTATTTTTGAAGGCATTACTTTTAGAATGCAACACGTGATTATTCTTTTAGGCCACACAGGGCGCTACGTGGTAGTTCAATGACCACGCGTTGTTTATCGTGGAACACCACCGCCGCCCTTGCCCATCACGCGTGATCAGTAAAATGAATTGTAGCCATAACGCGTTGTGGGTTGTTTACTGCTGCACATGTTCGGTTGTTTTTCAAATTGTAGATGTTTGTGTGGTGAGTGATGGGCATTTCCACTAAAATACATCACTAGTGATGGAATAATGCTCGATAACGTGACGGAACTTGATTGGATGTTGTGAGTGATGGAACTTCATCACTAGTGGAGCGCCCCTACCCTAATAGATGGATAGTCAGGGATTGTATAGAATGTTATTTTATGGCATTAAATAAAAATTAAAAAGAAATAAAGAATGTTTATATGACTCAATATAACACTATAAAGTGACATAGTGTTCATAAGATTTATCACTTTCACAAGCATATCCACATCAGTGTATGAACTTTTTCTTTTTTCTTATGAGGATGGATATTAAATTAACGTGTTTTTGAAGGAATGGATATTAAAGGCCAAATGGTTTATCGATTTCATATCCTACATATATAGTTATATATTTTTTGGAGGATGCACATGGTGTTTTTTGGAGGATATTTTTTTGTTACATTTGCTCATGGTATTTTTCTAAGTCCATTTTTGTGTATTACTATTAGACAAGACGGTGACGATGTTTAATTAGATTGTTAAATGTTGGGAAAATTAGTGAATAGATATTTAGTTAATTTATAATTGAGTGAAATTATAATTACTAATTAAACTCCTTATGTGAAACTCTTGAGTAGAGTTTTATGTCACTTTATTAGCTTTTATTAGAGTTTTATGTCTCTAATATTAGACAAGACGGTGACGATGTTTAATTAGAATGTTAAATGTTGGGAAAATTAGTGAATAGATATTTAGTTAATTTATAATTGAGTGAAATTATAATTACTAATTAAACCCCATATGTAAAACTCTTGAGTAGAGTTTTATGTCACTTGGTTAGCTTTTATTAGAGTTTTATGTCTCTAATTAAATCACTAATTAAGTGAAACTTTTATTAGAGTTTTATGTCTCTAATAAAATCACCAATTAAGAGAAACTATTTACAACCCACAACTCTTGTAAAAAAATGGTAGGTTATGTGGCTCATTAAAAAAATGATGAGAAACTACAAGAGAAAGATAATATGCATGAAGAATTCTTGAAAAAGTGGTGAAGACTTGAACATCCATATGTTGGAAATTATAGAGAGATGAGTTTTCTCTACTCGATTCCATCACCTTCATATCATTATTTTTCCACAAGTTCAAACACTATAATTCTATTCGGTGTAACCTCGGGCGTGTGGCCATTTCCGGCAGTACAGACTGCTTCGGCTGTTGTACCCTGAGAGACAGACACGTCGTCTTTAGTAGAGGCACGAAATCTGTTTTAAGGGAAGCGTGTTGAACGCGTGCCTCAGCCACAATCGTCAACATTTGTTTCTTCTTTTTGTAGGAAATTATTGTACAAGAAGACGTGGTTCAAGAACTCGTTGAATCCTTCACAACGGACTGAAAACACAACGAACCATACAAATAGACGCGGTTAAGGATCAAGTTGAAGACTTTATCTTTTAAAGATATTGGTTTGAATGGATTGTTTTATTAAATATGTTGTAGTTCATATTTATTTTCGTTTGAATTTGTACACGGTTCATGTGCTACAATTTCTCAAATGTTTAAAGAGAGTATCTTTATTTTTTTATTAGTTTTATTAATAAAAATGTGACCCGTTTCCTACAAACTTAAAACAGATTTCGTGAGATTGTTGGTACAATCTTAAAAACCTTATTTATAAGGATTTTGGGTTTACGAAAGAATTTATAATAGAATAAAAAAAAAAATTTTAGAGGTTATGATCTTATAATTTTTTTTTTTTTTTTGGGAAATATGCATGTAGTACAACTTGTTGTGTTTAGATTTTTTGGGATTCAGATACAATCTTAAATCCTATACCGTAGTACAAAACGATTAGTTTTGGTTCCAACGTTTGATTTTGAAACGATTTTGGGAATCGTTAATTTTTCTAACTTTTGTGTTAGATCGGGTTTATTAGTGTAAACCATACGTTTTTTGTAAACGCTAAATTCTCTAACATGTGTGTTAGACCGGAATTATTGGTGTAAACCATTCATTTTTTGTAAACGTTAAATTCTCATAAGTAGAGTTTTTTATGTCTTTAAATAAGAGTTTTATGTTACTTGATTAGAGTTTTATGTCTCTAATTAAGTCTCTATTTAAAGTAGACGCTTCATCCACCCATGGATTGATATGAACAAATAGGTCTTATAATGATTTTTGTAATCATTTGTCTTCTAACATATGTGTTAGAAACGTTCATGAAAAGCGTTAGTTTGTAAGCAATTTTTTAATTGTTTAGTTTCTAACGTGTGTATTAGAAATGACTTATTTATTTGAACCATATATGTGTTTTTAGCAAGTCAAATTAACATTTTGTGGAAATGTTAATATTTCTAACGTGCGCGTTAGAATTTCTTTCATTTTAACATGATTATTAAAAATGGTTAAAATACAAATGCTTTGAAATGTTTTATGTAAACATTTTATATAAGTAATTTGTTGTAGCATTGTTTTTAATGCTTTGTATGATTTAGAAATAAAATGTCATACATTGAAGTTGATGTTTGATTGGCTTCAAGGAATTAAATCACCATAAAGTGATGGTGTGGTATTTATATGAATTTAATGAAATTAAAATCATTTACTAGACTCTTCATATGGAAGATAAACTCTTAAGGAGAGTTTCATGTCAATTTATTAATTTTTATTAGAGTTTCTGTCTTTAATAAAATCTTTAATTAAGTGAGAGTTATCTCCACCCCATGTCTCTTGTATTAAAAGTAGGCTATGTGCCTAACTTGATAAGATTGAAAAAAAAATACAAGAGTAAAAATACAAGAATTAAATCACCATAAAGTGATGGTGTAGTTGTGTGTGATTTTATCACCAACTTTAATTTGTGATTTCTAAATCTAAATGGTCATGTTTTATATAAAATGACTTAAATTTTCTAACACGTGTGTTAGAAAATGTGTATCATGAATACGAGGTTAGAGATTGTTCATAATGAACAAGAATGTTTTATGTAAACATTTAATTACCTATGTGTGCATTAAAAATGATGAGAAATTGTTTATTTTATAAACTATATCTTTCGAAAACGTTTTATGTAAACGTTCGATTCTATAATGTGCTTGTTATAATATTTTTTATTCTAACATGCGTGTTAGAAAATGTTATTTGGTGAAAAACAACTTCGTGTTGTTGTGAACAAATTTAATTGATCAAGTTTAGTACTTAAATGTAGTATTTGTAACAACTTGGTGTTGTTTTGAGCATAATTGTCCAAGTTTAAAGTTTCAAGATGAAATGGGGAACTTGTACTTACAAGTGTATGGAGTCTTATTGAGGAAGTACCTCAAGACATGCCATGGGATGATATTGTTGAGAAGATTTCGGTCAGATTATAAAGTGTTGAAGATAAAAGCACTTTGCTATTTGATGTCTACATATTGTCTATGTTTCCGTTTAAATTTCAAAAGTGATTGCCACTTATGATTTAGTTTCCAATATATTTTATTGTTTTGTGTTCAATATCTTCGGATAACACATGCAATTTTTTACAAAGAAATAAATCACTAATGGTTGTGACGTATAAATTATTTTTGTGGAAAATAATTATAACGTCAGTTATACATTGTTTAAAATAATATGGTTTTAAACGGATAGTACATAAAAATACTTGGACATAAACGACTTGAGAGTTGTTACATTGACTAAAAGTCAAAGACGAAACATCAAATGTATAACCACATCATGAGTGAGTAATGAAAGAACGTAGTGAGTGTATTGAGATGAAATACACTAACGGCATTCATGTCGACATACTTCATTAGAAGTCATTGGAAAATCCACAAGTGTGAATTCTAACATATGAAAGTAAAAGTACTATATGTTATTGTATACCTTTAATAAATCTTGCGAGATTTATAAGTAGATGCTTCTACCGCTTAATTATTGTTAGATCTATATGGAGATTTTACCTTCATTTGGGAGAGCATCCTAAATATACATATGTCCTAATGAATAACAATAAATGTGTGCAAATCACTTATGGCAAAATTATGATTGCCATATTGTTGAGTGTCGATCTAGTTGACTCTATCTCACACATAATAGTGATTATAGACGAGAAACATTCATCTTGTTGGTGATGAATGTGTTCACCAAGTGACTTGGATTAAGACTTATGTTTAAGTACTTATGAGTCAATGGTAGATTGTTGGAGATCAAAGGTAAACAAGTTATGTTCCTTAAATGAATGATGAAATTTAGCTATGTGCTATATACAGTAATTTGTAAGACCTTCCTAAATATTGATGTTTTAGGATTATGAATAAGTCTCATTATCTTGTCTTAACAACGGATGAATGTTGCAAAGTGATATTATGATATCCTTAGGGCTGTGAAGAATTAGAATGATGCATCTTTTGTTCACATGCTAAGGTATTGTAGTCTAAAGCATGCTAGACTTGTACTTGTTTAATTATGGGTCTTGACGGAGACTAATTAACTCTAAACATTCAAATGTGTATGAACACAAAAAGAATTTGTGTATGGACAAAGTTGAGGGAGAATTTTCATTCATTATAAGGAAAAGACATGTGACTTTTGAAGAGTTTGTTCGAAAAGCTAATGAGGAGAACTCATTGTATAGGCTTATTCTAGGTGTTAAGTTAGAATTATTCTAAGTTGGTGACAAACTTATGACAATGGCATATGTTGCTTTGGTTAGCTCAGAAGCTTATGTAAGCTAATTCAATATGAGTTGAATTCACTGATACAATGAGGTTGATCGTGTTCAATCATATGTGTATAAATGTCGTCATAAGTGAAGTTACGGAAATGTTGATCAAATGGCAAGAAATGTGGGGGAGGATCCATTTAGAAACAACCCTATAAGGGTATGTAGAAATGGTTTTCTGTACCCCATCTGGATAATATCTTATAACACTTAAATGTGAGGGTGTCTTGCATTCGTATCATAAAATTTTGGCAATAAGGATTTTGTAATCAAATCTAACATTGCAAACAAACGACTATGTGGAGGACACAATGGTCGTAGTGCATAATGGAGATGTGTTTGCCTTAAATGATAAGTGTATCTTACAAAGACATATATTATAACTTCAGATGGCCACTGAGGTTATAGTCTTAGAAGTTGACAATAGGCAAAATTAACTTACGAGTTAAGAACACACCATGACAACTGATCTCAAATACGCAAAGTTATTTGTTAATGTTATGGATCCAAAAACCTGAGGGTTTATTAGAGATCAACTTGTGGAATGAGGCTGAAGCCCATGGAAAAATGGTATGTGAAGGACGCCTAACTTAGTTGACTGGAGATCCCAAGATCTAAGTTCAATATGACAAATAACTCATATGCCTAAAGGTGGTCACTGTGGGGGCATAAATGATATGCATAAGCTAGTATATATGGTTATACATAACCCCAAAGTATTAAAGGGTGTTTAAATACGTCCTAGTCTATTCCTATGATATTCAGTGACAAAGAGTGAGGCTAAGCATAATATGTGGTAAACGATTTGGATAAATCACGATAACCACAATGTTTTAAATGATCTAAGGAGAATCTCCTATGTTAAAGAGAAGTGGGGTCGCTTCGAATGGAATTGAGGGCACAATTCCTAGAGCTCATACAGAACCAGGAAAGTGTTCCACGACCATTATTGGACACGACTATGAGGAGATAACCCAGCTAAGGAGAGTCTTGTATGAAGTGTATTGTCGTCTACACAAACGGCAGACGAGTTCAAAGACATCGAGATCTAATCAGAGCTAGTGGGCTAAGGGCATTTCATGAGCGAAGGTTCATAGGGTAACACCTACCTATCGTATGCAAAACTCAACTGCCGAGGTTACATTGGTAATTTTAAGTGTTTTGAACAATCTCCATTCATGTGGGGGATTGTTGGGAAAATTAGTGAATGGATATTTAGTTAATTTATAATTGAGTGAAATTATAATTACTAATTAAACTCCATATGTGAAACTCTTGAGTAGAGTTTTATGTCACTTGATTAACTTTTATTAGAGTTTTATGTCTCTAATTAAATCACTAATTAAGTAAAACTTTTATTAGAGTTTTACGTCTCTAATAAAATCACCAATTAAGAGAAACTCTTTCCTACCCAAAACTCTTGTAAAAAAATGGTAGGCTATGTGACTCATTAAAAAAATGATGAGAAACTACAAGAGAAAGATAATATGTATGAAGAATTCTTGGAGAAGTGGTGAAGACTTGAACATCCATATGTTGGGAATTATAGAGAGATGAGTTTTCTCTACTCCATTCCATCACCTTCGTATCATTATTTTTCCACGAGTTCAAACACTATAATTCTATTCGGTGTAACCTCGGGCGCGTGGCCTTTTCTGACAGTACAGACTGATTTGGCTGTTGTACCCTGGGAGACAGACGCTTCGTCTTTAGTAGAGACGCGAAATCTGTTTTAAGGGAAGTGTGTTAAACGCGTGCCTCAACCATAATCGTCAACATTTGTTTGTTCTTTTTGTAGGAAATTATTATACAAGAAGACGTGGTTCAAGACCTCGTTGAATCCTACACGATGGACTGAAAACACAACGAACCATACAAATAGACGCGGTTAAGGATCAAGTTGAAGACTTTATCTTTTGAAGATATTGGTTTGAATCGATTGTTTTATTAAATATGTTGTAGTTCATATTTATTTTCGTTTGAATTTGTACACGGTTCATGTACTACAATTTCCCAAATGTTTAAAGAGAGTATCTTCATTTTTTTATTAGTTTTATTAATAAAAATGTGACCCATTTCCTAAATTAAATCCCTTTGTTTTAAATAGGGCTTATCACAACCGATATCTACCAATTCAGTTGTGGTTATGATAACCAGGAAAAAATAACCGATATTAGGCGTGTCCTGTATTTTATTGGATTGTATTGTAATGTACTGTGTTGCATTTTATATTATTGTATTGCACCGCATTATATTGTACTATATATTTTTCGTATTGCATTGAAATATACTGTATTTACTGAGTAGTACGTATGATTACTTATTTAATCATTTTAATTTATCTGGTTTAAACAAAGCCCGCTTATCTCATGCATGGAGTTCTTTGGATGTTTATCACTACAAAGTAGAAAGAGTGTACATCAATATTTGCACAACTACTGATCAGCTATGGGTCAACGTTTACTATCGAACCATTCAGTCCTTTGAACCCTCGTCGACCAAACCTATGATGCTCAATCCTCCAATCTTCAAACCATCCTCCACCATCAAACCCCTATCGAACAAATTGTCGACACTCAACCCTCCCACCATCAAACCCTGTAACAACTTTAAACCCTCCTCCAATAGTCGACTGTGTCCTACATTCAATTGAAGTCTACCGTCCTCAACACCCTACGGATATGACTGTGGAAGAGTTGAATTGGGCATATTATTATACCTTAACTCAACTACGAATTCCTAAGGATGGGCATCGTCTTCAAATGGCAAACCCCCATCCGACACAAGAGATACCAAGTTGCCTGAAAGGTAGGAAATGAACTTGGGTTTATAGCAACAACCCATTTTGAGAAAAAAAAGAAATTGCTGTGGAATTTCTACAAATTCACAAAATTATAAATTTGCAAAAGTTTTTCAAATTTCTATAAATTCACGAAATTCATACAAATTAGCCATGAATTAAGCTTTAGTATACGGTGTATACCAGGGATATCTATTATCTAATAATCATCTCCACAAATTCCTCGTCAATTTTCATACCCATTGCTTTTGGAACCAACATGATAGTTACCAGAAGTCTAAAAAAGAAAAAGGAGAAAAAAAATGACAAAGTCAATAAAATAAACGTGGATGGTTTAATCCCAACATAAATAACTCCGGCCTTGCACATCCGTCCTCTTCCCAGCCACCCGCCATCATTATTACTCCGTCTTCTTTGACTTGATAGAACATCTTGTTGGCCTCCATTCCGGGACTTTCCAACCATAAAAAGTAAGTTTTTATGTGCTTCTTGACACCTCGGAGAGACGAAATAAGGGGAGGGGTCAAGAAGGTTCGATGACCTTTCGAACGTTGGAACTTTTTGGTTTTTTTATAGGGTGTGCATATTCACACACCTTTTGTCTATTTCCACACCCTTTAAGACGCCTCGTATAGGCTTATACGAGGCGTCTAGGGCTACTGTCTTTGACCAACCACTGAACATCATACCACGTCAAATCAGTCACATTAGACGGGGCGTCTAGGCCTGTACGAGGGAGCAATACGAGGGACCAAGACGCCTCGTCTAGGGCTATATGAGGCGTCTTGAGGACTGATGTGACTATGTGTCTTGTACGCGACATAAAGCAATATGGGCATATAGGGCTATACGAGGTGTCTATGTTTCAAATAAATAGGGACATGCAGAGCATTCTTCATCCACCTGAGGCATCTTCTGTTTCTTCGAAAGAAGTTTTCTTCTATGCATTCGTGTTTTTATCACTTGTGAGGTGCTGAAATGTCATCATACTAGGACGTCAACTATGTCTTTAGGCAGTATTCTAGCGTCTCATGGGTGCCCGAAAATGTTCCGGTAACAGTTATTAGCTTAACTGTTTTATTTACTAGTTGTTTTAATTAATTATTTACTAATGATGATACCGTTTTTTGGAGGAGTCTGGCGTTCCCGATTCTAACGAGCAAGAGGAGGTTGTGTCTAGTGTACAAGGAAAACAAAACAGACCGTTTCTAGATTTGAACACACATCTCCCTGTTGATGAAACATCCCCTATAGATGACTCATACCATGCTGGTGAACCAAGTTATCCGGCGCAACAAAGGTATCCGGATTATGGATACGGGTGTGAATATTCTTACATGCAACAACATTATCCTGATGAATACGGAGGAGACGGTGGTCATCAGCAATTCATTTCCCCGAGCGGTCCTTACGTTCAACAAAACTATCCGGACGTTGGAGGATATGATGGATATGGTGGATATGGTGGTGAGGCACCCCCCATTCCGGACAATCCGTACTTAAAAATGCAGGTATCAATTTTATTTTGTTACGTTAGATAGATTAATTGAAATTATTATTATTGTTATTATTGTTAAAATTGTTATTATTATTATTATTATTAATATTGTTATTATTGTTAAAATTGTGATTATTATTGTTCTTATTATTATTATTGTTATTAATATTGTTATTATTGACGATGTTACAGGTTTTCAACTCTCTAGACGAACTAAAGAAATGGGCACAAGAAATGGCAAACGCGGATGGTTTCTTTATTGTGACTAACGATCAAAGAAAATCGGGGGAAAGACCGGGAGGGTATGGCTTGAATTTGACCGTGGTGGTGAGCACCATACTACAATAACAGTTAGAAAAGCCGGAAGCAAAAAAACTGGTTGCCCGTTTTACCTGTTGGTTGTGCAAGACCATCCGTATGAAACCTGAGAGATAAAAGGGGGAATATTGAACATAGCCACAATCTTTGTGAGGACCTGTCAGCCAACGCGTTTCTGCGAAGGTTTACTCCAAGCGAAAAGAAATTGATCGAGCAGCTGACTGCTTAAAACATGGAGCCGCGCAAAATTTTTCAAACGATAAGGAAGCAGGACCCCGACAGGTTTCATGTTCAGAAAGACGTTCAAAACGTTGTTCAGAAGATTAGAGCCGAACAAAGAGACGGATTGACTCCGATACAGTCACTAGAAAACATGCTGATAAACAACGAATTTATTTACGAGACACGGGAGGAACCCGGAACAGAGGTCGTAACAGAGATCTTCTTTCTTCATCACTACTCGAGTGGAATGTGGCGTGCATTCCCCCACGTCTTGCTGATCGATTCGACGTACAAGACAAACATATACAATATGCCATTTGTCCAGATTGTTGGTATGACGCCTACCAACCATTCGTTTTGTATCGCGTATGCCGTTAGCTGTAAAGAACGGAGTGATAACTTTGTATGGGTGCTTGAGAGGATCAAGTCAATGTTGGATGAATGTATGGAGCCACGTGTGATTGTAATGGATAGAGACCTGGCCCTAATGAGCGCGTGTGCTAAAGTATTTCCAGACGCCACCAGGCTTCTTTGCAGGTTTCACATACAACAGCATATTGTGAAGCACTGCAAGAGTTCCTTCACAGTAGAAGACTGGCAAAAATTTCTATCATTCTTGGGGTCATTGTGTGAGTCTCCATCAGTACCCATATACGAGTACCACTTGCGCAACCTTCAAAAGCGACTTGTGGAGTGAAAATGTTCAAGTAAGTTTTTTTAATAACATATGACTCACCTGTGTACATTTAATAAATTATTTCTACTTTTTAGAGGTCTTCAGCTAAGTGTATGATAACTGGCTAAAAGATTATAAGGAAATGCTCGTCTTTGCATGGACTGATAAGAGGCGTAACTTTGGTAATCGTACCACAAACGGAGTTGAGAGCCAACACACCAACTTAAAGAGATGTGTCCTAGATAGGAGCTCATTGGACCGTATAGTTGGTTGTGTCCGGGATATAGTTGAGACACTGTACGGTGAAATAAGGAGGAGTTTTCGAGAAAGCATCGAAAAAATAATGAACCACCATAGAAACCCGCTGTTTGAACACCTACTTGGAAAAGTTTCCCATACAGCCCTTGAGTTGTTGAGTGGGGAGCTACTTAGGAATCTAGACGTCTTACAGCACTATCATTCATCATGTGGTTGCCAGATGTTGTATAGCTGTGGGTTACCGTGTGCTTGTAGGCTGGAAAAGTACCTACGTGCAGGTAATAATAGTTAAACGTACAACACTTACGTGATATAAGTCCGTTAATCATGTGACTTAAACAATATTGTTTTTATCCGCGCAGAGCGCCCGATTCAACTCGAAGACATAGACGTCTTCTTGCAAAAGCTTAACTTCCAACGTTTTAAATTGATAGACGATGACATTGTCGTGGTCGAAGAGCTCAATATTGTTTGACAACAATTAGAGTCTCACCCCACCAGCTCATAAAAAAGCTTGATGTCAAAGATCACGAGAAACATCTTCGACTCATTTTGACATTTTTGAATACTGAAAAGCTTTTCGCAAAGTTTTTAAAATATGAATTCTGGTTGAGGGAAGTCCAATTCCTTGGTCATGTTGTCAATGACAAATGAATTCATGTTGATCCCGCAAAAATCAAAGCAGTGCAAGAGTCCCAGGCTCCACGAACCCCTAAGTCAGATCATTTCTAGGTCTAGCAGGCCACTATTGGCGTTTTATCGCCAACTTTTCCCGAATTTCTCTACCACTTACAGCCTAGGCCCACAAGGGTAAACCTTTCTATTGGGGGCCCAAACAGGAAGAGGCATTCCAAACGTTGAAGCAAAAACTTTGTGATGCGCCTATCCTTACCGTCCCAGATGGTTGCGAAGACTTTGTAGTCTATTGTGATGCATGGGGGCAAGGTTTAGTGTGTGTCTTGATGCAATGAGACAAGGTGATAGCTTATGCCTCAAGGCCACTCAAAGTTCACGAAAAAAATTACACGACTCATGACCTTGAACTTAGTGCAGTCGTGTTCGCTCTAAAGATATGGAGGCACTATTTATATGGAACCAAATGTGAAATCTATACTGACCATTAGAGTCTCCAGCACATTTTCAATCAAAAGGAGCTAAACATGAGGCAACGACGTTGGGTCGAACTCTTTACCGATTACGAATGTGAGATCCGTTATCACCCAGGCAAGGCAAATGTTGTGGCAGATGCTCTTAGCCGAAAGGAGTATGCAAACTCAATTTACCCCATGTACTCTCAAATTCTATCCGACATTCAAACCCGCATTCGTGAAGCCCAGCATACTTCTGTGATGGAAAACGATTTACGTGATGAATTATCGTGTGGAGTAGAAACCAAGCTAGAATAAAAGTCCAATGGGATCCTTCATTACATAAATCGCATTTGGGTTCCTGACCATGACAATCTTCTCACTTTCGTCATGAACGAGGCACACAAAACGCGATATTCGATACCTCCAGGAATGGATAAGATGTATCAAGATCTCCGATACTCTTATTGGTGGCCTAGAATGAAAAAGGATATTGTCGTTTTTGTTTCCAAATGCCTCACATGTTCAAAGGTTAAAGCAGAACACCAAAGACTCTCAGGCTTACTCGTGCAACCCGAAATCCCCGTCTCGAAGTAGGAAAATATAACCATGGATTTCCTTATTGGGTTACCTCGCACTTCTAGTGGGCACGACATGATTTGGGTTATTATCGATCGCCTTACCAAATCTGCTCATTTCATTCCGATTCACGAAGATTACAAGAATGAGAAGTAGGCTCGTATCTATATCAATGAAATTGTAAGTCGACACAGTGTGCCCTTGAGCATTAGTTCTGATCGAGATGGACGCTTTACCTCACGCACATGGCAAGCCGTACAGTCCGCATTAGGCACTTGACTAGACCTCAGTACCGCGTTTCACCCACAAACTGATGGTCAGTCAGAGCGAACCATACAAACACTTAAAGACATGTTGTGATCATGTGTCTTCGATTTTAAAGGAAACTGGGATGCTCATCTTTCGTTAATCGAGTTCTCTTACAATAATAGCTACCACTCCAGCATTGGTATGGCCCCATTTGAAGCTTTATATGGTCGTAAGTGCCGATCACCAGTATGTTGGTACGAGATCAGTGAAGCTCAAATCACAGGACCTGAATTGATTCAAGAGACAACTGACAAGATCCTACAAATTTGCAACATTCTGCTAGTCGCTCAGAGTCGTCAAAAGAGTTACAAAGATAAACGGCGAAAGCCGCTTGAATTCAGCATTGCCGACCAAGTACTCTTGAAGGTATCACCATGAAAAGAAGTTATTAGATTCGGGAAAAAGTCAAGCTAGCACCACGCTATGTTGGTCCTTTCAAGATTCTTGAGAGAATTGGTCCTGTAGCTTACAAGCTTGAATTACCTAAGGAACTCAGCAGGATCCATCCAACCTTCCATGTCTCTAACCTGAAGAAGTGCCTTGCTGACGAGAATCTTCATATACCGTTGGAGGATATACAGATCAACGAGTCGATGTATTTCGTGGAACAACCAGTCGAAGTCATGGACTATGGGGAGAAGCGTCTCAGGCGAAGCCGAATCCCTATAGTCAGGGTTCGCTAGGAGTCGAAACGTGGACCTGAATTCACTTGGGAACGTGATGACCAAATGCGAGACAAATACCCTCATCTTTTTGTACAGAATGTTCCTACGCAAATTTCGGGATGAAATTCTCAAAAGTAGAGGTGAATGTAATATCCGTAAAAAACGGAACCTTGAACCCGACCCGTTGTAACCCGAACTCGAACCATAATAAATGAACATTTAATTTTTTTTCTTTTTGTCTATGTCCTATGCAATTATGTTTGGTAATAATTAATTGTTATTCATTTTATATTAAAATATATTATTTTTGACCCTACTCTGATTTTTATGAAACTTGGGTCATATCATAGAGAAAAAAACGCTCGTTCCAACGGTACGTTCGTACTTTTATAAAACGTTATACTTTTCAAGTTATCTGAGATAAACGAGTAAAGCAGCTGAATTAATTATATTATACTATATAACAATTTGTGTCGCTTCTTATCTACAGTTCTCGTTTCCAAGTTTTGGTAACCAACATTTGCCGGTCATTATCACCGCTAATACTTCATCCCTTCATCCGCCTGATATCCATGGCAGCATCATGCTCTGATTTGGGGGTTACGATTTACGAACCCTAGAAATGGTTGAATAACTGTAACGAAAATTGGAAGTCAAGATAGATGCAGATTGATTGGAAGTAAGCGAAGTCGCCGGAACCCGTCTAGGTTTGAATCAGGGTATCAGATTTGCGATTCAATTGTGTCGCCACCACCAACATTCAATCGTGTCAACGGTGTTTTCCGGCGATTCTCGACTACTTCGCTGTAGACGCCGGTTCTTCCCGATGGTTCAAAAGCCGTAGTCAACGGTTGTCTGAGATGATTTTTGGTTTGAGCCTTTGAACAGTACTTTGGGTATTTTCGGTATTTTTGTTGGCTATGTAGGTATTTTGGGTGTGTGATGTTTTGTCATTTGTTCTCGGCAGTTCAAATGTCGTTGGCGACTGTCGTTTGAGATGGTGTGTGCACTGTCTGTTTCTGGTTTGATTTGTTTTTTTAACCCTTTAGGGTTTGGTTGATTGGTGGTGGCGTTAGTTGTTGGTGGCCTCTGACTAGCTTCACCTTTACTTTGTTCATGCCGTTTAACTGTAGGTTGTTATGGTTACTTCTAAATCTACTCGGTTTTCTTTCCCGGCTGTGATGAGTTCAAATTCTTTTCAAAAAAATGATGAAGATGGCGTGGCAAGGACGGTGGATGGTGGGATTTGGACCTGCAACCCCGCCTTGCAGCCATGTTTTGTCAGGAACTTTGAGCCACAGAGTGACCACAACCTTGAGTTTTACAGATCTGAGGTTCTTTTAATATTTGTTTAGAAAAATAAATAGTTGTTTACAAAATATGTTTGAATCTATTCATTTCGGACACAGGTTTATTCTGTAGAATTCAAGCCTTGGTTTGTTTTGGGTTTCTTTCCTAATTTTGGTTGTTTCCTTGTTGATTGTTATGTTGGGCCAATGATGTTTGTCCTTTGGTTCATCTAAGGCTTCTTCAACCTGTAACTGCTGAACATTGAATAAAGGTTATATATTTGTTCGTTTGGCATCGCACACACGATTTCAAAGTGAGTTCGGTTTCCCATAAAACTGATTATATTTAGATCCAAAATATATAAAGTTGTGAAAATATATAAAGTTTGAATCCAAAATATATAAAGTTGCGAAAAGAAGGAGAAAAAGAGATCTGATAAATGAATTGCAAAATTAATTTTAAGGTTAATGAAAGCACAAATTGGAATTCATGACAGGTAGAAGAATACGGTTCTTACATATCACTCATTCCAAGCTAAGCAACAATTCCACCAATCCAGCGCAAAGTAGTGGTAGCACATCTGCTCTTCTTTTAGATGGTTTGGTCACGACATCTTATTCTCGATTGCACAGTTGTGATATTGGGACCTGTTTTAGATGTAGTTAGTTCTCAACATTTTTGTATGTGATAAAGCTCCATCAATATCTCCTTTAAAAGAGGTCCCAATATCACAACTGAGACTAGGGCTATGTTTTACAGTTTACCAAATCTATATTGTAAAATGGCTTTGATTTGTGTCACAAAACACCTCAGGTTCATGTAACTGCTGCTGGGTTTCTAAGGATAGATGTATGCATGAGGCAGTCATCTTTGTGTGGCATAAACTAAATTGGGAAATGTAATATCAAACCAACTGGATTTTGACCCTTATATGAATTTTTGGATAACTTGCTTTCATTGAGGAAGTGCTGTAAGCATCTCTCATTGAATGGATTCGACACAATTTATTTCTTAATACACGATAAAAGTAATTAATTAATATTCTACACAATTTATTTGCCATTTAAATACATTTGAAAAGTGAAGTTTACTCACCAAAAATGGAGTTGCTTAAAAATAGGGTTTTCCTTTCGTAAAGTACACTATATATGTATAGTTACTTTGATAAGGATCACTACCGGTATTGGTACCGATCTTCATTTATTTTTTCGAGTTTGATCGATGTAAAGTGTAAACCATATGTAGACATCATTTTGAACGCATCACGGGTTTCTTAATTAGTTTTCTTTTCTTTTGTTTTTTCTTTCGGTTGCGATAGTGAATGTTGGTATTGTTATGAACCAAAACTAGAACCAATCGGATTCCCATCGCGTAGCGGCCGGGAATCCCACTAGTTATATATAAAGTAACATATAATAATTATAACCTAAAACTCATTTACGGCCGTCAAATTTTTTACTATTATTATTATTATTATTATTATTATTTTCTTTTTTCTTTTTTCTTTTTTCTTTTTTCTTTCTTTTTTCTTTTTTATGTTTTTGGCAAAAGATTTGTCCAACTCATGATTTTTGTCAAGCCCTTTTTAAATGGTAAGACCTTATTCTCTCAATCAAGAGATTAATGTCTTGCAATTGAAAAACAAAATCATTACCCTGTTTCTTTAGCACCTTCCCTTCTATCTCTTTCATTTCCTCTCAATACCTAGCCACCACCATCTCACTCCATGTAAGACTTTGCAAAAATTCTCTCAAGCTATCTAGTGGAAGCAAGGACCATCATCTTATACTTGAACCAATCTTTATATTGAATACTCTCTTATTTGGAGGTAGTTTTATAAATTTATTCTTTTTATATCTCTTTATTTTATGATTCATGTCCTTGCTTTAACTCTTGTAAAATTTCATTTCTTTTAGAACTTGGGGTTTCTAGTTGTAGGTTGCGTTTTGTTTTAGATGTAGCGTGTGTTTTGCTCAAAAGTAGATTGGGTATAATGTTGATCATCATTTTTATTACATCTTGTCAATATTTACATTTCTAAATGTCATTTATAACTATTTCATAAATTATAACCTTTATTTAATTTAGAACCCACTAATCATATTTAATTTAGGAATGTCACCCCTTAAACTTATAAAAATTATAAAGGAAAACGACAATTTTTTCTCTTTTGAAGTACAGTTTAGAATTGATAAATGGTCTTGGTTATGAATAAAAATACATATATATTTTCGCATGAACGTCTTGATGTTAATTATGATTAGCGTAAAAACTAGTTTAATCACGGTAAACTAAGGAAAGATTTGTTTATTGTCTAAAAAAAATATTAATACAGAAATATACAATTATTGTGTGAAAATATATATGATTATTAGACCATCTCAAATGCAAGATCAAAATTCTTGCAAAAAAATTCTTTAAAACTTAATTTTATATATATATATATATATATATATATTACAAAAGTACAACTTATTATATTTTAGTAGTTTCATGATATCAAAATATATATAATGTTAGTAGATTTATTATGTCACACAAAAGTTATGGAAACAAAGATGTTTAACTAGTCAAAATAATATTATTAATAGTTTAGTAAAACAATATATTAGAACAAAAAAACCATAAGTATTAGGTTGTAATATTTTTTTTATTTATATTTTTTCTTATGTTATTTTATCTAAGTATTTTGGTGTTATAATATTTATGGTGATTGTGTCTTTTGGTGTTATCTCTCTTTCCTTACTCGTGCGGATTAGCGGGTTTTAACGGAACGCAACACTGTGAGTAGATCTTACTTTTTCCCCTTTTTTTCACTTTAACTTTTTGGGGTGTTTCATGTGTCATGTTTCCAATGTTTCCTACACTTTTTCAATAACATGCCAAGTTAAGTGTCATATGTCCTCATGTTTATTTTGTATGTTGCATTACTTGTTTCATTCATACGCTATATGTGTTTACCGCTTTATGTGATGGGTTTCGTGGTTTCGTTTTCGCCTTTCGGGGCTTGAATCGCATCATTGTTTCCTAGTGTCGCTTTTCACCTTACGAGGCTTGAATCGCATCACTATTTCATTACTTATGTTACGTTATGTCATGTTACATTATTTACCTATGTTATGGTTGATTATTGGATTTTATGAGTGATGTCACCTATTACACTTAATATTGTATGTTAAATAATTTTTATTAAATAAAATCAACTAAACTTTTAAGGTTAAATAAAAACAAATAAAGATCTATGCACTAACTATTGTTAACCCAAATTTCTTTTACACATGAAACAGGTACACAAGGTCGATAGCTACTTGAGAAGCACATAGGATTGTGCCTTAGAATAATTAAATCGAGACTTATGTTATTTTTATTTTTATTATTATTATTATTATTTTTTGTATTTTGAATATTGTGAGGTTTTATTTGTTACAATTATTTGGTTATGTGAGACAAACTAATATTGACGATTAAATATTTAAACTTTAAATAAATGTCAAAAGCTATGAAACAATCATATCGTACCATGTGTCATATCCGCTGCGGGTCATGGTGTGACACTTAATCCATAGGGTTTTTTTTGCATATTTCCCCTTAAAAAACTTTGAAATTGCATATTTACCCAAGCCAAAAATTCAATTGCATATTTCCCCTCTATTAACTAGTAAAATTGCAAATTTACCCATTTTGATTTAATTTATTAAAATTAAATTATAGAAAGACTATTTTACCCTTAATTTTACTAAACTTTAGAAAATTGCATATTTACCCTTTTTTTACTAGTTTTTGTCTCTTTTCACTACTTGCATTTTTTCATGAAGTGTTTTTTTTTTTCATTATTTTTCCTCACAAACTAGAGTAACAATCATAAAAAAGAAAACAAAATGGTAAAACTTTAAATAGAAAACAAAATGGCAAAACTTTAATCCATTACGGTCAAAAATTCATCCCAAAAGAACAAGCACAAAAATTCCATGTAACAATATCCAAAAAATGAAAAAGACAAATGCCAAAGTTTTGACCATTTGGTACCAAAAAAGTAAATTGCTCAACTACATGTTTTTGTTCTTTTTCCCCCGTTTACTTGTTGATGGTTGATCTTGCGATGCCGAATTTTTGCATTTTTTTTGTTGGTGTCCATACCCACCACATCGGTGACACTTATATTTTTTTCTTTGCTCATCATTTGCTCTAATTCTCTCCTTTCTTGGTCTTCCGGGCGGCCGTTTGATAATAGGTGGGTATATCTTCTCCTCATCATCTACATGCACCCATTGATCCTTTGTAGGCATCGGAGCAACTTCTAGAGCATATTGGCAATCCATCCTTGAGTTGCAACCTTGTTACCACCCTTGTTACTTCGAGTGCAGGAATGTGCTTCCACAAATTTCTTAACCTTCATGACATTATATAAACATATAGTTTATTAACAATATGGAAAACAACAAGTAATTAATTCATAAATCCTACCTGGAATGTGATTCCATCTTGCTTGACCGAGGCATGTATTCTCCATTTACATTCTATGTCTACACACCTTGCTGTGACTCTTGTCGGTTCACTTTTCTCAATGAAGTATTCAAATTCATTTACAAGTGCATAATGGATTAATGTTCGTCTAAACACGGCAACATTTTCAAATGTTGAGTTCAACTTGATGGGTCGACTTTTCTTGGTAGAAGTTTCCTCTTGGGAGTTATGTTGCTCAACTTCATCATCACTACTATAATAACTATTATAGCTTTCGTCACTTAATGAATACTCTGATTCATCTTCACTATGTGGTTCGTCACCCACTTCATCTTGACCCCTGAAAAAGATTTACAATTCTAATTATTTAGTAGATATTGATGCACATGATATTAAACTCACTTTTAAAAAAACTTTTACCTTTGATCAACCGAAGAAGTCTCATGATTACTACTCGTTGTCACATAAACGACAAGTTCTTTTTCCACTTCATACATTCTAATCATAAACTCAAATTTCTCATGAGAATCAAGCTTGATAATAGATTGATCTATGGCATACTTGTCAACGAAATAAATAGAGAAAACGAGACCCCTATTTGATGGATAATGATTTGTAACCTCTTCAACTAAATCATCAAAGTTGTATGAGTACGTATCAATGTATATACATTTTTGATAACCAAAACAATACCGTTTCCTAGCCGAGTTCTTAGCTAATCGAAAGTAGCCTCCATATTTTAGTTTTATCTTATACTTGGATGCTATTTGAAAAACATTTGGCTCAAGTGTTGGTGATTGAGCCATGTTCTCCCATGTTGGTGCATATATATTATCATCTTCCATGAATCAATCCAATCTAACAAAAATATACAAGAACAAAACAAAACAAAGTAACTGTCAAGTTTACTGTTAATTATTTATTTTTAAAAAGATTAAATAACATAGCTGCTAGTTATTGGCATTGCAACAGCTAAAATATGTTTACTAACAGCTATGTTTACTAACCTGAACAAAACTAGCAATATTAAAGCCCACTACAACATATTCAGTTTGTCCGGGTATGTTTACTAACCTGAACAAAACAAGTAAAATTTGTAAATAATCAGTTTACTAACCTGAACAAAAAGCCCACTACAAGCAAAACCTAGTAAATTTGTAAATATGTTTACTAACCTGAACAAAAGAAACGCCGGTGTGTCGCCGGCCGAAATCACTGCTGTGTCGCCGGCAGAAACCCAAAACGCCGCTGTGTCGCCGGCAGAAACCCAAAGGTCGCCTGTGTCGCCGGCCGAAATCCCTGCTGAATCGCCGAAGATGAAGAAACCCAAAGGTCGCCCTGCTGAGTCGCCGTAGATGAAGAAACCCAATGATCTGATTATTTCTCTAACTTGATCTTTTAATTTTGAGAAGGGTAGTTTTGTCTTTTTAACAGAGAAGGGGAAATATGCAAATTTTATTTAGGCTTGGGTAAATATGCAATTAAGGGTGTATTTAAGGGGAAATATGCAATTATTCCTAATCCATAAACAATCCATTGTAGGTGACTAGATCAATAGATGTAGGAACCATCTCACAAACGTATCTCCTACAATACCACACAAAAATCAAATCAAAACTTTGAAACCTTAACATTCAAACGCAATTCAAAACACAAAAGGCCCACCTTTTCTCGATTTGGGTCGGTGATGGAATCAATGGTACCGGGCTGGTTGTGGATTAGATAAGAATGGGTAAGCCGAAGATGGTTGTGGGTCAAAATAAAATGAGTGGATGACAAAGAAGATGATGATGATGGCAGGGGTCGGCGAACAAGATGACGAAGCTGCTGAATTTGCTAATGATGTTGTTGATTAGTTAATGAATATATTAGATCTTTTTTAATCTATGATTACTTTTTTTTTTTTTTTTTTGAATGGCAAACGAGATATATTTTCACAAGACATCAGCAACCTAGCAAGAAGCTGGGAAGCCAAAAAAAATACAAAGTCAGGAAAGCTTAAAATCAATAACATACATCAGAGCCTTCATAAAACATTTATACTAAGTCTTCTCCACTCGTCCCATGAGGGTACCTGGATTCTCGATCTATGCTTTAACCATCAGAAAGTTGTTTCTTTGATCTCCTCCGCTATTCTTCTAATCTCGCCCGGTTTTCCTTTAAAAATTTTCTCATTTCGAACTTGCCAAATACTCCACAACGTGCATAGGCATATTGCGTTTGCCACTTTTCTTTTGATTCTGGAGACTTGCATATCATTAACGTCCTGCAACAGTCTACTTATTGTATTAGTGTCCCGCCCCAAAGCCTTATTCATCCACCCAAAAATCTGCAGCCAAACTGCCCTGGCAAATCTGCAGTTCAGCAAGACATGGGCTGCAGATTCTTCGTCATCATCACACATTTTGCAAACTATAGAAGGTATGCCAACTCCCTTTGAAGCCAACGCAGATACAGTAGCAATCCTCTCGTCGACTGCCCTCCACGCAAATATACTTAAATGACAAAATTTGCTAATGATATTGTTGAATAGTCATTTTCATTATTAACTTAAATGACAAAATTAACGTCATCCACCATCAAGGGCAACCTTATTTATAAATTTCAACCTTATTTAAATTACGAAAGCATGGGCATGTTTCTTATAATATGTGCAAACCACATGGACCGTCTCACTACTAGAAAACTGCAATTTTTCCTACCAAAATTTCCTACGCATTTCCTACGAACGAAAATGGCTACACATTTCCTACGAAATTCCGACGTATTAAAAAGGGTCTTAGTTTTGTGACAAAAAAAAGCGACAAAAGAACGACAAATTGGTTTGCGTAGGAAAAGTGTAGGAAAATTCAGACCGATCTCCGACGGAATCCGTTTTCATTTTAACCATTAGTCGGAAATTCGTAGGAATTGTTATGTGTAGGAAAAGTGTAGGAAAATTCCGACCGATCTCCTACGGAATCCGTTTTCATTTTAATTATCGGTAGGAAATGCGTAGGAATCTAATTTATCATTAAAAAAAATTCATAATAAAATGAAATTACTGATATTAAAACATAAAGTTTTATTATTTAAATCAATATATGTTATTTTTAAAATAAATTTATTTATATCCGTAGAAAAAGTGTAGGAAAATACCAACACAATTCCTACGAAATATGTTTCATTTCCTATCCGTAGGAAGTGTGTCAGAAATTATCGACAAATTGCTCACGAAATATGTTTTTAATTAATATCCGTAGGAAATGTGTAGGAAAATATTGACTCAAATAGTATATATATAGAATTAAATCTAAGATATATCAGCTCCTGTACAGGAGGATAAACTGGTTAAGACACTTCGGTTATAACGTATAGGTCTCGAGTTCGATCCCAGGCACACACCGATCCAGGGGGAATTTCCCCTTTTTGGCTGATTTTTTTTCCGCAGGAATTGTGTAAGAAAATTAAAATATATAAATATTATATAATAAATATTATATAAGAAAATTAAAATAAATATTCCGTAGGAAATGCGTCGGAAAGTTAAGAAAATTAATTCCGTGAGAAATAAGTAGGAGAATTCTAACGAAACATTTGTGTGGGAAAGGAGTAGGAAATTCCGTAGGAAATGCGTCAGAAAAAAATTACCCACGAGCAAAATTCCCACAGCCCATTTTCGTGGGAAATCCGTGGGTAAACGCAGTTACCCACGGATTTCCTACGGAAATTGACGTGGGAAAAGTAGCAGTTTTCTAGTAGTGTCTACGTGATTAAATCTTTTTGTTAATAATTGCGATGATAACTGAAGTGATTTGGGATGTTGCATAGAAGTTACAAAGTATAAGACAATAAGCTCAAAACGGCCATGTTGAACTTAGTCCATCCAATTGAAACGGGCGTGTCGACTTTTTAATCGTTTACAAAAAAAGCCAAAATGGTGTTGTGAAGATAAATTAAACACTAACGTATGATTAGTAAAATAGATTTCAAATAATTTAATAACATTAATAATAATAATAATAATAATAATAATAATAATAATAATAATAATAATAATAATAATTATTATTATTATTATTATTATTATTATTATTATTATTATTATTATTATTATTATTCCCCACCTTAACTTGAGGTGTATATTTTTTAGAATATTATTTATGTTATTTGATTGATAATTAAAGGAATTTATGTGATTTGGACTTTGATAGAGCTAATGAGTCACAAATTATCTATTCTTATGTTCCCATTAAAGTCAACCCACTATTAGATAAATATCAACCCTTAGATCAATCTGAGGTAAAAATCTGGACCGTAATAATTCAAGAAGCAGAGGTTGAGAGCGGTTATCCTTTCCTTCGGTATCTCCCCAGTCGCCGGTCAGACCCACTCTTCTTCTCTTTCTCTGCTAAAAAACAATTCATAGTTTCCCCAATTTCAATTTCGGTTCCCCAAGCACTAGAGCCTATTAAAAAATCCACTCATCTTACAATCCTTTTAGAGTGGTTTGATTTCATAACATTAAACTGGCGGTGGATTGGTGTTCGGATTTCCTCTCGTCGCTGCTTTGACCAGGTTTTTTCAATCGAAATCGACAACGACGGTGGACTTGAAACCGATAATAGTTAGGTTTTGTTGAATAAAAGGGGTTTGTCATCGGTTGGTATGTTTTACTTGCGTATTCATCATAGTTATTGGCCAGATTTTATAAATCAATTTTGTGTTTATGTTTTTGCATCTTTAGGGTTTTAATTTTTGAGTTAAGTGAAATGCTAGGTTATATCTTTGTCAAGGTATGTCATTTTGCATTGTTAAATTATAAGAAAACATCCCCGATGCATGTTACAAGGTTGAATATAATATGTTCGTTATTTTTTTTATTTGTATGTAAGATGGTGACCATCCAGTGAGTGAGAAGGGGTTAGGGCGAAATGCGAGTCCGTTGAAATTAGTTCAAATTGCATAAAACCATAACTGTTGAAATGAAAATAGTTGCAATTTTGATGGGAAATTTCTTACAAATCGGTGACATGGTCTGTGCAGGGGCATGTTCAAATGCACTTGACCACATTGAAATCTTATGAAGCTGAGGTACTATGAGATTGCATATTATAAGCTAAGGTACTAAGTTTGTTAACCTGATTCTTTTTTAAGTGTTTTTATTACACTTGAAATCTTATTTTTTTGTTTAATTTCACAAAGAGAGTGATAGCCTGGAGATCATTTCATATGGGCCCATCTTTAGTCCCTACAAATCGCATTTTCACTGTAAACTCAGTGAGGGGTTGTCTATGCCTGTCTACTACTGGTAAATTGTCCTCTTACTATAATATATGATGCGGAACGACATGCCAACCACCGTGAAACCGGGTGCTGTGGCCAAGGTCGACTACTCGACCACCGCCAGCCCCTTGGCTCTCCCAGATGCGCGGAAACCCGACCTCCACCCGCTCGAAGGGTTTAAATACAGTCAATTAGGGCATAAATTTTGCTTTTGTCCTTGTATGCCTGTTGTTTTCGCCTACACTATCTTTTTGTAAGGACTCTCAAAATTATCCTAAAAATACCCGTAAATATAAACCCGGACCCCTGAAACCCTAAACCGTATTAAAAACCAAGAAAAACAAAATTCTGGGGTCTCAGGCGGGCCGCGTAAAAGACAAGACATGTCTTACGCGGGCCGCGTCAACATATAGTTTGACCGGATAAGCATCCGGATCCACGTGTTACATGCGTGGCAAGTCTAGTGGTGACACGATAGCCCTAATCTACGTATAGACTGCCCACGCGGGCCGCGTAAAGAACAAGAGAAGGTTTACGCGGGCCGCGTGAACCTTCAATTTCAGCTATAAATAGCTTGTTGCATGCACAGTCTGTTGGTGTCGATCAAAACTTTATAAAACGAATTCTTGTTACTCTGAAGTCGCAATTACTTTCACAATTAGCGAGGCGCTGCTCCAATACCGGGTATTAACTCGATCGCTGCTACGATTCAATGTCCGATCGATTAAACTATCCAATGGATGTTTAAGTGCTGCCCACATTAGGGTTTATGCTTTGTCATTCGTCATTAATTTGATGGATGTTTAAGTATCGCACTTTGTCATTCGTTGTGAAGGTTTTAATCTCGTGAGTTATCGTAAATGTTGTATTAGTTACTAACCGAGTTCATGTCCATGTTATTAAATTAGGTTAAAAGGCTAATCAGTAGGCTAAGCTCTGCTCATATAAAATCTGCAATGTGAGTCATTCTCTTTTTATCAAATTTGTTTACAAAAGCATGTTTATTTTCAAAGTTATAATTACAGGGATTAAGTCTTTGTAATCACCAAATTACAGCCGGTATGTGGGGTTTTGTATACATTACTTGTTCCCGTCACCATTGGACAACGAGTTAGCCAATGGGTGATCTGACCATAGTCACAGAAACGAGTCGAGTGACAAATACTGTGGGTAGTTGGTTGATATATAGAAACATTGTAGTCGCTCTTAATACTGTAAATTATAACAAACGCGTCATTTTACTAAAAAGAATGATTCACCAGTATTTCCCGCTGACAAAACCTTTTTCAAACATGTTTCAGGTGATCTGTTGTGATCCAGGAAAAGTGCCGTGAAGCACTACAAGCTTAAGGAAGTGGCTCAATATAAAATAAAGAAACATGTTTTGTAAAATAAAGATTTCTCCGTGAAATCATATAATTGTAAACTACCGGGGTTTATCCCGAGTTGTGAAATAAAATAAACGGGAAATTACAGTTTTAAAAAGATCCTGAAGAAATATTCCGCTATTAAATAAATACCACGGGATTTTCTGTCCCGCGGCTCCTGAAACGGGTCAAACCGGGTCGGGGGCCGTGACAGAAAAAGGTGGTATCAGAGCCATTGATTTAAGCCAATTAAGTATTTAGAAAATATTTAATTTTACTGATTGCCATTTTGTGATTATGTGTTTTATTATTTGAATATTTGTGTACAGTATGGGTAAGCAAAAGCTTTCAAACATCTATCTTAAATTAGATAGGTCATCAAACGAGAAGGGAAGTTCATCCCAAACAAATTCCTCAAAACCCTATGCAAATCCTGAAGAAGGAATATTTGTCCGAAAGGCACAATATGAGGAACCACTTTCTCCTAATAAAAGAAGTTTGATTATTAGGAAAAGTCAGGAGAAATTAAAGAAATCACAACCAAAAGAAAGGAGAATTAATCAGAAAACCCAAGAACTAGGCAGTAACCCACCATGGGCAGATCTTTATATGCTAGCTACTGTAGCAGTAAATGCAAATCTTTAAATATTTTGACTCAAGTTACTTACAAGCCAGAAACCTTATCCAGTAAATAAATAAATTTATAGTAAACCCTAGTGTGTTTTAATTTTCAGTTATTTTGTAGTCACACGGTTTGCAATAATATTTAAAGGTTATTTATGAAATTTTATTATAAAATTTTAACTTAGCAATTTTTGTGTATTTTGCATATATGCTAAAACAGCATGAATGACCTGTCTGAAGCCCGGCAGAATTTAAATCTCTATCCGGTGAAAATAGAGGTTTCAAGAGATTTTAATAGGTACATACCCGATATAGAAGAACCTATGGAATTCAATGCTCCACCTCCAGAAAAACCCAAGCCTAAGAAAATGAGAAGATTTGTGGGATGGAGACGTGTGCGCAGGAGGAAACCCGCCACTAGGAAGATTCCCAAAATAGAAAATCCCTTAGACAAAGGGAAGGGGATTGAAGTCGGGGAAGGTTCTAGGCAAATGGAAATGGAGTTTGGGGAAGGTTTTAAGCAGACAAAAATGGAGATTGGAGAAGGTTCTAGGCAAACAAAGTTAGAAATTGGGGAAAGCTCTAGACAAATCGAGGAGTTACCATTTCAGGGGGAATTGGATTGTGCATTGGCAAGCTGTGATGTTGTCAGGCCTATCAATAATAATCTCTACACTTATCCTGCTGAAGCACAACTACCAATGAACTTGGAACCAGCAATCCCAGAACCTATAATCCACACCCAACCTCTAGGAATGGACGAGTGGTGGACTAATGATTGGCAGTTCCAAAACCTTCTCAACAGTCCTTATTCTTTTCTCCCTCAGTTCGACCCAGAACCTATACCAAACCCACCAATGAGCAATGAAAATTTAGCTGAACTCCGCCACTTTGGCGAGGAGCTGGTGGATGCAGGAAATAGGATCAGGGAAGTAGGAGAACAGATCTCCTGGAAATACGATGAGAGGGAACGTCGTTATTAAAGTATTAACTAACAAAGGATAGTATATTGTGAAACTGTGGTTATATAATAAATAGTAAAATATAATCCTGTAAAATAACTACAAATAAAACTTTGTAAGATAAATGGTGTGTATTGACGCATACTATAAAATATAAATGGGAATCGAGAAATCGATAGTTTTGGCTATATGTGTTATGAGATTTGTATGATTGTTTTGTGTATAATTGTTATTCATTCGATACTAATAAATTATATATATTAATTATCAGATGGAAAACGCTAATAATGAACCAGTTAATGAGGTTACTCAATCTGAGCAACATCCGGAGGATCAATTTCTAAATAGACAAGATATTGAAAATATCGTTGCTCAGGGAATAGCCAATGCTATTCCAGCAATAGTTGCTGCTGTTAGAAATCCAATCGAACCTCAACAAATCGTTCCTAGCAAACGTATTTCTGAAGATAATTTCAGTAATAGTGTAAATGGAGGCGGCAATCATACTAATAACTGTAGGTCCCTCTCGAGGATGAGATAAAACCTTATCCTTGTTATATCAAACACACTAGCGAGTGCGGAATCCAAGCTAGCATGCAACCGAGACTTTGTACGAGAACAAGCACAAACACAACACACAACATTCAACGATTAACACCACTTGTATTAATGCGTATGAAAGGTTCGGTTACAAGTCCAATGTTCACAGATGTATTCTGCAAACTCTCAAAGTTCTCTCGTGTGTGTGTGCTCTCAACAGAATGCTCTCTCTGTTTCTGTCTCTCTTGTGTCTCTCGTCTAACTGAAGTGAACACAACACATGGGTATTTATACCCGACACAGCAGGTCTGGTCGAAGGATCAGACAGATTGGTCGAACGATCATCTGTCGACCAGAAAGCCATCGAAAGATTCACAAATATCTCGAAGGATGATATCCTTCGAGATATCCTTCGAGTTCATCCATCGAAGGTTTATGTTTCGAGCTCATCTTTCGAATGTTCATCTTTCGAGCTCATCGAAGGATATAAAACAATCCTTTGATGACACATCCTTCGACACAACCAGCTTACAACATTTTTCTAACTGTTTGGTCAAGTCAAACCAGGAGGATGGTTGACTTGGTCAAACTTACATCAACCTTACATTAAAGACATCGTTTTGTATCATGACGAATTACAGACAAAGTACAGACATAAGTGCACCAACAAACTCCCCCTTGGCTGTAGCTTTGTCTCGATCTTCGTGTCTTCAAGTCTTCAAGGCCGAGTCGAACCGAGCCGAGTCGCGTCCACACAAAGTGCATCAACAAACTCCCCCTTGGACGCTACTCGTGATGGTTCGTCTTCTATGTCTTTCATGTCGGAGGATCTTCAAAGTCTTCACGCGTCGTAAGTAGAAAGTGTATCAACAAACTCCCCATTTAACTTAGGTAGTGTGTCAATAAACTCCCCCTTAGATTGAACTCATCATTGAGTCATGCTCGTGAATCTTTTGACTTGTCAAATCTTCAGATCCTTGTGGTGTTGATGAAGGGACAGCGGCAACTCGATCATTTTATCCTTTGAGTGCCTCCACTTCGTGTCTTCATTCCAAAGCTTTTCATCGAACATGTTCTCCTCGCCTTTAGCATCTGCACATGCAAGAAAGCTAAACGCATAATGAGAACAACCGCTTGGAATATAGTTAACATTTAAACTAACGACACATATGAGATCAAATCTCAATCAAACACCAACCGACAGCAGTTTGAAAGTTTAGAAAAATATTCATTTTAATCCTTTAACTTTCAAAACTCGTTAACTTCGACTGTTTATGAAGATGCCATTGTTTTCCAGCTTACGATCAGGATTTTGGGTAGGATAGACTCGAGTTCCAACATCGGTCAATCAAAAATAAACTAGAAGAAAAATCTTTTTGGATTTTATAAGGTTTAAATTAAAACACACCTAAAATCTTTTTGAAATTTTCATTTTTGAAATGTAAAGACGGAAAGCAATAAATAAATATATACAAAGATGCATAAACAGGAAACATTAAATAAATATTTACAGACATTCTTTTTGCGAGTTTCGAGGGTAAGAGAATCATAACAGTGTACGGTCATGCCAAAACGCTCTTGTTATTCAATTAGTTAACATTAAGATAAGCATCCTATAACAATTATCGGTATTGTTGTCCACTTAAGCTCAACTTATCAGATGTAATCATGGCGAGGGGATACATTAAGGTATGATTTATACTTACCGACCGGTGTTCATCCACATCACGACACATTCCCGTATCAAGGTATGCACGAGGGTTCATCTTACCGGTGAGTATACCGATTATCATCTGTTTGACCGTATATGATGTGAGATTCTCACTTATTTTGATTTGAAAACAAGCCCTTTGTGATATTATCACTTATTTATGAGGAACTTGAGTTTCAGATGCATGAGGGCACAGAAGCAAGTCCGTGAACAGGTCAGTACTTTCGTACAGCAGAGAGACGAACTTGACTCCCGGATGAATGTGATATTTTATCACTTATTTGATTGGACATGTGATTGTTGATCACTTATTGAGGTCGAATGCAGTATGAGATATGTACACGTATGTATGGTATCATGGAAGATCTAGACTTGCGTCCCCGATATTTTTCGGAAAAAGATACAACCATGATACCCAGATGATAAGCAGCATAAAGACCGAATATTTCAGAACCTCGGCAATCTCTCAAACGAAATTTCGGTACTAAGACCATATGCCAATGAATGGTTCCCACCCAGTCTTCAGTCAGATTTAAGTTTATATCACCCTGCACACTTTAAAATGATTGTGAGCCTACCGATACATCTTATATAGATCTGCTTATCATTTTGCATTTAAGGTTTAAAGAGGTTTCAACAGACCACTGATTTACTATCATTTTCTCTTTTTCTCGCCAGGAAACTCATTTTTGCTTTTCTATTGTTTTTGTGTTTTTGAGATTTTTCAATGTTTTTGGATTTTCAAATTTTGGATTTACTCCCCCTAAAATCAATAAACTAAGACAAATTTAAAACACAAAGGTATTTACAAAAATGATTTTCCGATGTTGGTTAACTCATGTTTTACCTCAATGCCGTTTACCAAAATTAATTTTGAATCAGAAATGATTTAGCAAATTTTTGGAAAAATCAGTTGGCATGTCGGTTTGCGGTGCGGACCATGACAACATTGTCTGGCCAAAGAGTGCTGAACGAGATAATAATTCACAAAGCAGCTTAAATATCGACAAGTATAGGAGAGATTAGAAATTTTAAAAACCGTATCCTGCAACTGCATCGAGCATTGCAAGGAATCTGAGTGCTCTCCCAAACTGGATATCCACCCGGTGTGGATTTCAAAGTCGATTTTTGTAGCTACTGAAATCCCTTCACAGCAACAAGATCAGAAACCTCTGGGTCCGGCTGGTCTTCCACATTGTACCAGCGAAGGTTTTTGTCTTTCTCTTTCAGAAGTAGTGTGCGGTTGTTCAATCCATGCCAAGGCATCCGCACACCCGGTTGGTTTGTTCAACAAACACATTTTCTTCAATCACACCACCAAGAAATGTACACTGCACGTTCATTTTGTTGAGTTTGAACTTCAGACGTGCTGCAGGTGCGTACATTTTGATTTGAATCTATCCCGGGGACCCGATCAAAGCCTTGAACATTCACATTTTGAAATGATTTTCATTTTGTCGAAGCTTCCAATGTCTTTCATCAGACATTTCTTTTTCCCTTCCTTTTTCTCTCCATCAAAGGCAGCAATTTCTTCTGTTGCCTATTTTGTGCAAGGATGCTCCACTATCAACAATCTTACGACTATCGAAAGTTCCTCCTGGAATATCCTACACACTCACTCAAAAATTAGTTGGAGAGAGGGACCCAAGCCTTTGTGGACTTGGGTCGTCCTTGATCATCAAGAAAAGTGATTTCAATCACTTGATGATTAGGAAAATGAACCTGTGGTGCTCCCCCTGACTGAATTACCTGTTTTTGTTTCCAAGCTGTTTGTCCTTTACCAGTATTTGTATTAATTGTTTTAGCATTTACTGGTTTTGCAGTTTTAGGTTTTGCTTGAACAGGTTTTTCTTCTTTGACCTCTGATTTTAAGGCCTTTTCAATTACCTTTTGATTCTTTTGCTTTAACTTCTTTTCCCTTTCTTTCAAGACAAGTGGGTCTTGTTTCGGGGAAAATGATCGTTTTTGGTAATTGGTTTCTTGGGGAGCACTTGTTTTTGCCTTCAACTTTTGCAGGTATGGGCAGTATCTTACAATATGCCCAATTGTGCCACACTCAAAACACATTCTCCGCTCTACAAACCTCGGAGAAACATGTTGATGATCAGACAGAGAACCAGATAATGAACTTTGTGATCTAGACGTGCTTGGACCTAAATCACCTCCGTTGGTGTGTTGGGTATAGTTATTCTGATCATTTCGTTTTAAAATTCTAACTTGTTTTACAAAATCAATGTTAGATTTATCCTGAAAAGTTTCAAGTTTATCTGAACCCGTGGATCCAACAAAGTTCACTTTCGGTTCTCTTTTCTTAACAGGAGCTCTTTTGTTTTGCACCCATTGTTGTTGAACCTTAGGTGCTTGAACATTCTTGTTCTGAGCCTTCTTTCCCTGTACCTTACCTTTTCCGGAATTGACTTGTTGTTTTCGCTCAACTTGTGGTTTCTGGTTTCCGTATTGTTTTCTAATTTGTTCACACGGAATTGGATCACATTGAGTGACGGTAACTTTGCCACTTTTGTTCCCCAAAAACTTATCAGTGCATCCTTCAAAAATTTGCTCAATTAAATCTTGATTTACATTTTTAATTGGAAAATCTTTGTTAGAGTAGATTTTGCTATCTCCTTTGAGCGTGTACAACAAGTTATTCTCTTCACTACTAGACACAAGGGACTCCATTGATTTTGACATTTCAGTCTTACTCGGTTTCACTGGTGGATCACACAGGATGTGATTCTCGATTGGAATATCTGTTGTAACCGAGTTAGACTGTTGTTTCGCAATTTCTTCAGATTCATCATCTGAAGAATCAGCATCCTCAACAATAGGAGGACTCTGTTCCTTAACACACGATGAATCTGTCTCATTCTCAGATTCAGATTCTGATTGACCCGAGGATGATGTACCAGTTGTGAACCCGAGGCCTGCTGCAAAGTCATCTAGATCGAGTGGCACAGTGGGTTCAAAACGGGGCATATCCTCGTCATCAGGAAATTTGGAGTAATTGTGGTTCATTGGGGGAGGACATGATTTGAATCCAATACATGGTTTATCCCCCTTTTTCTTTCTCTCTTGAACGTCAATGATGTGATCCAATACAAAGCGGGAATTGGAATAGCTTTCCAGTTTCTGCTTAATTGTTTCACATTCACATCGAGCTGTTGCCAATTCTACCATTTGCTTTTCAATTGTGTCAATAAGATTATTGTTAGCATGTTGTTTTCGCAAAACAGCCTTTTGTAATTCTGAAACATCATGTTTTAATGACGCAATTGTTGCTTTAAATTCCTTTTCATTTCTGGTTAAAAACAAGTTAGCTTCAGTTGCTTTAGAGAGATCTACAATCAATTCTTGATTGTGTTTGTGTGTGACATCATATTTCTCTTGCAAAGCCTCGTGTTTGCTTTGCAATTCACACCACTCATCATTCAATGAAACATGTTTGTCTTGCAAGTCAAACAAACTAGCTTGTAAAGCATCATGTTTGCCTTGCAACTCAGACATGTTTGCTTCTAAATCAGCATTTTTAACACGCAAACTATCACAGTTATCACAACTAGCTACAGTGGGTTCATCGACACATACCTGACCTGATGAACTGTCGACATTAGCCATAAAGGCTGAATGGAGAGAAGACGAAGAGTAAGCAGCTTGATCCACATGATCATTCCCTGAAGTGGAGGATTCTTCATCTGAGCTTCCACTATAACCAGAAGAGTCTTCATCCTCAGAAGAGTCACCACCATTGGTGGAAGATTCTCCACCACTGGCGTGCTTTAAGTCCCTTACGACTTCAGAAAAACATGCTGTTCCACCATTTCCTCCTTCTCCAAGCTGAAGCGACCAATCACAACCCTCATCTATTTGAACCACCAGCCCCCGGTTGGCATTTGATGGCCCTGCTTGGCTTTGGTTGTTGACAGGTATCATCGTACGAACATTGTTCCTGTTCTGGTTCTGCTGGTTGCCTTGATTTCTGAAGGGGTTTTGGTTTCCATGCTGAGCTGGTCTTGTGCATTCCCTTTTGAAATGACCCCGTTCACCACAGTTAAAGCACGTTACAGCTTGCTTGTCGAACCCATACTTGGTGTCTTTCTTGCTCTCCAAGTTGGTTCTTCCCGTCCTTTCCATAAACTCCTTTGCTCTTCGAATTGCACTAGCAAGAGCCCATTTGATATCCATCATTTCAAACTCTTCCTTATCCACTTGCTGATAATCTTCATTGGTTAGATTGATATTCCCAATCTGACCTGCGACTAATCCACAATAAGCATTAACCAAGGTGTTCAACATCTCCATATGCTCCTTGGCTACTTCGACACTGACTTTGGAAAAGTTGGAAGTGTCTAGTCTGACTGTGTTAGGATTGGAAGTGGCTTGAGAGTTTGAAGAGCTTCCATAAAACCCTTGCTGTTGCGGTTGTTGCTGCTGAGCTGTCGGTTGCACATTCGGTCTTGAAAACATCGTGTAAGCTGAAGGATCAAACTGATCTGTTGTTGAAGGTCCGGTGTTTGAGATGAAGGCTGTTTGAAGCTTCGCATGTTGAGAGGCCGGTCTTTCTCCACTGATACCTCCTGCAATCCCAAAGTACATTTCTGGATTTTGAGGAGTTAGTGTTCGTTTTGCCTTAAGCTTTTCTTCTACATCCTTGTTCTCCAGTTTTTGAATCAACTCATAAACGTTGATTGTGTCTAGAACACCATTTTCTTTGAGAATTTCAAGATAACTGCTCCACTTTGCTGGTAAGCTGTCAGCGAATCTCTTCACCATTTCTTGTGGAGTGGCAGTGACTCTAAAACCAAACATTTCGCTCAACAAGTGATGGAACCTTGTAGATAACTCTGCCAAAGTCTCATTCTCCATACACGTGAAACCTTCAAACTCTTTCTTCAGTAATTCTTGCTTGATCTTTCTAGATTGAGCATTTCCTTCACAACGTAATGTGAGCATATCCCACAAGCTTTTAGTAGTCGTGCAGTAAACAAACTGGTGGTAAATGTCTTTGTGAAGAGCTTGTGTGAGAATCATGAATGCCTTCTTTTCTAACTCAAATTTCTTCTTATCATCATCAGACATAGTGCTGTAAGTTTCTGGATTAGATCCTGCAACTTCCAAATCATGGTCAAATGCGGTGAAGAAGCACATCCATAGATCTTGACCTTGCCCCTGAACATAAGTTCTCAGCCTTTCTTTCCACCATCCCCAACCATTGATATGATTTAGCTTTGGCGGTTTCGTGCTTGTACCAGTTTCACTGTCGTTCTGCATCATAGATTGAATGCTGTTGCTTTGATTTGTGACCAATGCCCATTGATTTGCAGTTATCATTGCAGCTTGAGGTGGGGCAATAGCCTGCATCCATGCTTTGTTGAAATCTGACGCAGATTGTGTAGCTGATGACTGCGTAGCTGATGTTTGTGGAGTCATAGATGTTAGAGTCCACGCGGTTGGATCCCACTGACCATTTGTTCCCATTTTATAAAAATTAATATATTAAGTGAAAATTGATTTAAAAATGAAAACAAGTTTTCTCTTTAAAAATTTAATTTTCACAAACTATGTTAATTTGTCGAGAGATAACAAACAGCCGAAAGATCCTTGATCGAAAGACCTGAAACACAAACTTGTTAAACTTAAACAAACTGGGATCGAAAGATCAACACTTGTTCGAAAGATAGACACTTGTTCGAAGGATCAACAGTGTTCGAAAGATCACTGTTGAATTTCGAACAATGACTTCGAAAGATTCACCAAGACGAAGGATCCTTATCTTTCGAAATGTAACAGTAGCTCGAACAATATATCCCTCGAAAAGATTCCTTGGCTCGAAAGATAACTCACTGACTTCGAAAGATGTTCGAAGGATGGGTATCTGTCGAACCTCCTTGATCGAAAGATGATCTTCGACTTCGAAAGATATCTTTCGAACAGCTCTGACACGGTTGACAAATGTGACAGGTTGGTGAAAAGTTGACGGGTTGGTGAAAACTTTCGGCAGAAAGTATGTTCAGACCATATCTTCTGAACATGCAGGTTTCACCAAACAGGTAATGTCCAATATTTTAATCAGTTTACTCTTTTCAATGCACAAACAAGTTTAATATTCAAATTTTAAGATCAAAGAGTGTAATACTATGAACAACACTTGAATATGTCAAGAACACAGCTCAAAAATCTGAGTTTTCCGGTAAACCCACAAACTTTCGGAACACAATATTTGCTAAGATGTTTAACAAAAACCAAGGACTAACATGTAAACATGAAAAACAATAAGGTTTTTAGCAAAACACCAAGCAAAAACAACAAGATTTTCCAGAAAAATATAAACTTCAAACACCCGGAAAACACCCGAAAACACTCGGTTTTAACAAGGAGAAGAGCCAAGGCTCTGATACCACTTGTAGGTCCCTCTCGAGGATGAGATAAAACCTTATCCTTGTTATATCAAACACACTAGCGAGTGCGGAATCCAAGCTAGCATGCAACCGAGACTTTGTACGAGAACAAGCACAAACACAACACACAACATTCAACGATTAACACCACTTGTATTAATGCGTATGAAAGGTTCGGTTACAAGTCCAATGTTCACAGATGTATTCTGCAAACTCTCAAAGTTCTCTCGTGTGTGTGTGCTCTCAACAGAATGCTCTCTCTGTTTCTGTCTCTCTTGTGTCTCTCGTCTAACTGAAGTGAACACAACACATGGGTATTTATACCCGACACAGCAGGTCTGGTCGAAGGATCAGACAGATTGGTCGAACGATCATCTGTCGACCAGAAAGCCATCGAAAGATTCACAAATATCTCGAAGGATGATATCCTTCGAGATATCCTTCGAGTTCATCCATCGAAGGTTTATGTTTCGAGCTCATCTTTCGAATGTTCATCTTTCGAGCTCATCGAAGGATATAAAACAATCCTTCGATGACACATCCTTCGACACAACCAGCTTACAACATTTTTCTAACTGTTTGGTCAAGTCAAACCAGGAGGATGGTTGACTTGGTCAAACTTACATCAACCTTACATTAAAGACATCGTTTTGTATCATGACGAATTACAGACAAAGTACAGACATAAGTGCACCAACAAATGTTCACTTCAGTTAGACGAGAGACACAAGAGAGACAGAAACAGAGAGAGCATTCTGTTGAGAGCACACACACACGAGAGAACTTTGAGAGTTTGCAGAATACATCTGTGAACATTGGACTTGTAACCGAACCTTTCATACGCATTAATACAAGTGGTGTTAATCGTTGAATGTTGTGTGTTGTGTTTGTGCTTGTTCTCGTACAAAGTCTCGGTTGCATGCTAGCTTGGATTCCGCAACACATGGGTATTTATACCCGACACAGCAGGTCTGGTCGAAGGATCAGACAGATTGGTCGAACGATCATCTGTCGACCAGAAAGCCATCGAAAGATTCACAAATATCTCGAAGGATGATATCCTTCGAGATATCCTTCGAGTTCATCCATCGAAGGTTTATGTTTCGAGCTCATCTTTCGAATGTTCATCTTTCGAGCTCATCGAAGGATATAAAACAATCCTTCAATGACACATCCTTCGACACAACCAGCTTACAACATTTTTCTAACTGTTTGGTCAAGTCAAACCAGGAGGATGGTTGACTTGGTCAAACTTACATCAACATTACATTAAAGACATCGTTTTGTATCATGACGAATTACAGACAAAGTACAGACATAAGTGCACCAACAAACTCCCCCTTGGCTGTAGCTTTGTCTCGATCTTCGTGTCTTCAAGTCTTCAAGGCCGAGTCGAACCGAGCCGAGTCGCGTCCACACAAAGTGCATCAACAATAACAATAACAATCCACGGCAGGCTCCGCTCCCTAAGAAAATGAAAGCTGAAATGCCTGGTTGCACTTACAAAGAATTTCTTGCCCGTAAACCCGCTGAATTTGCAGGCAATGAAGGAGCGACTGCGGCACTGCGTTGGTTAGAGAAAACCGAGGCAGTAATTACAATAAGTAAATGTGCGGAAGATGACAAAGTCATGTACGCGTCAAATCCCACTAGAATGGTTCAATACAGTACTTCAAGCCAAAGGAAGAAATATGGCATATGCCATGAACTGGGAAGAATTTAAGAGTCTTGTAGAAAGAAAATTTTATCCCGAATATGAAAAAGATCAAATGGCGAATAAGTTCCTAAACCATCGGATGATGGGTGTAGATTGCCGTGGGTATACTTCGACATTCTTCGAATATGCTAGAGTGGTACCAACGCTGGCTTCGCCAGAGCCGGTACTCATTTCTCGCTATATTTGGGGATTAATTAGCGAAATCCGTAATATCGTTAAAGCTGCGAGACCTCGCACTATTGACGATGTTGTGGAATTAGCTAATACCCTAACTGACGAGCTGGTACGCACAAGAGATGAAATAGGAAAAAGGAACTGGCTTAGAAAATTACCCAAGGATTTTGTACAAGTAATAACAGCAGTTTCAGGAAAAGAGGAACATGGCAATCTTCAAATTCGCCATTCTGCAAGAACTGCAGAAAGAAACATTATGGAAGATGTAATGTAATCTGTAACTTTTGCAAAGCCATAGGACATCGCGAGGAAGACTGCAGAAAGAAAACAAGAGTCTGCTATAACTGTGGAGAAACAGGACATTTTAAACCAGAATGCCCTAAATTAGTTAAACCAGCAGACAACAAAGCTAAACCAGCTGACGGAGCTACCAAGAAGAATGTTCGAGCCTTCCAGTTGACTACTCAGGAAGCAGAACTCATTCCCGATGTGATAGCTGGTACGTTCTTAGTTCACAATGTTTACGCAAAAGTATTATTTGACTCTGGTGCAAACCAAAGTTTTATCAATACTTCATTCTGCCAAGCTCTTAACTTACCATTAACCAACCTTAGGCAGATTTTTACAGTCGAAACGGCAGACGGAAATTCGGTTGGCATAGTTAAAGTTTTGCAAAAAGAAAATATAGAACTTTCAGGTCATAAATTCTTTGCAAACCTGTTACCTATGAAATTAGCCGAATTTGATGTTGTGTTAGGAATGGATTGGTTAGTAGCCAACCATGCTCGAATTCTTTGTGATAAGAATTCCATAGAAATTCAGGCACCCAACGGAGAATCAATCATGATTACAGGAGATAAACCACGAAAACCCATGAAGTTCATATCAGTAATGAAAGTTGCAAGTTATGAACGAAAGCAAGGAATAGTATATATGATTTCAGTAATCATTAGTACTAAGGGTAAAGAACTTAAGGAGATTCCTGTAGTCTCAGAATACCCAGATGTATTCCCAGAAGAATTACCAGGATTACCACCAGATAGGGAAGTAGAATTTAGAATTCATCTAATTCCAGGAACTACACCGATAGCCAAGGCACCTTATCGGTTAGCACCCACAGAAATGTTAGAACTGAAAAAGCAATTAGATGAATTACTAAGTAAAGGTTTCATACAACCTAGTTTATCCCCTTGGGGAGCACCAGTGTTGTTTGTAAAGAAAAAGGATGGTTCGATGAGAATGTGTATTGATTATAGAGAATTAAATAAGGTTACAATTAAGAATCGATACCCATTACCTAGGATTGATGATCTATTCGATCAGCTTCAAGGAGCTAGGTATTTTTCTAAGATTGATTTACGCTCCGGATATCATCAATTGAAAGTATAAGAAGAAGACATACCTAAGACTGCTTTTAGAACTAGGTATGGTCAATACGAGTTTACAGTCATGCCCTTCGGATTAACGAATGCACCTGCAGCATTCATGGACATGATGAATAGAGTCTGTAAACCGTATTTGGATAAATTTGTAATTGTCTTTATCGACGATATACTTATTTATTCCAAAAATCAGGACGAGCATTGTTAGCACTTGCATGCACTCTTAACTTTGTTAAGAAAAGAAAAGTTGTATGCCAAATTCTCAAAGTGTGAATTTTGGTTGCAAGAAGTGCAATTCTTAGGACACATGGTGAATCACGAAGGTATTCATGTAGATCCTGCTAAAATAGAGGCGATTACTAAATGGAAGGTTCCGCAATCCGCAATGGAAATTAGAAGTTTTATAGGTTTAGCTGGATATTATAGACGGTTATAAGGATTTTTCCAAAATAGTTGTACCATTGACTAAGCTAACCTGTAAAGCAGTTAAGTTTGAATGGGGACCTAGGCAAGAAGAAGCTTTTAGAATTTTGAAGCAAAAGTTAACAAATGCTCCAATCCTAGCTTTACCAGAAGGGACTGAAGATTTTGAAGTTTACTGTGATGCTTCAAAACTAGGATTAGGATGTGTGCTAATGCAACGCAAAAAGGTAATTGCATATGCTTCAAGGAAATTGAAAAAGCACGAGGAAAATTATACAACTCATGACTTAGAATTAGGAGCCATAATTTTTGCCCTTAAAATTTGGAGACATTATCTGTACGGAAGTAAATTTACTATCTATACGGATCACAAAAGTTTAAGATATATATTTGGGCAAAATGAATTAAATTTGAGGCAAAGAAGATGGATGGAAATCCTAAGTGACTACGACTGTGATATTCAGTATCACGAAGGAAAGACAAATGTAGTTACAGATGCCTTAAGTCGTAAATATCATGAAAAGCAAAAGCGAGTTCGTGCTCTCAGATTAAATCTACAATTAGATTTAATGGAACAACTGAAGAATGTTCAAGAGACAGCAATAGAGGATGCTGCTGAAGGAATGAAGGGACGAATAAAAGAATTAGAGCAAGGAAATGATGGAATTTGGAGATTCCATAAGAAAAGAATTTGGGTACCTAAGCAGGGAGAGTTAAGAAATAAGATTTTAGAAGAAGCCCATAAATCTAGGTATACCATGCACCCTGGAAACAATAAAATGTACCAAGATTTAAGAAATAACTTTTGGTGGATAGGAATGAAAAAGGATATAGCTCGATATGTTTCTAAGTGTCTTACTTGTTCACAAGTTAAGGCAGAACACCAGAAACCTTCAGGTCTACTACAACAATTAGAAATGCCTGTATGGAAATGGGAACTCATAACAATGGATTTTGTTACTAAGTTACCAAAAACCAGAAAAGGTAATGATGCAATTTGGGTAATTGTGGATCGATTAACCAAATCAGCTCACTTTCTACCTATGAAAGAAACCTTTAGCATGGAAAGGTTGGCAAAGTTGTATGTAGATGAAGTAGTATCTTTACATGGAGTTCCACTCTCCATTTTATCAGATAGGGATACTCGTTTTACTTCCCATTTTTGGACAAGTTTCCAAGAAGCAATGGGAACTCGACTAAATTTAAGCACTGCATATCATCCTCAAACAGACGGACAAAGTGAAAGGACAATCCAAACTCTGGAAGACATGCTCAGAGCATGTGTAATAGATTTTGGTGGAAATTGGGACGATCATTTACCTTTGATCGAATTCTCCTATAACAATAGTTATCATTCAAGCATCGAAGTTGCCCCATTTGAAGCACTGTATGGACGAAAGTGCAGAACTCCAGTTTGTTGGGCAGAAATAGGAGAAAGTCAATTATCAGGTCCTGAAATAGTGCAAGAAACTACCGACAAAATCACACAAATCAAGGAAAGACTAAAGACGGCTCGAGATCGCCAGAAGAGTTATGCAGACAATAGAAGGAAGCCATTGGAATTTCAAGTCGGAGATAAGGTACTTTTGAAAGTTTCTCCTTGGAAAGGAGTTGTTAGATTCGGTAAGAAAGGAAAGCTAAGTCCAAGATACGTAGGACCATTTTCAGTAATCCAACGTATAGGACCAGTTGCTTATCGTTTACAACTACCAGAAGAGTTAGCTGGAGTACATGACATATTTCATGTATCCAACCTCAAGAAATGTCTATCAGACGAATCTTTGGTAGTACCTCTCCAAGATATAAAGGTAAACGAAAAGTTAAAATATGTTGAGAAACCTCTTCAGATAGAAGACCGAAAGATCAAATTTCTCAAGCACAAACGACCAGTACTAGTTAAAGTCAAGTGGGATTCAAAGAGAGGAGCTGAATACACTTGGGAGCTGGAATCGGAGATGAAGAGAAAGTATCCTCACTTATTCCAATGAATCTCGAGGACGAGATTTTAAATAAGGTGGGGAGAATGTAAGGACTCTCAAAATTATCCTAAAAATACCCGTAAATATAAACCCGGACCCCTGAAACCCTAAACCGTATTGAAAACCAAGAAAAACAAAATTCTGGGTCTCAGGCGGGCCTCGTAAAAGACAAGACATGTCTTACGCTGGCCGCGTCAACATATAGTTTGACCGGATAAGCATCCGGATCCACGTGTTACACGCGTGGCAAGTCTAGTGGTGACACGATAGCCCTAATCTATGTATAGACTGCCCACGCGGGCCGCGTAAAGAACAAGAGAAGGTTTACGCGGGCCGCATGAACCTTCAATTTCAGCTATAAATAGCTTGTTGCATGCACAGTCTGTTGGTGTCGATCAAAACTTTAAAAAACGAATTCTTGTTACTCTGAAGTCGAAATTACTTTCACAATTAGCGAGGCGCTGCTCCGATACCGGGTATTAACTCGATCGCTGCTACGATTCAATGTCCGATCGATTAAACTATCCAATGGATGTTTAAGTGCTGCCCACATTAGGGTTTATGCTTTGTCATTCGTCATTAATTTGATGGATGTTTAAGTATCGCACTTTGTCATTCGTTGTGAAGGTTTTAATCTCGTGAGTTATCGTAAATGCTGTATGAGTTACTAACCGAGTTCGTGTGCATGTTATAAAATTAGGTTAAAAGGCTAATCAGTAGGCTAAGCTCTGCTCATATAAAATATGCAATGTGAGTCATTCTCTTTTTATCCAATTTGTTTACAAAAGCATGTTTATTTTCAAAGTTATAATTACGGGGATTAAGTCTTTGTAATCACCAAATTACAGCCGGTATGTGGGGTTTTGTATACATTACTTGTTCCCGTCACCATTGGACAACGAGTTAGCCAATGGGTGATCTGACCATAGTCACAGAAACGATTCGAGTGACAAATACTGTGGGTAGTTGGTTGATATATAGAAACATTGTAATCGCTCTTAATACTGTAAATTATAACAAACGCGTCATTTTACTAAAAAGAATGATTCACCAGTATTTCCCGCTGACAAAACCTTTTTCAAACATGTTTCAGGTGATCTGTTGTGATCCAGGAAAAGTGCCGTGAAGCACTACAAGCTTAAGGAAGTGGCTCAATATAAAATAAAGAAACATGTTTTGTAAAATAAAGATTTCTCCGTGAAATCATATAATTGTAAACTACCGGGGTTTATCCCGAGTTGTGAAATAAAATAAACGGGAAATTGCAGTTTTAAAAAGATCCTGAATAAATATTCCGCTATTAAATAAATACCACGGGATTTTCTGTCCCGCGGCTCCTGAAACGGGTCAAACCGGGTCGGGGGCCGTGACACTTTTCTTCAGCAGCAGTTGATTTCAAGTCAAAAAAATGCAAAACCATTCATCAGGAAGGGTTTGGGTCGCATAGTCATGAAGTGGCCAAGGGTTACATGGGGAGGGATTTGAGGCCGAAGGATCAAAGTTTCAGTGAGCAAATTACGTTGTTTTGTTCATAGAATTATACCAAAAATCTGAGGTTTGATTTCAGTTCTTCATCTCATGACTTTCGAATTATAAATACTAATGTTCCCACTAACTAAAAACTGATTTTGGATGAATCCTAACCGTCTGATCAAGCTGAGATGAGATCTCAGCCATTTAACTACATATTTTCTTCTGGAAGCAAAGGTTACCGGAGGTTACAGGCAGGTTGGAGGTTTAGGTTTCCAGTTTCGCATTTTATCTGCCATCCAAAATCTCGGAATGATTACAGCCTCTCTTCCTCGTATGCCTGATCCTTTTTTCCCTCCGTAGTTTCAGCCTCTGAAGGTATGTTTGGATTATCGTTGAATCAAGAGCTTTTTTCCATTGATTGATACGTTTCACTTGTGTATTAATCATAGTTATGAAATTTACTGTCAATTTTGTATCGATTTGCATATTTAGGGTTTTCATTTTCGAGTTTTGTGATATCAGTTAGCCATTAATCATCCCTCTGATCTGAGGTCTAGCGCACGAATTGAGGTCCGCTGTAACCGTAAAGTTGCCACTGCTCATATCACTGAAGATCGCCCATTCATAATCATTACGGGTAAAGTGAGTTCATAGTATTACTTTCCTATGTGCACATACGTAGGTTTATATTGAAGTTAATGACATTCCCATATTCATACCTCACCGAAGATCCTTTCAGAAAAGAGAGAGTAAAATCTAATCATACATGTGAAGAAATATCTCAAAACCATCAAGCTCGTGAGCAATTATTGCGACATCTTCAGGTATTTTTATACTTTTTTTCTACATCTCATAATCAATGTAGTATATAAGCATGATTCCAGAGAGTTGGGGTTTAACTATTATTTCATATATTCCAGTAATTCATATACAATTGATTCTCCTAGGCTCTAAATAGTTCTCATATTTGTAGGCTCAAAATCATGAGTTTGCTAGCATCTTCAATATAGAGGACTACAGAGGTAACTTTTTCATTTAGATACGCGGTATGGTTTCCCGTGGGGACACGGAGAGGTCCCGTAAGCCGGTGTTATGCCCCTCCATGGAGAAACCCGATGGGTTCCGATCCGTGTACGGCCTCACAGCCGTGCCTACAGCTACCCAATCCCAATCATGTTAAGGGTGGCACAATGCGCGGGCTCGGTGGGTTATTTTTTGTATGGTCCGATTGGGTTGAACGGTAAACACGTTTTCTTTTCATTTTTTTAATTGGTTATAAAATTATTTTGTGCATATATGATTAAAAAAAACAATATCATTACGATAATTATCTTAATTTTAAATGAAGTAATTTAGGATTTAGTATTATAGATATGTGCTATGGGTCAATTGCTACATTCACCCGTTCGACGTGTTCCATCTTTAGCTAATATTTCAAAAAAATAACCCAATAAACCTGTTGATAGGTTAATGGATCAAAATTGCCACCTCTATCTTGTGTTACATTCCCATTCATCACATTAAGTTCAAATTTTCTTGACCCAGGTGATGCGTGTGAAAGCTATTGGAATTGCTTTGAAGCTTACTTTATCAGGAATGAATCAGCTTGTATATCCCTAAACATGGGCCTTTACCGTAATTGTTTTGCTATGTATAATCACCCAATTATTAAAATAAGGTAATGATTATTTCTTAGAATGAATCAGTGTGCATTATTTATTAATATGTGGCCAAACTTTTTGGTTGACTTATGTAGAAAGTCAAATTGAAGGGATTGTTAAGCTCGCATGTACAAAATTATCTTACTGAGGAATTTATTAATTTAATCTTACAGGATTGGGATGGGTAAAATCCTCCTCAGATTATAACAAAACTATGTGGCTTTGTGACAATCCTTTTTGGAACATTCATACACAAAACCAAAGACATGGTATATACACTATTGAAAGCCACCAAATGTACTCACATTTATTTTTTAACTCTTATTCTATGTTATGGTATATTTGGGGACATAGGCAAAATTTCTTAGGTAGAATTTCCTATATATCTTTATGCTTTTATTAGGTATTATCAACCTTAATGGCTAATGAGGATTTAAAGCCTCTTGATTATGTATCAGAGATTGTTCTGCATAGAAGAAAGAACGAGGACCGGGAATTAGAAGAAATGAGCAGTTGGAACAACGTTTCAAAAAATCGAAAGTGATAATTTCGTTATCACGATGTCCATGCAGTGTGATCGAGTAATTTTGCCTTTTAATATTGTTCTTTTTTTCTGATCAATGAGTCCAGGCAGTGTGATCGAGTAATTTTGCCTTTTAATATTGTTATTTTTTTTTTCTGATCAATGACCTAATTCTTGGTAATTTAAGTTTTATACTCTGACTAGCATTTGATGTAATGTTTTTGTTTATAATCATTATGCACTTGATGCAAGTTTTTGCTTAGAATCAAAAACCCATTTTAGCAGTCCAATTGGAAACTTGACTACCGATTACATTGACCTTAGTTAACCCAAACGGAACCTACTTAGGGTTTTTGTTAGAATGCAAAGATAAAAACATATGTTATTATACCGTTGATATGCCCGTCCACCAGACGGGTATAGAACTAGTTAAATATGGTTTGCTACTTTGCCTTGCAACATAATGTATGGGCTGCTATTTAATATTAAGTGGGCTTAAAAATTCGCTCGACCACAAGCGTGAGAGGAAGTCACGAGAGTTTAGCAAGGGAAATTCTAAGTCAGCATGATTTATATGGGTTGGAAAGAAGTAGGTTGATTAGTACATTCACATTTTTTTTTTCTGATTCTTAGTTTTTATTGTGACTTATGAATTAAGAGTAAACTGTCATTTTGGTCCCTGAGATTTGGTCACTTTTGACACTTTAGTCCAAATTTGAAACATTTTGCATTTGGGTTTCTGTGGTTTCACTTTTATTGTCATTTTGGTCCAAAATAAAATTAGGTGATATTTCTCAAATTAAATCATTGTATTTTGTCTTTTTTCTCAGGGCAAAATGGTCATTTTATTTTTATTTTATTCAAAGTTTTTATTAAAACAATATTTTTTGTGGGTCCCACCACACCCACACTTCATCTTCTACCTCAATTCTCTTTGTATCTCTCCTACATAAGAACCACCATCCATCACCACCTCCACCTCCACCACCATCAGTCTTCATCTTCAAAAAGATCAAAAGCCCTGAACATCAGTCTTCATCTTCATCATCTTCAAGTTCTTCAAAATTGTTTCCATTTGCGTTTGATGGAAACAATCAACCTACAATTGAATACTTACAACAATACAGATCAAATTCAAATCATCTATACCCACAACAATAGTCACAACAGCAGCAACAGATGATCTCTTTTAACCCTCACCAGAATCCACCAATGATCCACCACAATTTCGGGTTCCCGCCGTATTTTTCAGGCGAGAATTTGGGTTTATCACAGCACCAATTGCTGAATTACTGGAGTTATGCATTGAATTTGAGTCCCAAAGGGAGGATGATGATGATGATGAACAAGATGAGACCGCCGATTCAGCCGACCAAGTTGTACCGTAGTGTGCGTCAACGGCGTTGTGGGAAATGGGTGGCGGAGATCCGGCTCCTGAGGAACCGGATCCGGCTCTGGCTCTGGCTCGGGACTTTTGACACGGCGAAGGATGCAGCAGTGTTCTCCGACGAGGTCCCCCTCCACGTCGCTTCCTCGATGGCTTTCTCGATTCCACACCCAATGTCTAACCCCATATTATCCAAGCTAGCAAACTGGATTTTGATATGAGCCAAGCAATTCACCTTGAAGATCTAAAACACTCATCACAGTATCATTCATTCATTCATCATTTATACTTGATAATTGAAGAAACACGGAACTAATTTTAGGGTTAATTAGTTTGGTTTATGTTCCTTTCATAAGGGTTAATCTTCTTTTAACTTTCTGAGCTCTGACTTGATCCGATCTTCCTGCAAAACAGAACACCGTTAGCTCGTTAAGAGGGGAATATGGGCGTTTCCCTCTTAACCAGACTCCGGCGTGAGAATAAGTATCTGCTTTGAGGAAATAATTGTGTGTTAAGAGTGAGAGTGAAGAGAGCAGAATGTTTAACCTGTGCATAGAGGTCTCTATTTATAGCCGGAGAGGTGTAAGGGGAGATAGGCTGATGGGCCTTGGGCCGAAAGGTGACAACCAGAGAATATGCTCTTTGTCTCACTGGTATCGACCGTTAATGTCTTCTAGAAGTTCTCCGGTGCTGGCGCAACGTGATTGGAGCCACGTGTCTCAGTTGTCGGCCTAGCTGTCCCTTTGCCATCAGCAGGTAAGTGGAGATCATGGGGCAGGTGTCGCCGCCCCCTGATTGGTGCCACGTAGGCGTCCTTGTGTACTTTCTGTCTCCTGCACGTCAGACGATCGTGGAGCATGATAGAGCACAGCCTGGAGGACGCTGATTGGCTTGTTCTTCTACCACTTGTACCTTGGGTACTTTCTGAAGTGACCTTGCGCTTTGACTCCTGCGCGACCTTTGCTGAGCACGTCAGTAGCCCGCTCAGGGTTGCAAGAGGTGAAGGCTCTTATTCAGGAAGCTAAGTATAGAAATTGATGTTATCTCTTGTTTGGACCTCGCGCGAGATCAGGCTCTGCTGGATCATCCCGCGTGGGTCTAAAGATTGATCACCAAAGTGATTAAGGAGTATGGTCCAACGCGTGACCTGAATGGTCTGCGCGGCATTTTTGGGACCATACCCCTTCAAGTCCCCCCAATCCAGTGCTGCATCACGCGCGAATGTGAATGGTTGGAGCTCTGGACTTAGAAAAAAGGAAGTGTTGGGTTAGAAAAATGCCTGCTAGATCTTGGTGAGTCGCGCGCGTGTAACTGTCTGTCATCGACTACAGCGCGGCTACCAGATTGTCTGTTGGAAATTCTCTGCTTTTGAGTGTAAGCGCACAGGTTCAATGGAGAATTGTGAATGCTGCGCGGCCTGGGTAACTTCTGCATGAAGTTTGTAGTAGATTTGAGCAGGAAAAACCTCGATTTTTGAATTCTGACAGGTTGGTGGGAAATGTCGTTGATGGCGACGTTTGAGTTGACTGCTGAGACGACCGTCATCAAGTTGTCACTGACGGTTCGGCTTTCCGTCAGTCGAGTGAGGCCCACGCACGCGTGGTAACCGTCACTCCGGGAATTACGACGTACGTGGCGGCTGCTGATTGGATACGCGCGCGGTTTATCTGGCACGTCTACTCATCTTATTAAATGCGATGAGTATATATAGCCGATGAGAGGGGAGAGAAGATCACAAACTTTTCTTCTGTTCCTCTATTTGCTCTCTATTCTTCTTTAAATCTTCAAGTCTTCAAAGAACACTAGCAGGTCTTCAAGTTTCGTTAGCAGATCTTCAAGTTTTCTTTAGCAGATCTTCAAGTTCTCAGAAGTTCGAAGATTTTCAACTTGTTCTTGTTTGCTTTACACACATGGCTGAAGAAGGGTCTCAACATGAAGAAGGTCCCCTCCCCGTCCTCAAGTGGGATCAGGGGTTATTTGAGCAAATCACTAGAGGTTTCCGGTTTCCACCGGAGTGGGGTGCACGCTACCCCGGTCAGCGCCAGACAGCCGCCGATGCACCGCTAGGGTACATCACCCTCTTTGAAGATTTCTTTCTACAAGGCAACTTTCGGTTGCCGGCGACGGAGTTTATGGCCCATATTCTTCATTACTATGGGTTTCATATTTCCCAGATGAGTCCACCCGGAATGGTGAGGATGCGACATTTCGAATTCTTGTGTCGGTCTCATGACATAGAACCCACGGTGGAGAAGTTCCGGGTATTTTACCAGCTGATTAGGAACATGGGGTTCTATTCTTTTGGCAACCGGGGCTCTGCCAAGAAGATTCTTCTAAACCCTCCGAAGAGTTTCCATGACTGGAAACAAAAAATTTTCTTCATTAGAAAGGAGGTAATCCCCATTGCCATGATCTTCCATGCACCGGACACAATCGAGAAGGAGGAATTGCCAATTCCAAAGGGAGCTGATTGGTATCTAAAGCTGACTGCGACGCCAAACCGGATTTTTGGTGAGAATGTTCTAGTTGCGGCGCAGATGAGCGACCATTGGCCAGCGGAAAGCAATGAAGTGCCTGTGTTGAAGTTCCAAGATAGAGGTTAGTTAATCCTTGGATTACTTTCCCTTTTTGTAATTCAGTCACGCTTAATTGTTTGGTTTCATTTCAGAGGCTCATCTTTACCAAGCTGCTTTCCCCACTTTTGGGGGATCCATGGGGGTGCGCTCGCTGGAATCAGGGGAGCAGTACTGGTATGAGCGGATCAAAGGTCATTTCCTGTACCCCCTCGCTGGAGCCTTTGCCAATCCTTCTACTGCAACCGAAGGTGCGCATCTACCTAACCCCCGGCCCTTGCGAGCTGTGACTTCTGCTGGGAAAGAGATTCTTTTTCTTTCCAGCAAGGAGTCTGTAGGGTCTTCTAATGGGGAGCTAAGTTCCTGGTCTAACATCTTTGCAGGTGTGTTACGCGACCTTAGCATCGATCCGGAGGACAAGAAGAAGAAGAAGCCGAGCAAGAAGAAGAAAAAGGATATCACCATTGATCCTGAACCAACCAGCAAGAAGGGCGGGAGTAGCCGCGCGACTACTGGTGCCTCTGAGAAAGGTACACTTCGATTTCGGCAGAGTAACTTAGAAGATTACGTAATTGCAAGTGACTCACTTGAAGGCTTGTCCCGTATAGGCGAGAAGAAATCCAGCATCGCTGGTTCAAGGAGCTCTGGGAGCGCGGGGTCAAGGAACCCTGATGTTGGTGCTACTCCCTCCTCTATCGCTCTGGATGAGGAGGAGGAAGAGGAAGAACAAGAGGAAGAACCCGCTATCAAGTTGATAAGCAGAAAAACAAGCAGGGAGGAGACTGTCGCTGGCGTCCAGGTGGAGCAGAAGACTGGGGGTGCCCCAGTAATAGGCAAACAGAGCAGTCTGAGCTCTCTCTACAAATATTCTCCGGGTTAGTTTTATGACTTCCTTCATGCTTTTTAATGAAATTTCTTTTTAACACTTGGCTTCTGCAGAGGCCAAGAAGAAAACCCCTGAAAAGAAGGGTGTTGAGTTTAAGGACCCCCAAGAACCGACGCAAAAGAAAACCAAGTTTGTGATCAAGCCTCTAAACTCTGCTGAGTTGGAGGTTGAGAAAGAGAAAAAGAAGGCTGCTGAGAAGCCTGTTGAGAAGGAGAAAGAAAAAGAGAAAGAGAAGGTTGCGGTAAAGCCCGAGGGTGATAAATCCAAGGAGACCGGGGCCGCTGCTACTACTGCACATGAGAAGGCGCTGGGTCCGGAGGTCGTGCATATTACGGGGCTTGACCAGCCCCTTCATGAGAAAAAGAAGGAAACTACTCGGGGGAAGTGAACCGAGGTTGTTAAGCCAACCAAGCCTGCGCAGGTTGATGCCCCCACCCAAACTGTTCAAGTCACTTCTGCTGATGGGGGATCAGTTGCTGCTGCGCATAAAGAGACTACCACTACTGCAGGTGGCGCAGGTGCGGCTGGTGGTGCTGGAGGGTCCATGCCACAGACTCCTATCGGTCCTAAGGATACCTTAGGCGATATTTATTATAAAACCTACACAGAGGAGGCTCGTGGTGATACTCCACACCAAGCTCCATGGGGTTTAAAGCAGAAGGATACCTTCCTGGAGTTCGCTCCTTGCCGTGATTGGTTCTTGAATTCCTTCCCTCCTGGGGAAGTTAACCGGCAGAGGGCGCGATCCCATGATGCCTTGTACCATGCCTACGTCTTGAAGAAGCCAACACCCCCGCCGCTAACCACCAAATCGTGCGCGAGTGGCGTACGATGGTTAAAGAGTGGGGTGATTGGGAAAAATACCGTGAGCGTGTGCTAAGGCAGGTCAAGGATTTTGAGAAACTGAAGGTTGCATTTGCTGAAGAGAAGGCCGCCTTCGATGCGGAGAAGAAATCAGAGGAATGGGGTCGCGAGGGCCTAAGGAGCAAGCTTCGTGCTGCTGAGGAGCTCTTGTCGAAAGAGCGTGCTGAATGGAAGAAGATATGTAAAAAGGATAATCAGCGTATGTATGCAGCTCGCAACAAGATTACCAACCTTGAGGCCCAAAATGCCACATTAACGAAGAAGGTTGAGGATGCTGAAGCTGAAAAAGAGCGCGTTGAGGTCGAACAACTTTATCCTTTTCTTCTTCGAGTTTTTTACTTGTCAAAATTTTACTAAGTCATTTTCTTATCTCACATAGGCTAAGTTAAAGGCGCAGGTGGCCAGCAAGGACAAGGACTTGCATGCCAAGGATGTGGAGATTGCGGAGCTGAAGCGTCGATTGCATGAGCAAACTGACAAGAGTGAATCCTTAGAGATTGATCTGGAAGCTGAAAGGGTGAAGGCTACTACCGCCGAGGAGGCCAAACAGAGGGCCGACAAGGCGCGAGATATTAGCACCTCCGCCCTGAATGTAGCTCAGAACAATTACGCTGAAGCTCAATCAATCGTAGACACGCTGGTCTCCGAATCTGAATGGCTGCGCAGTAGAGGGGTAGTTTTGGTGAGGTTCCCCTCTCATAACTTAGACATTATTTTTTGTTGTCGTGTTTCTTATCCGCTGTCTTTATTCTTGTTTTTGTAGGTGGCTAACTCCATTCTGAATGCTTCTGAGCTGGATGCGCCTGTTGCCGCTCTCATAGATGCCTCACGCGCGGTTGGGCACCGTGGAGGTTATCTAGAGTGTGCACAACATGTTGAAGAGGCATTCGGGCAGGAGTTTGATGTCAGTCATTGCTCAGTGACCGATCAGGCTGATGCTGCATTAGCCCGCGCTAAAGGGGTTTATGACCATTTATCCTTGCCTGTGATGGATTTGGTCGCAGAAGCGCTGAAGCATGACGACTAGTGTCAGTGGCTAAAGACTATTCTAGACCCTGCACAGACTGTGGAGTTATCTGATGAGGAAGAACCAGCCAGTGGTGATGGCGATGGTGATGGTGATTGCGATGATGGTGATGGTTATGAGTAGATGACAGTGTTGATAGGCTTTGTGCCTTGTAACTTTCTTTTTAGATGTTAGATGCGACTTATCGCGCAGTCGCGCTTTTTTAATCGAACTGATGATGTTTTGCTACTTTATTATGTAATCATTGCGCTGCTGCGCTTTTTGGAATGTGACATTTACGCTTGTTTTCTTATGTCAAGTTACAATTATTGCATTGTTGTTAATAACTTTGGTTAAGTTAGCGCGAATAAATGTAAGTGTGGCTCGCATATGAGTGTAACTGCCCGGTTTCGCGCTATGATCGCGGGGGACCTTGGAGGCATAACTCAAGAGCTCGTAATTTACTGAAGCATTTTCGTGCTAATCAAAAGTTTAACATGCATTTGTAACGTAGAAGTCATGATGCTAAAAACAAAAGGCATAGTCAATGCTTTCATTAAGTAGCTTTGAAACAGGCGCAAAGCCAACATACATAATCAAAATAGAAAGGCGTAAAGCCAACTTAAGTAATTAAAAAGGCGCGTGGCCAACATGACTGGATAGGGGCGCATGGCCGAGAGTAGTCACATGTAACATTTGCGCAATTGTTGCGCGTTCCATGTGCGCGGGATGATGTATCCATCCAGGGTTCACAGCTTGTATGCCCCTTTTCCTAAAACCTCATGTATTAAGTATGGGCCTTCCCACTTGGGTGCTAGCTTCCCGGGGTGCTCAGCATTGGAGGCTTCATTATCTCTGAAGACGTACTCTCCTAGAGTGAAGGTACAAATGCGCACTCTTGCATTGTAATACCTCTCCAACTGTGTCTTGTACTTGGCCTCTTTGATTCGCGCTATTCAGCGCCTCTCTTCGAGTAGGTCCAAGTCTAGAGGGCGCTCAGCCACGTTATCGATTTTGTTAACCGATGTCAAGTGTGGCGAGGGGAGGCCAATTTCAGCTGGGATAACCGCCTCTGAGCCGTAGACCAGGCTAAAGGGGGTTTCGCCAGTGCTCGTTTTCGGCATGGTTCGATGAGCCCACAGGATGCTCGGGAGCTCATCTACCCAGCCTTTTCTCTTAGTGCCCAGGCGGGCCTTTATCCCTTCAACGATACTTTTGTTGACACTATCTACTTAGCCGTTTCCCTGAGGGTGCGCAACGGAAGAGAAATTGTGCTCAATATTCATCTCTTTCATCCATTCTTGAAGGTCTTCAGAAGCGAAATTGGTGTCATTATCGGTTACAATCTTGAGTGGGAAGCCAAATCTGCAAATGATGTGTTCCCATATGAACTTGCGCACCATCATTGCAGTAGTTGAGGCGAGAGCTTTGGCCTCTACCCACTTGGTGAAATAATCAACGGCAATGATTATAAACTTCACAACACCAGGAGCTTCAGGGAAAGGTCCCACCATATCAATCCCCCACTGCTGGAAGGGCCAGGCAGTGGACACAGGGATAAGATCGTTTTTTGGGCGCAGGGTTTTTGGGGCGTGCCTTTGACAGGATTCGCATTTGCACAATTCCTTTAGAGCGTCAACGTGCATCCCTGGCCAATAGTAACCAGCATTCATTATCTTCGTGACAACCATGCGCGGGCCCGCATGAATGCCGTAGATGCCTTCATGAATCTCCCTAATCAGGTAACTTGCATCTTGGGGGTCCACACAGCGCAGAAGTGGCCCCAAGAAGGATCTTCGATACAAGATTCCACCATTCATCTCATAGAACAACGTTTTGTTCTGTATCTTTCTAGCTTCCGCTTTGTTCTCAGGGAGAATTCCTTCTTGCAAATACTGGATGATAGGGGTCATCCAAGATGGTTGCCCTATCTCGATCACATTCACTTGACGTAACAAAACCGACGGGTTTTTTAAGACTTCAATTCTAACATCTTTGGCGAGATGTTGAAAAGCTGTTGAAGCGAGCTTGCTCAAAGCGTCTGCTGGTTTGTTCTCTGACCGATTGATATGAACTACCTTGTATGACTTGAATTGTTGAAGCAACTCTTTCGCTTGCTCTAAATACAAGGCAATAACTTCACCTTTTGCATCATACAACCCGTTAATTTGACTCGCGATAAGGAGAGAGTCGACATGCGCTTGTAGGTTTTGAGCTCCCATCTTGATGGCTAGGCGTAAGCCTGCCAAAAACGCTTCATATTCTGCCTCGTTGTTGGTATTTTTAAAATCCAACTTGATGGCATAGGTGAACTCATGCTTCTCTGGGCTAACAAGGCCCAATCCAGCTCCTGCGCCGTCTTCGTTCGAGGCTCCGTTAGTGTATAACAACCATAACCCCTCTGATGTATCTTTGATGGGAGTATCAACAACTTCACAATCTTTGATCTTGTCTTCTGGCACTTCAGTGATGAAGCCCGCTAATACTTGGCCTTTAATTGCTGGGCGCGGCCTGTACAGAATGTTGTAGCCCCCCAGTTCGATTGCCCACTTTGCTAAACGTCCTAATGTCTCTGGTGTTTGCAGGATTGTGCCAATATGGAAGTTAGTGAGTACAGTGATTACATGCCCAGTAAAATACCTGCGCAGCCTCCGGGAGGCGTGTAGCAACGCGAGCACTAACTTTTCCATTGTTGAGTATCGTGTTTCTGGATCCGTGAGCACCCTACTGACATAGTAGATTGGAGTCTGAACTCCGTCTCTTTCTACCAACAATACCGACCCAACTGCCTTGTCCGAAGAAGACAAGTACAGAATGAGTGGTTCCTTTTCGAATGGCGCGGTTAGTGTAGGGAGCTTGATCAAACACTCTTTCATTTGCTGGAAGGCAGCTTATGCTTCTGGCATCTATCTGAACTCTTGCTTTTTCACGCAGTTGCGCAAAGTACTGATGAAAGGGTACGATTTTGCAGCGTGGTTTGATAGAAATCGATTAAGCGCGGCTAGGTGGCCGGCTAATCTTTGCATTTCCTTGATCGTGCGCGGTGACGGCATCCGCTCGATGGCTTGAACTTTTTCGGGGTTAACCTTGAAACCGCCGTGTGTAACCACGAAGCCTAAAAACTTGCCTTCCTCCATACCAAAAGAACACTTAGCTGGATTCAGCTTCATGTTCACGCTTCTCAAAGAGTTAAACGTCTTCTCAATGTCCTTTAACATCTGGTCCTCCTAGGGACTTTTAATCACAAGATCGTCGATGTACACTTCGATATGTTTTTCGATGTCATCAGCAAATATCGTATCCATCAGACGTTGGTAAGTTGCGTCAGCATTTTTTAGCCCGAATGGCATCTTTGTGTAACAGAAGATCCCGATATCGGTACGAAAAGCTGTCTTGTCTTCGTCTTCCAGCGCCATCTGGACTTGATGATACCCCTTATAACAGTCCAAGAAACATTTCCACCTGTATGGCGCGAGAGAGTCTATCTTCTTGTCGATCTCAGGAAGCGAATAACAATCTTTGGGACATGCCTTATTGAGATCAGTAGAATCAACACACCTGGGCCATCCTCCATTAGACTTCTCAACCATAACAGGGTTTGCAACCCAACTTTGATAGCGCACCTCCCTCAGAATCCCTGCTTTTAGCAGCACACAAACTTGCTCATTCATAGCTTTAGTCTTATCCGCCCCTAGGCTGCGCCTTCTTTGCACTTTTGGCTCGAAGGAGGGATAAGTGTTCAAACAATGTTCAGTGACGTCGCGTGGGACACCGGTCATGTCGGCCGAAGTCCAGGCGAAAATGTCTATGTTCTTGAACAGAAGTTGCTTGAGGTGCGTTCTGATGTTTGGTGAGATTGCGTGGCCTATCGTCACCGTCTGTTCTGGGTATTTACGGTTCAAAACCCATTTTTCTGGTTCGGTTGTTGAAATTATTGCTGCCTTTGCTAGGAGCACATCCTCTGCTGACATCACTTCTTTCTTTGCATATATAGTAGCCACCCCCGTCTCGGTTGGGAAATCGATGGCTGAGTGGGGTGTGGAGGTTACCAAGTTCAGTTCTCCTTGGGTTTCTCTCCCAATTAAGACATCATGCCTTCATTTAACCGGCATCACCATGAAATTGACATTTGTAGTTCTTGAATGCTTCCTGTCAGATAGCGTGACGGGGAAGCTGATTTGGCCTAGTGGGAAGACCATCTCATTGCAGAATCCCGATAGAGGATAGTCAACCGGCTCGAGTCTCGCTTTAACTTCGTCATCGAACTGATTGAAGCATTGTTCGTAGAAGATATCAATTGTACTTCCCGGATCGATGAATATGTATTCTGTTTCGTAATGACCGATAATGCCGGTAATGACGACGGGGCGCGTAGCGCGTGGTCCCCAAGCACTACCGGGAAGATGACCTGTTGCTCTTGCCATGCAGGTTCGAATGGGCACTTGCCTTTATCTCTTGCATTGTACCTTGGTCCATTGACCATTTGTGTTTCAAGGCACCTGACCTTCTTCTGGTTTCCCTCATCGTTGCGCTGAATCTGGCGCGTCTCCTTGCGCACATTCTTGACCAGATGGCTTAACTTTCCGCTTTTCAGCGCCCTCTCGATTTCCTGACTTAGACTAATACAGTCATCCGTCAGATGCCCTATGTCTTTGTGAAAATCGCAGTACAGGTTCGGGTCTTGCCCCTTCTTGTTTGTCACAGGCCTCGAAGCCTTGAAATCATGATTCTCCGTCATGAGCACCTCTTTTGGTGTCTTAATGAGTGGAGTGATGGAGAGTGTGAAACCCGAGTGTTAACATGCTTATCTTGTGTGATTTATTGTCGTTTACGTAATTATATGCTTTGAATTTGTTGACTACGCAAGTATGTGGTTTTATAGGTTAATCGGGTTAATTCGGTAAAGTTAGAGAGCGTGGTGGCCAAGAGGAACAACCGGGAATAATACTCAAGCGAATAACATCATTCGGTAAATGTTTGGGTCGAGAAATACCTTATAAGTGCGAGAGATGTGGAAGTAATAAAGTCCAGGGACCGATGTGTCAATACATGAAAGTTAAACCGTAGCTTACGGAGTCTAATGTGTAGCCTACGGTGGAGTGATGCAAGAATAAAATTAAAGAAACAGAATGTAAAGAACGTAACCTACGGTTTATTTCGTAGGCTACGGTGGAGATATAAAGAAAAGACACATGAAGTCATGTGTCAAACTTCACATGCACATGAAATAAAAGTCATTCTTATGACATTGACGGCAACTAATATATCACGTGAAGAGGTGCACATGAGGTTTTGACTTGATATCAACATACATCATCATACATCACGCAGAGAGAGAGAGAGGAGGCAACAAATATAATTTTGGGAAATTAATAATCAATCATCATCATCATCATGTGGATTGTTTTCTTGGGGCGGCACATGCAAGGTAAAAATGGATTGGGCCACATACATCACGTGGGAGGCAGAGGAAGTTAATCAAAATCATCATCATTATCACGACACATGTGGGCCAACATCTTGGACTTTGAGAGTTGGGACATAATCAAGAGAAGAGGGAGCCACGTGAACGTGCAGATTTATGGGCTTTCTTAAGGGTTTTTTGACTTTTTAAATAACAACAATCATCATCATCTCAAAAGGGAGTGGGCCGAGATACCTCTCGTGGACTTGTGAAGAACTTTGATGTGTTCTTTTTGGATTGGGCCGATAATTGGATCACAGGATCACACAAAGGAAAAATCATTATCATCATCTCAACGCAGACTTGGGGGGTTGTTCGACAGCAGAGAAAGGGGACAGGATGCTATCAGCCGTATTTCAAGTCTACGAAGATCATCAGTCAACTTAGATGAGCGGCTAGTTCTCTAATGGTTTCTATACTAATAGTTTAAATAGGTTTTTGCATGTCCATAACGACAGACATCAAAATGGCGCCGTTGCCGGGGAGGTGTGCGCAAAGTGTTTAGTGTTAAGTTTTTAGTAAAATAGATAAAAAAAAATCCAAAAATAGTGTTTTTTTCATCACATATTCCACTGTTTGCTTTTACCTTGGGTATACTAGTTTTGTCTGTGCAGATTCATTGCAGATCTTATTATGGAAAGTGCTTACTGGTCATGCCGAGGTTGTGGTAGTCCATGTCACACGCGTGACGATTGTCCTGAGTTCCGGAAAATGTGTGAGGACGCACAGAGGGAGTTTTATGAATTAGATGTTTATTATGATGATATTCAACCATATTACTCGTCCTTTGATTCACCTTCACATGATTCTCAATATTATTATGAAGACCATCAGGTACACTATCAGGATGCCTATTATGCCCAGTATACATTTGATCAGGGTGAGTCTGAATGTGCACCCCAGTCACATAGTTACTATCAATCACCTCAATTTGGAAATCTTATGGAATATATGAGACAAAGAGAGCTGGCATACATTGAAAAGGAATTGGCGAAACCTGACTTGTCAATAGAGGACCAGTTGGAGATGTGGATTACGAAGTATGACCTTTTGATGGCTGAAGTGAAGGATGATGGGCCAAGAATGACTCCAATGGAAAAACGCCAAGCCAGGGATAGATGGGTGTCTCTACAGATGTCTCCTTCTCAAGTAAGGGATGAGGTTGTGGAGGTTAATACCACACCGGTGATTCTCTCAATTGTTGAACAGTCAGATATGGAGAAAATTATTGAAGGTGTTGAGGTGAAAGAAGACATTCCACAAAATAAGTGTGGGGATGCACGTATAGAGATGAGGAAGGAGGATGAACAACTTGCTCGGGCAGAATCGATGTTATCCAAGATCGATGAATTATTATCAGCACCCAGCCTTTCAAAGCAACAGCGAATTGACTATTTGAGCATGAAGTGTGATGTATTATCTATGAAGATATGAGTAGAAGAGTCCATCTCACCATTACCCGATGATATCAAAAACCGTTTTCAAGATGGTGAGGAGGTTGTGGAGACTAATACCACAATGATTTCCTCATTTGATGAAGAACTACACGTGAAAAAGTTTGTTGTTGTTGAGAGTGAAGTGAAAGAAGAAGTTACAAGTGCTTCGACACATGAATTTGAATGCTTAGCGCTTCGCACAAGGCCACAAACTGAGGTAATCGAAGTATATCTTGATCCTCCTTCCATATTGGTTACGGTAACCAATAAAGCTAAGGATCGCTCAAGGTTTAGGAGTCGAAAGGTGGGTTTGCAAGACATCGGGCAATTTATCAAGCAATGGGCTCACAATAGCATATCATTCTTACAGAGCATGTCGCACATCGTTAAACAAAGCTTGATGTGGTTTGTTAACTATCGAGTCTACATTGGGAACTCGGTAGGAAAGTGTTCGATTCGACCACCATAACGCATAGCAGGTACGGTCTGGCTGAAGACCTTTAAACTTAGCGCTCTAGGGAGGCAGCCCGAGGATGTAGAGTATTGTACTTTGTTTGGTTTCCTTTTGGTGTGTTTGTGTTTTGACAGGTTCTTACGATGCCATCTTCACGGATGAAATAAATCAAGTGTGGGGATGTTTGGCAACATCCCCGGTGAGATCTCAAAGAATCTATGAGGGGCGTATGTTCCGGTTAGATCGCAGCAGCTGCACCGCTATATACACTTGCTGATTTACTGATCAGGTCAATGTGTCTCTCTATCCTTTATTTTATTTGTTTTCGTGTACTTGGTGGTGTGAAATTTTTGTGTTGGGAGTGGTTTTGTGTTGAGTTGTCTAGTTGTTAGCCGTTCATGGTTTGCTGATGGTATTTCTCGAGTTTAGATTATAAATTGCACAATACATTGGGGACAATGTATCCCAAGTGTGGGGATGCGGGAACTCGAGATAGGGTTGGTAAGTTGTTGATCTCAATTTCTTGAATGGTTTAAATTGCTAAAAAATTGAAAATTTTTGAAAATTTTGAAAATGTTTGTCTCAAGTATGCTTGAACTACATGAAAACCAACATTTTCAATCGCTAAAAGGTTCCTACTGATATTAAACTAAATTAGATCCCTAGTCATGGTTGTCCCTTTAAGTTTCATGAGAGTATTTCTGACAAGTTTTTAGAGAATAGTTGAGAAGAGATGTCTAACTAGGGGTAACATGCTTTAGGAATTACACATGCTATGTGTCGGTAACCTATATCCCTTTTGTTCGGTGAGATATTTGAGCCTATTAATTGTTAGATGAATTCGCAATAAATGTTCAATTGGTGAATGTAGGCCATATGTTGCTTTGTGTTAGAACTTGTGTGGTTTAATACGTGCTAAGACTGTGCTTTAGCGTTTACACATAGATGATAAAGGCATTAGGATCCTTTCATTGTTCATATGTTGAGTGTTTATCCATCTTACCCTAGTAAACCATGTTGAGCCTTTCACCTTTCGTTTGTACACCTCGTTTGACCCGTTTGAATTACTAGCCATGAATGACAATTGTGTATTTGTTAAAAAAAAAAAAGAAAGAAAAAAGAAAAAAAATCATTGTTAGATTCGTGTTAAATAATTGGGTCGAAAATCACCCAAAGTGTTAGTATGATTGTGAATAAGTTGTCATGGTTTGGTTTGTTCAGTTGTGTTCGCCATATAAACATAAAAAAATCCAAAAATATATCCTTACCTTTACCCTTAACCCAAAACCCAAAAGTCCTTTTGATATGTGTTACGCTATTTGATACAGTTGAGGTGTGATTGCTATACAAGCTTATGATTGCAAAGTAGCATATTTGGTTTTGAGTGAAATGCATACTAGCACATTACACGCTAGTCTTGATTAAGCCGAGAGGAGTGATTATTGTGAGGGCGTGTGGCATGTGTGTAGTAATATAAGCATGTTAGTTGTAGTTAGGCAAGTCTTAAAGTTGTTTCAAGGACATATTATCTAACTGTCAGATTGTTAACCTCGATTGTGTCAGTCTATGGGACGGGTATGACTTGGGACCTTAAATTGCTAATTCGGTAAGGGATTTAATGGTGATTTGTTAATAAGGTGAGTAATGTTTGTAATGGTTGCTTGAGGACAATCAAGGATAAGTGTGGGGAGATTCTAGTGCTTTTCTCGATTCTCGTTCCTGACTGCCTTTCGATATCCGATTCTGTCACTCGTTTCTCGCGCGTCTTCTTTGTAGCGCGATCTTTCCTCATAACCGCTGGATTGTCCAGTCTTCCATTCATGATTTCTGTTCTTGTTGCGCTTCCCATAGTCACGCGAGCTTCTCTTGGAAAAACTGTCTTCGGTGTAGGAGTTCTTGGCTCCAGCTAGCGACTCTTCGGTTTGCGCTACTATCTTTGCGGCTTCCATGAGCTTGTCCCATTCCTTGGGCATACCGTCTTTTCCGGTGATAGTTCTGATGAGACTATCACATCGAATAGCTTTCTTGAAGTGAGCACGCATAAGTTGTTCGCTTACACCACCGATTTCCAAACACTCCTTATTGAAGCGAGTGATGAAGTCTTCTAGACCTTCGTTTTCTCTGCGCCAGATATCTGTTACTTCAGACGTATCGCGCTGATAACGTCTTTGCTGGCTGAAGTGGTTTACAAATTGTGTTCTGAAATCGACCCATGAACTGATTTTTCCAGGCGGAAGGCTGTCGAACCAGGCGCGAGCAGCCCCTGTGAAAGTCTGGATAAACAGATGGCACCACATTGGCATGTTCCATCCTCCCATAACACCAACGCTTGTAAATACTCGAACATGATCGTCAGGGTCGGTGAGACCGTTGAACTTTCCTACTGTTGGAGGTAGCTTTTCTCTTGAGAGCTGGGCTAGGGCAATCTTTGGAATAAACTTTGAGTGTTCAGCAGCTTCAGATGGCCTATAGGCGAGGCTGAAATCTCGCTCCGCCTCTTCGTTGTATGCGATGCGCTGCCTTGGCTTGTAAGACTCGTTGTTTTTCTGCAACCTGTTGAAAACAGAGGAACCTTCATCTTCTTGCCACGTATAGTCATCCGGGTCTGTGTCGTCCCATTCATAGTTCATGTTGCGCGGCCCCAGCCGGCTATGAACTGGACCCTTTTGCACGTTTGATGGATGGTCATAATAACTCCCTGTTTCCCCTCGTGTATCGCGCTTGTCATGCACGCTTGGCCTTCTCAGAGGGGGAGGTCTGTTGATTCTTCCTTGAAAGTTCTGCTGTGGGGGCGTCTGGTGCGCCCCCTGAGTTGGACCCAGAGGGGTAACCAAGGATGGTTCTGCTTGTAAGATTGCCTGTTGTGCGCTCAATGACTGATACGCAGTATTTATGGTGGCAATTTGTTTGGCGTACCAGGAAGCTAAAGTTTCGCCTTCTGGTAGCACCAGTAGCGCCAAAATGTTCTGATTTGGAGCTGGGTTTGAAGGACCAGCGACATGAATTGCTGGGGTTCCCGTTTGGGTGATGCCAGTGAAGCTCGCGCGGGGTCCCCCAGTGTTCGTTACTTCAATTTCACCTATCTCTTCGGCAGGTTAGACTTGGACATTCGGATTGTCCCCACCCAATCTTGCGTTAGAGTTCGTGCCAAAACCGAAATCAGGAATGATTCCTTGACCAGCCATGATCGAAGGAACAAAAACTTAGAAAAAACTCAGAAAAAGAAGATGGAAGTGATTGTAAAAATCGGTGGGCGCCAATGAAGAAACATAGAACTAATTTTAGGGTTAATTAGTTTGGTTTATATTCCTTTCATAAGGGTTAATCTTCTTTTAACTTTCTGAGCTCAGACTTGATCCGATCTTCTTGCAAAACAGAACACCGTTAGCCCGTTAAGAGGGGAATATGGGGGTTTCCCTCTTAACCAAACTCCGGCGTGAGAATAAGTATCTGCTTTGAGGAAATAATTGTGTGTTAAGAGTGAGAGTGAAGAGAGCAGAATGTTTAACCTGTGCATGGAGGTCTCTATTTATAGCCGGAGAGGTGTAAGGGGAGATGGGCTGATGGGCCTTGGGCCGAAAGGCGACAACCAGAGAATATGCTATTTGTCTCACTGGTATCGACCGTTAATGTCTTCTAGAAGATCTCCGGTGCTGGCGCATCGTGATTGGAGCCACGTGTCTCAGTTGTCGGCCTTGCTGTCCCTCTGCCATCAGCAGGTAAGTGGAGATCATGGGACAGGTGTCGCCGCCCCCTAATTGGTGCCACATAGGCGTCCTTGTGTACTTTCTGTCTCCTGCACGTCAGATGATCGTGGAGCACGATAGAGCACAGCCTGGAGGATGCTGATTGGCTTGTTCTTCTGCCACTTATACCTTGGGTACTTTCTGAAGTGACCTTGCGCTTTGACTCCTGCGCGACCTTTGTTGAGCACGTCCGTAGCCCGCGCAGTGTTGCAGGAGGTGAAGGCTCTTATTCAGGAAGCTAAGTATAGAAATTGATGTTATCTCTTGTTTGGACCTCGCGCGACATCAGGATCTGCTGGATCATCCCATGCGGGTCTAAAGATTGATCACCAAAGTGATTAAGGAGTATGGTCCAACGCGCGACCTGAATGGTCTGCGCGGCATTTTTGGGACCATACCCCTTCAATAATTAAATACGAATCAAGGGGTACCAGGATTTAAATACAAAATATTATTGTTTTAATAAAAGATTTAAATAAAATAAAAAGAAATGACCATTTTACTCTTGAGGAAAAGGACAAAATACCATAATTTAATTTGAGAAATATAACTTGATTTATTTTTGGACCAAAATGGCAATAAAAGTGAAACAACAGGGACCCAGATACAAAAGGTTTCAAATTTGGACTAAAGTGGCAAAAGTGAAACCACATGGACCAAAATGACAGTTTACTCTTTTAATTAATTAACCCAGGATATTCAAATTTCAATTGGGCTTGTTCTTTATTATTAGGGTGGGAATTCGCTACAAACTCCATTTTTCCTACAAAGTGTAAAAAGTCATAAAACACCATAATGCCAACCATAAAACACACTCAAAACCCACAATTAACAAAGTAAAGATTACTAAAATACCATATTTGTGGGTTTTGTGTAATGTTTTAGATGATAAGGCTTTGATTATCGAATAACTAACATTAGTGTGTTTTATGTTGATTATCATGTTGTGTTTTATACTCATAGTTCTACGATGGTGTGTTTGAAGTTTTCATGTACTGTTAGGGTTTAGATATTGTGTTTTAGTGATCTTCACTTTGTTATTTGTGGGTTTTGAGTGTGTTTTATGGCTGAAATTGTGGTGTTTTATGACTTTATACACTTTGTAGAAAAAATTGACTTTGTAGCGAACCCCACTCATTATTAATACCAAACCTATATGAAACAATATGTTAGATATAATTATCACCAAATTTGTATGAAACAATTATGTTGGATTCAGTTATTGAATGGTTTATGAAAGGACCGTTTGTCTTGACGTTAAGGTTCCGGTGATATCTAATAACCTAGTTATAATGTGCGGAATCCATTACAATTAGGTGAGAACACAAGATTAGTTCATTTTCAACTATTTTCATTCATATAAGTCCAAGTTACATTCGAGAAATCAAACTGACAGGGCTTCGTCGTCGGATCAACAAAGTTACAAATGACTTGGTCCTCACCAATTATTTGTAGACATGCTAGAACCTGTTGGGACGGACCAGTCACATCCGTACGGATGAGTTACATCGGTGCAGACCAGGCTCATCCGTGCGGATGTCTCTCATCCGTACGAACCTAACCTATTACATACTAAACATAAATCTAACATTCAAGCCCTATTACATACGACACGACACGACAGGACACGACACGACACGATGACGTAGACAGTAGCCATTATGTATCAACAAACTCGCCCGTTGGATGTTGCAACAGACATTATGTATCAACAGTTTGTTTGGATGATTTCTTATTTTTAAACTCTGATCTAGTACGAGAACAAACCAAATTATTAATAAACTTAATTAATTTGTTATTATTTCTAATAAAGTTTTTCAAGATTTAAAACCTAAATAAGATTTTAATTTGTGATACAAGAACAAATAATATTTTGCGCTTGTCTATAAACCTAATTTAATTATACAATCATACAATATAACTAAAAGTTTTGACGACTTATGTGTTTAACTATAATCGATACTTGGGTAGTTGTAACCCACACACAAAGACCAGGATGACTCAAACTTAGAGTATTAGGTTGGTTGTAATCAATGAAAGGGGTCTGGTTAGATATTTAAATGGAGTGGACAATAGAACTGCTCGATGTCTAATATATATACAAATCATTAATTAAAGCATTACATCGTATCTGTTGATGATTGTAACTCGAATCAAATAAAAAATATTACGTTTTTGTTAAATTGCTTTTTTTTTAAATTTGACCTAACATCACAATTTTGATAATCCTTATCCTTAGTAGTAATATAAAACAATGGTAAAATTCTATAGAATCTCTTCAGAGAATGTATTTCTTATTCACTGTATATCTCATTCAACATTTATATCAAGAGTGCATATATATTTACATTACAATCAATATAACTGCCAAACAGTTATTGAGAAGTCAAAACGGTTATTGGGAGATAGGGGAATGTTCATTTGAGAAGAAATCTAATGTGAGAAGAAAAGACATATTAGTAAAATACTATTTCATTTATAACTCATATCATTAATTTTTCTCTCTTTAATTAATTAGTCAAGTAATCATTAATTATCCTACATATAATCTACAAAACATACACATATCAAATTTTTCGTACATATACCCTAGGGCTGCAAACGAACCGAACAAACACGAACAAGTCCTTGTTCGTGTTCGTTTGTTAAGAAATATATGTGTTCATGAACTGTTCACGAACGCTTACCAAACAAGATTTTATGTTCGTGTTTGTTTGTTAAGGAAATGAACTTGTTCGTGTTCGTTTGTGTTTGTTTGTTAATTTTAGGCAATGAATGAAAACGAACGATGATGAACACAATTGAGCACAAACTAATGTTCATGAACACAAATGGTAACAAACGAACACAAACAAACGTTCATGAACAAAATATATAATACATCGACACTTATTAAATATTTTATTTGTCAGAATTTTGAAGTATTTAAATAAAATATAAAAGCTAAAAACACTAATGAACTATCGAACACAAATGAACACATTACCGAACGTTCATGAACATAAATGAATGAACGCGCCCTCTGTTCATGTTTGTTCATTTAACTAAACGAACGAAATTTCTTGTTTGTGTTCGTTTGTTTAATAAACAAACGAACACAAACGAACTTCCCGCCGAACAGTTCACGAACTGTTTGCCAAACGTTTGGTTCGTTTGCAGCCCTAATATACCCTACACATTATAGAATTTTACCCTACACAGTCGAAATTTATCCTACACACCTTGAAATATATCATACACAGTGTTGCAGAAATCGGCCTAGGCGGCCGATTAATCGCCGCCTAGGCGCTAAGCGGTGACTAACTGATTAATTTTATGCTAGTCGGTCCAAAAAATCGGTCATGGTAATAATCGGTCAAAGTCGGAGTTAATCGGTCCTAGGCGGTCAAAAATCGGTCCTAGGCGGTCAAAAATCGGATTAATCGGACAATATTAGTCGGTCAAAATCGATCAAAATCGGTCCTAGGCGGTTCTAGGCGGTCCTAGGCGGTCAAAATTGGTCAAAATCGGTCAAAATCGAACCATACTATCTGAAACTTGAAGTATTTATGTAAATTTTGAAGTATTATTTTTATATTATTGGGTATATATATATAATTTTGAAAAAATACATATAAAAATCCCATTCCGATTAATCCCGATTAATCCCTAGGCTGTACCTCACCGCCCGACTAGCGCCTAGCGCCTTCTACAACATTGATCATACACAACTCGTAATTTATCCTACACAACTAGTAATTTATTCTACACTTTAAATTAAGTTGTTTTTTTAATTTGGAAAAAGTATATATTTTGAAAAGGAGTTACAAATTTAATTTAGTTAGTTATTAAAGGGGAAGAATACAAATTAATGATTTATGTAAGTTTACCAATATACCCTTATATTAAAATTAAATGCAAATACTAAATGAAGTAAAATGAAGCATTCTTATTGGTTGAAACTTCTTCTTTTTTCTTCTTACAAATTTTTTTTTTCTCATTTGAACCCTCCACTTGGGAGATAAACCCATAAGGTGTATTATGTATGTATATCTGATTCATAACACTCCCCCTCGGATATACATTACTTGTTTATTATACACTGTTAACAACATGCTTCAGCATGATGTTAAAACGATACTTCAGGACCTATGAGATAAACTAATACTGCAGGACCAGTTATGCTGCCTCGTTAAAAACCTTACTAAGAAAACCCAATGGGACAAAACTTAGTCAAGGAAAAGAGTACAGCGTGTATAATGCTCACCCTCAATTTAACTAACATCTTTTAACCTACGAAGCCCGATCTTATGTGATAACTGCTCGAAACTGCTTCTAGGTAAAGATTTTGTGAATAGGTCAGCTAAATTTTCACTTGACTTGATCTGGCGAACATCAATTTCCCCTTCTTTCTGCAAGTCATATGTTGAGAAGAACTTTGGTGAGATGTGCTTTGTTTGATCACCCTTGATGTAACCTTCTCTGATCTGAGCTATGCAAGCAGCATTGTCTTCATAAATAATCGTCGGCTCCTTCTTGATCTGTTCTAATCTGCATGCTTCTTGTATGTGATTAATCATTGATCTCAACCACACGCATTATCGACCAACATCATATAGTGCTATCAATTCGGCATGATTCGATGATGTTGCTGTAAGTGTTTTCTTAGTTGACTTCCAAGAAATTGTTGTGCCACCGTATGTGAATACATAACCTGTCTAAGATTTTGCTTTGTGAGGATTTGCTAGATATCCGGCATCAGCATACCCAACAAGCTGGGACTTTTGATCTTTCTGATAGAAAAGACCTAAGTCTTGTGTCCCGCAAATATACCAGAATATATGCTTTACACCATTCCAGTGTCTACGTGTTGGATTCGAACTGTATCTCGCTAATACATGAACTGCAAATGCAATGTCAGGTATTGTGTTATTTGTGAGATACATAAGGGCACCGATCACGCTTAAGTAAGGTACTTCCGGACCAAGTACTTCTTTTCGTTCTTCTTGAGGGCGATAACCATAGGTACGCTAAACGGATGTGCTTTATCCATGTTGAAACGTACTAACATCTTCTGGATGTAGTTTTATTAATGGACAAATATTGCATTGCACAGATACTCAAATTGTAGTCCGATGCATAACTTTGTCATACCTAGATCTTTCATTTCAAATTCCTTCTTTAACAACTGAGCAGCTTTCTCTATCTCTTCAAGAGATCTGATGATGTTGATATCATCAACATAGACTGCTATTACAGTGAAGGTTGAGGGTGATCTTTTATAAACTGTTAGACCCTTGATAGGTTTATGGATAAGTAGCAATATGGATTAGTAGGCTTTATGGGTTAATGTTTGTAATATGGGCTATTTTAGGTAAGTGGGCCTAGGGTTTAGGGAGCCTCCTCCCTAAACACTACTATAAATAGAAATGTCATGTCTTAGGTATGTTGGTTGCTGACATTAGCAAATCTTGTGTTAGACATTTGACATATGTATGCAAGATCTTAAATCATCAATCTTGAACTTTCTATTTCATCTCCTTTCTTCTTTGATTGCTTGTTTGTGTGATTCCAACACCATTCAAGCTAGTGTATCGTTGTGATCTCGTTACGATACTTATAATTGGTATTAGAGCCTGTCGAACATGTTTCCAGGCTCGGATCTGATATCACGTTGCACTGGATCTCAAACTATTGTTGTTTCTGCTGTTTTGGTTGGGTTTCTGGACATCTCGGATGTGATCATGTTGTTCTCGAATAACATTCATCGCATTCTGGATCATCTCGAATCATCATCATTCATCTGGAATTGAAGATTGCCTTTATCTTGGACCATCATCATATCATCTCGGATCATCTTCAACCCATCTCGGACCATCATCATAGTATCTCGGAACATCATCAACCATCTCGGACTGTCATCATCAGATCTCGGATTGTCATCATCAGATCGCGGATTGTCTTCATGAGATCTCGGATTGTCATTAAGTCATCTCGGATCATCCTTTGAAGATTGCCTTTGAATTTCATCCCGGATACACATCCCATCTCGGATAACACACCATCTCTGATCACTGTTCATCTCGGACCAACCATCTCGGACATACCATCTCGAGTTACTGTTCAGACTTCTCAGACACCATGTTGAACCCAAACGGTGTTATGAACGGCGTTGTAACCGCGGCTGATCTTGCCAATGCTACCCTTGCTGCAATTCAGACTCAATCTTTGGCTTTCCATCAAGAAGTTGACCAAGTTATTGGCACGTCTACCAAGGTTCCAAGGTTTTTGTATGGAGACGACTACTATGAGTGGAAGTTTAGGTTTGATCAATACTGTAAGGCGAAGGAACCTCATGTTTGGAGAGGCATTAAGAATGGGCCACGCACTATCATGTACTCTACTGAAGATAACCCTCAGACTCAGATTCCACAACCCGAAGGCATCTTTACTGAAGAAGACAGAAAGGTTGTAGCTGAGGATGAATCTGCTTTTGGAACTCTATCAATGGCTCTTGGTCCAGATATTTCGATTGCTGTTAGAAACTGCAAGAGTGCAAAGGAAATTTGGGATCAGCTCACACAGTTGTTTGAGGGAAATGCTGATATGAAGGCAAGCAGAGTCAACATGATGAATCAACAATTCAGTTCTTTAATCACATCTATGGAGAAACTGTTGAGAATCAGATAAGGAGGTTCGTCAAACTTGTGTCACAGATGGTTAGTGCTGGAATCAACATCTCAAACAGTGGAATGAACTGTTAGTTGCTGAATTCGTTACCAAAGGGTTGGGATGCTGAGGTTTCTATGATTAAGCGTACGAAGGATCTGAATGAAATGACACTTACGGAGTTGATTACCACTATCAAGTCTTGTGATATCGACAATCAGCAGAGAGAGATCAATCACAAGAACTCACTGATGGTTGCTGGCATGACTAGTCCAACAATACATCTTTAATGTCTCAAGCTCATCCAAATCTGGTTTTCAGTACAGTTCATGGAGTTATGAACAACAACCCAAACATTGTGTTAGGTCCTGTTGCAGCACCAAAATCCAACTATGTTTACGGAATGTCTCTTCCTACCTCTCAAGCACCTGCCGTTAATACCACACATGTTCAACAGCAACCCCAGCCTCAGCCACAGCATGCAAATGTCGCTTTTGGTTCTAACACCCAATCTGCAACTCAAGGTGTTCCATCCTCACCTTCAATGGAACATATGGCCTTCTTAACTAACCAGAATGAAGAAAAACTAGCTCTCGCAGCTTCTATGATCTCCAGTTTGAATGCTTTCTTAGCCGGTGATCTCATGACCTCAAGTGAGATAACTCCAGATATGAATCAGGTGGTTGAAGAAGACTTGGATGAACTAGATGTGGCTTGGAATCTTGCTATATCAGTGTTTAAGGCAGACAAGTTCGCTAAGAGGTATGGGCATCATCCAATGAATGCTCGTCCTGGAATGCTGAAAGACAGGCTAAGGTGCTACAGATGTTATGAGCCGAGACACTTTGCTAGGGATTCCAAAAAGGCACCAGTGGGATATGAAGCTACTCAAGCAGCTACAGCTCGGAACAAGGAAAGGTCAATGGTTCCTGTCACACCTGCTGAGACTGCGACTTCAACTGGACAAGGGAACTCTGGAGCTGGAAGGGCTTTGATTGCACAAGAACAACATGGTTTCAATTAGGCTGATGCAGTTGCACAAGTGGAATCAATGAAGCTGTCTGAAACTGCAGCTGTTGAAAAGGTTCATTAGTGCTTGATGGCATTGACCGAGGAACCAAAATCACTCTCCGAGACGGAACGACTGTGGAGGGCTATCTTTAGACTTAGGTTTATTGATAGTGGTTATTCTAGGCACATGACGGGAGATATATCCCAGTTTAATGATATCAAAATATTCGATTGAGGATGTGTCAACTTCACAGGAGGAGAATCGGGAAGAATTACCATGAAGGGCACGGTCAAAAATGGAGTCCTCACCTTTTCAGGCTTTAACTATGTCCCGGAGCTGAAGCATAGCTTGTTGAGTGTATCTCAGATGTACAACAAAGGAATGGAGGTTCTCTTCACCAAGAGTGGATGCGTCATTCTGAAACCAGGAATTATCATACCTGGAGACTGGTTTTTGATTGAAGCTTAACGTCGAGGAAACACTTATGTGATTGACATGAACAAAGCACCCACTGATCAACTTACTTGTCTGTTTTCAAAGATAGCTGAGCATGATGCTATGCTGTGGCACTGTCGATTGGTCATCTGAACACGAAAAATCTGAATCGGTTAGCAAAGGGATGTCTCGTTAGGAACTTTGCCGATCAAGGATTTCATGCAAATACAATAATGTCAAGCGTGCGCTCAAGGAAAGCAACATCGAAGGCCTCATATGTCCAAACCTGTTCACACGACCTCAAAGGTTCTGGAGCTGTTGCATATAGATTTATTTGGTCCTGTCAATGCACTCAGTATTGGAGGAAAGGCTTACTGTTTGGTCATTACCGATGATTTTTCTCGTTTCACTTGGGTATTTTTCTTAGAGCAGAAAAGTGAGACAACTGGCTTAATCAAGAAATTTGTAACTCTTATGGAGAATCAAGCAAATGAGCGACTAAAAATTATTCGCTGTGATAACGGGATAGAATTAAAAAATGCCGAGCTAAATGAATATAGTGCCTTGAAGGGAATCGACCATCAGTACAGTACAGCTAGGTCTCCTCAATAGAATGGAGTAGCAGAAAGACGTAATCGTACTCTTATTGAAGCAACTCACACAATGTTGATAGATTCAGTTCTTCCACTAATATTTTGGGCAGAAGCAGTGAATATGGCCTGCTATGTTCAGAATCATGCCTTGATCAGCAAACGTCACATGAAGACTCCTTATGAAATAGTAGAAGCTCAAAAACCCTCGGTGCAACACTTTCGCACCTTTGGTTGTCCGTGTGTGCTTCTTCTCATGGATTCTAGAGGAAAATTTGAAGCTCGAGGAGATCCTTCCTATTTCATTGGATACGCTAAGAACACCTCTTATCGTGTGTACAACAAGGTCAAGAAGCAGATTGTGGAAGCATATCATGTGGATTTGTTGGAAGAAAATCCAAAAGATGCTCGCATTTGAGCTGATTGGCTATATGATTATTCCTCCCTGTTTAAATCGTTTCCTATTTTGTTTGATGAAATTGTTAATGCAGGAGCTTCGAGTGCAGAGATGCCTATTCCCATTGAAGATGAAGATGAGGATGTGCCCTTGCAAAACATGCTCATGAAACTCACTGTGGATCCATCGGGATTTCACAAGGATTCTCCAGCATAACTTCACTCTTCGACTGTTCAGGAGCCGATTTCTGAACCTGTTGTGGCTATCCCTGATGGTGAAGTCATGAACACTGAAGCCTCCGCAGGACCTTCAAACGTTCAAGGAACTTCTTTGTTTCTAGGAGCAATTCCATCAGATTGCACTGTAGATCCTCTAGTGATCAACAACACTACTGCACCAAATGAGGGGGAGCAATCTGGAATAGCATCAAGAAGTTTTTCAAACTTGCAACCGAACTTGCAAGCCCCCGCTGCAGCAATTCCTCAGCGTGTTCAGAGAAGCCACCCAATCACGAATATCATTGGCCCAGTATCTGCTGGTGTCCAGACCCGCAGCAAATCGGGAGACATTAACTCATGCCTATACTCTTGCTTCATTTCACAGGTTGAGCCTAAAAACATTAATGTTGCGTTGTAGGAACCTGGATGGGTTGATGCAATGCATGAAGAGCTTAATCAGTTCGAAAGACTTGGAGTATGGAAGCTTGAGAAGCTGCCTCAAGGAAAACGTGCTCTTGGCACATGATGGGTGTTTCGCAACAAACAAGATGATTTTGGAGTGATTGTAAGGAACAAAGCTCGATTAGTAGTCCAGAGTTTCAGTCAGGTTGAGGGTTTAGATTATGATGAAGTGTACGCTCTAGTACCACGTCTTGAAGCCATCCGCATTTTCTTGGCATATGCATCCTTCATGGGCTTTACAGTCTATCAGATGTATGTAAAGACATCATTTCTTTATGGGAAGGTCAAGGAGGAGATTTATGTTGCTCAACCCTCGGGTTTTGTTGATAAAGAGAAGGAAGGATATGCCTACAAGTTAGATAAGGCTCTGACGGTTTGCACAAAGCATCCCGTGCTTGGTATGCTACCCTAACAGAACATTTGCTTACTCATGGGTACACTCGATGGACAATCGATCAAACGATGTTCATCAAATGTGTCGACAAGGACATCATCCTTGTTCAAATATACGTTGACGACATCATCTTCGGGTCCATAAATGATGTGCTTTGCAAAGAGTTTGAAGAGGTAATGAAGAGGAAGTTTGAGATGAGTTCTTTAGCAGAAATGACGATGTTTGGGCCTACAAGTTTGTCAGAACAATCAAGGAATCTTGATTCATCAGAGTAAATATGTTCACGACGTTCTTGCAAAATTCAGCATGACAGACTCAAAGTCGATAGACTCCCCAATTGCAGAGCGGCCGTTGTTGACTGAGGATCCTGAAGGAAGCCCTGTTAACCAGACATTGTATTGATCTATGATCAGTTCACTGATGTACTTAACTGCAAGCCAGCTAGACATCATGTTCGTCGTTTGTCAGTGTGCTCATTATCAGGCTAATCCTAAACTCTCTCATCTAACTGCTGTTAAAAGAATTTTTAGATAACTGAAGGGAGCTCCTAAACTCGGACTCTGGTATCCCAGAGATTCGAACTTTGATCTGTTTGCTTTTTCAGATAGCAACTTTGGAGGGACAGACAGGGATAGAAAATCTACATCAGCTGGATGCCAATTCTTGGGGGATAGACTTATCTCTTGGCAGTGCAAGAAGCAGCAAACTGTATATCTCTCCACCGCGGAAGCAGAGTATGTTGCAGCATCTACCTGCTGCTCCCAGGTTCTTTGGATGCAATATCAGCTGGAGGATTACGGGTTGACTTATCTTGATACAACTATTTATTGTGATAATGATGCCGCTATCCAGATCACTAAAAACCCTATTTTTCACTCCAAAACCAAGCACATTGATATCAAAGTCCACTTCATTCGGGATTGCTTTGATAGAGGTTTAATTAAACTTGAACAGATCCATACTGATGCTAATACACCAGATCTTTTTATAAAACCTATCAGCATCTCGAGGTTCAATGTGCTTGTAGATCTCTTGAAAATGATGCGCTTCACCGACTGAGTACGTAAAAAAAGGGTTTTAAGAATACGGTATCTCATCCGATAAATTTGGGCATAAAGTATTCTATTTTTGCACAAATTTAGGGGGAGAAAAAGTTGCTGGGAAATGAAATAACTTTTTGTGGTTAAAGAACTTGATTAACACATGTAAGGTTTCGATGCTGAACAACCTAGGATCCACTACGATGTGTTGATAGGTCTAACGCTTGAAAAGCAAAAAGATACCAAGTGATATAAACATAATGGACTGGACATCTCGTGGGTAATAGACCAACGGTGTATGATTTCATGGTCTTAAATCCTGTGTTGATAGATGGCCAACATCTGAGGTTTCGGGTCTTTAAGCTGATGAGTCATCCGGGATATCAAGACTGTCACTCTGTTGCATCCAGATTATATACAGTCAGGATATCTTCAAAAGAGCCGCTAAAAGGGCCAAAACCTGAAAACGGAAGAAAATCTCTTAAGAGAGAATTCCTTGAGCTTATAAAAGCTAATCCGTACCGTTAAAGGTATCTGCCCAGCCTTTGTCAGACTTCTCTAGTCACTCTGCTGTACGAAAGTACTGATGTGCTCACTAGAAAGTCTGGCGTTGTAAAATCTAAGGATGGACTCAGTATACTCACCTGCTACGATGAACTGTTGTGCTTACCTTGATCGCGGGGGTATGTTTTTGAATGGGACACACAGATGTCACAGTATAATTCTACCCCAAGCGTATCACAAGGTTGAAAGTTAAAGGTTTAGCATTAGATTTAAAAGGACAAGAATATTAACAATCGCGTGTGACCAGTTCAAGTAAGTGAAGAGCTGAAAAGTGTTCCTGAATCAGTTCGAAACGATTTGATCCCATGACAGTCTTACCAAAATACCCCTGTGTTAGTATTATTATTTTATTATATTGTTATTATAATATTATAATATAATTGATAGCAAATAGCAGCTCGGTGAGTTGATTCGCTGATTTTGAAGGGAGTATGTTCTGTCTTGAAAAAGCTTGTTTAAATAATAATAAAATAATGATCTGGAAAGGCCCACCATCTCGGATGGGCCCAACATTTTTGACCTAGTCAAAGACTGAACAAGCCTATCATCTCGGACAAATCATCCGAGATGGGCCTGGCCCAATAGCCCATTCGAGATGTATAAAAGGATGATCAGACTTGTTTATTTCATCATCATGAACCAAGTCTGAACAGAATCTCGAAAGGATTCTCTCTCACAAACTTTATCTCGAACGATCTCGGACTGATCTCGGACACAAGGTACATCATCCCAGACTAAGGAACTTCATCCCGGATGAACTCGAACAAGGAGATCATCATCTCGGATGATCTCGGACACTTAAATCTCATCCCGAACAAGATGATGACATCATCCCAGATGAGGAGGTTCATCTGAGATGAACTCTCACCATCCCGGACTTTGACCAGTCAATGTTGACCTTCTTTGACCTGGACTGCTTGTTGAACCTTTTTGACTGACTTGTTGACCGTCATTTGGACTGTTACTTGTTGACTTTGTTGACTCGTCAACATTCCGAATGAAGGTTAACTTTCTTTTAAGGCTTATCTTTTGAAGATTTTTTTTTGCAGAATATGGCGGGAGTAATGATGCAGGAGCAGAATCAAAGACAGCTGGAGGTGGAAATTTTTCACAACCAGGCTGGATATCTTCTTTATCCTCCTGCTGAGCGTGCGGAAATGTTTGGATCGTTGATAAGAGGTCTAAACAATTGCCCAATTACACGTGCATTGAGAGTGGAGCCGGTGATTATGCAATAGCTGCATCAATATTTTCTGGAATACGGCCAAGATAAACAGACAAGGTGACGATGGAGCTGGAACTATCGAAGCCACTCTTCAGAAAAAGAAGATCATTATTTCTGAAGCCATCATTCGGGAAGTTTTGAGGCTGGGAGATCTACCACAACATCCAACTTCGTACAATCAAAACAGAGTTCTTGCCGCCCTTAGAAGAATGAGTTATGAAGGAGCGTATCCGAAGGTTCTGAAGAAGCTGTTTCCGCCCTACTGGAGACTGCTGGTGCATTTCTTCTTACAATGTATCGCAGAAAACAATGGAGGGTACGATCAGCTGAAAAAGACGCAGACCTGTACGTTCGTGGCACTGGTGAATGAATGGGATTACAACTTCTCAGCTTTCATTTTTGATAACATGAAGAAGATGCTTGAAGATCCGAAGAAGAAGATCTTTATGTTATATTCAAGATTCCTCCAGATGATCTTTGATAAGAAGCACCAGAACTAGTCAAGGGCCCGAATTACATTAACTTGAAGCCGATGGGGCCAAGTTCCTTTGAGAACACTTACAGATTCAAAAGGGCAAAACAACACAACTTTGTTGGGAAGTTTGACCTTGAGAAGCATGGTAGATTCAGTGAGGTTTTGCCTACAGTTCCCGTCGCACCTGCGCCTCCACAGATAAACGCACAAATAGCTGAAGAACATGACGTGCAGCAAGTACAGCATATGGCTGCCAATGAAGATGAAGTTGAAACAGAAGTACTTGATACTGATTCTGAAACAGACTCTAGTGAAGAAGAAACTGATTTCGAAAGCGAAGTGGAAGTAGATATGCCTGAGAAGGAAGAGGAAGTTGTTAGACGGCCAGTGCCGATGTCTGCTGAGAATCTAGCAACACTGCTTATAAGCCTGCAGGGTGGTGATGGAAACCCTCCATCCGTCTCTACCTCTATTGTTCAAGATGTTGCTACAACCACATCAGAAATTGAAGTAATTACTGATGATGCTGAGGAAGCAGCTAGAAAGAAACAAAGAACCGACACTGCACCTGATCATGACCTTTCTGGCCCCGTTTCCAATCCAAAGCCTGCTACACCCATTGATTCACAACCTGATCCACTATCTGATGTTGCATCAAAGAAATCAAGTACAGAGGAACCTGATTTGTATGATTTCAACTTTGATTTTGAATCTACACCCTCATAACCAGGCAGCTCGAGCGGTGTTAGAGTTGAAGCAGGAAGTTCTAGTGGAGCAGGGTTTACTGAGTTTGATGAAGCAGCATTCTGTTATGTAGCCGAGAAAAGACAAGTCATCGAATAAAGCGACAGTGAGAATGATGAAGATGCAAACGTCACAAGATTGAAGCAACGAGTGGTTGTATTGGAGCAGGATTCAGAGTTGAAAAATGCTCAAATTTCATCGCTTCAGCAAGATTCCGCCCTGAAAGAAGCACAGATCTCTTCTCTTCAAGCCCAAATCTCTAGCAGAGATCAAACAATAGATCAACTGCAAGGAGATGTGGGAATGTTGATGTCTGTTGTATATGATCTGAAAGCAAAGTTGGAGAAAAAGTTTGGGAATGAGTTTGTTGACAAAGAAGATGAACAGTTTCATATTGGTAGACCAGAACAAACTCCTGAGCAAAGAGCAGCAGCAAATGCAGTAGCAGATGCTGAACATGAAGAGAAGCAGCAAACCGAAGAAGAAGAAGAAACAAAGTAACAAACAAATGCTGGTGATGAAGAATCAAGACATGAATCCTCTATATGAAAACTTCCAACTCAAGGATCCGAAAAAGAGGCCAGATAGATATGTGATGGAATTGGGATCGAGTTTTTATGATCAAGTGGGAAACAAGTCTGAAGTAGCCTGCTGGAGGTATGAACATGACAAGCAAATGTGGTTAATCACACGAAAGAGTGGTTATCGAGAATACTATGCACATGAAGCTCAGTTTGAGTCATGGACGAAGATTGATTTGAAAAGTCTTTTGTGTGCCCCATTCTATAATTCAGAGCCAAATCAAAGGGGCAGAGGATGGGCATTCCATGCAAGACTTGAAAGGGAAGTCAAAAGCAACTTTGCTACAATGAAGACTGCTGAATCAGAGATTCGAAGAAATCCTGGTGTTCGAGATCCCTTCACCAAAAGAACTATCAAATCTGTCATCTGGCCTCCAACCGACCAAGAAAAGATTATTCCCCTCTCTCGTAAGTTTGAAAAAGGAATTCTCAAAAACTTTAGGTTCTGGGCATATGATCCAAAGATGGTGAAAGCTGTGATTGTCACAAAAGAGCAATCTATCAGGATTCCAAAACTCTTACGATCTAATGAGCTTTCATGAGGAAGACATCTTGATTCTCACCAGTCAACAAATTCGCTGCCATGAGAAGTATGAAGTATATGCGAAAGAATGGATGACTGCTACTGCAAACATCTTGAAGAATCTTCTGTTTGTTGGTCCTCCATCAGAATCACGTGATCCTCAAGCTTGATGCAGCTATTGATCCAGTAAACCTAGGGGGAGATTGTTAGACCCTTGATAGGTTTATGGATAAGTAGCAATATGGATTAGTAGGCTTTGTGGTTTAATGTTTGTAATACAGGCTATTTTGGGTAAGTGGACCTAGGGTTTAGGGAGACTCCTCCCTAAACACTACTACAAATAAAAATGTCATGTCTTAGGTATGATGGTTGGTGACATTAGCAAATCTTGTATTAGACATTTGACATATGTATGCAAGATCTTAAATCATCAATCAAGAACTTTCTATTTCATCTCCTTTCTTCTTTGATTGCTTGTTTGTGTGATTCCGCCACCATTCAAGCTAGTGTGATATCGTTGTGATCTCGTTACGGGACTTACCTAAAGACACATGGACTGATTACATCAGACTTGTATCCTTCTTTTTCGAGATATTCACTAAGTTGAGTGTACCATGTAATGATCTCTGAAGTTTTATAGAACACATATCTTGAGGTGTTGATTTTAATGCTTCAGACAATTTTACTCCTTTAGGGATTTTCATGTAGATGTCATTTTCAAGTGTCCCGTATAAGTATGCGGTGACAACATCCATTAGTCTCACATGAAGTCCTTCAGAGATTGTGAGGCCGATTAGGAACCTAAGGGTTATCGCATCCACTATATGGGAATACGTTTCCTCATAATCAACTCCTGGGAATTGGGAAAACCCTTGCGCTACAAGTCGAGCCTTATATCGTACAATCTCATTCTTTTCATCTCTCTTTATTTCAAACACCCATTTGTAACCTACTGGTTTGACGTCTATGGGTGTTCGGACTACTGGTCTGAAAACTTGTCGCTTTTCAAGCGAATTCAATTCGGCGTTTATGGCTTCTTGCCATCTTGGCCAATCATTTCTGTGCATGCACTCTTCTAAAGTTTTTGGTACGTAATCATTTTCATTGATTACATCCGTTGCTATAGCATATATAAATATATCATCAACACGTGTTTTATTCCGGTTATAGAGATCTCATTTTTGTTTGGTACTGGTGTCTGTTCTGAAACTTCATTTTCCTCTGAAATTATAGTTGTCTCTTCCGGGACATTTACCTCTACTGGGGTTTCATTTATCATATTTTGTGCGTTTTCACCAACTGCGTTACTTTGCACTTTTCGTTTCCGTGGGTTTTTGTCTTTGGAACCGATTCGTCTCCCACGCTTTTGTTGTATAGTAACCACTTCTAAGATTACTTCAATTCGGGCAGGTGCATTTGATGCCGGTACATGTGACTTTGTCACTCTATTCGTGTATGTGAATGCAACTGGTAATTCATTCGTTATTCTTTACAAATGTATTAGGTTTTGGACTTCATATTCACATTGACCACTTCGGGGGTCGAGATTTGATAGCAATGATGCATTCCACATTATTTCTTGTGTTACCAATCTTTCTTTGTCCTTATCTCCCCCTAAGACTGGGAACATTGTTTCATCAAAATGACAGTCAGCATACCGCGTTGTAAACACGTCTCCCGTCATTGGTTCTAAATATTTAATTATGGACGTGGAGTTAAAACTAGTATAGATACCCAGTATTCTTTGGGGTTCCATTGTAGTACGTTGTGGTGGTGGTATTGGTACGTATACCGCGCAACCAAAAATTCTAAGGTGGGACAAACTTGGTTCTCGTCCGGAGACTAGTTTCAATGGGGAGTATTCGTGATCAGCAGTTGGTCTTAATCTAATTAGTGCAGCAGCATGCAAAATAGCATGGCCCCATGCAGAAGATGGTAGTTTACATCTCATTAAGAGTGGTTTAGCGATTATTTGTAATCGTTTAATCAAAGATTCAACTAAATCGTTTTTTGTGTGAACATGAAGTACTGAATGTTCAACATTTATTCCGATTGACATACAATAGTCATTAAAAGCTTGGGATGTGAATTCTCTTGCATTATGCATCCGAATGTTTTTAATTTGATTGCCGGGGAATTGGCTCTTAATTGTATGATTTGAGCTAAAAGTCGGGCCAATGCTACATTTCGAGTAGCTAAAAGGCACACATGTGACCCCTTTTTCTTCCCCTAATAAAAACAACAAAATGCATGAAGATATTACATATATATATATATGGGAAGGATCCACTAAAAAGTGGATTTTGCCTAAGTAGCCTAAGAAGGATTGTGATGATGACATGTGTCACTCCTAATAAGTAGGAATGAAGGGCATTTTGGTCCTTATAAATATGAGTGAAAATGACATGTGGCACCCCTCTTGTTTTTAAAAAAAAAAACAACAAAAATTTAGTACAAAAAAATCAAGTACAAAAAATCTGGTACAAAAAAATATAGCACAAAAAATATAGTACAAAAAAATATAGCACAAAAAAATCTAGTACAAAAAAATTCAGCAAAAAAATGTAGTACAAAAAATCCAGCACAAAAAATTGAGAAAAAAAATTTAAGACAAAAAAATTCAGCACAAAAAATTTAGCATAAAAATATAGTACAAAAATCAAGCACAAAAAATGTTATACAATATACAAATACAACACATTTTAGTTGGTTTTTTTAGTCTTTATATTTTATATAGCAATATGGTACTCAAATTAAAGATAAAAAGACGCTCAATTTTACAGTGAAAGTTTTATGAAAAAATAATGTCATATAAAAAAGTTATGAACGTTTAAAAAATGTGGGTGGAATATGCATGTGTCTTGCATGCAGAGAGAGAAAGTCCATAAATAGGATTTTCCCAAGATACCCTTGCACTCATCCTTTCTCCTACACTTTCATCTTAACCATTGATTTGAAAAATGAATGGTTAAGATTCCTTCTCATCCTACTTAGGCAAAATAAAATTTTTATTTGATCTTACCCCTATATATATATATATAGAGAGAGAGAGAGAGGTTCCTGTAAAAAAGACCAAAGGTGTGAGAAGGGTAAGAAAGAATCTCAGCCATTAGATCTTTTGATATAATGGTTGAGATCAATAGGGACCAAATTGTAAAATGTTTTTATTAGTTTGGACTGATTTGAAATTTGTATGGGCAATTGTGTCTTTTACATCCACATGAAAATAGGAAACTGTAAATCAATTCCCTAAAAATACGAATTCTCTTTCTTCTTCCTTCGAATCCTCCTCCTCCTTCCAGAATTCGAATCATCATCATCATCAATCTGTGAATTCCAAATTAGATAATATTCTAAACCAGATAAGGTGGTTTCCGGAAGGTACAGCGCCCCCTTCTCGTTTTTTCCGATGACTACGGCGGCGGTTGTGTGATTCCGGCGGTGCTTTGGGTGTCCGAATAGGCAGGGGTTCCGGCAAGGTGGTTTCTGGTGGTTTGGTTTGAGCGACAAAAAGACAGCCAGCAAGGTGGTGTCGGGTGGTTGGCCACCTCTACACGACAGCGGTGGCAGAGCGGCAGTGGTGGTGCCGGCAGTGGAAAAGAAGATGATACAGAGATGTAATGATTATTGAATGGTGTTATATATGTGTTGAATGGTGTTTTATAATTTATTGAATGGTGTTATATATGTGCTGAATGGTGTTATATACTTTATTGAATGGTGTTATATATGTGCTGAATGGCGTTATATACTTATTGAATGGTGTTATATAGTTATTGAATGGTGTTATATAATTATTGAATGGTGTTATATACTTATTGAATGGTATTATACACTTATTGAATGATGTTATATAATTACTGAATGGTGTTACATATGTGCTGAATGATGGTTTTTGCAGTGTTATTCGTAGTGTTTTTACAGAGATCTTTAAAATGGTGTTATATACTTATTGAAAGGTGTTATATATGTGCTGAATGGTGGTTGCAGTGTTATTCGTAGTGTTTTTAGAGATCTTTAAAAAAAATCCAGTTCCTATAATTAAGGTGGCGGTTATGGAAAGTTTTTAATTAATTGAATTAATGATAAAATTACTTGTTTACCCTTTTGAACTAATTTAGATTTAGGACACATGTTATCTCCACAATATTTCTCACCTTTCTCACACTTTTAACCTTTTTACAATAACCTTACCCTATTAGTAAAACCGCTGAAGTCAAAGCTTGGAATTGAATCACGAAGCCAAGCCAAAGTAGAAACATAATCAGAATCCATACAACATAGGCCACTGTCTCTTAAGATGTGGTCCTGTAGCTGTCACAACCCCCGGTCCCTTATCTGTCCCGGGAACGGGCGGCCGCGAACTCAGAGTTTGGTGGTATCAGTTGTTAAATCTTGCAGCGGAATTTACATCAGGACCGTAGTTAGGAAATGTTTATCAGAGTAAAACCACCATGTTTGATATTAATAAACACATGGGCAAAACCCAAGTTTCTTATTACAGTACATTTATAGGGACAAACCCCATTTTATTTTATTTTAAAACATCGTGTTTTAAATAACTTTTATAGCCACTTATTTTCCAAGCCGTCAGTGCTCTCGAGCTGGCTTTTTCCCAGTTGGCTTTCACATTGTGTTACCTGAAACATGTTTTAAAAATATTTTGTCAGCGGGAAATACTGGTGAGTGAATCCCAGTTTAATCAAGAAACATTTTATCAATTAACACAGTATTGAGGGCGATCACATTGTTTATTTCTACACAATTACTCTTTCAGTATTGTCAATCCTTGACTTGTGGGTCATATTACGCATTGGCTAACTCGTTGTCCAATGGTAACGTACTGTCGTCCCGACTTACTACTCGCAAGTAATAAATTTTGTATACAAAACCCCAAATACCGGCAGTAATGGAAGAACTACAAAGACTCACATACTGCTTAATCGCATTGTAAAGCATTTAAGGTTTTGTAAAAACTGTTAACAAAAAGAAGATTACTCACATTGTTGTCTTAGGCTTTTCGTAAGGGTTTCCTGGATATAATCTATAATTTATACAAATGCACATAGATTAGTATCATAACCCTTTGAAAATATTAATGATACCCTTCCCGAGACGGTATTCCAATAACTACGTCGGGCAGAACCACGACAGTTATTACGGAATCCTAAATCAATCGGGCAGCGTATCTATTACGAAACTGGGGTTATAATACTTACAACGGAGCAGAACCTCGCTAATTAGTGGGTATAATACCCGACTATAATGCCTCTAATTCAGAAAGTGAGATTGAGAATGAAATTGTGAGCGAACTGAAATGAGATCCGATGCCATCCTTATATAGGTGCTGAAACTGGTTCCCACGCGGCCCGCGTAAAGAACAGGCAAGGCTTACGCGGCCCGCGTCAATGCTGGGTCAACGCATAGCTTTGCTGAGTCATTGAGTAGGCTTGACGGGTGTTGGGACACGTGGCGGCACCGGGCTGCGCCACAATTCAGGGCACTCGCGGCCCGCGTCAACTTAATATATTGTTTACGCGGCCCGCCTTGACTTAAGAAATCAAAGGAGTCTGGTTCTAGCTTTCATACGGCCCGCGTAAGGGTTTGAGGTGGGCTCACGCGGCCCGCCTCAGCCCTAGATTTAAACTTTTATATTTTATTTAAATACTATATTGTATCACGGGTTCGGTTTTAACATACATGTATTTAAAAACATATAGGAGTATTTAAAAAAAATATATTAGGGGTGTCAGAAATATTTTGGGAGTGTTGACAATATTTTGGGTATAGCTCCTGGACTATTAAATAAAATATATAGTGCATTTATATTAAGTATAGTAGCCCAATTCTACTTTATCCCTACGTCACGAGACAGAACCCCAACGAATTTAGGCATAGCCTTGACATACGTTACGAGGCCCTACGTCACTTGGACAGGGTATCGGTGACCAGGGGCTACAATACTTAAAACAGGGCAGGGTTTTATTATTATTAGGGGGATAAATTTCTAAAGAAAATAGAGATACATGTTCAAGAGAAAGAAAAAGGAATAAGCAAAATGGAATGTGAATGCCTGCCTTCAATTTATAGTCGAACTTCAGCTTGAAGTTCACGCCAATAACGGCTACATGTACTATCTCATTAATTGTTAGTTGTAGATATTTGTGTCCACATATATTAATTTTCAATATACTGAATCAAAATTCTATTTGTTGAATTCTTATAGTGACACGTATCTACCTACCATATATGAATATATGTATGAGAATTTAAATGTAGACATATATCACACACAGCCACTTTATTCTTTATTTGTCATATTTTGAATTTTATTTTATTATTATAAGTTAGAAACTCACGTACAAAATTTCAAAATGTGAGTGTTTTATTTGATTTTAATATTAATTTATATATATTATAATTAATTTAACTACTTCACTTATTTGGCGCGTATAACTTCTAAAATATAACGTTTTATAAAATAATAAATATGCCATTTAGAATGAGAATAATTTTATCTACATTTTGAACCAAGTTTTATTAAAAACAGAGTAGGTTCAAATATAATGTATTTTTATAATTATTAAATGGTTCATACGCTTGCCCAAAATATCACATATTTTCATTGGTCAACTTACCCATGATGCATTCTTTTAATAACATAAGTTTATATATATTTTATAAAAATTTTAGGATTGTTACATTCTCCCCACCTTATTTTAAATCTCGTCCTCGAGATTCCCTGAAATATAGATAAATACTTTTTGGTTTGTCACCGATTCTAGGTGCTATGTATATTCTGGTCATTGTTTTGAATCCCACCTTACTTTGACCAGAACTATTCTCTATGAGATTTCTTAATGAAAGTAAAATTATTAGCGTAAGTGTTTAGATGTGTTGTGTCTTTGCATAACTTTTAGTTATAGGTTTCCTAATGCATCAATAATCGCAAAGGAAATTCTTATACTTCTGATGGCGTCCCAACTTAAAAGAGTTCCTGTCGTTCATTTTGTCGTACGTATTTCGAGACGGATAATCAAACGAAATAGTGTTTGATATCGGAATTTAGAGACGCATACGAGAGATTCCTAATAAATAAGTCTAAAATTATCATTGACACACTTGTTCATGATTTATTCCTAATTGTCAATCAATATGGTCTTTGGATTTCCTCATAGACATACATGTCTATATAATCATATATTTCACATACTGGTAGTATACATACCATTTATAAGGTCAATGTATTAAATAGATTCATATTTCCAAAGAAATATCAGGTCATGGTACTATTTAAGAATTTCCATTATCATAACATATACCCCATCTCACCCGGTCTTGCCGGAGAGGTAACCTCATCTCACCCGGTCTCGCCGGAGAGGTAACCCCGTCTCACCCGGACAAGCTGGAGAGTCTACCGCACCATGCCCAGTTTTACCGGAGAGGTAATTATCATAGTATTTTTTTTTTTCATATATAGACTTCTCTCAAATCAGGATTTTAAAAGCACATTGTTTATCATAATTTGCATCAAGAAACAAGGAAATCAGTATTCTCATGATGGATCATATTCTAGAACCGAGTAGTATCAATAAACAAGAAATAACAGTGGCCAGTTGTTATTGCTTATTTATCATACAGGCACTGTTCTAGTCATCATCCTTACGGAATCCCAATAACCATCACACTTTATTTAAGCAAGTAATTGGCTTATCTCAAAGCTTTATACTAAGGCATTCTTCTTAGGTTCAAGTCTAAATACTGTCCTGGTTGTTACCAGTGAATATCAATATTCTAACTCTTTCATTTAAGCATAGATATTATTATGGTTGTGGTTTTCTTTTGGTTAGAGAATGGAGTTTCAAATATGTCATTGTCTCCATTGATACTATAGCTAGGTTCAATGTAATAAGTATGCTTACAGCTAACTCTGTTTATGCATATAAAATCTTAGATCCCGTTATAAGGAATATTTCATTGAGACAATTGGCATTTTAAAACATAGTAGGTTTCATGGGTTATTCTTATAATAACTTCATATTTTCATATGAATTACCAATGACATTTTCTCTTATTTTTATCTCACATAAGATATTATATTGGGTATATCATCAGGAAATTTTATTGGGTATAGGCATATGTGTATAAAATTTTAAATCTCTAGTTAATATTAAACTTACGGAATATATACACATATATAAAATAATAACTATACATTCGATGGTACCAATCCTCAAGCTTATTTTCATGACTTTATTTTATCCTTTTATAAATGTAGTATATTGAAATAAATTTCTATCAAATATAATATTTTGGAATTAAAAGTTTAGGGAAATAAATTACTCAAAATATAAATTTTCTGGACTCATAAGAACAGTTTCATTTTTAACTAATGGTTTAAACTATACCAGACACACTCCTTATGTTACCTTAATAATTTCTCCTCAAGTAACCATCTATATATCTATTCCAATTATCACATTCCTACATTTTCCTTTATAAGAATCAATTATAATATACCTTTAAGATTGAGAGGCATTATTTAGAAGGATATGTGCATATGTGACCCATGACATTGTATTTATGGGTTACCAAGAGATATATATATATATACTATACATAAATTACTTTCTGTAATTCATAACAATATAGCGGATATATATATATAAGATAGTATAAACTTAAGTCACATAACATAGTAAGTAATACAAAGTTTGACGTTTCTAAAGTTGATTCAAAATATATTTGAGTAATATACATGTATTAGAATATGTATGTATATTCCATACAATAATAATTTATTTAAAGATATTACAATATTAAAATTATAATCTGATTTTTAAATAAAGTTTTATAAAGGACAAACTTACTAAACACACATTTGATTCAAATATTTTTATGTGGGGTATCCATTTTAAATTCTAGTTTTAAAAAAATAATGAATGTTTAGGAACATTTTAACGTGCCAGGTAAAATAAATAAATAGATACCAAATTATTGATTTAAGTAGGATAAGGAAAGATGTTTTCACTATTGCAATATCCTTACTTCTAAACATTTAATTATCTAATCATTAACCATAAGTAAATGTGCAATGATCAAAATATACAGTATATTATTTTCGTATAGTATAATATACTTATACTTATGAGAAAATAATATTTGTATACATATTCTAGTAAAAAGATCTAATAGCCTTGTTACATTTTAATACACCCGCAACGGACTTATAACATAAGTGCATATACTATTCTATATACTATATTACACTTATTAGAATTTATTACACCATGATAATTTATTAAAATTTTAGATATAAAATATATCTTTTACTGTACTATCTTATAGTAAAATATACTGTTCATATATTATTGTAAAATGTTCTATCATTATACTAATAATATAAAAGGTACGGATGAACTCAAATATTATGAGTTATAAGATCATAAGTGTAATATATAAGTCAAAAAAAATGTATTTGACTTACTGTACGAGTCGAATATTTGAAAATTATTTTCCAATCGAAAACCGTGTAGGATAGATACCCATATGTACTAGTGGATTTCTATATTTGGTCAAATTTTAACACCTGTTTGAAAAATGAATATTTTCCTCAAGTATTTTGTTAAAGATACTCCAAAGATGTACTACAAAATTAATTTAAGTTTAAACTAATAAATTATTTTGAGAAAGAACATCTTAATAAAATAATTAATTTATGGTTTTAGGCAAACCAACAAACCATAAAAAAATCAAAAACTTCGCAACTACTTAGGGTAAGTTTAACATCCAATTTACCAACTTCACTCATTTACTAATATTGTATTATTTAACTATTATGCATCAGCCAGGTGACTCGAATATTTTTCTTTATAATTTAGGATACATAATCCTATAACTAATATGGCTGATTAATCTTATAATCGTATATTAATTATTTCCAGGCATAAGACCTATTCTGGACTTATCTTAAAATTAAAGATCTATAAAAATGCTTTCATCATTTAGTTAGGCCTTTTCTACGTAGTCTAACCAACCCAAATCTCTTAAAAACTTTAAATGATTTTTATTAAATCATGAATACTCATCATATTCATTTAACCATCTATTTTATTACTAAGTATTTCAATAGAAACTTTTACAAGTAATCTTAACAGTAGTTATTTCATAAAACTATGAAAGTATGAAGTCTTATGGTCAACTAGTTATAAACCAGAAATGATAAAATAGAGTGAGAAATTGGTACACCTGGGTTTCAAAAATTGCTTTGGCTAGATCCACTAAAGCAATCTTTTAAAGATTTTATTACTTCTTAAAATCCTTTCGGTTAATTTAATAGCTTCAATTTTATTTATTTAAATATAAATTATTTTGAAATAATATTATTAAAACTACAAAGTTTTAAAGCTTTGTACCATATATTTCAATATGTATTTTAAACCAAAGTAAATAATTGGTTCCAAAAAGAGAGTCATAAATATGACTGCTTTGTTAATAATCAACTTAATTTGATGTATATTATGATATTATTTGAGTAGGTAGTATTTATTATCACAGACAAATTTCTAGTGCAAATGTTTGGGTATAATCATAAAATAGATTGATTAAAAACGGCGAACATTGCGACTCATATATATATATGTATTTATTACAAACTACAACTGGAATTCAAAATAAACTAGGGATTATGCATCCGTAACTTATTTTAATCTATCTATGTTATAGGAGTATTATGCTCAACACGCCTTTATGTAAAGTTTATTCTATCTCCTGTCTCTACTAAGTTGTTATCTAATAGGCAAAGTTCCTTTTAAAGTTTCTAGCTCATAGGTGGCATGGGTACTGGTACTGATTTGGCCGTTCAACTATTTAATATAAGTTAGCATTTACTGCTGTAGTGGCTAACATATAGAGATTTACCCATTGTCCATCTAATTCATTTTCCCCTAGTGGGTTATTGTTTGTTTCCTGAGTTTGTGCATTTATTTCCTGGTTAATTATCGCTCCCTTTGGTTGTGACTTCTTTATTTTCTCTCGACTTTTGCTAATAATCCAACTTCTCTTCTTAGAGGTAAATGGTTTCTTAGACTGTGCCTTACGAATAAATATTCCTTCCTCAGTATCTGCTGAGTATCCTGAGGGATTTGGTTGAAATAAGGTTCCCTTATCTTTTGGTGAACTATCTAGTTGACGATAGATGTCCGAAATTCTTTGTTTACCCATACTGTAAACTAACAAATAGTCAAATAATATAAAACACATAATCACATAATTATTTCCTAACACAGAATTAAAATTTAAGTGTCAGCAGAACACTTCTTTGGCTTGAACCAGTGGCTAGGCTCTGATACCACCTTCTGTCACAACCCCCGGTCCCTTATCTGTCCCGGGAACGGGCAGCCGCGAACTCAGAGTTTGGTGGTATCAGTTGTTAAATCTTGCAGCGGAATTTACATCAGGACCGTAGTTAGGAAATGTTTATCAGAGTAAAACCACCATGTTTGATATTAATAAACACATGGGCAAAACCCAAGTTTCTTATTACAGTACATTTATAGGGACAAACCCCATTTTATTTTATTTTAAAACATCGTGTTTTAGATAACTTTTATAGCCACTTATTTTCCAAGCCGTCAGTGCTCTCGAGCTGGCTTTTTCCCAGTTGGCTTTCACATTGTGTTACCTGAAACATGTTTTAAAAATATTTTGTCAGCGGGAAATACTGGTGAGTGAATCCCAGTTTAATCAAGAAACATTTTATCAATTAACACAGTATTGAGGGCGATCACATTGTTTATTTCTACACAATTACTCATTCAGTATTGTCAATCCTTGACTTGTGGGTCATATTACGCATTGGCTAACTCGTTGTCCAATGGTAACGTACTGTCATCCCGACTTACTACTCGCAAGTAATAAATTTTGTATACAAAACCCCAAATACCGGCAGTAATGGAAGAACTACAAAGACTCACATACTGCTTAATCGCATTGTAAAGCATTTAAGGTTTTGTAAAAACTGTTAACAAAAAGAAGATTACTCACATTGTTGTCTTAGGCTTTTCGTAAGGGTTTCCTGGATATAATCTATAATTTATACAAATGCACATAGATTAGTATCATAACCCTTTGAAAATATTAATGATACCCTTCCCGAGACGGTATTCCAATAACTACGTCGGGCAGAACCACGACAGTTATTACGGAATCCTAAATCAATCGGGCAGCGTATCTATTACGAAACTGGGGTTATAATACTTACAACGGAGCAGAACCTCGCTAATTAGTGGGTATAATACCCGACTATAATGCCTCTAATTCAGAAAGTGAGATTGAGAATGAAATTGTGAGCGAACTGAAATGAGATCCGATGCCATCCTTATATAGGTGCTGAAACTGGTTCCCACGCGGCCCGCGTAAAGAACAGGCAAGGCTTACGCGGCCCACGTCAATGCTGGGTCAACGCATAGCTTTGTTGAGTCATTGAGTAGGCTTGACGGGTGTTGGGACACGTGGCGGCACCGGGCTGCGCCACAATTCAGGGCACTCGCGGCCCGCGTCAACTTAATATATTGTTTACGCGGCCCGCCTTGACTTAAGAAATCAAAGGAGTCTGGTTCTAGCTTTCATACGGCCCGCGTAAGGGTTTGAGGTGGGCTCACGCGGCCCGCCTCAGCCCTAGATTTAAACTTTTATATTTTATTTAAATACTATATTGTATCACGGGTTCGGTTTTAACATACATGTATTTAAAAACATATAGGAGTATTTAAAAAAAATATATTAGGGGTGTCAGAAATATTTTGGGAGTGTTGACAATATTTTGGGTATAGCTCCTGGACTATTAAATAAAATATATAGTGCATTTATATTAAGTATAGTAGCCCAATTCTACTTTATCCCTACGTCACGAGACAGAACCCCAACGAATTTAGGCATAGCCTTGACATACGTTACGAGGCCCTACGTCACTTGGACAGGGTATCGGTGATCAGGGGCTACAATACTTAAAACAGGGCAGGGTTTTATTATTATTAGGGGGTAAATTTCTAAAGAAAATAGAGATACATGTTCAAGAGAAAGAAAAAGGAATAAGCAAAATGGAATGTGAATGCCTGCCTTCAATTTATAGTCGAACTTCAGCTTGAAGTTCACGCCAATAACGGCTACGTGTACTATCTCATTAATTGTTAGTTGTAGATATTTGTGTCCACATATATTAATTTTCAATATACTGAATCAAAATTCTATTTGTTGAATTCTTATAGTGACACGTATCTACCTACCATATATGAATATATGTATGAGAATTTAAATGTAGACATATATCACACACAGCCACTTTATTCTTTATTTGTCATATTTTGAATTTTATTTTATTATTATAAGTTAGAAACTCACGTACAAAATTTCCAAATGTGAGTGTTTTATTTGATTTTAATATTAATTTATATATATTATAATTAATTTAACTACTTCACTTATTTGCCGCGTATAACTTCTAAAATATAACGTTTTATAAAATAATAAATATGCCATTTAGAATGAGAATAATTTTATCTACATTTTGAACCAAGTTTTATTAAAAACTGAGTAGGTTCAAATATAATGTATTTTTATAATTATTAAATGGTTCATACGCTTGCCCAAAATATCACATATTTTCATTGGTCAACTTACCCATGATGCATTCTTTTAATAACATAAGTTTATATATATTTTATAAAAATTTTAGGATTGTTACAGTAGCACCCAAGGTGTAACACCCGTTCTTATAAATCAAGGTTTAGCGTATTATTTACGAAAACAATCATGTAGTTTAGATTACATATACATCGGAAAAACGGGTTTACTAAAACTTTTACAGTTTAAAAGTTTGACAACACTTTGTATATGAATTCGTCGTTTAAAAGGGTACAACGAAACGTCGCGCGGAAGCTTGTATTTTATCGTGTTCGGTTCCCCATCGAGCTTGATCTTCATCCGGGCACTCATGGCAATCACCTATGATCAAAACCAACTTAAAAGTTAGTTTTGATAATCAAATATGTAGTTCAAACAAGCATAGGGGTTAAATATGAAGTTCAAACGAGTACAGGGGTTAAATGTGAATTTCAAACGAGTACAGGGGTTAAATGTGACAAAAAATAATATTTTTTTTGAGTTTGGAGGCGTCGCGTGACGCTAAGGGGCGTCGCGTGACGCTAGGCCCTCATTTCAGCAGAATGTTGCTGCATATTCCCAGCACGATCTGATTTCACGGAAACGGCCATAACTTCTTCGTTATTGATCCGTTTTACCTGATTTTTTTTCCTACGCGTCCGTAATTTAATTCTCCATCTAATGGAGTTAAAACCCAACAACCTTCATAATAAAATTTCAGACTTTTAAGTCTTCAGCTTATCGCCCTTTTACCAAATTTTGACCCGTTCATGTTTTTATCAAACAAAACATGTTTGTTTGATCCTTATTCTTACGATAATCATAATTTCAATAATTCCTATCATATTAGGTTCAAGTCACGGGTTTCTTACGTATCTTAAACCCGTTTACGCTCGTATGCGTAATTTGACCCGTTAAGGGTATTTAGGCATATTTTGAGCATGAAACGCTTCCATTCGTTTCTAGCGTTATTATACTACATTACTTATATGTGATCTTCCACCACAACTAAATTTGTGGTGAACTTAATGAGATGATCTATATAATCCGAGTTTTTCTCGTCGGATTGCTAATTTACGGCAAAGACTCATATTGAGTCTTTTGACCCAAGATTTACCCTTTTCATTCTCTATACTTATTCAAAGTATTTGCTTGATCATATAACTTGTTTTTAAACGACTCTTAAGGTTCATTTACTCGATTTTTCTTACGAGGGTGTTTTGGTCATCTTAAACCCTTTCTTTACAACTAAGGACTTTTCATGTCGTAATTGACCAAAATTCCACTATTTAAACTAGGATCTTGTTTAAATAGCCATCATGTTTTTAAAACACAATGACAATAACTTAAATCATTCGGTTTACTTAAAAGATAACCGAATGTCCATTTTAACTTGTTTAGCCCTCATTGAACTTCAAGTTCTAATGATAATTTGACCAATTATACATACCTGGCTCGAATCAATATATTGATTCGTTTTGATACCTTGCCTTAGTAGCCGCTAAGCGATAGCGATGTACATATCCATCCGATATTTATTTCTATGATCACATAGCTCAACAAACTATTAGTCGATATTGTCAAAGAGTGATAATTTCACCTTTTGACCCGTTTGGTCTAAAGGACCATGAAACTCTATGAGGTGGTATTTATTACCATCTTATCTATATGACTAACTTCGGTTTACACCGTATAGTCGTTCTACTTGTAAATCATCTATTGATTTCTTTGACCCATTATAACCCAAGCTATAATGTGTCTTTCCCCAATTTAACGGTTATTGTCCATAAATGACCAAAGTACCATTTTACCCTTATTATTTGCAATGGTTTACCTTATAAGGTAACCATTTAAAATCTCATTATCTTTTAGTCATTTCATGACTAATTAACCGCATTAGCTCCTTTTTATCCATTAAACATGATTTATGACCATTGTCTTTTGTTCCGGACCGCACTTGCCGTGTCGGAACATCATAATTTAAAACAAGACTTACTATTCACGACCCATCATAGGTATCAAATAACTAGAGTGTAAGCTTCACTTACTTAGCATCCGAATTACGCTTTTCTTTTCTCACTTGCTTCGATCGACCCGCTTTCTCCCCAAGCTTCATCTAGCTTGTTAAGCCCCTACTATCATCATAATTCATAGTAAATATTAGGATTATTTATTCAAGTCCTAATATTCACCGGGTTAAATTTTACCACTAACGGTATTTTCCCCGTCTTTAGTATTAACGGGGTTTAATTACCAAACCCGTTTTCGGGGTGTTACACAAGGTTGGGCCCTCGAGGCCACAAAAGCATAGGATAAAGCCCCTACAGCCGAATACAACCCCAAACCCCCAAACCTAATAGGTAAGGAAACAAGTCGCCACTGGAAGTCTCATAAGAAAGGACCTCCATAAACCACCAATTCCTCAATCGCCTCACCCAAACCTTTGTAAAAGACCAACGTTACATCTTCCATGTGTACAACTTTGCATGTCCTCAAGCCGAAGAAAAGTTTGGCAATAAACCATACATGATCGAAGCAAGTGTAGTTCACTATACAGGTCACCTAGTTTGGGTAGAAGACACATCAAATCTACCGCCTTAGCAGCTCTTTTCTTTGCCAACTCACTAATAAAGCTTGCGTCTCTACTAACACCTCCCACCCCAAGAAGCTTCACCCCCATTAATGGCCTCCCGATCTCCGTAGGAAATAATCCCTCACGAAACTTGCTACTATCACAAGAAGGACAAAATAACTCGGTTTCTTAATATTTAGTTCAAGACCCAAAGTTTGGACCCGCCCCCTTATTGATGCCCAACACTCTAGCCACCTCTTTTGAATCTCCAATTAAATCCCTTACGAAACTTGCTAGTATCACAAGAAGGACAAAATAACTCAGTTTTCTTAATATTTAGTTCAAGACCCAAAGTTGGACCCGCCCCCTTATTGATGCCCAACACTCTAGCCACCTCTTTTGAATCTCCAATTACAGTCCCATCGTCATGATACCAAGTATGAAGAAGAAGCTTGCATTTGTCTTTAATCTAATGCACAAAGTGGTGCAAAACAAGAGCGAAAAGAAGTGGTCCCAATGGGTCCTCTTGCTATACTCCCGTGGTAGACCAAATGTGCTCATCTCCAAGATACAATCTTACTGGTTGCTCGTATAGAAATTCTACCCACAAAGAAATAGAAGGACACCTCATTCTGACCTCATGAAATAAGGCGGATCTATTCACCTGATTAAAAGCATTAGAAAAACTACAGTAAGCATTGTAAGAGACTCATCAGTGTGACTTTCATTTAAAACCCTGTTAACGCTTGTAAAATAGCCTCAGCGTCACCTGACACGTTGACCCCAAACTGAAAATCATTAAGGTACTTATTCATTACTTTACTAACACTGTTTATAGACAAAAAGGTGCTTAAATAACATTAAAAAACAATTATATGATGTTTTGCTCACTAAGCTTATATATCATCCAAGAAAAAAAGAAACATTCTCCAAAGCTGACAACACTTTTCATAAAAGGTAAATCGAAAAAAAAATCGAGCTCAGGTAATTAACTAATATTTATGCTAAAGGCTTGATAAAAAAATAAATGTAACATAAGACGCACGTATTTGAATGCATATAAAATTTACGACGAAAAAGAACAAAAGAAAACAAAATAATATACCAAAACGGCTTAAAAGTAACTAAATACGTTATTTATTATTATAGAGTAAACTGCAACTTTACCCCATGAGGTTTAAGCCAATTGGCACTCTGACCCCCTCCCTGGAAATAATTGCAATTTACCCCAGCATTGTTGTTATGTCGCATAATTACCCCCTGCCGTCAAATAATTTAACAGATCTGTTAAATGAAATGTGAAATGACTATGTTACCCTTTCATATTACCCCCTATGGTTTGTTCTAAACAAACGTATTACCCCCCACTGTTAAATGACTAAATTTTCATTTCTTATTACCCCCTATGCTTTGTTTTAAGAAACAGTATTACCCCTCGTGTTAAATATTTCTTTGCTTCATTACCCCCTGCAGAAAATATTTCTCTCCTCCGTTTCTTCTCCGGCGACACCAACAGCGACCAACCCAATGTGTGCCAGTTCATCAAGATTTGTAAATATTTCTCTCCTCTGTTTTTTCATTCTTGATTCTTTAACCTTTACAAGCTTTGTCTGAACTACAAGCTAAAGCCGAAACAGAGATAAGTAAAGCACATAAACTTCTCTTGGATAAAGATGCAGAGTTACTTGCAGCTGAAGAAAGCCTTTCTAGATTAAAACAGGTAACTTACCGTTTGTTATTTTACATCATCAATCACAAACGTGGAATTTTTACGTTAATGGAGGCTTTCACTTTGCTAGGTTCAAGTTGAATACTGGGGGGAAGGTGAGACTGTACAGGTGGCGGGTAGCTTTAATGGGTGGCATCATGGTGTAACATTGGATCCACAGCCTTCTTCAAATATCACAGACCCTGTTGAATTGAGGTTTTAAACTCTCTAATTGCTGAAACGATTAAATTCAACTTTTCAAGATCATCTTGCATTTAATAGACCAAAAGAATCATGTATGCAAAGTAGAAAGAATGAGGGATTACATGAACTAAAGAGTGTGGTTAGAGTAGAAAAATAGTGAAAATGATGAAGTTTGTTCCAGAAGATTTGAATTTAATTTAGGGGTTTCAATGATTTAAATAATACAAATGGGTTTTTAATTCAATATATTGAGGGAAAATGGGATAATATGTTGTTTGGTGTTCTCTGTTTGTGAGTTGTGTTTGACAGAGGAGGAGAGTAGAAGACGAAGAAATGGGGGTTGTGGTTTCGTAACATAGTTTCTTTATTTGGATTAGGGTTTTGGTCAGTGATTGCCTTCTGACGAGCCTTTGGAGAAAGGAAGCCATTGATGAGAGGTAGAAGATGTGAAGGATCACAGTTGATCAGGGATCGCCGGAGAAGAAACATGAGTAGCTTATAAGGTGGGGGAAGGTGGGGGGTAAGAGTGCAAGAGTGTGATATATGTAGGGTGGTATCTTGAGTAAGATATAAAATTAGAGTGGAACAGACCATTATACCCTTTGACCGTTACTTACTTATGTTGACTTTAAACAGAAGTTGACAGCAGGGGGTAATTATGCGACATAACAACAATGTTGGGGGGTAAATTACAATTATTTCCAGGGAGGGGGGTCAGAGTGCCAATTGGCTTAAACCCCAGGGGGTAAAATTGCAGTCTACTCATTATTAAACAATATACAGATAGAGATAGAGATAAAGAAGGATCAAATAAGAAGAAAATTATATCCGATAAAGTTGTCCCAGTGGTAAGGCTACAAGGTGTGCCTTAGCGCTACCCTGCCACCTAGACGATTATAGCGCCCCGGGTCGCCATCAGCCACCCCTCGACCGCCATGGATGGGGAGCTATCCACCCTCCGGAAGCACGCTAACACCAGAAAATGGCTTTGAAGGTGGGGTCCATTCTTTTCAAGCAATCAAATCTCCTCTTTATTTATTTTTATTTTGTTTAATAGGAGGCTTTAAAGGGGTTTTAAACCATTCCATACAAGTTAAAGGGAGATGCTTTAAAACTCTCTATGTGACATGACATTGATGAGGCGGGATAAAGCCTTAGGGGCTTTATACCACACCCTCCAGCCTAATGGATGTGGGAAGGTTTACTACCATGTAGGTTACTGCATTGGAGTGCTCATGTTCGAATCCATCTTCAACCAAGCTTTGGCTATGTATAACACGGGTTGAGATGCAGTTCAAAAAAAAAAACAAGAAAGAAAAGAAAATTAATTTTTATAACGGCAAATTTGGATCACTGAATGACCACTGTAGTATTATCGTGCCACCAGCGCAACCACCCGATCATATCCATCTTCACTAGGCATAATGTCTATATAACAGTTCAGGAGGAAACCCAATAAATATGGGAAAATCCCGCTTGTGAGAATCGAACCAAAGACATATTGGTATCAAAGCCCTATCTCACCCAAAGATGCCACTAGGCTATAAAGCCATGGGAAAGAGGAAAATTATTGATAGAAGAAAAAAAGAAAGGACAAATTAGTAATATACTAATTCATTTATAACTAATCTTTTTAATTTTTCCGTCTTCAATTAGTTAGTCAACTAATTGTTAATTATCCTACCTATAATCTACAAAAACCTAAAAATATCAAAATTTTCCCTACATATACCTTACACATTATAGAATTTTATCATACATACGTCAAAATTTATCCTACACACTTTGAAATATATCCTACACACCTCGAAATGTAACCTAAACATCTCGTAATTCATCTTACACGTATTATAATTTATTCTACACTTTAAATTAAGTTATTTTTTTATTGAAAAAATATATATTTTGAAAAGGAGTTACAAATTTAATTTACTTAGATCGTGGGGTATGGCGGGGCGGGGGTTTGGGGCATGGGTTGACACGAGGAGTTCGAGCCCCCCGCTGGTGAGTGACGTGTCCGTGGGGTATGGCGGGGCGTGGCTAGCCCGCGTAGGTTGGTCATGTCACCCCGAAATTAAAAAAAATCTAAAATTAAAAAAATACACACAAAATTTAAAAAAAAGCCTAAAATTATTATTAAAATTTCCTAAAAATTACAAAATTCTATAAAAAAAAGGATTACAAAATTAAAAAAAAACCTAAAGCGTTAGGTAGATTTCGAAAAGGGCGAGCTTGTCAAACGGCTTCCGCTCCTTGCCCCGGAACTCGATGTTGGCCACCGCCACCTGGTCTTCGTGACTTATATCACTGCCCGGGACGCTGTCGTAGTAGGCTTTAAAACGATCGAGCTTCGGTCGTACCTCGCGCCACTTGTGTTGGCACGTCTTTAAATTGTGTCGTCGTTTCCCACGTTGTACCGGTAGCTAGCGAAAGCTTCCGGCCAGTAACGGGTCTCACTGGGTTGGCGGCCCTTCATCGCGTCCACGACGCTCGTGACAAGGGCTAGCTCTTCCTCGTGTGTCCAAGAGGCCATCGATCAAGTGTGTGTGGGTAGCGGTTCGGGTAGGTGGAGTGACTTGGGTTGGGGTAGCGATGGGGACAGGCGGTGGGGTTGGGGGTTTTATAGCGACTTGGCTGAACCGTTGGCTTGGCCAAACGGTTATATTTTAAAATTTAAACATAGCCTAGCCAACCTTCAAATAAGAGCCGGCCACGTAGGATCGGCCCAACGCCCTGGCTGAAACTCCCGCCCAATGGGCCACGCCCAAACCCAAGCCCACCCGGGGTGGTAACTTGGGCGTTTTTACCCAACCCCCGCCCCAACCCCCGCCCCATAACCCATAGTCTTAGTTATTAAAAAAAGAATACAAATTAATGATTTATGTAAGTTTACCAATATACCCTTAAACTAAAATTAAATACAAATATTAACGGTGTCTTCCCGAGTTAAAAATCCCTCCCCTTCCCTCCCCTCCCCTCCATGTCTTTCCAAATTAGAAAGACTATTTTCAGGCAAAAAAAAACCCATTTTCCCTCCCCTCCCATCCCCTCCCCCTGTTAAGTGGATCTCTGGAACACAGCCTAAATGAAATGAAACAGTTTTATTAGTTGAAACTTATTATTTTTTCTTTTTACAAATTTTCTTCTCATTTGAATCTCCACTATACAGATATGCCCGGGTCTTAGTGGCATCTTAGAGTGTAATAAAGTTTTAGGGTCAATACGTCATGGTTCGATTCCCAAAAAAACGGTTTTTTCTATATTTGTTGGGTTACTTCTAAATTGGGGTATAGACATTTACCTAAGGGTGTGCGGAGTGGACGCGGCAAACCTCGGCAAAGTGAGTTTACCGATTGGTAAACACCACCGCCAACATAGTTTACCACTCTCAAGTTTACCAATTCGGTGGTTGAATGCCGATGCGGTGAAGTGAGTTTGTGTGTGTGGTGGGGTGGGGTCCATTCCTATCTCAACCAATCACAACTTTTTTTTTTTTTTTTTAAAATAGTTTACCACTTCACCAAGTGTCTAAACCATTGCCAACACTTTTCATCAAAGTTTAAACACTTTTGACTGATTGACATGGCGCTCTCTGATTGGTCGGTTTTTTAGTTTGCCACTCTAAAGTGTTTAACCACTCCCTACACCCTAATGAAGATGTATATGATCTAGTAATAAAGATTAATAAGATCGGATGATTCCGTGATGGCACGATTGGTCTATCATTCAAATTTGTCGTTAAAAAAAACAATATACAAATATAATAATAAAAGTAACAAACAAACTTATTAAAATATTATCTATGCGGTAGTGTAGCACTTATCACATCACTATCTTCATTGCAAGCATTTAATCTGTCGCAGTCAGTTAAACCGACAAAGCCCACAGATTTCAACACCTATTTCAAGTTCCATCAACATCTGTCGTCTTATATCTCTCTCTCTCCTCAAACCGCCGGCACTTTCTCTGTCTAAACTCACCAATTTCCTCCCTCAAGATCCAACTTTGACATGCCAACCACCCAACACCACCACCATGCCACCGTTAACCACCGTTCACGACCCAAACAAAACCCTAAACTCTTATCATTACTCCTCAAACTCATCATCATGTTCCTTATTCTCTCAATCTTTCTAATCTTTCTGGGCCTCGCTGCAATTATTCTACTCAACCTCCTCATCGCCGGCTCCATCGCAAACCGCCGCCGGAGCCGCCGCTACAACGCCGGCATGCAGAACAACCTCCCCATGTTCCGATACTCCGCCACAACTACCTCGGATGATTGTTCGATTTGCTTGGAGTGTTTCAAAGAAGGAGAGTTTTGTCGTATGCTTCCGGTTTGTGACCATTTGTTTCATGCAAAGTGTGTGGATTTGTGGCTAGTGAAAGTGTTGAATTGCCCGGTTTGTCGGGCACCGGTTCGGGTGGATGGTGATTGGCGGTCCGGTTCGGTTGTTGATGATGACTCTAAATTCTTGTGGGCAGTTGATGTAGGTAGGCAGGTAGTGTGGTAAACTATTAGATTTGGAGTTCGGTTCTTGATGATGTTAAATGGTTTTATATTTCAAGTTTGGTTTGTATAGTAAATTAGTAATTTTGCCTTTTAATTTTAGTTGAGAGATTATAGCTTGTCTTGGTTATTTCTTGGTTTGGATCTTGTTGGAGATTATTATAGTGTTAAAGAGGGGTGGTTTAACATTCCACGCTCAAGGAAATAGCCACGTTAGTGTCACATATGTGGCCTTAGTTTCCATCGCCACTTCATTAAATAAATTCAACTTAAATTACGAATTATACCACCTGACACCAAACTTTCTACTCATTTCCCCCTCATTTTCCCTTGGCGTACCACAATTAACCAAATCCTAACCTATTAACTATTTTGCTGACTTGTTAAGTGACGTGGGATCCGCGTTACTTTTTTTATGACGTGGCCCTTGTTTAATGACGTGTCATTTGATGTCTAAGTGTTCAGTTAGTTTGAGAGTAACAGAGAACAGAGAAATATATGTTAAAAGTTGGAACTGGCGTACAAACAGGGTAGGCCCATGGGCAATCATAGTGAAGCTAGGGCTTTAGGCCTCCACTTGATTAGCGCCTCCAATTTTATAAAAATTTTACGTTAGTAAACTGGGCTTGAGGAAAGAAAGTATGGAAATTGGGCCCGTGTAAAAATATGAAATTAGTCGCCTTTAGAGTTTAGGCGCCAGCAACCAGATTTGGCGAAGACAAATTAGGTTGGAACTTGGGAATTGAATCGTTCTCCTGGCGTTTTGCCTTCTGCTACTCTGGTAGTTCGATGGCTCGTAGTTTGTTGGCGGAATCAGAGATTCCAAGTATAACGTCTCTCTTTCTACTCTAAATCTAAACCTTATGTTTCTCTGCGATTGTGTGAAGGTTCTGGCAAGTTGATTTGCCTGGAAAAAGGATGCAATCTGTTCATTCAGTTTTATTGTTTGAAGAAAGGAAGCACTTACAATTACTAATCTTTTAACAATCTTTTTTATTATTTTCATTCGCAATGCCCCTAATCTAATTAGTAATTTGTTTATGCGCTATTGTTTGTGCCTTAATATACTTTTGGTGTATTTAGTCTGTGATTTGTGGGAATCTTTCCTACTACCCAAAAAAATTCAATTTTTATATTTGTTTTATTTACTTTTTCATGAAAGGATTTAAAAAAGATTTAGTCTTTAATGATTAGCTACATGGTACCTGAGGTACAATTCGTTTACCTTTTCATGAAGATGGGTCCATGGCCTTGCTTACGGTAGACTTCACCAATGCTTTCAACATGGTTGACCGCTCAGCGTTCCTCCAACAGGTCCACCAACGTTGCCCATCTATCTATCGGTGGGTCCAGTTCCTGTACGCCCAACCCGCTAGGTTGTATGTTGGCAGCGAGTGCATTAGGGCCACCACTAGAGTGCAACAGGGAGATCCCTTGGGCCCCCTTCTCTTTGCCCTAGCCTTACACCCCCTTATTCTCCGTGTCCAGGAGCACTGTAACCTCCCCTTTCATGCTTGGTATTTGGATGATGGCACGATTATAGGTAATGCAATGGAAGTTGCTAAAGCCTTGGACATCATCAACACGGAGAGACCATCCATAGGGCTCCATCTCAATATTAAGAAAACCGAAGTGTACTGGCCATCGTGTGACGGTCTCAAGGTGCAAGACGGCCTTTTCCCGAGAGGTATTGGTAGACCTGTGAGGGGGGTTAAGCTCCTTGGGGGGCAGTTAGCCGAGATTCTGCTTTTATCGGGGAATTAGCAGGGCGGCGGGCATCGACAGCGGTTGACCTTATGAAACTCTTGCCCTGCCTACAGGACCCCCAGTGCGAGCTTCTTCTTTTAAGGTCATGCATGGCGGTAGCTAAGTTACTGTTTGGGTTGCGGACCTGCCAACCCCACTTGATGGCAAATGCGGTATCATCTTTTGACGATGGTCTCCGAGAGGCTATTGAAGACATTGTTGTTTGCGGGGGGGGGGGGGGGGGGGGGGTCCTACTTTGGTGACCTTCAGTGGCGTTTGGCATCTTTGCCGATGCGTCTGGGTGGTTTGGGTCTCCTCTCAGCTCGAGATGTTGCAGTTTATGCTTTTGTGGCGTCTAGAGCTCAGTCGTGTGTATTGCAAAACCATATCCTTCGGAACAGTGGGGTTGTTAAGCTTGACGTAGACTACCAACAGGCCCTTGAGTATTTAAGTGTCTCTCTTCCAGACTTTGACATTGGCGGTTTCTCTAATATGGACACCGCCCCCCCCCCCCCCAAAGCCATAAAAAACTTTGGCGAATGCTCTATTTGACAAAATCACTCGGAGTCTGGGAGAAATATTTGATCTGTCTCCCCGCCAGAAGGCGGTGATTGAGTGCTTGAAAGGCCCCCATGCGCAAGACTTTTTGACTGTTATGCCGATCGAGGGGCTAGGCCAATGCATGTCGGCTGTTGAGTATAGGGCTATCCTCAAATACCGGCTGATGATCCCTATGTATCCAGAAGACGAAACCTGCCCAATCTGCCGTAAAGCCTGGATGGATAAATACGGGGAACATGCTGTTCATTGCAAGGAGCTCCATGGTTTCAAATATCGGCATGACTGGGTGAGGGGTATTTTGGGGGACATCTTGAGGAGAGCGGGGATTTCTGCGAAGAAGGAGGCCCCTGTGAATTTCCTTACAGACCCCATGGAAGGGAGATCTATATTGAGATCAGCAGATCTGCTCGTCTTTGGCTGGGCGGGAGGGAAACATGCTTGTGTGGATCTCACAGGAGTCTCCCCCTTAGCTGGTTTAAGGGAAAGCGGGTTTGTAGCAGGACAAGCTATAAGGAAAGCAGAAGCAAAAAAGGTGGATAAACACGCTAAAGCATGTGCTGATAACCAACATGCATTTGTCCCCTTCGCCTTCGACACCTTTGGATCCCTAGCTCTAGAAGCTATCCGTTTGTTGACTAGGGTCCAACAGGTTGTCCACAGCAGTGGCTCATCAACAGGGGGGCAGGGGTTTGTCTTTAATAGGCTAGGGTTTGCTATTCAGAAAGGGGTAGCGGCGCAGCTTGTTGCTCGCTTACCTGCGATATTGATGTAAAGTGCATTTAGATGTGAATATAAGACTACAACAATTATAAAAAAAATATGGATTGAAGGGTATTAAGTTCCAACTGATTATACAATCAAATAAATGTTTTATGAGGTTTGTTTTTCTATAACCGTATCCTACATTTCTAAAAGATTAGAAAGTTTATATTGTTTATGCTTAGTTATATTGTTTGTTATAATGCAGAATCAGTCAGATGAGACTACAAGAGCTACTAGGGATGTGAATGCGTAAGAGACAACCCAACTGCAACATGAACCTTTTTTCTTGGTACATTTATCGTTTTACCCTTTTACTATAGGCGTTGTTTATATTTAGCATGTTAATCCCACCGTCTCACGTATGAGTTTACATTTGATCGTATTTTTAAATGTCAAATGGTGTTTCAATAGTCATTTTAAAGCCTAGATAAAAGATATCCTGCTGTTTCAATAGTCGCTTTAAAGCCTAGATAAAAGATATCATTTTTAATAATGAAAACTAGAAAGGCCTCAAATTTTCATTTCGCTTTAGGCCTCTACAAAGGTTGAGCCGGCCCTGCGTACAAAGGTCTATTTTTAACGATTTGTAAATAAAAACACCACACAAATACAAGGGAAAATTGCAAAAGTAACCATTGACAAAAGCTATTTTCAAATTTAGCAACTTCATGCGTCCTTGGAGTGGTGCATTATGCACAGGATGAGTTTTTCTAGCATGGGATGTGTCTTTGAAATGAAACCCAATAAAAATGGGCACGTGGACACCATGACTTTCAAAGGGGCATAGGATGCGTCTCGAAGGCATGAGATGTGTCTGGAGGGGCATGGGATGCGTCTCGAAGGTATGATACTCTGAATATTCTGGTTGATTGGATCAGTTTGGTTGCAAGTGAATTTGAAAATTACTTCACTTAGCCCATTGTAGTAATTCTCTAGACTACTTGTGCATTGATGCTTTGACCAGATGACATGCTTAAGTTTATGTTCTAAAGAAATTAAAATTGAGGCTTTTTCATTAAAAAAAATCTTAGGGTCTTAACATATTTATGGAACAAAATCCTTTGCATAAGCAGGCTTCTTTGAGATCAACCAGAATAGGGTTCATCTCCATCCTCTCCCTGTATTGAGCCACGTGTTCCTCGGGATTTGTAGGCCCATCGTAAAGCTTCATATTCGGAGTTTGGAATCTCTTTGGGATATCTGCGCTGCATATGGGAGGAGTAAACCTAGAGATCATGTGGCTTTCTGGGTATAGGTTGTACCACTCCTGGCATACTAGAGATCATATCCTTTAACTTCTTCAGTTCTCTTGCCAATTCAGGATTAACACCTGCACCCTACACAAAATTATTAGCTTCCAATGAATTATTACTAACAAGGTTACCAGTGTTAGGATTATAGAATAAGGATCCTGGTGTGACCCCTAGATATCTGCTTGTTGTGACCTTGACAGAAGAAGTTTGACCAACTATTGCTTATCCTGGCTGCATAGGCAAGAAGTCTCCGCGGTGAATTCCCCGAGGATCCTAATATACCGAAGCTCAGGATCATGGCCTGCAAAGGCGTCGTCACCTCTGCTAGGTCATTGGAGTTCTTCAATTCCCTAAGCTCTTTGAATAGCAGTTGGTTGGTCTCCTGTTGCTGCTTCATCTGATCCTTTACCATAGCAAATAGCAACAACATCTCATCATTAGAAGCACACATGGGTGGCGTAGTAGATTTCCCAGATCCTGAAAAAGTGTTTCCCACAACAGTGGTTTTCCTCTAGTTTGCTGGAGGAGGAGGAGGAGGAGGAGGAAGAGGGTTGCTGGTTCCAAAGGTCGCAACGGTAACAGAGGATGAAGTTGATGGTGATTTGTGTTGAGAATCCATTTTCGAGAATAACTTTGAAAGAATTTGGTTTAACAGAATTTTCAAAAGAAATTTTACGATGAAAAACACCACTTGCCCCATTGAGGGCGCAAAATTGTTTTGGTAAAACTTGACAAGATGAACTTAACAACTAAAATGAGAAAGTGTGGTAAGGTGCTTGTAAAAATATCGGGTTTGATATTCAGGATCCTAGATTGGCATTTAGGATGCTAAGTGTAGAAAACAGTTTTTTAGGTAAATAGTGGTAAAGTGTAATGTGTAATGTGATCAGGATGAATGCAATGAATAAGTAACAACATGAGATTTATCACGGGAAAAAAGCCCTTGATCTTCTTCTTGAAGATGAAAGTATAACTGACAGAAAGATTCTCTGTAATACCCTGAAAAAAATCATCATCATCATAATAATAATAATAACAATAATAATAATAATAATAATAATAATAATTATTATAATTATAATTATATTAATAAATAATACTAAGATACATGATATGTAATATTAATCAAATTTCATTATCCAATATTTTTATATTCGTAAAGTAAAGAAATTTAAATAATATAGTACTATGTCAATATATATATTATATATGGATTTTGAACATATCCGATATATGGATATAAACTAGGTGTTGCCCCGCCTGCGTTGCGGGACGATGGCCGAATAATGAGCGAGTGTTAGTTAGCTTATTGACACGAAAAACAATTAAATCGAGTCAACCAATTAAAAGAAAACACCTTTATAGTTTTGATATAAAAAAACTAAAACAATGGCAATATTGTAATTTTTAACTGAGGGAAAGTTGTATTTTTTGACTGGGGTAAAATCGTAATTTGCCAAAAGCTAAAGTAATGGCAGTACCGTAAATTTGACCCAGGGGCAAAATTGTAAATTTTAACAGGGGCACATTCGTAATTTTGAACTTGGGGGTAACAACATAATATAAATTTGAACTAAGGGCACATGCGTAATTTTAAGCTGGAGGCAAAAGCACAATTTTATTTTGAACCGAGGCCAAAATCGTAATTTTGAATTGGGGCGAAAAATAGGGGTGTTCAAAACTATCCGTATCCGAAAATCCGATCCGAAATATCCGATATCCGAATCCGAAATATCCGAAAAAGCGGATATCCGAAATTTCGGATATCCGAAATTCGGATATCCGAATTTTTCGGATTCGGATTCGGATAGTGATTTTCAAAATTTTTGGATATTTCGGATATCCGAAATATCCGAAAATTTAATTTTCATTTTTTTTCGGATATCCGAATATCCGAAAATATCCGAAGTATCCGAAAATATCCGAAAATATCCGAAATATCCAAAAACTATCCGAAAATATCCGAAAAATATCCGAAATATCCGAAAAATATCCGAAAATATCCGAAAACTTATATTCGGATATCCAAAACTATTCAAAATATCCGTTTCCGAATATGAAAAAAATAATAAAAAATTAAAAATTAAATAAAAAGTTGGATTTTCGGATATCCGATTAACTATCCGAATCCATATCCGAAATTTCGGATATCCGAATTCCGGATATCCGAATTCCGGATATCCGAAATTTCGGATACGGATTCGGATAGTGAAATCTGGTATCCGAAAATTTCGGATATCCGAATTTTCGGATATCCGGTTTTGAACACCCCTAGCGAAAAACATAATTTTATTTTGAACTGCGAAAAAAACATAATTTTGAAATGAGGGCGAAATCACAATTTTTTAAACAGGGAAAAATCACATTTTTGTACAGAGGGCAAAATCGTAATTTTTAGCTGTGGACAAAAATCAAATTTTATTTTGAACTGGGGGCGAAAAGGTAATTCTAAGCTGAGTGGAAAACCACAATTTTATTTTAAATGGAGAGAAAAATCGTAATTTTGAGCTAGGGACAAAAGCGTAATTTTATTTTGAGCTGGGGACAAAACCGTAATTTTAAAGAGGGACAAAAACGTGATTTTAGAATGGATAAAAAATAATAAACTGGTTGGTCCAATGGGAGAGTGCCAGGCGAAGTCGTAATTTTGAATTGGGGGTAAGAGCGTAATTTTGAGATGGGGACAAAAAGCGTAATTTTATTTTGAGTTGGGGGCTAAAACGTAATTTTAAAATGGATTTAAAACAATAAACGTGTTGGTCCAATGGGGGAGTGCCAGGCAGCTACCTGGCACTATCCCCCCCCCCCCACAACTTGTAAATGTATATGTAGTATAATGACATGGGTTTTACCAAAAATACTAAGAAAACAACAATGGCAGACGCACACACGAATCATCGTCCGACCATCAGCCATGCTCACGCCACTGATGAACAATCACAAGTCACCAACAAGCAAGACACACGCTACACACCACCATACGCACACCGCAAACCTCCGGGCACACGCCACACACTCTTGACGCAAGTAGCTTCCACCAGTAATTTGCAACCCACACGAAATCTAAGAAAAGCCACAAGCCACCTTCAACCAAAACAAACCTCGCACTCCTCCGTACACACTCCGCGCATACACCACACACGCTAAACTTCAGCTCAGTTCTTGAGGATAAGTTTTAGTTCCTGCTATAAATTAAGAAGAAACTCATTGTAACTCCCATCTAATTCCCCTTCATTCCTCTCTCTTCTACCTTATTCTATAACAAGTTTTCAAGAAACGGTTCGATTCTCCGGCAAACCGAGACGCACACAACACCAAAATAACACCATCACTACCTATCTCCACCTTGTTAGTAACTTCTGAGTTCGTCCCTAAGTTCTGAAACCTCTCATATAGCTCCAACCAGTTTCCGGTAAACTTACTCGTTTCTGGCGACTCCTTTTTCGGGTTTCATTATACTTCATGAAGGTATATACGAATGATTTTCTACATATTTGATTATTTACAAATACTTGAAAATGAGTTTTCTAGTAGATTGAAAATTTACCATCAACTGGGGAAAGCAAAATAAAACTTAAAAACCTAGTTCTTTACATTTTAGTTGGAAAAGATGAGTGATAAATTCTTATTTTATTTGTTAAACTATACCCACTAAGTTTGACATTTGACATTTGACATTAACTGTATTCATATCCTCAAATCTATGATACATATTTATATATATTCTTTCACCTTGTTATTATTATTTATAATTACTTCAACATTATTTTTATGGATGACATTTATATAAATCATCAGAAATGGCTTAAATAATTATTAATTATTATTTTATAATGGTAAGAATGGCCTTACGTAAATGAATCTTTAAATTGTGATTTAACAATTTAAATAAAATAAAAGATGATTATTATAATATTATACTTTAGTGTTTTGAACTAATCTTTTTAGTTTACGTCAAGTTTATGTTCTATATGTTCTACTGGTTAAATATATTTAAGACATGTTTAATTTAATTTGAAAATAGAGACTTTTTATATGAGAACCAATGTCCATGTCACAAGAAATGAAACAAATAAACAAGATTTTCCATTAAGTTTACCATTTCTAAACAAGGATAAAATAATATGTAGGATTCTCTGATCGTCTATACGTATTCGGTTATCTCAAATTGTGATCATCGCTTAAGGTACGGATAGAATCCCTTCTCTCAATACATGTCATTTGGCCTTCGGGCATCTGATTCCTGATTTTTAAATTATGCAATAAGTTTATATTATATTATAAAAATGTTACGAGTTTATAAAGTTTACGTGCTTATAAATTTACAAGTTTAAGGTTATGTACATGTATTATGTTACCCAAGTCAGTCCATTTTCTGTGAGGATGACCACAGACCCATCATTGTGGCATAAAATGATGTGGCACCATCCGTGATGGTGAGTTGAGTTCACGGCGACGGCGTCTCTTCTGTTTTAGTCTACGGACTTCTGTTCAGAGGCGTATGGATCGATCCTAGGAAAAAGTAAATAAAGTCTGATATCTGGTGAATGGTCGGTGTGATTTGCCACACTCCATCCATGTCTGGATACATGGGCTAGCTACCCTGTATCAACCTCTGTAATAAAATGAACATTCTGTACTTCGGGTAAATCTGTATATCATATTCTGATAATATTTGTTTAATATATTTTGAATTATGAAAACTTAGTGTTTTTGCTAAAACTAAGGATTTTTGAAGAACTTAGTTTTTTTTTCTCAAATAAAATAAGCCTTTTTTGTTTCCCTCTATCCGCGCACTGGGCAAAACTTTCAAATTTTGCTCAGACGTACGTTTTTGTGTTTTCTTCTTTACGTCAGGTTATCAAGACAATTTGGGACGGGATACAGAAGAATGCTCGAGTATATGAAAAAGACATCGTAGAAATAAATGTATTAAATTAGACATCCTATTTCCATTAAGTTGTTATGCCTTGTAACACTTTCAAGTATAAATGGAATTTTGTTTTTGATCTGACTCTGTAATAGTGACACGTCGACCCGTTTCGGGTTGGGGTGTTACAGTTCTCGATTAGGCAAGGGATAGTGAAACTACCCGGATCGATTCTCTTCTTCAGAAGCTTGTTTTGCAAGACCGCGAAAAGGGCATAATTGGAGATCAAGCGATTGAGACAATCCATGTCAAGTACCAACTACATTTCGTCATCTTGCGGGTTGATGAATTTTGCGTGCCCATTTTAATAAATAAGTCGTTTATTTTAATTAAATTTGAATGTATTACTTTTAATTAAGTAAGGTTGTTTAAAAACATTTTATGTTTTATATTGTTTTGATACTTATTTGGGTAAATTACATTTTCGTCCTTTATGTTTGTAGCGGGTTGCAATGGATGACCTTTAACTTTAATAATTACAGCTATAGTCCTTTATTTAGAAAACTCATTACACCTTAGGTCCTTTAGCACTAACTGTCACGACCCCCGCCCCGGTTTTACCCGATCAGGAGCCGCGGGACAGGAACCCGTGGTATTTATTTAATTAATGCGACAGCGGAAGGTTTTTACAGAATCTTTAAAATGCCTGATTAATTTAATTCATCATTCGGGATAAAACCCCGGTAATTTACAATAAGGTGATTTCATTGGGAAATCTTTATTTTTACAAAACATGTTTCTTTATTTATTTTGAGCCACTTCCTTAAGCTTGTAGTGCTTCGCGGCACTTTTCCTGGATCACAACAGATCACCTGAAATATGTTTGAAAAATATTTTGTCAGCGGGGAAATACTGGTGAATCATTCTTTTTAATAAAATGACGCGTTGTTATAATTTATAGTATTAAGAGCGATTACAATGTTTCTATATCAACCAACTACCCACGGTATTTGTCACTCGACTATCCATTGGTAACCTCATTGTCCAATGGTGTCTGTGACTATGGTCATATCACCCCTTGGCTAACCCGTTGTCCAATGGTGACGGTTATCAAGTAATGTATACAAAACCCCACATACCGGCTGTAAATTGGAGATTACAAAGACATAATCCCTGTAATTATAACTTTGAAAATAACCTGATTTTGAAATCAAAGTTTGATAAAAAGAGAATGACTCACATTGCAGATTTATTCGAGCAGAGTTTAGCCTACTGATAAGCCTGTTAACCTAATTTAACAATAATGCACACGAAACTAGGTTAGTAACTAATACAACATTTACGATAACTCACGAGATTAAATCCTCACAACGAATGACAAAGTGCGATACTTAAACATCCATCGAATTCACGACGAATGACAAAGCATAACCCTAATGTGGGCAGCACTTAAACATCCATTGGATAGTTTAATCGATCGGACATTGAATCGTAGCAGCGATCGAGTTATTACCCTGTTTTGCGGCAGCGATTCGTGATTTGTGTGTGTTTTGGGACTGTTTATACGATATCTCAGTGAATGAATCGAATTTTTACGTCGAACTGAAGCCAGAATTCAAGTCCCAAGCCCCTATATTTATACCTGAAAAACAGCCCCCTCGCGTGGCGCAGTAGGCTTGCTGAGTTGGTCGTTCGTTCAATTTCAATTTACACGTAAAACTGTCAAGATAATACCAACTAGGGTTTACCCCCCCCCCCCTGAGTTTTAGGGGCCCTGATCCTGATTCCGATTATTCTAGAAATTTCAGGGATTATGCAGAATTACTTGGGGGTTTTAAATTAGGGTTTCCTATTGGATAAAATAATATAATAAATAGGACTTTTGATGAGAGTTGTTACACTAACTCAGTTAGATTTTTTAGTTAAGTATGGCATGTGCCTTGCACATGAGGATAGATTAGTAATTTTACTAATATATTTAAATAAATAAATAAAACCAAATTTAAAACAATAATTAAATTAGATGGATTGGAAATTAAAACCTTTGATTTTTTTTGTTTTCATTTTCGAGATAACTTACTAGCTGCTTCCTTTCTTTTTCCCTTAAAATACAAACATAAACCTTAAGTCAATAACCTGCAACTTAGATTTCAGATTTCAGGCGGTGATTGTTGGATTTGAACTATAATTGGTGGTATTTGATGGTGGTCACAGACACTGAATCGACGCCACCAAACCGCATCATGAACTCCGATTGCTCAACACACACAAGCATTGAATCTGAATCATCCACCATTTAACGACATCACCAACTCCCTACGTTCCAGATCTGAATCACCCACCCTTTAACGACATCACCAACTCCCTACATTTCATATCCGAAATCGACAAGGAACGAGAGAGATCTGGATGTAATTTTGCGTTTCAGGTGGTTTGCGAGGGTGTTTGGATCCGGGTTTGTAAGTGTGATTTATGACTTTTGGAGATGGTGATGTTGGCGGGGACGGCGGTTGTGACGAATTATAGTGTGGTGGCTGCGAAGATAGGTGAGGTGGTGGTTGCAGAGATGGTGGTTGTGGTGGCAATCGTAGGAGGTTGGGGTTTTAGGCTGTGGTGGCTCTAGCAGTGGGGAAATATAATAGTGGCTGATGTGGATAACTTCTTTTTGTTTTATTTATTAAAATATTTTTAAAGTTAAAAGACTAAATTACCCCTATGTGATTAAAGTTAACTGAAAATTTTAATTGGGTTAGTGCTAAAGGACCTAGGATGTAATGAGTTTTCCAAATAAAGGATTGTAACTGTAATTATTGAAGTTAAAGGTCATCCATTGCAATTCGCTACAAACATAAAGGACGAAAAGTGTGGTGGTGGTGGTGGTGGTGGCGGCGCGGTGGTGGTGGTTCACTACAACAAAAATGGCTTTTTAGGACCTTTTCTGTGGGACGCTTGTAAAAGAGGGCCCTATAAAACTATTTAATAGGACTAATGAACTTTTGGGGTCCTTTTATAATATACTCTACTAAACCGATGTCCTAAAAAACTATTTAATAGGATGGATGATTTTTTAGGGTCCTATTATCATATAATTTAATAGGACACTTAAAATGTAGATCCTAATAAAGTAGTTTAGAAGGCATTTAATTGTTACTGTCCCATTATGTGGTACTGTATTAGGACACTTGATCATCTAGGGTCCTATTATAACATAACTTAATAGGACACGTAGTAGTTAAGTCATAAATTTTCATTGTTATAGGACCTTTTATAGGCGAAGTCATATTAGAACTTAACTTAATAGGACACTTAACACTTGGGTCTTATAACTTTAAAATTTATAGGACGCTTAATCATTGTGGTGTTATTATAATACACCGTAATAGGACACTTGATATTTGAGTCATAAAAAATTAGTTTTATAGGACGCTTATTCGCTAGAGTTCTATTATAACATAACTTAATAGGACACTTGACACTAGGGTCTTATAACTTTAACCTTTATAGGACGCTTAATCATTATGGTGTTATTATAATACACTGTAATAGGACACTTGATATTTGAGTCGTAAAATATAAGTTTTATAGGACGTTTATTCGCTAGAGTTTTATAATAACACTAGGTTATTCACCCGCTTAATCATGGCCGGTGAGAGGTGGTGGTGGTGGTGGTGGTGGTGAGAGGTGGTGGTGATAGGTGGTGGTGAGTGGTGGTGAGTGGTGGTGGTGGCCGGTGAGTGGTGGTGGTGGTGGCCGGTGAGTGGTGGTGGTGAGTGGTGGTGGTGGTGAGTAGTGGTGGTGGCCGGTGAGTGGTGGTGGTGAGTGGTGAGTAGTGGTGGTGGCCGGTGAGTGGTGGTGGTGGCCGGTGGTAGTGGTGGTGAGTCGTGGTGGTGGCCGGTGAGTGGTGGTGGTAGTGCTGCTGGTGAGAGGTGGTCGTGTTGGCGGTGCTGGTGAGAGGTGGTGGTGGCCGGTGAGTGGTGGTGGTGGTGGTGGTGGTGGCTGGTGAGTGGTGGTGGTGAGTGGTAGTGGTGGTGAGTAGTGGTGGTGACCGGTGGTGGTGGTGGTGAGTAGTGGTGGTGGCCGGCGGTGGTGGTGGCCAGTGTTGGTGGCCGGCAGTGGTGGTGGCAGGTGAGTGGTGGTGGTGAGAGGTGGTGGTGGCCGGTGAGTGGTGGTGGTGGTGAGTAGTGGTGGTGGCCGGTGAGTGGTGGTGGTGAGTGGTGGTGGTGAGTGGTGGTGGTGGTGGTGGTGGTGAGTAGTGGTGGTGGCCGGTGAGTAGTGGCCGGTGGTGGTGGTGGTGAGTACTGGTGATGGCTGTTGGTGGTTGTGAGTAGTGGTGGTGGCCGGCGGTGGTGGCCGGCGGTGGTGGTGGTGAGAGGTGATGGTGAGTGGTGGTGATGGTGGTGGTCGGCGGTGGTGGTGGTCGTGTTGGTGGCCGACAGTGGTGGTGGCCGCCGGTGGTGGTGGCCGGCAGTGGTGGTGGCCGGTTTCGATTAATAAATAATAAACGAGCCGGAACCTGATCTTGAAAAACTACTCACCGGTGGTGGTGGCCGGTGGTGGTGGTGGTGGTGGTGAGGGCAGGTTTTTTAGGTTCAGTCGTTTTTGTGCCTAGATGCGCGCCTTTGGCTTCTTTGACCACATAGGTTTTTAGTGGATCAAAGTCTCAAAACGTATTAGTATTTTAGTTGCTTCTAGACTTTGTTGATTATGAGGATTGTCTTAGTGAATTTAGGTAATCTTTTTGGTGTTTGGATTGTTGTAAGATTAAATTTTCCAATGGTTTTAGGTTAGAAATCTTATTAACATCTACTGAATTGATATCAGATGCCCCCCATGAACAAGTTTATAGAAAAATAATATGTGAAGCAGCGGTTGTGCACAAAGACAACAAGAACAAGCAATTAATATACACAAAACCAAACGAAAAATTAAGTTCTTATGTAGGTCTCTATGTGACAACTCGAACCCTTGACCCTGACCCCGTCGAGAGAAGGGTATTTTAGTATCGTTATTATTACTATTTTTTTATTATTTATTAAATAATAAACCGCAAGGAGAGAAATGTGCCATTTAACTGATAACCCGAGCTAAGAATAAGTAATTTAACACACACTGGTATATGTATTTACCGCTACATTTATTTAATAATTTAAACGGACAAGTTCGTTAATCGATACATAATATTTTTCGGATCCATACGCACAGACCCAAACCCAACCCAACCCAACTCACCTAAACCCCTAAAACCCCACCCTCTCACCCCTCATTTTAATCAACATAAAACCCTAAATACTCTCATCTCTTCAGCCGCACACATGACTCCTTCCCCTTTCCCTCTTTCTCGATCAGAAATTCCGGCGACCGGAGCCATGATTCCGACGCCCCCTCTTCTGTCCGGCAACACTACACCCCCAAACACCACCTTCCCCACCTTGTTCCACACCCACATCAGTGAAGCCATTCCATCCTACACACAAACATCCAGAACGTGCAGAGAACAAGAGAGGGATGATTGCTAGAGAGAGAGAGAGAAACGGCGGAGATGAAAGAAGCCGGAGCCAGTGACGACGGAGGCGGTGGTGGCCGACGGCGACGATGGCCGTCGGGCCACGGCAGTGATGGACAGGCTTCGGATTAGGGCCCGACTCGCACAACGTGTTGTTCTGGTTAGAGTTGCAGCGGTAGAAATATCGGCGGTGTGCCGTTTTCCGGCAAGATAACGGCAGACGTGATTGATGGTGGTTCTATCAGGTGGCGGTTGCGACGATGTCGACGGGCTCTCGGATGACGGCAGAGCGGTGATGGTTCTCGAGTCTCAGTCCAAATGAAATCAGTGGAGGAGGAACCCCAGGACAGCCGCATACCCTTTCCTTGCTTCGTAACCCCTCGGTCAGTGAATGTTCTAAAACTGTTTTGCATTCTTTTGTGCTTCTTGACTTTGTAAATGACTGTGAAAGTTGGAATGAACTAGTGTATGCATTGTGCAAACGATCTGATTTAGAATTGATTGATTGGAATAATGAATGTTGTTTAGAATACATAACAATAAAATTTTAGATAATGAACTGTTATAAAAAGTCTGATGATTGTTGACCGATTGGTTGTTCTAAATTCCTTATGGGTCTTGGTCGATTTTGGTTTTTGACTTGGTTACATAATAAGAATTGATACAACAGTGGGTTTATTTGGCTAAAAATCTACGGTTTGTTTAGAATGCTGATGACTTAATCTCATAGTTTTGGGTCGAGTGTTACGTAGTAATTAAGACATCATGTTTTGGAGATAATCAGATGATTATATGCTAAGTCTCGGTATGATGTTAACGTGGTAAATGATTCGGTGTGGTAATTAATTCCATGACGGGTTAGTCGTAACATGCTCAGAATGTGCAACAATAATTGGTAAATATTATATAAGTTCGGGAATTTGAATTTGGAACTATAGTTTATAATTGTAGATTAACTCTGATAATTTAATTATTAAATCCCAATCCATTAATAATTTATTACGTATTATGATCATTATAATAAACTACAACATAATAGGATTAATACTATTATAAATTATTAAATGGTATCGTTATCAAATAATAAAATCTTGGGTGTTTATAATTTGCATGGTCTGTATTTGGGTTGTTACTAGAATCGTTCACCGTTAATAAAGCAAATTAGGAGTTGGTGTTTGAAATATTTAAATGGTGTTTTGATTGGATGGAATTTGACAAACATACTGTTTGAATAAATTGAATTGTCGCACACTCAAAGTGTACAACCCCTAGTGCCCATCGTGCAAGGATCTTACCTGACCCGTTTGCCAGGTCTACTTATAAGCACTGATCCTGATATGAATTGGGCATCATGTACCAAGAGTAAAGGTAGGATTATTGTGTACAAGATTGTAAACGTGAGATTTTTAAAAACCAATTTTCCTTAGTTTTTCTATAAAAATGTTAGCCTGCTAGTGTAAAACTTTATTAATTTTTTTGTAAAATAATTTTTTGCACTATTATGACTAGAGTTTAATAAATATTTGTTGAAAATAAAATCTAGGTCGGAGATGAAGTTTTCCTCAAAAACATTCTAAACTCTACCGAGACTGTAGCAAGAGGAAGGGTTCAGCGCTTGGACCCAAATGATCTAGTTGGTGGTACAGAGATTCGACCACAATGGTGTGAGGTAAACGTTCAAGTACCAATAAAAAAAATGAAAACTTGGTAAGACCATATGGTTTATTTTCTACAATTCAAGATTGTATTGGTGCATCCATCGCATGGCCTTATCCATTCATCTCGGTAAGTATTTGTTAAACTTGTGATACAAATAATTTTAATATCATGGAACTTAGTGCTTATACATGGATGGTTTATTTGTAGGTAGTCCATGTTGTTTTAGGCTGTGGTGGCTCTAGCAGTGGGGAAATATAATAGTGGCTGGTGTGGATAAGTTCTTTTTATTTTATTTATTAAAATATTTTTAAAGTTAAAAGACTAAATTACCCTTATGTGATTAAAGTTAACTGAAAATTTTAATTGGGTTAGTGCTAAAGGACCTAGGATGTAATGAGTTTTCCAAATAAATGATTGTAACTGTAATTATTGAAGTTAAAGGTTATCCATTGCAAATCACTACAAACATAAAGGACGAAAAGTGTAGTAGTGGTAGTGGTAGTAGTAGTAAACAAAAATTTCAAATCGTAAAGTTTATCTAAACTAAAAAGCATTGTTTCACTTAACAGTAGATAAACATGCATATTAGTAGTGGTAGTGGTAGTGGTAGTCGTAGTCGTAGTGGTAGTCGTAGTAGTCGTAGTCGTAGTAGTCGTCGTAGTAGTAGTAGTCGTAGTAGTAGTAAACTAAAATTTCAAATCGTAAAGTTTATCTAAACTAAAAAGCATTGTTTCACTTAACAGTATTTAAACTTGCATATTATTTGTTGTTAATGTTATTATTGTTAACTATGAGAAATTATATTAAACAGCTTATTAATCAAACCAAAATTTTAAAATAGTATTAACCTAATTTAAAAAATAATTAACAAAACCATTTTGATTTAGAAAGATTTCTTTTTAACAATAGATAAACCCGTGTAATACACAACGTTTTTAAAGATATAATAATTTTTTTATTATTTGCTATATAAAATTAAATTTATTCAACCCGTACAATAAACAGAGTTTTTTTTAAATTTAACTTTTCTATTATTTAATGTATATAATTACATTTCTTTCACCCGTGAATACACAAGGTTTTTTTAAAATATAACTTTTTTATTGTTTGTTATATAAAATTACATTTATTCAACCCGCACAATATACGAGGTTCTTAAAGATATAATTTTTTTATTTAATGTATAAAATTATATCTATTCAACACGTGTAATGAATGCGGTTTATAAAAATATATTGTTTTTTTTATTTAGTATATAAAATTACATTTATTAAACTCGTGTAATACACGGGGTTCTAACCTAGTATTATATATAGAAAAAGTTAAAGTACTTAGATATACAATTTTATCTATGCATATTTTTTTTATAACCATACGTGCGTCCATAGTCATAATTATATTGTGATACATATTTTCTAATAACATACTTACGGATTATTAGATATAATCTAAATATTTTTTTGTAAATTAAAATTGATACCTATCATATTGTTTGAATTTGAAAAAAAAACTATCATATTGTTTGAATTTGAAAAAAAAATAAGTTGGGATAATTGAAGACAAATAATATTAATTTATTACTTAATTAGTATAAGATAAGTATGTAAAAAATGCGAGAAAATAGAAAATTAGAGGGCTCCTGTTGCTCTATGCTTTCAAACCCAGAAAGAACAGATGATAAGGAAAGCCAAAACTGGTTCAGAACAGTTGATCTTCATAAGCAGTGCTTATACAAGATTCTCCCCTTGACAGTTGTTATCTAGCAATAGATAGACTCCAAAGCACTGATCAGCACAACAACTGTTAGCCAAAGAACTGATCTGATTTAAAGACTGAAGCTCTATCTACTGATGCCTCCTAAGTACTGTTGAAGACCAAAGCTCTGCTCATCCAAAGAACAGATGACTCAATGAAGAAAGCACTGATGCTCATCATCAGTGCTTAGGCTACAACAGTGGAATGAAGAATCAGTTGTTTAATGCAATCAGTGTCTATGTAATCAGTGTTTGTATAGAACAGTGTTTAGAGTTTGTTAGAAGGTTAGATGTCACTTACATGGTGACGTCAGCAAAAGATGCTCATTGATTTGTCTGTACTATAAATAGAACAGTACTCTGTACTGTTCCATTAGTTCTTTCTTCACAAGTCATTCTGTACGAACAAATCACTGAGCTCAGGCTGAGGGGGAGTCTAGTGCATGCATGCAATTGTCTTGTTTATTGTAATTGATACAATCATTCGATTCAATGGAAAACATGTTTGCTTATAACTATTCTTCCTTGATTGTGTAATCAAAGTTTATTTCCATATTCCGCTGCATCTAATCCTCTGTTTCATCTTCATTTATAATTAAACTACACAATCTAAGAAACTCAGATCCTAACAATTGGTATCAGAGCTTTGGACAGTCAAATTTGATCTAACATTGACGTAAAAGTTCAAAACACTATGATATAAGTTTTTAATGTTTCTCTTTTTTATTTATAACGTTTAGATTTTAGATTTTTTGTTTATATTATTGTGTCTTTTTATTTAGAACTATGAGTTTTTTATATTTGCGTCATTGTGTTTTTTTAGACCTAGTGCGTCTTTTTTCCTCGACATTATGTTATATTTTGCGATTCATTGTGTTTTTGTACGTTTCTTAGATTTAGGAGACTTTATTAGGATAACGTTGCCCATAATAATACCCAAATATAATCAGTGTTTAAGGTAGATAAGGTTAAATTACGATTTTTGAAAAAGGCTAGGTGACACCCGTCAAATCGCGCAGTCCAACCTATTGCCAACCTACTAGTTTGGTGAAAGTGCGTCAATGATGTGAAGGTAAGCCTAACAGACCAATAAGATAGTGTTTATACTTTTCTAAAGTCATTTATCTTTGCCAACATATGTATTCCATATTTATCATAACGTATGTCGTAGCCCATGGCTTTATAGCCTAGTGGCATCTTGGGAGTGTGATATGGCTTTGGGACTAATAGGTCATGGGTTCCATTCCCACAAAAGGGGGTTTTCCCATATTTATTGGGTTTCCTCGTATAGACATTATGCCTAGTGGAGATGGATATAATCGGGTGGTTCTGCTGGTGGCATGATGATACTCAAGTTGTCCGTCAGTGATTTGAATTTCCCTTTCAAAAAAAAAAAACTTATGTTGCACACAGTACGATTGAATTTCTCCAGAACCATTCGAGCCTTTAATCCTCTATTTAGTTCTAGTATGGCACAGGCAAATCGACTATGTGAGGATACTATGCTTCACCATCAACAATGGGAAGATAAAAGCATTTTCCCTCTCTCACGTCATAGATTGTTTTCCATTCATGGTAGAAAATAGTGTACACCACAAACATAAAGAGTGTTAACAAGCATTCGAATCCATTATTGAAAGTAATTGTTACAGCCAACTCAACTTTCAAGCTCTAATCATAGCTTTTAACGACATTAGCGACCTGAACAACGAAACCAAGAGCAAGGGCGAAAAGAACCATCATCAATGAGGCCTGTAGTCTTTTGCCTTTCATTAGCTTTGCAGCCCACCCTATTGCTTTAAGACTACTGGAACCTTGTTCTAAAATCGAAACTATCAAACTTACCATCCAAAGGGTAGCGGCGTAAAAGTAGCAAAATGGGGTCGAATGAATGTTCACTCCTAGGAACATAAGCCCCAATGAATTTACTGCGAAGAAGGCGGTTATGCCAATAAAGATCGCGTAGAAAAAGGCGATGCCAAAAGATAGAAAAATCAAGTTGAATGTCACACTCCGACCTACAATAGATAAGGTACGGGGCATGATGATTGTCCATAGGTTGTGACACTATGATATGTTTAGATATTTAAAGTCACCAAATTTAATATGTCACACATAATCATAGAAAACATTTTACATATTCCATACATTTTTCAAAAGATAAATAATTATGAACAAAGGTCCAGTTTATTACTAAGTCATGTCCTACGTGTCTTTGCCTTCAACTCTATCTACTACTTGTGTACCTGCATCATGCGTAAAAAGGTTTTTTGTCAACAAAATGTTGGTGAATAGATCTAGATTTTAACTAAAATGTTTTACTTTATTAATTGATTTGTTTTACTTAGAAATCTTTTTAAAATATATTTAACATTCAATTCCATGTGTTGTAGAAAAAATTGTAATCACCACAAGCATAACAACAATCAACAAATCATCGCAACCATAAATATAGATAAAATAGAAACAATAAGACTCAAAGACAATAGCATGCATTAGTCTCAAGCCCCGAAGAACGAGTCTAATACTTGTGGCGATACTAGGCTACAACCCATGGCCGTGGGGAACCTACTCAGCCAGGTGGATCCACGTGAAACCTGTGACACAAAGCGAGTAAACACATAGATACACATATATGCAACGATAGATACTAGATATAATCGAAACAATGAACGCGATACACATCGAGATACATTGACTTTGTATGTTATTTAATCAAGTAGAAAACAATGGAAAAGATGACACATGATACACCCCAAAAATACTTAATGATTAAAAAGAGGAGAGAAATAGATCTATTCACTGGTTGCGAAAAAACGATCCACGAGAATGCACCACACGAAAAGGAACGGTTTATATCTAAATAATAACCGTAACACAAAATATACGAAATACCAAACGAAAGGATACCTATTGCTTGTGGGAAATTAGGTTCTCCTATTTGGGGCCTAAATTGTATAGAATAATCATTCAACAAAAATAACCAAACAATCTATCTTTGTTTCTAGAATTATTACTTATGGCAAAATCATAGATTTACCATTTTAGTTGGTTTTAAATATTTTAATAATGCCAATAATTAAATAAGTTCATGGAACTCATCTAAAATTTATATATATTAAAGTTATAATTAATTTTTTTATCAACAATTTTATAATGTGATTTATTTGTTTAAACAATTTCACCAATTCTTTTGATTATATCATAACCATCGAAAATTTTAGAGAAATTCCATAAAAATTCTATAACAATTATATAACCTCTAAAATGCAGTGGAAATATTTATAAATTTTATTTATGACAATCTTCTATTTTTAAATAATTAAAACATATATGAATATTAACAAATCCAAGTTAAATTCACAAATTCTAAAGAATTGTAGAAAAAATCCATAAAAAAATTTATTGTGTTCATATCACCTGAAATATTTAGTAAAAATATTTGGGGAATTTATTTATAATTTTTTTTATTTTTAATTGATTAAACAATTAATGAAAACATGAATAATTCACCAAAAATCCATACGAAATCTAAAAATCACCAAAAATTCCACAACACATACTAACATGTTATATAACAGTACTCTACCATCAATTTCATCAAAACACAAGTCTAAACCTAAAAGCCCCGAATTCTATGAACGAAAAACCCTAATTCCAACTAGGGGTGAGCAAGAAAACCGAAATAACTGAACCGTAACCGAATAACCGAAATAACCAACCGAATAACCGAAATAACCAAACTGAAAAAACCGAACCGAAACAAAAACCGACGGTTCGGTTTTCGGATTTTTAATAACCGAAAATTTCGGTTCGGTTTTTGGATATCCATTTCCAATAACCTATAAAAACCGAACCGAACCGATAGGTTACAAGGCCCAATCCATATGTTTTATGTTTAAGTTGGATCTGTTAGCCTTAAGCCGTTAACCCATCCTAGTTATTAATATGTTAGCCTTTAATCAATACTAGTAGCCCAACCCAATACATAACATTAATAAAAAAACTCATTAATCCTAAATCAGATTTGAAAGTTGAAACCCTGGAGGGTTACAAGTTACGTACTTGATACGCATTGAAGTCTCCCGCTCAGACGAAGACGCTTCATTCCTCACTCCCGCTCAGACGACGACGCTCCTGTTTCTTCTCAGGCGAATATGCTTCTGCTGCTCTCAGATCAATCAACGTTGCTTCTCCGTGAGCAATTTGTTGTATTTTATTTTGTTATGTGGACTTGATTCTTTGACTTGTCGAGAAGAACTGGTGCTCTAATAGTTGAATATATCACATATTGTTATCTTGTTGATGCTTTCTTTGAGCGTGGTGCAGTAATTTAGTGTTTACACATATAAAAATTGGAGTTTAGATGTGGAACGGTTATCTCTTTCGTGTTCGTATTCTGCTTCGTATGCTGTATCTTCGTGTTCTTCAACTTGAGATTTCGTAGGACTTCTATGGCTGACCACTTTAACATGACATCCTTTTCTTCCTTAGCTTTCTTGCTGTTTCCTGCCAATGGAGTAAAACAACAAAAAAGTGACATGTTTCTTGAAAACCCCTAAGAGATAGAATCAGATACTAAAAACCCACAAAAAGAGACCCGGGTTCGATCCCACGGTCCACCATTTTATTTATTTCACATGAGTAATAATATACCTAATCATGAGTAATAATATGTTTTTTTACAGTAGCTTATAATGTTGAGAAAATGTTGATGGAAAATATTTAAAGATTTAAATACTAATAAAGGGTGATTGTTTTGTAAATTTGTGTAAATGTAGATGGAAGAACCAGATAGCACGCCACCAGTTATAGATGTGGAAAAAGAAACATCAAACGAACCAGTCAATCGTGTTGATGAGCAAAAAGTGGAGCAAGAGAAAAATGAAGGTGGTAGTAAAAGATCGTTCGTGTGGGATCATTTTACATTTGATAAGGTTATTCAGAAAGCAAAATGTTCTTATTGTTCAAAGTTGATGGCAGCCGGTTCTAAAACTAATGGTAGGAGTCCCATGCGTAATCATTTGTTGAGAGTATGCCCCAAGTCACCACTTTATAAGAAAGTAGATTTAAAACAATCTAAATTAAGCTTTAAGCCTAAAAGTTCGGTGGAAGGCGGTGGTAGCTTGGCTTCACATTCTTTTAGCCAAGAAAAATGTAGATTGTTTCTTGCTCGCATGTGCATAAAAGATAACCGTCCATTTAGTATAGTCGATGATGAGGGATTTAGAGAATTCGTATGGGAGTTAAATCCAATGTTTAAGTTTCCTTCTAGATGGACAATTGCTAGGGTTTGCTTTTTGGTGTTCCAAGATGAGAGAAGGAAATTAAAAAAAGTTTTAAGAGATCAAACTGTTTCTCTTACAACTGACACATGGACATCGGTTCAAAACTTTAATTACATGTGTCTTACCGCACATTGGGTTAACAAAGATTGGGTTTTGAGGAAGAAAATTCTAAACTTATGTCAAACAACAAATCATAAGGGTGAGACAATAGGAAAACTTGTTTATCGTTGCTTACAAGAATGGGGCATTGATAGGGTTTTTATGATAACCGTCGATAATGCTTCATCAAATGATGGAGCAATTAAATTTTTGAAAAGAATGCTTAAAGGTCCCCATTCTGTGTTAGACGGCAAGTATTTGCATTTGAGATGTAGCGCTCATATTATAAATCTTGTTGTCAAGGATGGTTTAGAAGAACAAGTTGATTCCATTGCTAGGATTCGAAATGCGGTACGATATATAAGATCATCTCCTTCTAGGTTTCTAACCTTCAAAGATTGTGTTGAGAATGAAAAGATTGCTTGTAAAAGGAAGCCATGTCTTGATGTGGATACTCAATGGAATTCAACATTCTTAATGTTGGAAACGACACTTAAGTTTTCAAAAGCATTTGAGAGGTATTTCGTAAGATTTTGTATAAAATTTTTATTTGTTTGGTTTAATACTAATAATGTAATATCTTACTATGTTATATGTCTTTTTGTTAATAGGCTTCAAGATGTGACAACTGCCACTTTTTGGTAAATTAATTACATTTAAGGCAATGAATTTCATTATACAAATACGTGATTAGAATATCCGAAATACATGATTTCATGATATACATCTTAGAATACTTATGGAATATTTATTTATGATGCACATGATTCATTTTTAGTGGTTACATTTGAAATAGTGTAAACAGTGCATCGAAACAGCTAGAGTAGTGCCTAGTAAACTAGCGTGCTGACAAAAACTCAGGATCCGCAGAAACTAGTGTAACGATATTTTTAGGACTCATACGAAAGTCCAACATCAATTATACAATAAACCCTACTTGGAAATGCAAGGGTTTGGTCTAATATATTACCAATGTCCGATAGCACAAAAACTGCCCGAAAAATGCCAAAAAGCACCAAAAGTGACCATTTCAATGTTTTTCTGCAAAATTCAGCATTAGTATTTTTACTACAAAGTGCAAAATGGGTTGTTTAAACTCAAATTCCATATGAAAATACATAGGGAACATTATATAAATATATAACCGAATGTTTCCCTACAACTTTCATAAACGAACCTTTCGACTATCTTCTTGCAGAACGAGCGACAAAAGACTATCCGAACTACAATTTGACATATGTAGGGAACTAGTGAACATTATTTTTGGTTATTTTCATCCTATTTAGGATCATTCTAAGTCTTGAAACAACTTGAAACTTGGTAATATATAAAAACCTAAACATTTAAACCTTTTTACCTTTTAACCATAACAAATAACTACCATTTCATTTTTACCATAAAATGACCCCCCCCTCATGTGAACCGTAAACAAGTGGGCCCCCCCACTCTTTGTTTTTTTTTTATTTTATATAATGAATACTTATCCAATACTTAACTGGATTATGAGGTGGATGGTTTAGTCATGAGGTGGAAGATGTAGTGGCATGGTTATAACATCTTCTCATAAATCACAAACACAATTACTTCTCACTTACACCTAAATTTACACACACTTAACAAACTCTTTCAATCTTCATATCTTCATCTTCATATCTTCATATCTCACCAAGAACACCATAGAAAACCCACTTCATCATCTTCATTTTTCTTATAATCAACATGGATTTTCATGGCACATAAGAAGATCTAAAGCACCTACAAGCTAAAGCAACCTTTTTCATTCATCCAAGAGTCTTCTAACAACAAGATCTTCATCTTCTTTGGATCTTAACATCATCTAGATCATCCCTAGCCTAGAGCTAGAAGTGAGCTTCTAAATTTATTTTTTTTCTTCTTACTTACTTAATTATGTTATGATTATTATTATACTAGTAATAAACAAAATAATCATACATAATAATATGAAGATACAAAGAAGCAAAAATACAAATCATGATATGTATATGTTTGTTTATGTTGTGATTAAAATTGTTATTTGCATATTTGATCTTGTTGAGATGATTAAGACATGTATAACTTGTTAGATGATGTTCTAAAAATATGATCTAACAAGTATACATGAATATGTTAAAGTTTTTTTTTAAACTTAAAAGGTAAAAGGATGATCAAAATTTATGGTGTAATTAAATTATCTAAGGTTTTTATTTAAAAAAAAACAAGACTTTTTACAAGATTATAAAAAGTAACATACAACATGAGATGTTTATAAAAGTTGTTCAAAACTAGAAGTAAACTTTGTTTTTGAACTAGTTAACATATATTATGAGCAAGTTCAAAACCCTGCATGATTTTGAGATCATCTTGATAAGATTATGTTATAAATCTTATTAGAAATCTTATGTATATTGTTTATAAAACTTATGAGTAAATTGTTGATGTTGATTTTAAAAGAAAAAGATATGTTTATTAAACATGGCAAAGTGATTAAAACAAAGGTTATATGGCAAATTTTTCTTAAAAACTTGATGTTATAAAAACTATCATTTTGGTTAAATCTTTACAAGATTTACAAAGATTTAAAGAAAGATTTTTATAAAAAGAAAAGATTAGATAAATATATATTTTTTTGAGAAAATATATATTTGTTCATTTTAACAAGTTATGTGATATGTAATAATTTGTGTATTAGTTATATATATCAAAGATAGGAACTTGATTAAAATGGTAATAATAAACTCAAGACATCTTATAATTAAAGACATATTACGGACAATATGAACGATCGGACATAAATTATGGTCAAAACGGACGACGGACGAACTTATGGACATATTACCAATCCGAGGACTTAATACGACATCTAGACGATCTTTCGACACGGACATAAAAATTACGTTACCATTAACAAAATTCAGACATTTTGAAAACTTATAAAAACTATTATGTTTTATTTCCTAAAAAGTATAATTAGTAAATTTTTATAAAAATGTTTTTATAAAAATGAAAGACTTATATTTTTCTAATGGACTATAATTTTTATATAAATGGGCTAAGCCCAATACCAAACTTATGGGCCCAAAAGCCCAACACTATTTAAGCCAAACACTATTTAAGCCCCACACTATTTGGGCCCAATATCATAATTTTTGGGCTAAGTCCAATGACATAAATTGTAAAGAAATACAAGTATACGATTGATAAATACTAGACACAAAGTTCAACGAACAATAAAGACATACAAGTCTTACACATATTTAAGACATAAGACTTGTACTCAAGTTATTTACAAAGACCGAAGTGTCTAACAAATATAACAACGATTGTAGGTCGCAACATTGTTCAGGACTACCGCACGTGAAATCATATTTACTTCTACTCACTGAAGCGATACTGTGAGTTCATGTCCCCTTTTCGTCTTAAATACTTTTCAAGCTTTACAACTATCGGGAAAAATACATGTACAATAGTATGATAAGTCAAGGAATGAAACACCTTAGATCATGTGAGAAATTAGGGCCATAACTAAAGCACCATTAATCCAAGTTTGGACCAAGGAACAAAAGGGTTAGATCTAATGGGTTTTGGCGAGCCCCACTCATGGCCATTCATTTGCCTAGGAGTGCGTTTGTTGCCCTACGACATGGTGTCGATACAATTAAAATCGTCTAGGGTTGGATTGCTTCCTATTTCGTCACACATATTAATGTCCTTGCAAAACATTAATAATCACGATTTCATTGACGCTTTTCATACTATGTTTGATTCAAATACAAATACATTCTACATTTTTCGGATGCTTCATACACAACTAAACTACATGAACTCGCTCAACCTTTGTTGATTTTTCTACTTAAACATGTATTTCAGGGAATTAGTGGACCTTGTCAGGGATTCTAATTCAGGAAACAAGTATCAAGACTCCGTGCCATCTTTTGAAGGGTTTATCTATTATACTGCCGCTTTGCGGTTTTATAGTGGACAAAGCCTTAATGTTTAAAACTTTCGTTTTGGATGTATGAAATAATAACAACTTATTTTCTTTGAATGGTTTGTAAATTATAAACTTAATGTATGTTGCGCATCTTTTGAACAATTATGGTAATGGCAATGGAGTATGTTTTATTCATCTAGTATGTTTACTTATATCGTTATGCAATGAGAACCAACGGATCACACCTCGCGCTTCCGCTACGAGCAGGGTGTGACACAAGAGGTGGATCTAAATTATAGAACATATTTTCATAGTGAAGTTGCCGATGAAGTGACAAGTACAAGGAAAAGAAAAAAAAAGTGATAGAGTTTTGGGGGAGCCGGATGAAGAAGATTGGGAAAATGCGAGGTAAATTATTTTTTAATATGAATCGAGAAGTATTCTTTTAATCTGATACAATAAGTATTCTTTTAATCTGATATAAAGGTGTTTTTCTTTTAATTTGATACAATAAGTATTCTTTTAAACATTCTGATTTGTTTATCTTTGTTTTAGGCTATTCATGGAATTTTTGAGGATATTTTTTGATATGACAAAAAAGATTTCGGGGTCTAAATACGTGACTGCAAATTGGTTTTTTGTTGAGCTTTCTAAGATGCGCTCAAGTATAGCAAGTATGTCTTTAAGTATGATCAGAAAAAGAGAGACATGGGTTTGTCTATGAACACAAAGTTTGAGAAGTATTGGGATAATCTAGACAACATTAACCATTTGTTATATGTGGCACTAGTTCTAGACCCCCGAAATAAGATGTCATATCTTGGATATTCTTTAAGTTTGAAACACGGCAAATGTTCCCCAAAAATCAAGCTAATCAAGGATCTAGTAAAGGAAACATTAATGGAGTTGTATGATCATTATAAGCTAAAGGTAGCTAAAACAAAGAAGCAACAAAGTACATCGTCATCCACACCTAATTTGGTTGATGATGTTGGATATGTTGACCTTGAAGATGGATATAAGAAACATTTAGAGGAAGAAGGTGAAGAAATGCTTGATGATCATGAAGTTGAGATTTACATACGAGATGGAACGGAAAAGAGGGAGGAAACATTTGATGTTTTAGTTTGGTGGAAGGCAAATAAGATTAAGTTCCCCATTCTATCTGAAATTGCGAAGCATGTTTTAGGAATGCCAATCTCAACCGTTGCATCTGAGTCGGCTTTCAGCACCAGTGGTAGGGTGATTGATAGGTATAGGAGCTCTCTTACTCCTAAAACCGCCGAGGGATTGATATGTGCCCAAGATTGGTTACGGTCTACACCAACGGATTTACAAGACCTTTACGTGCATGGTGAACAACTAGAGATTTTGGTTGAAGCTTTGGAAAAAATGGAAATTGGTAATACCATTTATAATTTATATGTTCTTATTTTTTTACTTAAATATTAATATATTTATGTGCGCTTGTGTAGATTGCATATCCGGAAAGAAAACGCCAAAAGACTCAATTGTTGAAGATGATGAAGGCGAAGATGAAGATTGGGACTAACGTCTAAAAGTAGAACTTTTAGCGTTTTTGGTTTAAAACTTTGTTATGTAAAACTCTAGCCACTTTTTGTAATGTTGTGGCTTCACGTGCGGTCTACTTCAGTTTTGGGCGAACTTTAAGATGCTATTTTGTTGGATTTAAACCCTTATGTTAGTGGTTTGGGCTCTATTAAGTATTAACATTTGCTTGGCCAACCAGTTGCTATTTCGCTAATGGTTTCATTTGTATTTTGTTTATGGTGTAATCATTAATGGAAATCCTTGTTACTTGCATGTTAGTTTTTAGTAATATTGCATAGTTCACAATATCTTTGCAGCAACTGTTACTTGCATGTTTCTTATTAGTTTCAAGTAATATTGCATATCACAGTTTCCCAGCAACAACACAGTGAAACTCAACAGGAGAAAGAAAAAAAATGGTTATTTAACCGAAACCGAAAAATAACAGAAAAAACCAAACCGTAATAACCGAAACCGATCGGTTATAGAAATGTAAAAACCGATAATAGCGGTTACGGTTTCGGTTTCGGCTCCAAACTGAACCGAACCGGTCCATGCACACCCCTAATTCCAACAATAAGTAGATTCAGATTAGACAAGCCTTTAATCATTGAAATTGACTGAGAGCTTTTGTAGAGGATGAAAAATAGATGATACTTACTTTGGAGTTGTAGGATCATATACAAGCAGCTATCTTTCTACAAACTGTAAGAACCAACAGTTTAATAACACGTGCCCTTAATTAAAAAAATGATGTAAGGGTATTTTAGACTCTTTGTACCCTTTTGTTTATATCTAATTCAAAACAATAATTAAATTATCCTTAAATTCATGAAAGATTAATTCAAATCAAAATCTTTTAATTTATTCTTCATCATCGAATCAACACAGTAATCAACATCATCATCAGAACTGTAATCAGCATCATTATCAACACCATAATCAGCACATCGTTAACATCAGCACCTTAATCAGCACGGTAACACCACCGTCAGGACATCCGACGGATACACCCCACACCAGCACCGTCAACACATCCCATAATCAGCATAACACTGTAATCAACACATTAAGCAGCCCGTAATCAGCACAATTTCATGTTTTTTTTTTAATTTTGTTTACGGTGTGTGTCGGGTGCATTATGTTTTTCTTTATATTTTAAGCCTTTTTTTAACACATTAGTCAAGTTTTAAATTTATAAAACACGATATTCTACTAACACTAAACACACACATGGGCAAGTGCACCCATCGTGAGCGTAGTATAGCGTTGGTAAGGTACCGAGGTCGTCCAAGAACACAAGACCTTTTAATACCGGTTTATCCTCAACGTCTAATCAAATCAAAAGTTTTAGAAAAGATTTTAAACATGAAAAATGAAAACTAAAATGCTGAAAATAAAAGTAAAAAACAGATAGACAAGATGAATCACTTGGATCCGACTCGCCTTTAATGTAACCTTTGATGATTTCTGCACTTTTGCACTTTTTAAGATATTATCTTAGTTATAGTAGTAGGCCCCTATTTTGAAAGTGATGTTACCCTCAACCCAGTAGTTTGAGTCAGCAAGGATACAATACTAAAGGGTCGGAATATTGAAAGATAATTAATTAAGTTATTAATGCGTAATGTGGTAGGTCCCTCTTTTGAAGGTGACGTTACCGTCGGCTAAGTGGTTTGAGTCAGCAGGGATACAATCCCAAGTAGCCGGGTTAATGTATTAATAGTAGTTTACTTATGAGGGGATCAAGCCATTCACACCCCCGCCATCCAATACCAGTGGGTATTGAAGGGGGTCCTAGTAAGCTTGACCCAGGTCCTTGTAGGATTTATACACTGAACAAGGCAAGAACCTTACCAAACCATTCCCTTAATCCCAGACCAGGTAGCCAACATATCTCTATATAGACCGTAGAGATATGAATGGTGTAAATCTTTTATTCTATATAGACAGTAAAATAACGCCAAGACACCACAGACAAATGATAAGGAAGTTTCACCTTCAACATAAGAAACTAGTTATTAAAGTTATTAATACAAAACCAAATAAAAACTGCGAAAAGATTAAAAATCAAAAGTATTACACTAAATGCTTGGCTTCACCAAGTGATCTAAGAGACTTAGGCAAACATGGCCTTTGATTGTCAAGAACTCTTACTATCAATCTTGGATCCCGAGACTACTACACACACTCTAAGATGGATGATGGTGGTGGATGTGGGTGTTGTGATGGTGGTGGAGTGTGGGTGAAGTGGGAGAGAGGTTGTTTGCCAAGGGATGCCTTTGAAAAAGTGAACCAAGCACCCCTATTTATAGCCTGCACAGAAGCCCGGACACGGCCCCGTGTCCATTGGGCACGGCCCCGTGTCCATCCTTTTTTTCTTTCATCATTAATTGCAAATGTTCTGCATTATCTTCACACGCCCCCGTATTCGCTGGGCACGGCTCCGTGTGCAGAAGCGTATCTATACTATCAAGATTTGCTGGATTCTGCGAATCTTAGCGTTGACCACGAACCGTGTTGAGCTGGGCATGCCCCCGTGCTGGGAATAGAAGCTTCTATGGCTTTGTCTTTTCTGCAGACATCTGGCCACACCCCGTGTCCGCTGGGCACGGGGCCGTGGTCAGCCTTCTGTTTCCTTGTTTTTGCATGGGAAGATGCTGTCGAGGGGTCAGGCATGCCACGTTTATTCCTTTTCTTTGTATTTATGTTAGATTTGGCTGCATATTTGTTCCTTTTGTTCAATTACGCTCATTTAGTCCTGAAAATACAAAAGAAAGACAAAAGCACACTTTTTCCAACAGTAGTACTAAAAAGGGTTAGTTTTATGCCTCATTTGATGTAATTTAAATGTTGCATTTTACACACATCAAATACCCCCACACTTGAATCTTTGCTTGTCCTCAAGCAAAACTCTTTATAATGTGGCCTACACGCCCAAATGGAATGGGTATTAGAGAAGTTTTGTGTCACACCCTGGCTTTGCGGAAGCGTGGTTAATTTGGTGTGACTTCTTAATACCATAGCTTAACCATAACAAAGCTATATGAAATAAAACCATGCAAGATCATCCATTTAATTAAGTTTTGAAAACCAAATACAACAACATTGTCTTAACAATCACAAACATCAACATGACATAAACACAGTTTAAGGATTGTGACTTGTCCAGGAAAGAGTCACATTCCCCAAACCCGGATGACCTTGTAACTAGTGCAGCGGGAAAACGTGTCATACCGCGCCAGATCCTTTAATTCCCTGAAATACATGTAAGTTGAAAAATCAACAATAATGTTGAGCGAGTTCATGTGTTTAGTATGTGCGCGCGAATAAACCTTTGTAATCATTGCAAGTATGAATGTTTTGTAAACTCTGGTATGAAAGCGAATAAGGAAACATATCAGTTAATGTGTAACCACATGGTCCAACCTGCGGGCGCATGGGAGGGGATAGGACAAGGTCACCACATGGTCCAACCTTAGGGCGCATGGGTGGTGTTAAGTCCAGGTCACCACATGGTCCAACCTTAGGGCGCATGGGTGGTGTTAGGACGGGGTCACCACATGGTCCAACCTGCGGGCGCATGGGTGGGGTTAAGACAAGGTCACCACATGGTCCAACCTGCGGGCGCATGGGTGGTGTTTGTTATGCTCAAATAGGCCTATCACTCGTATCCCTCGATCGTACTACGAGGACTAATGTTCTTAAGGTTTCACCTACCCAATCACATAACCTAACAGTTCCTTCCTTAGCTGACCATACCATGTAAGAAACATTCGTAATCATAGTAACATGTATTTCACCCCCGCAGGTAAAAACTGAAAACAGTTAAGAGAAAAGGGGGACATGAACTCACAGTGGTGCGTCTCTACCAAGTATGCCTCCAAATCAATCAGCTGTGTGACGACCTACACGTACTAATTCTATTAGACGGACGGCCGTGCCTTAGCTTTATGGTTTAAGTTTTTGGGAAATAGTTAGGCAACTATTTCGTGTTTACATTATGTATATACTTGGTAGTCATCTTCCTTCCCAAGGATGGGGGATTTAATACATGTGTGTATAATTTCGAAATATATTATTAAGTCTCACTTAAAATATATTTTATTTCCAACTTCAAAATATAAATATTCTTCTCAAAAATATTATACTTTAATACATGTGATTTTCCCAAAATAATGCTTAGTAATATTATTTTTACCCTAAAAATAATATTTACGTAGTTCACAAAATAATCATAAACACTTATACAAGTGATGTTGTGAAAAATATATACTAAATATATATATGTATCACGTTTTATTTTGTGAAATCCCACCTCCGATATTTTGTAAATAAGTTCTGGCGAAATCTATAATTTGAAAACAAGTCAAAATGTATTTCTAACACTCATAGTGAAAATATTTCTAAGTGTTAGGCTTTTTGGAAAAATTTCGCCAGAGTTTCCTCTGTAACTGGAGGTGGCCACGCTTTCAAGCGTATCATTTTCTTTTATAAATCAAATCAACCATTTTTCTTATTCAACAACAACTTTATTCCAACATCAACTTTATTCCAACATCATACTAGTTCAAAAATATCGCGAACGCATGAACTTGTGGGTTGTGTAAATGTGTGTAGTAACTTCCCATTATTTTTAATAGATCTTTCCACTTTTATAAATGAGGTCGGTTTCTCGGAATTCTTATTTTTACAGAAAATGCATTTGTACATCTTCTAGACAAAATTTCAAAAGTAATTCTCTTGTTAAAACTTTTTGTCACACAAGTGTTTACACACTTGTGGGTTCATAAAAACATCTTTAGTTTATGAAAGACCCGGCTTCTAAAAATATGGTTTCTTTTGACACTTGGTCCTTTGAAAATACCACTTGTAGATCCGTAGATCTACTAGTTTAGAACCCCATTTTATAAGAAAAATTGTTTTTACACAAGTTCATGGTTATAGGTAGTGGTGGTCTTCATCTAACCACTCCTCACACTATAACATACACTAGGTCATGTTCCATGAACATGACTTAGCCGGGTTAGATGACGATCCGAGCTACTACTAGCATAAATCAACACTAAATAATCATAATAAAACAAGTCTCACAAGTTTTACACAAATATTCATCTATTAACCCCTTTGTTTATATTATTTAGTAGACTTTTACCATGTCTTTTTGTGTGTTCGTAGATTTTAACCGACAAAGTTCCTTTTAACCACTTTAAAATAGATCAAGTGTGTGTTTTAAGCAACTTACTACTAGCTCGAGGCTAGGGAAGAAACTAGTCGGAAAACGCGTGGTTAATAGCGTTGGGGTGTGGTCCTTGACGATCCGCAAGCACCGGGTCTCCTCATATGCGATCCTTCACCCTTGGTTGTATATTAAATTGCAAGATGGAAAAAAAAATAATAATAATGGTGGGTGTTGAGTGCTCTCGGCCGAGAGTAATGAGAGGGGAAAAGAAAAACAATTTCTTTGTTGGTGAATTGTGAAGTGAAGTATTATCCCACATGTTTATTTATAATACTTTTTCCATTATTAACCATACAATATCATTATCCTCCAAATAATATGTAGCCTTGATATCAAGCATTGAGATTATTATAATAAAAAGAATTGGTGGTGTGTTCCCTACAAGGGGAGAACTGATCGGATGGTGGTGGGGTAGTTAGTTTGTTTTGAAGTGATTAGTTAGTAACTAGTTTATTTGGTTAGGAATTAATATTTGTTACTTGTGTGTTAGGTATTATGACGGGTGTTAGGGTATTCGGGGACCCTAACTGGCTCAGAAAAAGAAAAACAATGTAAATGACAATATTTTTATGTCCCGGGTTAAGTCCGTTGTACGGTTGGATATTACTCCGTTAAAGTGTTAAATAGGTATTTAAAGTGTCGTTAATATTTCTTTTTAGTGACACAGTTTATTCCCGACACTTTGGAAAGTGTCTAGTAATATTTTTCCAACTTTTTGCACTTTACTAGTTTAGATAAATGCTGAATTTTTATTTAAAGTGCAGGATTTTGTACTCAAAGTACGTTTTAGGCACATCCGGTCACTATAATTATCACCTAGTGACGCAGTTCTACAACCCTTATATCCCTACACTCACCACTAGTGTAGCAACTATCTCAGGCTCTTACAGGCCTTAGAGGCAGTACCTGCCTGGTGCTAGTTATAACAACACGTTTAATAGGTTATCCGTTCATTGTGCTACTGTGCGTTTGGTGCATCGCGGTTGTCACTACAGTTCTGTATGTAAATAGTAGAGTGACAGCAATTAAAGTATGATGCAAGTAAGTACATGTATCACTATTCAAGTAGCAGTTTATCCCCAATTTCAAGTAAGCACAGTAATTAAGCAGTAATTATATATTAATTAAGTCGTTCGGATACCTGGTTTAGTGAGGGCTGTCACATTCTCCCCCCGTTAAATAAATTTCGTCCCGAAATTTTAAGTTCTGCTACTAGATGCAGGGTTCTTAGGAAGTAAGTGGGGGTACTTCTCTTTCATTCGGTCCTCACGTTCCCAGGTGTATTCAGGACCATGCCTGGCATTCCAACGAATTTTGACGAGCTTGACACTGCTCCGGCGGGTCTTGTTTATTTTCCAATCCGTGACCTCAACAGGTTCTTCTGTGAAGTGGAGCGTGTCGTCAACGTGAATCTCGTCGGTGGTAATGGCAATGGTATCTCGAATTGGACTTTTCTTCAGGTTGGATACATGAAATGTATCGTGAGCTGAATGGAGTTCAGCAGGTAAGTCCAGCTTGTATGCTACTAGTCCTATTCTTTCCAAAATTCTGAAAGGACCGATGTAGCGCGGATTTAACTTCCCACGCTTTCCGAAGCGTGCCACACCCTTCTAGGGTGATACTTTTAATAAAACCATATCTCCAACTTGGAGTTCCATATGTTTCCGGTTTGGATCTGCATAGGCTTCCTGTCTGTGGCGAGCTACTTCGATGCGTTTAAGAATCTGCGCGATCTTGTCTGTCGTCTCTTGGACGATTTCGGGACCAGCAAGCTGCCTATCACCTGCGTCAGCCCAACATAAGGGTGATCGGCACTTGCGTCCGTAAAGGGCTTCAAATGGCGCGACACCAATACTGGTGTGGTAGCTGTTGTTGTACGAAAATTCGACCAAAGGTAAATGTTTATCCCAGCTACCGCCCAAATCCATAACACACGCTCTCAGCATGTCTTCCAAAGTCTGTATCGTTCGCTCGCTCTGGCCGTCAGTTTGCGGATGAAACGCAGTGCTCAGATTCAATTGTGAGCCAAAGGCTTCTTGGAAGGATTGCCATATCCTTGACACAAACCTTCCGTCTCTATCAGAGATGATCGAGAGAGGTACTCCATGGCGTGCGACGATCTCTCTCATGTAAATTTCCGCAAGTTTACTAGTACTGTCTTTCTCTTTGATTGGCAGAAAGTGTGCGGACTTTGTTAGGCGGTCAACTATCACCCAAATCATATCATGGCCTCTTGGCGTTCTTGGCAATTTCGTAATAAAATCCATGGAGATTTGTTCCCATTTCCACTTGGGAATCTCAGGTTGTTGTAGAAGTCCTGAAGGCTTCTGGTATTCGGCTTTAACCTTAGCGCACGTTAAACATTTGCTCACGTACACAGCAACATCGCCTTTCATCCTAGGCCACCAATAATAATCCTTGAGATCCTGGTACATCTTATCCGCTCCAGGATGGATAGAGTACCGTGATTTGTGAGCTTAATCAAAAATGACTTTCCTTAAACCACCAAACAGAGGAACCCAAATCCTTTTCTCGAAGCATAACGTTCCTTCCTCGTTTGGTACCAAAAGCTTCTCCATCCCACGGAGATATTCTTCTTCAAGGTTTCCTTCCTTGAGAGCTTCCTTTTGCGCGGCACGAATGCGCAAGGAAAGATCGGTTCGGACAATCATTTCCAAAGCCCTAACCCTTATGGGCTTGACTCTCTCTTTACGACTTAGGGCATCGGCGACTACATTCGCCTTCCCTGGATGATACTTTATCTCGCAGTCGTAGTCGTTCAACAATTCAACCCATCGTCTTTGCCTCATATTCAACTCCTTCTGGTTGAATATATGCTGTAGGCTCTTGTGATCTGTAAAGATTGTACACTTTGTACCATAAAGGTAGTGTCTCCAGATCTTTAAAGCAAAAACCACTGCGCCAAGTTCCAAATCATGTGTGGTATAGTTCTTTTCGTGCACTTTCAGTTGACGCGATGCGTAAGCAATAACCTTTTGTCGTTGCATCAACACACAACCTAATCCTTGACGCGAAGCGTCACAGTATACCACAAAATCATCAGTACCCTCTGGTAGAGCTAAGATTGGCGCATTGCAGAGCTTATCCTTCAGTGTCTGGAATGCTTCATCCTGTTTGATTCCCCAATCAAACTTCTTATCCTTCTGCGTGAGGAGCGTCAATGGTTGAGCGATCTTTGAAAAATTCTCAATGAATCTTCGATAATAGCCAGCCAAACCCAAGAATTGCCGAATCTCGGTTGGCGTCTTTGGCGTTTCCCAATCCTTGATCGCCTCGATCTTGGTTGGATCCACGTGGATTCCATCTCCATTTACCACGTGCCCAAGGAATTGGACTTCACGTAGCCAAAATTCGCACTTGGAGAATTTGGCATACAGCTGTTCCTTCTTCAGCAGCTCTAGAATGGCTCTAAGATGCTGCTCGTGTTCAGCCTTCGTCTTTGAATAAATTAAAATGTCATCGATGAATACAATCACGAACTTGTCCAAGTACGGCTTGCAAACTCTATTCATCAAATCCATAAAGACTGCAGGTGCGTTTGTCAAACCAAACGGCATAACAAGGAACTCGTAGTGTCCATAACGAGTTCTGAAGGCTGTCTTTGGGATACTCTCTCCTTGTATCCTTAACTGATGGTATCCAGATCGAAGGTCGATCTTTGAATAAAAGCTTGAACCTTGCAGTTGGTCGAATAGGTCATCCATCCTTGGCAGAGGATATCTATTCTTGATCGTCAGCTTGTTCAGCTCCCGATAGTTGATGTTTATTTGAAAATCATCATCCTTCTTTTTGACGAGTAGAAATGGGGTTACCCCAAAAGGGAATTTTGGTCTGTTATCTTCCTTCTCTACCCATTTCTAAAACTTCTCTGTCAATCCTTGCATCTCCGAAAATGTAAGTCGCTACGATGCAACGACTACGGGTGCAGTGCCTGGAATTAGATCGACGCGGGATTCGACTAATCGTTGAGGAGACGATTCCGGCAAGTCTTCGAAGAAGACTTCGGGGTATCTTCCAATCACAGGGATATCTTCGAGTTTCGGTTCTTCGGCTTCTTTTTCCACGACATGAGCCAAGAATGCAACACATCCTGTGTGCGAAAATTTTCGTGTCTTCTTTATCTGATAATCCGTAGGAGCGTATCCTGCTCCATGAATCACAATCATTTCTCCGTTCGTCGTCGGGGCGCGGATGACAATCTCCGCCGGGTTGTTCGACAACCAGTCCATCCCAATTATCACATCGAAGCTTTCGTTAGGCTTGTTCTATCGAGAACTGGGTATCTAGGTTACTTACTACTAAAACAACTATATTTTCTGAAGCTAAAATTTGACAATACTGTCAAATAGAGCATAACATTGACTATTATGAGACGTACCGATATCCACGCTTGGATTCTATCCCCGCTGTTGAGCTTTCATCCACGTGCCTGAGTGTTCTTAGGGCAATACTTCCTGAAATGCCCCACATCACCGCAATTAAAACATGCTTGGCCACAGTCTTGATCGTCAGCTTCCCTGCCTTGATAGTTGTTGTCGTCGTTATTTCCTCCGCGATTTCCGTTACCATCTTGACCTCTATTTCCATGTTTAGTACCTTGCCGACATGTTTCCTTGACATGTCCCACCTTGCCACAGTTACCACATTTTCCATATCTACACCGCCCGTTATGGGGTCGTCGACAGTTGTCGCACTTTGGTAGGATACCCGTGTACTCTTTTCTCTTTTTGGCCTTGTCGTTGCTACTCGACTGGGTACCCTGTTTGAAATTTGCCAACTTCTTCTTGTTGTCCCCAGATGACTCTACATGAGTCTCCTTCTTCTCCTCAGAGGTTGAAAATTTGTTCATCCTGACTGCCTCTTCCGTCAAGGCTATACTTAGATTGATGGCCTCAGTGATTGTCGCAGGCTTGGAGGAGGTTACCATACTTATGATTTGAGGAGCTAAACCCCAAATGAAGCGCTCGATTCGCTTGTATTCTGGTGTAACCATGTAAGGAACGATACGCGATAGAACTTGGAACTTCTCCACATACTCAACTATTTTTGGACCTTCCATCTTCAAGTTCCAGAACTCAGTTTCTACTTTCTGGCTTTCTGTTCTCGAACAGTACTTTTTATGCATTAGTTCTTTCAGCTCGTCCCATGATAAAGCATACGCAGCAGTCTCGCCCATTGTCTGAACCTGAAGTTTCCACCATGACAGAGCCCCATCTCGGAACAGCCCGGAAATGTACGTGACCTGATCTCTTGGGGCGCATTTGCTTGCACGCAAAACAGTGTCCGTCTTCTCAATCCAGCGTACGAAGGTTACGGCACCCCCAGTGCCGTCAAAATGTAGGGGCTGGCAGCCTAAGAACTGCTTGTAAGTGCAGCCGTTGGGTGGGTTATTTCCTGAGGTACCTCCGTTGCGCTCGGAGTGATGGGCCTCGTATTGTGCGATGACTGCAGCAATGATTCCCTGAAGTTCCGCCTCGTTGGTGGGTATGCGTACATCCCGTCTTGGAGGCATCTTCTGAATGATGATCGTATGGGTCAGGTCATATTAAGTAAAGTGTACGTAAGGATACAACAATATCAACACATAACATCTCATGTTATAAATAAATCAATCACATAACATCTCGTGTTATAAATCAATCACCCATATTGATAGCCTCTGCAATGGTTGAGGGCTTCGAGGTAGTAACCATACCCCTGATCTGGGGTGCAAGTGTCCAAATGAATCGTTCAATCCTTTTGAACTCTGGTTTGACTAAGTAGGGGGGCGACCCTAGATAAGTCGTGCGATCGCTGGACAAGTTCAGGAATTTCTGATTCGTCCATTTTCAAATTCCTGAACTCCACCTCAAGCTTCTAAATTCCAGTCCTAAAACAACATTTCTTCTTAATCGTTTCCTTGAGCTCGTCCCAGCTCAGTGCATAAGCAGCGTCTGTGCCAAGGGTCTGAACCTGGAGGTTCCATTAAGAGAGTGTGCCATCTAGAAATATCCCTGAGATATAGGTAACACTCTGTTGGGGCGAACAGTTACTCATTCTTAGAATGGAGTCGGTCTTTTCGGACCAACGAACAAATGCAACGGCGCCTCCTGTTCCGTCAAAGTTCAAAGGCTTGCAGTTCAGGAACTGTTTATAGGTGCAGCCAGTTGGAGGGTTATTTCCAGTAATACCATCGTTGTACTTAGAGCGGAGGGCTTCATGTCGTGCATTTATCTGTGAGATGCGTTCTTGCAGCTCGGCTTCTGTCCTTGGCAACGTACTGGTGTTTGTGTCACGCCTGGGTGACATTCCCTTTTGTCGAAGTGGTGTGAAGCGGGTTAGACAACGTTTCAATTGTCTATGAGGTGTATATAGCAACATAAGCCATCATGTAATCACCCAATTTCACACGCAAATATACTCACTGTATGAGTGGGGAAATAAATTTCTGAGCCTTCACATAGGCTTGCCAATTTGGCTTGTTGCTCGTATTAGAATGAACTTGAGGCTATATCGCCTTGGTCATTCGTGTTTTAGTTATTTCCTGCTACATTGGTTTTCATTAGCTTGACCCGCAGAGTCCACCAGGATTCCTGTGCACTACAAATCGTTATTACGTGGGCCCCCGTAATAATAAATTGTCTTGCACAGTTACCCCAAATTTTCTCTCGTCCAAGCAGATGATCAATCAAGGAGCAATAGTAGGTGCATTGGCATGAACAGGGTCATGCTCCAATGCGGGGTCAGGAGCAACGCCTGGCTCAGGGGCCACGGCTAGCTCCGAATCAAAAACTCCCTCTCAAAATCAGCTGGATCAACAAACACAGGGGTCGACAGGGGCTACAGGATCCCCCAAGGGCTGGTCTAAGTGCATGAACTCAATGTCATGGTCTGGATCAAAACCAGGTGGAAGAACAAGATCACCCTTAATACGGTGATCAAACTTAAGGCTGTGGGCGGGAACCGGTGCAGCTGATGATGCCATATCGGGGTCGGCGTCGTGTGAGTGGTGCTGCATTCCCTGTAAGTGCGAAGATGCGGATGTCAGAAACTCAAATGAGTCTGGGATAGGGGAATGGACACGAGTTTCCCCTACAGGTGCGTCCACATGCAGTAGTCTAATACCAGCCGTAATAGGGCCCTGCCCTCGAATGGGTCCTCCTCTAGTAGATCGTCATCGTCTTCAGAGGCCACGTCGGGGGGCATATCATCAACAGGATAAGCGGCAAGGGGCACAGGAGCAGGGATCACCGCGAGTGGCAAACTCCCAACAAGATGGCCATCAGTAGGCTCTGCTACGACTTCAGGCAGCGCAAAAGGGCTGAAAGTCGTCATTGTCTGTGCCGGTAGTATCGGAAATGTACACCTCGTGCTTCGATGAAACTATGTCGTCTGATACTATGGCCACGGGATTCGTAGTGTCCATCTTTCTAGTACATGATGAAAGCATGACGTTTGTAACACAAACACATATACGTATAATAATCAATCATATAAACATGTAAGTCAATCAAATAATTCCCCTAGTCTCACTAGCCAATTTCTCCCAGTCTTTAAGACTGCTCTATCCTCCACCTCGACCTCTTAGATCGAGCCTCGGTCCCCTTGACCGAGCCTCAGCCTTCATGACTGAGCCTACTCTTCCTAGCCTCACTAGCCAACTACCTCGGTCACCTAGACCGAGCCTCGATCCTCCAGACCGAGCCTCAGCCCTCCAGGCTGAGCCTATAATAAATCAACGTGCTCAACTACCTCGGTCACCTAGACCGAGCCTCGATCCTCCAGACCGAGCCTCAGCCCTCCAGGCTGAGCCTATAAATAATAAAATGTGCTCAACATCTGTTTGTAAAAAGTTTTGGATCTGGACTTAAGTGGTATGCAGTAAAATGTTTTCGTGAGAGCCCTAGTGATCATAGTCTAGACTCGAGAAAGAATCCTAGTTCGCTATGATCAGAGCTCTGATACCAAGCTGTCACACCCTGGCTTTGCGGAAGCGTGGTTAATTTGGTGTGACTTCTTAATACCATAGCTTAACCATAACAAAGCTATATGCAATAAAACCATGCAAGATCATCCATTTAGTTAAGTTTTGAAAACCAAATACAACAACATTGTCTTAACAATCACAAACATCAACATGACATAAACACAGTTTAAGGATTGTGACTTGTCCAGGAAAGAGTCACATTCCCCAAACCCGGATGACCTTGTAACTAGTGCAGCGGGAAAACGTGTCATACCGCGCCAGATCCTTTAATTCCCTGAAATACATGTAAGTTGAAAAATCAACAATAATGTTGAGCGAGTTCATGTGTTTAGTATGTGCGCGCGAATAAACCTTTGTAATCATTGCAAGTATGAATGTTTTGTAAACTCTGGTATGAAAGCGAATAAGGAAACATATCAGTTAATGTGTAACCACGTGGTCCAACCTGCGGGCGCATGGGAGGGGATAGGACAAGGTCACCACATGGTCCAACCTTAGGGCGCATGGGTGGTGTTAAGTCCAGGTCACCACATGGTCCAACCTTAGGGCGCATGGGTGGTGTTAGGACGGGGTCACCACATGGTCCAACCTGCGGGCGCATGGGTGGGGTTAAGACAAGGTCACCACATGGTCCAACCTGCGGGCGCATGGGTGGTGTTTGTTATGCTCAAATAGGCCTATCACTCGTATCCCTCGATCGTACTACGAGGACTAATGTTCTTAAGGTTTCACCTACCCAATCACATAACCTAACAGTTCCTTCCTTAGCTGACCATACCATGTAAGAAACATTCGTAATCATAGTAACATGTATTACACCCCCGCAGTTAAAAACTGAAAACAGTTAAGAGAAAAGGGGGACATGAACTCACAGTGGTGCGTCTCTACCAAGTATGCCTCCAAATCAATCAGCTGTGTGACGACCTACACGTACTAATTCTATTAGACGGACGGCCGTGCCTTAGCTTTATGGTTTAAGTTTTTGGGAAATAGTTAGGCAACTATTTCGTGTTTACATTCTGTATATACTTGGTAGTCATCTTCCTTCCCAAGGATGGGGGATTTAATACATGTGTGTATAATTTCGAAATATATTATTAAGTCTCACTTAAAATATATTTTATTTCCAACTTCAAAATATAAATATTCTTCTCAAAAATATTATACTTTAATACATGTGATTTTCCCAAAATAATGCTTAGTAATATTATTTTTACCCTAAAAATAATATTTACGTAGTTCACAAAATAATCATAAACACTTATACAAGTGATGTTGTGAAAAATATATACTAAATATATATATGTATCACGTTTTATTTTGTGAAATCCCACCTCCGATATTTTGTAAATAAGTTCTGGCGAAATCTATAATTTGAAAACAAGTCAAAATGTATTTCTAACACTCATAGTGAAAATATTTCTAAGTGTTAGGCTTTTTTGGAAAAATTTCGCCAGAGTTTCCTCTGTAACTGGAGGTGGCCACGCTTTCAAGCGTATCATTTTCTTTTATAAATCAAATCAACCATTTTTCTTATTCAACAACAACTTTATTCCAACATCATACTAGTTCAAAAATATCGCGAACGCATGAACTTGTGGGTTGTGTAAATGTGTGTAGTAACTTCCCATTATTTTTAATAGATCTTTCCACTTTTATAAATGAGGTCGGTTTCTCGGAATTCTTATTTTTACAGAAAATGCATTTGTACATCTTCTAGACAAAATTTCAAAAGTAATTCTCTTATTAAAACTTTTTGTCACACAAGTGTTTACACACTTGTGGGTTCATAAAAACATCTTTAGTTTATGAAAGACCCGGCTTCTAAAAATATGGTTTCTTTTGACACCTAGTCCTTTGAAAATACCACTTGTAGATCCGTAGATCTACTAGTTTAGAACCCCATTTTATAAGAAAAATTGTTTTTACACAAGTTCATGGTTATAGGTAGTGGTGGTCTTCATCTAACCACTCCTCACACTATAACATACACTAGGTCATGTTCCATGAACATGACTTAGCCGGGTTAGATGACGATCCGAGCTACTACTAGCATAAATCAACACTAAATAATCATAATAAAACAAGTCTCACAAGTTTTACACAAATATTCATCTATTAACCCCTTTGTTTATATTATTTAGTAGACTTTTACCATGTCTTTTTGTGTGTTCGTAGATTTTAACCGACAAAGTTCCTTTTAACCACTTTAAAATAGATCAAGTGTGTGTTTTAATCAACTTACTACTAGCTCGAGGCTAGGGAAGAAACTAGTCGGAAAACGCGTGGTTAATAGCGTTGGGGTGAGGTCCTTGACGATCCGCAAGCACCGGGTCTCCTCGTATGCGATCCTTCACCCTTGGTTGTATATTAAATTGCAAGATGGAAAAAAAAAAATAATAATGGTGGGTGTTGAGTGCTCTCGGCCGAGAGTAATGAGAGGGGAAAAGAAAAACAATTTCTTTGTTGGTGAATTGTGAAGTGAAGTATTATCCCACATGTTTATTTATAATACTTTTTTCCATTATTAACCATACAATATCATTATCCTCCAAATAATATGTAGCCTTGATATCAAGCATTGAGATTATTATAATAAAAAGAATTGGTGGTGTGTTCCCTACAAGGGGAGAACCGATCGGATGGTGGTGGGGTAGTTAGTTTGTTTTGAAGTGATTAGTTAGTAACTAGTTTATTTGGTTAGGAATTAATATTTGTTACTTGTGTGTTAGGTATTATGACGGGTGTTAGGGTATTCGGGGACCCTAACTGGCTCAGAAAAAGAAAAACAATGTAAATGACAATATTTTTATGTCCCGGGTTAAGTCCGTTGTACGGTTGGATATTACTCCGTTAAAGTGTTAAATAGGTATTTAAAGTGTCGTTAATATTTCTTTTTAGTGACACAGTTTATTCCCGACACTTTGGAAAGTGTCTAGTAATATTTTTCCAACTTTTTGCACTTTACTAGTTTAGATAAATGCTGAATTTTTATTTAAAGTGCAGGATTTTGTACTCAAAGTACGTTTTAGGCACATCCGGTCACTATAATTATCACCTAGTGACGCAGTTCTACAACCCTTATATCCCTACACTCACCACTAGTGTAGCAACTATCTCAGGCTCTTACAGGCCTTAGAGGCAGTACCTGCCTGGTGCTAGTTATAACAGCACGTTTAATAGGTTATCCGTTCATTGTGCTACTGTGCGTTTGGTGCATTGCGGTTGTCACTACAGTTCTGTATGTAAATAGTAGAGTGACAGCAATTAAAGTATGATGCAAGTAAGTACATGTATCACTATTCAAGTAGCAGTTTATCCCCAATTTCAAGTAAGCACAGTAATTAAGCAGTAATTATATATTAATTAAGTCGTACGGATACCTGGTTTAGTGAGGGTGGTCACATTTTGGGCTTGTCTTGACTGTCGGGAATTCAAGATCTTTATTGGGTTTTATTTTTATGCTATTTACAGTCTTATTCGTTATGATTTATTTAGAACGTTTCATAAGAGAAATTAGTTATTTAGGCATAACATGCCTCTTTAAAATTCCATTTATATACAAGTTCACATACATCCCGGGAGATCACTCAACACTTGGCCGAAGATGTATTTTTGTGAAACACTCGAGACCGGCATGGAACTTACTTCTACCTTAAGCTTGCCAAACAATCAATCCTCCTCCTTTTTAACTATAAACCTTTGTAAATATCAAGTGGACTTGGGGAGGGGTTAGACTTGGGTTAAAGGTAGGTGGTTTTGGGTTAGTGGTTAGCAAAAATGGATAAAAGCGTAAAAAGCATCGGTTGTCGTAAAACTTTTTGTTTTTGTGACTTTTATTTAAACTAAATACTTTCAAACAAAGTTTCTTTGAGGAACTTGTTTGTTTATCGCGAGGCTTTATTTCTCTTCTTTTTTTTTCTCTTTTTTTTTAATAAGGAACGTCACAAGAAAACCGAGCTTTTTACTAAAAAAGGGGTTTAAAAGAAAAAGGGTTTGGTGGGTGAAGGGTGTTTGTTTTATGGGTTTAGAAATGAAAAGGTTTAGGCTCAAAGGGGTTAACTAGGGGGATTTTGGGTAGGTTAAAATAAAAAGAAAAATAATGGTGTTGAAAGGAAAATGGGTTAGTCCTAATGCCTCCATCATTTACTTACTTGGGTTTAAGTTGGTAAGGACCGTGTCACGGCCCCCGACCCAGTTTTACCAAGTTCAGAAGCCGCATGACAGAAACCCGTGGTATTGGTGTTTAATTTGGCAGCGGAAATTTTAACAGGACCGTTTAAACTGAAAACACCCCATTTATTTTATTTCAAGTTTCGGGTCAAACCCCGTAATTTACAACCGAGGAATTTCACTGGGAAATTCCCTAATTACAAAAACATGTTTATTTTATTTACTGAGCCACTTTCTTCAAGCTGTAGTGCTACGCGGCACTTTTCCTGGTTCACAGTGAATCACCTGAAACATGTTTAAAAAGATTTTATCAGTGCGGAAATACTGGCGAGTCATTCAATTTGCATAAAACGACACATTGTTATAGATTACAGTATTAAGAGCGAATACAATTACCACTATCTTACAATTATCTGGTCCAGTGTCACACAATTTGTGATTATGGTCATACCACCATTGGGTCCTTTCACCCAATAGTGATGATTATCACTGTTTAGGTCCGTTCACCTAAAAGTGATAAAACATCAGTAATGTGCACAATACCCCACTTACTGCCAGTAATTTAAGATAACAAAGACTTAATCCCTGTAAAATATAACTAGAAAACATTTAGGTATTGTAAAATACTTTTGATAAAAAGAGAATGACTCACTTTGCAAGTTTAACTGGACAGAGTTTTGCCTACTGATTTAGCCTCATAACCTAGTTAAATAACAATGCACATGAAACTGGGTTAGTAACTTAATACAACATTTACAATAACTCACGAAATCAAAACCCTCACAACGAATGAAAAAGTATAGCCCGGATTCGGGCAGCACTTAAACATACATCGGATCGGTTTCAATCGATCGAACATTGTATCGTAGCAGTGATCGAGTTATTACCCTGTAATCGTAGCAGCGTCTCGACGCTTAAACACTCGTTTTACACAGAATTTTGACGTTTTTGAAAGAAATTTTCGACACAGAAGGAATGGCCATGCAACGAGCAATTTATAGCTGAAATTTGGGTTTCTCGCGGCCCGCGTAGACCTGAAGGGTGATCCTTCGCGGCCCGCGAGGGCCACCCTAGCTACGGCTAAGGCTGCCGTGTCACAGTGTAGGTTCGCCACGTGTCTGACACGTAGTCTAACGCGGCCCGCGGGCGATTAATAAATTTGAATTTCTTGATTTTTTATGGAATTTAGGGTTTTAGGGGTCCGGGTTTTCACTTACGAAGTGTTGCGGGACATTTTTGCAGATCCTTACATCCTCCCCACCTTATTTAAAATCTCATCCTCGAGATTTACTGAAATAAGTGAGGATACTTTCGCTTCATTTCTGATTCCAACTCCCATGTATACTCAGTTCCTCTTTTCGAATCCCACTTTACCTTAACTAGCCCCAATCGTTTGTGCTTGAGGAACTTGACCTTTCTGTCTTCTATTTGGAGCGGTTTCTCTATAAATTTTAACTTTTCATTTACCTCTATGTTTTGAAGAGGTATTACTAGGGATTCACCAGATAAACATTTCTTAAGATTAGATACATGAAATACATCATGTACACCGGCTAACTCTTCTGGTAGCTGTAAGCGATAGGCAACTGGTCCGATTCGTTGGGTAACTGCGAACGGTCCTATGTACCTTGGACTTAGTTTTCCCTTCTTGCCGAACCGAACTACTCCTTTCCAAGGAGAAACTTTCAAAAGTACCTTGTCTCCAACTTGAAATTCTAACGGCTTGCGTCGGTTGTCTGCATAACTTTTCTGGCGATCGCGAGCCGTTTTCAGTTTTTCCTTGATTTGAGTTATCTTGTCGGTGGTTTCCTGTACAATCTCGGGACCCGATAATTGACTTTCTCCTATTTCTGCCCAACATACTGGAGTTCGGCACTTTCGTCCATACAGTGCTTCGAACGGGGCAGCACTAATGCTTGCATGATAACTATTATTATAGGAGAATTCTATTAACTGTAAGTGGTCGTCCCAGTTTCCACCGAAGTCTATCACACATGCCCTGAGCATGTCTTCGAGGGTTTGGATCGTCCTTTCACTTTGTCCATCTGTTTGGGGATGGTATGTCGTACTTAAATTTAATCGCATCCCCATTGCTTCTTGGAAACTTGTCCAGAAATGTGAAGTGAAACGACTATCCCTATCTGACACAATAGAGAGCGGAACTCCATGTAAGGATACTACTTCATCTACGTACAACTTTGCTAATCTTTCCATGCTAAAGGCTTCTTTCATGGGTAGGAAATGAGCTGATTTGGTTAATCGATCAACAATCAGCTAGATTGCATCGTTGCCTTTTCTTGTATTGGGTAGTTTAGTGACGAAATCCATGGTTATTAGTTCCCATTTCCATACAGGCATTTCTAACTGTTGAAGTAAACCTGAAGGTTTCTGGTGTTCTGCCTTGACTTGTGAACAAGTTAGACACTTAGAAACGTATCTAGCTATCTCCTTTTTCATTCCTATCCACCAGAAGTTATTTCTTAAATCTTGGTACATCTTATTATTACCAGGGTGCATTGTATACCTAGATTTATGAGCTTCTTCTAAAATCTTATCTCTTAAACTGCCGTGCCTTGGTACCCAGATCCTGTTCTTATGGAATCTCCAAATTCCATCAGTCCCTTGTTCTAGTTCCTTTATTCGTCCTTTCATTCCTTCAGCGTCATCATTGATTGCTGTTTCCTGAACATTCTTCAATTGTTCCATTAAATCTAATTGAAGATTTAATCTAAGTGCACGAACTCGTCTTTGTTTCTCATGGTACTTACGACTTAGGGCATCTGCTACTACATTTGCCTTTCCTTCGTGATATTGAATATCACAGTCGTAGTCACTTATAATTTCCATCCATCTTCGTTGCCTCATGTTTAATTCTTTTTGCCCAAATATATACCTTAAACTCTTATGAACCGTATAGACAGTAAACTTACCTCCATACAGATAATGTCTCCAAATCTTAAGGGAAAAAATTATTGCTCCTAACTCTAAGTCATGAGTCGTATAATTTTCCTCGTGCTTCTTCAACTGCCTTGATGCATACGCAATTACCTTTTTGCGTTGCATTAGCACACATCCTAATCCCAACTTAGAAGCATCGCAAAATACTTCAAAATCTTCTGTTCCATCTAGTAAGGCTAGAATTGGGGCATGTGTTAATCTTTGCTTCAAGATCCATCCTAAAGGCTTCTTCTTGCTTAGGTCCCCATTCAAACTTAACTGTTTTACAGGTTAACTTGGTTAATGGAACAACTATCTTTGAAAAGTCCTTAATAAAGCGCCTATAATACCCAGCTAATCCTATAAAACTTCTAACTTCGGTAGCTGATTGCGGGACCTTCCACTTTATGATCGCTTCTATCCTGGAGGGATCTACGTGAATACCTTCGTGATTCACCATGTGTCCAAAAAATTGCACCTCCTGTAGCCAAAATTCACACTTCGAGAATTTGGCGTAAAGCTTTTTCTTTCCTTAACAGAGTTAAGAGTGCATGTAGGTGCTCATAATGCCCGTCCTGGCTTTTGGAATAAATAAGTATATCCTCAATGAAGACAATCACGAATTTATCCAAATACGGTTTACCGATCCTATTCATCATGTCCATGAATGCTGCAGGGGCATTTGTTAATCCAAAGGGCATGACTGTAAACTCGTAGTGACCATACCTAGTCCTGAAAGGAGTTTTAGGTATGTCTTCCTCCTGTACCTTCAACTGATAATATCCGGAGCGCAAATCTATCTTAGAGAAGTATCTAGTTCCATGAAGTTGATCGAAAAGAACATCAATCCTAGGTAATGGGTATCGATTCTTAATTGTAACCTTATTCAATTCCCTATAATCGATACACATCCGCATTGAACCATCCTTCTTTTTCACGAACAACACTGGCGCTCCCCAAGGGGATGAACTAGGTTGTATGAATCCTTTGCTTAGTAATTCATCTAACTGCTTTTTCAGTTCTAACATCTCTGTGGGTGATAATCGATAAGGTTCCTTAGCTATTGGTGTAGTTCCAGGAATTAAATGAATTTTAAATTCTACCTCCCTATCGGGTGGTAATCCAGGTAGCTCTTCTGGAATGACATCAGAGTATTTTGACAGTACTGGGATTTCCTTAAGTTCCTTACCTTTAGTGTTAATGATTACCGACATCATATACACTATTCCTTGTTTCCGTCCATAACTAGTAACTTTCATTACTGAAATGAATTTCATGGGTTTATGTGGCTTATTTCCTTTAACCGCAATTACTTCCCCTGCGGGTGTTTGCATTTCTATGGAATTTTGATCATATAGGATTCGAGCATGGTTGGCTACTAACCAATCCATTCCTAATACGACATCGAATCCAGCTAAATTCATAGGCAATAGGTTTGCAGAAAATTTATGTCCTGAAAGTTCTATCTTTCCTTCTTACAAAACCTAATCTATTTTAACAGAATTACCATCGGCCGTTTCTACCATAAAAACTTGCATAAGTTTGGTTAAGGGTTGCTTAATGGCTTGGCAGAAGGAAGTATTTATAAAACTTTGGTTTGCACCAGAGTCAAATAATACTTTTGCACAAACATCGTGTACCAGAAACGTACCAGCTATCACATCGGGGATCAGATCTGCTTCCTGTGCAGTCAACTGAAAGGCTCTTGCATTCTTTTTTTTGTTCCCTCTACAGGTTTGGCCTTGTTGTCAGCTGTCTTGATTAATTTTGGGCATTCTGGTCTAAAATGTCCAGCTTTTCCGCAGTTGAAGCAAATCGTTGATTTCTTCCTCCTGCATTCTTTTTCTTGCTGCCCCGGTCTATTGCAGAAATTGCAATACCCTTTACATTTCCCAAAGTGCTTTCTTTTACAGGTACTGCAAGATGGAGCGGTGGAGGATTGCCCGGTTCCCTTTTTCTGGAAATTACTATTATTATTACCCCCACGAAAACCTTGGGTAATCTTTTGGGCCAACTCCTTTTTCCTGTTTTCTTCTCTTGTGCGCACCAGTCCGTCGGTCAAGGTGTTAGCCAATTCAACCGCATCGTCAATTGTGCGGGGTCTTGCAGCTTTGACTATATCCTGAATCTCGCTAGTTAGTACCCAAATATAGCGATAGTTAAGCACCGGTTCTGGCGAAGCCAGAGTTGGTACAATTCTAGCATACTCGAAAAATTTCAAAGTATACCCTCGACAGTCAACATCCACCATCCGGTGGTTCAGGAACTTATTTGTCATTTGTTCCTTTTCATCGTCGGGACAAAATTTTCTTTCCACCAATCTCATAAATTCTTCCCAACTCATGGCATAAGCCACATCACTTCCCTTGGCTTGCAGCACCGTGTTCCACCATTCTAACGCATCCTCCTTAAAAAGGTGGGATGCATACATAACCTTATCTTCCTCTGCGCATTTACTGATTTTGATCACTGTTTCGGTCTTTTCTAACCAACGCAGTGCGGCAGTCGCGCCTTTATTGCCTGCAAATTCAACCGGCTTACAGGCAAGAAATTCTTTATAAGTGCAACCAGATGTTGCAACTTTCATTTTCTTAAGAAATGGGGCCTGCACAACATTATCATTGTTATTACCACCTCCATTTACACTGTGACTAAAATTATCGTCGCGAGTGCGTTTGCTGTGGTTGGCTTATGAAGGTTCAACAGGGTTCTTAACAGCAGCGACGATTGCCGGGATAGCATTGGCTATACCCTGGGCAATTATATTTTCGATATCTTGTCTGTTGAGAAAGTGGTCTTCATTATTTTATTCAGATTGGTTAACTTCATTGACTGGTTCATTTTCTGCGTTTTCCATCTGAATAATTAACAATACATATAAATTATTGGCACAAAATTTATAACAATTAAACACAGCAAGGTAATCACAACATAGTTAAGTTAACACATATAGCCAAAATTTGTCGACCTTGCGACGTCCATATTTTTATATAACATACTGCATCCGTACACACAAGGTATTTACAGATGTTTTATTTTAGGATTATTATACACTAGTTCTTATATTATATTATTATTATACAACCACATAACCACAGTTAGCTGGCCCTTCAGAAACGACGATCCCTCTCGTCGTATTTCCATGAGATCTTTTCCCCCACATCCCGAATCCGGTTTCCCGCATCCACCAGCTCCTCGCCATAGCGGCGTAATTCGGCAACGTTCTCCGTGTTCATGGGTGAAAACGGTGCAGGTTCAGGATCAAACTGGGGAAAGTAAACATTAGGGTTATTCATGAAATTTTGAAAATGCCAGTCGCTCGTCCACCACTCTTCCAACTGCGCTGTAAAAGGTTGGGGATTGATAATAGGGTCTGGAATAGCAGGTTCCAATTTAATTGGAAGTTCAGATTGGGCTGGGAAATGGAAAAGAGTCTCGTCTGTTGGTCCGATGAGGTCGCAATTTGCCAGTTTCCTATCAAGTTCTTCCCAAGGTGGCAATTCTTGGGCCTGGCCAGAGCTCTCCCCGATCTCCTTTCTTTTTCCCTTGTCTTTTGGATCCTCTGTCTTCTTCACCTTTTGGGCAGGTGGCTTTTTCCTTCGTCCACATTTCAAGTCCAGGATTCTTCTCCTCTTTTTAGGCTTTGGTTTTTCCTGGGGCTGGGCCTGGAACATTAGTGGTTCCTCAGTATCCGCTTGATAGCCAGTTTGAGTTCCTGTGGTATCCATATCGGTGGTATGGATAGTAAAGTTTCGGAGTGCCTCCGACAGTTCATTCATGCTGTTAGCACACATGAAGAAATACACCAAAATTCAAGTTAAAATTTTGTTTGTTAAATTAAATTTTCACAGAATCACAAAAATGGCAATCTGGAAAAATTAAGTATTTCTAAATACTTAATTGGCTTAAATCAGTGGCTTTGATACCACCTTTTTCTGTCACGCCCCCGACCCGGTTTTACCCGGTTCAGAAGCCGCAGGACAGAAACCTGTGGTATTGGTGTTTAATTTGGCAGCGGAAATTTTAACAGGACCGTTTAAACTGAAAACACCCCATTTATTTTATTTCAAGTTTCTGGTCAAACCCCGTAATTTAGAACCGAGGAATTTCACTGGGAAATTCCTTAATTACAAAAACATGTTTATTTTATTTACTGAGCCACTTTCTTCAAGCTGTAGTGCTACGCGGCACTTTTCCTGGTTCACAGTAAATCACCTGAAGCATGTTTAAAAATATTTTATCAGCGGGGAAATACTGGCGAGTTATTCAATTTGCCTAAAACGACACATTGTTATAGATTACAGTATTTAGAGTGATTATAATTGCCACTATCTTACAATTATCTGGTCCAGTGTCACACAATTTGTGACTATGGTCATACCACCATTGGGTCCTTTCACCCAATAGTGATGATTATCACTGTTTAGGTCTGTTCACCTGAAAGTGAGAAAATAGCAGTAATGTGCACAATACCCACTTACTGCCAGTAATTTAAGATAACAAAGACTTAATCCCTGTAAAATATAACTGGAAAACATTTAGGTATTGTAAAATACTTTTGATAAAAAGAGAATGACTCACTTTGCAAGTTTAACTGGACAGAGTTTTGCCTACTTATTTAGCCTCGTAACCTAGTTAAATAACAATGCACGCGAAACTAGGTTAGTAACTTAATACAACATTTACCATAACTCACGAAATCAAGACCCTCACGATGAATGGCCATGCAACGAGCAATTTATAGCTGAAAATTGGGTTTCTCGTGGCCCGCGTAGACCTGAAGGGTGATCCTTCGCGGTCCGCGAGGGCCACCCTAGCTACGGCTAGGGCTGCCATGTCACAGTGTAGGTTCGCCACGTGTCTGACACGTGGCCTAAAGATTATCTGGAGAATTTCAAAGCTGTCGCGCCTCACGTAAGCTTTCCTTAAGTCTTACGCGGCCCACGAGCGATCAATAAATTTGAATTTCTTGATTTTTTATGGAATTTAGGGTTTTAGGGGTCCGGGTTTTCACTTACGAAGTGTTACGGGACATTTTTGCAGATACTTACATCCTCCCCACCTTATTTAAAATCTCGTCCTCGAGATTTACTGAAATAAGTGAGGACACTATCGCTTCATTTCTGATTCCAACTCCCATGTATACTCAGGTCCTCTTTTCGAATCCCACTTTACCTTAAGTAGCACCAATCGTTTGTGCTTGAGGAACTTGACCTTCCTTTCTTCTATTTGGAGCGGTTTCTCTACGAATTTTAACTTTTCATTTACCTCTATGTCTTGAAGAGGTATTACTAGGGATTCATCAGATAAACATTTCTTAAGATTAGATACATGAAATACATCATGTACCATGGCTAACTCTTCTGGTAGCTGTAAGCGATAGGCAACTGGTCCGATTCGTTGGGTAAATGCGAACGGTCCTATGTACCTTGGACTTAGTTTTCCCTTCTTGCCGAACCGAACTACTCCTTTCCAAGGAGAAAATTTCAAGAGTACCTTGTCTCCAACTTGAAATTCTAACGGCTTGCGTCGGTTGTCTGCATAACTTTTCTGGCGATCGCGAGCCGTTTTTAGTTTTTCCTTGATTTGAGTTATCTTGTCAGTGGTTTCCTGTACAATCTCGGGACCCGATAATTGACTTTCTCCTATTTCTGCCCAACATACTGGAGTTCGGCACTTTCGTCCATACAGTGCTTCGAACGGGGCAGCATTAATGCTTGCATGATAACTATTATTATAGGAGAATTCTATTAACGGTAAGTGCTTGTCCCAGTTTCCACCGAAGTCTATCACTCATGCCCTGAGCATGTCTTTGAGGGTTTGGATCGTCCTTTCACTTTGTCCATCTGTTTGGGGATGGTATGCCATAAAATTTAATCGCGTCCCCATTGCTTCTTGGAAACTTGTCCAGAAATACGAAGTGAAACGACTATCCCTATCTGACACAATTGAGAGTGGAACTCCATGTAAGGATACTACTTCATCTACGTATAACTTTGCGAATCTTTCCATGCTAAAGGCTTCTTTCATGGGTAGGAAATGAGCTGATTTGGTTAATCGATCAACAATCACCCAGATTGCATCGTTACCTTTTCTGGTCTTGGGTAGTTTAGTGACGAAATCCATGGTTATTAGTTCCCATTTCCATACAGGCATTTCTAACTGTTGAAGTAAACCTGAAGGTTTCTGGTGTTCTGCCTTGACTTGTGAACAAGTTAGACACTTAGAAACGTATCTAGCTATGTCCTTTTTCATTTCTATCCACCAGAAGTTATTTATTAAATCTTGGTACATCTTATTATTACCAGGGTGCATTGTATACCTAGATTTATGGGTTCTTCTAAAATCTTATCTTTTAAACTGCCGTGCCTAGGTAACCAGATCCTGTTCTTATGGAATCTCCAATTTCCATCAGTCCCTTGTTCTAGTTCCTTTATTCGTCCTTTCATTCCTTCAGCGTCATCCTTGATTGATGTTTCCTGAACATTCTTCAATTGTTCCATTAAATCTAATTGAAGATTTAAACTAAGAGCACGGACTCGTCTTTGTTTCTCATGGTACTTACGACTTAGGGCATCTGCTATTACATTTGCCTTTCCTTCGTGATATTGAATATCACAGTTGTAGTCACTTAGAATTTCCATCCATCTTCGTTGCCTCATGTTTAATTCTTTTTGCCCAAATATGTACCTTAAACTCTTATGATCCGTATAGACAGTAAACTTACTTCCATACACATAATGTCTCCAAATCTTAAGGGCAAAAATTATTGCTCCTAACTCTAAGTCATGAGTTGTATAATTTTCCTCATGCTTCTTCAACTGCCTTGATGCATACGCAATTACCTTTTTGCGTTTCATTATCACACATCCTAATCCCAACTTAGAAGCATCGCAAAATACTTCAAAATCTTCTGTTCCATCTGGTAAGGCTAGAATTGGGGCATGTGTTAATCGTTGCTTCAAGATCTTAAAGGCTTCTTCTTGCTTAGGTCCCTATTCAAACTAAACTGTTTTACAGGTTAACTTGGTTAATGGAACAGCTATCTTAGAAAAGTTCTTAATAAAGCGCCTATAATACCCAGCTAATCCTAGAAAACTTCTAACTTCGGTAGCTGATTGCGGGACCTTCCACTTTGTGATCGCTTCTATCTTGGAGGGATCTACGTGAATACCTTCGTGATTCACCATGTGTCCTAAAAATTTCACCTCCTGTAGCCAAAATTCACACTTCGAGAATTTGGCGTAAAGCTTTTCTTTCCTTAACAGAGTTAAGAGTGCATGTAGGTGCTCACAATGCTCGTCCTGGCTTTTGGAATAAATAAGTATATCGTCGATGAAGGCAATCACTAATTTATCCAAATACGGTTTACAAATCCTATTCATCATGTCCATGAATGCTGCAGGGGCATTTGTTAATCCAAAGGGCATGACTGTAAACTCGTAGTGACCATACCTAGTCCTGAAAGGAGTTTTAGGTACGTTTTCCTCCTGTACCTTCAACTGATAATATCCGGAGCGCAAATCTATCTTAGAGAAGTATCTAGTTCCCTGAAGTTGATCGAAAAGATCATCAATCCTAGGTAATGGGTATCGATTCTTAATTGCAACCTTGTTCAATTCCCTATAATCGATGCACATCCGTATTTAACCATCCTTCTTTTTCACGAACAACACTGTCGCTCCCCAAGGGGATGAACTAGGTTGTATGAATCCTTTGCTTAATAATTCATCTAACTGCTTTTTCAGTTCTACCATCTTTGAGGGTGCTAATCGATAAGGTGCCTTAGCTATTGGTGTAGTTCCAGGAATAAAATGAATTCTAAATTCTACCTCCCTATCGGGTGGTAATCCAGGTAGCTCTTCTAGAAAGACATCAGGGTATTCTAACACTACTGGGATTTCCTTAAGTTCCTTACCTTTAGTGTTAATGATTACCGACATCATATACACTATTCCTTGTTTCCGTCCATAACTAGCAACTTTCATTACTGAAATGAACTTCATGGGTTTATGCGGCTTATCTCCTGTAACCGCAATTACTTCCTCTACGGGTGTGTGAATTTCTATGGAATATTGGTCACATAGGATTCGAGCATGGTTGGCTACTAACCAATCCATTCCTAATACGACATCGAATCCAGCTAAATTCATAGGCAACAGGTTTGCAGAAAATTTATGTCCTGGGAGTTCTATCTTTCCTTCTTGCAAAACCTTATCTATTTTAACAGAACTACCAACTGTCGTTTCTACCGTAAGAACTTGCCTAAGTTTGGTTAAGGGTTGCTTAAGGGCTTGGCAGAATGAAGTATTTATAAAACTTTGGTTTGCACCAGAGTCAAATAATACTTTTGCATAAACATCGTGTAGCAGAAACGTACCAGCTATCACATCGGGGATCATATATGCTTCCTGTGTAGTCAGCTGAAATGCTCTTGCATTCTTTTTATTTGTTCCCTCTGCAGGTTTGGCCTTATTGTCAGCTGTCTTGATTAATTTTGGGCATTCTGGTCTAAAATGTCAAGCTTCTCCGCAGTTGAAACAAATCGTTGATTTCTTCCTCCTGCATTCTTCTTCTTGGTGCCCCGGTCTATTGCAGAAATTGTAATACCCTTTACATTTCCCAAAGTGCTTTCTTTTATAGGTACTACAAGATGGAGCGGTGGAGGATTGCCCGGTTCCCTTTTTCTTGAAATTACTATTATTATTACCCCCACGAAAACCTTGGGTAATCTTTTGGGCCAACTCCTTTTTCCTGTTTTCTTCTCTTGTGCGCACCAGTCCGTCGGTCAAGGTGTTAGCCAATTCAACCGCATCGTCAATTGTGTGGGGTCTTGCAGCTCTGACTATATCCCGAATCTCGCTAATTAGTCCCCAAATATAGCGAGAGATAAGCACCGGTTCTGGCGAAGCCATAGTTGGTACAATTCTAGCATACTCGAAAAATTTTGAAGTATACCCTCGACAGTCAACATCCACCGTTCGGTGGTTCAGGAACTTATTTGTCATTTGTTCCTTTTCATAGTCGGGAGAAAATTTTCTTTCCACCAATCTCTTAAATTCTTCCCAACTCATGGCATAAGACACATCACTTCCCTTGGCTTGCGGCACCGTATTCCACCATTCTAACGCCTCCTCCTTAAAAAGGTGGGATGCTTACATAACCTTATCTTCCTCTGCGCATTTACTGATTTTGATTACTTTTTCGGTCTTTTCTAACCAACGCAGTACGGCAGCCGCCCCTTCATTGCCTGCAAATTCAACCGGCTTACAGGCAAGAAATTCTTTATAAGTACAACCAGATGTTGCAACTTTCATTTTCTTAAGAAATGGGGCCTGCACCACATTATCATTGTTATTGCCGCCTCCATTTACACTGTGACTAAAATTATCGTCGCGAGTGCGTTTGCTGTGGTTGGCTTGTGAAGGTTCAACGGGGTTCTTAACAGCAGCGACGATTGCCGGATAGCATTGGGTATACCCAGGGCAACTATATTTTTGATATCTTGTCTGTTGAGAAAGTGGTCTTCATTATTTTGTTCAGATTGGTTAACTTCATTCACTGGTTCATTTTCTGCGTTTTCCATCTGAATAATTAACAATACATATAAATTACTGGCACAAAATTTATAACAATTAAACACAGGAAGGTAATCACAACATAATTAAGTTAACACATATAGCCAAAATTTGTCGACCTTGCGACATCCATATTTTTATATAATATACTGCATCCGTACACACCAGGTATTTACAGATGTTTTATTTTAGGATTATTATACACTAGTATCTTATATTATATTATTATTAGTATACAACCACATAACCACAGTTAGCTGGCCCTTCAGAAACGACGCTCCCTATTGTCGTATTTCCATGAGATCTTTTCCCACACATCCCGAATCCGGTTTCCCGCATCCACCAGCTCCTCGCCATAGCGGCGTAATTCGGAAATGTTCTCTGGGTTCATGGGTGAAAATGGTGCAGGTTCAGGATCAAACTGGGGAAAGTAAACATTACGGTTATTCATGAAATTTTGAAAATGTCAGTCGCTCGTCCACCACTCTTCCAACTGCCCTGTAAAAGGTTGGGGATTGAGAATAGGGTCTGGAATAGCAGGTTCCAATTTAATTGGAAGTTCAGATTGGGCTGGGAAATTGAAAAGAGTCTCGTCTGTTGGTCCGATGAGGTCGCAATTTGCCAGTTTCCTATCAAGTTCTTCCCAAGGTGGCAATTCTTGGGCCTGGCCAGAGCTCTCCCCGATCTCCTTTCCTTTTCCCTTGTCTTTTGGCTCCTCTGTCTTCTTCACCTTTTGGGCAGGTGGCTTTTTCCTTCGTCCACATTTCAAGTCCAGGATTCTAATCCTCTTTGTAGGCTTGGGTTTTTCCTGGGGCTGGGCCTGGAACATTAGTGGTTCCTTAGTATCCGCTTGATAGCCAGTTTGAGTTCCTGTGGTATCCATATCGGTGGTATGGATAGTAAAGTTTCAGAGTGCCTCCGACAGTTCATTCATGCTGTTAGCACACATGAAGAAATACACCAAAATTCAAGTTAAAATTTTGTTTGTTAAATTAAATTTTCACAGAATCACAGAAATGGCAATCTGGAAAAATTAAGTATTTCTAAATACTTAATTGGCTTAAATCAGTGGCTCTGATACCACCTTTTTTTGTCACGCCCCCGACCCGGTTTTACCCGGTTCAGAAGCCGCAGGACAGAAACCTGTGGTATTGGTGTTTAATTTGGCATCGGAAATTTTAACAGGACGGTTTAAACTGAAAACACCCCATTTATTTTATTTCAAGTTTCAGGTCAAACCCCGTAATTTACAACCGAGGAATTTCACTGGGAAATTCCCTAATTACAAAAATATGTTTATTTTATTTACTGAGCCACTTTCTTCAAGCTGTAGTGCTACACTGCACTTTTCCTAGTTCATAGTAAATCACCTGAAACATGTTTAAAAAGATTTTATCAGCGGGGAAATACTGGCGAGTCATTCAATTTGCATAAAACGACACATTGTTATAGATTACAATATTAAGAGAGATTACAATTGCCACTATCTTACAATTATCTGGTCCAGTGTCACACAATTTGTGACTATGGTCATATCACCATTGGGTCCTTTCACCCAATAGTGATGATTATCACTGTTTAGGTCCGTTCACCTAAAAGTTAGAAAACAGCAGTAATGTGCACAATACCCCACTTACTGCCAGTAGATTAAGATAACAAAGACTTAATCCATGTAAAATATAACTGGAAAACATTTAGGTATTGTAAAATACTTTTGATAAAAAGAGAATGACTCACTTTGCAAGTTTAACTGGACAGAGATTTGCCTACTTATTTAGCCTCATAACCTAGTTAAATAACAATACACACAAAACTTGCTTAGTAACTTAATACAACATTTACGATTACTCACGAAATTAAAACCCTCACGACGAATGACAAAGTATAGCCCGGATTCGGGCAACACTTAAACATCCATCGGATCGGTTTCAATCGATCGGACATTGTATCGTAGCAGTGATCGAGTTATTACCCTGTAATCGTAGCAGCGTCTCGACTCTTAAACACTCGTTTTACACCGAATTTTGACGTTTTTGAAAGAAATTTTCGACACAGAAGGAATGGCCATGCAACGAGCAATTTATAGCTGAAAATTGGGTTTCTCGCGGCCCGCGTAGACCTGAATGGTGATCCTTCGCGGCCCACGAGGGCCACCCTAGCTACGGCTAGGGCTGCCGTGTCACAGTGTAGGTTCGCCACGTGTCTGACACGTGGCCTAAAGCTTATCCGGAGAATTTCAAAGTTGTCGCGCCCCGCATAAGCTTTCCTTAAGTCTTACGCGGCCCGCGAGTGATCAATAAATTTGAATTTCTTGATTTTCTATGGAATTTAGGGTTTTAGGGGTCCGGGTTTTCACTTACGAAGTGTTGCGGGACATTTTTGCAGATCCTTACAGACCGGGAGTGTATCGTCATGGCAAGTTCTAGAGTCGTAAGAAACCAAGCGGCTATTCACACAAGAAACGAAAAATGAGCATTTAGTTTAATGATGTTTGCTAGTATGCTCAATAAAGGCTCAAAACTCACTTTTTGTGGGAATGGGTTTATAATTTGATCAAGTATATATAATTAAATTTTAACTAGATTTGTCATGCCGTTTCATAATTTTCATATGTTGTTTCTTTTTATCACGACGCTATCGGTTGTAAATTTGTAAAAATATACCCTTTTTAGAACTTGTTATTCCCAAATTAAACCAAGACAAGTAAAAAAAAAGTTTTTGAAAAAATTTGGGGTGATTAGCGGTTCCAATAGAGTTTTGTGTAAGGCTTGTTATTAGGAGTTGCAAAATTCAAGATTTTAGCATCCCCCCCCCCCCACCTAAATTACACATTGTCCTCAATGTGTCCCAAAAATAAGTTTTTATGTTGATTGAATGTGTAAAAAGGTGTTTAAAAACAAAATTTTACGTTACTGGGCGTCTGGGTACGGGCCCGTGTTCAGATCGCCAGTACCATATTTTATAGAAGGTTGGGCACGGGGGTGTGTTCAGTGAACATGGCCCCATGTCCAGTTACCTGAACTGGACGTTTTCTGCAGAACCTTGAGCACGGGGCGTGTTGTGCTGAACTTGCTGTAATGAAAAAAAATTGTTGGGAGGCTCTGTTTTCGTGCATGGGGTGTGGGTTCAAGTTTCCCTTAGTAACCTCCACCGTTTAGAGTGTGTTTTATCCATTACAACATCATCCAAACACCATTTAATACTTAAAAACCATCATTCATTGAAAATAGCAAATTACAAAAGATCCTACAAATTAAAAATAAAGCTAAAAATTGAAAAACTAAAAGTTCCTAAGATAGATAGGTTAAGTAACGCAAGAAATCATTCTAAGGAGTTCTACCCTTATTGTAGGAATATCAAAAACCCAGAAATAGCTTTCCTGTACTTTAAAGGCGTTGTAGAACTCGTAACCGAGGGATGTCCCTTAGATATCGTTGAGCCATTCTTCTATCTCCCTTGGGAGGAAGAAGGCGGGCTCATTTTCCACAATGTCTTGTGGAGGTGGTGCGGCGGCCACCGGGACCCTATGTAATATGTCTTGAGGGGGCTCCGTTTGCATGACATACCACTCGGCCGGAATAATGACTTCCGGCACAACATTCCATTCCCTTTGTGCAATGATTGGCACCAAAGGTGGAGAGGAGAGAATATTAAACCTTTGGTTCAAAAGGTTGACTTCTCGAAGACATCCCTCTACTCCCACCGTCAAATGATTTATACGGTCAACCAGGGCTTCCTCTACTCCTGTCATTTCGTCGATGGCCTCCCTCAGGGCATACACGTAGTTGACGAGAGAGTCTTCCACTGACGATCTTCTTCCTCGTCGGTCGTTCCTGGAGTGTGCTGAAGATGTTCCGCTATTTCTGCTCGACATTCTAGGAAAACAAACCGAAAGAAATTTCAAATTAATGAAACAGTACTCCGGCCACGGCCCAGTGGCCACCTCTCTGCAAGTTTTTGAAACAAGGAATCTTGGAGTTTTAAATTATTTTTCTGACTTTTGAACCATTTTTAAACAGAAATAACTTAAAACAGTGTTGTAAAACTTATTTTTGATAAGATTCCTTGAATAAAAACCTAACAATGACAACACTAAAGCTTGGAATCATGGAGATTTCAAGTTTTAATGGAGGTTTTGAGCAGAGAATGAAGAAGAAGGAAATAGACAAAAGTAGAAAAGACAAGATGGTTATTGAGAACCTTCTATAGAATATACCTTATAGGGTATATGTGAAGATCCCACCAGATCCTTGTCTTTGGAATGGGTCCAAGAGTACAGGAATCTTGTTGCTTTTATAGAAAACGACAGCATGCTGGACACGGCCCCGTGTGCAGATAAGATTCTGACACTTTTTATTCGTATTCTGACCAAAAGTTAGACAAGAATCTTCAGTTGGGCACGGGGGCGTGTTGACCTGGGCAGGGCCCCGTGGCCAGAGGTTTTTATGAAGTTATATCTTATTTTAAGGAATTTATTCGGATCAGGTGGTTCCTTACTGCTCGGAACAACACCAAAGTGCCTGAGATACCTAAGTTGCTCTTGTTTTAGACAAAAACGCAAGAGGTTATCGGAAAGGGTGATTCCTAAGCTAAATACCGGTGGGCAAGACCAACTTTATTTCCCTTATCCGGGCTTTCGTTAAAGAAGGTGTATGTCGAATCGCTCAGGTCTATGTATACATCGACAAAAACTAATGGGGAGTTCTTCATGGCACAATCGACACAGGGACGACTATCGCTCAAGTCCTCACAAGAGTTAGAGGTGATTTCAGGAGCAATGAAGTTGTTATACTCCGAATGTAATCTCAATAATTCTCCTTGATCGTCGTCTTGAGATGAATTAGTTATTTCCATCTCAAGTTCTCTTATCAATTGGAGAATTACTTCTTCCATTTGAAATAATTCTTCAAGAATCATATCACCTAGAAGAGATAATTGAGAGCATTCGAGGGAGAGATATGGATTGTTTTTACTTTCGCCCATCTTAAGGCTATAGGAAAACGATGGGTCTATATAGTGGGGAGTGTAATTTAAAAAATAACATTTTAAATCTTCATGAGTTCCACCACATATTTGACACCACGTATCATAAGAGCAGCAAAAGTAAAAATGATCAATATCACTCATGTTTGTGTCAGAAATTACCAACCATCGGGATCTTACGGTTCTGTTTTCAGTAACTGAAGCTTGGGCATCGGGCGTGTTCAGTGGGCATGGCCCCGTGTTCAGCTACTATCTGACTTAAAACACGATTGCCAGTACCAAAGATTGGGCACGGGGGCATGTTCAGCGGGCACGCCCAGTGCTGAGCTCTGCAGAAGCTGAAAAATTTAGAAAAATCCTTAAAAAAAACATAAAAATAAGTAAAACGATTAGGCTGTTGATTCCTAACTTTCTTAAAATCCTTGTGTCCCCGGCAGCGGCGCCAAAAACTTGGTGTGTGTCGGGTGTATTATGTTTTTCTTTATATTTTAAGCCCTTTTTAACACATTAGTCAAGTTTTAAATTTATAAAACACGATATTCTACTAACACTAAACACACACATGGGCAAGTGCACCCATCGTGAGCGTAGTATAGCGTTGGTAAGATACCGAGGTCGTCCAAGGACACAAGAGTTTTTAATACCGGTTTATCCTCAACGTCTAATCAAATTAAAAGTTTTAGAAAAGGTTTTAAACATGAAAAATAAAAACAAAAATGCTGAAAATAAAGTAAAAAACAGATAGACAAGATGAATCACTTGGATCCGACTCGCCTTTAATGTAACCTTTGATGATTTCCGCACTTTTGCACTTTTTAAGAGATTATCTTAGTTATAGTAGTAGGCCCCTCTTTTGAAGGTGACGTTACCCTCAACCCAGTAGTTTGAGTGAGCAATGATACAATCCTAAAGGGTCAGAATATTGAAAAATAATTAATTAAGTTATTAATGAGTAATGTGGTAGGCCCTTCTTTTGAAGGTGACGTTACCCTCGGCTAAGTGGTTTGAGTCAGCAGGGATACAATTCCAAGTAGCCGGGTTAATGTATTAATAGTAGTCTACATATGAGGGGATCAAACCATTCGCACCCCCTCCATCCAATACCAGTGGGTATTGAAGGAGGTCCTAGTAAGCTTGACCCAGGTCCTTGCAGGATCTATACACTGAAAAAGGCAAGAACCTTACTAAACCATTCCCTTAACCCCTGACCAGGTAGCCCACATATCTCTATATACTACGTAGAGATATGAATGGTGTAAATCTTTTATTTTATATAGACAATAAAATAACGTCAAGACACCACAAACAAATGATAAGGAAGTTTCACCTTCAACATAAGAAACTAGTTATTAAAGTCATTAATACAAAATCAAATAAAAAGCGCGAAAAGATTACAAATCAAAAGTATTGCACTAAATGCTTGTCTTCACAAAGTGATGTAAGAGACTTAGGCAGACATGGCCTTTGATTGTCAAGAACTCTTATTACCAATCTTGGATCCCGAGACTACTACACACACTCTAAGATGGATGATGGATGATGGTGTTGTGATGGTGGTGGAGTGTGGGTGAAGTGGGAGAGAGGTGGTTTGCCAAGGGACGCCTTTGAAGTGAACCAAACACCCCTGTTTATAGCCTGCACAGAAGCCCGGACACGGTCCCGTGTCCATTGGGCACAGCCCCGTGTCCATCCTTTTTCTCTTTCTTCTTTAGTTGCAATTTGTCTGCATTAGCTCCACACGCCCCCGAGTTCGCTGGGCACGACCCGGTGTGCAGAAGCGTATCTGTACTATCAAGATTTGCTGGATTATGCGAATCTTAGCGTTGAACGGCCCGTGTTGAGCTGGGCACACCCCCGTGCTGGTAATAGAAGCTTCTATGACTTTGCCTTTTCTGCAGACATCTGGCCACGCCCCCGTGTCCGCTGGGCACGGGGCCGTGGTCAGCCTTCTGTTTCCTTGTTTTTGCTTAGAAAGATTCTGTCGAGGGGTCGGGCATGCCACGTTTATTCCTTTTCTTTGTATTTATGTTAGAATTGGCTGCATATTTGTTCATTTTGTTCAATTACGCTCATTTAGTCCTGAAAATACAAAAGGAAGACAAAAGCACACTTTTTCAAATATTAGTACTAAAAAATGGTTAGTTTTATGCCTCATTTGATGTAATTTATATGTTTCATTTTACACACATCAGTTTATAATAGATACTATTACATAACTAGCACAATTTCATTTTTTCTAATTTTATAAACAACACATACTGTTACATACTAGCACGATTTCATGTTTTTGTTTTAATTTTGTAAATAACACATACTATTACATAACTAGTAGAAAACAAGTTTATTTCTAAATAGGCTCCAATAACAACACAAAAGGAAAAAAAGAGCAACACATAAGAATTACACAACAAAATAAGAACTTATATATATATTTAAAATCAACACAATACATTTTTCACACTAGCACATTCCAACTAAATAATTAGCACAATTATAAAACACTTTTTTGTAACTTTTTTAAAATTCACTTTTATAAATAAAAAGAGTATAGCAATATGGTACTTATATTAAAGATAAAAAAAATACATGATTTTATGGTATAATTTTAAACATCCTTCAAAAATGTCAATGTTTCTTATAACACTAAATATTTTTAAACACCCATTAAAATATGTTAAAGTAAATATATATATACACACACCCATGCATGTGTGTTAGAGATATGTGAGCAGGGACCCACTCATTAATTCATCCATAGGTCGTTTGTAGTTTCAGACGAAAATTCCAAACAATGTTTTAAAAAAACTCACAACCCATGAAGATTAGAATTGCATTTGTTAGGATCTAGTTGAATTCACCCGCGCTACGCAGCGGGAACACGGTTAGTATCAGTTATGTTCATTACGATATATGGGCCCTCGCTATAGCAACCGAAAGAAAAAATCCAAAAAAATCAAATTTGAGATAGGCGCTAATTAAATATCGATATGTGTTCACATATATGTGGTACCTAGTATAGTTTGCAATACCTAATAATATTTTGTTTTGAATACAACATCGTTTAATAATAAAATAAAAAATCCTGTACTTTGTTATGACAGTCTTTCTAAAGACATTTTTTCCTAAAGAGTTTTCAAATTGTATTGCAAGTTATTGTTAGTGTTAATTAATAATTCATCTTGTTATATAATAGAATGGGATAAAATAATATTTCTAACTATCCATAAAATGTAATTTGTAACTATAGAGTTTAGATTTTTTGATATAATCTAATTGCGATAACTACTTGTTCAGCAATCCATCATGAGCCAATTTAGGCTAAAAGGAAATAAAAAATTATCAAATGAAGGGCTGAAGACACGTGTAAGAAATCAAAGCAACCACATATGCATGTAACCACCATCATCAATCTAGATGGGAGTAGTGTGATGGCAGCAAAATAAAACAATGGAGATATATTTTGCTATATTACAAGGGTATATGACAGTATTGTAAATATCATTCTAAATTTGTCCAATTAATACACTATTCACAACATGCTACATAAATTATATATATTGTTGGTAGAGGATGATGAATAGTAACTTTATTTTTAAAATAATATATAGCTTTTTATTATTTTTTATTGAATATATTATAATAGTTTAATATATATATATATATATATATATATATATATATATATATTGTTGGTAACGGACGAGTTTATTATTATATTTACTTTTAATAACAAACTTTTTTTCCTTTTTAATGAAACCATATATTTCCTTTACCATTGTCTTTTTGAACATATATTTCCTTCTTTTAATAATTCTTTTTTACTTTTCTTTTAGAACATATATTAAATTATCGATTAATTTGATACTTCTTTAATAATTTACGTTTATAAATTTTTTCTTTAAACTTAAGTATGTAGCTGTGCTTGATTTTTTTTCCCTGACAGTATGTTATAAGTTTCGTTAAAAACGAAGTTGTACTGAAAATAAAGTATTCATTTTGTATTATAAAACGGTACGATGATAAACTCAACTGTTCCAATGGTTTGCCCTTCTAAACAACATTCTTTATTTTCAAATCACGATTGTTTTATATTATCATTTGCTCGGTTTCGCCGCAACGCGCGACGTAAATGAAACTAGTATATATTGTTGTTAAAGGACGATGAATAGTACTTTTATTTTTAAATAATACTAGTGGGAAACCCGCGCGTTGCAGCGGCATCAAGAATTGTGCTAATGTTTCATATCAACCCTAAGGTCTTTCAAATGATTTCATTATACAATCCTTTCCATACCCTTAGATTGTAGGTTGCGTACTAAAAGAACTATTAACCTTGATATAAGCTTAGTATTATTGAAACAATATGAAACTTAGCAATAATAAAAAGTAACATGTAGTGAAGAAAAATAGAAATAATTTAGCTGGAACAAACCTATAAATAGATATACGTAGATATAAGCATACACATCTGTAACAACATTACTTAGCCTGCATCAGTAATAGTGGTTTACAAACTCCACAATTATAAAAGTGAATCGGCAATCTTGAAATCAACAATTTTAGAAGAGTTAAGAGAACAGAATAAATGATCTCTACCCCCAACAGATAAGCCTGCACTGCCGAATGACAAAAGGGGTGTGTTTGCCAACCAATCTTGATGTTACACTGTTCCTTGATAAACTTATGGACAACTGTTGTTTGATCAATCATATAAATTAACATGGTGCTGCCATAATAATTTCTGGACATTATCACGTCACTCCATTGTGACTGCTCTCAGACCTTCTTCTTCATCCTCACCGCCGTCTTAGAAGGACTCCCTCCTCCCTCCACCCCAAACCTTATTGGCCTCCCTTTTAATATAATACAATTATATAATATCATTTTGTCTTTTAAAATAAATAAATATGTATGTATCTAGGCATGTATTTCTACGCATAATATGGGTTGGTTTCAGTGCATGATGTCTGTCGTTTGTGACATGCAAAAACCGAAATAAACTAGTAGCTAGAGTAAGTCGGATATCGAACCAGAGGAGGATTGTGGAAAGTGTCGAATGAAAAGTATTAATTAATTATTACTGAATTGGAAAATCGGTGTGATTGATTATAAGAATTATCTAAAATAACGAATAAAAATTAAGAAAAAGATTGAGTTGTAATAAACAATGATGAGAACAGGTGATCACTCCGGGATTCAGATTCTGTAATTACTAATAACCTAGTTCTGATTTTATTGGATGCTATTGATTGAATAGTAAATCTGTCACATCTACCAATTACCTATGCAGTTCAAAATCTTAATATTAAATGATCAGATAAATATTAAAACAAGCATACATAGGAATCATTCAATCAACAAAAGCATAATTGGATTCAACACACAATTATAACTCTGATTGTCACTCATGATTTGTCTGTCACACAAATTATATAATCACGCAAATAGTCGGCTGTCACCCGACTACAAATCCAAATCTCAATACAAAACCGAAACTAGAATTAAAAGTGTCTCACAAGAATTATTCACCCGAAGTGTCCACAAGGGATTTAGCCGCTCATCTCGGTTGAATGATCTTCACTGGCTTGATACCCGGTTCAAAAACCCTTTTCGGGGCTGTTTGGTAGCCTCTTAATGACCATTCAGATGCTACCTCTTAATGGTTTAAAACCTCTAAATTAATAAGAGGTAACCTGAAGTCTGAAGGGTTAAAAGGTAACCTCTGAATGGTAAATCATCACATGTCACATTCTTCTACCTTCTCATTGGTAAAATTCTTAATGGTTCCATTAAGAGGTAGCCTTTTAATGACCATTCAGAGGCTACCAAACAACCCCTTCCTCTTTGCCGTCCAGATGATGCTCCCCCTTGACTTCTGCCGCCAATCATATATTATTCCCCACAAGTCCACGTAAAATGATAAATAATTTTTGGGCCATAGTTACGTGAAATAAGGCTGCGCCTAAGTCTCGGCCCACTTGTGATTTGAACTATCCAAAATGTCTGCCCATCAAGTCCAAGGTCTGCCAAGTTCACGTGATCAAGCCGAAGTGAATTCATGATGTTGTTGACTTTCCTCCTTGCATGTGCCGTCCACACAAAGTCCAGTCATATACGGCCCAATGGGGAAGTCCAAAATATGTGATGATTATGATAATGTGATAAGCTTTCAAGATATATGTATGTGTTCCCTCTTCACGTGCCTTTGCTTCCACTACCTATGTATTATGATGGGCCCCTCACAAAATATGCATGCATCCAATCCCCTATTGGCTGCCGTGATGATATATGTTTCTATTATTAAGTCATAATCCCCATCACATGATTGAAGCTGCTTACCGTAACTTACGGAAATAAACCGTAGGTTACGGTTTTAACCTGCTGTACACACTTTAATTTGATATATACTTCAACCGTAGGCTACACTAGAGAAGCCGTAGCCTACGTCCCTTCTTGTAAATCCATACATTGTTTCATTTTAACTTTCAACACATGACATTCAGGCCCCTGGACTTCATTCATGCACATTTTTCTTGTTCCTTCGAGCTATCTTTTGACCCGAAGAACTCCCGTGTAACGTGATATCTCTTTAATAATCACCCGTTCTTGTTCCATTTCATCACTAACCACTTTAAATTCACCGAATTAAATGATTAACCTGCAAGATCACAATCTCGCGTAGTTATCATATTCAAAGCATATAATCACGTAAACAACACTAAAATACGTAACATAACACACTTTAAGGCACGAGTTTCACACTCTCCATCACATCCCCACACTTAACTTTGATTGTCCTCAAGCAACCATCACGAACATTACTCACCTTATTAACAAATCACCATTAAACCCCTTACCGAATTAGCAATTTAAGGTCCCAAGTCATACCCATCCCATAGACTGACACAATCGAGGTTGACAATCTGACAAATATCTGATACGCATTTAAAAAAATTTAAGACTTACCTAACCAAAACTAACATGCTTATGATACTACACACATGCCACACGCCCCTCACAATAATCACTCCTCTCGGTTTTATCTAGACTAGCGTGTAATGTGCTAGTATGTAATTCGCTCAAAACCAAATACGCTACTTTGCAATCATAAGCTTGTATAGCAATCATACCTCCTCTGTATCAAGTAACGTATCTCATATCAAAAGGACTTTTGGGTTTTGGGTTAAAGGGTAAAGGTAGGGAAATGTTTTTGTTTTTTTTATTTTTTTATTTGTATGGCGAACACAAAAGAACATACCAAACCATGACAACTTATTCACAATGATACTAACACTTTGGGTTATTTTCAGCCCATTTATTTAATACGAACATAACAATGATTTTTTTTCTTTTCTTTCTTTTCTTTCTTTTCTTTCTTTTCTCTTTTTTTTCATTTTTTTTCTTTATTTTTTCTTCTTTTTCAACAAATATCTAACACAATTGTCATTCATGGTTGGCAATCAAACGGGTCAAACGAGGTGTAACAAACGAAAGGTGAAAGGCTCAACATGGTTTACTAAGGTAAGATGGATAAACAATCAACAAATAACACAATGAAGGGATCCTAATGCCTTTATCATTTATGTGCATACGCTAAACCACAGTCTCGACACGTATCAAACCACACAAGTTCTAACACAAAGCAACATATGGCCTACTCTCAGCAAATGAACAATTGTTGCAATTCAACTATCAATTTAGTAGGCTCAAATATCTCACCGAATAGAAGGAATATGGGTTGCCGACACGTAGCATGTGTAATTCCTAAAGCATGTTACCCCTAGTTAGGCATCTCTTCTCAACTATTCTCTAAAAACATGTCAGAAATACTCTCATGAAACTTAAAGGGACAACCATGACTAGGGATCTAAGTTAGTTTAATATCAGTAGGAACCCGTTAGCGATTGAAAATGTTGGTTTTCATGTAGTTAAAGCATACTTAAGAAACAAAAAAATTACAAAATTTTTCAATTTTTCACAATTTCAACTCTTCAAACATTTAAGATCAACAATCTTACCAACCCTCACTCGAGTTACCGTATCCCCACACTTGGGATACATTGTCCCCAATGTATGGTGCAATTTATAATCTAGACTTGAGAGATACCACCCGCAAACCATGAACGGCTAATAACCAACTCGACTCAATAGAAAGAAACCACTCCCAACACAAAAATTTAACACCACCAAATACACGAAAACAAATAAAACACAGGATAGATAAACACATGCACCTGATCAGAAAACAAGTGAGTGTTTGTAGTGGTGTAGTTGCTGCGATCTAACCGGAACATACGCCCCTCATGAATTCTTTGAAATCTCACCGGGGATGTTGCCAAACATCCCCACACTTGATTCATTGCATCCGTGAAGATAGAACGTAGAAACCTGTCAAAACACAAACAAACCAAAACGAAACCAAACCAAAATACAATACTCTACATCCTCGGGCTGCATCTCGAGAGCGCTAAGTTTAAAGGTCTTCAGCCAGACCGTACCTGATATGCGCTATGGTGGTCTCAGTGCACATTTACCCCTTGTATTTCCCATGAATGCACGGTACCTGACATTACTGATCCAGCGGGGTCTAATTTTTATCAAGATGTTCACTGAAGCACGGCAATCCGACCTCAATCCACACTTTCCTATCGAGTTCCCAACATACACTCGATAGTTAACTCTCCACAAGCGTTTCTTTTTACTCAATATCAGCAAATAAGTCGGATTGTTGCACAACCTCTTTATGATGATCTGCCCGATGTCCTTCACCGTCACCTTCCTCATCTCTATACGTGCATCCCCACACTTATTTTGTGGAATGTCCTCTTTCACCTCATCACCTTCAACAATTTTCTCCACATCTGACTGTTCAACAATTGAGAGAATCAACGGTGTGGTATTAACCTCCACAACCTCATCCCTTACTTGAGAAGGAGACATCTGTAGAGACACCCATCTATCCCTGGCTTGGCGTTTTTCCATTTGAGTCATTCTTGGCCCATCATCCTTCACTCCAGCCATCAAAAGGTCATACTTCGTAATCCACATCTCCAACTGGTCCTCTATTGACAGGTCAGGTTTCGCCAATTGCTCTTCAATGTATGCCAGCTCTCTTTGTCTCATATATTCCATAAGACTTCTAAATTGAGGTGATTTATAGTAACTATGTGACTGGGGTGCACATTCAGACTCACCATGATCAACTGTATACTGGGTATGATAGGCATCCTGATAGTGTACTGGATGGTCTTCAAAAGAAAGTCAAGAGTATTCGTCATAACGATCGTCATACTCCTCTTGGTAACTCACGCTTTGTACCATCCCCGGATCATAGCTACTCTCATACCATGTCTGCTCATCATAACAATAACCCGTATCTGATTGGTAATCATATACAACTCGCAGCGAATCAGAGTAAGAATAGTATGGGTGGACATGATCATCAGAATAAAAATCCGACTCATTTACTCTCTTCTGTTCTTCTTCACACATTTTCCGGAACACAGGACAATCGTCACGCGTGTGACATGGATTACCACAACCTCGGCATGACCAGTAAGCACTTTCCATAATAAGATCTGCAATAAATCTGCACAGACAAAACTAGTATACCCAAGGTAAAATGTCACAACCCCCGATCCCTAATTCCCAGAAACGGGCGGCCGCGAGCCAGTTTAGGTGGTATCGGTGTTTATTAATTTGGCAGCGGAAAAATTTCATCAGGATCGTAGTTAGGAAATATTTAATCAGAGTAAACCACCATATTTTATAAATATAATTATATATGGGAAAAACCCAAATTCGTAGTACACATGTGTCCAAAGGAATAAATCCTATTTTATTAAAAAACATCTATTTTATTTTAGGTAACTTTATTGCCACTTTTCCAAACCTTCAGTGCTCTCCAGCTGGCTTTTATTGGCTTCACACTATGTTACCTGAAACACGTGTTTAAAATATTTTATCGGCAGGAAATACTGGTGAGTGAATCCCAGTTTAATCAAGTTTAAATAGAAAGTCACAGTGAACAGTATTGAGAGCGATCACATTGTTTATGTCTACACAATTACTCCATTAGTACTGTCAACCCTGACTTGTGGGTCATATTACTCATTGGCTAACTCATTGTCCAATGGTAACGTATTGTCATCCTCGACTTACTACTCACAGTGTAGTACATTTTGTATACAAAACCCCAACATACCGACAGTAATTGAAGAACCACAAAGACTCAATCACTGCTAAATTTCATTGTAAAACATTTAAGGTTTGGTAAAACATTACCAAAAAGATTAACAAAAAGAGGATAAACTCACATTGCTGTCTTAGATTTTCCGTAAGGTTTTCCTGGTGACAATCTATAATTTACACATAAGCACATGTGTTAGTATAATAACCCATTTTAACATTAGTAATACTCTCCCCGATACGGCATTCCAACGACTACGTCGGGCAGAACCACGACAGCCGTTACGAAATCCAAGATCAATCGGGCAGCGTATCTAATACGTATCCAGGGGTTATAATACTTACAACAGAGCAGAACTTCGCTATTTAGGGGGGTATAATACCCGCGTATTATAAGCCTACTATCAGAATTTGAGAGAAAGAAACCGTTGTGAGCGAATTCGAATGAAATCCTATGCGTTCTATTTATAGTTGCTGAAACTGACTCTCACGCGGCCCGCGTAAATGTACGATGGGGCTTACGCGGCCCGCGTTGACTCCAGGTCAACGTATAGCTTATCCCGGTCACTGTGTAGACCCGCCACGATGATGACACGTGCCATCACCAGGCTGCGCCACCATTTGGGACACTCGCGGCCCGCGTTAACTAACGGGAACTCTTACGCGGCCCGCTTGAACTTATAATTCAAAGAATTCAGATCTTAGCCTTGATACCGCCCGTGTAAAGGATTGAGGTGGGTCTACGCGGCCCGCCTCAACTTACTATTTCTTGTTTTTAATTTATTTTTAATGCAATATTGTATTTTGGGCTTGGTTTTCATGTATGGGATGTATTTTAGAAAGTGTAGGGTGTCAGGGGTGTTTTAGGGGGTGTCAGGGGTGTTTTAGGAGGGTGGTTATATTTTGGGTATCACTCCTGGGTTATTTAATAAAATATATAGTGCACTCACTTTAAGTATAGTAACCCAATTCCACTTTATCCTTACGTTACTAGACAGAACCCCAACGAATTTAGGCAGAGCCTTGACATACGTTACGGGGCCCTACGTCACTTGGACAGGGTATCAGTGCTCAGGGGTTACAATACTTAAAATAGGACAGGGCTTTATTATTATTATTATAAAATAAAAAAAATAAAATTCTAAAGATAAGGAAAATTGTCGAGAGATATGAGCAGGTTTGAAATGGACATATGGATTCCTATATATACTAATTCGAGACTTGTAGTGCACGTCTACAATGATTCCTTTTTGTTAAATTTCTTCCACGTACGTATACATTAATTTTCACAGATTTTATTTTAATATTTGTAAGACACGTACACACAGAAGTTATTATATCCACACACGTAGATAGGTATAAATGCATGCATGAATTTCTTTTGATTTATATGCAGGACACGTATACTATATATATGAATATGAATTCTATTGATTAGTTTTAATTTATTATTATTATAATTAAATTCCTTTTACATGTACTTAACGTGTATTATATATTTACCTTTCAAACTTTTTGATTATTATTATTATTATTATTATTAATTTATATATTATAATTAGTTTAATTACTTTACTCATTTGGCGCTTATAACTTTAAAAGTATAACGTTTTATAAAATAATAAATATGCCATTAGAACGAGAATAATTTTATCTACATTTTGAACCAAGTTTCATTAAAAATAGAGCAGGTTCAAATATAATGTATTTTTGTAAATTAGTTATTAAACGGTTACTATGTTTGTCAAAACACCTTATATTTTTATTGGTCAACTTACCCATGATGCATCCTTTTAATAACATAAGTTTTTATATATTTTATATAAATAAAATTTTAGGAATGTTACATCCTCCTCACCTTGTTTTAAATCTCGTCCTCGAGATTCCCTGAAATATAGATAAATATTTTTAGTTAGTTTTGTTTTAAGGTATATTCTGCCCTTTGTTTTGAATTTCACTTTACTTTGATCAGAACTATTCTCTGAGATTCTTATATTTTCAAGAGTTCTGAATGAAAGTAACATGTATATTTTTAGATGTTTCGTGTTTTAGCACTGGTTTCCTAATGCGTCAATATGCTAAGGTAATGCAAGAGGAATGCTTAAACTTTCAATGACGTCCCAACTTAAAGAGTTCCTGTCGTTCATCTTGTCGTACGAATTTCGAGACGGATGATCAAACGAAATAGTGTTTGGTACTGAAATTATAGACGTATACGAGAGATTCCTAAATGAATAAGTCTAAAATTATCATCGACACACTTGTTCGTGATTTATCCCTAATTGTCAATCAATATGGTCTTTGGATTTCCTCATAGACATACATGTCTATATAATCATATAATTCACATACTGGTATACATACCCTTTATAAGGTCAATGTATTTAACAAATTCACAAGTCAGACATCAGGTCATGGTACTATTTAGGGAATTCCATTATCATAACATATACCCCATCTCACCCGGTCTTGCCGGAGAGGTAATTATCATTGTATTTCTCATAAATAGATTTTCTCAAATCGTGATTTTAAAGGTACATCGTTTATTATGGTTTGCATCAAGAAACAAGGAAATCAGTATTCTTATGAGGGATCATATTCTAGAACCGAGTAGTACTAATAAACAAGAAATAACAGTGGCCAGTTGTTATCGCTTATTTATCATACAGGCACTGTTCTAGTCATCATCCTCACGGGATACCAATAACCATCACACTTTATCTATGCAATTAATTGGCTTATCTCAAAGCTTTATACTAAGGCATTCTTCTTAGTTTCAAGTCTAAATACTGTCCTGGTTGTTACCAGTGAATATCAATATCCCAACTCTTTCATTTAAGCATAGATATTATTATGGTTGTGGTTTTCTTTTGGTTGGAGAATGGAGTTTAAAATATATCATTGTCTCCATTGACACTATGGTTTGGTTAAATGTGAAGAGTATATTTACAGCTAACTCTATTTATGCATATAAAATCTTAGATCCCGTTACAAGGAATATTTCATTGAGACAAATGGCATTTGAAAACATAGTAGGTTTCATGGTTTATTCTTATAATAACTTCATGTTTTCATATGATTCACCAATGATATTTTCTTTTATGTTTATCTTTACAGAAGATATTATATTGGGTATACCATCAAGAAATGCTATTAGGTATATGCATATATGTGTATAAAATTTCAAATCTCTAGTTAATATTAAACTTACGTAATATATACACATATATATAATACTAAATTATTTTATAAAAATAATACTATACATCCGATGGTACCCATCATCAAGCTTATTTCCATGACTTTATTTTATCCTTTGATAAAAGTAGTATATTGAAATAAACTTCTGTTTAAATTTATTGAACACAATATTTTGGAGTTTTAAGGATGGATCAATAAAAGATTTAAAGAAATGAATTACTCAAAATATGAACTTTCTGGACTCATGGGAATAAATTTATTTTTAACTAGTGGGTTGAACCATAAAGTATCAAAACTTAACTATCAATTTATTGTATATTATATTATTTATTCAAAGAAGTACTTATGGTAAGTAATACAGAGTTTGACGTTTCTAAAATTGATTCTAACTATATTTGAGTACTACACATGTATTGGAATATGTATGTATATCCCATACAATATTAGTAGTAATTTATTTAAAGATATTACAATAGTAAGATTGTAATCTGAATTTTAAATAAAGTTATATAAAGAACTAAACACACATTTGATTATATGGGGCATCCATTTTAAATTATAGTTTGAAAATGAATGTTTAGGAATATTTTAATGTGCTAGGTAAAATAAATAAATAGATATTAAATTATTGATTTTAGTAGGATAAGAAAAGATGTTTTCACTGTTGCAATATCCTTACTTCTAAAAATTTAATTATCTGATCTTTTACCATAAGTAAATGTGCAAGGATCAAAAATATACAGTATATTATTTTCGTATAGTATAATATACTTATACTTATGAGAAAATAGGATTTGTATACATATTCTAGTAAAAAGATCTAATAGCCTTGTTACGTTTTAATAAACTTGCGACGGACTTATAACATAAGTGCATATACTATTCTATATACTATATTATACTTATTAAAATTTATTACACCATATATTTTATTAAAATTTTAGATATAAAATATATCTTTTACTTACTGTACTATCTTATAGTAAAATATACTATTCATATATCATTGTAAAATGTTTTATCATTATACTAATAATATAAAAGGTACGGATGAACTCAAATATTATGAGTTATAAAAAAATTGTATTTGACTTACAGTATGAGTCGAATATTGGAAAATTTATATTAGATTTTAGATATCAAATTATATTTTCCAACCGAAAACCGTGTAGGATAGATACCCATATGTACTAGTGGATTTCTATTATATATATATATATATATTTTTAAACTTTAACACCTGTTTGAAAAATGAATATTTTCCTCAAGTATTTTGTTAAAGATACTCCAAAGATGTACTACAAAATAAATTTAAGTTTAAACTAATAAATTATTTTGAGAAAGAACATCTTAATAAAAATAATTAATTTATGGTTTTAGGCAAACCAACAAACCATGTGTTAATATACAAACCAAAATTAAAAACTTCGCAACTACTTAGGGTAAGTTTAACATTCAATTTATCAACTCCACTCATTTACTAATATTGTATTATTTAACTATTATACATCAGCCAGCTGACTCGAATATTTTTCTTTATAATTTAGGATATACAATCATGTAACTAATATGACTGGTTAATCTTATAATCTTATATTAATTATTCCCAAGCATAAGACCTATTCTGGATATACCTTAATATTAAAGATCTATAGAAATGCTTTCAGTGTTTAGTTAGACCTTTTCTACGTAGTCCAACCAACCCAAATCTCTAAAAATTTTAAATGATTTTATTTAATCATGAATACCCATCATATTCATTTAACCATCTATTTTATTACTAAGTATTTTAATAGAAACCTTTAAGTAATCCCAACATTAATTATTTCACAAAATTATGAAAGTATGAAGTCTTATGGTCAACTAGTTATAAACCAGAATGGATAAAATGGAGTGGTAAATTGGTACATCTGGGTTTCAAAACTTGCTTTGGCTAGATCCACTAAAGCAATCTTTTAAATTCTTAAAATCCTTTTTGGTTAATGTAATAGCTTTGGTTTTATTTATTGGAATATAAATTATTTTGAAACAATATTATTAAAACCACAAAGTTTTAAAGCTTTATACCATATATTTCAATATGTATTTTAAACCAAAATAAATGATTGGTTCCAAAAGAAAGTCATGAATATGACTGCTTTGTTAATACTCAACTTAGTTTGATGTATATTATGATATTATTTGAGTGGGTGGTATTAATTATCACAGACAAATTTCTAGTACAAATATTTGAGTATAATCATAAAAATGGATCGATTAAAAACGGCGAACATTGCGATTTATATATGTATATATGTATTTATTACAAACTATAACTGGAATTCAAAACAAACTAGTGATTATTCATCCGTAACTTATTTAATCGATCTAAGTTATAGAAGTATTATGCTCAGCAAGCTTTTATGTAAAGTTTATTCTATCTCCTGTCTCTACTAAGTTGTTATCTAATAGGCAAAGTTCATTTTAAAGTTTCTAGCTCATAGGTGGCATGGGTATTGGTACTGGTTTGGCGGTTCAACTATTTAATATAAGTTAGCATTTACTGCTGTAGTGGCTAACATATGGAGATTTACCCATTGTCCATCTAATTCATCTTCACATGGTAGGTTATTGCCTGTTTCCTGAGTTTGTGTATTAATTATCACTTCCTTTGGTTGTGACTTCTTTATTTTCTCTTGACTTTTTCTAATAATCCTACTTCTCTTCTTAGTGGTAAATGGTTTCTTAGACTGTGCCTTACGAATAAATATTTATTCCTCAATATCTGCTGAGTATCCTGAGGGATTTGGTTGAAATGAGGTTCCCTTATCTTTTGATGAACTATCTAATTGACGATAGATGTCTGAAATTCTTTGCTTACCCATACTGTAGACTAACAAATAGTCAAATAATATAAAACACATAATCACATAAGTTATTTCCTAACACATAATTTAAAATTTAAGTGTCAGCAGAACAGTTCTTTGGCTTGAACCAGTGGCTATGCTCTGATACCACCTTCTGTCACAACCCCCGATCACTAATTCCTAGGAACGGGCGGCCGTGAGCCAGTTTAGGTGGTATCGGTGTTTATTAATTTGGCAGCGGAAAAATTTCATCAGGATCGTAGTTAGGAAATATTTAATCAGAGTAAACCACCATATTTTATAAATACAATTATATATGGGAAAAACCCAAATTCGTAGTACACATGTTTCCATAGGAATAAATCCTATTTTATTAGAAAACATCAATTTATTTTAGGTAACTTTATTGCCACTTTTCCAAGCCTTCAGTGCTCTCCAGATGGCTTTTATTGGCTTCACACTAAGTTACCTGAAACACGTGTTTAAAATATTTTATCAGCAGGAAATACTGGTGAGTGAATCCCAGTTTAATCAAGTTTAAATAGAAAGTCACAGTGAACAGTATTGAGAGCGATCACATTGTTTATGTCTACACAATTACTCCATTAGTACTGTCAACCCTGACTTGTGGGTCATATTACCCATTGGCTAACTCATTGTCCAATGGTAACGTATTGTCATCCTCGACTTACTACTCACAGTATAGTACATTTTGTATACAAAACCCCAACATACCAGCAGTAATTGAAGAACTACAAAGACTCAATCACTGCTAAATTTCATTGTAAAACATTTAAGGTTTGGTAAAACATTACCAAAAAGATTAACAAAAAGAGGATAAACTCACATTGCTGTCTTAGATTTTTCGTAAGGTTTTCCTGGTGACAATCTATAATTTACACATAAGCACATGTGTTAGTATAATAACCCATTTTAACATTAGTAATACTCTCCCCGAGACGGCATTCCAACGACTACGTCGGGCAGAACCACGACAGCCGTTACGAAATCCTAGATCAATCGGGCAGCGTATCTAATACGTATCCAGGGGTTATAATACTTACAACGGAGCAGAACTTCGCTATTTAGGGGGGTATAATACCCGCGTATTATAAGCCTACTATCAGAATTTGAGAGAAAGAAATCGTTGTGAGCGAATTCGAATGAAATCCGATGCATTCTATTTATAGTTGCTGAAACTGACTCTCACGCGGCCAGCGTAAATGTACGCTGGGGCTTACGCGGCCCGCGTTGACTCCAGGCCAACGTATAGCTTATCCCGGTCACTGTGTAGACCCGCCACGACGATGACACGTGTCATCACCAGGCTGCGCCATCATTTGGGAGACTCGCGGCCCGCGTTAACTAACGGGAACTCTTACGCGGCCCGCTTGAACTTATAATTCAAAGAATTCAGATCTTAGCCTTGATACCGCCCGCATAAAGGATTGAGGTGGGTCTACGCGGGCCGCCATAACTTACTATTTCTTGTTTTTAATTTATTTTTAATGCTATATTGTATTTCGGGCTCGGTTTTCATGTGTGGGATGTATTTTAGAAAGTGTAGGGTGTCAGGAGTGTTTTAGGAGGGTGGTTATATTTTGGGTATCACTCCTGGGTTATTTAATAAAATATATAGTACACTCACTTTAAGTATATAGTAACCCAATTCTACTTTATCCCTACGTTACTAGACATAACCCCAACGAATTTAGGCAGAGCCTTGACATACGTTACGGGGCCCTACGTCACTTGGATAGGGTATCAGTGCTCAAGGGTTACAATACTTAAAACAGGACAGGGCTTTATTATTGTTATAAAATAAAAAAAATAGAATTCTAAAGATAAGGAAAATTGTCGAGAGATATGAGCAGGTTTGAAATGGATATATGGATTCCTATATATACTAATTCGAGACTTGTAGTGCACGTCTACAATGATTCCTTTTTGTTAAATTTCTTCCACGTACGTATACATTAATTTTCACATATTTTATTTTAATATTTGTAAGACACGTACACAAAGAAGTTATTATATCCACACACGTAGATAGATATAAATGCATGCATGAATTTCTTTTGATTTATATGCAGGACACGTATACTATATATATGAATATGAATTCTATTGATTAGTTTTAATTTATTATTATTATAATTAAATTCCTTTTACATGTACTTAACGTGCATTATATATTTACCTTTCAAACTTTTTGATTATTATTATTATTATTATTATTAATTTATATATTATAATTAGTTTAACTACTTTACTCATTTGGCGCTTATAACTTTAAAAGTATAACGTTTTATAAAATAATAAATATGCCATTAGAACGAGAATAATTTTATCTACATTTTGAACCAAGTTTCATTAAAAATAGAGGAGGTTCAAATATAATGTATTTTTGTAAATTAGTTATTAAACGGTTCCTATGTTTGTCAAAACACCTTATATTTTTATTGGTCAACTTACCCATGATGCATCCTTTTAATAACATAAGTTTTTATATATTTTATATAAATAAAATTTTAGGAATGTTACATAAAAGCAAACAGTGGAATATGTGACGAATAAAATACTATTTTTGGATTTTTTTCTGAATTTTTTTTAATCTATTTTACTAAAAACTTAACACTAAACACTTTGCGCATGCCTCCCCGTCAACGACACCATTTTGATGTCTGTCGTTTGTGACATGCAAAAACCGAAATAAACTAGTAGCTAGAGTAAGTCGGATATCGAACCGGAGGAGGATTGTGGAAAGTGTCGAATGAAAAGTATTAATTAATTACTACTGAATTGGAAAATCGGTGTGATTGATTATAAGAATTATCTAAAATAACGAATAAAAATTAAGAAAAAGAATGAGTTGTAATAAACAATGATGAGAAAAGGTGATCACTCCGGGATTCAGATTCTATAATTACTAATAACCTAGTTCAGATTTTATTGGATGCTATTGATTGAATAGTAAATCTGTCACATCTACCAATTACCTATGCAGTTCAAAATCTTAATATTAATTGATCGGATAAATATTAAAACAAGCATACATAGGAATCATTCAATCAACAAAAGCCAGTTTCCTATCAAGTTCAGATTGGGCTGGGAAATTGAAAAGAGTCTCGTCTGTTGGTCCGATGAGGTCGCAATTTGCCAGTTTCTTATCAATTTCTTCCCAAGGTGGCAATTCTTGGGCCTGGCCAGAGCTCTCCCCGATCTCCTTTCCTTTTCCCTTGTCTTTTGGATCCTCTGTCTTCTTCACCTTTTGGGCAGGTGGCTTTTTCCTTCGTCCACATTTCAAGTCCAGGATTCTAATCCTCTTTTTAGGCTTGGGTTTTTCCTGGGGCTGGGCCTGGAACATTAGTGGTTCCTCAGTATCCGCTTGATAGCCAGTTTGAGTTCCTGTGGTATCCATATCGGTGGTATGGATAGTAAAGTTTCGGAGTGCCTCCGACAGTTCATTCATGCTGTTAGCACACATGAAGAAATACACCAAAATTCAAGTTAAAATTTTGTTTGTTAAATTAAATTTTCACAGAATCACAGAAATGGCAATCTGGAAAAATTAAGTATTTCTAAATACTTAATTGGCTTAAATCAGTGGCTCTGATACCACCTTTTTCTGTCACGCCCCGACCCGGTTTTACCCGGTTCAAAAGCCGCAGGACAGAAACCTGTGGTATTGGTGTTTAATTTGGCAGCGGAAATTTTAACAGGACGGTTTAAACTGAAAACACCCCATTTATTTTATTTCAAGTTTCAGGTCAAACCCCGTAATTTACAACCGAGGAATTTCACTGGGAAATTCCCTAATTACAAAAACATGTTTATTTTATTTACTGAGCCACTTTCTTCAAGCTGTAGTGCTATGCTGCACTTTTCCTGTTTCATAGTAAATCACCTGAAACATGTTTAAAAAGATTTTATCAGCGGGGAAATACTGGCAAGTCATTCAATTTGCATAAAACGACACATTGTTATAGATTACAGTATTAAGAGCGATTACAATTGCCACTATCTTACAATTATCTGGTCCAGTGTCACACAATTTGTGACTATGGTCATATCACCATTGGGTCCTTTCACCCAATAGTGATGATTATCACTGTTTAGGTCCGTTCACCTAAAAGTTAGAAAACAACAGTAATGTGCACAATACCCCACTTACTGCCAGTAGATTAAGATAACAAAGACTTAATCCATGTAAAATATAACTGGAAAACATTTAGGTATTGTAAAATACTTTTGATAAAAAGAGAATGACTCACTTTGCAGGTTTAACTGGACAGAGTTTTGCCTACTGATTTAGCCTCGTAACCTAGTTAAATAACAATGCACATGAAACTTGGTTAGTAACTTAATACAACATTTACGATAACTCACGAAATTAAAACCCTCACGACGAATTACAAAGTATAGCCCGGATTCGGGCAACACTTAAACATCCATCGGATCGGTTTCAATCGATCGGACATTGTATCGTAGCAGTGATCGAGTTATTACCCTGTAATCGTAGCAGCGTCTCGACTCTTAAACACTCGTTTTACATAGAATTTTGACGTTTTTGAAAGAAATTTTTGACACAGAAGGAATGGCCATGCAACGAGCAATTTATAGCTGAAAATTGGGTTTCTCGCGGCCCGCGTAGACCTGAAGGGTGATCCTTCGCGGCCCGCGAGGGCCACCCTAGCTACGGCTAGGGCTGCCGTATCACAGTGTAGGTTCGCCACGTGTCTGACACGTGGCCTAAAGCTTATCCGGAGAATTTCAAAGTTGTCGCGCCCCGCCTAAGCTTTCCTTAAGTCTTACGCGGCCCGCGAGCAATCAATAAATTTGAATTTCTTGATTTTCTATGGAATTTAGGGTTTTAGGGGTCCCGGTTTTCACTTACGAAGTGTTGCGGGACATTTTTGCAGATCCTTACAGACCGGGAGTGTATCGTCATGGCAAGTTCTAGAGTCGTAAGAAACCAAGCGGTTATTCACACAAGAAACGAAAAATGAGCATTTAGTTTAAAGATGTTTGCTAGTATACTCAATAAAGGCTCAAAACTCACTTTTTGTGGGAATGGGTTTATAATTGATCAAGTATATATAATTAAATTTTAACTAGATTTGTCATGCCGTTTCATAATTTTCTTATGTTGGTTCTTTTTATCACGACGCTATCGGTTGTAAATTTGTAAAAATATAACCTTTTTAGAACTTGTTATTCCCAAATTAAACCAAGACAAGTAAAAAAAAAGTTTTTGAAAAAATTTGGGGTGATTAGCGGTTCCAATAGAGTTTTGTGTAAGGCTTGTTATTAGGAGTTGCAAAATTCAAGATTTTAGCATCCCCCCCCCCCCACCTAAATTACACATTGTCCTCAATGTGTCCCAAAAATAAGTTTTTATGTTGATTGAATGTGTAAAAAGGTGTTTAAAAACAAAATTTTATGTTACTTGGCGTCTGGGCACGGGCCCGTGTTAGTCCGGGCACGGGCCCGTGTTCAGATCGCCAGTACCATATTTTACAGAAGGTTGGGCACGGGGGTGTGTTCAGTGAACACGGCCCCATGTACAGTTACCTGAACTGGACGTTTTCTGCAGAACCTTGAGCACGGGGCGTGTTGTGCTGAACTTGCTGTAATGAAAAAAAAATGTCGGGAGGCTCTGTTTTCATGCATGGGGTGTGGGTTCAAGTTTCCCTTAGTAACCTCCACCGTTTAGAGTGTGTTTTATCCATTACAACATCATCCAAACACCATTTAATACTTAAAAACCATCATTCATTGAAAATAGCAAATTACAATAGATCCTACAAATTAAAAATAAAGCTAAAAATTGAAAAACTAAAAGTTCCTAAGATAGATAGGTCAAGTAACGCAAGAAATCATTCTAAGGAGTTCTACCCTTATTGTAGGAATATCAAAAACCCGGAAATAGCTTTCCTGTACTTTAAAGGCGTTGTAGAACTCGTAACCGAGGGATGTCCCTTAGATGTCGTTGAGCCATTCTTCTATCTCCCTTGGGAGGAAGAAGGCGGGCTCATTTTCCACAATGTCTTGTGGAGGTGGTGCGGCGGCCACCGGGACCCTATGTAATATGTCTAAAGGGGGCTTCGTTTGCATGACATACCACTCGGCCGGAATAATGACTTCCGGCACAACATTCCATTCCCTTTGTGCAATGATTGGCACCAAAGGAGGAGAGGAGAGAATATTAAACCTTTGGTTCAAAAGGTTGACTTCTCGAAGACATCCCTCTAGTCCCACCGTCAAATGATTTATACGGTCAACCAGGGCTTCCTCTACTCCTGTCATTTCGTCGATGGCCTCCCTCAGGGTATACACGTAGTTGACGAGAGAGTCTTCCACTGTCGATCTTCTTCCTCGCCGGTCGTTCCTGGAGTGTGCTGAAGATGTTCCGCTATTTCTGCTCGACATTCTAGGAAAACAAACCGAAAGAAATTTAAAATTAATGAAACAGTGGAAGCCCTGGTTGAAACAAAATAAACTAGTAGCTAGAGTAAGTCGGATATCGAACCAGAGGAGTGTTAAAATTCTAGGAATAAAAATTCTAGCTACTAGTTTATTTCGGTTTTTGCATACCCCTTGGCCACCTCTCTGCAGGTTTTTGAAACAAGGAATCTTGGAGTTTTAAATTATTTTTCTGACTTTTGAACCATTTTTAAACAGAAATAACTTAAAACAGTGTTGTAAAACTTATTTTTGATAAGATTCCTTGAATAAAAACCTAACATTGACAACCCTAAAGCTTGAAATCATGGAGATTTCAAGTTTTAATGGAGGTTTTGAGCAGAGAATGAAGAAGAAGGCAATAGACAAAAGTAGAAAAGAGAAGATGGTTGTTGAGAACCTTCTATAGAATATACCTTATAGGGTATATGTGAAGATCCCACCAGATCCTTTTCTTTGGAATGGGTCCAAAAGTGCAGGAATCTTGTTGCTTTTATAGAAAACGACAGCATGCTGGACACGGCCCCGTGTCGGCTGGACACGGCCCCGTGTGCAGATAAGATTCTGACACTTTTTATTCGTATTCTGACCAAAAGTTAGACAAGAATCTTCAGGTGGGCACGAGGGCGTGTTGACCTGGACAGGGCCCCGTGGCCAGAGGTTTTTATGAAGTTATATCTTATTTTAAGGAATTTATTCGGATCAGGTGGTTCCTTACTGGTCGGAAAGGGTGATTCCTAAGCTAAATACCGGTGGGCAAGACCAACTTTATTTCCCTTATCCGGGCTCTCGTTAAAGAAGGTGTATGTCGAATCACTCAGGTCTATGTATGCATCGGCAGAAACCAATGGGGAGTTCTTCATGGCACAATCGACACAGGGACGACTATCGCTCAAGTCCTCACAAGAGTTAGAGGTGATTTCGGGAGCAATGAAGTTGTTATACTCCGAATGTAATCTCAATAATTCTCCTTGATCGTCGTCTTGAGATGAATTAGTTATTTCCATCTCAAGTTCTCTTATCAATTGGAGAATTACTTCTTCCATTTGAAATAATTCTTCAAGAATCATATCACCTAGAAGAGATAATTGAGAGCATTCGAGGGAGAGATAGGGATTGTTTTTACTTTCGCCCATCTTAAGGCTATAGGAAAACGATGGGTCTATATAGTGGGGAGTGTAATTTAAAAAATAACATTTTAAATCTTCATGAGTTCCAGCACATATTTGACACCACGTACCATAAGAGCAGCAAAAGTAAAAATGATCAATATCACTCATGTTTGTGTCAAAAATTACCAACCATCGGGATCTTACAGTTCTGTTTTCAGTAACTGAAGCTTGGGCATGGGGCGTGTTCAGTGGGCACGGCCCCGTGATCAGCTACTGTCTGACTTAAAACACGATTGCCAGTACCAAAGATTGGGTACGGGGGCGTGTTCAGCGGGCACGGCCCCGTGCTGAGCTCTGCAGAAGCTGAAAAATTTAGAAAAATCCTTAAAAAAACATAAAAATAAGTAAAACGATTAGGCTGTTGATTCCTAACTTTATTAAAATCCTTTTGTCCCCGGCAGCGGCGCCAAAAACTTGGTGTGTGTCGGGTGTATTATGTTTTTATTTATATTTTAAGCCTTTTTTAACACATTAGTCAAGTTTTAAATTTATAAAACACCATATTCTAGTAACACTAAACACACACATGGGCAAGTGCACCCATCGTGAGCGTAGTATAGCGTTGGTAAGATACCGAGGTCGTCCAAGGACACAAGAGTTTTTAATACCGGTTTATCCTCAACGTCTAATCAAATTAAAAGTTTTAGAAAAGGTTTTAAACATGAAAAATAAAAACAAAAATGCTAAAAATAAAGTAAAAAACAGATAGACAAGATAAATCACTTGGATCCGACTCGCCTTTAATGTAACCTTTGATGATTTCCGCATTTTTGCACTTTTTAAGAGATTATCTTAGTTATAGTAGTAGGCCCCTCTTTTGAAGGTGACGTTACCCTCAACCCAGTAGTTTGAGTGAGCATTGATACAATCCTAAAGGGTCAGAGTATTGAAAGATAATTAATTAAGTTATTAATGAGTAATGTGGTAGGCCCTTCTTTTGAAGGTGACGTTACCCTCGGCTAAGTGGTTTGAGTCAGCAGGGATACAATCCCAAGTAGCCGGGTTAATGTATTAATAGTAGTTTACATATGAGGGTATCAAACCATTCGCACCCCCGCCATCCAATACCAGTGGGTATTGAAGGAGGTCCTAGTAAGCTTGACCCAGGTCCTTGCAGGATCTATACACTGAAAAAGGCAAGAACCTTACCAAACCATTCCCTTAACCCCTGACCAGGTAGCCCACATATCTCTATATAGAACGTAGAGATATGAATTGTGTAAATCTTTTATTTTATATAGACAATACAATAACGTCAAGACACCACGAACAAATGATAATGAAGTTTCACCTTCAACATAAGAAACTAGTTATTAAAGTCATTAATACAAAATCAAATAAAAAGCGCGAAAAGATTAAAAATCAAAAGTATTACACTAAATGCTTGTCTTCACCAAGTGATGTAAGAGACTTAGGCAGACATGGCCTTTGATTGTCAAGAACTCTTATTACCAATCTTGGATCCCGAGACTACTACACACACTCTAAGATGGATGATGGATGATGGTGGTGGATGTTGGTGTTGTGATGGTGGTGGAGTGTGGGTGAAGTGGGAGAGAGGTGGTTTGCCAAGGGACGCCTTTGAAGTGAACCAAACACCCCTGTTTATAGCCTGCACAGAAGCCCGGACACGGCCCCGTGTCCATTGGGCACGGCCCCGTGTCCATCCTTTTTCTCTTTCTTCTTTAGTTGTAATTTGTCTGCATTAGCTCTACACGCCCCCGTGTTCGCTGGGCACGGCCCGGTGTGCAGAAGCGTATCTGTACTATCAAGATTTGCTGGATTCTGCGAATCTTAGCGTTGAACGGCCCGTGTTGAGCTGGGCACGCCCTCGTGCTGGGAATAGAAGCTTCTATGACTTTGCCTTTTCTGCAGACATCTGGCCACGCCCCCGTGTCCGCTGTGCACGAGGCCGTGGTCAGCCTTCTGTTTCCTTGTTTTTGCTTAGAAAGATGCTGTCGAGGGGTCGGGCATGCCACGTTTATTCCTTTTCTTTGTATTTATGTTAGAATTGGCTGCATATTTGTTCCTTTTGTTCAATTACGCTCATTTAGTCCTGAAAATACAAAAGGAAGACAAAAGCACACTTTTTCCAATATTAGTACTAAAAAATGGTTAGTTTTATGCCTCATTTGATGTAATTTATATGTTTCATTTTACACACATCAGTTTATAATAGATACTATTACATAACTAGCACAATTTCATTTTTTCTAATTTTATAAACAACACATACTGTTACATACTAGCACGATTTCATGTTTTTGTTTTAATTTTGTAAATAACACATACTATTACATAACTAGTAGAAAACAAGTTTATTTCTAAATAGGCTCCAATAACAACACAAAAGGAAAAAAAGAGCAACACATAAGAATTACACAACAAAATAAGAACTTATATATATATTTAAAATCAACACAATACATTTTTCACACTAGCACATTCCAACTAAATAATTAGCACAATTATAAAACACTTTTTGTAACTTTTTTAAAATTCACTTTTATAAATAAAAAAGTATAGCAATATGGTACTTATATTAAAGATAAAAAAAATACATGATTTTATGGTATAATTTTAAACATCCTTCAAAAATATCAATGTCTCTTATAACACTAAATATTTTTAAACACCCATTAAAATATGTTAAAGTATATATATATATATATACACACACCCATGCATGTGTGTTAGAGAGATGTGAGCAGGTACCCACTCATTAATTCATCCATAGGTCGTTTGTAGTTTCAGACGAAAATTCCAAACAATGTTTTAAAAAAACTCACAACCCATGAAGATTAGAAATGCATTTGTTAGGAACTAGTTGAATTCACCCGCGCTACGCAGCGGGAACACGGTTAGTATCAGTTATGTTCATTACGATATATGGGCCCTCGCTATAGCAACCGAAAGAAAAAATCCAAAAAAATCAAATTTGAGATAGGCGCTAATTAAATATCGATATGTGTTCACATATACGTGGTACCTAGTATAGTTTGCAATACCTAATAATATTTTGTTTTGAATACAACATCGTTTAAAAATAAAATAAAAAATCCTGTACTTCGTTATGACCGTCTTTCTAAAGACATTTTTTCCTAAAGAGTTTTCAAATTGTATTGCAAGTTATTGTTAGTGTTAATTTATAATTCATCTTGTTATATAATAGAATGGGATAAAATAATATTTCTAACTATCCATAAAATGTAATTTGTAACTAAAGAGTTTAGATTTTTTGATATAATCTAATTGCGATAACTACTTGTTCAGCAATCCATCATGAGCCAATTTAGGCTAAAAGGAAATAAAAAATTATCAAATGAAGGGCTGAAGACACGTGTAAGAAATCAAAGCAACCACATATGCATGTAACCACCATCATCAATCTAGATGGGAGTAGTGTGATGGCAGCAAAATAAAACAATGGAGATATATTTTGCTATATTAGAAGGGTATATGACAGTATTGTAAATATCATTCTAAATTTGTCCAATTAATACACTATTCACAACATGCTACATAAATTGTTATTATAGATAATAATTTCTGGACATTATCACGTCACTCCATTGTGACTGCTCTCAGACCTTCTTCTTCATCCTCACCGCCGTCTTAGAAGGACTCCCTCCTCCCTCCACCCCAAACCTTATTGGCCTCCCTTTTAATATAATACAATTATATAATATCATTTTGTCTTTTAAAATAAATAAATATGTATGTATCTAGGCATGTATTTCTACGCATAATATGGGTTGGTTTCAGTGCATGATGTCTGTCGTTTGTGACATGCAAAAACCGAAATAAACTAGTAGCTAGAGTAAGTCGGATATCGAACCAGAGGAGGATTGTGGAAAGTGTCGAATGAAAAGTATTAATTAATTACTACTGAATTGGAAAATCGGTGTGATTGATTATAAGAATTATCTAAAATAACGAATAAAAATTAAGAAAAAGATTGAGTTGTAATAAACAATGATGAGAAAAGGTGATCACTCCGGGATTCAGATTCTGTAATTACTAATAAACTAGTTCTGATTTTATTGGATGCTATTGATTGAATAGTAAATCTGTCACATCTACCAATTACCTATGCAGTTCAAAATCTTAATATTAAATGATCAGATAAATATTAAAACAAGCATACATAGGAATCATTCAATCAACAAAAGCATAATTGGATTCAACACACAATTATAACTCTGATTGTCACTCAGGATTTGTCTGTCACACAAATTATATAATCACGCAAATAGTCGGCTGTCACCCGACTACAAATCCAAATCTCAATACAAAACAGAAACTAGAATTAAAAGTGTCTCACAAGAATTATTCACCCGAAGCGTCCACAAGGGATTTAGCCGCTCCTCTCGGTTGAATGATCTTCACTGGCTTGATACCCGGTTCAAAAACCCTTTTCGGGGCTGTTTGGTAGCCTCTTAATGACCATTCAGATGCTACCTCTTAATGGTTTAAAACCTCTGAATTAATAAGAGGTAACCTCAAGTCTGAAGGGTTAAAAGGTAACATCTGAATGGTAAATCATCACATGTCACATTCTTCTACCTTCTCATTGGTAAAATTCTTAATGGTTCCATTAAGAGGTAGCCTTTTAATGACCATTCAGAGGCTACCAAACAACCCCTTGCTCTTTGCCGTCCAGATGATGCTCCCCCTTGACTTCTGCCGCCAATCATATATTATTCCCCACAAGTCCACGTAAAATGGTAAATAATTTTTGGGCCATAGTTGCGTGAAATAAGGCTGCGACCAAGTCTCGGCCCACTTGTGATTTGAACTATCCAAAATGTCTGCCCATCAAGTCCAAGGTCTGCCAAGTTCACGTGATCAAGCCGAAGTGAATTCATGATGTTGTTGACTTTCCTCCTTGCATGTGCCGTCCACACAAAGTCCGACCGCACCCCTTGAAAATATGCTTGAGCCACTCATCCGCACCCCCAGCAAATAATTCCTGGGTCCGCCACTGATGATAATGTGATAAGCTTTCAAGATATATGTATGTGTTCCCTCTTCACGTGCCTTTGCTTCCACTACCTATGTATTATGATGGGCCCCTCACAAAATATGCATGCATCCAATCCCCTATTGGCTGCCGTGATGATATATGTTTCTATTATTAAGTCATAATCCCCATCACATGATTGAAGCTGCTTACCGTAACTTACGGAAATAAACCGTAGGTTACGGTTTTAACCTGCTGTACACACTTTAATTTGATATATACTTCAACCGTAGGCTACACTAGAGAAGCCGTAGCCTACGCCCCTTCTAGTAAATCCATACATTGTTGCATTTTAACTTTCAACACATGACATTCAGGCCCCTGGACTTCATTCATGCACATTTTTCTTGTTCCTTCGAGCTATCTTTTGACCCGAACAACTCCCGTGTAACGTGATATCTCTTTAATAATCACCCGTTCTTGTTCCATTTCATCACTAACCACTTTAAATTCACCGAATTAAATGATTAACCTGCAAGATCACAATCTCGCGTAGTTATCATATTCAAAGCATATAATCACGTAAACAACACTAAAATACGTAACATAACACACTTTAAGGCACGGGTTTCACACTCTCCATCTGATCCCCACATTTAACTTTGATTGTCCTCAAGCAACCATCACGAACATTACTCACCTTATTAACAAATCACCATTAAACCCCTTACCGAATTAGCAATTTAAGGTCCCAAGTCATACCCATCCCATAGACTGACACAATCGAGGTTGACAATCTGACAAATAACTGATACGCATTTAAAACAATTTAAGACTTACCTAAGACTTACCTAACCAAAACTAACATGCTTATGATACTACACACATGCCACACGCCCCTCACAATAATCACTCCTCTCGGTTTTATCTAGACTAGCGTGTAATGTGCTAGTTTGTAATTCGCTCAAAACCAAATACGCTACTTTGCAATCATAAGCTTGTATAGCAATCATACCTCCTCTGCATCAAGTAACGTATCACATATCGAAAGGACTTTTGGGTTTTGGGTTAAAGGGTAAAGGTAGGGAAATGTTTTTGTTTTTTTTACTTTTTTATTTGTATGGCGAACACAAAAGAACATACCAAACCATGACAACTTATTCACAATGATACTAACACTTTGGGTTATTTTCAGCCCATTTATTTAATACGAACATAACAATGATTTTTTTTTCTTTTCTTTCTTTTCTCTTTTTTTTTTCATTTTTTTTTCTTTATTTTTTCTTCTTTTTCAACAAATATCTAACACAATTGTCATTCATGGTTGGCAATCAAACGGGTCAAACGAGGTGTAACAAACGAAAGGTGAAAGGCTCAACATGGTTTACTAAGGTAAGATGGATAAACAATCAACAAATAACACAATGAAGGGATCCTAATGCCTTTATCATTTATGTGCATACGCTAAACCACAGTCTCGGCACGTATCGAACCACACAAGTTCTAACACAAAGCAACATATGGCCTACTCTCAGCAAATGAACAATTGTTGCAATTCAACTATCAATTTAGTAGGCTCAAATATCTCACCGAATAGAAGGAATATGGGTTGCCGACACGTAGCATGTGTAATTCCTAAAGCATGTTACCCCTAGTTAGGCATCTCTTCTCAACAATTCTCTAAAAACATGTCAGAAATACTCTCATGAAACTTAAAGGGACAACCATGACTAGGGATCTAAGTTAGTTTAATATCAGTAGGAACCCGTTAGCGATTGAAAATGTTGGTTTTCATGTAGTTAAAGCATACTTAAGAAACAAAAAAATTACAAAATTTTTCAATTTTTCACAATTTCAACTCTTCAAACATTTAAGATCAACAATCTTACCAACCCTCACTCGAGTTACCGTATCCCCACACTTGGGATACATTGTCCCCAATGTATGGTGCAATTTATAATCTAGACTCGAGAGATACCACCCGCAAACCATGAACGGCTAATAACAAACTCGACTCAACACAAAGAAACCACTCCCAACACAAAAATTTCACACCACCAAATACACGAAAACAAATAAAACACAGGATAGATAAACACATGCACCTGATCAGAAAACAAGTGAGTGTTTGTAGTGGTGTAGTTGCTGCGATCTAACCGGAACATACGCCCCTCATGGATTCTTTGAAATCTCACCGGGGATGTTGCCAAACATCCCCACACTTGATTCATTGCATCCGTGAAGATAGAACGTAGAAACCTGTTAAAACACAGACAAACCAAAACCAAACCAAACCAAAATACAATACTCTACATCCTCGGGCTGCATCCCAAGAGCGCTAAGTTTAAAGGTCTTCAGCCAGACCATACCTGATATGCGCTATGGTGGTCTCAGTGCACATTTACCCCTTGTATTTCCCATGAATGCACGGTACCTGACATTACTGATCCAGCGGGGTCTAATTTTTATCAAGATGTTCACTGAAGCACTGCAATCCGACCTCCATCCAGACTTTCCTATCGAGTTCCGAACATACACTCGATAGTTAACTCTCCACAAGCGTTTCTTTTTACTTAATATCAGCAAATAATTCGGATTGTTGCACAACCACTTTATGATGATCTGCCCGATGTCCTTCACGTCACCTTCCTCGTCTCTATACGTGCATCCCCACACTTATTTTGTGGAATGTCCTCTTTCACCTCATCACCTTCAACAATTTTCTCCACATCTGACTGTTCAACAATTGAGAGAATCAACGGTCTGGTATTAACCTCCACAACCTCATCCCTTACTTGAGAAGGAGACATCTGTAGAGACACCCATCTATCCCTGGCTTGGCGTTTTTCCATTTGAGTCATTCTTGGCCCATCATCCTTCACTCCAGCCATCAAAAGGTCATACTTCGTAATCCATATCTCCAACTGGTCCTCTATTGACAGGTCAGGTTTCGCCAATTGCTCTTCAATGTATGCCAGCTCTCTTTGTCTCATATATTCCATAAGACTTCTAAATTGAGGTGATTTATAGTAACTATGTGACTGGGTGCATATTCAGACTCACCATGATCAACTGTATACTGGGTATGATAGGCATCCTGATAGTGTACCGGATGGTCTTCATAAGAAAGTCGAGAGTATTCGTCATAACGATCGTCATACTCCTCTTGGTAACTCACGCTTTGTACCATCCCCGGATCAAAGCTACTCTCATACCATGTCTGCTCATCATAACAATAACCCGTATCTGATTGGTAATCATATGCAACTCGCAGCGAATTAGAGTAAGAATAGTATGGGTGGACATGATCATCAGAATAAAAATCTGACTCATTTACTCTCTTCTGTTCTTCTTCACACATTTTCCGGAACACAGGACAATCGTCACGCGTGTGACATGGACTACCACAACCTCGGCATGACCAGTAAGCACTTTCCATAATAAGATCTGCAATAAATCTGCACAGACAAAACTAGTATACCCAAGGTAAAATGTCACAACCCCCGATCCCTAATTCCCAGGAACGGGCGGCTGCGAGCCAGTTTAGGTGGTATCGGTGTTTATTAATTTGGCAGCGGAAAAATTTCATCAGGATCGTAGTTAGGAAATATTTAATCAGAGTAAACCACCATATTTTATAAATATAATTATATATGGGAAAAACCCAAATTCGTAGTACACATGTTTCCATAGGAATAAATCCTATTTTATTAAAAAACATCTTTTTTATTTTAGGTAAATTTATTGCCACTTTTTCAAACCTTCAATGCTCTCCAACTGGTTTTTATTGGCTTCACACTAAGTTACCTGAAACACGTGTTTAAAATATTTTATCAGCAGGAAATACTGGTGAGTGAATCCCAGTTTAATCAAGTTTAAATAGAAAGTCACAGTGAACAGTATTGAGAGCGATCACATTGTTTATGTCTACACAATTACTCCATTAGTACTGTCAACCCTGACTTGTGGGTCATATTACCCATTGGCTAACTCATTGTCCAATGGTAACGTATTGTCATCCCCGACTTACTACTCACAGTGTAGTACATTTTGTATACAAAACCCCAACACACCGGTAGTAATTGAAGAACTACAAAGACTCAATCACTGCTAAATTTCATTGTAAAACATTTAAGGTTTGGTAAAACATTACCAAAAAGATTAACAAAAAGAGGATAAACTCACATTGCTGTCTTAGATTTTCTGTAAGGTTTTCCTGGTGACAATCTATAATTTACACATAAGCACATGTGTTAGTATAATAACCCATTTTAACATTAGTAATACTCTCCCCGAGACGGCATTCCAACGACTACGTCGGGCAGAACCACGACAGCCGTTACGAAATCCTAGATCAATCGGGCAGCGTATCTAATACGTATCCAGGGGTTATAATACTTACAACGGAGCAGAACTTCGCTATTTAGGGGGTATAATACCCGCGTATTATAAGCCTACTATCAGAATTTGAGAGAAAGAAATCGTTGTGAGCGAATTCGAATGAAATCCGATGCGTTCTATTTATAGTTGCTGAAACTGACTCTCACGCGGCCCGCGTAAATTTACGCTAGGGCTTACGCGGCCCGTGTTGACTCCAGGTCAACGTATAGCTTATCCCGGTCACTATGTAGACCCGCCACGATGATGACACGTGTCACCACCAGGCTGCGCCACCATTTGGGACACTCGCGGCCCGCGTTAACTAACGGGAACTCTTACGCGGCCCGCTTGAACTTATAATTCAAAGAATTCAGATCTTAGCCTTGATACCGCCCGCGTAAAGGATTGAGGTGGTGTCACACCCCCAAAATCCACCATGCGGAGTACCACCGCTTGGAGGCATGACATGACCAGGATCGAGCCACCAATCGTATTGAATAACACAATTTAGTAAATAAAACCAAACACATTACGATTGGTGACCAAAAGGAAGTAAACTGATTTTAGGTTGACAGCGGAAGCATAAATCGTAAGTTCAAAATATAAGTCCCATAGTTCATAAGTTTAAAGTCCAAAACGTAGGTTTAATAAGTTCATAAGGATTAAATGTTTAACACGGGACTTAACATCCATATTCCACAAAAACATCCTCCTCGTGCAAGCTTCGTAAGCATCTAGCGACCTGTAGGGCATGTAACAACGAGTCAACAACATAGTTGAGTGAGTTCACGTTTGGTTGTTTAGTTTTAAGTTGTTTCTGAAAAACGTGGTTTGACTTTCGTTGGCTTATTTGCCGTGGGGGTTACCCTGTAGTTGAAAGTATGTTTAACCAGTTCTTTTTCTTTACCCAAACCATATCCATAATCAGTGGGGGCTTCCCCATGTGAACTACTAGACCATATGATATCGACTAATAACGCAAATAAGTTGTGCCCTATATCAGTGTCTATCATCACTGACAGTTTGTCATACTCCATTAGTACACGCCCGTTCGAACGACACGGTGTGAGGTTTGTTAAACCTAATAGCGCTATTAACTAATGACCCGCTCGCCATTGGCCTCGGCGATTAAGTCGATATAAATTGAGGGACTTCATGATAGAGTTTTGTCTAGTAAGTTTTAAGGTTGTTTTCCTACCCAAGGAGGACGAACGTACGTAGTTCTACCCAAGGAGAATACGCAGGATTTATAGTGGCATCCTACCCAAGGAGGATGGCCGTACATATCCTACCCAAGGAGGATATGTAGATTCCGTTTTAGTCTATTTACCCATTCCCAAACCACCGGGAATCCCATGCCTTGTAGAAAGGGTGAACTCACCTCGGTTTGCTCGGTTAGATTCTCAAATATAGCTAACAGTCAAGGTCGGTCAATCACATCCTAATATGATTACCAGTTAGTCATTTAGTGATTTTCAAATAGAGCACAAAGTTCCTACACGTATCTATCACATAACATGCATTACTTTAACGGTTTATGCCCATATAAACTTCTCATCTATTCCCATTTATAAATAAACATACGATATTGCACATAACACTTTTATTGACACATAGCATGTTAGATCATTCACAGATAGCATACTCGACATTTAAACACGCAAATTACAACTTATGTCATTTCAGCTTTAATATTCAAAACCGGGCTGTTTTCGGACATTTTAATAAAATAGTTAACTTATTCCAAAAATTCCCAAATTTTAACGGAATATCTTAAACGTTCCAAGTTTTATTGTGTAAAAATATCGGGGTCCATTTCATTACCAATATTTTATAAAAAATCATTTTCTAGACTGAAATCAGATTTATCTTTTTCTGATTGCAGTCCACGGAATAATTTCTTAAAAATTCATCGTAAGTCCGATTTACGAAATTCCAGTGAGAGAATTACAAATACATTGGTGGTCATCTACATTTCAAATTTCATGATTTAACTCTACACAGAATTCAAGTTTTGACTGAAAACAGAACACATATTTTCAGCAGCAAAAATGCAGCTCTAGCTGCTGTTACAAAATGACACTTTAAAAATAGTAAACGGAGTCCAAAAATTATGATTCCAGTGCCATTAGAACCGTATTTCATAATACATAATCCTAGACTTCATAAAATACATTTTTCGTTAAGTTACGGTCTTGTTACAGCCAACTGAAGTTGGCTGTAATCACTAAACAGCTTTCTGTTTTCAGTCTTTAACCTTCTAAAGCGCGTTCGATTGATTCCGTTAGCATGTTTAGTGATCACAATAACATCAAACATCAATATTAACCAGCAAATCATCAGGAAATCAATCAAGAATCATAACGACACAAGATCTACATGATTTACACACATAACTTCTCTTTATCCACCCTTTATTACTTTATGTTTAAGATTAATGTAAGTTCTTTAGTGTTTCTCAAATTTTCACCATTAAATCATCTATTAACCACCAAATACAAGAACAAGATGATGATTAGAAGCACTTACTACTAGCACAAGGCTAGGAGAGAAACAAGGTGTAAATGTGGTGGATAAAAGAAATCTAGGGCGGTTCTTGCACTTCCGAAAGCACCAGGCTTGTTTGTATGTCACCTTGCACCTTTGAGTATGTAAGAAATGGTTGAACAAAGGTTGGAAGTGGGTGGATGATGGTGGTAGGGTGGCGGCCGAATGGTGGTTATGGAGGAGAGAGTTTGAGTTGGTTGAAGTGTGTTTATGAAAGAGAATGATTAACCAAAGAACTTATTTATAAACCACCTCTTACTATTATCCTTCATGCATTATGTTAGCTAGATATCCAACACAAGTAATAAAATAATCAAGAAAAGGGTGGTGTGGGTCACCATAAGGTGACCGTCATTTTGAGGGGGGGGGGGGTATGGTTGGGTTGTGATGATATGGTTACTAATTAGTTGAAATCAAATGGTATTTAGTTGGGGTATTTGTGTGTTTATTAATATAAAGGGTGCTAGGGTGTTCGGGGACCCTAACTAGCCCAGAAAAGTAAAAACAATGTTTTTGGCAATATTTTTATGTTCCGGGTAAAGTCCGGTTGTTCGGTTACACTGTTCCGTTAAAGTGCCTAATTAATCCGTAAAGTGTCTTTTATATATATTTTTGTAACACTTTTAATTTCTAACACTTAGGAAGGCATACCGGACTATTTAGTAACTTTTCTGTATACTACTAGCACGTTAACAAGTACATGTAAGTATAACACAGTAATCAGAGAGCAGTTAAATGATTCAGCACAGTCATCAAGTACTTAAATTAACATTAATAGATTGTACGGTTACATGTAAATTTGAGGGTTGTCACATTCTCCCCCTGTTAAGAAAATTTCGTCCCGAAATTTAGCGCGTGGTTACTGAGGAAGCTAGTTAAGTTGCGTTGTTTTCCTGATTTTCCTGGGGTGTCACATCATCCCCCTGTTGGTTTGGAATTTCGTCCCGAAATTCTGCAGTAGCTTCAATCTCAGTAGTGGTTGCACTTTTCTCGAATAGCTGGGGATACTTGAGTTTCATTTGGTCTTCTCGTTCCCAGGTATACTCTGGGCCACGATGGGAATCCCAACGAACTCGGACAAGAGGTATCCTGGTACGCTTGAGGATCTTAACATTTCAATCCGTAATCTCTACTAGTTCCTCGACGAATCGCAGCTGGTCGTCGATTGTGAGTTCCTTGAGAGGAACTATGAGGGTCTCATCTGACAAACACTTCTTCAGATTTGACACGTGGAATACGTTGTGAACTCCGCTGAGTTCTGTCGGTAGATTAAGCCTGTAGGCGACTTTGCCAATTTTCTCGATGATTTCGAATGGTCCGACATAGCGCGGATTGAGTTTGCCTCATTTGCCAAAACAAACTACACCTTTCCATGGTGAGACTTTGAGTAGCACTCGATCCCCAACCTGGAACTCGAGTGGTTTTCTTCCTTTATCAGCATAGCTTTTCTGACGGTCACGAGCTGCCGCCATTCGCTGTCGTATCTGAGCAATTCTCTCGGTGGTATCTTCCACAAGTTCTGGGCCAGTGATTTGGCTATCACCAACTTCTGCCCAACAGAGAGGTGATCGGCATTTGCGTCCGTACAATGCCTCGAACGGAGCGGCTTGGATGCTGGTGTGGTAGCTGTTCTTATATGAAAACTCCACTAACGGGAGATGCTTTTCCCAGCCATTACCAAAGTCAATTATGCATGCCCTAAGCATGTCTTCAAGGGCCTGGATGGTGCGTTCAGATTGCCCATCCGTCTGTGGGTGATAAGCGGTGCTCATATCTAAACGTGAGCCAAAAGACTTGTGCATAGCTTGCCACAGTTCAGAAGTAAAACGCGCGTCACGATCAGAAATGATGGAGGTTGGCACTCCGTGCCTTGATACTACTTCATTTAGATAGATGTCTGCTAAAGTAGAAAACTTATCCGTTTCCTTGATTGCCAGAAAATGTGCAGACTTAGTCAGTCGATCCACGATCACCCAAATGGTATCATTTCCGCGTTGAGATCTAGGTAGGCCGGTAACGAAATCCATGGAAATTTGCTCCCATTTCCATTTCGGGATCTCTGGTTGTTGAAGTAGGCCTGATGGTTTCTGATATACAGTCTTGACTCTAGCACAAGTCAAGTATTTACTGACGTAGGTTGCGATGTGGGCTTTCATGCCAGGCCACCAATACGTAGTCTTGAGGTCGTGGTACATTTTATCCGAACCAGGATGTACCGAATAACGAGACTTGTGTGCTTCATCCATCACAAGCTCGCGTAGGTCTCCATACAGTGGAACCCAGATGCGTCCGTTTACATAGTGGGCGCCGTCTTCCTTTTGTTCTAACCGTTGCCTCGATCCTCGTAAGGATTCAGCCCTGATGTTTTCTGCTTTCAATGCTTCAACCTGAGCATCTCGAATCTGAGCGGGAAGGTTGGATTGGATGGTAAGCTGTAATGCACGTACACGCTTAGGTATAGTATCCTTTCAACTGAGGGCGTTGGCCACAATATTGGCCTTGCCCGGATGGTACTTGATCTCACATTCGTAATCATTCAAGAGCTTGACCCATCAGCGTTGATGCATGTTTAACTCCTTTTGCTTGAATATATGCTCGAGACTCCTATGATCGGTGTAAATGGTGCACTTGGTACCGTACAGGTAATGTCTCCATATCTTAAGCGCGAAAACAACTGCTCCTAATTCCAAGTCGTGTGTAGTGTAGTTCCTTTCGTGAACCTTATGTTGGTGCGATGCGTAGGCAATGACCTTATCACGTTGCATTAACACGCAACCAAGTCCTTGGATGGAAGCGTCACAATAAACCACAAAATCATCTGTGCCTTCAGGCAATGAGAGGATAGGTGCGCTACAAAGTCTATCTTTTAAGTGTTGAAATGCGGACTCCTGTGCATCACCCCAACGATAGATGACACCCTTCTGAGTCAGTGAAGTGAGAGGTTGCGCAATCTTGGAGAAATCTTTGATAAACCTTCTGTAATATCCTGCCAAACCCAAGAATTGGCGGATTTCTGTTGGTGTGCGGGGTGCAGGCCAGTTCTTGATCGAGTCAACCTTGGATGGATCCACATGAATCCCATCCTTGTTTACCACATGGCCTAGAAAGTGGACTTCACGAAGCTAGAAGTCACATTTCGAAAACTTGGCATACAACTGCTCTTTTCGAAGAAGTTCCAGCATAAGTCGTAGATGCTGCTCGTGTTCCTCCTGACTCTTAGAATAGATCAGGATGTCGTCGATGAACACAATAACGAACTTATCCAGGTAAGGTTTGCATACTCGGTTCATGAGATCCATGAAGACCGCTGGTGCATTCGTCAACCCGAAAGGCATAACTAGAAACTCGTAATGGCCGTAACGAGTTCTGAATGCTGTTTTGGAGACGTCCTCATCTCGGACTCTCAGCTGATGGTATCCCGATCTCAAATCAATCTTAGAGTAATAGCTCGACCCTTGCAACTGGTCGAACAAGTCGTCAATACGTGGAAGAGGATAACGATTCTTCACAGTCACCTTGTTGAGTTCGCGGTAGTCAATACACATTCTGAAGGTACCGTCTTTCTTCTTTACGAATAACACTGGAGCTCCCCAAGGCGAAGAGCTAGGACGTATGAAACCCTTTTCCAAGAGTTCTTGTAGTTGTGTGGATAGTTCTTCATGTTCTGATGGAGCTAGACGATAAGGTGCTCGAGCTATGGGTGCTGCTCCAGGAGCTAGCTCGATTTGAAATTCAACTTGACGATGAGGCGGAAGACCAGGTAATTCCTCAGGAAATACCTCAGGAAAATCGCGCACAATAGGAATGTCTTCAATTCTCTTCTCTTCCGTTGATGTGTCAGTAACGAGTGCCAGAATGGCAGTGTGGCCCTTTCGCAAACACTTCTGGGCCTTAAGGAAAGAGATAATGCCTACGACAAAACCACTCTTGTCGCCATGAATCACGAGGGGTTCTTTACCAGAACAAGGAATGCGGACGATTTTCTCCTTGCAAACAATCTCCGCTTGATGATGAGATAGCCAATCCATGCCAATGACACGTCAAAACTACCCAGAACGATAGGAATGAGGTCGATAGAGAAGGTCTGACCAGCTAAGACGAGGTTACAACCTTTAACTATGTGTGTGGCTTTAAGACTTTTACCGTTAGCTAGTTCTACCGTGTGTTTGGTGTTCTGGAGTGTTGGAGTGCGCTTAAGCATTTTGCTAACTTTTAAGGACACATAACTAGTATCGGCTCTTGAATCAAATAAAACAGTAACAAAGAAGTCGCCAGAAGAAACTTACCCATCACAACGTTGGGATCGTTCCTTGCATCACCCTGACCTAACACGAAAACACGTCCTCTGGCACCGTTGCCATTATTGTTACCCGCGTTGTTGCCTCCATTGTTGTTCCCATTGTGGTTCCCGTTTCCTTGGTTGTTGTTGTTCTGATTCTGGTTCAGTTGGGGGCAGTTCCTCTTAAAGTGGCCTTCAGCGCCACACTGAAAGCAACCTTTATTGCCCTGCTATTGCTGCTGCTGTTGGTTCTGTGGAGCTTGTTGTTGTTGTTGGCGATTCTGATTCGCAGGACGCGGGCTCCTGCAATCCTTAGCTTCATGACCCAGCTTGTGACATCTCTTACAGCGACCTTTGTTGCACTGCCCGCTGTGATGCTTGTTACACCGGTTGCACTTGGGGTGGTTCCCTCGGTATCCACCCTGTCCTTGACTACCAGAAGATTGCTGACCGGGACTCTGGTAGTCATCAGTCTTTCGCTGCTGAGACTGAACTGAAGTTGAACCCTTACTGGAATTCCCATCCCATTTTCGCTTGTTTTCATTGGGAGCGTCAGTAGTAGCAGCACCAATACGCTTGAGCAGTCTGTTTTGTTCCACTACCTGGTCGGTGAGACGGTGAGCCAACTTGATGATTTGCTGAATGGTACCCAGGTTAGCCGAAGTCACGTGACTTTGAATCTCTGGTACAAGGCCCTTGAGGTACAGCTCAATACGTTTGATGGGAGGGTCTACCATTGTTGGACACAAGATGGCCAGCTCGTTTGACCTCTTAGTATACGCCTCAATCTCAGACCCCGTCATCTTCAGATTGAAAAATTCCACCTCTAGCTTGTGGATGTCCTCCCGACTACAGTACTCCTCTTTGATCAGTTCTTTGAAACCATTCCAGGGGGTGGCATTAGCAACTGCCAGCCCTAGTAGTTGAACCTGTGATTTCCACCAGGTTAACGCAGCACCTTTAAGCATACCAGTAGCATATTTCACCCTACGATCTTCGGGGCATTCGCACATCTCAAAAACTGACTCAAGCTTCTCGAACCAGCGTAGAAGGCCTACAGCTCATTCTGTGCCACTGAAAGTAGTAGGTCGGCAATCCATGAACGTTTTGAATGTGCACACAGGAGGCTGAGCATGTTGACCTCCTGCTGGATTTGCTGCGAGTGCCTCAGCAACTCGTTCGTTGATCAAAGCCGTCAACTGGGCTTGAGTGAGGTTGATACGTCCTCCGCGTCCGTTCATGATCTTCACAACGAAGCAACGTAAGTGAGAAAAGTGTCACGAAAGTGCGTAAGTGTGGGACGACAGTAGAGATTAAGCACACAAGGTTCAAATAGTAATTATCACGTTAATTAATGCATAGTGTGAGCTACCTAACCGAATATAACATAAATCATACCACCTATTGTGTCAAGTCTCGCACGTGGAGCGAAGTGTCGTTGTGGATCGTTGAGCACTGTACAGGTTATAGTCTGGTTTTATCAAAAAGCTTTTCCCTTTTTAAAACCAAGTTCGCTATAACCAATGGCTCTGATACCAATCTGTCACACCCCCAAAATCCACCATGCGGAGTACCACCGCTTGGAGGCATGACATGACCAGGATCGAGCCACCAATCATATTGAACAACACAATTAAGTAAATAAAACCAAACACAATACGATTGGTGACCAAAAGGAAGTAAACCGATTTTAGGTTGACAGCGGAAGCATAAAACGTAAGTTCAAAACATAAGTCCCATAGTTCATAAGTTTAAAGTCCAAAACGTTAATAAGTTCATAAGGATTAAATGTTTAACACGGGACTTAACATCCATATTCCACAACAACATCCTCCTCGTGCAAGCTCCGTAAGCATCTAGCGACCTGTAAGGCATGTAACAACGAGTCAACAACAAAGTTGAGTGAGTTCACGTTTGGTTGTTTAGTTTTATGTTGTTTCTGAAAAACGTGGTTTGACTTTCATTGGCTTATTTGCCGTGGGGGTTACCCCGTAGTTGAATGTATGTTTAACCAGTTCTTTTTCTTTACCCAAACCATATCCATAATCAGTGGGGGCTTCCCCATGTGAACTACTAGACCATATGATATCGACTACTAACGCAAATAAGTTGTGCCCTATATCAGTGTCTATCATCACTGACAGTTTGCCATAGTCCATTAGTACACGCCCGTTCGAACGACACGGTGTGAGGTTTGTTAAACCTAATAGCGCTATTAACTAATGACCCGCTCGCCATTGGCCTCGGCGATTAAGTCGATATAAATTGAGGGACTTCATGATAGAGTTTTGTCTAGTAAGTTTTAAGGTTGTTGTCCTACCCAAGGAGGACGAACGTACGTAGTTCTACCCAAGGAGAATACGCAGGATTTATAGTGGCATCCTACCCAAGGAGGACGGCCGTACATATCATACCTAAGGAGGATATGTAGATTCCGTTTTAGTTTATTTACCCATTCCCAAACCACCGGGAATCCCATGCCTTGTAGAAAGGGTGAACTCACCTCGGTTTGCTGGGTTAGATTCTCAATATAGGTAACAGTCAAGGTCGGTCAATCACGTCCTAACATGATTACCAATTAGTCATTTAGTGATTTTCAAATAGAGCACAAAGTTTCTACACGTATCTATCACATAACATGCATTACTTTAACGGTTTATGCCCATATAAACTTCCATCTATTCCCATTTATAAATAAACATACGATATTGAACATAACACTTTTATTGACTCATAGCATGTTAGATCATTCACAGATAGCATACTCGACATTTAGACACGCAAATTACAACTTATGTCATTTCAGCTTTAATATTCAAAACCGGGCTGTTTTCGGATATTTTAATAAAATAGTTAACTTATTCCAAAAATTCCCAAATTTTTAAAGAATATCTTAAACGTTCTAAATTTTATTGTTTAAAAATATCGGGGTCCAGTTCATTACCAATATTTTATAAAAAATCATTTTCTGGACTGAAATCAGATTTATCTTTTTCTGATTGCAGTCCACGGAATAATTTATTAAAAATTCATCGTAAGTCCGATTTACGAAATTCTAGTGAGAGAATTACAAATACATCGGTGGTCATCTACAGTTCAAATTTCATGATTTAAGTCTACACAGAATTCAAGTTATGACTGAAAACAGAACGCGTATTTTCAGCAGCAAAAATGCAGCTCTAGCTGCTGTTACAAAATGACACTTTAAAAATAGTAAACGGAGTCCAAAAATTATGATTCTAGTGCCATTAGAACCGTATTTCATAATACATAAACCTAGACTTCAGAAAATACATTTTTCGTTAAGTTACGGTCCTGTTACAGCCAACTAAATTTGGCTGTAATCACTAAACAACTTTCTGTTTTCAGTCTTTAACCTTCTAAAGCGCGTTCGATTGATTCCGTTAGCATGTTTAGTGATCACAACAACATCAAACATCAATATTAACCAGCAAATCATCATGAAATCAATCAAGAATCATAACGACCCAAGATCTACATGATTTACACACATAACTTCTCTTTATCCACCCTTTATTACTTTATGTTTAAGATTAATGTAAGTTCTTTAGTGTTTCTCAATTTCTTGTTTTTAATTTATTTTTAATGCTATATTGTATTTCGGGCTCGGTTTTCATGTATGGGATGTATTTTAGAAAGTGTAGGGTGTCAAGGGTGTTTTAGGAGGGTGGTTATATTTTGGGTATCACTCCTGGGTTATTTAATAAAATATATAGTGCACTCACTTTAAGTATCGTAACCCAATTCCACTTTATCCCTACGTTACTAGACAGAACCCCAATGAATTTAGGTAGAGCCTTGACATACGTTACGGGGCCCTACGTCACTTGGACAGGGTATCAGTGCTCAGGGGTTACAATACTTAAAACAGGACAGGGCTTTATTATTATTATAAAATAAAAAAAATAGAATTCTAAAGATAAGGAAAATTGTCGAGAGATACGAGCAGGTTTGAAATGGACATATGGATTCCTATATATACTAATTCGAGACTTGTAGTGCACGTCTACAATGATTCCTTTTTGTTAAATTTCTTCCACGTACGTATACATTAATTTTCACAGATTTTATTTTAATATTTGTAAGACAAGTACACAAAGGAAGTTATTATATCCACACACGTAGATAGGTATAAATGCATGCATGAATTTCTTTTGATTTATATGCAGGACACGTATACTATATATATATGAATATGAATTCTATTGATTAGTTTTAATTTATTATTATTATAATTAAATTCCTTTTACATGTACTTAACGTGCATTATATATTTACCTTTCAAACTTTTTGACTTTTATTATTATTATTATTATTATTATTATTATTATTATTATTATTATTATTATTAATTTATATATTATAATTAGTTTAACTACTTTACTCATTTGGCGCTTATAACTTTAAAAGTATAACATTTTATAAAATAATAAATATGCCATTAGAACGAGAATAATTTTATCTACATTTTGAAACAAGTTTCATTAAAGATAGAGCAGGTTCAAATATAATGTATTTTTGTAAATTAGTTATTAAACGGTTTCTATGTTTGTCAAAACACCTTATATTTTTATTGGTCAACTTACCCATGATGCATCCTTTTAATAACATAAGTTTTTATATATTTTATATAAATAAAATTTTAGGAATGTTACATAAAAGCAAACAGTGGAATATGTGACGAATAAAATACTATTTTTGGATTTTTTTTTTGAATTTTTTTAATCTATTTTACTAAAAACTTAACACTAAACACTTTGCGCACGCCTCCCCGGCAACGACGCCATTTTGATGTCTGTCGTTTGTGACATGCAAAAACCGAAATAAACTAGTAGCTAGAGTAAGTCGGATATCGAACCAGAGGAGGATTGTGGAAAGTGTCGAATGAAAAGTATTAATTAATTACTACTGAATTGGAAAATCGGTGTGATTGATTATAAGAATTATCTAAAATAACGAATAAAAATTAAGAAAAAGATTGAGTTGTAATAAACAATGATGAGAAAAGGTGATCACTCCGGGATTCAGATTCTGTAATTACTAATAACCTAGTTCTGATTTTATTGGATGCTATTGATTGAATAGTAAATCTGTCACATCTACCAATTACCTATGCAGTTCAAAATCTTAATATTAATTGATCAGATAAATATTAAAACAAGCATACATAGGAATCATTCAATCAACAAAAGCATAATTGGATTCAACACATAATTATAACTCTGATTGTCACTCAGGATTTGTCTGTCACACAAATTATATAATCACGCAAATAGTCGGCTGTCACCCGACTACAAATCCAAATCTAAATACAAAACAAAAACTAGAATTAAAAGTGTCTCACAAGAATCATTCACCCGAAGTGTCCACAAGGGATTTAGCCGCTCATCTCGATTGAATGATCTTCACTGGCTTGATACCCGGTTCAAAAACCCTTTTCCTCTTTGCCGTCCAGATGATGCTCCCCCTTGACTTCTGCCGCCAATCATATATTATTACCCACAAGTCCGCGTAAAATGATAAATAATTTTTGGGCCATAGTTGCGTGAAATAAGGCTGCGCCCAAGTCTCGGCCCACTTGTGATTTGAACTATCCAAAATGTCTGCCCATCAAGTCCAAGGTCTGCCAAGTTCACGTGATCAAGCCGAAGTGAATTCATGATGTTGTTGACTTTCCTCCTTGCATGTGCCGTCCACACAAAGTCCAGTCATATACGGCCCAATGGGGAAGTCCAAAATATGTGATGATTATGATAATGTGATAAGCTTTCAAGATATATGTATGTGTTCCCTCTTCACGTGCCTTTGCTTCCACTACCTATGTATTATGATGGGCCCCTCACAAAATATGCATGCATCCAATCCCCTATTGGCTACCGTGATGATATATGTTTCTATTATTAAGTCATAATCCCCATCACATGATTGAAGCTGCTTACCGTAACTTACGAAAATAAACCGTAGGTTACGGTTTTAACCTGCTGTACACACTTTAATTTGATATATACTTCAACCGTAGGCTACACTAGAGAAGCCGTAGCCTACGTCCCTTCTTGTAAATCCATACATTGTTGCATTTTAACTTTCAACACATGACATTCAGGCCCCTGGACTTCATTCATGCACATTTTTCTTGTTCCTTCGAGCTATCTTTTGACCCGAACAACTCCCGTGTAACGTGATATCTGTTTAATAATCACCCGTTCTTGTTCCATTTCATCACTAACCACTTTAAATTCACCGAATTAAATGATTAACCTGCAAAATCACAATCTCGCGTAGTTATCATATTCAAAGCATATAATCACGTAAACAACACTAAAATACGTAACATAACACACTTTAAGGCACGGGTTTCACACTCTCCATCAGTGCACAACAATCTTTAGTTGAAGGCATAGGAAGCAATGTAAAGATGATACAAGGCACAATAGATATTTATGGGCACGTGTAGTTGATTAAAGTTAACATGATAGGAGTATGAGCCTCGAATCACCGGTTCAAATAAAACGGTAAAATAAAAGATAGATCTACGGTTCGCTTTGGATACAGATACACCACCAAAATCAACAGGAGGGCTGCGAATCACTCCCGAAGATACAGAAATCACCACTCCGGTTATAAATTCGGGTCTAAAAAGACCACTCAATATGTCACAATTGAGCCAGCATAGACACAATTAATTCACCTCAAAATCCATTGAGAGAAATTAATCAAAACAAATTCTTTACTCAAAACTCACTAACTTCCATTCATGCTTACGGAATTACATAAAGGAAAATAAATCATGGGTCTAGATCCTGGGTACACCACTACTACACTTTAGTGTTAACTAAAATTTCCATTTATGTAATCTTAGCCATTAGGTTCACGTGAACAACGGTCAAGATCATTTCATAAGTCTTTTAGGTTAACACTATTGTGTATTTGATCCTAGTCCCATAACCCATAATATATATATATATATATATATATATATATGTGTGTGTGTATGTATGTATATACAGATGGGTTAAAATAAGAACCACTATGAGTTGTGTGAACTTTTTGATCCCACGCGAGTTGGGTCAACATTTTTTTTTGCACAAACGTAGATAAAAACAATATAAACACATCTGTAAAAAAAGTAAAAAAAAATTGTCGAGTCGCTAGTTTTGACTGATGCAAATTTTTTTTACGCCTTGATAAATAGTTATCAACTATAAAATTTTACACTAACGCGTAAAAAAAACTTGAATCAGTCAAAACTAACGACTCGACAACTTTTTTTTTTTACTTTTTTTAAAGATGTGTTTATAATATCTTCATCTACGTTTGCAAAAGAATTTTGGCCCAACTCGCGTGGGATCAAAAAGTTTTCACGGTTCTCACAATTCGTGGTGGTTTTCATTTAAACCGAATCCTATATATATCTATATATATATCTATATATGCATATATATATCTATATATATATATATATACAAGGGGAGATTGCTAGTGATTACAAGGGGAAGTAGCTACGAGAAGTAGGGGGAGTGAAGTGAAGTGCGGTTGTTATCCAATGTGTTTCAGCAAACACTACAAGAAAACGGGGCAATAGGGGCGACAGATGTCACTGCTAAAGACCCCTTATGTCGCCCTAAAGGGTCGCCGCTAAAGGTTGGCCGATATTGCCCCACATGTCGCCGCTATTGGTACCTGTCGCCGCTAAAGGGTTGACTCAATAGCGGCGAGAGATGCCGCTGCTAATATATCGTCGCTAATGGTCAACCTCAATAGCGACGACTTTTGTCGCCCCTAAAAGTGTTTTTTTTATTTTCCCGTTTTTTTCATATTTAAATCTGCCAATTTCGGGTTCACGACACACAAAAAATAAATAAACACAATCTACATAAGCATAAATGTCACAAACGTCACCTTCCGAGTTCATTTTTATTCACAACACGCCATAAAACTACTTAACATATAAAATGTCATAAATCTACATCATATCTGTATCATCATCCACTTCATCAGCATCTTCGTTTCCAAACTTGGTGGCCGCTATTGCAACTCATCCTCGCCATAGTGCAATTCAGGCTTCATTTAAACTGAAATAGGTAACACCAATATATGTTTTAAAAATCCATAACAACCAGCATGACAATCAATTTACTGTTGTATCCCATTTTCCTGAATACATACCAAACCATTGATGTATACATATATACACATAAAAGTACATAAACGTTAACTAGTTCGAATTTTTGTTTAAGTCAAACATAAAACGACCAATTAAATGAAACCTTCGTTGAAAAAAGTCATTGTATTCCCAGATGTGATATTTATCTACAACTTCTATGTGCTTCGCTATGTTTTCAACAGCCGAATGATCTTCCTGATGGCTGCCATCATCTGCCATCATATCTGTGTCATGATCGTTGCCATCATCTAGATAAAGAACAAGCTCATAATTAGAAGTGACGATTTTAACCCGTTTAATTATGAGGATGTCGATTTGAGTTATTTATTTGTCAAAACGGGTAGAAACTTACCCGCTTGATCCATGGTCTTGTACTCAGGCCGCATAAGACAAGTGTTGTACAACGGGTAACCCAGACCCAATGGGCCAAACAGAAGGTTTAAAATTAAAGACTTCTATGAGTTGTATTTAAGCCCAAGTTTTTTAAGTTAAGCAAGTCACAATTTTAAACCTAAATTCTAGTACTTTAGGGGAAAATACGTATAGAAGAGTACATTACATGATATCATGTAAGGCTGTCGCCACAAATCATGAATTTGTGCTCGAGCACAACCAGATAACCACATCTTTTCTCATCACAAAGGACCTGGACATATATGTTAATACCCTAATGATTGTAACATATGAACGACACCAGGACCTGGACATTTCTAAAACATATATCAAATATGATTAACATAAAAATAAGATTTTAATGTCTCGTACATCGCTTGCCAACACAATTATCAGCAGGGAGTTGTTACCTGATGAAGAACCATACAATCTGATGCAATAGCTGAACGATTCCAAGGAGATGTATGGCTTCTGGAACCAGTCCCTAAGAAAGAAAAAGTGTAGGTTTAAAAAAAATATTCGTAAAGGATTTAAAGTAGTTAAAGTAGCGTCAGGGCTTGCATCAGGCATTACAATACAACAACCCGACCCACAACAATAGTTGATTAAACAACAATAACCAAAATGAAAAAGGGGAAGCATGGACTTACTGGGTTTATAACATCAACAAAATATGATGATTGTGAGTTTACAAAACAACCACCAAGTCAATGATATCGCATACCTTAAATTCATTAGTTACGCCATTAAAACATAACCTTCACAATAGAAATCAAAGGTTGGAGATTAATATCATGACCAAAAGCAAACAAAAACCTAGCTAACTCATTAACATATAAAACAAACTCACCAATGAACAATGCAAAAGAAACAGAAGCGACATCAGCCTTGCACTCATGGGTCTTGATCATCAGCATGTAACCATGGTCGGTGAATCAACGTATCTAAAATCCAAAGCTCATTCCTTGAATATCAACTAACAACCACTTCAATTAAAAATTCATTATATAAGCTCAGTCACAGACATAAAATGCAGCTAAGATATCATTTTGTTTTTTACCATACCATAAAGAATCCCTAGACTAACATTGATGACGATATTTTTGCATATGTAAAATCAATTTATGCTTTTGAACCGGTCACCTAAATGAATCTAGTTTCACACTTTTAATTCTGGTCTAGAAATTAAAGAAATTTCAAGTTTAGAAGCCAAAATCAACAACTTTTAAACATTCCATTTTCATAATTTGTATGATGCCCAAATTAACAGCCCTAAACCAAAAATCAAAATCTAAAAAGGATCTAGGTGAAGAGGATTCAATAAAATCAAAGATCTGAAATGAAATTGCAAAAAATAAAAAGCAAAAAAATCTAACTACACATGAAAATCCAGACTAACAATTAGTTTATATTATCATGACCTACAATTAGTATGACTTTTCAACTTCCTATTCACCTGCAACTTAATATTCCTTTCAAATACACAAATCAAACACTTCAACCTAATTCCAGTTGCTAAAAAACAAGATGAACAATTAAACTAAACTTAAGGGGGTTCGTCTGGTGGTGGGAACAAAATCTTCGGTTCGTCTGGTTGTCGTACGGTGGTCGTCCGGTGGAGGTTCTTTCGGTGGAGGTTCGTCCGGTGGGGTTTCGTACAGTGGTAAGATTGGAGCTCGTAGTGTGATTTTGGATGTTGGTAGTGTTTGCTGTAAATGTGAATTTGGGGGAGATTGAGCAAAAGTGACCCTGGGGAGGGAGGGAAAAACCCCGCCTTTTCTGATAAAACCTTAGCCATTGATCACACCCCATGTCAACGACCAGTATTAACCCAGCCACAAACACATGGATCCAAGGGCAAATTGCTGCTAATACCCCCCATTGCCACTAAAAGAGTCGCCCATATTGCTCACATTTCTTGTAGTGAAAACTATCATATCCTCGGATGAAAAATAGATGAAGATATAATTTCAGTTCATGTTGAATATCTAGTAATGTTACATTGAAGAACAATTCAATACAACTCTAACAAAAATCTAGATCGAGTACTTGACAGTACATATACAAAGTAATTGGATGGGTAGTCCACACACTTGATTTGCTGAAGTCGGTGATTATGGCTTTACTAGGCGAACCATGTTAGCCAAGTCGAGAATGGGCCGCAAATACGATTTGTCACTTTCCTGAAGTGGTCGAGTCCAGTAGTCCATTTGATGATCTTACATCCTTGATCTTCTTAATATTCTCTATGCAATCAGCTCATTTGCTTAGATTTTGTGTTAGGATGTTAGAAAACGTTAGAGCTTATTAAGCCACAACAACTGATCACGGTGTATAAGTCGGCCTTCACCAACTCTGTCCTAGAAAGTTGAGAAGCTTATATACCCACTGTTTCTTAGTTAGTCGTGAAATGTTCTTCTGAAGTACATTCAGAAGCCTCTAAGGTAAATTTAAGAGATTTTGAACCTTCTTCACAGACAAAAACTTATGTATTTTAAAGTGTATCTTTATACTCAACACTTGACTGAATACTTAAATGTTTACATGTGATATTTTTTAACAAGGTGTGAGTAGCTAGTGCTAAATTACAAACTCCACTTATGTCATTTACTAAACGACAAATTCCATTGTGGTTTACTTGACGATGGATGTAACTAAAGACAATGAGATATCGATTTTTAAAGTTATGTGGTTGAAATCGAAGTGCATTGAAAAATTGGATGGAAGGTTGTCTCACATGAGAGGATGGATAGAAGTTGAAGTGATTTATAAGTTCGAATATTAATATATATGAAATACCCACAATAACGAAAGAAGCCATAAAACTTGAAGAGAACTTGAGACATGCTTGAGAGAGACGAATAATCAATGAAAATTTCCGAAATGAGAAAAACATATGTGATAAAGCTAATTATTTCTGAATAATCAAGAGAGATTTGAATGTATTATATACTTGAATAACAATATATAAACAAGGAAACAAATAATTACAAATCAATCTACATAATTACTAATTGACACACAATAAATGAGGAGAAAATAATCGGATTTGATATTATCTTTTATCCCCCGTCAAGCGAAACGGCGGAGGATGAACACGAAGAAGATCCTGAAAATGCTCAAATTGAGGTCGAGGCAAGCTCTTGGTGAAGATATCCGCTAGTTGAAGCTTGGTAGGAATGAATTTGGTATGAAGCTTCCCTGACATTACGAGCTCGCGAACAAAGTGGTAGTCCAGATCGATATGTTTAGCCCGTTTGTGAGAGACGGAATTTTGACTCATAAATAAAGCACTCTGATTGTTACATAAGAGAGTCGGATGAGAAGGCGGAAGTGCTCGTAACTCTTGTAGTAAATGCGTTATCCAGACAATTTCAGCAGTTGCATTAGCCATGGCCCGATATTCAGATTCAATGCTTGATCGTGAAACCGTTGGTTGTTTCTTTGCACTCCATAAAAAATATGCGCCACAAAGTTCACGGACAACGACACGTCTCTTGCAACACTTGAAGAAGTGTGTGTTTGTCAAACGCTTGAAAGGTACAAAAGGTTTTATAAATTTTCAGCCGTCTGTTAATGAAAATGCATCTGAATTTAATGCATTGGGTGGTTATGATCAAATGAAATGTAGAGAAATGATTGCAAAATTGATCATAGCTCATGAGCTACCTTTTTCGTTCGTCGAGTATCATTGATTTAATATCTTAATGAAGTATAATAACCCACTTTATCAAAAGGTGAGTAGGGCAACCATTAGGAAGGATTGTATAAAGGTGGTTGAATTAGAACGAGAGAAGTTGAAAAAAGTCTTAAAAAGTGTTGATATGATCTCCCTTACTAGTGATTGCTGGACTTCTAACCAAACAATATGCTATATGTGTTTGACAGCACACTATATTGACTCTAACTGGAAAAAGCAAAAAAGAATTATTGGTTTCAATGAGTTGGCACCACCACATAGTGGTGAGGTTATTTCGGATGCAATCTTAGAGTGTCTTATTAAATGGGGCATTCAAGACAAAATTGGTACAATTACTCTAGATAATGCTTCTAGTAATGATAGGGTTCCTTCAATTTTGAAAAATACTTTTCAAGGGAAGGGAAAATTGCATTTTTAGGGAATGTTTTTTCATGTGAGGCGTTGTGCTCACATATTGAATTTGGTAGTACAAGACGGATTAGGAACAATTGATTGTTGTCTTGTGAAAATTAGAGAAGGGGTCAAGTATTTAAGGAAGTCCCCGGGTCGTCTTTTAAAGTTTGGTGAAATTGCTATAACTCTTGGAATTCAAACCCGTCAATCTTTGTGCATAGATGCAAAAACTAAATGGAACTCCACACATCGAATGCTTGAATCAGCTATGCATTACAAACTTGCCTTTCAAGGTTACGCATTGAGAGATTCTAACTTTGAATGGTCTCTCACCGATGACGAGTGGAATAGGGCTCAAAAGGTTTGCAAAGTACTTGAGGTTTTTTTGGATGCAACAAATTTGTTTTCGGGTACATCATATCCGACGACAAATTTGTTCCTTGAAATTTTTAAAGTAAAAAAAGAGATAACTAGTTGTTATATCTCAAATGATGGTTTTTTGAAAAAAATGAGTGAGCCGATGTTCGAAAAGTTTGAAAAATATTGGGGAGAAATTGGGGTTCTTATGGGAATTGCTTCAATTTTAGATCCACGTTTTAAGAAGGTCTCAATTTGATGGACTTTTGGGAAGTTATATCCGACCAATGAAGTTGATGGTCGGGTTGAAGATGTGATAACTAGGTTACAGTCTCTTTATGTAAAGTACTCCACCACATTTCACATGGCTAGGTCTTCTAAGAACAACATGACGAGCACATCATCCGGGGCCCCAGACGTTCGTGATAGACTTGAAGATGATTTTTATGCTTTTCTCAAGTCTAGACCAGTTGAAAATTCACAAAAAAGTGAAGTTGAGGTGTACTTAGAGGAGCCTAATTATATAGTTTTAGAAAATAAAGAATTTGATGTGTTAAGCTGGTGGAGTCAAAATTCCAGCAAGTTTCCAGTTTTAAGCAAAATGGCTGGTAACATTTTTAGCATTCCAATTACAACGGTTGCCTCGGAATCGGCATTTAGTGCCGGAGGATGTATATTAGATGACTACCGAAGCTCTCTCACAAAAGATATGGTCGAGCTTCTAGTTTGTGGAGGTGATTGGATAAAGTCCACATCAAAAACAACTATTCAAACATTACAAGTAAGTTTATATTCATATTTATCGTTCATCTTTAATTTTATAATTTTATTACTAACATTTTTATTTTATTTGTGCGTAGCAATTGGCAATGGAAGAAGAAAATTTAGAAGTTCCAATCCCGACAAGTGACGATGCATTTAATTGAAGTGAAGCATTTAATTGAAGTGAAAGGTAATTTTAAATTTTGTTTAGATTAATGCAAAATATAAATTATTGCTTTGATGTTTTATATTTGTGGTATATAAATATGAATGAACTCAGGATGTTTTGAAGATGGAGAACGAGTGAAGTTCGGGATGTTTTGAAGATGTGATGACACCATAATGTTTTGTTTACGCTTTCGTTTTGTTTATGTTTTGAACTTGGTTGTTTATATTTTGAACTTGGTTGGTTGTTTCCTGTTTTGGTATGATGTTCCTGCATGTACTTTGGTTGTTTATGTTTTGAAGTTGGTTGTTTCCTGTTTTGGTATTATGTTCCAGCATTATTAATGTAATGAACAAATGTTCTACTTATAATTTTTATGGTATTATGTTCCTGCATTAGTAACCCAACTACATATGTTCAACTTTTATGGTTTAATATATAATCCCAGCTACAAAAGGTAGTTTTTGTATATTTTTTTTTAAAAACGAGCTGGCTCGAACTTTTTTCGAGCCGAACTCGAGCCCATATTTTCAGCTCGCTAAATTTTTTGAACCTAGCCCGAGCCGCCTCGTTTAACTTTGAGCCCGAGCCCACATTGGCTCGGCTCGGCTCGTTTACACCCCTAGATAGAATAGCCATAAGTAGAATGTCTCGTTTCTATACACCGTGCCTAGTCTGCATCAGAGTAACCCAAAATGGTGGAGGAGGTAGGACGAGTGAAGACAAGACCGTGAGAAATGGTGCCTTTAACATACCGAATGATCCTATTAACTAGTTGAAAATGTTTTTCAGTTGGAGCATGTAAATGTTGACAAGCTTGGTTGACCGCATCGGCCAAATCAGGACGGGTAATGGTTAGGTACTGAAGAGCGCCAACAAGTGATCGGTAAAGGGTAAGATCATCAAAAGGAACACCATCCGATACGAAAGTATCTGAGGTGGAGAGTGGTGTTGGAACGGGTTTGGCATGAGTGAGACCGGTACGAGAACGATATCGTTGGCGTATTTGGTTTGATTAAGAACGAGACCATCATTGGTATGAAGGACCTCAAGACCAAGAAAATAGTTTAATGAGCCGAGATCTTTGATAGCAAACTCCTGATGTAGCCGATTTGTGAAGAAAATGAGCAAGGAGGAGTTGTTTCCAGTGAGGATAAGATCGTCAACGTAAACTAGGAGGTACATAAGAGATTCTCCTTGAGTGAAAACAAAGAGAGACGGATCCGCGCGGCTACAGGTGAAGCCGTAGGAGATGAGAAAGGAGATGAGTCGTTGAAACCACGCTGTAGGGGCCTGTTTTAGTCCGTAGAGAGCGCGATTCAACTTGTACACATAATCCGAATGCTTCGAATTTGTGAAGCCGGGAGGTTGTTCCATATAAACGGTTTTGGACAAAGAACCATTTAGGAAGGCATTATAGACGTGTAGTTATCGAAGTGACCAACGATTGATGATTGCTAATGATAGAACAATGCGAATGGTCGATACCTTAACAACGGGGCTGAATGTATGACTGAAATCGAGTCCCGGGATTTGCGTAAAACCTTGTGCAACGAGACGGGCCTTGTGCCGATCGATTGACCCGTCAGAATGGTAGTTGGTACGGAAGACCCACTTTGATCTGACAACATTGGTGGAGGCCGGCCGTGGGACAAGGGCCCACGTGCGGTTTTGTGAGAGAGCTTGAAGCTCAACAAGCATAGCATCCATCCAATGTTTATGTTTTGAGGCACTTTTGAAACCTTTGGGATCAATAGTGGAGAGGAGAGAAGCATGCAAACATGAGTGCATGATATTAGCAAGGTAAGAGGTATGCTTGGGGTTGGGTTTGAAGGTGCCGACTTTGGATCGAGTTACCATATGGTGTGTTGGTGCCGGTGAGGAAGGAACGATAGGTGGATCGGAGGGATCGGTAGCGGAGGGCGATGGTGTAGTAGGGGTTGGAGAGGTGATTGGTGACGAGGCAGTGGAAGATATAGGTGACTGGGGAATCGGTTCAAAGGCAGGTTCGGGGTTGGTGGGTGGTACCGATTGGACAGAGGGTTCTTTGCAAAGGGAACAAGATGAAGGTGAAGTGTGGGGTATGGCTGAAGGAAGGCTGCTCGTGGAAAGAGGGGGATGGACTGGGGAAGTAATTTCGGGCAAGGTGGGTTCATGGAAGGTGGATAAAAAAAGGTTGGCAATGTTTGTGTGGGAGGAATTGTCTTTGCAAGGAAAGAACGTCTCGTTGAAACCAGCATGTCGAGTAACGTACATACGAGACGTGGAGGGATCGAAACGTTTGTAACCTTTATATTGAGGGGCATACCCCATGAATATGCACGGGATGCTTCGAGGGGAAAGTTTGTGAGGAGTATAGTCTCGTAGGTAGGGATACACGTAACACCCGAAAACGCGAAAGTTGGCATAATTGGGTGTGGTGGAAAAAAGAATTTCGAATGGGGATTTTTCATGCAATACTTTCGTGGGTAAGCGATTGATAATATAAGTGGCGGAGGTAAAATCATCAACCCAATGAGTAATGGGAACGTGTGCATGAAATAACATGGCTAAACCCGTTTCCATGATATGACGATGCTTTCTTTCGGCTCGACCGTTTTGAGGTGCGGTATAAGGGCAAGAAAGCCGATGAAACGTGCCGTTGGTGTCAAAAAGTTTGCGGACATGTTGATTTACAAACTCCAAACCGCCATCACTTTGGAATACCTTAACCTTGCGGGAAAATTGAGTTTGAACTAGTCGCAAGAAGGTATCCAAGACCGAATAAAATTCCGTTTTTGCCTTAAGTGGATATAACCACGAAAAACGTGAGTGGTCATCAATGAAAACCACATAGTATTTATGACCGTTGGTACCTAAAACGGGCGAAGGACCCCATAAATCACAATGCACAAGGTCTAAAGGATGAGAGGCACGTTTTTCATTTAGAGCAAATGGTAATTTATGTGCTTTGGCCAATTGACATGGAGAACAAACATTTGGTTTTGGCAACAATGAAGTAAAAGATAAACAACCATGCTTTTTTAAAATAGAAACAATATCAAAACCAACATGTCCAAGGCGATTATGCCATAATTCAAAAGACGCTTTATTAGACGTAACGGAAGCAACATAAGCAAAAGACTTGTTCTGAAGTACGTAGAGACCTTTTTCACACCTACCGCGAGCGAGTGGTTGGCTTGTTTTCTGGTCCTGAATAATAAAGAAAGAATCAGAAAATAAGACATTGATAAGAAAGTCACGAGTTAATTTGCTGACCGAAAGGAGGTTCCTGGTAATACCCGGAATGACCAAAACATCTTTTAAGGATACATGCTTATTAAGAGAAACATGACCCTTATGTGTAATAGGTAATGAGTGACCATTACCGAAAAAAACTTTAGAAGAACCCGAATAGGGAGAGGAAGAGTCAAGATTACCGGTTTCATTTGTCATGTGGAGGTCGGCTCCGGTATCGGTGGTCCAATCCGGGTCATCAGGGGAGATGTGGCAAAGAGCATGGAAGGCACGAGCAAGGTCATCGTCACCCGAAGCAGAGGCGGCGACAAAAGATTTAAGTTTCGGACATTATTTGCGTAATGCCCATTAGTTTGACAGAGCTGATAGTGAGGCGGGCGTTGTGGGCGGTTGTAAGAGGTGTTGTGAGAGTGGTTTCTGTTCGAACCGGAACCGGATCCAGATTTGGATCGGCTAGGAGTGGCAGCGGAGGATTTGGAATGTTGTGCAACAAAAGCAACAGTTGGAGTGGAAGGAGGATGAAGGTGTTTGAGAAACTGCTCATGACTTTCAGCCTTGGTTAGTAGGTCACGGAATGGAAGAGGGTCGCGAGCCGTGCGAATGGCCGTGGACCAGCTTTCGAAGGTGGGTCCAAGACCGCAAAGGAACCAATGCGTCTTGTCCGTTTCACCGACCGGATGACTGGTAGCCGAGAGTTGGTCACAAATGGATTTGAATTTGCGCCCAAACTCGGCAACAGTGGAAGATCCTTTGGTTAGTTGACGGAGATTGTCTCGGAGGAGATGCATCCGTTCGGGAGAAGTGTTGCTGTAGGCGGCCTCAAGTGCGGTCCAGATTTGACGCGTAGTGGTGAGACCGAGGACCTCAGCAAACGCCTCTTCGGTTAAAGAAGCGTGAAGAATAAGGATGGCTTGCTGATCGGAGGAGAGCCAAGCGACATAGTCCGAATTGGCTTGTTCCTTGGAGTCAACAGTGACGGTTTGAGAAGGAGCGGAGAGGGTGCCATCGATGTGGGGAACGAGTTTCTGATTAGCAAGGAGAAGGAGTATTTGATTGTGCCATATGAGATAGTTGGAAGAGGAAAGCTTGACTGTGATCATGTGGAGGAGGGTGGCCATGGGTAGGGTATTTTCGGTGGTAGTGGTGGACATGATGAAGCAGGCGACGAGTAAAGAAAGAAGGAACAGAGGATCGAAAATGGTGAGAAAGAAAAGAGGATCGGTATTAGTATTAGGCTGATACCATGTGATAAAGCTAATTCTCTCTGAATAATCAAGAGAGATTTGAATGTATTATATACTTGAATAACAATATACAAACAAGGAAACAAATAATTACAAATCAATCTACATAATCACTAATTGATACACAGTAAAGTAAATGAGGAGAAAATAATGGGATTTAATATTATCTTTTAACATACCCTACATTTTCTAGCATATTTTACATTTACTAATGTTTAGGTTGTTTAACCCAACTTAACATTTTTGTAAATGGACAAAATTTGTTTTAAGGAAACCGTGTCAAACAGGTGACAGTAGTTAAACGTGTTGATTTGTTTGACCATACTAGCATGAGATAATATTTTTCGATAATGTTTTGAAGCATATTATAATCTATCTTTAATAAAATATGTATTATAACTTTTAAAACAGTTATTGTACCTGGAATATATAACAAAATAATAGAGTTTATTCAATTTGCTTGTATTTCCTAAAAGGAAGCTAAGGACCAGTAAATTAAGGAAAATACTGATACAACATAAAGATTTGCTAGCCGTTATTTAACACTATTGTGGCAGTCAAGAAGCAAGCTCTGATGGCACTAAGCTTTAACATTAACAATGGGAAGATAAAAGCCTTTTCCTTCCTTCTCATCATGGCTTGTTTTCCATTCATGGTAGAAAACAGTGTACACCACAAACATAAAGAGTTTCAACAAGCAATCGAATCCATTTCTGAAAGGAATGGATGTAACCAACTCAATGCTCAAGCTCCCGCCATAGCTTGCAAGGACCTTAGCGACAAGAACATATCTATCCGCAAGAACGAAAAGAACCATCATCAGTGAGGCTTGTAGTCTTTTGTCTTTCTTTAGCTTTGCAGCCCTCCCAATTGCTTTAAGACCGCTAGAACCTTCTTCCAAAACCGAAACTATCAAACTTACCATCCAAATGGTAGCCATGTAAATGTAGCAAATGGGGATCGAGAGAGCGATAACTCCTAAAAACAGAAGCGCCCCCGAATTTACTGGCAAGAAGGAGGTTATAACAATAACAATTGCATAAAAAAAAGTTATACCCAAAGAGAGCAACACCAAGTAAAAGCTAGTTAATAGAGATCTGTTCCAACTGTTGAAAATTTTCAAGATAAGGTCTTTTGTGCCTAATACTTTAGCAGTGTAAGCTTCATACGAAGAACAAACAGTGGCAACCAAGAAAATAAGTGTGATAATGGAAGAGATCTCAATGATACAGAGTTTGAGGAGGACTATCTCGCGTAAGGCCTTGAATGTATCAACTGCATAACTAGTTTGATCGAAATTATACAAGAGATCATGAACTATGTTTGGGTGATTAGCCAACTGCCACATGAAATAATTGGTGACAGGTGCAAGTGTATACTCCTGAAGAAAATCTACTTGGGAATATGAAAGAAACACAAGGAGTAGGATTGAAACAAGCGGCTTCCCATTTCTGCTAGTGGTCTTGAAAGACTCCCTGATTACTCCAAAAAACCCTAAAGAAGACTCTGATTGAGGGATTAATTTGTTTTTCATTTTTGATGTTTCTAGCTCTGATGATTAAACTTGTGATATAAGTGTAGTGTTGGCCTTGTATTTATGTCGTTTTCATCTGGTTTTTCTTTGTAAAGAATGTTAATCGCGAAAGGGTTGTCCATTCGGAGGATATACGAAAACAAAACATTGGTGTTTTACGCCGCGGGAATGGAGCTTCCAAAGATGGGTGTTGCTTACATCCAAGCATGTTTGTATGAAATATTAGTATAAAAAGTGAGAACCAACTACTGAAAAACTGTATAGATAGCGGAGGTTTGTTAATAATACTAATAAACGGACATGTAATATTGCTATTTACATTTTTTTATAAAGTTGTTATCGTTAGTTCCCAAGCATTCTCGCAACAATCTAAATTTTGTTTCATTGGCTGGAGTTTTAAATCTAAAAAATATTCTACTTACAGGAAAAGATGGAGACGTTTGGACTAAAGATGAAGAGTTGCCGGCATAGGTTAAGGACTTAGGTCATCCAAGGTATTGTTGGTGAGAAAACCAAAACTAGTTAAATGATCAACAAATTTTGATTTGATAATCTGTTTGAATAATTTTTTGAAAAAAAAAAACACTCAAAACTTTTGAACGGAAAATGTTTGCTGTTGTTGAATATTCTTTTCGATAATATGAATGTGATGTATGTTTAAATGAAGAATATGTGAAAACATGTAATGTGACCAAAAAAAAAAAATACGGATAGACAAATATTAGAACGAAAAAAAAAATTAATCTATTGCAGTAATTTGAACCTATTTACCCAATTAATATTCAAACTCCAAAACTTTAAAGTGATTTTAATGATAACTTCTTTTTTAGTTTGTGTTTAAGTTTTTTTTTTGACAGGTGAACTTCACAACAGACGGCTAATTTACACCCGCAAAACGTAGGCCCGCCACCACTCATTACCAGGACCATGTTGTCTTAACCGGGCCCACGCCTGGTCGAGAGGGGCGTTACGCTGTCCCGAGAAAATTTCCAGTCTCCTGCCACTTGACAGGAGTTGCACCCTCCACAATAGCCGACCCTTTGTAGTAAATGCACTGTAGTAGAAAACTCGGGTGGGATCAAGAGTCGAACCTGAGTCCTTCCCCATCACTTCCAATGCATCAACTAGTGGTGGAACTAGCCCATTAAACTAGGGGCATCCTCGAAAAAAAAAATTTAACGTGCAATCATACAATATTAAAAAAACGATAATAAATAAATAAAATAAAAAAAAGTATAATAGATTTTTCTCATATTTTTTTCATAGCTTGAAATCGTTCTATCAAATCGTCGTTTTTTACTTTTGAAAAAAAAATCTTTTTCGACTGCACAAACAGAGTTTTTTCCCAAACTAATGTAGATACAAAAAATATTTACCTATTTGGTTACTTTGAAAAATATTTACCTATTTGGGTACTTTTCTATATCCCTTTAATTTTTTACCTAATTTATACATTTCTTTTAATTTTTCTACCCAAAATAAAATTTGATTACTCACACAATTAGAATCAGCAAAAATATGAGTAATTATTTTTTGTAAAAAAAGTAAAAAATCTGCAAAAAATATGAAAAATTCTACAAAAAAAATCTATGAAAAATCCACAAAAATATATTAAAAAATTCTACAATAATTCTGCAAAGTTAAAAAAATCTGCAAAAAATATTATAAAACAATATCTATCCAATAATCTCAACCACGGAAATAAAATAATCGTCTTTTCAACCAATCAAATACAAAAAAATACCAAATAAAGTCATTATGTTCATAATATCAATATCAAATACAAATTAAAATGTCAAAATGACTCGACATGTTTAGGCGTCCATTCTTCTAGGCTTTGAGGGGCACGTTGCTCGATTATGACCACGTTGTTTACAAATTCCACAAAGGTTCGCCTTTTTCCTTTCTTTAATGTCCATTCCATTCCGTAGTCTTGTTGAGCGAGGGCGGCCCTTTTTATCCTGTTTTAGCTCTGAATTGGGAAGTAACTCTCTAATAGATGATGAGTTAGGCCAATATGGTTCATGAGGAAGTGGCCTAAACTCAGATGACCAAGTTGCACAATAATCAAGAATTGAGTAACATTTATCAATATATTGCCTACTCTTCAAAGAAAGTTTAGCACATGCACTCAAAACATGAGAACAAGGATACTTATATATCAGCCACTTACCACACGTGCAAGTTTTTTTTTATCCAAATCAACTACTTGCACATTTTTTCCCTTTTGAGTTATCACCTCAAATATACCTTTCTGACGGTTAAAAGACCTCAAAGAATGTGCACCAGCTTTTGACATTGAAGCTGCTTGTTTGGCCAAAATATGGGGAGTATACATATCTCCATTAGCTTGAGCATTAGATCCCATGGGACGTCTCACATCAAAATAGTGTACTAGTCTATAAAATGTAAGTTGAACACATGATGTGATCGGTAAGAAACGAACACCTTTAAGTACATTATTAAAAATCTCTGACAAATTTGTTGTGAGTAGCCCATAACGCTTTCCACCATCATGTGCAAGCGTCCATTTGTCAAATGCGTGTTGCTCAAGCCACTGGCGAGCTTTTCGGTTTATTTTTCCAATTTCCTCGATAATAGAGTTAAACTTTCTAATCTGATTCTGACTCCCAGCACGGTAAGCTAAAGCTTTCAATTGAGAGTTGCGAAACTTATCATTAAAGTTGTTGATAAAATACCTTAAGCAATACCTATGAGAAAATGATGAATGTTATTGACATAAAAAAGAAAACAAAATCAATATGAATTTTATAAACAATACCTGTGAAAACCATGTGGCCCTAACCAAGGAGATCCTTGTTCATTAACTGCCTTTAGAATTCCAGCATGACGATCAGAGATTAGACATATCCCTTTGGTATCTTTCACCACATGTTTTTTAACATGAGAAAGAAACCAACTCCAACTAGCATAAGATTCATTTTCAACAATAGCAAATGCAAGTGGTAATATCTGATTATTACCATCAACTCCCATTGCAATCATCAACTTACCTTTATACTTGCCATACAAATGTGTGGCATCAATGCTAATCACTGGCCGACAATGCTTAAATCCAAGGATAGAAGGATTAAATGCCTAAAAGACACGTCTAAATTCAACCTGCTCTACACCAGTCTGTCTGAAAACACACCATTCAACTATGGTCCCTGGATTGAACTTTTTAAGTGCCTCCATAAACTTAGGTAAGATAATATAAGATTCATCCCAATCCCCAAAGATACGTTCAATTGCCTTTTGTTTTCCTAACCAAACCTTCTTGTATGAAGGAGTATAGCCGAACTTATCAATTACTTCGGCTCTCAAAGCACTAATGCTAATAGAAGGTTGCTCTTTTATAAGGTGTTGTATTTCTTGGGCGATCAAGCTTGCATCTAGGTTTTGGATGGTCTTGGGTAATCTTAGAATGCAAACAAGTATGTGGACCAGTATACTTTGTGATGTCAAAACATCCACTACGTTTACGTTTACATGCACGAAGTTTCCATTTACAACCTTGTTTATGTAACTTACATTTGATAGACCAAATGTCTGGACGTGATTCAACAACCTCAAAATGTTTGTGTGTTTTGATATTTTAGAGCTTGACAGCTCTAACAAATTCTTCCTTGTCATTGAAAGAATCAATTCCCAACTCACGCATAAAATCATTTTTACTATTAGAATGTGGTGTCATCCAATTGTCATCAATTGTTATATTAGTTTCCTCTAAATTGGTATATGTTGAAGGAACTTGAACATTACCATATGAAGTTCCATCTCCATCCGTTTGAGTTTCATCTCCAATTCCATCTTCTAACTCATCATCCGTTTCACTTTCAATGCAGTCTACAGGCTCTTCTTCTAACATATCTTCCACATCTTCATTGTTTGCAATAGCAATCCGAGACATCGCGTTAAAATCCTCATTTTGAATCATGTCTGATATTGCATTAACCCTATTCATCCTGAATGATAACACAATAACTTTAGATACAATACAAGCATGATAAACAACAAGATAAATATGATAATTCAAAAATTTATATTTGAAAAATATGACATGCTACAAGTTATAAATATAAACCTAATAATTTGAATATAATAAAACTAGAATATGTGAATATAGTTTAGTTATTTAATATTATATCAATTCTTGGGAAAAAAACTCATCAAAAGTCCCAATAACCAACTTCTGCCAATCAAAACTATCTACGAGAATTGATACAGACAAATAATGGGTTTTGGTTTTGGGTGTCAAATATATGCTATAATAATCCTAAAAAAAAGATTGGGAATAATAATACTATTGTTGACGCCAAACCTGATGGACAGATGGACAGTTTTTAGGGATGGTGATATCAAGCCTTATGATGTGCCGCCAGTTGATATCGATAGGGAGAAGAAAGGACGCCCGCAGGGAGAAAAACCTTAGCTTTGTGGGTTTTTTAACAAAAAATAATAATACTATAAATCCACCCAAATAGGTAAACATTTTTCAAAGTACCCAAATAGGTAAATATTTTATGTATCTTCACTAGTTTGGGAAAAAACTCTGCACAAACATGGCATTTTTCAAAAATTCCGGGCCCATTCGATTGTGTAAATCCTGTTGGTCCCAGTTGGACTTAAAAACTTTATTTTCACGTAATATGGCTAGTGATTTCAACAAATATGAAAATAGTGTGCGGAAATAGAAATCAGACTTTCAAGAAACAAGACCTACAGAATTTTCAAGTTTATATCACTTTGAAACAAAATGGTTTACAATGTGATTGTGCGGTTATTAACTATTACAAACGAATACTTGTGTAATTCTATGGTGAAAGGACAATGGAGTTTTTGTAGTATGTATTGAATGCTAGGCTTAACTCCATGTCCTTTGCTTGATGAGTCTTCTATTTATAGAGACCCCGGATACATGAATAAACATTTGTTTATTCATGTTTATGTCATGTAAAAAGTAGCTTCTTAACATATTCATTGAATCTAATAATCAAGTTTCCTTTGTCATCATGATATCCAATAATGTCAAGTTGCTTCGGTTATTGTGGTAGTGTAGAACTTATTTAGACAAGTGGGGTATCATCAGAATTTCTGATAACCACTTCATCAGAAATTCTGGTGAACAAATCATCAAAAAGTCTGATGATCAGATTCGCCAGAAACTGATGATATTTCATCAGAAATATCATCAGATCCATCAGAATGGCCTTTTCTGATAATCTTCTTTAGTTCTTGATCAGCTTCTGATTCTTTGAAGTAGATGTTGTTCTCTTCAGTTGTCCTATCCGGTTTCTTCTTGTTGTTTTGATCTTCAGGACTTTATCTTCTTCATAGATCAAGCTGAATTAGATTTTCGTCAATACTTACAAATAAAAAGTTTCCTAACAATTCCCCCTAAGTATTGTAAGAAAAACAACTATCTACAACAAACCTTTAACCAATCTTAAAAACAAAATTCAAACAACTAAATTCAGGAACAAGAAACAAAATCAAACCAACCAAGTTCAAAACAAACATAAATAAAATATTGTTTTCAAAATAGAATTTAAGTTCATGAAATCATTAATTGATCTTAAGCCCACTTTTGAACTTGTCTCCTGGCTTCAGCCTTTTCTTGTAATCAATCTTCTTGTGGGTTGTTTTGTAAAGGTCTTTGTACCAACCTCTTTCTTCCTTCCATTTTTCAATGTTCTCTTCAATTGTCATCCTCAGCTGTTCATTATTCTTCTCTTTCTTCTTGAGCTGCTCTTGTTTCTCATTCATGCAGTTCTTGATATAGTTCAGAGTCTGATTTGAATATCTGTTTATTTCACTGATTCTGAACAGAGCTTTCTCATCATGAGCATCTTTAAAAACCACTGACATTTCTGGCTTGTCAAAGATAGCTCCAGTTCTTACTTTGGAGAGTGGAATTTCAGCTGGAAGGGTGTTGTCAGGAGGAGGTGTTAATACTTTGCTGCTATACTCAAAGTTGATGCACAGGTCAAAGTCTGTCAGTGCAGCCCTTTGATATATCTTTTCTCATGCATCCTTGATGCTGTCAAGCGCTCTTCTGATCTGCACTATGTTGCCCTTTTCTTTATCAATGAGCTGCTTCAATTTTATTATGCCTAGTGGGTGAATATCATCAGCCAGATCTCTATCAGTAACTGTTGATGGAGTTCCATCTTCCCTGACCAAAGTGTATTTGTTCTGTCCATAATTACCTATGACCCTTCCTTGAATACTCACATTACTAATCCTTTCAATGGAAAATATTGGATTTTCAACAGGTTTGTGCAGGGGTTCCCAGTTTCCCTCATTTCTGAGTTCAATGATTCTTTTGCTTACTGGAGAGAGTGTCATTTCCTGTTTATTTTCTTGATTATTCCAGTAGTAATGCTTCAAGTGTTCTTTAGGATACATTATTGTATGGGATCACCTTTTATGACTGTGAATTCTTTGGTTTTTCCATCTGGACCTTCTCTAATTACTATCCTTAGTCTTTTTGAGGATGTCACTTCATCTTCCCTTCTTCTCTTCTCTTTTGCATTAAGCTGTTTGCTAAATTCTGTTTCACCTGTGAGAGCTATGGAAGATGATTCAACTGGAATTGCTTCTTGTATTGGCACCTTTGATCTGTCTGGCTTTGGTATATTTGTTGGAGGACCCATGAGTAATTTTGGCACATTAGGAGGAGGACCCATGAGTAGCTTCTGTTTTTGTGGTGCTGATGTTTTTGATTGCCTTGGTAGTTCTTGTTGAGTGACTTCTGGTTGCTTGAATTGTTGTGGAGAGATTTCTGGTTCTCTTGCTGGTTCATCTTGTGGAATTGGAGCTTTCAGTTCATGTATATCAATTTTTGTTAGTATGGCAACATTACACTGCAACCTCTTTACTAACCATTGAACATTTGTAAGAGTTTGAGTATTTGTTTCTTCTTGTTTCAGCAATTTCTGAAGCTCCTGATTGACTTGTTTCTTTTGTGTGGACCATTCCACCATCAGTTTCTCAAGAGCCTCAGCCATGCTGCTACTGTTGGCTCTTAGGAACTGAATTTCCTCAAGGATTCTTCCAGCACTTGAGCTTTCCCTTACACTTGCAACTTCTACCATCTTTGTCTTGATTTCTTGAAGTTCTTTGAGAGCTTTCTCAAATTCTGATGACTTTTCTTTGTTTTCTGATGACTTCTGTAATTTGCTGAGGGCTGCAGTGTTATCTTATGTTTGTTTTTTCACAGTTTCAACAGTTTCTGACAAAGCTTTAATGTCAGATCTTTGATTTCTGATCTCTTCCAGTATCAGATCCAGCTTTTCTTATGTTGTTGTCTTCCCAGTACAGATAACTGTGATGTCATCAAGCTCCTTGTGTAGTTGTTCAGTTGACATAGTTTGATGTTGTTGGGTGAAGAGGAACAACAGATGTTCCACCTCTAACATCAGCAGAAGACACACTTGCTGCTGTTTTAAGGTTAAGACGATTGAAATATTTCCAATTCTCTACACCCTTACAAGAATATTGAAACTCATTCAAATTCGGGTTTTCCTCATATCCTTGAACCTCTTCAGGTTCTCCATGAGTTGTTAAGAAACTCTTGTTTTTCTCATCTAGGTTTCCTTGATCAGTTGACTGATCTCCACATGTTGCCACCACATTCTAATCCTCAGAAAATGATTCATAGAATGGGTCTTTGGATTCACTCACATCTTGTCTTTTAGAAACAGTACTTTTAGGTTCAATGTAACACCCCGAAAACGGGTTTGTTAATCAAACAACGTTAATACCAAAAGACGGGTAAAGTACCATTAGAGGTAAAATTAACCCGATAAATATTATGATTTAAATAAATAAACCTAATATTAAATAAAAAGTGAGGGAAAGCTTTTAAGGAAATAAGGTTCATAAGAGGCCCGAGTTAACGGTACTTAAAATAAACTGAGTCATAACTTTTGTCACACCCCCAAAATACTACCTAGGGAATGTCCATGTTAGGCATGTGACGTACCAACAACGAGCCACTAATTACATTGAACCCATACAAGTTTAAAAATAAAATCCTCCATTATTAATGAAAAATACCATCAACGAGTTTAAATAAAAACCAACATGTTCAGCGGAAGCAAATAGTAAACCAAAGTTAAACTGTTTTAAAACCAATGTATAAAATCAATAAGTCAATCACATGAATCCCTCCAGTCGACCCATGACCACTCCAGCTACTCCAGACAGCAAGTTCCAAATCCAAGACATCTAACAACCTGTGAGCATGCAACAAGTGTATCAGACAACGCTGGTGAGTTCATAGTTTTACGAAAACGTAGGTTACCAAGTGTTTAGTTAATCCATTGAATTTAATGTTGATAATATCCCGAATACAAGACGGCTCCCGATTTACATTGCCCTTTCTCCAATGCTCCTATCAAAGCATTGGTCATGACTAGGTCATTAGTTCTCACCCGTCCTCTCAGGTACGGGGTGAGGGTGCCAAACCTAAGTAGCGCTACTAACTAATACCTTGTTACCTCTCAGGTAACCAAACAACACGGAGGGACTTTAATGGTGATAGGATGAGTATATTATCCAACATTCCAGATTTACCCAAAAGATATATTCCTCTCAGGAATACCCATGATTTACCCAAAACCAATCCCTCTCAGGGATACCCAAAGACTGTCCCAACCACCGGGACGCATGCTCAAGAGAGATGAACTCATCTTTGGTTTGCTCGGTAAGATTAAAGTATGTGTTCCCAGTTGGTTAATTAATCCCTATTGGGGTTACCAAGTTAGTCAGTTTCGTGCAAACATAACACATGTGGTCTTTGTATTCATTACACAGGTTGCAAGTAAGCAAAACATATTTCATTACGCAAGTCATAGTAAGTATTCGAGTCCCACTTTCAATCACAACACAAGTACATATCATAACATGGCACATGTCAAGTGGTTCAGTTCCCGTTTAAGTATACATGCAAATGGTAACCAGAATTCATGCAGCACGGGTATTCGTATCATTATACGCCATATCATTACATAGTGAGTGCTTGGGTCATAAATGATCCCTGTTATCCATCCACAACTCATAACATCTAAATCAATTCACCAATTACTCTATTGTGCGGCCCAACCGAATTAACGGCCCAATTCAGTTTGTGTGACCTATGTTTCTAACCCATCGCTTAAACCCAGTTCGTAGGCCACCATAGTGCCCAGCCCAGCTGTGCCATGCCACGTCCCCCTCATGCGCGGCCCCGCAGATTTCAGGCCCAAACGAGTGGTGCATCCTGCTGCGTGGCCCAACCCTTAATAGAAGGTGTGCGGCCCCTTTCATGCACAGGCCGGTTTATCCATATATATTCACAGAAGTAAATCAATTTAACTCAACACCCTAGGAATTATCATCCACTAGTTAACATGTTATCATGCACATTCCCAGGATTCTATACATCCTAATCGTTACATCTTAGCATATCATAAACATTATAAACAGTACCTCATAAACCACTCCTATATCAATTAACCATATCAAAAATCATCCCCCATGGCTAAGTCTAAATACTCGATAGATCAGAACAATAACCACCTATCATGCCCTCCTTCTTGTTGCAACATTAATGTTAATCGTCCAATTAATATTAAGCTAAGTACCCTAGTTATTGTTATACATCATAACCCAACCAAGGTCATGGGTTACCTAATTTGATTCATTCACAGTTTACAAACATTACAACTAGTCGCCAAAGATCTTGCTATCATACATACACATCATGTATAATACAAAACGAACTCATGTATATCATACGCAACCCAATCGCTACTAATCATTATTATACATGTTTGAATCACCGAATATCAACTCAACTGGTTCATGACATAATGTTCTACACATCATTAACCAAGATTATTAATATTAATGAAATCTAACATTAACAATCAACATCCAATCGACTCACACAACATACTCAACCAGAATTCATGAAACGGCTAGATGCTTATAACACGTTTGCAAATGATAATCACATAGAGAATAATCAAATAAGAATTAATATAAATATGGATTTACTAACCAAGATCCTTGATTAATAGAGTGATGTTTCGAGAGAAGGGGGTATCCACTGTCGTGCGTAGAAGATAGAAGAGAGTAGGGTTTGTTTAGAGTTTTGTGTTAATCATTAACATGTTACGTATACATAATAATAATAATAGTCTTGGGGGCGGTTCCTCCTTTTTGGCCGTGATAATGGGCTCAAGCCCAAGTGAGCCGAAACACATTGGCAAGGCAGCCAATACTTAGTGATCAAGGGGTGGGCTTCAATAAGTTGGGGTGCGGCCCAATCATATACACGATACTAAGTCCGGCCCAATTAACACACTCATACACATTAAACATTCAGCAATTTAATTACCGTCACAAGTGTTTACTAATTTCTATCGTCGTAAGGGATATGAAAGAGAAATAACAAGGAACAGGATCACGTGACGAAGATATACAAACATTGAAAGTTCAGGTTGTCACATCATCCCCAACTTGAAAGAAATTTCGTCCTGAAATTTGACAAGTAAGCACAGAGGAGTAAAGTAATAACTCAAGATTGTTGCGGATTTTCCTAAGGTGCCACATCATCCCCAACTTGAAGAGGAATTTCATCCCAAAATTCACCAGTAGTACCCGAATTAGATTGGTCAACAGGAAAAAGTTGAAGATATTTAAGCTTCATCTGATCCTCACACTCCCACGTGAACTCCGGTCCACGTCTTGAGTTCTAACGAACTCTCACAATCGGAATACGACTATGTTTACGCACCTTGACCTCCCGGTACATGATCTCTATAGGTTCTTTGACAAACTGCAACTTGTCGTCAATCTTCAGCTCTTGGAACGACACAATCAGTGTTTCATCAGATAAACACTTCTTCAATTGCGAAACATGAAAGTCATCGTGAACATTACCCAACTCAGCAGGTAACTCAAGCTTGTAAGCCACTTTACCGATTCGCTCCAAGATTTTAAATGGCCCAACGTAACGAGGATTAAGCTTGCCACGCTTCCCGAAGCATACAACACCCTTCCACGGTGAAACTTTCTACATAACTCGATCACCTACAGCGAACTCTAACGGTTTCCTATGCTTGTCAGCGTAGCTTTTCTGACGATCACGTGCTGCTGCCATACGGTTCCTGATCTGAACAATCTTTTCCGAAGTTTCAAGTACAAGCTCAGGACCTGTGATCGGGTTGTCACCCACCTCAGCCCAACAGAGAGGAGAACGGCATTTCTGCCCGTACAATGGTTCGAATGGAGCTGCCTGAATACTAGTGTGGTAGTTGTTGTTGTAGGAGAACTCTATCAATGGCAAATGTTTCTCCCACCCTTTCCCAAAATCAATTACACATGCACGCAGCATGTCTTCAAGTATCTGGATGGTTCGCTCGCTCCGACCACCTGTCTGTGGGTGATAAGCAGTACTCATATCGAGACGTGAACCGAACGACTTATGCATCGACTGCCATACATCGAAAATGAAACGCGGATCTCAATCTGAGATGATGGAGGTTGGCACCCCGTGCCTGGAAACCACATTTTTAAGATAAACCGCTGCAAGCTGTGAGGACTTATCCATTTCCTTGATCGCTAGAAAATGCGCTGACTTCGTGAGACGATCAACAATCACCCAAATGGTATCGTTTCCTGCCTGAGTTCTCGGTAAACCCGTGACGAAATCCATAGCAATCTGCTCCCATTTCCACGTGGGTATCTCTGGTTGCTGAAGTAGGCCTGAGGGTTTCCGATACTCTACTTTGACTTTAGCACAAGTCAAACACTTACTCACGTATGTCGCTATGTGAGCCTTCATCTTTGGCCACCAATACATAACCCTGAGATCCTAATACATCTTATCTGAGCCCGGGTGAATAGAATACCGAGACTTGTGCGCTTCGTCCATCACAAGCTTTTGAAGATTATCATACAGAGGAACCCACGCTCGCTCCATAAAATAATAAAGGTCGTCAGATCTCTCCACAAGTCGTTTTTCCATGCCCCACAAGTATTCGGCCTCGATGTTCTCTTCCTTCAATGCCTCGATCTGAGCCGAACGAATCTGATCAGGTAAACCAGAGTGAGTAGTGAGTTGTAGAGCGCGCACACGTTTAGGCTTCGTCTCCTTCCGACTAAGTGCATCAGCTACAGCATTAGCTTGACCCGGGGGATACTTGATGGCACATTCATAGTCGTTCAATAGTTCCACCCAGCGACGCCGTCGCATATTCAATTCCTTCTGGTCGAAAATATGCCGAAGGCTCCTGTGATCGGTGTAGATGGTGCATTTGGTACCGTACAGGTAATGCCTCCATATTTTCAATGCGAAAACCACGGCCCCCAACTCCAAGTCGTGAGTCGTGTCTCCCCACGGCGAAGAACTGGGTCAGATAAAACTTCTATCCAACAGTTCTTGGAGTTGATTCGACAGCTCTTGCAACTCTCCTGGTTCCAGACGATAAGGAGCATGAGCAATCGGAGCTGCTCCTGGCATAAGGTCAATCTGAAATTCCACCTGACGATGTGAGGGTAAACCAGGTAACTCTTCAGGAACACGTCAGGAAACTCACGAACAACTGGGAAATCCTCGATCTTCCTTTATTCAGGTTACGAATCAGTGACAAGAGCTAGAATAGCAGGGTAGCCCTTACGCAGACACTTCTGAGCCTTCATCGCTAAGATAATACTAACCATAGCACCACTACGATGACCCTGAACCGATAAAGATTCTCCGCTAAGGAGAGGGATACGCACGATTTTCTCTTTGTAGAGAATTTCCGCTTGATGCTTAGACAGCCAATCCATGCCAACGACCACATCAAAACTTCCAAGAGTAATGGGGAGTAGGTCAATGTCGAACACTTGACCCATGAGTTCAAGTTTACAATAAAAAAGGACATGAGAAGCTTCAATCGGTTTACTATCGGCTAATTCTACCACATGCTTATCTACAAGAGGTATGGGACTCAACCCTAACTAACGACTAAATCCCAAAGACACATAACTCCAATCGGCACCAAAGTTGAATAAAACAGAAGCAAAAAGATCGTTCACAGAAAACGTACCGGTCATGACGTTGACATCATTGCGAGCTTCCCCAGCACCAATAGTAAATACTCTTCCACGTGCCCCGTCCCCACCATTATTCCCATTGTTGTTATTCCCAGTATTGTTGTTGTTGCCAGCATTCTGATTAAGCTGAGGGCAATCCCGCTTAAAATGGCCCTCATCACCACACTGAAAACAGCCCTTACGATTTCCCTGATTCTGTTGAGGCTGCTGCCTCTCCTGTTGCTGCGGCGGCTTTGGGAGCCAGACCCTACAATCTTTAGCCATATGACCCACCTTATTGCACCTGTGACATACCCGAGTGCACGGCCCGCGATGGTGGAACATACACTTATTCCACTTTGGTAGCTTTCCCGCGTAGGAGCCCTGATTTGAATTGTCGCTCTGATTCTGAGTCACCGAAGATGACTGGCTAAAACTGTGGTTGTTACTGTTGTCTGCCCTTTTCTGAGATTGACTGGCACTGGTTGCTTTGTCAGCATCGTTCCATTTTCGCTTTGTTGGTGCATGCGTCTGTCGACTTCGTCTTGTATCGAGTCTTACATTACAATTGTTTGATCAGGGCGCGTTGTACGAGAAATAGGGTAGAATTTATGTGTTTGTGAGCTAATTTCGTTTGAACATGACATGTAACACATTCAAACGAAATTAACTAATTTAATTTCGTTTGAAGTGAACCATGCCACCTTCAAACGAAATAGCATTCCCTATAAATACTTGATGTCTTGATTTCATTTGTAACTTTCCGGTCAGTGTAACGAAGTGCTGCCGAAGTGTTGTCATACTGTAAATTGTTATCAAATCAATCTTACAACAGTTTAAAGTGTAAATCTAGCTGAATTGACCTCTACACGTCTGTTTCCGCATTTCGTGTTGATTAAAACTCTTCTGATCGACTCGTTCGGGCCTGAAAACGATCCTAGACGCTTGTTATCACTAGCAGGTGTGGTAGCTGTAACAGCAGTGGTAGTAGCAGATTTACGAGGTGGCAATGAGCCACGCTCGACCTCTTGGTCAGTAATCTTATGTGCCAAACGAATGATCTGGGGCAGATTGTTTAGGTTTGCAGCAGTGACATAACCCTTTACAGCTGATGCTAGGCCCTTAAGATACAACTCAATTCGTCGATGTGGAGGTCGAGACAGGTTAGGGCACAAAATTGCTAGTTCATGAGATCGTTTCGTGTAAGCCTCGATCTCGGATCCTTCCATCTGCAAATCGTAGTACTCATTCTCAAGCTTCTGAATCTCATGACGAGGACAGTGCTCTTCTCGCTTCAACTCCTTAAAATCATCCCAAGTCGTTGCATTAGCCATCTCGATGCCCAACATCTGCACCTGGGCGTTCCACCAAGTTAAGATACCATCCTCCATAGTGCCTGTAGCATACTTCACACGGTCCCCCACGGGACAATTACACATAGCGAACACTGACTCAACTTTCTCGAACCATCGAAGTAGCCCCACAGCCCCTTCAGTCCCACTGAAGGTCTGTGGCTTACAATCCATAAATGTCTTAAATGTGCAAGCAGGCGGATTGTTTTGATTCTGATTTGCTGGCTGACCTAATGGACGAAAGGAAATACAACACAAGGGTAAGAGTTGTGTACGCGACGCAAGAATAAAGATAATTTGGCACATATCGTACCAGCTTGGTAGGCTGCTAATGCCTCAGCCACACGGGTGTTGATCAGATTTGTCAACTCAGCCTGAGTCATAGCAATGTGTCCACATCCATGGCCTCGTCCACTGATGATTCTATATAAGGAGAGGGAACAATTTTAAGGATCAAGCTAAGGCAGGAGTCAAATATCACGTTGACATCTACAAACTACATAGTTTACACCAAACAATAGGGCAGAACCCCTCTCGCACTCGTCAAGCCTCACTGGGACTCACATGCACCTCACGTTATTATTATGTGTGCACCCATAATAATAAGGAAATTTGCGTGCTCATCTCAGTGCCTCTTAACTTGCGCTAAAGGTTTCCCCCACATTTAAATAGCAAACGAAAGGTATCACAAGATTACGAATCACAAAAGTCGAAAAGTAGTGTCACACTATCAAATCACCATAGTATCTAGTATATCCTTTCACGCAAGTTGTGAGTGTGTGACTACTAAACAAGTAATGCATAAAGTAAACAGAAGACGAACCTTGCAATCTGGAGCTGAGTGTCATGGTCGATTTTGGATCTGTTCGGTTATAGTCTGGTTTTATAAAAACGTTTTAAAACCAAGTTCACTATAACCAATGGCTCTGACACCAAACTGTCACACCCCCAAAATACCACCTAGGGAATGTCCCTGTTAGGCATGTGACGTAACAACAACGTACCATACAAGTTTCAAAATAAAATCCTCCATTATTAATGAAAAATACCATCAACGAGTTTATATGAAAACCAACAAGTTCAGCGGAAGAAAATAGTAAACCAAAGTTAAACTGTTTCAAAACCAATGTATAAAATCAATAAGTCAATCACATGAATCCCTCCAGTCGACCCATGACCACTCCAGGTACTCCAGACAGCAAGTTCCAAATCCAAGACATCTAACAACCTGTGAGCATGCAACAAGTGTATCAGACAACGCTGGTGAGTTCATAGTTTTACGAAAACGTTGGTTACCAAGTGTTTAGTTAATCCATTGAATTTAATGTTGATAACATCCCGAATACAAGATGGCTCCTGATTTACATTGCCCTTTCTCTAATGCTCCTATCAAAGCATTGGTCATGACTAGGTTATTAGTTCACACCCGTCCTTTCAGGTACGGGGTGAGGGTCCAAACCTAAGTAGCGCTACTAGCTAATACCTTGTTACCTCTAAGGTAACCAAACAACACGGAGGGACTCTAATGGTGATAGGATGAGTATATTATCCAACATTCCAGATTTACCCAAAAGACATATTCCTCTCAGGAATACCCATGATTTACCCAAAACCAATCACTCTCAGGGATACCCAAAGACTGTCCCAACCACCGGGACGCATGCTCAAGAGAGATGAATTCACCATTGGTTTGCTCGGTAAGATTAAAGTATGTGTTCCCAGTTGGTCAATTAATCCCTATTGGGGTTACCAAGTTAGTCAGTTTCGTGCAAACATAACAAATGTGGTCTTTGCATTTATTACACAGGTTGCAAGTAAACTAAACATATTTCATTATGCAAGTCATAGTAAGTATTCGAGTCCCACTTTAAATCACAACACAAGTACATATCATAACATGGCACATGTCAATTGGTTCAGTTCCCGTTTAAGTATACATGCAAATGGTAACCAGAATTCATGCAGCACGGGTATTCGTATCATTATACGCCATATCATTACATAGTGAGTGCTTGAGTCATAAATGATCCCTGTTATCCGTCCACAACTCATAACATCTAAATCAATTAAGCAATTACTCTATTGTGTGGCCCAACCGAATTAACGGCCCAATTCAGATCGTGTGACCTATGTTTCTAACCCATCGCTTAAACCCAGTTCGTAGGCCACCCTAGTGCCCAGCCCAGCTGTGCCTTGCCACGTCCCACTCATGCGCGGCCAAGCAGATTTCAGGCCCAAACGAGTGGTGCATCCTGCTGCGTGGCCCAACCCTTGCCACGTCCCACTCATATGCGGCCAAGCAGATTCCCCCATGGCTAAGTCTAAATACTCGATAGATCAGAACAATAACTACCTATTATGCCCTCCTTCTTGTTGCAACATTATTGTTAATCGTCCAATTAATATTAAGCTAAGTACCCTAGTTATTGTTATACATCATAACCCAACCAAGATCATGGGTTACCTAATTTGATTCATTCACAGTTTACAAACATCACAACTAGTCGCCATAGATCTTGCTATCATACATACACATCATGTATAATACAAAACGAACTCATGTATATCATACGCAACCCAATCTCTACTAATCATTATTATACATGTTTGAATCACCGAATATCAACTCAACAGGTTCATGAAATAATGTTCTACACATCATTAACTAAGATTATTAATATTAATGAAATCTAACATTAACAATCAACATCCAATCGACTCACACAACATACTTAACCAGAATTCATGAAACGGCTAGATGCTTATAACGCGTTTGCAAATCATAATCACATAGAGAACTATGAAATAAGAATTAATATAAATATGGATTTACTAACCAAGATCCTTGATTAATAGAGTGATATTTTGAGAGAGGGGGGGGGGGTATCCACTGCCGTGCGTAGAAGATAGAAGAGAGTAGGGTTTGTTTAGAGTTTTGTGTTAATCATTAACATGTAACGTATACATAATAATAATAATAATAATAATAATAATAATAATAATAATAATAATAATAATAATAATAATAATAATAATAATAGTCTTGGAGGCGGTTCCTCCTTTTTGGCCGTGATAATGGGCTCAAGCCCAAGTGAGTCGAAACACATTGGCAAGGCAGCCAATACTTAGTGATCAAGGGATGGGCTTCAATAAGTTGGGGTGCGGCCCAATCATATACACGATACTAAGTCCGGCCCAATTAACACACTCATACACATTAAACATTCAGCAATTTAATTACCGTCACAAGTGTTTACTAATTTCTATCGTCGTAAGGGATATGAAAGAGAAATAACAAGGAACAGGATCACGTGACGAAGAGATACAGGCCTTGAAAGTTCAGGTTGTCACAACTTTCCCAAACCCACCAAGTAGCTAGGAATATCAACCTAGTTAAAAAGGTGTCTTAAAACAATGAAGAAAACATGGGTAATAACCCTTTTTATAAAGTTATAAACTAGAGGGGCTAAAAATGGAAGATTCGAAAGGTAATTATTTAAAAACAAAACACTACACACGTAGTGTGTGTGTGTGTGTGCGTGCGTGAGAATGATCAGGAGACAAGCTCCATGGGAGCTAACCCTAAACTCAACAAAACCATCAAATTGGAGAATCAATCGAAGGCCAAATTCGGATTTGAATAAATAGAAATGATCACCAAGTCAAGGGGATCATAAGGTATGTTGAATTTTTAACATTCATGAAGTTGTGAAAATTAGTTGATTTTGCATGATGCGATCTATGCATGAATCGTAAAGGATATGGCCGAATTAATGAAGTGTGATTGCTTGGGGAAAAACCCTACGTAGAAATTTGAAGTAAAAATTGCTGTGATTTGAATACTTAGGCGATTCACCACACTTAGACAAGTGGGTTTTGATTAAATAATGAAGATGATGATATGTTTGTGTTAGAAATCATCATAGTTGATGGTTGATGTGAGATACTTAAACAATTTGCAAGTTTGAGTATTTAACCATACATGACTTGAAATGGGTTTTTGTTGACATGATGATGTTAGTGTTAAACTTGCGATTAGAATCACCATATTAGTTAGTAAAGACAAGCTACTTGAACCATTTAGGTGTTTGAGTAAATGAATCCTAATTACCATGAATTGGGTTTGGTATAAAAAGATGGAAATGATGATAAACTCGTGTTTAAAATGATGTTGATATCATCATGTGTTGAGAAAGATTAATGTAGTGTTAATTCGATGGATAATGGTTATAAAACTTGGTTAATAAAGGGGATAAACGGTAGACTAAGAAGGATGCTACCGGGTAATTGACCAAGTAATTAAACGAGTAGTCGAGCTACATCGTGTAATTACTGATGTTACTAGGCCGTTGACTTTTAAAAGGTCAAACCGGCCTATAATACGATGGATGATAATTTTGGATATAAAATTCGTAAGGTGGAAAAATCATATTAAGTTGTGATAAAACTAACCACCATGTGAAATGATGAATAATAGTTGGCGCTTAAACAAGCTAGGAGAAGCTTGGGGTGAAAGCGGGTCAAACTAGTCAAGCATAAAGGAAAAGCATATTCGGGATGCGAGGTAAGTGAAACTTACACACTTATGTAGAATAGTTGTTTATTCTCTACGTTATAAATGCGATAACGATAATATCGAAAATATGGATTTTCGTTAAGATTACCTTGTAGTGTAATCTAATAAGGAGGAAAAAGGGTAAAAATGGAAATTGGTCAAGGGTCGATTAACGTAAATCGAAGTAAAAGGATACCCATGGCGTAAGCCGAAATGGGTTGAATTTGTAAGAAAGGAATTTAAGAGAAAAAGGATTTGATAATAAAATCTGAGATGGGATGGATGTATGAATTGGAAATCAAAAACCATGTTTTTGACTAAATAGGTAACGTTGGGGATATCGGCCAAACGGGTCGAATGGTGGTGATAACACCATTTGACATTATCGACTAATGTGGTTGTCAAGTCTTATGTTAACAGGAGCGATTAGCAAATCGGATAATTACGTCGCCATAGATTGTGTGATAATTAAAGCGAGATATAAATCAGGTCTATTTGTTGACCCTGGCCAGGTACGCTTATATGAATTTATAGTTAAAAGTGCAAGTAAGGTCGAATATTTAGTGAAATCTTCCATCGCAAAAATGAAGGATTAAAAATGACCATAAAGCCCTTGATGGGTAAACCGGGTAAACCACCCTTAGAGGTTGTTTAGAAACTTATATTATGATTTTATAACCCTTAGATGCGTATAAAATTTGAAGGCATAAACTTTCAAGTGTTGAATGCCTTAAATGCGTCTTGCCGTAAAATTACACATCCGAGGGATAAAAATTCGGAATAATTAGTCTATTACCTTAAATCCACCACAATTAGAGTTGTGGTGGAAGACCAATCAATATGAATGGGTGAAATTGTGAGGCATACGAGAAACGGGCGTGATTTATACTTAAAAGGGACATAAATACCCTTAATGGGTCAAAATAAGATTTTAAACAAAAACGGGCCAATAATGCGTAGAAAGCCGTGTTCGGAACCTAATATGATAGACAATATTGGAATTAAAGGGTTCATGACGAATGGGGGTCAAACAAACATGTTTGTTTGATAAATACATAGACGGGTCAAAATTTGGTAAAAAGATAATAAGCCGAAGGCTTAAAAGTCTCAAATTTATTTAATTCGGATGACGGATTTTATTTCCATGTGATGGGGATGTAAATTACGGACGCGTAGGAAAAAGAATCACGCAAAACGGACCTCTAGATCAAAAGTTATACACGTTTCGGTGAGATTTGTAAGTTCTAAAAAATGCAGCATTTCAGCTGCAACAATTCTGGAAATTTTACGTGGTCGCGTCACGCGACAGCAAAGGCCCCTGGCCGTCGCGCGACACGACGGGGTCTTAATTTGGCGAAAATTGTTTAATTAATTAGTTTTGCATTGCGAGTCCTTTTAAATACGTTTTAAGCAACGTATGACTAACCCAACTCATGTTTTATGGGTTGCAGATATATTTCTTGTACCGGAGGACGATCAAGCTCGATGAGGAACCGAACACGATCAAGAAACAAGCTTCCGCAAGTTGTCGCCATTATTCATTTTAAACGACGAATTCAATTACTTTGAGATGTAAAACTTTTGAATAATGAAATTTTTAATAGACCCGCATTTGTATATGAATGTGTAAATATAAGTACACATTTAATTGCTGATTATTTACGAAAATCACTAAATAATAACATGGTTGTTACAAGTTGGTAATCAGAGCCCAAGGTTAAATGGGGAAAGTGTTCGGTTTGAGGTTTGATCGCAGATCCGGTAAGTACATGTATATTAGTGGTTTGGTATGAGTTAAAATGTTGTCAACAACACATAAGGGTTATCGTGTGATACACGTTACCTCAATTAAATGATAAATATAGTTGATGAAATTGCGTGCGTTGACGCGTATAGTAGAAAAGCCTTGTATTATAATACAGGCGATTATTGAAGTTGATATTACTAACTCTTGTAAATGTTTTAATTGAAGGACACTCGCATCTGAAGATAGCGAGAGTTTAACAAATTGTGGAGTTGACGGAGGAACGGTCCAAAGTATGACAAGTAGAGTATGCTTACCAAGGACCTAAATCACGTAATGATCGTGGATAAGATAATGGCAAGGAGAGCATGTTAAAGCAAGCATTATCAGGTGCACATTTTAAATTATTACGTGAATAGTAATATGCAACAAATACGTAGAGATTGAAAGTTGCATATGTAGATTGAAAACTTGGAAAAACCCGAATAGAAAACCTATCCAGGATATTGTTTCCAAGAGAAACAAATAGAGGCATTACTTACATGGGGTGTATGTGAAAATTATAAAAATGTCATGTATACCAGGTGTTGATCGCTTACTCTGGCCAAGTAAGTAGTGAACACGTGGTACCATGAACTTCTTATGACAGACATATTTACATCCGATGTAGTATGGACGGGGTGAACGGGATAAATTAAAAAGTACCCAAATGAAACAAGTGAACAAAATACTTGATAATAATGTAAACGCACAGCCGGGTGACAGAAGAGTATTACATTAGAATAATGACCCCGAGAGAAGGAACAAAGATCAATGTAAATGATGTTATAAATAAATGACCTAAGGAAAATTCATGAAATAAGTCAATTTGGACGAAAGAGCCATGGTTGACAAAATGGGCAAGTAAAACCAAAGTATAGATGATCCGCCGGATCATAAAAAAAAACGAAGGTATTGCCCACACGAAAAAGATAATCAAGGTTGTTAATTTTGGTCATAGTAAAGAAAGGGTGACGATGATAATCGTTACTCGTAATCTATAAGGCCGTCAAGGATGGTCGCATAAAGAATAAAAGACATCGTTGAATAAAAGCGATGGATTTCGCTAAGACGACCAAATAAATCGAAGCGAAGTCTTAATGCATACCGGAAGGGTTACAATGATAACGACTTCGGTAAAATACCCGATGAATGGATAGGGTTTTAAATGCATGTGCGTAAACCAAGAGACGAGAACGCGGATTTGAAAGTCAAAAGACTCGGGTTTCGAGTCACGACTAAAAGACGATGAGATACTGTAGATAGATATTTTGATAAATTACATTCAACTAATTTAAAGTTGAACGGGTCAAATAAAGAATGAAGTTTGACATTCATAAGTGATGAAATTTCACACGAATAAGTCAAACGAATTTAATAAAGGATGACGCTTGCTTATGTAAGTAAGCGCGAACCGAATAAATAAGAACGCGAAATATTAATAAACCTATGTAAAGGGGTTATGGGCGTAAAAAACACTAAGGTAAAAAAACCCGGGTAATGGGTTGTAAAGAAGTATAAGTACGAACAGGGAAATGGTATGCGTGGAACAAACTGACGTGTAAATAACGTAAGGAGTCATAAAGTCGGAAGATAAGTCCGAAAGTAAACGAATGAAGCCTTAGACTACGGTCAAGGTTAACTAAAGTTTAAAAGCAAAAATAAATGATTCCAAACATAACAAGAGATGCTTTGAAGCTATATATGTATATATATATATACGTTTGAATATTGACACGAATAAAAGATGATCTACGGGATCATCATAACCTACGGGATTTAACGCAGTGTTAAGGTCTACGGGACTAAGAAGACCCTTGGGTCATAGATAGAAAGAAACGAACTGTTGGGATCTCACCTTAAAAAGGGGGAAAATCTAAAGAAATAGTCTATGAGGCTAAGTGAAAGAACCTACGGATCAATAGCGTAAAGCAAGGGAACTGGTTACGATTCCCCGTGTAAAACGAGAACGGAAAAAGAATAGATTATGGTTTGTCAATTGCATTGACATGAGTAATTGACATAGTTAAAGAAAAAAAAAGTTAAACTAAAATTCAGTTTTAGTAAGAAACAACGTTTTAACAAACATGAATATTATGAGACGAACTCGGAAATGGGTAATATTAAAGGATAGAGGTCTTAACACCGACAGGTGTAAAACGATGCATTCGAAAGAAATATTTTCGATAATGAAAACTCGACATAAACTTAAATAAGACGTGATGTGATCACGGTCACAAAAAGTGATATAGAATATAACCACGTTGTAACGTGAGTTAAGAGATATGAAATCAGAAAACACGCAAAAAGGGCGGGTTGGCAATAAGATATACCCGAATGACGGGGTATAAAGTGACGGCGACTAATCAGTCTAGCCGGTAAGATCATTCAAAGTTAAGATAACGTTACGACTTATACAAAGCGCTTGTCAATATAAGATTAGCTTGAAGTAAATATATTGAAGAATAAATATGATCGAGTGATCAGATGACAACTCGGTCAAATAAGTGACCAGAATAAGAAATACAAGATGAAAGTAACGGCCTACTTGGCCTTACACGTGAAAGGCGCATACGTTTGAAAGCCAAAAAGACATTACCATACTGTCCTGGTAAGATTATTAAATGCGAGCAATGCTCAAGTAATTATTGAAACTTAGTCCACGGAGTTAAACCTAAGAAACTGCGTAAGAAAGGTTTCGGGGACAAAACCTCTTTAAGGGGGGTAGACTTGTAACACCCCGAAAACGGGTTTGGTAATCAAACTACGTTAATAGCAAAAGAGGGGTAAAGTACCGTTAGTGGTAAAATTAACCCGATAAATATTATGATTTAAATAAATAAACCTAATATTAAATAAAAAGTGAGCGAAAGCTTTTAAGGAAATAAGGTTTATAAGAGGCCCGAGTTAACGGGACTTAAAATAAACTGACTCAAAACTGTCCCGAACCCACCAAGTAGCTAGGAATGTCAACCTAGTTAAAAAGGTGTCTTAAAACAATGAAGAAAACATGGGTAATAACCCTTTTTATAAAGTTACAAACAAGAGGGGCTAAAAATGGAAGATTCGAAAGGTAATTATTTAAAAAACAAAACACTACACACACACACAGTGTGTGCGTGTGTGTGCATGCGTGAGAATGATCAGGAGACAAGCTCCATGGGACCTAACCCTAAACTCAACAAAACCTTCAAATTGGAGGAACAATCGAAGGCTAAATCCGGATTTGAATACATAGAAATGATCACCAAGTCAAGGGGATCGTAAGGTATGTTGAATTTTTAACATTCATGAAGTTGTGAAAATTAGTTGATTTTGCATGATGCGATCTATGCATGAATCGTAAAGGATATGGCCGAATTAATGAAGTGTGATTGCTTGGGGACAAACCCTAACTAGAAATTTGAAGTAAAAATTGCTATGATTTGAATAATTAGGCGATTCACCACACTTAGACAAGTGGGTTTTGATTAAATAATTAAGATGATGATATGTTTGTGTTAGAAATCATCATAGTTGATGGTTGATGCGAGATACTTAAACAATTTGCAAGTTTGAGTATTTAACCATACATGACTTGAAATGGGTTTTTGTTGACATGATGATGTTAGTGTTAAACTTGCGATTAGAATCATCATATTAGTTAGTAAAGACAAGCTACTTGAACCATTTAGGTGTTTGAGTACATGAATCATAATTACCATGAATTGGGTTTGGTATAAAAAGATGGAAATGATGATAAACTCGTGTTTAAAATGATGTTGATATCCTCATGTGTTAAGAAAGATTAATGTAGTGTTAATTCGATGGATAATGGTTATAAAACTTGGTTAATAAAGGGGATAAACGGTAGACTAAGAAGGATGCCATCGGGTAATTGACCAAGTAATTAAACGAGTAGTCGAGCTACATCGTGTAATTGCTGATGTTACTAGGCCGTTGACTTCTAAAAGGTCAAACAGGCCTATAATACGATGGATGATAATTTTGGATATAAAAGGTGTAAGGTGGAAAAATCATATTAAGTTGTGATAAAACTAACAACCTTGTGAAATGATGAATAATAGTTGGCGCTTAAACAAGCTAGGAGAAGCTTGGGGTGAAAGCGGGTCAAACGAGTCAAGCATAAAGGAAAAGCGTATTTGGGATGCAAGGTAAGTGAAACTTACACACTTATGTAGAATACTTGTTTATTCTATACGTTATAAATGCGATAACGATAATATCAAAAATATGGATTTCTGTTAAGATTACCTTGTAGTGTAATCTAATAATGAGGAAAAAGGGTAAAAATGGAAATTGGTCAAGTGTCGATTAATGTAAATCGAAGTAAAAGGATACCCATGGCGTAAGCCGAAATGGGTTGAATTTGTAAGAAAAGAATTTAAGAGAAAAAGGATTTGGTAATAAAATCCGGGATGGGATGGATGTATGAATTGGAAATCAAAAACCATGTTTTTGACTAAATAGGTAACATTGGGCATATAGGCCAAACGGGTCGAATGGTGGTGATAACACCATTTGACAATATCGACTAATGTGGTTGTCAAGTCTTATGTTAACAGGAGCGATTAGCAAATCGGATAATTGCGTCGCCATAGATTGTGTGATAATTAAAGCGAGGTTTAAATCGGGTCTATTTGTTGACCCGGGCCAGGTACGCTTATATGAATTTATAGTTAAAAGTGCAAGTAAGGTCGAATATTTAGTGAAGTCTTTCATCGCAAAAATGAAGGATTAAAAACGGCCATAAAGCCCTTGATGGGTAAACTGGGTAAACAACCCTTAGAGGTTGTTTAGAAACTTATATTATGATTTTATAACCCTTAGATGCGTATAAAATTTGGAGGCATAAACTTTCAAGGGTTGAATGCCTTAAATGCGTCTTGCCGTAAAATGACACATCCGAAGGATAAAAATTCGGAATAAATAGTCTATTACATTAAATCCTGTGGTGGAAGACCAATCAATATGAATGGGTGAAACTATGAGGCATACGAGAAACGGGCGTGATTTATGCTTAAAAAGGACCTAAATACCCTAATGGGTCAAAATAAGATTTTAAACAAAAACGGGTCAATAATGCGTAGAAACCCGTGTTCGGAACCTAATATGATAGAGAATATTGGAATTAAATGGTTCATGACGAATGGGGGTCAAACAAACATGTTTATTTGATAAATACATAGACGGGTCAAAATTTGGTAAAAAGATAATAAGCCGAAGGCTTAAAAGTCTCAAATTTATTTAATCCGTGATAGGTCCGGTTTTGACTCCGAAACGATTGCGAACTGAACGTGTGACGTGCGGAATCCGTACACGAATGTGAGCGAAAAAAAGATCGTAATATAAACGTGATTCTATTGAATAATAAGACGAGTACAAGCACCACGAATCACCTTTCTCTCTCTAGACTTTCTCTCTCTAGGTCTAGATCTCCAAAGCTCCTATTTATAGGCACAAGGTTATACGGATTTCTCCTTATTTACAAGATTGCCACCTTGCCCATTTTACTAAATATTACATCATAAAGTCTATATTTCTTCGGTGTCTCGCTACGGTTCTGATTGACGGAGGCGATAGACATACTGCACTAACAGACTCCCCCTTGGATATTGCCGCAGTCAATCTCGTAGCGTTTTGTCTTTTCTCTCTCTCTCTTTGAGTCTTCTTGAAACTTTGACGGTATTAGCAACCATAGACTCTCTCTTCCTCGAACAGACTCCCCGTGGATCTGTCTTCAGGCTTCCGTTGCTCTTCCTTTCGATCAGACTCCTTTTCTCCAGGCTCCCCCTTTCGTCAAGCTTCCGTGCTTTTGGGATCGACACCTGGTTTTTCGGATACAAGCTCCTCCAGGATAGTTACCTGGCTCCTTGAATACACGCTCTCCCTTGCGTTGAGCTTGTCTTCAGACTCCCCCTTAGACTCTGTTATCGGGATCGTAATCTGGAATACCATCTGCAAATCTCATACATTCATAAGTAAAAACATTCTGAATCTCCAGGATTGATGACCTGGCTCTCTCAACATATACTAAAATATTTTTACATTGAAAACATTTTCAGTTGTCCAGGAACCGTAACCTGCCACTTTTAAAACATTTCCACTTCCCTTATCAACAAACTTCATAGATTTGACGATTTAAGAATCCAACATCGAAACCTATCTCTTTACAACTGATTTTAACACTTTAAAAATCCAAATCCCTCACAGTAAATCATCCAAGTCCAATTTAATGACCTTGGAGACATCACAAACTGGTTTTGATTTTTAAAAATTTCAAGTTTCAACTTAATGAACTTGTTTATTTTCAGAAACACGATTAGCATACTTAGATTTTGAAACTCAGCACTCAGACATCGGTTGTCGAAAATAAAGCAGAAATCAAAATCTTTTTGAAGTTTTCAGAAATATAAAGCAATAAAGAAATATTTACAAACATATTTACAAACAATATTTTTGTTTGAGTTCGCGTTAGAGGATCATATCAGTTTTTGACAAATCACTAGTACCGTTGAGCTTTAAACACTTTAAGTTTTAAACAATTCACATAGATTGACGATATTGTTGTCCACTTAAACTCAATCTAAAAACTTTCGAAATGCTTACCGATACGTTAAGGTATATTAATTTGCACTAAATTCTTATGGACCACACGATCTCAGCATATCCCCTCATCATGCAATACACTGACTCAAGTAATGCCTTTAAACTTTTATCAACTGTGATATGTGCGAAAACAACGCAGATTGTTTAAACATTAACAATCAGGTCGATCTTTCGATACGCAGAGAAAGTCCAATGTTTAAACAAAATAAGAAATAAAAACAAGTTGAATATGTTTAGATCTTAACCACCAGTTCGATATTCACATATACGCAGAGGTGATCCAAGATTTAAATGAAACACCAAGAAAAATAAAGCAGAACATTTAGGCACTAACATCCAGTTTGATACTCACGTATACGCAGAGGATGTCCAATGCTTAAACAAAATAAAGAAATCAAACAAGTTTAAATCTTTGCAAAATGAAATGCACAATCACAGTGACTTTTTCAGCAAGTTGTGAAAGTTCACAAACTGACCGGTTTTTATGCTCTTTCAGCATTCAGTGATTACCAAGTAGGTACACAGTCACGAAGGATAAAACTAAGTACTATGCTTTCAACCGCGTTTCCCACTAGAACTAGGATTTTTCATTTAAGTTTGTATCGTTATCGCAAATCTACTAGTCTAGCTGAGCCTATCGTCACATCTTTAGTGAGACTGTTTATCACTTTTTAACTTTCCAAATCTTTAGCATACTGTGACAGTCTACTGATGTACTATCATTTCCTCATTTTACACAAAAAACTCATTTTTGAATTTCATCATGTTTTTGGCTTTTTCAAATTTTCAAATGTTTTTGGATTTTCTGAAATTTCTTACTCCCCCTAAAATTCAAAATCATTTAAAGAAAATTTGACAAAACGATGTAGATAGCTTTGTCTTGCCATCCATTTTCTGCATCTAATGCTCTGTTTTCAGAAGATATAACATGTAAAGCAGTAATTACCCCCATGATTTACAACACATTGATCTTTTACAGTTTGAAAACCGTTTTTTCAATCTTGTGAAATTAATCATGTTTGTTCAGCCGTGAGGGTTTCAGCATATTCAAGCAACAAAGTTTTGAATTTTTGAATATTTGACAAATTTAAAAACAAACATATTTTTGATTTTTCGAATTTTTGACAAAATAAAAACATATTTTTGGTTTTTAAATTTTTCAATTTTTAGGGTTTTTAGAAATATGGTTTATTTATGTACAAAAAATGATAAACTCCCTGTTCAACCAAACCAGGGTTCAGCAACCTTCTCCTCCAGTGCCAGGCTGCTCATCAATTCTTTTTCTTGACAATCAAACTTCATGAGCACCTGCACATTCACAAAAACTCAATTACTTGAACAATTTAGCCCAGGTCTGTTTGACCTTGGGCATTTCAACACAATATGCATTCAATGATGGAAAATCTTTGTCATCTCGTACAAAAACTTTTTCATCTTTGATTTTAACTTTTTCTTCATTCACAGAGGTCACTTGTTTCTTAACCACCCAGTTCTGTCCTTTTGAAGCACTTCTTTTGTAAAATCGTGACTCGTTTTGATTATTTTGACTTTGAACAATTTTTGGTTTCCAAAATTGATTTGGTTTTGTCATATCAACCGATGTTTGCCAACTTTGTGTTGTTCTGAATCTGGAAGTGTGAAAATTTCGGGTTCGACTTGAATCAAACCTAGTCTGGTTTGATTTCCAGGTTTGATTCGAAGCAAACTTGTTTGTGTTGTACCTCCAAATTTGTTTGGAATCAAATCTGGTAGTTCTTTGTTTCACACTATCAGATTTCTGTTTTTCAACATTAACAGGCTTTGGGTTTGGACACTTGCGTGCAACATGTCCAATTTGATCACATTTAAAACACGTTTTCTTTGAAACATCTTTAGCCTGTTGTTTCTTTTTCTGAGCATAGAACTCTTCATTAGACTGTCGTCTAAATTGGAGTTCTTTCTCTTCTTCCGAACTTTTCCCGTGAACGAAATTCATTTTCTTTTGAAAATTTTGCTTTTCAAACTTTTTATTTTGATTCTGTTTCTTTTTATAACCCAACCTTGCTTTCATATTCTTCTTTTTGTAACCAGGCTTGTTATAAAAAGTTTTCTTGTTTTTCCCAGCAAATTTTGAAATTTCAGACTTTTCAATTTCAACCATCTTAAAAACTTTATCAATCTTTTCTGAAATCACATTTTGAATCGGGAATACAATATCTAAGAATAATTTGTCTGATCCAATCATGGTATAAACCAATCCTTTTGAATCATCATTCACAACTTTCTCAGATTTTGACTGTTTAATATAGTCATCATGAAAATTTCCCTCATTTTCATCGTGTGATTCAGACTTACCTTTTGTAGACTCATCTTTCAAAACGCTTTCAACAACCTTACTTACCACCTCTGAATCATTAGCTTCATCAGGTTTGGCGTAAGTCACATCGATACTTTCATGTAATTGGTCAACGATATTCAATCCTTTTGCCACCTTTTCCTCATCATAAAAAGTATATTTATTTCTCAATGGTGGAGGAGCCTGATGATATTCTGAACCAATACCTTTTTTATTATTGTCAATATCTTTGTCATCTGTTGTGATGTTGAAAATGCGTTCGAGAATGTACGAAGAGTTATGATAACTTTGAAGTTTTGTAACAATCTTTTCTTTTTCAACCAGAATTTGTTTGAGATTAGCAACTTCATCAACACACTTGTTTAATTCAAGTTGCTTTTCTTTAAACTTTCTCTCATATAGTTCTTTGGTTGTTAAAGTTTCAGACAATCTTCCATCAAAACATTTAACTTGTCTTTTCAAAGTATCATAAGCTTCTTGTACTCTCTGATTTGACCATTTCAAATTATCATACTCTTTTTTAAAATCTTGAAACTTATTTTCTTTTTCAACACAACCAACACATTTTGCTGTACACATTTCTCTCAAAATCTCATTTTGTTTTTCAAAATCTTGACATTTCTGTGTTAGCTTTTCAACCTTTTGTTTCAAAATTTCTTCTTTTTCAATCATTTCTTTTCATTTTATTTTGAAAACATTTTCAAGTTTATTTGTTTCAATATCTTTTGTTTTTATCATTTCATCTTTTTCGGTACAAGCTTTGCACATTTCTATGCAATTCCTGCACTTGTTTTCATTTTTATCAACAGTTTCAGCATTTGATAAATCAGAAGATTCATTTACCTCGGTTTCTTTCAGCACCGATGATTCTTCTGTTTCAACTTTCTGGACTTCTACTTTCTTCTCTTGCTCTTCCATCTTCCGTTCTTCTTCAACATCATTCTTTGCCATAATCTTCACCTCTTCTACCAGCCTTTTCAACTCTTCTTCTTTCCTCCTCTTCATTTCTACCACCTTTGGCAAACTTGCTTCAAAAATTTCTTTTATTTTGTTCAACAGATCAGCCTCATAACCTTTTTTCAGATAACCTTCTTGTATTATAAGTGTCCTGATCTGGAAAAAAGATTTGTTACTGCATCAAAATCCACCTTATCCGGATCAACCACTGGATTACCTTGTGGATCCATGTAACATTCCAGTTCAGCATTCCATCTATTGGCTCTCCGAGCTTCTTTGAATGGTTCTTTCAACTTTCTAATCTCATATCTCATGCTATCCCTTCTCCACCAATTATCATAAGCTGCATCGGCTATAAATGCATGTCCAACATAATCTTCTTCAGGAAGAATTTGACTCCAGTCATAACCTTCATCATCTTGAATAACTACCATTACCCTAGATTTTTTCCTTTGACGACCCTTCATCGATCTGTTTCTGACTCACATTTGATGATCCACTGTTGCGATGATAAATTGCTTTCTTATAATAATCATCTCTGAATGGATTCGTGGGTTCGTCAGTTTCCCTGTTTGTACACTCTCTCTTGAAGTGTCCTTTCTGTTTGCATTTGAAACAGGTAACTTTTGCCTTATCAAACCCCAATTTTGAATCAGCAGATCCCAAAGACGATCTTCTAGTGATCTCCATGAAGCGTTGTGCTATCCTCATTGTGCTAACCATGCACCATTTAATATCCATTAGCTCCATCTCCTCTGGATCGATCTGATCATAATCTTCCTTTGTCATTTTTGGGTTTCCAACTTTTCCCGCAATCAGACTTTCGTACGATTCCAGGACAGATGCTAAGAACACCATTTGTTGCTTGGCAGTTTCTGCATTCAGACTTTGAGAGTTTTTCAGATCTATAGCGATATTGCAATTGACTATGTTTGGATTCGATGATTTTGAACCAATTGAATGATAACCGGGATCTCTTGAAGAACTTTGCTGAGGTGAATCCCTTGAACTTGCAGCACTAAGTCCCGTTTTTGACTTTTGATCAAACATGTTTCCTCTGTAGTATAAATCGACATTTTTTTTATACAGCTGGCTTCCCATTTTGTTTTGTTTCCTGATTTCTAGATCATGCCCCTCAAGTTTCTCAATCAACCAGTCTAGAGTCACCTTGCTCATATCATTGCTATTTTTGAGAATCATGACATAATATGACCAGTCGTCTTCATTTGGAACAGATTCTATCAACTTATCAATGATCTCTTCATTATTTTTTGACACACCAACTCTCTCCGTTTCAAGTTTAAGGTGACAGAATCTTTCAATCATATGTGGAACAGTTTCTCCTTTCATACAAGCAAACAAATCAAATTCTTTTTTCAATAACGAATGCTTGTATTTAATAATCAGCTCACCACCAGTACATTTTCTTTCTAAAGCTTCCCATAAACCCTTTGATGTTTTTGTGACAACTCGAGTTTTCAAGGTCTTTCCTCTACACATTATTGATTCACAATTGTGTCTGTATAACTTATTTACCTTGTATTAGTACGTGTTTGATTATACGTGAAACATTGTGATATTGTGATTTATGAATGATATAAAAATTATTAAGTATTGATGTGTGAAATCTTGTAATCAACGAAACCTTGAGGGTTTCGCCATTCCCTCACTTGACGAAACATAGAGTTTCGCCATGTATGCCACGACGAAACCCAGGGTTTCGCCGGCCCAAGGTTACGCTAAAGCCCATTACGGGCCCAGTGCACTTATGTGATTATAAGTTACGTGAAACTGTTCATTCGTTATATTCATAGCCAACTGAAAACCCTAGAGACTCTCCTCTGTGCGACAGCAGCCTTGAACCCTTGAAGCCCCTTTATCGATTGATTCATTGTTCCTCTTATCTCGGTTAGTATGTGATTAGATTATTTGATTTAACCTGCTCGATTCCTTGTTGAGGTTTATTATGGTGCTTTGATGAATATAGTGTTGGGTTAGATACTGAGTTATCATATTGCGTTGTTTAGGGTTTCATGAATCTTACTTATTGTCATTGATTGTTCATGTTTGTCGAATGCTAGCATAGAGTCTGATCATACTATTTAGATCATAACCACATGATGATTATTGATAATAAAGAACCGGTAGATCTATATGATTATGAAGTTATATGTAATGATTGTGTAGATCGAATGAATGTTTAGCAAACTGTTATGTATAGGGTACGGGTTACATGTATGATGCTCAATGATTACTATGTTGTGTGATAACTGTAGGATCGATGTTAGTGGAAAATGGCTGGTAATGGTGATTAGGGTTTCTGTGATTATGTAACTGTTTTGTATGCGACGAAATCTGTGCATCGACGAAACACGTGTCGACGAAACCTGAGAGTTTCGTCGATGGGGAATTTCAGCGAAACATGGGAGTTTCGTCATAGGGATCACGACGAAACCTGGGGGATTTCGCCAAGGTTAATAACGATGAAACCTTAGGGTTTCGTCAAATGGGAGTCATGACAAAACAGGTAGTTTCGTCTAGTGGGTAAACTGCACAGTAAACTCAGTTAAGTCTATTAAGGGTTAACTAGGATAGTTATGTGCTGCCATGAAACAAATATGTGATGTATGATTTGCATGGACTTGTACAACTGCTATGTGCTATGATTGTATCTATGCGTGAACTTTGTAAATGTCAACTGATTGTGTGTACGTGCAAACTATAGGCTTTGACTGAATATTTGTGAGCGAGTAATTTATCAAACCGAGCAAACCGAGGTGAGTTCACACACTTTCTAAGGCATGGGATTCCCAGTGGTTGGGAATGGGTTAAAGAATTAAAACGGAACCTGCATATCCTCCTTGGGTAGGATATGTACGGCCATCCTCCATGGGTAGGATACCAATGTTAATCATGCGTATTCTCCTTGGGTAGAATACGTACGTTCGTCCTCCTTGGGTAGGACAACAACCTTAACTTACTAGACAAAACTCTATCATTAAGTCCCTCATTTTATATCGGCTTAATCTCCGAGGCTGATGGCGAGCGGGTCATTAGTTAATAGCGCTATTAGGTTTGACAAACCTCACACCGTGTCCGTCGGACGGGCGTGTACTAATGGATCATGGGAAACTGTCAATGATGATAGACATTGACGTAGGGTACAACTATTGTTCGTCAGTTGTCGATATGGTAACGGTCTAGTGGTTCACATGGGGAAGACCCCACTGATTATGGATATGGTTTGGGAAATGAAGGAACTGGTTAACTCGTGGTTTACGAAACAACTTGTGGTTTTCAAAATAAACTGGTACAATTAAACAACCAACTGTGAACTCGCTCAACTTTGTTGTTGACTCGTTGTTACATGCCTTGCAGGTCGTTAGATGCTTATGGAGCTTGCACGAGGAGGAGGTCGTTGTGGGATATGGACTGTTATGTCCCGGACTTAACATTTGAACTTTAAACTATGTTTTGGTTATTTAAACATTACTATGCTTCCGCTGATTGCTTAAACATGTTTGGTTTCTTTTAAACACCAATTATATTAGGTTTGGTTTTATTTACTTAATTGCATAGTTCAATATGATTGGTGGCTGGATCCTGGTCAGTCACGCCTCCAAGCGGTGATACTCCGCTTGTGGATTTTGGGGGTGTGACAGATTGGTATCAGAGCCATTGGTTATAGTGAACTCGATTTTAAAAAGGGAAAAGCTTTTTGACAAAACCTGACTATAACCTGTACAGTGCTCAACGATCCACAACGACGCTTCGCTCCACGTGCAAAACTCAACATTCTAGGTGATATGGTTTATGTTTATATTACCTACCTGTTAGCTACATAGTACATTGTTCATTGTATGCTTAGATAAATGTAGCAACTATTGTTTGAAACACATGTGTGCTTGCTCTCTTCTGTCATCACACTTTCGCGACAGCTTTCTCACTCATGTTTCCTTTGATATGAAGATCTTGAGTGGACGATTGAACCTAACTCAAGCCCAGCTGACGGCTTTAATCAATGAACAAGTTGCTGCAGCACTCGCAGCCGCTCAAGCAGGAGGTATAACCTGCTATTGCAACTTACTCTAGGATCCTTAGATCCTACTCTCGTGAACCCACACTTGTGCTTAACCTTGTTTCTTCTTACACACACGACAGGTCAACCTGCTCAGCCTCCTGTGTGTACTTTCAAAACTTTTATGGACTGCCGACCTACTACTTTTAACGCCACAGAGGGAGCTGTAGGCCTCCTTCACTGGTTTGAGAAGCTCGAGTCTGTATTTAATGTGTGAATGCCCTGAGGCTCGTAGGGTGAAGTATGCCACTGGTACTCTTGAAGGCGTGGCGCTCACGTGGTGGAACGCACAGGTTCAGATGCTGGGGTTGGTTGCTGCTAATGCCACCCCATGGAACGATTTCAAGGAATTGATCAAGGAAGAGTACTGTAATCGTGATGACATCCATAAGCTGGAGGTAGAGTTCTTCAACTTAAAGATGACGGGGTCGGAAATTGAAGCGTACACGAAAAGATCGAACGAGCTAGCTATCTTGTGTCCTACTATGGTGGATCCTCCTATTAAACGTATCGAGCTGTACCTTAAGGGTTTGGTGCCAGAGATTCAGAGTCATGTGACTGCAGCAAACCTCGCCACTATCCAGCAAGTTATTCGTTTGGCTCATCATCTCACGGATCAGGTAGTTGAGCAGAACAGGCTGCCCAAGCGTGTTGGTGCTACTACTACTACTACTTCTGATGCCCCCAGCGACAACAAGCGCAAATGGGATGGAGTCTCAAGCAAAGGTTCAACATCAGCTCAGTCTCAGTCTCAGCAACGAAAGACTGATAACTACCAGAGTCCTGGTCAGCAATCTTCTGGTAGTCAAGGGCAGGGTGGATACAAGGGAAACCACCCCAAGTGCAACTGATGCAAGAAGCATCATAGTGGGCAGTGCAATAAGGGTCATTGTCTGAGGTGTAACAAGTTTGGCCATGAAGCAAAGGATTGCAGGGGTGCACGACCTGCAAACCAGAATCGTCAACAACAGCCACCAGCTCCACAGAATCAGCAGCAGCAACAACAAGGTAACAGGGGATGCTTTCAGTGTGGTGCTGAAGGTCACTTCAAGAGAAACTGCCCCCAGTTGAATCAGAATCAGAACAACAACAATAATCAGGGGAACGAGAATAATAACGGGGGTAACAACGATGGCAATGGTGCCAGGGGACGTGCTTTTGTGCTGGGTCAGGGTGACGCGAGGAACGATCCCAACGTTGTGATGGGTAAGTTTCTTCTGGATGATTTCTTTGTTACTGTTTTATTTGATTCGGGTGCCGATACTAGTTATGTGTCCTTAAAAGTTAGCTAAATGCTTAAGCGCACTCCAACACTTTTGAACACCAAGCACACGGTAGAACTAGCAAACGGTAAAAGTCTCGAGGCCACAAACATAGTTAAGGGCTGTAACCTCGTTCTAGCTAGTCAGACCTTCTCTATCGATCTTATTCCTATCGTTCTTGGTAGTTTCGACGTCATTATTGGGATGGATTGGTTGTCTCAACATCAAGCGGAAATTATTTGCAAGGAGAAGATCGTCCGCATTCCTCGTTCTGGTGAAGAACCTTTAGTGATTCATGGCGACAAGAGTGGTGCTGTTGTGGGCATCATTTCTTTCTTTAAGGCCCAGAAGTGTTTGCGAAAGGGCCACACTGTTATTTTAGCCCTCGTCACTGACACCTCAAAGAAAGAGAAGAAGATAGAAGATATTCCGATTGTACGCGACTTTCCTCAAGTGTTCCCTGAGGAATTACCTGGTCTACTGCCTCATCGTCAGGTCGAGTTTCAAATTGAACTAGCTCCTGGAGCAGCACCCATAGCTCGTGCACCTTATCGTCTAGCTCCATCAGAACTTGAAGAACCGTCCACGCAACTACAAGAGCTCTTGGATAAGGGTTTTATTCGCCCTAGCTCTTCGCCTGGGGAGCTCCAGTTTTGTTTGTAAAGAAGAAAGACGGTACCTTCAGGATGTGTATTGACTACCGCGAACTCAACAAGGTGACCGTGAAGAATCGTTATCCTATCCCACGCATAGATGACTTGTTCGACCAGTTGCAAGGGTCGAGTTTCTACTCCAAAATTGACCTGAGATCAGGCTACTATCAACTGAGAGTCCGAGACGAGGATATCTCTAAGACAACATTCAGGACTCGTTATGGGCATTATGAGTTTCTGGTTATGCCTTTCGGATTGACGAATGCACCTGTGGTCTTCATGGACCTCATGAACCGAGTGTGCAAACCTTACCTGGATAAGTTTGTCATTGTCTTCATCGAAGACATCCTGATCTATTCGAAGAGTCGGGAGGAACACGAGCAACACCTGAGGCTTATCTTGGAACTCCTTCGAACAAAGCAGTTGTATGCCAAATTTTTGAAATGTGACTTCTGGCTTCGCGAAGTCCATTTTCTAGGCCACGTGGTAAACAAGGATGGGATTCATGTTGATCCATCCAAGGTAGACTCGATCAAGAACTGGCCTGCACCCCGTACACCAACAGAAATCCGTCAATTTTTGGGTTTGGCGGGCTACTACAGAAGGTTCATCAAGGATTTCTCCAAGATTGCGCAACCTCTCACTTCACTGACTCAGAAGGGTGTCACCTATCGTTGGGGTGATATACAGGAGTCTGCATTTCAGCACTTAAAGGATAGGCTTTGTAGCGCACCAATTCTCTCATTGCCTGAAGGCACAGACGATTTTGTGGTTTATTGCGACGCGTCCATACAAGGACTTGGTTGCGTGTTGATGCAACGTGACAAGGTCATTGCTTACGCATCACGCCAACTTAAAGTTCACGAAAGGAACTATACTACGCACGACTTGGAATTGGGAGCAGTGGTTTTTGCTCTTAAGATATGGAGACATTACCTGTACGGTACCAAGTGCACCATTTACACCGATCAAAGGAGTCTCGTGCATATCTTCAAGCAAAAGGAGTTAAACATGCGACAACATCGATGGGTCGAGCTTCTGAATGATTACGAATGCGCGATCAAGTATCATCCGGGCAAAGCCAATGTTGTGGCCGATGCCCTCAGCTGGAAAGAGACTAAACCTAAGCGCGTGCGAGCGTTACAACTTACCATCCAGTCTAGTCTTCCTACTCAGATACGAGATGCTCAGGTTGAAGCATTGAAAGCAGAGAACATCAGGGCTGAGTCCCTGCGAGGATCGAGAAAATGATTAGAACAAAAGGAAGACGACGCTTACTACGTGACAGGGCACATCTGGGTTCCACTCTATGGTAATCTACGTGAGCTTGTGATGGATGAAGCACACAAGTCTCGTTACTCGGTACATCCTGGTTCGGAAAAGATGTATCACGATCTCAAGACTACGTATTGGTGGCCTAGTATGAAAGCTCACATAGTAACCTACGTTAATAAATGTTTGACTTGTGCGAGAGTCAAGATTGAATACCAGAAACCATCCGGCCTACTTCAGCAACCAGAGATCCCGACATGGAAATGGGAGCAAATTTCCATGGATTTCGTTACTGGCCTGCCTAGATCTCAGCGAGGAAACGATACCATTTGGGTGATCGTGGATCGACTCACAAAGTCTGCACACTTCTTAGCTGTCAAAGAAACGGATAAGTTCTCCAGTCTAGCAGACGTTTATCTTAAGGAAGTTGTTTCAAGGCACGGGGTGCCAACCTCCATCATATCTGATCGTGACGCGCGATTTACCTCTGAATTGTGGCAAGCTATGCACAAGTCCTTTGGCTCTCGATTAGACATGAGCATAGCATATCATCCGCAAACGGATGGGCAGTCTGAACGCACCATCCAAACTCTTGAAGACATGCTTCGGGCATGTATTATCGATTTTGGTAACGGTTGGGAAAGACACCTTCCTTTAGTGGAATTTTCATATAACAACAGTTACCACACTAGCATCCAAGCTGCTCCGTTTGAGGCATTACGGGCGTAAATGTCGATCACCTCTTTGTTGGGCAGAAGTTGGCGACAGCCAAATCACAGGTCCAGAACTCGTCGTTGACACGACAGAGAAGATTACCCAGATATGACAACGCATGGCGGCAGCTCGCGACCGTCAGAAAAGCTACGCTGATAAGCGTAGGAAACCTCTAGAATTACAGGTCGGGGACCGGGTTCTACTTAAAGTCTCACCCTGGAAGGGTGTGGTTCGTTTTGGGAAAAGGGGCAAACTCAGTCCGCGTTATGTCGGACCGTTCGAAATCATCGAGAAAATTGGAAAAGTGGCTTACAAACTGAACCTACCCGAAGAACGTGTCGAATCTGAAGAAGTGTCTGTCAGATGAGACCCTCATAGTTCCTCTCAAGGAGCTCACTATCGACGATCAGCTGCGATTCGTCGAGGAACTAGTAGAGATTACTGACCGAGATGTGAAGATTCTCAAGCGCACCAGAATACCTCTTGTTCGAGTTCGTTGGAACTCCCGTCGTGGCCCAGAGTACACCTGGGAATGAGCAGACCGGATGAAACTCAAGTATCCCCAGTTGTTCGAGAAAAGTGCAACCACTACTAAGGCTGAAGCTACTGCGGAATTTCGGGATGAAATTCCAAACCAACGGGGGAATGATGTGACACCCCAGGAAAACCAGGAAACCACGCAAACTTAACTAGCTTCCTCAATCCTCAGTAACAACGTGTTAAATTTAGGGATGAAATTTCTTTCAAGTTGGGGATGATGTGACAACTCGAGTTTTCAAGGTCTTTCCTCTACACATTATTGATTCACAATTGTGTCTGTATAACTTATTTTCCTTGTATTAGTACGTGTTTGATTATACGTGAAACATTGTGTTATTGTGATTTATGAATGATATAAAAATTATTAAGTATTGATGTGTGAAATCTTGCAATCAACGAAACCTTGTGGGTTTCGCCATTCCCTCACTTGACGAAACATAGAGTTTTGCCATGTATGCCATGACGAAACCCAGGGTTTCGCTGGCCCAGGGTTACGCTAAAGCCCATTACGGGCCTAGTGCACTTATGTGATTATAAGTTACGTGAAACTGTTCATTCGTCATATTCATAGCCAACTGAAAACCCTAGAGACTCTTCTCTATGCGACGGCATCATTGAACCCTCGAAGCCCCTTTATTGATTGATTCATTGTTCCTCTTATCTCGGTTAGTATGTGATTAGATTATTTGATTTAACTTACTCGATTCCTTGTTGAGGTTTATTATGGTGCTTTGATGAATATAGTGTTGGGTTAGATACTGAGTTATCATATTGCGTTGTTTAGGGTTTCATGAATCTTACTTATTGTCATTGATTGTTCATGTTTGTTGAATGCTAGCATAGAGTCTGATCATACTATTTAGATCATAACCACATGATGATTATTGATAATAAAGAACCGGTAGATCTATATGATTATGAAGTTACATGTAATGATTGTGTAGATCGAATGAATGTTTAGTAAACTGTTATGTATAGGGTACGGGTTACATGTATGATGCTCAATGATTACTGTGTTGTGTGATAACTGTAGGATCGATGTTAGTGGAAAACGGCAGGTAATGGTGATTAGGGTTTCTGTGATTATGTAACTGTTTTGTATGCGGCGAAATCTCTGCATCGACGAAACACGTGTCGACGAAACCTGAGAGTTTCGTCGATGGGGAATTTAGACGAAACAGGGGAGTTTCGTCATAGGGATCACGACGAAACCTGGGGGATTTCGCCAAGGTTAATAACCACGAAACCTTAGGGTTTCGTCAAATGGGAGTCATGACGAAACAGGGAGTTTCGTCTAGTGGGAAAACTGCACAGTAAACTCAGTTAAGTCTGTTAAGGGTTAACTAGGTTAGTTATGTGCTGCTATGAAACAAATATGTGATGTATGATTTGCATGGACTTGTACAACTGCTATGTGCTATGATTGTATCTATGCGTGAACTTCGTAAATGTCAACTGATTGTGTGTACGTGCAAACTATAGGCTTTGACTGAATATTTGTGAGCGAGTAATTTATGAAACCGAGCAAACCGAGGTGAGTTCACACACTTTCTAAGGCATGGGATTCCCGTTGGTTGGGAATGGGTTAAAGAATTAAAACGGAACCTGCATATCCTCCTTGGGTAGGATATGTACGGCCATCCTCCATGGGTAGGATGCCAATGTTAATCATGCGTATTCTCCTTGGGTAGAATACGTGCGTTCGTCCTCCTTGGGTAGGACAACAACCTTAACTTACTAGACAAAACTCTATCATTAAGTCCCTCATTTTATATCGACTTAATCGCCGAGGCCGATGGCGAGCGGGTCATTAGTTAATAGCGCTATTAGGTTTGACAAACCTCACACCGTGCCGGTCGGACGGGCGTGTACTAATGGATCATGGCAAACTGTCAATGATGATAGACATTGACATAGGGCACAACTATTGTTCGTCAGTTGTCGATATGGTAACAGTCTAGTGGTTCACATGGGGAAGCCACCACTGATTATGGATATGGTTTGGGAAATAAAGGAACTGGTTAACTCGTGGTTTACGAAACAACTTGTGGTTTTCAAAACAAACTGGTACATTTAAACAACCAACTGTGAACTCGCTCAACTTTGTTGTTGACTCGTTGTTACATGCCTTGCAAGTCGTTAGATGCTTATGGAGCTTGCACGAGGAGGAGGTCGGTGTGGGATATGGACTGTTATGTCCCGGACTTAACATTTGAACTTTAAACTATGTTTTGGTTATTTAAACATTACTATGCTTCCGCTGATTTCTTAAACATGTTTGGTTTCTTTTAAACACCAATTATATTGGGTTTGGTTTTATTTACTTAATTGCATAGTTCAATATGATTGGTGGCTGGATCCTGGTCAGTCACGCCTCCAAGCGGTGATACTCCGCTTGTGGATTTTGGGGGTGTGACAGTTTTCTCTTGTTCAAGTAGTGAAATAATGTCTTCTCTCACTGACTGATGTAACAATGTAATCATTTTGTATTCAGCTACAACATTTTTTAAATCTCTTTCTGTGAACTCTTCTTCGGTTAATAACTCTCCTCCTTCTTTTGTTGGTTTTTTATATTCTTGTTTTAATTTTAACCAACTTTCAGGTGCAAAAGCTTTTACCCAACCCTCAAACCGATTTTTCCACCAGTTATAGTCTTCAACTTTCATTAATTTCGGTGGTTTCTGTTGGTTTCCATACATATTATCATATTTCAAATTTTCTGAAATCTCTTTTGAATAATCTCTTGTTTCAGATCTTCTTTCGGATGATTCTGAAGTAAAAGCATTGTAAAACGTGTTGTAAAATTCTTCACCGCTACTCGACATCTTTAAACAATTTCTTGAGATTCACACTTTGTATATCTTGAATCACCTGCAAACAAACGATCAGTTTAAACACTTATCAATTAACTGAATCAAACTGGTACTCGAACTGGTGAATATTCTGTGCAAACTGAGGTTTAAGTTGTCAAACCGTGCGAACTGCTATGACGTGGATCAAATTCAAATGACCTGACCCTATCATATGCGAACTGAAAGTTTAACTTGATGCGCCATCACTTATACCAAATCACGTGAACTTTATTTCTTTTAAAAATCAGATTGGGCCGTTAAACTTGATGTGAATCTGTAACACCCCGAAAACGGGCTTGGTAATTAAACTCTGTTAATACTAAAAGACGGGTAACGTACCGTTATTAGTAAAAATAACCCGGCAAATATTTGGATTTAAATAAGAAATCCTAATATTAAATAAAAACAAATCAAAGTTTTAAGGAATTGAGTTTATAAGAGCCCGAGTCAACGGGACTTAAAATAAAACGGGTTTTAACTCCCGGAACCCACTAAGTTAACTAGGTAAAATTAACCTAGTTAGTAATGGGTAATTAAATAATAAACTATGAGTTATAGTTTCATTTATGAATCTCTAAACATTAGGGACTAATATGGACAAGTGGGAAACTTGTTTTATTAAAACAAAAAAAAAAATATATAATACACACACACGCATTGTGTGCGTGTTCTGAACGACCAGGAGAAGCTCCATGGGAGCTCAAACCCTAACTTCAACAAATCATCAAAATTGAAGGTCAAATCTAGCCCGAATCGGATGCATGAACACGTATTAATGATCACCTAGTCGTGGGGATCACAAGGTATGTTGAAATTTATGATTTAGTGATACTTTGAGATTATGATGAACAATCATAATCGAAATTCTGGAATGAATATTGAATCAATGAGTGTTATTGTGATTATATCTTGGTTTAGAAACAAACCCTAGTAGAGAATTTGATGAATTGTTGTCAAAACTAGGGATTTGGTAATTACCCTATTATGTGTTAAATGGGTTTATTGACAATATGATGAACACTCGGATTAGAGTGTTAAATTGATGAATATTGGTTGCTATGATATAAGTTCTTGATGTAGTTCATGAACACTAGACATAGAGGTTTGATTTTTATGTAAATCTTGGTGAAAATAATTAGTTATGAACTAGTTAGTAAATATGTGAAATTATGCACATTAGGTGTTTGTTAAAATGCCTAAATGAGAACTAAAGTATTGAATTTAGAGTGAAAACACGTTTTTGAATGGTATGGCAATTACGCGTGATATGAAGTGATAAGAGTTCTAAATACTATGTTGATTTAGACTTAATGTAGTAAACATGTGATTGAAAGTAGTTAACTTTAGATAAGTTAAGTTAACTAATCATGAAGCCGAATAGTAGCTTCGGCATAGAAAATAAGTAAGGTGGAATAGTCATGATTGTTAATGACTAATTTAACCGCCTTGTAAATGTTTGACAATAGTTTGACGCGTAACAAGCTAGGTGAAAGCTTGGAGGAGGGAGCGGGTCAAACGGAGCAAATACGGAAAGAAAAGCGTGGCGTGGATGCGAGGTAAGTGTAATTTACACACTTATGTAGAATACTCGTTTATTCGATACGTTGTAAACATGAAAACGATAATATTAGAAATTTCGAAATTTGTCAAGTGTCGACTTATGTAAATCATGGTTAAAAGGATACCCATGGCGTAAGCCGAAATGGGTTGAAACTGTAAGAAAATAGTGTAAAAGAAAAAGGGTATGGTTATAAAATCCGGGATGGGATGATGTATGAATTGGAAATCAAAAACGGTGTTTTTGATTTAAATAGATAAGGTTGGGCATATAGTCCAAACGGGTCGAATGGTGGTGATAACACCATTTGACAATATCAACTAATGTGGTCGTCAAGTCTTATGTTAACAGGACCGATTAGCAAATTGGATAGTTGCGTCATCATTGATGGTGTGATAATGAAAATGAGGTATAAACTGGGTCTACTTATTGATCTGGGCCAGGTACGCATAATTATGTTGTAGTTAAAGTGCTATTTTGGTCGAATAATTTGAGGGAGAGTCCTTCGTCATAAAAGGACTAAAATCGACCAAAACGCCCTTGTAGGCTAAATGGAACAAACGACCCTTAAAGGTTGTTTGGAAACAAGTTTTATGACTAGGTAAATACTTAGAATAAGTATAGAAACTGAAAGAGGTATTACAATTGCCAAATGGCACTATTTGAGTTTTTGCCGTAAAATAATGGTTCGAGAGGTAAAATTTGGTTTATATTGATCACCACAGTAAACCCGCCATAAACTCAGTTGTGGTTGTAGATTATAGGATAAGAAATGTGGTGATGAAGTGCTAGAAGTAATCGAAAGCGATTTTAGGCTCGAAAGCGCTTAAATACCCTTAACGGGTCAAAATAAGCATACGAGCGAAAACGGGTTTAAATGGTGTAACAAAGCTATGTTTAGAACCTAATATAGTAGGTAACATCAATTTGAAGAAGTGTATGAGATATAGGAATCAAATAAATACGTTTGTTTGATAAAATGCATAAACGGGTTAAAATTCGGTAAAAAGGTAACGAGTCTAAGGCTTAGAAGTCTCAAAAATTTCTTATGTTGGATGTAGGATTTTAACTCCATAAGATGGAGGATTAAATTACGGACGCATAGGAAAAAGAATCGGGTAAGACGGATTAATAACGAAGAAGTTATGGCCGTTTCCGTGAAATCAGATCGTGCTGGGAATAAGCAGCAACCAGCTGCAACAGTTCTGATGAAATTAGGCAGTGGCGTAGCGCGACTGGCAGTAGCGCTACGCGAGCATGTGCCAGTTTCGCGAAAAATGTTTATTTTAAATTATTTTGCGTTGCGAACCCGTTCTAATACGTTTTAAGCTATGTATGACTAATCCAACTCATGTTTTATGAGTTTCAGGTAAATTTCAGCACCGGAGGACGATCAAGCGACGAGCAAGAACCGAACACGATCACGAAATAAGCTTTCGCTCTATGTATCGTTATTATGTTAAACGACGAACGTACACATGATGTGTTGTATACTTTTTAAATTGTAAAAAGTTTTAATAAACCCGTAATTTCCAATGCATATATAATCTTAATTACATGATTGTTTTTCGTAAATGATACGTTAAACCTTAATTTATAAGAACGGGTGTTACAGAATCAATTGCTGATTGGACCAAAGAACTGTTCACATGCAAACATTTAATCCTTTCTTTTTCATTTAAACAATGACCAACAATTATTTCTGAATGGATCAAGAATTTATGTGATGTCACAAATTGACTTTAATGTCTTGATTGAACCAATATTAATCACAATGGCCGACAAACTCTAATACCCAACACAATGTAATTGGACCTCCCATATCACATACTGATTGGACTAAGAATTAAGTGGGCTTCACTTGACTTTATTAACAACCAAATGTGACTGGGCCAAAATTCTGAGTGGATCGATAACTTTGCCTATTGATTAATGAGCCGACAAAATTGATATTGTTCAATTGATGATTGGACCTAAAAACCACTAGGCCGATTAATAGTCTGATTAAGTATATTGATTGTGTCGACAAACCAATAGCACATGCAAACTGACACAAATCACGTGATTTCTTGTCCCAACTTCAAATGACCTGACAACCTCGTTTGACGTTTCACACGAATTGATGCACTTTCACGCGAAATGAAGTCAATACGACCATTACGTACGAATTGGAGTTTACTTTCAAACGAAATGGTGCTATTTCATGCGAAATGGGGTCTATTTCGTACGAACTGATAAGTTTTCAAACGAAATGGACAGCTCTCAAACGAATTGAACTCATTTCATGCGAAATGAAGTCTTATTTGGTGCGAAATGGAACACTTTGATGCGATATGGATGATTAAGTGTTTAATTCGTGCGAAATGGATCTTCAAAAGACCAATTCGTACGAAATGAGGTTGACTTTCACACGATTTCGGACACAAAATCTCAGATTTCTCTCAAACGGCTAAGAATTAAGATCTGAAACTTTGTAGGGTTATAGATCAGGTGTTTTCGCACATCATATCCAAAAATCAGGTAATTTGGACCGTAAAAACCCACTCAATTTGACGATTTTCTGTTAAAAACGTGATGAAAATGAAAAAAATGAAGAAATAGATCAAATCTGATGTAATTTGAATCTGATTTCGATGAAATCCTGTGCGAAATCATGCATTTGATCCGTACAATCGAGCTCCTACTCTGATACCACATGATAGGACCGGTTTTGACTCCGAAACGATTGCGAACCGAACGTGTGACGTGCGGAATCCGTACACGAACGTGACCGAAAACAAGATCGTAATATAAACGTGATTTTATTGAATAATCTGACGAGTACAAGCACCACGAATCACCTTTCTCTCTCTAGACTTTCTCTCTCTAGGTCTAGATCTCCAAAGCTCTAAAATGGCAAAAGTTCTAAAACTAAAGCCTAAAGCTCCTATTTATAGGCACAAGGTTATAAGGATTTCTCCTTATTTACAAGATTGCCACCTTGCCCATTTTACTAAATATTACATCATAAAGTCTATATTTCTTTGGTGTCTCGCTACGGTTCTGATTGAGGGAGGCGATAGACATACTGCACTAACAATCCGGATGACAGACGCGTAGGAAAAAGAATCACGCAAAACGGACCTCTAGATCAAAAGTTATGCACGTTTCGGTGAGATTTCTAAGTTCTGAAAAATGCAGCATTTCAGCTGCAACAATTCTGGAAATTATACGGGGTTGCGTCACGCGACAGCAAATGCCCAAGGCCGTCGCGCGACGCGACGGGGTCTTAATTTGGCGAAAATTGTTTAATTAATTAGTTTTGCATTGCGAGTCCGTTTCAATACGTTTTAAGCTACGTATGACTAACCCAACTCATGTTTTATGGGTTGCAGATATATTTCTTGTACCGGAGGACGATCAAGCTCGATGAGGAACCGAACACGATCAAGAAACAAGCTTCCCTAAGTTGTCACCGTTATTCATTTTAAACGACGAATTCAATTACTTTGAGATGTAAAACTTTTGAATAATGAAAGTTTTAATTAACCCGCATTTGTATATGAATGTGTAACTATAAATACACATTTAATTGCTGATTTTTTTACGAAAATCGCTAAATAATAACATGGTTGTTACATTCAATAACATAATTTCCATGAATTGATTCATCAGAATCACTATCAGAATCTTGAACAATATCAAATTTAGAATGTTGTGCACCTGTTTCTCCCATATGTGAGGTTTCTGCATGATGCTCTTCTGTCACAGGTATCATGTGTACATCTTCATCACTTTGTTGAGGTTCTGATTGAGCCTCATGCTCTATCTGTGGTGCACTTGATTCTTGAGCATCTTGCTCCATTAGGGATACACTGTCAAAAACTTATTTATCCTCTGGTCTCTTGTTCAGCATCATTATATATTCTGCTATGTAGGGTGAATCCTCTGGTATCAGATTCATCACACTTTCTGGCAGAATAGACACATCAAAATTTGATTTCCAAGAGCTCAAAGCAAACGTTGGTTTCATCATCTCTGTACTCTAAATATCTTTTGATGTAGGAATTTCCATATTCTTTTCAGAAAATGCATCAGAAATCAAGATTGACATAAATCTGGGCAATGGTAGATGTGAATCTATTCTCCTAGTGTTTGTCAATATCGATCTTCTAATCAAATAAAAAATTTCTGCCCCAAAATCAATGTTCATCTCTGTTATGAGACTGAACATGATTGGTAGAACATTCTTATTGATCTGGTCTTTTCCACCAATTTTTGATGATAGGCATTTGTTTAGGATCTCCATGAGCACTTGCCAGAAGGCAGGTAATTGGTTTCTTTTGAATTCACTGATTTTGGAGATTCTTACCTTATACCCCATCACAGCATCAAGCTGTGCAAACATATCTTCCTTTGTTGGTGCTTCCTCATAATTTTGACTTACATGTAGTTCCAAGCAGTCCCTTATCTTCTCTGGTGAGATTACAATGAAGATATCTCCCCACAAATGTGCTGTCAGCTCGTTTGGAGTTGTTCGTTTGAGTGTCTTCACCACTTGTTGAATCAGCTTTTCTGGTACATCTCTGGTCTTTGTTAGAGCTTAAGCTATAGGACATCTTGTCAGAATTTCAATCAAAATTTGACACTTCGTATCGTATTGTTCTATGCTGGTGTTCAAGTCTTCATTGTTGCACTTCAATGGTAGGAATTCAGCTTCACTAATGAATTGAACAGAGTGTTCAATTGGTGGCATGTTGATGTTGATTGTAGCCATGGTGAATTGAGGTTTTTGCTTTGAAAAGAGGTTTTAGGGTTCTTGAGTTGAGAATTGAAGATGAAGATGGAATGCTTTTCCATTGCAAGATGTATTTATAGTGTTTTGAGACAGAGATTTTTGAGCATTTATCGTGGGTTGTTTGTGTTTAAGGTGATTTATGACACCTTAATGATGTTTTAATCTGTTACGGAAACAACCGTTTTAAAAACCCTTGATATATCTCCTAAGACTTTTAATACAAATCTTTTATTAAAAATCAGAGATTTCAAAGCTTTTAAAAGATAAACACATACATCCAACTTGCATCTTTTCTTTCTGTGGGACCCTTTCGGTAGAAAGGTCCAATAAAACCTTTTTGAGACAGATTTGATTCCCAATAAAACTCTTGTGATGATGTGTAAAGAGAAATCCTTTAAACAAAAAATTGTGTATTGGATTTTCTCTTAATTTCATCAGAACTTATGGGATTGAAGTTCTAGAGGTTGAATCAATGATCCTTTTTTTTTAGATGAGAGGGAATAAGTAGAGTTTTGAAGATGTCACTTACATAGCATTTCTGAACTTCACATCTTTGTTTTGATCTTCAAGGAGTGTTGTTGTGTAAAAGATTTTCTCATTTCTTTAAACATTACATTTGTTTCATTCCTTTTGAAGATAGATTAACCAGATATTTTTTTTAACAAAAACCTTTTTTTTATAAATCTTTTTCTATGTTGTCACAAGTTTTCTTTGAATTTTGGTTTAAATCAATGTTACCTAATATTTCTACTTATTTTTTTCTGTTGATATATCAGTTTTTCTGGTTATTTTAAAACTTTTCTGATGTATTAACAGATTTTTTGACAATTTATCAGATTTTCTGGTGAATCATCAGATTTTCTGAAGTTTCATCAGATCTATCAGATTTCTTTAAGATTCAATAGATTCGTCAGATTTCTTTGAATTTCATCAGATTTTTCTTGATCTTATCAGATATGCCATTTTACTTCCCCTAGATCTATTGTGATGTGTTTGAGAAAGCATTAAGCAAATATATACTTTTTAAACAAAAAAAAAACATTACAACAAAAAAACTACTCCTTATAAATACCCTTAACATACAACCAAAGGTAGGTCTTATGTCCACTGTGATTAGGTGATGGAACTAAGGAGGGAACATTCAATTTTTCTTGTAAAACCGTCTGGGCCCTTGGGTACCAGCTTCTTACTCCTCCGAAGTCCAGCTGGCTAGTTATCACCTTGATCACAAAGCGAGGGTAGATCAGAAAAGGTTGACAGGTGTGCATGTTTGATTCCAAGTCTCTCATGAGAAACTTGGAGAAGTTTTACGGTTTCTTTTGTACAACTGCATGTATCACCTCCATCGTCCTGTAAAACAGCTCGTTGAAGTGTCCTATCTTCTTTGAGAAACAGGCACTGAGCTGTGTCACCAAGTACTGGAATGGTTGAATGAAACCAGACTTGCTGATCTGCCTCAAAACGTTTGGTGTGTGGTAACCCATATCCTTCAGAGTTTGTTCAAGCATTTCCCTCTTGAATAAGGTGGTGTCTAGATCATCAGCCAGCTGGAGGGCATCCCTAAGAGTTTCCTCCTTTAAAATGATTTTAAAACCACCCATCATCTTGCTTTCTATCCACATGCTGGTTCCTCTGAAGATGGTTTCAGAATTCCACCAGAACTCTTGAAGGAGTTTAGGGTAGATAGTGACATGTGTAGATACAACATAGCCCAAAGGACTTTGCTTTATCATGTTGTACACAGGCCGGCAGTCCTCCCATGCAGGGCCTTCCAGATTAGACCTAAGTCTAAGGTTATGTTGTGTGTGAAGAGGTAGAGGAAAGTACTCGGATTTCATTTCTTTTGTCATTTTTTTTAAAATAAAATTTCTGAGAAGGTTTTGAAGTGAATGTTGTGTGTGTAGTGAAGAAAGTATTCAAGAGTTGTTAACATTTATAGATGAAAGTGATAGTTATTGTGACAACTCGAGTTTCCAAGGCCGTTTCTCGTTTTGAAATTCGTTGCGTCGAAATTTGTTCGTGTTTGATTAATGCCTAGTGAATGGTATGATTTGTTTAATTTGGGAATTTGTAAATTGTCTAAGTGTCTATGTGATAAGATAAATGCATGAATGTTTGTGCCACTTAACCCCCTGGTGAAAACACCTCCTAGCGAAAACACTTCTTGGCGAAAACATGGGAGTTTTCGTCAAAAGCAGGCCGGCGAAAACATTTAATGGGTCTTTGGCCCAGTAGTGATTAGTTATAGCGTTTTGTTCACAACCTTTACGTGCAAATTATAACCGGCAAACCCTAATCACCTCTCACCTTCTCTCACTCTCTCCTTTGAAATCCGACGGCAGACTTGTCAGCGCTCGAGATCTCCTTCGCTCAAAACATTCGATACGGTTAGTGTCTTGTTAATACCCGTAAGTTATCGATCGATACGTGCTGATACTTGATCTTTCTGTCATAGGTTGATAGGGTTAGATCCTCATGAAGTAGGGTTTGTTTGTAATAATGTTTGTGCTATAAAACTGTACACTAAGAAAGTTGTTGCTGATCTAATTTAGAAACATGTGAGGAATGTCTTTTAGGGATGTTGTATGCCTGATATTTGATAATCTATAGTGGCGGTGATGATGAACTGTTTGTCACAAATGAAACTGATTGAATGACTGTGTGGATTCAAGAATTGGTTAGGTTGAATTTTCCTGTGTTGTAGATGATGCAAACTGTTAATTGAGTAATTTAAGTGATTGTATGAATTGATATGATTGAACGATTGATTGATGAAGCCGGTGTAACTGCTAGATGATCATTAGGTTTTTCTGGGTTACGTAACTGTTATTGATGATCATGCTCTACCCGACGAAAACCTAGGGCCGATGAAGATTCAATCACGATGAAAACCCTGTGAGATTTCGTCGCTCAAGGGATTTCGTCGCCTGGGGTTTTCCCCGAAGGGAGATCGCGACGAAAAGAGGGGTGTTTGTCAAGTTGGGAAACAATCATAGTAACACAGTTCAGTCTGTTAAGTCTGTTAATGGATAACTATGTTAGAATAGACTGAGAAATCAATTATGTGAAGCATGAATTGTATGAACTTGAAATAACTGTTATGTGTTACTTGATAATGATTGCCTAAGCACATCTTGTGATGTTAGATTGCTTGTGAAACCTTACAAACATAAACTGATTGGGTATACGTGCATGCTATAGGCTTTGACTGAATAATTGTGAGCACGTAATTTAGCAAACCGAGCAAACCGAGGTGAGTTCACACTCTGTATAAGGCATGGGATTCCCAGTGGTTGAGAATGGGTTAAAGAACTAAAACGGAACCTACATATCCTCCTTGGGTAGGATATGTACCTCCATCCTCCATGGGTAGGATGCCAATGTTAATCATGCGTATTCTCCTTGGGTAGAATACGTACGTTCGTCCTCCTTGGTAGGACAACAACCTTAAACTTACTAGACAAAACTCTATCATTAAGTCCCTCATTTTTATATCGACTTAATCGTCGGGCCAATGGCGAACGGGTCATTAGTTAATAGCGCTATTAGGGTTGACAAGCCTCACACCGTGCCGGTAGGACGGGCGTGTACTAATGGATCTGGGCACTCAGTTAATGATGACAGACATTGACTTAGGGCACAACTTACTTTCGTCAGTTGTCGATATGGTAACGGTCTAGTGGTTCACATGGGGAAGCCCCCACTGATTATGGATATGGTTTGGGAAACAAAGATACTGGTAAACTCGTAGTTTACGAAACAACTTATGGTTTTTGAAACAAACTTTAAAACTAAACAACCAACTGTGAACTCGCTCAACTTTGTTGTTGACTCGTTGTTACATGCCTTGCAGGTCGTTAGGAGTTTACATGGAGCTTGCACGAGACGGAGGAGTCGTTGTGGGAAATGGACAGGGTGTGCCATGTTAAACATTTGAAACGTTTAGACTTATGCTTTGGTTTTACACATTTTGCTTCCGCTTATAACTTAAACTATTCTTTTGTTTGAACACCAATTATATTGTGTTGGATTTTATATTTACTTACATGTTTGTTCAATATGATTGGTGGCTTGATCCTGGTCATGTCACGCCTCCTGCGGTGATACTACGCTAGTGGATTTTGGGGGTGTGACAGATTGGTATCAGAGCCATTGGTTATAGTGAACTTGGTTTTAAAAGGAGAAAAGCTTTTTGACAAAACCAGACTATAACCTGTACAGTGCTCAACGATCTACAACGACGCTTCGCTCCATGTGCAAGACTCGACACAATAGGTGATATGAATTTAGTTTATATTGCCTGTCTGCTAGTTGATGTAGCGTATTGTTTTTGGTATGCTTAATCAACATAGCATCTGCTGTTTGAAACATTGTGTGCTCACTCTCTTCTGTCACTCCACACATACGCATTGTCACGACACTTTTCTCACTCGTGCTCTCTTTATTGTGAAGATCATGAGTGGACGTATCAACCTAACTCAAGCCCAGCTGACGGCTTTAATCAATGAACAAGTTGCTGCAGCACTCGCGGCTGCTCAGGCAGGAGGTATAACCTGCCATTGCAACTTACTTTAGGATCTTTAAATCCTACTCTCGTGCACCAACACTTGTGCTTAACTTTGTCTCTTCTTACTCGCACGACAGGTCAACATGATCAGCCTCCTGTGTGTACTTTCAAAACTTTTATGGACTGCCGACCTAGTACTTTCAATGGCACTGAGGGAGCTGTAGGCCTCCTCCACTGGTTTGAGAAGCTCGAGTCTGTCTTTGAGATGTGTGAATGCCCTGAGGCTCGTAGGGTAAAATTTGCTACTGGTACTCTTGAAGGTGTAGCGCTTACGTGGTGGAACGCTCAGGTTCAGATGCAGGGATTGGCGGCTGCTAATGCCACCCCATGGAATGATTTCAAGGAATTGATCAAGGAAGAGTACTGTAATCGTGATGACATCCACAAGCTGGAAGTAGAGTTCTACAACTTAAAGATGACGGGGTCGGAAATTGAAGCGTACACGAAAAGATCGAACGAGCTGGCTATCTTGTATCCTACTATGGTGGATCCTCCTATTAAACGTATCGAGTTGTACCTTAAAGGTTAAGTGCCGGAGATCCAGATCCATGTGACTGCAGCAAACCTCGCCACTATCCAGCAAGTTATTCGTTTGGCTCATCGTCTCACTGATCAGGCAGTTGAGCAAAATTGGCTGCCGAAGCGTATTGGTGCCATTACTTCTGATGCCCCCATCGACAACAAGCGTAAATGGGATGGAGCCTCTAGCAATGGTTCGACTTCAGCTCAGTCTCAGTCCTAGCAGCGAAGGACTGATGATTACAAGAGCCCTGGTCCGCAATCTTCGGGTAGTCAGAGGCTGGGTGGATACAAAGGAAACCACCCCAAGTGCAACCGATGCAACATGCATCATAGTGGGCCGTGCAATAAGGGTCGTTGTCAGAGGTGTAACAAACTTGGTCATGAAGCTAAGGATTGCAGGGGCGCAGGACCGACAAATCAGAATCGACAACAACAGCCACCAGCTCCACAAAATCAGCAGCAGCAACAGCAGGGTAACAGGGGATGCTATCAGTGTGGTGCTGAAGGTCACTTCAAGAGAAACTACCCCTAGTTGAACCAGAATCTGAACAACAACAATAATCAGGGGAATGGGAACAATAACGGGGGTAATAATGATGGCAATGGTGCCAGGGGACGTGCTTTCGTGCTGGGTCAGGGTGACGCGAGGAACGATCCCAACGTTGTGATGGGTAAGTTTCTTCTGGATGACTTCTTTGTTACTGTTTTATTCGATTCAAGTGCCGATACTAGTTATGTGTCCTTAAAAGTTAGTCAAATGCTTAAGCGCACTCCAACACTTTTGAACACCAAACACATGGTAGAGCTAGCAAACGGTAAAAGTCTCGAGGCCACACACATAGTTAAGGGTTGTAATCACGTCTTAGCTGGTCAAACCTTCTCTATCGATCTTATTCCTATCGTTCTTGGTAGTTTCGACGTCGTTATTGGGATGGATTGGCTATCTCAACATCAAGCGGAGATTAATTGCAAGGAGAAAATCGTCCGTATTCCTCGTCCTAGTGAAGAACCTCTCATGATTCATGGCGACAAGAGTGGTGCTGTTGTGGGCATCATCTCTTTCCTTAAGGCCCAGAAGTGTTTGCAAAACGGCCACACTGCTATTCTAGCCCTTGTTTCAGATGCATCGTTGAAAGAAAAGAAGATAGAAGACATTCCTATTATGCGCAACTTTCCTGAGGTATTTCCTGAGGAATTACCTGGTCTTCCGCCTCATCGACAAGTCAAGTTTCAAATCGAGCTAGCTCCTGGAGCAGCGCCCATAGCTCGAGCACCTTATCGTTTAGTTCCATCAAAACTTGAAGAACTCTCCACGCAACTACAAGAGCTCTTGGATGTCACACCCCAACCGCGTAAAACAACAAATCGCGGCGGAAACATCGGGGCGTGTTGCAACAGAATTAATGTTTCACAACCATGGAAATTTAAGTTTCGTTTTATTGATAAAAAGTGTTACAATGTCTTAATCAAACAAGGATATACAACATAATTAACTAGTCTTGCATCTTTTATTGTCACTAAAGCCCAAGTCTGTCTATATGTATCTTGATCATCTTATGCAATAGCTCCTGAAAAACACATGTGAAAATAGGTACGTCAGCATAAAAATGCCTGTGAGATACATAGGTTTTGTGAAAATGAGATTCATGACTTATGTTTAAGAAAATGTTTAGTCATGAACCTTTTAGTTTGCTTTGTCTTTATAAATCATTTGAAAAATAATAAGTTCAGATGATATGTATAAATAAGAATAATGTATGGTTAAATGAATAACCATGTAGAAATGAGTTTGTATAAGATAAGTTGTTTGTAAATCAATGTCTTGTGAAAAGTATGATATTTGTAATAAATGTTATATATCTCAAACTGAAATGATTCAAACAACGCTACAATATGTGATATCATACAAACACTTATATATAGGAAGTACCAGCGGCGTATCCACCATGCTTGTATCATATTACACACGCATCGTTACTTAATCACTTAATCAAACCAAACCAACCAATGTAAGAAGTCTATGTTTAAATCAATTGTCAAATGTATTGAATAATATGTCAAAGTGTTCATGTCAAGATGTAAATTATGTCAAAATGTCTATGTCAAATATCCATGTCAAATGTCTATGTCAAATATCCATATCAAATGTCTATGTCAAATATTCATGTGAAATGTCTATGTCAAATATCCATGTCAAATGTCTATGTCAAAATGTCATGTATGGCAAGTGAAATGTCTCAACTAAACCATATGTACAAAAACAAAGTATTGAAGTAAAACTTGGTTTAAATCAAAGCTATGTTTTGTGTAAATGCATGCAACTATTTAATATGAACATTTATGCGGTATTGTGAAAATGCATACATCCAAGCCTTGCGACTGTGGTGATAAACCCTTTAAACAAATTAAAGGTCTATCTGTCTTATATCATCGAATTCGGTCATTCCTTTCATCCCCTTTCCCTGGGACGTCCGGAACGGGAGTTGTCAATTCCTATGGTACCACTACCTACTAACGAACGGCGTAGCTAATGTTAATGAATGTATTGTCCCATGTAAACAAACCAAATGTCATACCAAAATGTAAACATGTGAAAACAATGCACTAAGTATGAAATCAAATGAACATACATAGCGTGAAATGTCATGTAAAACGATGTACTAAGTAATGCACACAATGGGCACACCTAGCATAAGATGTAATAAAATCGTGTACTATAATGTACTAACGAACATAGCATGTCTATGATGTGAAAACAGGAAAGCATGAAAGTAACAAGTAGGCACATGTGTTCCACCCCAAAACAGTTTGGAAAACAGTAAAAGAGGGGTCTATGTACTCACTTGAGATTGCTCAGAAGTCCTTGAGTAACAACCAAACAATGCTAGAGATCGTGGATATCAAACGGCACCTAGTATAGGTAACTATGTTAATTAACCGGACCTAGATCGGAAGATTGGGTAGCATTAGGGTTTGTAAACCAAACGAGTGTAGAGACTCGTGTCATTTGGTTTAACAAATCCTACATACTAAATGAAACTTAACCTATGTGTTTTCGACCCATTACGACCCGTTTAGGTAGCTTATGCTACTTTAACGCGTCGTTCGCGTGAAACGCGTTCGGACCGCCTAACTAGCCCTATGACAAGTGTTATATGCCTAAACATATTACATAATCAGTTATGTGACAAAGGTTTAGGTTACATATGCTTAATTACCAATTATACATGAAAAGGGTATTCTGGTAATTTACCTAAGGCATATAAACTACCTATCATACAACTACTTAAACGATGCGACCATAGGGTATAACCTCGGAAGGTTATTCCCTACCTACTATGGTCACCTAATGTGTTTGGTCGGATCCTAATGATCGACCAAATGGGTCGGGTTCGAGGTATAAGCGATTCATCAGATCGCTTACCCTACGACCCTAGACAACGTGGTAATCAGTGGGCATAGTCCCAAGGGACTATAACCAACGTGATTACACTCACGTTGCGAAGTTCAAACGAACTTCGCATTGACCATTACTGGTCAACGCTGAAAGTCAAACAAAGTTTGACTTTCTGACTCGAAAAGCAATAAAATAAGGAAAAGAACGAAAGAATACTTACGAAGGGTCCCCGAATGCTAATCCCGATTCAAGAATCTCAGGTATGAAACAATGGTTTCAAATTAGAGGTTCTCAAATCAGAATTCTAGTGATTTTAGCAATGGGGGGTATGGGGTATTTATAGGAATACCCGAACCGTTAAGATCGTTTCATGGAAAACGTGCCTTAATCCCATCCGTACATGTGTTGCAAAGTTATGGTGCTTAAATTCCATCCATACATGTGTTGCAAAGTTATGGTGTTTAGGTGCTTAAATTCCATCCATACATGTGTTGCAAAGTTATGGTGCCTAAATTCCATCCTTATCCGCTGACTAAGCATGTTAGAATGTGTGGTTGTGAATTAAACAGCTGTTTATACATCGAATCTGGTCCCGAAAGTGCAAAACTGATATTTCTGCATGTTTTCTGTCCAGAACAGGCAGTCGCGTAGCGCGACGGGTAAGCCCATAGGGCTCGCGCTATGCTAGCACCCCCCTGAATCAGAAAAGTTTCAGAATTGGCAGAAATGGTCCCTGCACGTGTTTAAGGCCTTTTTCGATGCGTTTGAACCCCGTTAACCTCATTTCAAGGCTCTAAAATGAAGTTAAAGTATAGGGGACTCAAAACATGCTCAAAAATATCTCGGATGTTGGTTCGTTTGGCCGTACGAACGCGATGTTCGCTTAATTACGACGGAATGCGCATAAGCGCGAAAAACGATCCAAATGACGCGACGAATGGATTTTTCTTATAGCGAACACTAATATATAATGTAGTCATGCTTACATAAATTTTTGAATGTCCAGATGTATTCAGAACGTAAGTTATGCACGAAAATGCAAACTTGTGCACTTTTTGACACTTTTAGTCCCTGAATGACACAAAAGTTTATTTTAGCACACCGAACCCCTCAAAGCCTATTTCTAAGCTATGTAAAGGATATTCATGGTATGTTTAACTTATGGTCATGTTCCGGAATGTCTGTTACAGTTCAAATTGGCATACTTTCGCAGTTTGTCAAATTTAGTCCCTGTAAGCGATTTAACTTGTTTTTGCCATACCAAAGCCTTCAAAACTTATTTCTAAGTTATGTAAAGGTTATTTAAGGTATGTTAAGCCTATGTCACTATTCCGGAGTGTTTTTTGCATTAAACTGGTTATATTTACGCATCAGTGCGCATATAACCTTCCAGAAAGCGATTTAGGGTTTGAAATTGAACAAAAATTGATATGTGCAAATGATACACATATTTTTACAAATCCCAAGTATGAAATACAATATTTCATTGGTTTGGTATTTGTTTGATGGCCGTGGAGGCACAGGTGTTACATTGGATAAGGGTTTTATTCGCCCTAGCTCTTCGCCTTGGGGAGCTCCAGTACTATTTGTGAAAAAGAAAGACGGTACCTTCAGAATGTGTATTGATTACCGCGAACTCAACAAGGTGACCGTGAAGAATCGCTATCCTCTCCCACGCATTGATGACTTATTCGACCAGTTGCAAGGGTCGAGTTTCTACTCAAAGATTAACCTGAGGTCAGGCTACCACCAACTGAGAGTCCGAGACGAGGATATCTCTAAGACAGCATTTAGGACTCATTATGGGCATTACGAGTTTCTGGTTATGCCTTTTGGATTGACAAACGCACCTGCGGTCTTCATGGATCTTATGAACAGAGTGTGCAAGCCTTACCTGGATAAGTTTGTTATTGTATTCATCGACGACATCCTGATCTATTCGAAGAGTCAGGAGGAACACGAGCATCACCTGAGACTTATTTTGGAACTTCTTCGAGCAGAGCAGCTGTATGCCAAATTCTCGAAATGTGACATCTGGCTTCGTGAAGTCCACCTTCTAGGCGACGTGGTAAACAAGGATGGGATTCATGTTGATCCATCCAAGGTAGACTCGATCAAGAACTGGCCTGCACCCCATACACCAACAGAAATCCGCCAATTCTTGGGTTTGGCGGGCTACTACAAAAGGTTTATCAAGGATTTCTCCAAGATTGCGTAACCTCTCACCTCACTAACTCAGAGAGGTGTCACCTATCGTTGGGGTGATGCACATGAATCTGCATTTCAGCATTTAAAACATAGGCTTTGTAGCACACCAATTCTCTCATTGCCTGAAGGCACAGACGATTTTGTGGTTTATTGTGACGCGTCCATCCAAGGACTTGGTTGTGTGTTGATGCAACCTGACAAGGTCATTGCTTACGCATCACGCCAGCTTAAGGTCCATGAAAGAAATTACACTACTCACGATCTGGAGCTGGGAGCGGTTGTTTTCGCACTTAAGATATGGAGACATTACCTGTACGGTACCAAGTGCACCATTTACACCGATCACAGGAGTCTCGAGTATATCTTCAAGAAAAAGGAGTTAAACATGTGACAACGTCGATGGGTCGAGCTCTTGAATGACTACGAGTGCGCGATCAAGTACCATCCGGGCAAAGCCAATGTTGTGGCCAACGCCCTCAGTCGAAAGGAGACTACACCTAAGCGAGTGTGTGCATTACAACTCACCATCCAATCTAGTCTTCCTACTCAGATACGAGATGCTCAGGTTGAAGCATTGAAAGCAGAGAATATCAGAGCCGAGTCCCTACGAGGATCAAGGCAACGATTAGAACAAAAGGAAGACGGTGCTTACTACGTAACAGGGCGCATCTGGGTCCCACTTTACGGAAACTTACGCGAGCTTGTGATGGATGAAGCACACAAGTCTCGTTACTCAGTACATCCTGGTTCGGATAAGATGTACCACGACTTAAAGACTACATACTGGTGGCCTAGCTTGAAAGCCAACATAGCAACCTACGTCAGTAAATGTTTGACTTGTGCGAGAGTCAAGATCGAATATCAGAAACCATCAGGCCTACTCCAACAACCGGAGATCATGACATGGAAATGGGAGCAAATCTCCATGGATTTCGTTACTGGCCTGCCAAGATCTCAACGCGGAAATGACACTATTTGGGTGATAGTGGATCGATTGACTAAGTCTGCACACTTTTTGGCTATCAAAGAAACAGACAAGTTTTCTACTTTACCAGACGTTTACTTAAAGGAAGTGGTTTCGAGGCACGGGGTGCCAACCTCCATTATTTCCGATCGTGATGCGCGTTTTACTTCTGAGTTGTGGCAAGCTATGCACAAGTCCTTTGGCTCACGTTTAGACATGAGCACCTCTTATCATCCACAGACGGATGGGCAGTCTGAGCGCACCATCCAAACCCTTGAAGACATGCTTCGAGCATGTGTAATCGATTTTGGCAATGGTTGGGAAAAACACCTCCCTTTGGTGGAGTTCTCGTATAACAACAGTTACCACAGTAGCATCCAGGCTGCTCCGTTTGAGGCATTGTACGGACGTAAATGCCGGTCACCTCTTTGTTGGGCAGTGGTTGGCGACAACCAAATCACGGGTCCAGAACTTGTGGTAGACACAACTGAGAAGATTGCTCAGATACGACAACGAATGGTGGCAGCTCGTGACCGTCAGAAAAGCTACGCTGATAAGCGCAGGAAACCACTCGAGTTCCAGGTTGGGGATCGAGTGCTACTCAAAGTCTCACCTTGGAAAGGTGTAGTTCGTTTTGGAAAACAAGGCAAAGTCAATCCGCGTTTTGTCGGACCTTTCGAAATCATAGAACGGATTGGCAAGGTCGCCTACAGATTGAATCTACCTGAAGAACTCAGCGGAGTTCACAACGTATTTCACGTATCGAATCTGAAGAAGTGTCTGTCAGATGATACCCTCATAGTTCCTTTGAAGGAGCTCACAATCGACGATCAGCTGCGATTCGTCGAGGAACCAGTAGAAATCACAGGCCGAGATGTTAAGGTTCTCAAGTGCACCAGAATACCTCTTATTCGAGTTCGTTGGAACTCCCGTCGTGGCCCAGAGTTCACCTGGGAACGAGAAGACCAAATGAAACACAAGTATCCCCAGTTGTTGGAGAACAGTGCAACCACTACTGAGGCTGAAGCTACTGCGGAATTTCAGGATGAAATTCCAAACCAACGGGGGGATGATGTGACACCCCATGAAAACCAGGAAATAACACAACACAACTAGCTTCCTCAGTAACCACGTGCTAAATTTCGGGACGATATTTCTTTCAAGTTGGGGATAATGTGACAACTCGAGTTTCCAAGGTCGTTTCTAGACAGATTACTTACTTGTTTTCACTACTGCGTTTTGAAATTCGTTGCGTCGAAATTTGTTCGTGTTTGATTAATGCCTAGTGAATGGTATGATTTGTTTAATTTGGGAATTTGTAAATTGTCTAAGTGTCTATGTGATAAGATAAATTCATGCATGTTTGTGCCACTCAACCCCTTGGCGAAAACACCTCCTAGCGAAAACCCTTCTTGGCGAAAACATGGGAGTTTTCGTCAAGAAGCAGGCCGGCGAAAACATTTAATGGGTCTTTGGCCCAGTAGCGATTAGTTATAGTGTTTTGTTCACAACCTTTACGTGCAAATTATAACCGGCAAACCCTAATCACCTCTCACCTTCTCTCACTCTCTCCTTTGAAACCCGACGGCAGACTTGTCAGCGCTCGAGATCTCCTTCGCTCAAAACATTTGATACGGTTAGTGTCTTGTTAATACCCGTAAGTTATCGATCGATACGTGCTGATACTTGATCTTTCTGTCATAGGTTGATAGGGTTAGATCCTCATGAAGTAAGGTTTGTTTGTAATTATGTTTGTGCTATAAAACTGTACACTAAGAAAGTTGTTGCTGATCTAATATAGAAACATGTGAGGAATGTCTTTTAGGGATGTTGTATGCCTGATATTTGATAATCTATAGTGGTGGTGATGATGAACTGTTTGTCACAAATGAAACTGATTGAATGACTGTGTGGATTCAAGAATTGGTTAGGTTGAATTTTCCTGTGTTGTAGATGATGCAAACTGTTAATTGAGTAATTTAAGTGATTGTATGAATTGATATGATTGAACGATTGATTGATGAAGCCGGTGTAACTGCTAGATGATCATTAGGTTTTTCTGGGTTACGTAACTGTTATTGATGATCATGCTCTACCCGACGAAAACCTAGGGCCGATGAAGATTCAATCACGATGAAAACCCTGTGAGATTTTGTCGCTCAAAGGATTTCGTCGCCTGGGGTTTTCCCCGAAGGGAGATCGCGACGAAAAGAGGGGTGTTCGTCAAGTTGGGAAACAATCACAGTAACACAGTTCAGTCTGTTAAGTCTGTTAATGGATAACTATGTTAGAATAGACTGAGAAATCAATTATGTGAAGCATGAATTGTATGAACTTGAAATAACTGTTATGTGTTACTTGATAATGATTGCCTAAGTACATCTTGTGATGTTAGATTGCATGTGAAACCTTACAAACATAAACTGATTGGGTATACGTGCATGCCATAGGCTTTGACTGAATAAATGTGAGCACGTAATTTAGCAAACCGAGGTGAGTTCACACTCTGTATAAGGCATGGGATTCCCGGTGGTTGGTAATGGGTTAAAGAACAAAAACGGAACCTACATATCCTCCTTGGGTAGGATATGTACCTCCATCCTCCATGGGTAGGATGTTACACCCCCAAAATCCACACACGGAGTATCACCGCTTGGAGGCGTGACTGACCAGGATCAAGCCACCAATCATATTCAACATTGTAAGTAATAAATAAAAGTCATTCATCAATACGAAAGGTGTTCAAAACCATAACATAGTTAAGCGTTTAGCGGAAGCATAAATATGTAAACCCAACATAAGTTTAAATGTTTCAAATGTTTAGCATGGCACACAGCTGTCCATGTCCCACAACGACTCCTCTCCACTCCCATGCAAGCTCCATAGATACCTAACGACCTGCAAGGCATGTAACAGAGAGTCAACACAAAGTTGAGCGAGTTCACAGTTGGTTGTTCAGTAATAAGTTCGTTTAATAAATCGTAAGTTCGTTTATAACCATGCCGTGTATTACTAGGCCATTTGTATGTTCATCTAGTGGGGGCTTCCCATGTTGTAAGTTCAATTAGTGGGGGCTTCCCATACTGTAAGTTACTAGACTAGTTGTATCCGTAAGTATCCTTCCCAACCCGAGGATAGTAGTAAGTATAAGTTTACGTAGGTTTTACGTAAGTGCCCTTCCCAACCGAGGACAGTACGTAGCGAGTACGTAGGTTTAGCGTTGGTGTCCTTCCCCATCTGAGGACAACGGTACATAGGAATTTACGTAGGTTTTAACACTAGTGTCCTTCCCAAACCGAGGACAGTACGTAGGCTTTACGTAGAGTTTGGCACAGGCATCCTTCCCAATCCGAAGACCGTGGTAAGTAGTCTAGTAGTGATGTAAGTACAAGTAATCATTCAATCCCATTCCCAACCCACCGGGGAATCCCATGCCTTGGTAAGAGTGTGAACTCACCTTGGTTTGCTCGGTATGCTAAACTATGTGCTCACAAGAAATCAGTCAAGTCCTATAGTTATGCACATATACATAATCAGTACATGTTTGTAATGTTTCACACACGATCTATGTCACCTAGTGTGTTTGGCAATTAACATCATGCATCACGTAAGCAGTTAATCAATTTCATGCAACTCATGTTTCACATACATGTCCTTCACAGTTTATTCTATCATGGTTATTCTCTTACATACTTGACAGGGTTAACAAGCTTAACAAGGTTAATAATAAACTAACAGTGTTAAATCAACTAACAGAGTTGCAGATTTAACGGAGTTACTTATTTAACAAGGTTACATGCATATCTTAACAGAGTTAACATCTAACAGAATAATTCAACTAACTGAGTTTACTGGACTAACAGAGTTTATATCATAGCAAAAGTTGTGTGTCATATACTGGACGAAATCACACTCTAGGCGAAAATCCTTGGGCTACGAAATCACTTAACTGGCGAAATCACTTTACTGGCGAAATCTCATTTGACGAAAACCCCTTGGTTTTCGTCGGGCTCAAAACTCAGCAAAAACACTTTATGTTTTCGTTGGCTGCTGTGTTTTTCCTAAGATTCCATCGTCAACAGTTACAACCCGGAACCTTAATCATCCCTAACCGTTTCATTGTTTTAACAATCATTCGATCTGTAACATAATTCATAATTCATATCCTCATACGATCATCCTCAGATTCAACGGAGTAAAGCATAACCAATAAACATCAGATTATTATGATCACCATTACGTCATCTAGAGATATACGCATACACAATATCAAACCGCATGTTGATAGTAGATATACACAAACGATCATAACATCAACTTATCAGGATTTCCTACAATACCAACCAATTCAATTCACAACATGATTACAATCATTATGTGCTAACAGTTAATTCATAAAGCCAATCAATAATAAATCTTGTTTTCAATCAACAGTCATTAATAGTTGCACACTAATCTTAACAGAAGTCACAATAAATCAAATGACGAATGAGGCTTCGAGTGTACTAGATTGTCGTCGCACACAGGGAAAAGCAATAGGGCTCTAGGGTTTGGCGATTAGCTTTTACGTAATGTGGGGGAACAAAATATTAAAACAGATTTCTACTTGGCCAAAGCCCATTTGTTGTTTTCGTTGGACCCATGATAGACGAAAACACCTTTGTGTTTTCGTGGATGGGTATTTTCAACAAGATTCCAACATTTGTTTATTTACCAATCATAAATTAACACCACCACATAATAACATATACTCAAAAAATAAACTATAATGCACACCAATTATATAATTCACACTTTGCAAATAAGTACTAGGTTAGGTCAAGTAGAGACCTTGAAAACTCGGATTGTCACATTATCCCCAACTTGAAAGAAATTTCGTCCCGAAATTTAGCACGTGGTTACTGAGGAAGCTAGTTGTGTTGTGTAGCTTACTGGTTTTCCTGGGGTGTCACATCATCCCCCCGTTGATTTGGAATTTCGTCCCGAAATTCTGTAGTACCTTCAGCCTCAGTAGTGGTTGCACTGTTTCCGAACAACTGGGGATACTTTAGTTTCATTTGGTCTTCTCGTTCCCAGGTAAACTCTGGGCCACGACGGGAGTTCCAACGAACTCGAACAAGAGGTATTCTGGTGCGTTTGAGGACCTTAACATCCCGGTCCGTGATTTCAACTGGTTCCTCGACGAATCGCAACTGATCGTCGATAGTGAGCTCCTTCAAAGGAACTATGAGGGTCTCATCTGACAGACACTTCTTCAGATTTGACACGTGAAAAACGTTGTGAACTACACTGAGTTCTGCGGGCAGGTTTAGTTTATAGGCTACTTTGCCTATCTTCTCAATGATTTCGAACGGTCCGCCATATCGCGGATTGAGCTTGCCCCGTTTGCCAAAATGAACCACACCCTTCCAGGGTGAAACTTTGAGTAGCACTCGATCCCTAACTTGGAACTCGAGTGGTTTCCGGCGCTTGTTTGCGTAGGCTTTCTGACGGTCGCGAGCTGCCGCCATGCATTGCCGTATCTAAGCAATTATTTCCGTTGTGTCCACTACAAGTTCTGGACCCGTGATCTGACTATCACCCACCTCTGCCCAACAAAGAGGTGATCGACATTTACACCCGTATAATGCCTCGAATGGAGCGGCTTGAATGCTGGTGTCGTAACTGTTGTTATACAAAAACTCCACCAATGGGAGGTGTTTCACCCAGCCGTTGCCAAAATCAATTACACATGCCCGAAGCATGTCTTCTAAAGTTTGAATAGTGCGCTCAGACTGCCCATTCGTCTGAGGGTAATAAGCTGTGCTCATGTCTAAACGAGAGCCAAAAGATTTGTGCATTGCTTGCCACAGTTCTGAAGTGAAACGGGCATCACGATCTGAGATAATAGAGGTTGGCACCCCGTGCCTCGAGACAACTTCCTTAAGGTAGATGTCTGCTAGAGTGGAGAACTTATCCGTTTCCTTAGTAGCCAAAAAGTGTGCAGACTTAGTGAGTCAATCCACGATCACCCAAATAGTATCATCGTTGAGATCTAGGCAGGCCAGTAACAAAATCCATGGAAATTTGCTCCCATTTCCATTGTGGTATCTCTGGTTGTTGGAGTAGGCCCGATGGTTTTTGATATTCCGTTTTGACTCTCGTACAAGTCAAACACTTGCTAACGTAAGTTGCTATATGAGCTTTCATGCTAGGCCACCAATATGTAGTTTTCAAGTCGTGGTACATCTTATCCGAACCAGGATGTACTGAGTAGCGAGACTTATGAGCTTCATCCATTACAAGCCCGCGTAAGTTGCCATAGAGTGGGACCCAGATGCGTCCCGTTACATAGTAGGCACCGTCTGCCTTTTGTTCCAACCGTTGCCTTGAACCGCGTAGGGCTTCAGCCCTGACATTTTTTGGTTTCAATTCTTCTACCTGAGCATCTCGTATCTGAGAAGGAAGACTAGACTGAATAGTGAGTTGCAACGCTCGTACACGCCTAGGTGTAGTATCCTTTCGACTGAGGGCATCGGCCACCACATTGGCTTTGCCCGGATGGTACTTTATAGCACATTCGTAATCGTTTAAAAGCTCGACCCATCGACGCTGACGCATGTTTAACTCTTTCTGCTTGAATATATGCTCGAGACTCCTGTGATCGGTGTAGATGGTGCACTTGGTACCGTACAGGTAATGTCTCCATATCTTGAGCGCAAAAACAACAGCTCCCAGCTCTAAATCGTGTGTAGTGTAATTCCGTTCGTAAATCTTAAGTTGGCGCGAAGCATAAGCAATGACTTTATCCCGTTGCATCAACACACATCCAAGACCCTGAATGGATGCATCGCAATAGACCACAAAATCGTCTGCGCCCTCTGGCAATGAAAGAATAGGTGCGCTACAAAGTCTATCCTTTAAGTGCTGGAATGCTGATTCCTGTGTATTACCCCAACGGTAGATAACACCTTTCTGAGTTAGTGAGGTGAGGGGTTGTGCAATCTAGGAGAAGTCTTTGATGAACCTTCTATAATAGCCCGCCAAACCCAAGAACTGGCGGATTTCTGTCGGTGTACGAGGTGCAGGCCAGTTCCTGATCGAATCAACCTTGGATGGATCAACATAAATCCCATCCTTGTTTACCACGTGGCCTAGGAAGTGGACTTCACGAAGCCAGAAGTCGCATTTTGAAAACTTGGCGTCAGCTATTCTGCTCGAAGGAGTTCCAAAATGAGTCGTAAATGCTGCTCGTGTTCCTCCTGACTCTTCGAATAGATTAGGATGTCATCGATGAAAACAATAACGAACTTGTCAAGATAAGGTTTGCACACTCTGTTCATAAGATCCATGAAGACTGCCGGTACGTTTGTTAATCCGAATGGCATGACCAGAAACTCGTAATGGCCGTAGCGTGTTATGAATGCTGTTTTGGAGACGTCCTCGTCCCGGACTCTCAGTTGATGGTAGCCTGACCTCAGATCAATCTTTGAATAGTAGCTCGACCCCTGCAGCTGGTCGAACAAGTCGTCGATGTGTGGGAGAGGATAGCGATTCTTCACGGTCACCTTGTTCAGTTCGCGGTAATCTATGCACATGCGGAAGGTACCATCTTTCTTCTTCACAAATAATACTGGAGCTCCCCAGGGCGAAGAGCTAGGACGAATGAAACCCTTATCCAAGAGTTCTTTTAATTGCTTGGATAGTTCTTCCATTTCGGTTGGAGCTAAGCGATAGGTTGCTCGAGCTATGGGTGCTGCTCCAGGAGCTAGCTCGATCTGAAATTCGACCCGGTGATGAGGCGGTAGCCCAGGTAAATCTTCAGGAAACACCTGAGGAATATCGCGTACTACTGGGATATCCTCAATCTTCTTCTCTTTCGTTGATGCATCAGTAACGAGGGCTAACATAGCCGTATGGCCCTTTCGCAAACACTTCTGGGCCTTGAGAAAGGAAATGATGCCTACCACAGCACCACTCTTGTCGCCTTGAATTTCGAGAGGTTCTTTGCCAGAGCGGGGAATACGAACAATCTTCTCTTTGCATAGGATCTCTGCTTGCTGTTGGGATAACCAATCCATCCCAATGACGATGTCGAAACTACCCAGAACTATAGGAATGAGATCGATAGAGAAAGTCTGACCAGCCAAGACGAGATTACAACCCTTAACTATGTGTGTGGCTTCTAAGCTTTTACCATTTGCTATCTCTACAACATGTTTGGTGTTCAAAAGTGTTGGTGCACGTTTAAGAATTTAACTAACTTTTAGAGACACATAACTGGTGTCGGCACCCGAATCAAATAAAACAGTAACATAAAAGTCGTCGAGAAGGAACTTACCCATCACTACGTTAGGATCATTCCTTGCGTCACCCTGACCGATCACGAACGCTCGACCCCTGGCACCATTGTTTCCATCATTGTTTCCCCCGTTGTTGTTCCCATTGCCTTGATTATTGTTGTTATTGTTCTGATTCTGATTTAACTGAGGGCAGTGTCTCTTGTAGTGACCTTCAGCTCCGCACTGAAAGCATCCCTTGTTACGTTGTTGCTGGTTCTGCGGTGTTTGCTGTTGCTGCTGACGATTCTAATGTACAGGTTGTGAGCTCCTGCAATCTTTGGCTTCATGACCCATCTTGAGACATCTCTGACAACGAACCTTGTTGCACTGACCACTGTGGTGTCTGTTGCATCTGTTGCACTTTGGGTGATTTCCTCGATATCCACCCTGCCCTTGACTACCAGAAGACTGCTGACTGGGGCTCTGGTAATTATCTGTCTTTCGCTGCTGTGCCTGGGACTGAACCGAAGTTGAACCCTTGCTGGAGGTTCCATCCCATTTTCGCTTGTTGTCACTGGGAGTAGCAGTAGTGATAGCAGTAGTAGTAGCACTGATACGTTTAGGCAGCCTGTTCTGTTCCACTGCCTGGTCTGTAAGACGATGAGCTAGACGAGTAACATCTTGAATGGTAGCAAGATTTGCCGAAGTCACATGGCTTTGAATTTCTGGTACAAGACCCTTGAGATACAGCTTGATGCGCTTGATTGGAGGATCTACCATAGTTGGGCATAACATTGCCAGTTCATTGGATCGCTTTGTATATGCTTCTATCTCTGACCCCATCATTGTTAGGTTAAAGAACTCCACTTCCAGCTTGTGGATGTCATCACGACTACAGTATTCCCATTTGATCAGTTCCGTAAAGTCGTTCCACGGGGTGGCATTGGCAGCTGCCAACCCTAACATTTGCACTTGTGCGTTCCACCAAGTCAACGCAACGCCTTCGAGAGTACCAGTGGCATACTTCACCCTACGAGCCTCAGGGCATTCACACATTTCGAAGACTGACTCGAGCTTCTCGAACCAGTGGAGGAGTCCAACTGCCCCTTCAGTGCCACTGAATGTACTAGGACGACAGTCAATGAAAGTTTTGAACGTGCATGCAGGCTGCTGAGCGAACTGGCCTATTGTGTAAACAAGAGGGAATAAGAATTAAACACGAGAGTTGGTTTGAGAGAGTAGGATCTAAAGATCCTAGAGTAAGTTATGACTGCAGGGTATACCTCCTGCTTGAGCGGCTGCAAGTGCCGCAGCAACTTGTTGGTTGATCAAAGCCGTCAGCTGGGCTTGTGTCATGTTAACGCGTCCACTCATGATCTTCACAAGTAAGAGAACATAAGTGAGAAGTGCATCATATCAATACGCAAGTGTGGAATGACAGAAGAGTGTGAGCATACAAGATTTCAAGTAGTAGTTGTTACGTTCATCTAAGCATACTATGAGTAATGTAATTATGTATTTAGCAAGTAGGTAATATAAACATAAACCATATCACCTATTGTGTCGAGTCTTGCACGTGGAGCGAAGCGTCGTTGTGGATCGTTGAGCACTGTTCAGGTTATAGTCTGGTTTTAACAAAACTTTTTCCCTTATTAAAACCAAGTTCACTATAACCAATGGCTCTGATACCAATCTGTCACACCCCCAAAATCCACACGCGGAGTATCACCGCTTGGAGGCGTGACTGACCAGGATCAAGCCACCAATCATATTCAACATTGTAAGTAATAAATAAAAGTCATTCATCAATACGAAAGGTGTTCAAAACCATAACATAGTTAAGCGTTTAGCGGAAGCATAAATATGTAAACCCAACATAAGTTTAAATGTTTCAAATGTTTAGCATGGCACACAGCTGTCCATGTCCCACAACGACTCCTCTCCACTCCCATGCAAGCTCCATAGATACCTAACGACCTGCAAGGCATGTAACAGAGAGTCAACACAAAGTTGAGCGAGTTCACAGTTGGTTGTACAGTAATAAGTTCGTTTAATAAATCGTAAGTTCGTTTATAACCATGCCGTGTATTACTAGGCCATTTGTATGTTCATCTAGTGGGGGCTTCCCATGTTGTAAGTTCAATTAGTGGGGGCTTCCCATACTGTAAGTTACTAGACTAGTTGTATCCGTAAGTATCCTTCCCAACCCGAGGATAGTAGTAAGTATAAGTTTACGTTGGTTTTACGTAAGTGCCCTTCCCAACCGAGGACAGTACGTAGCGAGTACGTAGGTTTAGCGCTGGTGTCCTTCCCCATCCGAGGACAACGGTACGTAGGAATTTACGTAGGTTTTAACACTAGTGTCCTTCCCAAACCGAGGACAGTACGTAGGCTTTACGTAGAGTTTGGCACAGGCATCCTTCCCAATCCGAGGACCGTGGTAAGTAGTCTAGTAGTGATGTAAGTACAAGTAATCATTCAATCCCATTCCCAACCCACCGGGGAATCCCATGCCTTGGTAAGAGTGTGAACTCACCTTGGTTTGCTCGGTATGCTAAACTATGTGCTCACAAGAAATCAGTCAAGTCCTATAGTTATGCACATATACATAATCAGTACATGTTTGTAATGTTTCACACACGATCTATGTCACCTAGTGTGTTTGGCAATTAACATCATGCATTAGGTAAGCAGTTAATCAATTTCATGCAACTCATGTTTCACATACATGTCCTTCAAAGTTTATTCTATCATGGTTATTCTCTTACATACTTGACAGGGTTAACAAGCTTAACAAGGTTAATAATAAACTAACAATGTTAAATCAACTAACAGAGTTGCATATTTAACGGAGTTGCTTATTTAACAAGGTTACATGCATATCTTAACAGAGTTAACATCTAACAGAATAATTCAACTAACTGAGTTTACTGGACTAACAGAGTTTATATCATAGCAAAAGTTGTGTGTCATATACTGGACGAAATCACACTCTAGGCGAAAACCCTTGGGCTACGAAATCACTTAACTGGCGAAATCACTTTACTGGAGAAATCCCATTTGACGAAAACCGCTTGGTTTTCGTCGGGCTCAAAACTCGGTGAAAACACTTTGTGTTTTCGTTGGCTGCTGTGTTTTGCCTAATATTCCGTCGTCAACAGTTACAACCCGGAACCCTAATCATCCCTAACCGTTTCATTGTTTTAACATTCATTCGATCTGTAACATAATTCATAATTCATATCCTCATACGATCATCCTCAGATTCAACGGAGTAAAGCATAACCAATAAACATCAGATTATTATGATCACCATTACGTCATCTAGAGATATACGCATACACAATATCAAACCGCACGTTGACAGTAGATATACACAAACGATCATAACATCAACTTATCAGGATTTCCTACCATACCAACCAATTCAATTCACAACATGATTACAATCATTATGTGCTAACAGTTAATTCATAAAGCTAATCAATAATAAATCTTGTTTTCAATCAACAGTCATCAATAGTTTCACACTAACCTTAACAGAAGTCATAATAAAACAAACGACGAATGAGGCTTCGAGTGTACTAGATTGCCGTCGCACACAGGGAAAAGCAATAGGGCTCTAGGGTTTGGCGATTAGCTTTTACGTAAAGTGGGGGAACAAAATATTAAAACAGATTGCTACTGGGCCAAAGCCCATTTGTTGTTTTCGTTGGACCCATGATAGACGAAAACACCTTTGTGTTTTCGTGGGTGGGTGTTTTCAGCAAGATTCCAACATTTGTTTATTTACCAATCATAAATTAACACCCCCACATAATAACATATACTCAAAAAAAATAAACTATAATGCACAACAATTATATAATTCACACTTTGCAAATAAATACTAGGTTAGGTCAAGTAGAGACCTTGAAAACTCGGGTTGTCACATAGGATGCCAATGTTAATCATGAGTATTCTCCTTGGGTAGAATACGTACGTTCGTCCTCCTTGGGTAGGACAACAACCTTAAACTTACTAGACAAACTATATCATTAAGTCCCTCATTTTTATATCGACTTAATCGTCGGGCCAATGGCGAGCGGGTCATTAGTTAATAGCGCTATTAGGGTTGACAAGCCTCACACCGTGCCGGTAGGACGGGCGTGTACTAATGGATCTGGGCACTCAGTCAATGATGATAGACATTGACTTAGGGCACAACTTACTTTCGTCAGTTGTCGATATGGTAACGGTCTAGTGGTTCACATGGGGATGCCCCCACTGATTATGGATATGGTTTGGGAAACAAAGATACTGGTTAACTCGTAGTTTACGAAACAACTTATGGTTTTCGAAACAAACATTAAAACTAAACAACCAACTGTGAACTCGCTCAACTTTGTTGTTGACTCGTTGTTACATACCTTGCAGGTCGTTAGGAGTTTACATGGAGCTTGCACGAGACGGAGGAGTCGTTGTGGGACATGGACAGTGTGTGCCATGTTAAACATTTGAAACGTTTAGACTTATGCTTTGGTTTTACACATTTTGCTTCCGCTTATAACTTAAACTATGCTTTTGTTTGAACACCAATTATATTGTGTTGGATTTTATATTTACTTACATGTTTGTTCAATATGATTAGTGGCTTGATCCTGGTCATGTCACGCCTCCTGCGGTGATACTCCGCCAGTGGATTTTGGGGGTGTGACAGTTATGCCATAAATGGTATTAATAACTCAAGATTTTCTTTTTCCTTTTCTTTCTCTTCATTTAAGATGATATCTGGTGTAGAGGATATATGGCAAAGTTTGAAGCCCCCATATGTGAGTAAGCATTGAATAACTAGGTGGCTACTTTATAGCCCCTAATCATTTTTATGCCCCCGTGTCTCTGTATACTTCTTATGAAGGATGACGGTGCATGCATTGGAAGTAGAAGAAAATTCAATTTTCTGCAAAAAAAAATTCCTGTGAAGGTTGATTATCCCTATGGTGGCTTTGAATTTATCTTAATGCAAGTTACTTTCCCCCTTTTTGATTTTTTTAATTTAAACAAAAGGAAAAAAAACTCAAAAAAAGAATATCTACAGTTGTGTTTATACAAAAATGAGATATGAATAAAGATGGTGAAATCCATTAGTTTCTTTCTTAATAATCAGGGGTGATTATGATGTTTTAACAAATTTTCTCATATTTTATCAGAAACTCTGATGGTTCATCAGATTTTCTGATAATTTATCAGATTTTCTGATGATTCAACAGATTTTCTGATGAATTTTCAGAGTTGGGAAAATTTATCAGTTTTTTCAGAAATTTCATCAGATTGATGAATTTCTTTATCAGAAATCTGTTGTTTCATCATCAGAGATTTGTTTACTATAACAACCCTAAAGAAAACCGACACCCTCAAATTACTTTCGACACCCTAATATATTTTAAATTATCCCAATATGTCTTAAAACACACCCATACGCGAAAACGGACCCCGAATACCTTGAATATTATTAAAAATAATTAAAAATCAATTTTGGGGTTTGTCGCGGGCCGCGTAGACCCCTTAGGGACCTTATGCAGGCCGCTAGAGATAAAAAAACGCGGCGAAACCTTGTGCTGACACGTGTCCGACTCGTGTTGAACCTACTAGGTGACCCGGATCACCTACGCCGTTGACCATCTTTGACGCGGGCCGCGTAGCCCCTTGGCTACACTTTACGCGAGCCGCGTAAAAGTCAAAATCGAGCCCTATAAGTAGAGGGCATCGGATCTTCAGTCTGCTCGTTCATTTCCTCTCTCAATCTCGAATATCTTAAAGAATAGGAATTATACTCGGGTATAATACCCCCTAAATAACGAAGTTCTGCTCCGTTGTAAGTATCATAATCCCTGGATACGTATTAGATACTCTGCACGATTGACTAGGGTTCCGTAACGGCTGTCGTGGTTCTGCCCGACGTAGTCGTTGGAATGCCGTCTCGGGGAGGGTATTACTAATGTTAAAATGGGTTATTATACTAACACGTGTGCATTTGTGTAAATTGTAGATTGTCACCAGGAAACCCTAAAGAATAATCTAAGACAGCAATGTGAGTAATCCTCTTTTTGTGTAAACCTTTTTGTGAGTAATCTCCTTTTTACAAACTGTTTTTACAAAACCTCACACGATTAATTATATATTAAACAGTTATTGAGTATTTGTAAGGATACAATTATCGTTGATATGTTGGGGTTTTGTATACAAAATTTGTTACTGCCTTGCGAGGGGTAACATTTCCATAAGTCGGGTTTGACAGTACCGTGGGTGGTAATTAGTATGACTTGGAAACAAATGTAATTGCGAGACCGCCCTCAATACTGTACAATGGTTTTTATTAAATCTTGATTTAACTGGGATTCACTCACCAGTATTTTCCACTGACAATATGTTTTAAACGCATTTCAGGTAACAAAATGTGAAAGCCAAATAGAAGCCAGCTGGACAGCACTGAAGGCTTGGAAAAGTGGCAATAAAGTTACCTAAAATAAAATAGATGTTTTTATTAAATAAAAATAGGATTTATTCCTATGAAAATGTGTGTACTGCAAACTTGGGTTTTATCCCATGTGTTTAATAGTATGAAAATGTGGTATTTTACTCTGATCCAATATTTCCTAACTACGGTCCTGATGAAAATTCCGCTGCAAAAAGTTAGACCAATACCAGATACCACCGAAACTGGCTTGTGGCCGCCCGTTCCCGAGGAAATAGGGATCGGTGGTTGTGACAGAAGGTGGTATCAAAGCTAAGCCACTGATTTAGCCACAGAAGCGTTCTGCTGACATCAAAATTCAAATTGTTAGGAAATAAATTACGGGAATACGTGCATAATTGTATTTTATTGTTATGTGTTATTTGACTATTTGTTAGTTTACAGTATGAGCGACCAAGGACCATCTGACGCGTACCGTCAATTGTCTGGTTCGCCTAGAAGTGAAGGTGCCTCTTCTCAGCCTGCCCTCTCAGGGTACTCTGCTGATATGGAAGAAGGAATATTCGTGTTTAAGGCTCAGTCTGAAGAGCCATTCTCTCAGAAAAATAGAGGATGGTTCAGTCGAGGGGCACATGAGCGTAGGAAGCGTATGAAAAAGTTACAAGAACAGAGAACACTAGCCGCAGCTAAAAGAGAAACCGATTCCTATGCCCAGGATATGCTTAATAGGGGTATAGCCAATATCCACATCCTAGCAACCACTGCAGCTGACCCTAACCTGGAACAAATGATAGCACCCCAACCACAATTACCAATTCCTGACCAACCGATGGAGATAGAAAACCCTGAAAATAAAGTAGAAATGCATGATTTTAATCCGGAGGAAATACCTAGGGTACCTACACCAAATCCCTTAGACCCAAATTACGACCCATGGTAGGATGACAATAGGGACAATGTGCAACGTTACCCGATACACGAAGACATACCCATGCCAAACCTAGGAGCCTACCCAGGTTTGGATCCTCTAGATCCCTATTATGATAATGATGTATTCATTAGGGAGATTCTAGAAAATCCTTACCCATACCAGGCCCCTATACCTCCGTACCAGAATCCCGCACCCCAGATTCCGAACCCAGTCCTAGAACCTGCACCCCCAATGAGTGCAGAAAATGTACAAGAACTTAGGACATTTGGTGAGGAAATTTTAGAGAAAATAGTGAAAGGATGAGACAGGTGGGAGAGCGACTCGTCTGGAAGTACGACGAGCGCAATAAGGATTTCTGGAAGAATCTGTTAGTGCAGTATGTCTATCGCCTCCGTCAATCAAAACCCTAGCAGAAATAGAAGAGATCTAGACTTTGTGTTACATGATGTAGTTAAAAGGGCAAGGTGGCAATCTTGTAAATAAGGGGAAATCCCTTATAACCTTATGCCTATAAATAGGAGCTTTAGGCTTTAGTTTTAAAACTTTTGCTCATTTGACATTTTGGAGAGCTAAGCTTAGAGAGAGAAAGTCCTCTTAGGTGATTCACGGTGATTGTACTCGTCATATCTTTCAATAGAATAACGTAAAATTGTACGTTCTTGTGTTCGGTCACGTTCGTGTACGGATTCCGCACGTCACACGTTCGGTTCGCAATCATTTCGGAGTCTAAAACCGGTCCTAACATAATCCATATCCATGAATGTGATGGTGGAAACGGTAGTAATAATAATATTAATAATAAAATAATATGATATGTGTGTATGTGTATGAAAAAAAACTACGGATGCCTACTATTAGTAGTGTAACTTTAAATTTCAGTCGGTATTGTAATTTTAATTTCAGTACTGGTGTGTAATAGATGCATATTATATGAATAGAGTAAAGTCGCAATGATCGACGCTTTTGACCAAAATGCGTGTCATGTGATTGGCTATATTAAATATTATTTTATGATATTAATACGTGGTAACTGTTTAAAATTCAGATGACCGACGAAGGAAATCAAGAAAATCTGAATAACGATAACAAGAGTAACATTAACTTGGTTAATGAGAATCCGAACAACAATAACAGTGGAAACCAAGTGGATAATAGTGCTATCCAACACATAGTGGCACAAGGAATCATAGATGCAATGCCATTTATTATCCAAACTGTTAAGGAAGCAGATAATAAAAGTAAGCATAGCAGTAAGCGACCAACTGAACCAGAAAACAGCGTAAACAATGGACCCGTACTTCAAGTGCCATTCCCAAAAGAAGAAGAACCGTGTCTTACGGTTGTTCTTATAAAGAATTCTGGTCCTGTAAACCGATAGAATTCTCGGGCAATGAAGAACCCATTGCAGCTCTACGCTGGATAGAAAAGACTGAGGCTGTTTTAAAAATAAGCAAATGTGCTGAAAAAGACAAGATAATGTTTGCTTCTAATCTGTTTAAGAACCCAGCCTTAGAATGGTGGAACACTATCCTCCAGTCAAGAGGAAGTGATAGGATTTACAACATGGAGTGGGAGGAATTTAAAAATATGGTAGAAAGAAAATTCTGCCCTCCCAATGAAAAGGAACAGATAGCGAATAAGTTTCTGAACCTAAGGATGACCGGGGTAGATAGTAAGGGTTATACTACCACATTCTTTGAATATGCTAGAATAGTACCAACCCTTGCATCACCTGAACCGGTATTAATCTCCCGATACATCTGGGGGTTAATTGGAGATATTAGACATGTAGTCAAGGCAGCTAGACCTCAAACTATAGAAGAAGCTGTAGAACTAGCAAATACTTTGACAGATGAGTTAATCCGTACTAGAGAAGAAGACCAGAGAAGAAACCTAGCTCAAAGGCTTACTCAAGAATTCTGTTATGGGAATTCCAACCGTAGGAATATAGGTTCTACCACTGCACCGTACTGCAAGGTCTGCAAGAAAAAGCATTCGGAAAAATGCTCCACTTATTGCAATTTCTGCAAGGCACCAGGACACAAGGAAGAAGATTGCAGAAGAAAATCCAGTAATGGACTGTGCTTCAACTGCGGCGGAAAGGTCATATCAAGCCAAACTGTCCGAAATTGGCTCCAGCTGCGAACAATAACAAAAACACTAAAAATGCTAGATCATTTGTTCTAAGTGCAGATGAAGCCAAAATGATTCCGGACGTCATAGCCGGTACGTTTTTAGTTAATGATGTTTTTGCTAAAGTATTATTTGACTCTGGTGCAAACCAAAGTTTTATTAATACTTCATTTTGCAAACTTCTTAATCAACCATTAACTAAAGTCTCACAAGAATGTCTAGTCGAGACAGCGAATGGAGAAACGGTTAGGATTTCTGAAATCTTGCAGGGAGCAAGAATATAATTTTTAAACCAAAAGTATATTGCAAATCTGTACCCAATGAATCTGACAGGATTTGATATCGTATTAGGAATGGATTGGTTAATAGCCAATAAAGCTAATATTTTATGTGATCAAAAGTCAATTCAAGTAAATTCACCAAAGGGTGAAAAGATCACAATTAAAGGTGATAAACCATCTAGATCCACTAAATTCATCTCTCTGATGAAAACTGCAAGTTATATAAGAAAAGGATCTATAGTGTATTTGATTTCTATAATCACTAACACTAAAGGAAAAGAATTAAAGGACATCCCAGTAGTATCTCAGTTTTCAGATGTATTCCCAGAAGAATTACCAGGACTACCGTCGAACAGAGAAGTTAAATTCAGAATCCTTCTACTGCCAGGAATAGCACCAATTGCCAAAGCACCTTACCGTTTGGCACCCGCCGAAATGCAGGAACTGAAGAAACAGTTAGATGAATTATTAGAGAAGGGATTCATACAACCAAGCTCATCGCCGTGGGGAGCACCAATTTTATTCGTTAAAAAGAAGGACGGATCAATGCGTATGTGCATTGATTACCGTGAATTAAACAAGGTCACGATTAAGAACCAGTACCCATTGCCAAGAATTGATGATCTGTTCAATCAATTGCAAGGAGCTCGATTTTTCTCAAAAATCGATTTAAGATCAGGATATCATCAATTAAAGGTACAAGAAGAGGACATTCCTAAAACCGCATTTAGAACAAGGTATGGTCATTCTGAATTTACTGTCATGCCATTTGGTTTAACCAATGTCCTGGCTGCATTTATGGACATGATGAACCGAATATGTAAGCCATATTTGGATAAATTCATAATTATTTTTATTGATGATATTCTCATCTATTCTAAAAGTAAAGAGGAACATGCAAAGCATTTGCACGTACTTTTAAGCTTATTAAGAAAGGAAAAGCTTTATGCTAAATTTTCAAAGTGCGAATTTTGGTTAGAACAGGTACAGTTTCTTGGACACTTATTTAACCATGAAGGAATTCATGTAGATCCAACCAAGACCGAAGCGATTACCAAATGGAAAACCCCTGAATCGCCAACCGAGGTTAGAAGTTTCTTAGGATTGGCCGGTTATTATAGGAGATTTATTCGAGATTTATCTAGAATAGCCATTCCCTTAACTAAGTTAACCTGTAAATCTATTAAGTTTGAATGGGGACCAAAACAAGAAGAAGCATTTAGAATTCTTAAGCAAAGATTAACCCATGCACCCATACTAGCGTTACCAGAAGGAACTGAAGACTTTGTAGTCTATTGTGACGCTTCTAAGTTAGGCTATGGATGTGTATTGATGCAACGCCAAAAGGTTATAGCTTACGCATCTAGACAACTTAAGAATCATGAAGAGAATTATTCAACTTATGATATGGAATTAGGAGCTATAATTTTTGCCTTTAAGATTTGGAGACATTACCTTTATGGTAGTAAGTTTACCATATTTACTGATCATAAGAGTTTAAAGTATGTTTTTGGGCAAAAAGAATTAAATATGAGACAAAGACGCTGGATGGAGATACTTAGCGATTATGATTGTGATATCCAGTATCATGCAGGAAAAGCAAATATAGTTGCTGATGCTCTAAGCCGAAAGTATCATGAAACGCCAAAAAGGGTACGTTCTCTTAAATTAAATCTACAAGTATATTTAAATGATCAAATTAGAAAAGCACAAGAATCAGTAATTCAGGATGATACTGAAAAATTAAAAGGAATGAGAACAAGGAACATATGGAATATGGAGATTCCATAAAAAGAGAATGTGGATACCCTAAGTTAGGGAACCTGCGCCATCGTATATTAGAAGAAGCCCATAAGTCTAAATATACGATGCACCCAGGAAATGATAAAATGTACCAGAATTTAAGAAAGAATTTCTGGTGGATAGGAATGAAAAAGGACATAGCAACCTATGTTTCTAAATGTTTAAATTGCTTACAAGTTAAAGCTGAACATAAGAAACCCTCAGGTTTGTTACAACAGTTAGAAATGCCAGTGTGGAAATGGGAATTGATAACAATGGATTTTGTTACCAAATTACCCAAAACAAGGAAAGGCAATGATACAATCTGGGTGATTGTAGATAGGCTAACCAAGTCAGCTCATTTCCTACCAATGAACGAAACTTTCAGCATGGAACAGTTAGCTAAATTATATGTAAATGAAATAGTTTCATTACATGGAATTCCTTTATCAATTGTTTCTGATAGGGATAGCCGTTTTACCTCTCATTTTTGGACAAGTTTCCAAAAAGCAATGGGAACCAAGTTAAATCTAAGCACAACTTATCATCCTCAAACGGACGGACAAAGTGAAAGGACAATTCAGACAATGGAAGACATGCTCAGATATTGTGTAATTCATTTCGGAGGTAATTGGGACGATCATTTACCTTTAATAGAATTTTCTTATAATAACAGTTATCACACAAGTATCAATGCTGCACCATTCGAAGCACTTTATGGACGAAAGTGCCGAACCCCAGTCTGTTGGGCAGAAATTAGGGAAAAGCAACTATCTGGACCTGAGATAGTGCAAGAAACAACTAACAAGATCATTCAAGTCAAGGAACGACTAAAAACAGCATGTGATCGACAGAAGAGCTATGGCGATAACCGACGCAAACCGTTGGAATTTCAAGTAGGAGATAAAGTATTATTAAAAGTCTCTCCTTGGAAAGGAGTGGTAAGATTCATCAAAAGAGGAAAGCTAAATCCCAGGTATGTTGGACCTTTTGAGATTATTAGAAGACTATGACCTGTAGCCTATCAGCTACAACTGCCAAAGGAAATGACAGGAATACATGATGTATTTCATGTATCTAATCTCAAGAAATGCTTAGCCGATGAATCACTAATGGTACCTCTTAAGGATATAGAGGTAAATGAACAACTCAAATTTGTAGAAAGGCCTCTACAGATTGAAGACAAAAAGATTAAGAATCTTAAGCACAAGAGATTAATTCTGGTTAAAGTGAAATGGGACTCTAAAAGAGGACCATAGTATATATGGGAGTTTAAATCGGAAATGCAGAGGAAATATCCACACTTGTTCTAGTAGATCTCGAGGACGAGCTCTAAAACAAGGTGGGGAGGATATAACAACCCTAAAGAAAACCGACACCCTCGAATTACTTTCGACACCCTAATATATTTTAAATTATCCTAATATGTCTTAAAACACACCCCATACGCGAAAACGGACCCCGAATACCTTGAATATTATTAAAAATAATTAAAAATCAATTTTTGGGGTATGTCGCGGGCCGCGTAGACCCCTTAGGGACCTTACGCGGGCCGCTAGAGATAAAAAACGCGGCGAAACCTTGTGCTGACACGTGTCCGACTCGTGTTGAACCTACTAGGTGACCCGGATCACCTACGCCGTTGACCATCTTAGACGCGGGCCGCGTAGCCCCTTGGCTACACTTTACGCGAGCCGCATAAAAGTCAAAATCGAGCCCTATAAGTAGAGGGCATCGGATCTTCAGTCTGCTCGTTCATTTCCTTTCTCAATCTCGAATTTCTTAAAGAATAGGCATTATACTCGGGTATAATACCCCCTAAATAACAAAGTTCTGCTCCGTTGTAAGTATCATAATCCCTGGATACGTATTAGATACTCTGCCCGATTGATCTAGGGTTCCGTAACGGCTGTCGTGGTTCTGCCCGACGTAGTCGTTGGAATGCCGTCTCGGGGAGGGTATTACTAATGTTAAAATGGGTTATGATACTAACACGTGTGCATTTGTGTAAATTGTAGATTATCACCAGGAAACCCTAAAGGATAATCTAAGACAGCAATGTGAGTAATCCTCTTTTTGTGTAAACCTTTTTGTGAGTAATCTCCTTTTTACAAACTGTTTTTACAAAACCTCACACGATTAATTATATATTAAACAGTTATTGAGTATTTGTAAGGATACAATTATCGTTGGTATGTTGGGGTTTTGTATATAAAATTTGTTACTGCCTTGCGAGGGGTAACATTTCCACAAGTCGGGTTTGACAGTACCGTGGGTGGTAATTAGTATGACTTGGAAACAAATGTAATTGCGAGACCGCCCTCAATACTGTACAATGGTTTTTATTAAATCTTGATTGAACTGGGATTCACTCACCAGTATTTCCCACTGACAAAATGTTTTAAACGCGTTTCAGGTAACAAAATGTGAAAGCCAAATAGAAGCCAGCTGGACAGCACTGAAGGCTTGGAAAAGTGGCAATAAAGTTACCTAAAATAAAATAGATGTTTTTATTAAATAAAAATAGGATGTATTCCTATGAAAATGTGTGTACTGCAAACTTGGGTTTTATCCCATGTGTTTAATATTATGAAAATGTGGTATTTTACTCTAATCCAATATTTCCTAACTACGGTCCTGATGAAAATTCCGCTGCCAAAAATTAGACAATACCTGATACCACCGAAACTGGCTCGCGGCCGCCCGTTCCCTAGGAAATAGGGATTGGGGGTTGTGACATTTACACCCAGATTTTCTCCTTTAGATTCATCAATTTGATTTTCATTCTGTGACATTACATTTTCTAAAATATCTTCATCTTTTATGTTAACCATGCCAAGTCTGCTGATTAGAAAATTGTGTCTCTTTTCATCAAGAGGTTTTGTAAAAATAACAGCAATTTGGTTTTCTGTTGGAACAAAGTACATCTCTATATTACCTTTTTCAACATGATCCTTTATGAAGTGATATCTGACATCTATGTGCTTGGTTCTAGAGTGATGAACTGGATTTTCTGTAATTGTAATTGCACTCTTTGAGTTACAAAGAATGGGTATCTTTGTCAGATTTACTCCATAATCCTTCAGCTGAGTTTGCATCCATAGCACTTGTGAACAGACACTTGCTGCAGCTACATATTCAGATTCAGTTGTTGATGTTGCAACACAGTTTTGTTTCTTGCTTGCCCAACAGACCAACTTTTCTCCCAAGATTTGACATGCACAAGATGTGCTCTTTCTGTCAATTTTGCATCCTGCATAATCTGCATCTGTGTATGCAATTAGTTCAAGATTTGTATCTTTAGGATACCAGAGACCAAGTTATGATGTGCCTTTTAGATATTTAAAAACCCTTTTTACTTCTTTTAGGTGGGATTCTTTTGGATTGCATTGATATCTTGCAAGAAAACATGTTGCAAACATAATATCTAGTCTGATTGCAGTTAAGTATAACAATGATCCTATCTTCCCCCTATAGGTTTTAATATCCACACATGTTCCTTCTTTATCAGAATCAAGTTTGTTCCTTGTTGCCATGCGAGTTTTTGAAAATGAGCAATTTTCAAGTGAGTATTTTTTCAAAATTGTTTTCGCGTACTTAGATTGACTCAGAAATATTCCATCATTTCTTTGTTTGACTAGTAAACTTAAGAAAAAGGTTAACTCACCCATCATACTCATTTCAAAGTGGCTGGTCATTAATTTTTGAAACTTTTTGCAAAACTTTTCATTTGTTGATCCAAAAATAATGTCATCAACATAAATTTGGACTAACAAAGTGTGATCCTTGTGTGTTTTAAGAAAAAGAGTTGTGTCAATTGTACCTTTTGTGAAGCCAGAATTGAGTAAGAAGTTTGAGAGTGTTTCATACCATGCTCTAGGAGCTTGCTTCAAACCATACAAGGCTTTGTTTAATTTGTAAACATGGTTTTGAAATTTAGGATCAACAAATCCTTCAGGTTGATGCACATAAACTTCTTCCTCAATCTTACCATTCAGGAAAGCAGATTTCACATCCATTTGATGCAGCATAAACAAGAAAGATTCTTACTGCTTCTAATATGGCCACTGGTGCAAAGGTTTCATCATAGTCAATACCTTCTTGTTGACAATAACCTTTGACCACTAACCTTGCCTTATTCCTGGTTATTATGTAATTTTCATCTGATTTGTTTCTAAATACCCATTTTGAGCCTATGACAGATTTGTCTTTTGGCTTTGGCACCAGATCCCATACCTTACTTTTTTCAAACTGATCAAGCTCTTCTTGCATTGCTTGAATCCAGTCTGAATCATTAAGAGCTTCTTTGACAGACTTGGGTTCTATCTTGCATAAGAACCCGGTAAAAGCACACTCATGTGTTGTGGCACATCTTGTTCTTACACCATCTTCTGGATTACCAATGATGTTAGAATGAACATGTCCTTTTATCCATCTCAGCTTGTTGTGAAAAGTTGTTGGTTCTGATGGATTTGAAGTTTCCCCCTGAACATTTGCGTCATTTGTTTGGAATGTATCAGAATTTTGATTGTCAGATGTATTTTCATTGTTCTGATTCAAGGTTTCTGATACATTTTCCTTTTGTTCTGCAGGGTTAGCACATGGATTATCTAAAGATTTGTTTGTGAGAGATTGATCATGTCCTTGGAAATCTTCTGTTATTATTTCAAAAAGATGTTCATATTTTTCTTGTTTATCAGAAAAGTTTATTTCCTTCATATATTCATCAGAAACTTCTGTTTCTGATGAATCATCAAAAGATACATATAAACTTTCTCTGATTGTCCTTGTGTTTAGTATAAAAACTCTATATGCTTTTGAGGACATTGAATAACCAAGAAAAATACATTTTTCTGCTTTTCTGTCAAATTTCTCAAGACTTTCAAAATCATTGAAAACAAAACATCTACAACCAAATGTGTGCAAAAATTTTACACTTGGAATTCTTCAATTTATAATGTTGTAGGGTGTTTTATTGTGTCTTTTGTTGATTATGGATCTGTTTTGGGTAAAACAAGCGTTTGCTATAGCTTCTGCCCAAAAATGAGTGGGCAATTTTGCATAAGCAAGCATTGTTCTGGTTGCTTCCACTAATGTTATGTTTCTCCTTTCTACCACTCCATTCCGTTGAGGTGATCTTGGAGCAGAAAAGTCATGAGAAATTCTTTTGCTTACAAGGAAGCTCTCAACTTTTGAGTTCTTAAATTATGTTCCATTATCTGTTCTAATCCTTCTGACTGTTAATTTTAACAGATTTTCAATTTTTCTGATAAAATTTATGATCAGATCAGGAGTTTCACTTTTCTTTCTTAAAAACTCTACCCATGTGTATCTGGAAAAATCATCTACAATTACAAGTATATACTTCTTTCCAGAAAAGCTTTCAGTGCTTATGGGTCCATAAAGATCCATATGCAAAAGTTCTAAACTTTGTGTTATTGAAGTTTCAGAAATTGTTTTGTGTGAGCTTCTTTTGGATTTACCCATTTCACAAGCTTTACAAATTTTATCCTTCTTTGAGGATATGAAAGGTAATCCTTTTACCAGCCCTTTACTTGCCAATTTGCTCAAATTTTTAATGTTTAAGTGGGCTAACCTTTTGTGCCACAACCAACTACTACCTTTGTTAATTTTTGAAAATAAACACAATTTTGGATGTTCATTTTCCTATTTAAAATCAAAATAGTAGATTGACTGTCTTATTCTTTTTCCACTTAAATAGATCTTATTATCATCCATACCAATTAACAAGCATTTTTCTAGTAAAAATGTTACCTAACAACCTTTATCACAGAATTGACCACAACTTAGCAGATTGTACTTTAAGCCTTCTACATAGGTTACTTTTTCTATGGTCAAACATTCATACTTTATGCATCCATACCCCAAAATCCTCTCTTTTACTCCATTCCCAAAATTAACCAATTTACCCAGTTTTGAAACAAAATTACTGAGTAAGCTCCTGTCCCCAGTCATGTGCTTGGAGCTTCCAGAATCGCAGTACCATATCTGCTGCACATGATGGTCTTGAAAAGAAAAAATTAGAGGGTTTTTGGTAACCAAACTTGCTTGGGTACTTTTTCTGATGAGATTTTAATCTGATTATTTTTCTTTTGATGATCTTTCATCAGAATATCTATTGCATGCTGAGCCATGAATAGATTTTTCAACTTTTATTTGGAGATGGTGTTGAACCAACTTCAGTATGTCAACACACATACAAGTTTCTTTATCAGAATTTTCTGATTTCTTTTCTTGTGATGGATTGAAGGGATAATTTTGAAACTTTGAGTGAACTGATTCTGGAATTTTTAAAGATTTTTGTTTGGATTCACTCCTTTTTGCTTTTAAGTTGAGTTTTGAGATTTCAAAAGAGTTCTCAGAACATGTTGATCTGCATGATTCTGAATCAGATTCTGATGAAAATTTATCAGAAATCTGTTGTGTTGCTTTCACAAAGGTGGTGGGTTTAATTTCACTTGTTTTTACATACCCTAAACCCTCAGCTTTGTTCTTTGGTGTAGCTTCAATAAAGTTAATGAATTCCTTAGCTTGTTGAAAACCCTTTGCATTTATTTCTTTATCATGAACTTTCTTGTAAAGATCTTTTCTTTCTTTTTTATAAAATTCAATTTTAGCTCTGTGATCTAAGCTTTCTTCTATTAGTAACTGGTTTTTAAGTATAACTTTATTCATGGTACTTTGCAACTCATCATATTTTTTTCTATCTGATTTCTGTTTGTCATACAGACTTAGAAAATCTGACATGAGTTTATTCAATTTGTGTTCAACGTCAAGATTATCTAAATTTACCTTATGTTCTGATGTTTCAGGTAGGTCATCAGATAGTGTCATGATGCATAAACTAGCCAGCTCTTCTTCTTCTTCTTCATCAGAAGAATCACCTGACAGCCATGTATCTGTCCCTGCTATCAAACTGACTTGTTGTTGCTTCTTTGCTTCTTCCAGCTTCTTCTCATAATATGCAATATCCTTCAGTTTCGTGATTTTGCATTCTGATGCATAGTGACTCTTTTGTTTACATTTGTAACACACAACTTCTGTCTTTCCTTTCCTCCCTTTATCACTTTTCTGGTATCTTTGACCACTTCCCCTTAACCTCTGCTCAAAAGTTTTTGTGAGCAATGCAATTGCTTCAGCAAAAGCAGAAAAATCTGATAATGTATTAGAATTTTCAATATTCTGGCAGTTTGAGGTTTGTGGATCATTGATGGGTGTTCTTTGTGAGTTTGAGATTAAAGGTAAAGATCCCCCTCTCTGGTTTGATTCTTCATATATCTCTTCTTCTATGGGGACCAGAATGCTATATAAGTCATGAAGACTCATATTGTCAAGTTCTAAGGTGGAGGACAAAGTCATGGTTAGACTTCTCCATTCTCTAGGCAAAGCATCCAAAAATTTTATATTCCTTTTATCATTTGATTTTACAATCCCAAATTTCTTTAACTCATTCAAAAGTTTTGCAAATCTGTGATATGTTTCATATAGTTTTTCATTTGGTAAACTTTTGAATCTCTCATAGGAGGAAACATAATTTGTTATTTTGTTTCTTTTCATCATTTCCCCTCCTTCACAAAGATTTTCCAACTGATCCCATATCTCCTTGGCTGATGCACATGCATCAACTTGAGAGAATATGTCATTAGGGAGAGCCATTATTAAAAGTGATTTGGACCTTTCATCTGCAGCCACCAGATCCTTGTCTTCTGGGCTCCAAAGATTTTCACTTTTGGGAGCCCGGGAGGCAGGGATTCCTGGTGATTGATCAGTTGCTGGAATAGTTGGTATTTTAGTTGTTGGTACAAGTGGACCCCTTTCAATGGATTGAAACAGAGCTCGGTCATGTCCATTAAGGAAGTTGACTATCCTGATTTTCCATTGTGGGTATTCCTCTCTTACCAACGTTGGAGGTTTAGACATTGAACCAATGTTGAAAGCATTATTCCATGTTTGAAAGTTTGCCATATTTAGAGAAAAGAAGATGAGCGATTGATCGTTTGAAAATAATTTATTCAATCTGCTCTGATACCAATTGTTGGTCCCAGTTGGACTTAAAAACTTTCTTTTCACGTAATATGGCAAGTGATTTCAACAAATATGAAAATAGAGTGCGGAAATAGAAATCAGACTTTCAAGAAACAAGACCTACAGAATTTTCAAGTTTATATCACTTTGAAACAAAATGGTTTACAAGGTGATTGTGAGTTTATTATCTATTACAAACGAATACTTGTGTAATTCTGTGATGAAAGGACAATTGAGTTTTTGTAGTATGTATTGAATGCTAGGCTTAACTCCATGTCCTTTGCTTAATGAGCCTTCTATTTATAGAGAGCCCGGATACATGAATAAACATTTGTTTATTTATGTTTATGTCCTGCAAAAAGTAGCTTCTTAACATATTTATTGAATCCAATAATCAAGTTGCCTTTATCATCATGATATCCAATAATGTCAAGTTGCTTCGGTTAATGTGGCAGGGTAGAACTTATTTAGACAAGTGGGGTATCATCAGAATTTCTGATAACCACTTCATCAGAAATTCTGGTGAACAAATCATCAGAAAGTCTGATGATCAGATTCACCAGAAACTGATGATATTTCATCAGAAATATCACCAGATCCATCAGAATGGCCTTTTCTGATAATATTCTTTAGTTTTTTATCAACTTCTGATTCTTTAAAGTAGATGTTGTTCTCTTCAGTTGTCATATCCGGTTTCCTCTTGTTGTTTTGATCTTCAGGATTTTATCTTCTTCTTAGATCAAGCTGAATTAGATTTTCTTCATTAATACTTACAAATAAAGTTTCCTAATAAATCCGTCTTGACAAGCTTCAATTTCGAAAAACATCTTTCAACGGTTGCGGTTGCAACCGGTAAAACCAAAGCTAGCTTCATTACCCGGTAAAACAAAGGACAAGAACTATGTATCCCCATTTCAACCATAAAACACGCGAGATCACTTATTCTATTATTTGGGCTTTATTAGTTATTACAATTTAAGCTTAATTATCATAAAACTAATTATTTGGGCTTTGTTACCAAACAAGTTTTGTGCTTAATAAATACTATCAAGTTTCATAATTTTCTTTAAGGTTATCCTCATATTTGTTTTGGGGTATGCTATGTATAAAACTAAAAAAAAAAATACACTGCGAATATGGGATTGAGCCGTAGCCCGTGTTATGGCTCATTCTACATTGGTTCCGCCCCTGATGGAAAAGATGGTAACTTGCCTGATAATATGAAATACTATTAAAAAAGCAATTTACTTGCATACTCGCTCTTGTGTTTCTTTTTTCATTATCCTACTAAACCTCTAACAATAACATCGAAATATATAGTAAATTGTACACATTTTATAAGAAATATCCAGACTCTATATAAAACCAATATGTTCTTCCTTCAACTTGTATATCTTCACCACTAATTCTTGTCACAACATCTAAAGCATCGAATATTGAAGACAAAATCAATGAACTAGGATCACATCCGAGTCATATATACACAACCAAGGAAATACAATGTATGAACTCTAATATTAAGTTTAAATATTACCTAGGGTTGTGTCAGCTGATTAGAAGGTTTAATTAGCAGCAGCCAAATCAAGTAGACAATGTGTAAGGTGTGGTAAACTAGACATATTATTAAGGTTTTTTTTTTTTTTTTTTTTTTTTTTTTTTTTTATAAACGAGATTTAACAGTAGAATTATTTTGTGATAAATAAATGAGTAAATTACACTCCTTTAAGTATATAAGGAATTATGAAACGTGCCTTTTAAAAAATTTAATTTTAGTTTATGTCCAAAAATCGTATGTTATGTAACAATTTATATCCTTTAAGGTTAACGCTAACCCAATTAAAAAACTCAGTTAACCTTAATTTAACCAAGTGTAATTTTGTTCATTCACATTCTATTGACTCAAAGTGTAATTTACTCAACAAAATATTAGCAATAATATTAATAAATATACATATAAGTAGGGTGTCAATCGTGTTGGGTTGATCGGTTAGCGGGTTGATAGGTTGCGGGTTAACGGGTTGATGGGTTGAAATGTTCAACCCAAACCCCACTCATGTTATTATTCGGTTTATAGATTTCAACCCGAACCCGACCCATATAAATCCGGGTCAACCCGAATCCGACTCGTTTAACCCATATTTTTAAATGAGTCATATAAATTGATGATCTATAAACGAGTTGTTGCGTTTTAAGTGGGTTATTGATAACATGTTTAATGATAAGTATGAGTGTGACAAATAAATAACATAATGTATCAAAATTAACATTATTAAAAAAAATTAAGCAGAGTTTGGCATAACATTGTTAAAACCTTTGCCAAAACGATCATTGATGGTACCCCGTTGTGTAATCTTTTTAAAAGTGTGGTCGGTAATGGTAGTGATACTTCCTTTTGGTTGGATCCTTGGCTTTGTAATGAACCACTAAAGGATAGTTATCCTAATATTTTCAAACTTTAGGCTAATAAAAAATGTAGTGTTGCTAGTAGGTTTAACAGCAGGGAAGACGGTTCGACTGGGACAAACTGGAACTAGAGGACTGGGCGGAGAAGCTTTCTAGAGATATCGGAATTAAACTGGCTCATGAGAGATTTGGGATCTTTCAAATTGGAAGATCAGGGCGACAAGTGGAAGTGGATTGGAGCGGGCGTGGAAGAATACGCGGTTGGGGCAGTAAGATGAACTTTTAGTAAATGAGTGGACCATAGCAGAAATTTTGTGATGAATTGGTGTAAATAGGTTTCTATGAAATGCAACGTCTTTGCTTGGATAGCTGAAATGGGGAGAATTCCAACGGGAATGACGCTCACGGACAGAAATGTTGAGATTGATGACGTTTCATGTCCTCTTTATGGGTCAAGTGACGAGACGAGCATCCATCTCTTAACATCTTGCTTGATGGCGAGCATGGTCTGGCACCACATTTCTAGATGGTGTAGAGTGGCCCCTTTTGCGGCCTACACTGTTAGAGAGTTGCTAGAGCTTCATGATCTTGTCGAGCTAAAAGGTGTAGCTAAAGATATTTTTCATGGGATTGTCATAATCGGGTTCTGGAGCATTTGGCATGCTAGGAATGGTTTTAAATTCTCCGATAATCAAGTTTGGGTGAAAGATATTATTAGAGAAATTAAGTCGGTGGGGTTTCTTTGGGCTAGAGGTAGACTAAAAGCTAGGTCTGTGTCTTGGACCGAGTGGTGTAATTTTGTATTTATGTAGAGTTCTTGTGTTTGTTGTGTGGGCGCCTCGTTTCGTGGGTTGGTGTTTTCTAATGAAATTTTCCTTTCAAAAAAAAATATTTAAATAGAAACGGAAAAAATAAAAAAAAATATAAAAGATTTTTTCTAAATAGTTAAACGGGTTAATGGGTCAACCCGTTTTTTATATGGGTCAACCTGAACTCATCCCGTTTTTAATGCGGGTCAACCCGAACCCAACCCTTTTTTTAAACAGGTCGTGTTAGTCGACCCAACCTTGTTTTTTTTCGTGACGGGTTCGGGTCGGGTCAAGAATTTCCGCCCCTACATATAAGTGTATACACACACTCTCTCTCTCTCCCTCTCACCCACTCTCTCTCACTCACTCTCTTTATTTCTCTCTTCTCTCGAACTCTGCATTTTTCACCCACCACCACAACTAGCTCATCACCATCAACCCATGCTACCACCGCCACCACCAGCCCCACATCCACCTCCAACCACCGCCATATCTAGCCCCCACCACCACCACGACGGTTGTTCAACGGTTAAGCGCCAAATCAATGGTTAAAAATGTAACAAATCAAACGAAGTGACAAATCAACGGCTGTTCATCCCTTTCTACCAGTTGCCGAAAGCCAAACAAGCACCTAGTGAAGATGGTGGTGTTGAAGGTATGCTTTGCTGTCACACCGCCAAAATCCACACGCGGAGTATCACCGCCTGGAGGCGTGACTGACCAGGATCCAGCCACCAATCATATTGAACAAGCATGTAAGTAATTAGAAAATCCAACCAATACAATTGGTGTCCAAACAAAACATAGTTTAAGTTGCAAGCGGAAGCATAATGATTAAATCCAAAACCAAATATAAGTTCAAATGTTTAAATGTTTAACATGGCACACAGTTGTCCATGTCCCACAACGACCACGCCTCTTCGTGCAAGCTCCATAAGTACCTAACGACCTGCAAGGCATGTAACAACGAGTCAACAACAAAGTTGAGCGAGTTCACAGTTGGTGTTCATTATTAAGTTGTTTCAAAACCAGGAGTTCATTTGTAAGTAGTAAATTAATCTGTTTACCCTGTTTCCCAAACATATCCATAGTTGGTGGGGGCTTCCCCATGTTAACCACTAGACCTGTTTACCATATCGACCACTGACTAAAGTAAGTTGGTGCCCTGACGTCAATGTCTATCATCATTGACTAGTGCCCAGATCAATTAGTTCACGCCCGTCCTCTGCGGCACGGTGTGAGGCTTGTCAAACCTAAATAGCGCTATCTAACTAATGACCCGCTCGCCATTGGCCCGGCGATTAAGTCGATATAAAAAGGAGGGACTTCATGATAGAGAGTTTTGGTCTAGTATCCGTGTTGTCACCCTTCAGTGAAGAGGGTGTGTACGTAATCCCCAAACCAGGAGATTACGCAGGTTCCAGTTATATCCTTATCACGTGTTGTCACCCTTCAATAAAGAGGGTGTGTACGTGTCCCAAACTAGGAGATCACGCAGTTTCAGTTTCAATCCTTTACCCATTCCCAACCCTTGGGAATCCCATGCCTTGTGGAAAGTGTGAACTCACCTTTGCTTTGCTCGGTAGACAAATTACTTGTGTTAAGTTGGTCAATCACACCCTATTATGGTTACCAATATTGGTTAGGTTTTTGTTATGCAAGTAGTTCACGTATTTGTTCATATAACTAACAAGTAACACGTAAGCTTCATGTATTACATATCAAAGCATACGGATTCGTTCTTATGTTCGAAAACTAACAGCAACATGTACAGTCCAAGTGCATCGATAATGTGCGGCCCAACAAGCTAAGTGGCCCAATAAAACCTAAGGCCCAACTAATGAAGACCCGTGTACTTACAACTGGGCCCAATACTATATGAAATTAAATCACAGCCCAAGTGTGTGTGCACACATACCCGTTGTGCGGCCCAAGTAGATTTGTAACCCCATTAACATTTCATTTATTAATTTCCCAGGCCCAACCGTTTACACCCTTAACAACATGGTTCAATTCCCCACCCATTCAAGCACGTGCGGCCCACCAGTAATACCCTCACAATAAAAACCCACTAGAAAATATCAACCCAATAACCAATCGATCAGTTATTATCTTGTTAAGTTTAATACAAGCATTCCATATATATGTTCAATTTCTAAAGCCTTAGTCCATACTACCAACGATCGACCGAGCATGATATCAATATCATTTAACAGATTTATCACCGGCACTTATAATCACAAAACAAACCATCGGCATCAACACTTAAAACAATTATTATATTACCTCATAAACAACAGTTTATTTTTCATCTTTTAAAGCATCTAACAGTGATCCTTATTATCTTTCAAACTTCACATGTTATGCATGACCAGGTGTACATCATGCATAATTAGTTGTACTCTTTCACAACCTTTCAATCCTAGATCATTCAAATAAAAGACGAATAATCTCCAATCATTGGTCATGCACATAACATCATCATCTTTATCATTTATAGCATTTATATCACCCAATCATTTAACAAACATAATCACCTTCATGATGTCAAGCATACAAGCACTTATACAGATCATCGAACAAACATATATATATATATATATATATATATATATATATATATATTTTCATGTAATCACCCAATCATAGGCATCAAACAAAGCTAAGGTTGGACCGAAACCGAATCAACACTTTCGAAAACGAAGTAACGAAACTTGTGGGACTTACCAGCGATCGGTGATGAAGGAGTGTGGCGGAGGAGTGGTGATGTTCTCCGGTTGCCGAGGGAGGGAGGGAGACGAGAGGTTGTATGCGTGATGGTGAAGGAACTACTGCCGATTGCCGTAGGGTTTGTTTTTTTTTGGGGGTGAGGATATAACAGTACATGCAATCTTATACGTAAATGGTGAATGGCGGTTGAGGGGGGTGGGTCTGGGCCGAAAATAATAAGGGATGGGACATGAAGTTTGGGCCGTAAATAATAGTAACAATTTGGGGGGCTGTTTGTGTCGCACACAGGGAACAAAATGGCAAATATTCAAATGTGATTTATATATCTATTTTAATTAAAAAAAATTTTCTTTATAACCGTAATCTAACAATTAATAATAATTAAAATCCAACAATTAGTAACAATTACAATCAAATAGATTAGATTATGACAATATATATGTACAATACATATTTGTGCAGACGTGGTACGATGTGTTGCGCAGAACGTAAAGGAAATGTAAATAAGATGCTCGAAAGAATTGACTGGTTTATACGTCAAAAATACGGTTTGTCACATCTGCGCAGATGGTGGTGTTGGTAATGGTGGAATGTTGATAGCGGTGATGGCGGTGGCGGTGCGGTGGTGGTGGTGTGGTTTTATGAACAAGCTTAAATTTTAGTTTTTAGGTTTCTATTTTTATTCAAATAATTGGTTGTAAAATGCGAAGTGAAATGACAACTTTGCCCTTGGTTAAAGTGAATATAATTGAGCTTCTTAACTGGGTTAGACCTAAAGGATATAAATTGTTACATAACATGCGATTTTTGGACATAAACTGAAATAAACCTTTTAAAGGGCACGTTTCATACTTTCTAATATTCTCAAAGGACACAAGGTGTAATTTACTCTAAATAATTTTTTTAAATAAAACTTCTATTAAAACAACCTCCGGCCCAAACGGGCAATAATCCAATACAAAACAGAATCCCAGACCCAAACGGACAAAGGACCAAATTACACCATATACATAGGATATTTATACCATTTCTTCCAACATAAATATTTACATGAAGATCTATTTTTTTAACCACCCAAAACCTCTCGCTTTAATATCTATCAAAATCTCTTGCAAGCTTCTCCTGATCTGATTGAATACAAAATCGTTTATGGCCTTCCAAATACACCAACACGAGATAATAACCAATCCCCGTAAAATCTTTTTCTATTTTTATCTTCTTGATTAGAATTATGAAGATCCATCAAATCTTTGAATTTGAAAGCGAATATCAGGGTAATGTTGCACCAAGCGCTGATAGCCGCCCATACACGAATCGCCACCGAACATGCCGTAAATAAATGGTCCACCGATTCCTCATACTCGTCGTAGAAAGGACACATAACTGATGTTATAATCACGTTCCTTCTTCTCAGGTTGACTCAAGAAGCAAGACGATCCAGGTTACCTCTCCAAGCCATAATATTGCATTTGATAGGTACCCATTTGCTCTATTCGTAATTAGGGAGATGGTTATTTCCCCTATCAGAAATTAACGCGTTTTTCACCGAGTTTACCGAAAATCCGTTCTTTCTGTCAATGTTCCAAATCCAAGAGTCCTTATCATTTAACAATCTCACCATATTAATCGCTTTTTGACATTCCTGCCATTCCTTACGCTCGATATCAGACTCGGGCCCTCTAACCCAACTCCAATAATATCCACCGTTTCCTTGACCCGATCATATTCTCTCCGAGATCCTGCAAGATTTATTTGACTCCAAAACAAACAAATGTGGCCATCTTTCCAAGAAAGGAAGATCTCCCATCCAGGTGTCTAACCAAAATCGAATATCCCTCCTGTTTCCCACTTTCCCAGAATCACCCGATTTATTCCTTTCCGATTTATTTTCAATTTGGAAATCATTTTCGCAATATTATTCCAGCACCCCGTATACTTTCCGTTAAAAGGCAGAAAACTTCTTTAATTGTTCTTCTTATGACAAGCATCCACCACTTTCCTCCATAGATTTTGATTTTCGACTCTATATCTCCAACCCCACTTTAAAATGAGCGCTTCATTAACTTCTTTTAATTTGTTTATACCCAACCCCCTTTTTTCTTTGGCAACGTAATCCAATCCCACGCCACCCAGTATTAAATTTTAATACACTACATATTTCCTAAAAGGCACAAAGGACCTGTAGTTACAAAATTAATTATTTAAGAGAAATTTTATATGATACAAGAATCAAGAACGCGATTTGCTAGCATTTATTCAACACCATTATGGCAAACGAGGATACTAGCTGTGATGGAACTATGCTTTAACATTAGCAATGGGAAGATTAAAGCCTTTTCCTTCCTTCTCATCATGGCTTGTTTTCCATTCATGGTAAAAAACTGTGTACACCACAAACATAAAGAGTTTCAACAACCAACAGAATCCATTTGTGAAAAGAATCGTTATAGCCAACTTAGCGCTCAAGTTCCAACCATAGCTTGCAAAGAGCTTAGCAACCAGCACAACAAAACCGTTAGCGAGAGTGAAAAGAACCATCATCAGTGTGGCTTCTAGTCTTTTGCCTTTCATTAGCTCTAAAGCCCTCTCAATTGCTTTAAGACCACTAGAACCCTCTTCTAAAACCGAAACTATCAAACTTACCATCCAAACGGTAGCCACGTAAATGTAGCAAACAGGGATCGAAAGAGCAATAACTCCTAAGAACAAAAGCGCCCATGAATTTACCGCCAAGAAAGCGGTTATGCCAATAACAATTGCATAGAAAAAGGTGATGCCAAGTGAGAACAAACTCAAGCAAAAGCTAGTTACTATGGATCTCATCAAACTCCTGCAAAATATATAGAAAATGTCTTTTCGGCTTAATACTTTGGTAGTCACTTTGGGAGTGTAAACTTTAAATGGGCCTGATAGTTTGGCAGTGTACACTATATACGAACAACAAACCATTAAAACCATGTAATAAAGTGTGAAGATGGAAAAGGTCTCGATGACCAAGAGTTTGACGAGGACAATAACGCGAAAAGTGTCTAATGTATCGACTGCATAGCTAGTTTGATCAAAATTGTATAAGAGATCATGAAGTATGTTTTGGTGATTATCCAACTGCCACATGAAATACTCGGTGAATGGTGCAAGTTCATACTCCTGAAGAAAATCTAGTAGGGAATATGATAGAAATATAAGTAGGAATGTAACAAGCAGCTTCCGGATTCTGCTTGCCGTGTTAAAAGACTCCCTGATTACTCCAAAGAACCCTAATTTGTTCTCCATTTTTTATGTTTCTGGTTTTGATGATTAAACTTATTATATAAGTGTAGTGTTAGCCTTGTAATTATGTCATTTTCATGCTGTTTTTCTTTGTAGAAATGCTAATAGCAAAAGGGTTGTCGAATCTGAGGATATATAAAACAAAACATTAGGTTATTAAATCACACGCTACGGAGCTTCCAACGATGGACGTTACAGTAAGGATGGAGAAGAGGCTCACCCAACTAAAAGTTATAAGAAATATTAGTTTAAAAGGGGTAACGTTTCAATAAAAATGGGTAACCATATCGAAAAAACGTCAAAGTTTTCAAAAATTTACACTACCGTCGGAGCGTCACCTGAGCGTTAAGGGGCAACGGAGGTTACCCCTTCTATCACTCTAGGTCCGCCCTTGATTGCAGATGTTTGTTAATATTAAAATACTGATGTAATTGCTGTTGTTAGACCACCCGTAGTGGGGCGGTTTTTAAAAAAAAAATAAAAAAAAAACGCTCAAAAACGCCCCCCCCCCCATTACACTAGGCGTTGTTTGGCGTTTTTAAAAAAAAAAATCAAGTTGGCGTTTTAAATAAAACGCTGAAAATTGCATAGGGGCGAGAGATATGACCGTTGCCAACGGTCAATTGTTTAGTATTTTTATTTTTTTTTAATTCCAAAATTTACCCACTATATAAATAATACCCACTTCTTCCTATTTTTTATAAAAAAAAGTCACACTTTCTCTCCTACTTCTTCTATATTTTATACAAGTATGCATCCATTCCGACCCTCCTTTGGTGTCCCCGCAAGACCCATGAACCCGAACACAACCCAACCGCAACACCCGTATAACCTTCAAGACATGGACCCGAGCGTTTTAACGTAAGTGGCTTACTTGAGTGGCGCCACTCCGTTCGTGCCTCCCACCTTCGGCTATGGTCAAGCCGACGGGTCGCAACCTTCACAACAACAAGCCGAACCCGATGTCGATGTCGTGCCGGAGACGCAACCCGAACCGGTGCCAGAGAAATCGAAACACGGCAGAAGGTCGCATAAGAAGAAGGAAAAGGACGAACCTCGACGTAAAAATACTCACCTTAAATGGACGAAGGATGAGGAATTCACGTTGACTCGGGCGTGGCTCGACGTTTCGGAGGACCACGAAATTGGTAACTTTTATATTTTTTTTACTTATTTTTTACTTATATTTTTAACATACAACTTATATTTTTACTTTTATTTTTTCAATTTGTAGCAAATTTCAAACGGGCCCCGTTTTTTGGGATATGGTTCGTGCACTCTTTTATAGCACGTGGGGTCAAGGCGAGCATCGGGACAAAGATTCCATTTCTAGCAAATGGACCGACATCAACAACAAGTGTCATGCGTTCCAAGAAGTGTACCAACGTGACTACGATAATCGCCCGAGCGGTGAAGGTGACGTCGCGGTTTTAACGAAGACTTTGGAAGAGTACGAGAAAACGAAATGCCCTTTCCAGTACCATAAGTGTTGGGATCTACTACGAAAAAGTCCAAAGTGCGCGCTAGTAGGTACCATGACGTCTAGTAGTAGACGTCGAGCTAAACGGTCAAAAACATCATCTTTCGTTGACCCTGAAACACCGACATCGGATGCCCCCAATGTCGATCTAAATGAGGTGGTGGACGTTGACAAGGAACTTGAAGAAGAGTTGACCCGACCGCCCGGTAGAAGAAAGGATAAGCGAACCGGGAAAAAAACGGTGGAGTCGTCTTCCGATCTCGAGTTGAAGGAAGATTTCGAGGAGATGAACCGTCGTCTCCAAGACATTCGCGACCTCGGCCACCAACGTTATGAGATTATGAAAGAATGAGTGGCCGAAACCAAAAAGTTTAACGAGATGTAAGAGGCGAGGCAAATGGAAAAGGACATTGAGTTTTTGTCCAAACCGATCGACCACCTCCAAGGCGACGCGTTGATCCTTGTGCAAATGCGTCGCCAAAAAATTCGAGAAAAATATGGACTCTAGATCATCTTCTTTTTTTTTTACTTTATTTTTTTTTCGGTTTCTTTATTTTCTGTTTTTTTTTTTTGGTTTTTTTTTTATTTCAAGTAGTGTAATTTTTATTTTAAATTAATGAAGATTTTTATGTTTTAAATTAAAAAAAATAATAATTGTTAAATGATTGCATGGGCCTTATTAGGTATTATTCCCACTACGCCACTTTTGCAATAATGCCCCATGCTGACTGGACTGCCACGTGTCGCAAAACGCCCCATGGTGGAGGCATTATTTGGCTTAACCACTACACATGGTCTTAAAGTTAAAATACTGATGTAATTGCTGTTTACAATGTTTGAATAATCTCTAGCATTGATGTTATCATCATTAGTTCCTGAGCATTTTCGTAACAATCAAATTTTGTTCATTGTTTGACTTTAAAATGTTAATAAATATTCTACTTACAGGAAACTTAGAATAAGAACTTTTGGACCAAAATTAGACTTGCCGGCCACGGGATTATTCAGAAAATCAGAAATTAATATATTGTGAATTTAAAGATGTACGTAGTGAACTTCCATAAGATAGCATGTTGTTTTAGTCGGATGTGGTGGAATGTACATGGTGAACTTCCTTACGATCCGAATAACATTTATGAGAATGTTGTGCCGGTTGATGAGGGTAAGAAGAATCAAATATGTGGACGTTATATAGTGTATGGTAATCTTTGTGCGGATTTAGTCGACCATATTTGAAATAACTTTTGTATCGCTCCAGATGATGTTCCCGATCCTGTTGAGTGTTCATAGGTATAGTAAAAATTTAATTTATACTTTTAGTTTGTATTTTTAGATTAAGATATTTTTTTAGTTTGTTATTTTCTTAAAGTGTATGAAATGTTGAATTTTCTTTGTTATTTTTATTTTAACAAATTAAACTAATAAAATTATTTAAAAATAAAATTGATTAAATAGAAAATATTAAAAAATTGAAAGGGAAGGGAGAGCACACCCCTAGATGTGGGAAGGGAGATGAGGTGGAAGAGGGGAGTGAGATAGCGCTAAGGTTGCCGATAACGACTTTTTTCGTAACAAATCTACCGGGTGGGGTTTTGAAGACGTTGTTGTGGAAGGCTTTCCAGCCACACTGTGTCGTAAAAGATACGTATGTGGCCAAGAAAAGAGATGTCAGAGGGAATTACTTTGGTTTTCTCAGATTGGAAGGTGTGGTGGATATAATGAAGACACTGCAAGGGATTAATACTTTGAAGATCTTCGAAGCTAAGCTTGTGTATCGGTGGCAAAGTTTGACAAGTATCATAATAAGTTTACACACCAACCTCCTGCGGTTAGTCATAGAGATGTGCCGGTGAAACCAAAACCACAAGTCAAACCACCACAAAGGTTTGTGACAGTTGGTTTGAAAACAGGGGTCATATTTAGTGATATCGTGACAGGGGATAATAAGGGTCAGTCCTTTCTTAAGAGGTTTGTTGTAACAGAGTCAAGGTTGGGTACTTATCCGGACCACTGTATGATGAGGGCAGTGGTCCTGGAAGTGAAAGACGTTCTAGCTTTGGAAGACATTAGAACTCTACTGGATATTGTGGGTATACTGAAAACCCAGTTTACTACCTGGGTGGGCTTAAATGTATGGTTGTATTCAAGGAAAAAAGGAGGGCAATTGAGTTCATTGAAAAAGAGGAAGGCTCCTGGAGCAGCGCGGTTACATCACCGGTGCTCTGCAAGGGCCAGGATCTAGATTATCAGAGGCTAATTTGGTTAAAGATGGAGGGTGTCCAAATACACTTACGCGATAACAAGTTGTATGAGCGAATAGTGGGGTTGTTCGGGAAGGTTCTTGGGGAAGCAGAATTCTCATGGCCTGGGTCTGATAATTCCTGTGGATAGGTTTTGGTCCTGGCTGAGCTGGGGGAAAAAGATAAATGAGGAAGCTACAGTGCTGTGGAACAACAAGGAATTCAAATTTTGGGTGTCGGAAGGGCAAAATCAGAGCATCCAATCGGCCATTAAAGGTCTAATGTGCTAGGCCCCCAGTTCAACGATCGTCTCTTCGGCGTTGGGCGTCGGCGTGGAGGATGATATTTAGGAAGGGGAATTCCGGGAAGAAGAGAGGGACGATTCAGTTGTCTGGGGAATTCAAGATGGTGGAACCAATGGGGAATGTGCATGAGAATGTCAATAGTCGGGAGGTTTAGGCAGCTAGGGAAATATTGGGAGAACAGACTCTTAGGAGTAATAAGTGCATGCATGGACGTGGGGTGGCTCCCAAGGAAAGTATGGAGGTAGGCCATGAACCTTTACGAGGTCTAAATGAGAAAGTGGGCCTAAGCCGAGTCATTGTATCTAGAAAAAGGCCTAGAAGGGCTAGGAGCCCATGTCAAATAAGTCCAAATGGTGATTTGTTTAAGGGAATCGATGACATCCAGAAGGACCAGACAAAAAGATCCTTTGACCTGAACCACTCTGCAGATAATGGTGAGAATACTGGTGGTGGTATGGCTGGGGATGACAGAGATGATAAGCAGATGGAAGACGTTGTTGGGGATTAGTTGCACTCATCGGATGCTCGTATGAACCTGGATGCAGGAGATGTTTCTACGATAGTGTCGGAGACGGTTGTCGAGGCGACTATTAGTGCATGAACGCGTCTCAGATTTCAATTGAATGGATATTGCGGAGAGGTCAGTGAAGTAATTAATTTTTAGTCAATAAATTTACAGGGGGGGTCCGGGACCGAAGGAAGGTTGATTGGGTTCATGGGTTAAAAACGTCCAAAGGAGTTCAGTTTCAAGTAGTTCAGGAAATAAAGGTCGGGAGTCTTGATAAGTTCATGATTAGTCGCTTACGGGGTCAATCTGAGTATCAGGCGAATGTGGTGGATGTTGTGGGTAATTCGGGGGGGGGGGGTTGTTGTGTATTTGGAATCCTGCTGTGCTACATAACAAGTGTGTTGAAAAGACAAAGGTTCATGGTTGTATCTGGGGAACTGAGAAACAGGGGGTTAACATAAAAAATGAATAGGCATCCTTATGGTTAACATCAATTGACAGGAAATGGTCCCCAGTAGTACTTACAAAAATATGCCCAAACCACTGACCATTCTCCTGGACTTGAGGCTGATATGTCTGTGACCCCATCCAAAGCCATCTTGGCTTTGGAGACTCACCTAAACTATTTCGTTACTTGATATGCTGGGAGCTTCTGCATGCTTAGATAATTTATGGTATGTAGATAGTGGAGGCTCCAGGCACATGACTAGATGTAGAGCCCTACTCAAAGATTTGAAAAAAACATGGAGAGGGTGATATATCTTTTGGAAACAATTCAAAAGGGAAGGTGTTGGGGTCAGGGACTGTGCAGGCTGGGAAACTCAAGTTTGAAAATGTCAATCTTATTGACAATCTTAAATTTAATCTTCTTAGTGTATCTCAAATGAGTGATAAGGGCTGGGTCATTCTTCACTAAGGAAACTTATAAGATTGTTGGGTCAGAAGTGGTTAAAAAGATTGAGGAAATCATAGCCGGGAGCAAAACACAACTTGTTGCTCACCAGAGTGGCAATGTGTATGTAGCAAAGAGAAAGAACTTTGGTACAGGAGACTTAGACACACAAATCTTAAAACAATCACCACACTCTCAAAACAAGGCTTTGTAAGAGGCTTTCCACCAAAACTTTTCACTTGTGATGAGCATTGTGTTTCCTATTTTTAGGTAAACAACATAAAAGCTTATACAAGTCCATTGAAGAGTCCAAAACAACGAAGTGTTTACAATTGTTGCACATGGACTTGTTTAGCCCTATAAAAATCATGAGTTTGAAAAAGAAAAGATATTGTCTGGATATTGTTGATGATTTTTCAAGGTTTACATGGACTTACTTTTTGCACTCCAAAGATGAGGCTGTAGGTATTTGGCAGGACTTTGTGAAAAAGTTGAAAAGCAATTTGATCTACCAGTAAAAATCTTTTGGAGTGACAATGGAACAGAGTTTAGAAAAAAGGAGTTGGATGAGTTCTGTGTGTCAAAATGGATTGTAATGCAGTACAACATCCTAAGAACACCAGAACAAAATGGGGTGGTTGAAAGGAAAAACAGAACTTTGATAGAAGCTGGCAGAACAATGCTTGAAGACTCAGGTTTACCCTTAACCTTTTGGGCAGAGGCTATAAACACTGCTTGCTATGTGCAGAATAGGGTTTTAATCAACCCTAGGCATCAAAAGACTGCCTATGAAACTCTGTTCAAGATTAAGCCACTGATCTCATACTTCAAAATCTTTGGTTGCCCGTGCTTCATTATAAATCTAAAAGATTCAATTTCAAAATTTACAGTCAAAGTAGATTGTGGTTATTTTCTTGGATACTCAACCACTGCTAAGGCCTACAAAGTTTTTAACAAAAGGACTCGGTGTGTGGAGGAGACCTTGAATGTAAAATTCAATGAACTTTCTTCATTAAAAATCCCAGCAAATCCTGCTGAACTGTTTGACCTTGATAAATTTACATTTGAAGATGTGTCTATCAAAACTATTCCTGCAGGTACACCACAATCTTTCCCTCAAGATCATGGATTTGACATTGTGATTCCACAATACAAAGTCACTTCCACCACCAGAGAAGCAGATGTTCAAAACAGTTGCCAAAACTCTGCCACTGCAGCATCAACAGTTGTTGATTAAACCTCTGCCACTTCATCAAGTCCAATCTCTGTTGACAAAAGTCCATCATCTCTGGATAAAAGGCAACACTGTGCCACACCCATTCCTCCACCTTTATCTCCAACAGATGATGGCTCTTCAAAATTGCCAACAAATGTTAGCTTAGATGATTCATATCTGCAGCCTTCACCTCTAAATGTCATTGTTCCATACAAGGGGTTCTAATCTTCCTTAAATATCATCCACCAGATCAAGTTATTGGCAAAATCAGTGAAGGGGTTTTCACAAGAAGTCAATCCCAAAACATTCGTCTTTTTGATGGCTTTCTATCACTCATCCAACCAGTCAAGTACCAAGAGGCACTGAAAGACAACAGTTGGATAGAAGTTATGCAAGATGAGCTCCAACAGTTTAAAAGACAACAAGTGTCACACCCCAAATTTCCAACACAACCCGGTGGGCCCGGTAGGGAGTATCGTGACGTACGTTGATATCATCATAGTCAATAAACACAGAATAGCACAGCGGAAGTCGTGGAATAAAATTACTATTACGAACCGAAGTGTTCAAAGTTCAAAATAATGTACAGACGACTGTAATAAAATATCCACAGGCGGATCATAAAAATGTACAAATGATGTTCAACAGACTTTAGGCATTCTAAGGATTTGCAACATCCTCTTATCGATACCAAGCACCTCCTAGCCTATTTCGTATTGTACCTGTCACGTAGTCTTTTGAAAATACGTCAGTTTTCACTGGTAAATACAATTAACAGACATGTTTTGAAAACATTTCAAAAATTGATTTAGGTGCACAAGGCATGAAAAATCTTCTATAAATTGGGACAATTAAGAATTTTAATCTTGTATACAGTTTTACATGTTTGTCAATACATATGGGGCCCAGTATAGAAATTGGGACATGATTAACCGACACACCACTTAGAAACCCACAAAGGAGTTATCCCCGACTTGTGGGAAAAATATTTTAGCATTTGCATCTGTCAGGTGTATGCCTACACCCCGTGCTTTAGTCATGGCCATTAGTAACTTAAATGAGCCGAGGATATCCAGGACACGGTCGCGTTAACCCCCAATGTTTAAGTTATCAAACAAAACAGATTAAATCGGGTTATGCAGATTTTATAGCCACAATCCGACTAAGTGATCCCATGCCCGACCAAGCGGTAAATTTTACCATATCCCAAACCCGTATATGGAAAATAAGTTAAAAGTATTTACCTGAGCTGAAACTCGATTCAAGTGCAAGATTTATATAACTCAGCCGTATTCAAATTAAACAAGTGTAGGTAGCATTTACTGGAAGGTTCTAGTCTGGAATGATGGTAATAATAACCAATTAGAATGCTAACGGGTCCTATTTAAGTCATAGACTTAAACCGGCTACCTTAAAGTGTTAAAAACGGTACGATTGTCTAGATTAAGCGATGACCGGAATAGAATGTAGTTTAAACCTAAAAAGTATGAAGACTTGTATAATATGGGTAAACTAATTACTTTCTGGAAATTGAGGTTAAAATGATAAGGTTAAACCCGTTTCGGTAAACTAGTTACATAAGTTGAACCGTATGCGTATAAGCATTAATGGGTAACCGGATGAGTCATGTACAAGTTCTATATGTCATTATACTTTAAACAAGTTATAATATCAGTAGGATATCAACTTGTATGCCCGTTAAGGTTTTAAAATCGAATTATGCCTCATAAGGGCGTTTTGGTCATTTAGTGACTTATAAAAGGAGCTTGCATCTAAACTGATGTTATGATCATAAACATTCTGGAAAAATAGTTAATTTATGATATAATATCAGTAGGATACCAAATATATGTGTGGTTTATGTTTTAGGACCAAACTATGCACCGTAGGGGCATTTTAGTCATTTCACACATAGTTTGAAAACTTATTTGGGATTCTGAGTTTATAACTTATCCCTACTGTAAAAACATTTAGAGTGATTTATAGAATCAGTAGGTAACAAGTCTTGGTTGATAAATATGGTTTAAAACCATACCATACGCCTAAACGATGTTAAAGTCGTTAAATGACCATTTATACGATGGTTTATGAAATCTGATGTTATGACCAGGTTTAAATAGTTAAAATATGTTATTTATCATAACATATCAGTAAGAAAAAGGTTTTTTATGAATATCATGTTTAAAAACCATGTGTCATAAGGGCATTATCGTCATTTAAGAGCATCATACAAGAACTTGTAGTTAAACTCAGAATGTATACTGACTTGACATCCCAAATAATCCTACTTATGATATCACATCAGTAGGTAATTAGTTTGGCATAAGAAATTATGTTTAAACCCAATTTAGGTGCCAAAAGGGCATTTTGGTCTTTTAAAAGCATAATTTATGTTAATATGTGAAAACCCAGTTTATGATCAGAATATTAACACCTAAATATGTTAAACATGTTAACATATCAGTATGCAACTCATTTGTATGTTCATTTATGTTTAAAACCTTATTTTTAACAAAAAGGGCAATATGTAACAACCCGACTTCCCGGAAAGTCATGTCATTACTTAGATCTGTCATTTATTGCTTAATTACTTATACTCTCGAGATTCCGATTATCGCTAATGGGTTTAGACAATATTTTTGACAATCGAACGCATTTTAAATGCTTATTTC